>CM066036.1:133110770-134360770 GCA_033557465.1 Ichthyophis bannanicus | reverse complement strand
CTAGATCAAAGGCATGTGATTGATGTGATCTATAGAAGTCAGCAAAGCTTTTGATTATGTTCCTCATAGGAGCCTTATCAATAAACTGAGCAGCCTGGGGATGGGTCCCAAGATGCTGAACTGGATCAGAAATTGGTTGACCGACAAACAGAAGGTGGTCGTAAACGGAACTCACTAAGAAGAAAGGAAGGTGCGTAATGGAGTGCCTCAGGGATCAGTCCTGTGTACTGTTCAATTATTTATGAGTGATGTTTGTGAAGGATTGAAGGGAAAAGTTTGCCTTTTTGCAGATGACATGAAAATTTGCAATAGAGTGGACACTTCTGAGGGAGTGGGCAACATAAGAAAAGATCTAAAAACACAGGAAGAATGGTCCAATGCTTGGCAGTTAAGATTTAATGTGAAGACGTGCAGTCATGCACTTGGGATGCAGAAATCCAAATAAATTGTGTGCGATAGGGAGCAAGAGGTTAGTGTGCATGAACCAGGAGAAGGACATTGGAGTGATAGTGTTCAAGGATCTATCAATATTGAGCCACTGCCCAGTTAACATACACAGTGAAGACCAGGTGACGGTAACCCTGGCCTAACCTTCACCACATATCGCTGCTGCCCGGTTAGTGATCAGACTATACAGTGACCCCGGATATTCAATGCCGGGACAGATATGACCTCAGAATTGAATATCCAGGTTTAATGTTCAGCACCAGCGGCTAACTGCATTAGCAGTGCTAGCCGCTGGCACTCAATATCGGGCCCTATGTAACTATGTCTTCCATGATTTTCGTATTCTCCCAACATTTGTTTCACATTCATACTTGTAAGCTCCTCTTCAGTGACATCAACACACTCCTTAAACCAACAGCTAATTCTCTTTACATTTCACAGATGTGTGTACTTATAATAATGATGACCAGTCTCTAAATTCATCTCTCTTGTACTCATTGTTTGCAAATTAAAGATCCAGTGTTGTTCTCAGTAGTTAAGATCTCGTTGTCTATCCGCACCCCTCATTCTCAATGGAACTATGAATCGCCAATGCAGAGAACCAAAAGAATATCCTACTTCTGGACAATGTGTCACTATTGGTGGTGTTAGCCTATGTGTCTTAAGCCTTGATTTATGGTCAACCAAGCATACCTTCAAAGCTCTACTTGTCCTCACTATATAGAGCTTAGAGCCATCACAAAATATCACATGCACCTAAAAACTCAATTTACATGTAGTATAGTATTTTATTTTATTTATTTATTTATTTAACAGTTGCTTATATACCGCTACCTTCCACAGATCAGGTGCGGTTTACAATGAACGAAAAATGAACAGAGTAACAGATCTGTTTTACATGAAACATTAGTTAACTAGGTACAAGTTTGCTAAATACATTAAACAAGATTGAACTATGTATGGTAAATAATTTGTTCTATAACAAACGAACTATTACATATTTCGAACTATTTACATATTTCAATTTACAGGATTTACAAATAGTTATTAAATCAACTTTAAATTGTAGTTTAATTGAGGAAAAAATTGGAATTGGTATTCGCTGAGATATCTATTAGCCATTTCCTGTTAGTGGTAAGGTATTTTCTAGTGTGCCGAAATGGGAGATGAACAAAAATGTTTTTAATTTCTTGCGGAGCTCCTTTGCATCATTTAATGCTCTTATTTCTTCAGAGAGGGAGTTCCATAGGGTGGGAGCTGCATGCGAAAACGCTTTTTTATTAGTTGTTTTTTTGGTATTTGTGAAATCTTTTGGGATCCTGATTTTATTCGTGTGGCCTCTCCGTAGCGCTGTTTGGGATGTGTCTTTAGTGATAAGTTTTGTTAAAGAGACTGGGGCCATGTTATTTAATGTCTTAAATGTAGTGATAATCAATTTGTGCTTTATTCTGGATTGTATTGGGAGCCAGTGTAGGTTTGCGAGTATAGGTGTAATGTGTTCAAATGGTAGAACCTTCATTACAATTCTTGCTGCTGCATTTTGGGCAAGTTGGAGTCTCTTAATATTTTGTTTTGTTGTGCCTAGTAGAGTGAGATTGGCGAAATCAAAGTGTGGCGTAATGATAGCTTGAATAATGTTCAGAAAATCGTATAGAAGTACAAGTGGACGTAATTGCTTTAAAATTTTGAGCTTAAAGTAGACTTTTTTAGTAATGTTTCTAATATGTGTGTCCATACTAAGGTGTGTGTCAAGGGTGACACCTAGGTATTTTACTTCATTTTTTATAGTAATGTTGTGATTTTGGAGAGTGATGTGTGTTGGAGGTATGTAGGATTGATTTTTAGTTACTATTAAAATATCAGTTTTAGAATGATTGATATGGAGATTGTGATCTTTTAGCCAGATTGTTAATTCAGAGAAGCATTCTGTTAACAGTTGTAATGGGAGTGTTGGGATTGTGAATGGTATGTACATCATCATATCGTCTGCATATATGTGATAGAGGACTTTAAATTTTTTGAAAATGTTGCAGACTGGTTGAATATAGATATTAAATAGGAGGGCAGAGCCTTGGGGGAGACCAATTTCCTGTTTGTATGTTTTAGAAGTTTGTGTGTTAGTTCGGACGGTTTGGGTTGGATCAGATAGATATGAGGTGAACCAATTATGTACAGTTGAGTGGATTCCTATTTGTTTTAATCTGTTAAGCATTACAGCATGGTGTACACTGTCAAACGTTGCAGAGATGTCTAGAAAGAGGAGAATGAAGGCTTGTTCCTGTGCGGATATCCAGTTTAGTCCTCCACAATCGGGTAGTGCACCTTCTACTGCAGCCTGGAGACTGGACCAATCAAATCTTCTGTAGTACATATCCAGCAGGAGCTCCCAGAAGCCCCCCAGTGTGTCCAGTCTCTTGCAGCTTGAAGACGTAAAAGTGTGTCCTCCTGGGCACACTGAGTGACTTTTGCAGGAGCAACACTTGTTAGTTAGTCTTTTAGGGTTTGTTTTTGGGACATTTACTTACTATTTATTTAATAGCTAGCTGTATCTTTAAAAGGAAAAGGAAAGGAAGCCTGGCTCCCTGGAGCATTGTCACAGGAGACTAGGGGGAAGTCAGACCTGCAGGCTCCTGCCTTCCTGCCTGGCAAATTTTAACAGCCCTGGGTGAGCTTCCCCTGGACAGTACGGGGAATTGCCATACCTGATACAGCAGTGACTGGCACTGGGAGATGTTGACTGTGTCCTTGCTGTTCCTGAGCTGGTAGGAGTTTTCACTTCTTTATTTGTGAGCAGTGCTCTGTCAGAGCTGCCAGCGTTTCTGTAGGCTCTCCTGAGCCCATTTGGCAATTTTTCTTCAAATTGGTCGTTTGCCCTGCATTACAGGGTCGTTTTATTTATTTTCCATATTATTTGGTTGCCGTTGTATTTTCGCGCCGTTTTTTACCGTGGGTGAAACAGTGCGGCGGCCATTTTGGATTTTTAAAGTGTGCTTTTAAGGCACTTTTGATCACTTGTGCAGGTTCCCCTAGCATTTTTGGGGTCCCTTTTGCTGGCGATTTTGCTCAGGGCACCCCAGGGAGTCTGGGGAGTATTTTATTTCTTGTAAAAAAAAAAAAAAAAAAAAGTTTTAATTTTAATCCGGGGCTGATTTGCATAGGATTGCCCCTGGGCTGTGGGTTTCCCTGTGACTGTTCCATTCTATCCCGTTGGGCGGAGGTGGCCTTGGGATGGCTTCCATACCCCAATGTGTGATTTGTGGGTCCCGCAGAGCGGCAGGGACTGACTCTGGCATCTGCAGGGGCTGTGCTGCAGTGCCCGCAGAGATAGAGCAATCTGTGAATGTTCAGGAGCAGGCTACCCCTGGGGATGCTTCTACTTCAGGGGACAGTATTCTTTCTCCGAGCATCCCTCAGTCTGGGTCGGTGGCTGCGCTGCAGCAGGCGGCTACAGTTGTCCCACCTATGGAATTCTCCCCTGATTTTGTTCTCCTCATGCATCAGGCTTTCCACTTGAGCAGGTCCGGTCAGTGGCCGGAGGTTGGGCCCCCCTCTCTCTCCCCTCGGGGTCACTGGGGTGGCTCAGCGCTCCTCTCCACCCGGGGTCAAGCGGCTCCGGTTGGGGGAACAGGAGCAGGACGCCCTGGGGCTTCTGGAGTCCGAGGCGGAGGGCGATCCTGAGACTGAAGCGGAGGAATTGGAGGATGGGGAGATCCCCGAGCCGGAGGATCAGGCTCGGATCATTCGGGTGTTTCGGAAGGACGAGCTGGTTCCTCTGGTTACGGAGTCCCTTCAGGCACTTAACCTTTCGGCAGTGCGGTCCCTGGAGGAAGAGGGTCTGGAGGATCCTCTCATTCAGGCCGTCAGGGATGCCCAGGTGGTTTTTTTTCCCCGTCCACCGCGTGGTGGAACAGATGATACAGGCGGAGTGGGAGCACCCGGAATCCGGTTTGAAGGGGATTCGGACCATGAATCGGCTTTATCTCCTCGCCGACAAGGATAGGGACTTGTTTAAGTCTCCGCGAGTGGATGCGGCGGTTTCCGCGGTGACCAAGAAAACCACCATCCCGGTTGAGGGGGCGGCGGCCCTCAAGGACGGGCAGGATAAGAAGATTGATAATTTGCTGAAGCTAACCTTCGATCCGGATGCCGTGTCATTGCAAGCCTCTATTTGCGGGGCTTGGGTGGCTCGGGCGTGTCTGCGGTGGTCGCAGCGCTTGCGCTCGAGCCCCGGCTTAGACCAGCAAGGCCTGTTGGAGGTTACCCGGCTGGAGTCCGGCTCGGCCTACTTGGCGGATCTGTTTTATGGTTTAACCCGCGCATTGGCTAATAGTATGGCGTCCGCGGTGGCAGCGCGCGCCGGTCCCTATGGTTGCGCAACTGGGCGGCTGACGGTTCTTCCAAGTCCCGCCTCGGTAAACTGCCCTTTAAGGGCAGATTGTTATTTGGGGAGGCTCTCGAGAAACTGGTAAAGGAGCTCGGTGAGTCCAAGGGGGGCCGGCTTCCGGAGGATAGGCCAAGGGCCAACAGGTCCTCCACCTCGGCGCGGGGGTCCTTTCGGGATCAGCGCAGGTTTCGGTCCTCCCGCCTGTGGGCCTCGCAGCGGGGCCGGTTTGGAGCCCGTAATCAGGGATTTCGTGGTTTCAGAGGGGCCGGCAGAGGCTTCTCCGGAGCCGCCTCTCCCTCGGCGTCTTCCTTTGGGCGCAAGCCGCAATGACGCGAGGCGGGCTCTGGAGGGAGGCCCGATTATCGGGGGTCGTTTGCACGACTTTCTTCCGTCTTGGGCCCAAATTACGTCAGATCGCTGGGTGCTACAGATTATAGAAGAGGGTTATGCTCTAGAATTTGCATCCCCGCTTCCGGATGCCT
Organism: Ichthyophis bannanicus; assembly: GCA_033557465.1. Taxonomy (NCBI): domain Eukaryota; kingdom Metazoa; phylum Chordata; class Amphibia; order Gymnophiona; family Ichthyophiidae; genus Ichthyophis; species Ichthyophis bannanicus. The sequence continues at coordinate 134,355,457 of CM066036.1, read as the reverse complement.
TTGTTCTGTCGCCCAGCAGGGGCGAACAAAAGACGCGGGACATCCGCGTGACCCTGGCTCGGTTGTTAGCACTGGGAGCGGTGGTCCCGGTTCCTCTCTTGGAGAGAGGCGCCGGTCGTTACTCCATCTATTTTGTGGTCCCCAAAAAGGGCGATTCTCTGCGTCCGATCTTGGATCTCAAAGGCGTCAATCGCGCGCGCTCAGGGTACCGCACTTCCGTATGGAAACTCTGCGGTCAGTCATTGTAGCAGTACGACAGGGGGAGTTTTTGACGTCCCTCGATCTTACAGAGGCCTATTTGCACATCCCGATACATCCATCTCATCAGCGGTTTCTCCGCTTTGCGTTTCCGTGGGGCCACTTCCAGTTCCGGGCCATGCCGTTCGGCTTAGCCGCGGCTCCGCGCACCTTCACAAAGGTGATGGTGGTCATTGCGGCGGCCTTGCGCAAGGAGGGCATCTTGGTCCATCCATATCTCGACGACTGATTGATTCGGGCAAAGTCCAGTCGGGAGTGCTTGCGAGTCACGAGCAGGGTAGTGGCTCTGCTGCGGTCTCTCGGCTGGGTGGTGAACGAACGAAAAAGTTGTCTGCGTCCCACGCAGGACCTCGAGTATCTGGGGGTGCACTTCGACACCGCCCGGGGCTGGTGTGCCTCCCCGAGCGCCGCGTCCGGGCGTTGCGGGCTCTTGTCCGACTCTTTCGGGGCATGCCCGCTCCGTCGGCGTGGTGGTACCTGAGGCTTCTCGGAACAATGGCGGCGACCTTGGAGGTGGTACCGTGGGCGCGGTTCCACATGCGCCCGCTGCAGAGGGCGCTCCTTCGCGGGTGGTCCAACCAGTGCGACTCCTTGAACAAGAGACTGCCCTGCCCGAAGGCGGTGCGTCTTTCGCTCCGTTGGTGGCTCTCTCCCGAGAATCTGACGCGGGGGGTTCCCTTGGAGCCTCCTCTGTGGGTTCCCCTCACAACGGATGCGAGCTTAGCCGGTTGGGGAGCCCACTGCGAGACCCGCTTCACTCAGGGGGTGTGGTCCTCCCAGGAAGCGTCTTGGTCGATCAACCGTCTCGAGCTTTGGGCGGTGCGACTAGCACCAGTGGCCCTGGAACCACTGGTCCGGGGTCGACCTGTCCGGGTCTGGTCGGACAATGCGGCCACGGTGGCTTACATCAATCACCAAGGGGGCACAGGGAGTGTGGCCCTGGAAACAGAGGCGACAGCCTTGTTCAGTTGGGTGGAGACTCGTCTGCCGGCAATATCAGCGGCGCACATAGCGGGCGCGGAAAATGTCCAGGCCGACTTTCTCAGCAGAGTGCGAGTGGACCCCGGAGAGTGGGAGTTAAATCCACAGGTGTATGCGCAAATAGTGCGGCGGTGGGGTCCGCCCATCATGGATCTCATGGCGACCTTCCAGACGGCCAAGACGAGTCGCTTCTTCAGCAGACGGCGGGAGCGAATGTCCGTAGGGCTCGACGCTCTCATTCAGCCGTGGCCGACGTCCGGGCTTCTGTATGTCTTCCCTCCATGGGCGCTGATCGGCCGGGTCGTCCAGCGCATCGAGGGTCATCAGGGCAGAGTGCTGCTGGTGGCTCCGGATTGGCCCCGGAGGCCCTGGTATGCCGAGCTAGTCAGACTGCGAGACGGCGTGCCTTGGCGCCTGCCCGCGCTGCCGGACCTTCTTCTTCAGGGCCCCCTGCGGATGCTCCAGGTGGCTCGATTCTCGCTTACGGTTTGGCCATTGAGAGGGCTCAGCTGAAAAAGAAGGGTTATTCGCCCGCGGTGATTTCCACCCTACTGCGGGCAAGAAAGTCATCCACTTCTCTTACTTATGTTCGGATCTGGAGGATTTTTGAGGACTGGTGCTCCCGGCGGGGAGTCCGGGCGGCGACGGTCTCTGTGCCCGTCGTGTTAAGCTTCCTTCAGGATGGGTTCGAGAAAGGCCTCGCGGCCAGTTCCCTGAAGGTTCAGTTGGCAGCGATCTCCTGCTATAGAGGCAATGTTTTAGGCCGCATTCTCAGCGCTCATACGGATGTGCGGCGTTTCTTGACCGCTGTTTTTCATTTGCGGCCTTCCCGCAGAGCACCGATTCCCCCGTGGGATTTGAATTTAGTCCTGCGGGCTCTGGTGCGGGAACCTTTTGAGCCCTTGCGGAGGGCGTCCCTGAAGGATCTAACTTTGAAGACGGTCTTTCTTGTAGCCATTTGCTCGGCTCGGCGCATTTCGGTTCTTCAGGCCTTGTCCTGCCGAGAGCCTTTCTTGTCGTTTTCCGCGGACCGGATTGTGATCCGGCCGGTGCCTTCTTTTCTTCCAAAGGTGGTGTCTCCCTTTCACTTGAATCAGGCAGTGTTTCTGCCGGTTCTTTCGGCGAACTCGGTCGAGTCGGTGGACAAGGGTCTTCACCGGCTCGATGTGGGTCGCACGCTGCGTCGGTATTTGCAGTCTACGGAGTCCTTTCGTAAGACAGATCGGCTTTTTGTGCTCTTTGGGGGCGCAAGAAAAGGGGAGGCGGTGGCTAAGGCCTCCATTGCTAGATGGATCAAGGAAGCGATCGCATCTGCGTATCTGTTGCAGCAGCGGCCAGTTCCGGAGGGGCTTCGAGCTCATTCTACTCGAGCTCAGGCGACCTCTAGGGCGGAGCATTGCCTGGTTCCGCCAGCGGATATCTGTAGGGCGGCCACTTGGTCGTCTCTGCACGCTTTCAGCAGGCACTATCGCCTGGATGTATTGGCGGCTCGGGATTCCTGTTTTGGATCGGCGGTTCTGCGCGCCGGCTGGCAAGGTCCCGCCCGGTCTTAACTGCTCTGTTACATCCCGATTGTGGAGGACTAAACTGGATATCCGCACAGGAAATGGAAATTACACTAACCTGGTAATTGTAGTTCCTGTAGGATCCAGTTTAGTCCTCCTTCCCTCCCAACTCTCTGTGTAGTCTTGCGGCGCGCTGTTCCGAGCGGTTGACTGTAGGACGGTTCTTCGTCCCGTTCGGGTTCTGTTGACAGTCGTGCTTATCGCTATGGCTCTTCCCTTTCTTGGAGTTCAGTCAGCTCCCCAGATTTCTGTGAAGGGGAGCTCTGTGTAAATTGGAAGGCGTCGGTTTCGGCGCCAGGCGGTGTTCTGACTTCCTCGTTTGGGGAGGGAGTTGGTTATTACAGGGGGGGAAGATAAGGGTTTACTGATAATGTAATGATAATTTAATGATTATTTACTGTGTTGCTTCGTTAAGTATGCTTTGTTACTAGTACACTGGGGGGCTTCTGGGAGCTCCTGCTGGATATGTACTACAGAAGATTTGATTGGTCCAGTCTCCAGGCTGCAGTAGAAGGTGCACTACCCGATTGTGGAGGACTAAACTGGATCCTACAGGAACTACAATTACCAGGTTAGTGTAATTTCCATTTTAGGGTTATCGATCCCTCTTATTAAGGTATCAAGAAGTACTGTTAAAAGAGTGTCTATACCAGCGATGGCGAACCTATGGCACGCGTGCCAGCTGTGGCACGCGAAGGCCTTGCAGCTGGCACGCGGGCCATAGGTCCGCAAAAAAAAGAAAAAAGCTGTCTCTGACTGCTGCCGCGGACGCGGCAAGGGCAGAATGCAGCGTCCCGCGGGGCCCCCTCCGCCCGCTAAGCCCCTCTGCAAGAGCTTTCAGATTCGCGAGGGAGAGCGTCTCCCTCGCGTCTCTGTTAAGCCCGCAGGGGCTAATGGGAAATTTCCCATCAGCCCCTTTAGATGCGAGGGACTGATGGGAAATTTCCCATTAGCCCCTGCGGGCTTAACAGAGACGCGAGGGAGACGCTCTCCCTCGCGAATCTGAAAGCCCTTGCAGAGGGGCTTAGCGGGCGGAGGGGGCCCCGCGGGACATTGTAATCTGCCGCGGCAGCAGCCAGAGCCTGCTTTTTTTTTTTTTAAATTTGCCGGGGGGGGGGGGGTTAGGACTGCTAATGGGCAGGAGGGGGGGTGTTAAGACTGCTAATGGGCAGGGGGGGGGTTAGGACAGCTAATGGGCAGGAGGGGGGGGGTTAGGACAGCTAATGGGCAGGAGGGGGGGTTAGGACAGCAAAACGGCAGGAGTGGGGTTAGGACTGATAATCGGCGGGAGGGGGGGTTAGGAGTGCTAATGGGCAGGGGGGAGGGTTAGGACTGCTAATGGGCAGGAGGGGGGGGTTAGGACTGCTAATGGGCAGGAGGGGGGGGTTAGGACTGCTAATGGGCAGGAGGAGGGGGGGTGTTAGGACTGCTAATGGGCAGGAGGGGGGGTGTTAGGACTGCTAATGGGCGGGGGGGGGGGGTTAGGACTGCTAATGGGCTGGGGGGGTTAGGACTGCTAATGGGCGGGCGGGGGGTTAGGACTGCTAAAGGGAAGGATGGGGGGTTAGGACTGCTAATGGGCAGGCGGGGGGGTTAGGACTGCTAATGGGCAGGAGGGGGGGGGGTAGGACTGCTAATGGGCAGGAGGGGGGGTGTTAGGACTGCTAATGGGCAGGAGGGGGGGGTGTTAGGACTGCTAATGGGCGGGGGGGTTAGGACTGCTAATGGGCTGGGGGGGTTAGGACTGCTAATGGGCGGGCGGGCGGGCGGGCGGGCGGGGGGGGGGGTAGGACTGCTAATGGGCTGGGGGGGTAGGACTGCTAATGGGCTGTGGGCTGATGGGGGCTGTCTGGAAATGGGGTGATGGGGGTTTAGGGCTGGAAGTGAGTTGATGGGGGGGGCTAGGACTGGTATAGGGTTGGGGGGTTGCTAGGACTGGAAATGGGCTGATGCAGGGACTAGAAGGGCATGGATGCTGGGTGAGGCTGGAACTAGACGGGAGCTGATGGTGGGGGAGGAGTAGAATGGGATGGGGCGTGGAGAGTAAAATGGAGAGGGGAAAAATATTTTGTGTGGGAGGGATAAAAAATCTACAATTGGCCGGGTATTGGGAGAGTAAGTGGGGATTGAGGATGGAGGGGTAAAATTTGAGTGGATGAAATAGGAATGAGGAAAGAGCAAAAGGAGAAAGATTAGTATGTTAAAGCGGATGTAGAGAGAGAGAATGGAAAAAAAAACTAGAAGAGAGAAGAAAGGACAAATGGACAGCAGATGATGGAGAGTTAGCAGAAAACATGAAGAAACCAGAAGAAAGTGGCTGGAGCAATTGCAACTGAGCTGAGGTATTCTGTTTATGTAATTCCTTTTTGACATTGCCACTTGTTCTCTTTCCCCAGTAGGTCATGTATTGTTATTGTCTGAAATGTATTGGTTTAATATTTGCAGTGTTGCCTTTTGATAGGTATGGTGTGGTGCTTTGTGAGTCCTGGTAGTGCTGTTAGGATACGGCGGGTTTGCTATTGGTTCTAAATGGGCAGTGTTTGTAGTAGTTCCTAATGTGCCTGGCGGTTGGCACTGGATTATAGTAATGTAGAAATCTTTTAGTCTGTCTTTATCCATACACTCATTAAGAGACATGTTTACTAAAAGTTAGTGTATGTTAGCATTATGCAAATATTTATGCAAATTGACGTGCTGGCACTTTGAGGAAATTCTTTGGTTTTGTGCGGCAGTTTGGGCACTCGGGCTCAAAAAGGTTAGCCATCACTGGTCTATACCATGATAGGGACGAAAGCCATATTGTTGGTCATCAAGGGGGGCTGAGTTTTCTATGTGGTCCTGTGTTTGAGTTTGAACGACCTTTTCAATTAGTTTAGCCATAAATGGAATGCTAGAGATAGGTCTGTAGGAATTAGGTGATGTTTTGTCGAGGGTGTTATTTTTGATTATCGGTTGGATTTGAGCATGTTTGAGGGAAGGTGGTAAGTACCCTTGGTGCAGCGAAAGATTGACTATAGGAAGGATAAAGGGGGTTAGTGTAGGGAGAGTATGCTTAATCCAGTTTACCGGACATGGATCAAGATGAGAAGTCGTAGTGTTCAAGTTTGAAATTGTATTCTTGAGAGTGTCTTTAGTTATAGGGTGGAAGTCGGACCATTTTTCCAATTGATGTTGGTTTGAAAGGGATAGAGGATTTGGTGTGAATGCAAAAGTTTTTGATTTATTTATGTAGTGGTTGGCTAGAGTCTGTGCAGAGATATTGACAATTTCATTGCTGGTCCCATATGAGTTATTAGTTAAGTTTTGGACGATGCTGAAAAGTTCTCTAGGCCTATTAATGGATTTGGTTAGTATAGTTGAGTGGTAATTTTTCTTTGCGCCGTCAGAAGCTTCTTTGTACTTTTTAAGGTAGCTGTGATAAGCGTCATATAAAGGGGTAGATTTGGTTTTGCGCCATTTGGATTCAATATTCCTCAAATCTCTCTTCATTCGTTTTAAGGTGCTGTTGAACCAGGGGGCATTACCCATTCTATAGTGTTGTTTTTTCTTGGTGGATTGTTTATATGTAGCTGCATTATTAATTGTATTGTGCCAAGTTGCGACTGCTTCATCTAGGTCAGTTGGTAATAATGTGAGATAGGGAATAGTTAGATCGATGAATTCATCAGCGTTAAACTTTGTGAATCTAGGTGGATGGGTTATTTGTAAGTTATTTTTGTTGTTTCTTCCAGTGTAGGCTAAGGTAAATTTGATCAGGTGATGGTCTGACCAAGGAATAGGTGTACTCTCGAGCGATGACCGGTTAAAATATTTTTGGAATACTTCCGGTAGAAAGACTAGGTCAAGGGTTCCACCTGTATTGTGGGTCTTTGTATTAATGATTTGGAGGAAACCCATATCGACTAATGATTCCATGAAAAGAGCTGAGTGTGAGGGGGGTAGTGATGGGAGGTTAAAATCTCCTAGTAATATTATAGGGTTGGTGTCTGTGGATGAGCTGAGGAGTTCTATTAGAGCATCTAAGCTTTCTGCTTTTTGATCCGGTGGTCTGTATAATAAACATATTCTAAAATGAGCAATTTTTATGATGAGTGTGTCAATGTTATTTGGGAGATCAGATGGGTGTGGTTTAGCCTTTAGTTCTTTTTTTGTCATTATAAGGACTCCACCTCCTTTTTTAGTATTTCTGTGTGTATGAGATATGTCGTAGTTGTTCGTATTGAGCTGGTTTAGGTAAACAACATCGGAGTCAGTTAGCCAAGTTTCAGTAACACATAGGATGTCTGGCTTTTGATCATTTAGCAAGTCAATGAAGATAGGTTGTTTATTTTTCATAGATCTTGCATTTATTAGGATACAGGACAAAGAGTGTATAGTTGTCGGTTGGGTGTGTGGATGGGTGAGTGTAGTAGGTTTTATATGTATTAGTCTGTGATGATTTATTTTTGTGTTGATGCCAGTGGGCATTTGAGATGAAGGGGGATCTGGTCGGATGATTCTTTGTATTATTGGGATTGGTTTGTAGTTTTTATTGTTTAGACTGTTGGTCAATGTGATTAGTGTCATAATTGTTAAACAGGTGCATAATAGTTTTAGACAAAAGGTATTTGGGCAAGACATTTTAGATGTGTTTGTCCTGTGGTTGGAGCTCAATGTTGTGTGTTATGTATAATATGTAATGTGGATTACAGAATGACCGAATCTCTACCTATTGACAGTATGATCGAATCTCTACCTATTGACAGGAGTATAAGCTATGGTAGTGAAGTTTATAAGCAGATAAACAGATAACAGAGTGTTGAATTCTCTAGCTATTGGACAAGAGTTCAAACTTTAAAACTAAGGTTTATAAACTAAATTGTTGCTGGCTGCAGTATGTGTGGATCCTTATCTACTGACAACAGTATACGCTTTGTAATTACAGGTTTCTAGTTAGGTGGATACTGACAACAGTAATTGAAAGTCTTTGGTTACTGACAACAGTAATTGAAGGTCGTTGATTACTGTCAACAGGGTTGGCTATGGTAATCAGCTAAGTTTTAAACAATTAGTTGCTAGGGTCGGTACAGTCTGTATGAGATTAGATCGACTGAGTGGATACTGACAACAGTTTACATTGAACGTTGGTTGCTTGTAGCAGTATTGATAAGATAGGTAGGGAAAAATTTGGTGAATACTGGCAACAGTAGATTTAGATCGGTATTTTGCCTGGAAAATCTGTTTGAAGATTGGGTCAGTCCATTCTGAACCTTCTATCATTAGTACACAATAAATGCAGGACTGGCATTTAAATGGGGTTATTTTATAAGTCCTATTCATGCTTTGGATTTCTGAAAATAGCCATAGAGACATCCAAAGCATGGCGACATCTCCAGAGGCATTTAAGAAGGCGGGTCTGTGGACATCCCCAGCTTGAGGAAGTCCACATCTGAATAGGGGCCATGGTAGAGGCACGGCTGGGGTGTTCCCAAGAACCTGGATATCACTGCCTGATCTCAGAAACATCTGGGACATCCAGCATTGCATCCAAGGTTATACCATTTCAGGCACAAATAGGTATCAACAAAATGCTTGTTTTGTCCATATAACATCCAAAGAGTGTAGAGAAAATAGCACACCGCCATCTCCAATGCTCTGCACAATCACAATGATAGTAGCGGTAGGATTTGACCCTGGCTTCCCTGGTCTTAGACTACTTACTACTCTAACCATTAGGCAATTCCTATTCCACAATCTGGACTATTATTCTGGGGACATCTATGTAGATGCCCTTCAGATGTCCGTTTCGGGCCATGTCCAGGTTTGTGAAATGGTGCCTGAGCTTGGACATGCCTGCTTGTTTTCAAACATTCTAGCTTTGATGTCCAGATTACACTTCACATGTCCTCAAGGGGAATTTTACCCCACTTCTAGACCAAAAGCTCCTTCAGTCTTCACTATCCAATTAACAATGTTCTTACCCCTAGTAAAATTAACTATCGTGGGATCCTTAAACATAGGATATACAGTCAACATATTCAGTGCCACTGAATAATATGTTTGATTTCCATTGCTCAGGTTGAAAAAGGAAAAACATATGTAAAAACATAGAAACATGATGACAGAAAAAGACCACAAGGCCCATCTAGTCTGTCCTTCCATAACAACAACTACAACAGTCCACTTTCTACCTTTAGAGATCCTCTGTGTTGGTCCCATGCTTTTTTGAATTCAGTTACTGTCCTCATCTCTACCACCTCCACTGGGAGACTATCATTCTCTTTATGTTGATATGACAATAATAATATTCCACAAATTAAGAGTCTTGCAGCCTTTACGTAGCATACTCGATCATGCCGACTTCAGATCTGTCGCCCAAGCCCTCATCATTCCACACCTGGACTACTGCAATGCCATACTGCAAGGCCTACCAAGAAAAACTATAAATATACTTTAAATGGCTCAAAACGTTGCCGCCAGGATCATCATGCAAAAAAGACTATCCGACCACATTACACCTGTCCTAATAGAGCTACATTGGCTCCCCGTCACGGCCCGCATTCAATACAAAATATTAGTCACCACCTTCAAACTCATCCATAATGTAGCTCCCTCGCATCTCAATAGCCTAATATCCAAAATGCCCAACAACAGAGGCAGAAGAACAGCAAACCTCAACACCCTCTGTCTCCCGAAATGCTTCAGAAAGGTTAATGCTTATACCAGTAATAGGGCCTTCTCACTTACAGCACCAACACTCTGGAACCGGTTACCCAGCGAACTGCGTGCAACCTGTGATCTAAAAGACTTCAGGAAAAAACTTAAAACGCACCTCTTCCAAGCACATTTCAATTTAACCTCATGAGATGCACTCGGGCATATATGAGTAAATAGATATATGTAGCTTAAGCATATATGTACATAATCAATCCTTTGTGAAGTCTTATATGTATATAACAATCCCATGTAAAGTCATAACTGTCATGCATGTGTAAATATGTATATTTAGTACTTTGTGTTGAGACTAACAGCAATCAACTGTAAATCTATAATCCTTTCTGCTGTGTAAGACCACCCCGCCTTAATCGCAGTGTACATACCCCTAATTTCTGGCCAGTACAGCCAAACCCCCCCTTGTATAGTAACCGCTGCTGATCACTGGAAGCAGCGGGATACAAATTGTACGCAAATAAATAAAATAAAATAAATAAATAATGTTGATATGACAATAATAACTGTCTCTGCATAAAAAGTATTTTCGGCTGAATAAAGAATTTTCATGAAAGTGTTGTTACTCGTAATGTTGTTTGTGCTGGTGTCCTTTGTGGTACATAACCTTTTTTGTTAGTTAGAAAAAGGTAGCAGCAATTTTATTATTTTATACCTTTTATTAAAGTTTTTCAGATGTAATAATCGAGAAAAAAAAACAACAAAAGCAAATCAGTGACAATATCCACAGAAAAAAATAAGGCATAGAATTAAAAGGCAAATACATTTTAATAAAGTCAAAAATGCAGTCCATTTTAAGGGGAAAACAGATGCACAAAAAATAAATTAATTAAAAAAGACAAATAGATAATTTCCATCTGTTATAGTGCAACAAAAAATCTTAGCACATGGCCATCTCTCCATCTCCTCACAGTTTAAACATGTCCATCTGCTGAAGGTAAAGTTTTATCAAGTAAAACTTTTTCCAGATGATTTGGAAACACATATTTGTTCCCCTGAAATAGCAGCAATTAGCAATAATCGTTCATCACTGCCAGGAAGAGACAAAATCTCCTTAAAATATGTCTTTAAAAGTATCTCTGGTGAGAGAAGATATGGAGAAGTAAAATCAAGAAACCACAAATTCCTATTCATATAAGAAATTTCAATTTGTAATGAATAGATAAGCTATCCTCTATAGCAGATGAATTAGTGGCTTGGAGTGTAAAAACCTGGAGCTCTAATTTAGCTACCTGTTTCACAACTCCACTTCATGTATTTTCTCCAGTGTCTCCATCCCTTTAAACATAGCCTCATTTCTTGTCACTATAGCCCGTTTATCAACCAGTATTATCTCTTTGGCAGCATTATCTCGGACGGGAACAATTTGCAGATTAGCCAGTAAAAAGACTGCAGTTAGATCGAACCAGTGGGAGCAGCCACGGATGAGTCAGTAGAAACTAAAGAATCCGGGGAAAAAGTCCAAAGGTATTCCAGATGAAGGAGAGGGAGGCCACTCAGGAGAACTCAATGATGTCCCTTCCTGAGAAGAGTTTAAAGCCGCACTGCCAGCTAAATGGTTCTGAACACTGTAGGGCAGTTCACTTGAGACGCAAACATTTGATTTGGGCTTATTCTTCCAGCAAATCTCAGTGACATTAAATGGCAGTATTCACCAAACCAGCAAAGATCAAACAACCATCTGCAGGCCCAGAGAGGGGCAGTAGCAGTGGCATTGGGGGCAGGGCAGCAGGATGGAAGGCTCGCACAGGGGGCCTCTCATTCTTACACCACCCCTGTTTACCCATATCATAGTACTAATGAAAAAAAGACCAGAGTCATGAACCAATGCATGTACATTGCTTTTCCTCGCACATGGGAAGTTTGGAGGGAGGGTAATTTTCAGAAGGCTATTTTGCATGGGTAAAAACAAGCCACTCTTTGCCTGCAGAAAACTTTCTGAAAATAACGCTTACAATCTAATGTTTTGTGACTGAGTCAAAGCTTAACTATCTGAATTATTAGCTAATAAATGTCTTCTAAAAGTGTATTTATTCTTTTTTGAATTCTGGAGATTTATATTCCTATACGTTTTGCTGGGATTTATTATATAAACTTGTTATCACTTTAATATTTAGCACATCTTATTCATCACAGAAGACTTAATTCCATCTTGCATGCTAATTAAAATGATTCTCCAGGAACAAGAAGAACTCAGTCCTCGCATATCGGTGACGCCTACAGAGCCCACGTGGAGCATTTCCCCAGCTTTCAAGGAAAGCCTTTGGGACATGCTACCACGCATGCGTGGTCCTCTTCCCACCCAAGGGTGCCATCTTGCTCAGTCTCCTTTTTTCCGCGGTGCCCAGTGGACATCCATCCTATTTCCCAGGAAAAAAAATTCTAAAACTCTCTTTAAAAGTGTTTCTTTCCTGCTTGCATACCGGTTCCTCTTCCCACCTCGAGCCAGCGCTGGTTCTGGTGCTGTTCTTAGCTCCTTCCCTCATTTTTTATCAAGGCTCGCTTTGACTGGCATTCATGCCTTTTTTCTCCCGAGGGTCGTCGACCCCGGCCAGGTGTCTCCCACCATGTCCCCTGGTGGGTTCAAAAAATGTGACTGCTGCAGTCAAACCATGTCTATTACAGACACACATGATTGCTGTCTACGCTGCTTGGGTTCGGACCATGATAGCACCACCTGCGAACTGTGCCAGGCCATGACTCCAAAAACCAACAAAGTTGGAGTTGCAGAAGAGGATATTCCCGAGGTCCGACTCTGCACTGGCCTCTCTGACACCGAGCTCAAAGCCCAGCACTTCCCGTGAGGCCCAGGCATTCTCGGAATCCCACAGCAGCGGCTCCTCTGAGAAGACCCTAAGTGGAAAAAGAAAAAAATCTTCGAAGCTAGTCGAGGTTCCACCAGTGAAACCCAGTAAAGTCCCACGGAGGGACTCGGGTGACTCCGAGCAGCACCCCACTAAAATCTCTAAATAGGAGTCCTTGTCTGGCGGAGACCATACAAGGCTCCCCGACGCCATGGTCCTTGTCGAGGACACACTCGAGAGAGTGCCAGTATTGGGCCCAAGGTCCTCTGTACCCATGCCAAAAGCTGCAGAGCTTTCTGGCCTCGAAACCAGAATGGCGGCCCTGGAGCAGAATATCTGTGCTATCATGGCCCTGCAGCAGGCGATGATGGCCAGTTCTTCCACCTCATCTGCCCTAACAACCAGGCCCCCAACTGCAGGGGGGAGTCCTTAGGCATCGAGCAAGGCTCCAAGCACCACTGGCCTCGGGTGAGTCCTCGGCACTGGTCAAGCTCCCGGTCCTATTCCTTGGGTATATGGTCCTCCCCGGCCAGAGGCCGGCCTCGAGACATGAGACCCCAGGGCTCGGAATCCTCGACAACTCTCCAACTGATGTCGAGGCTCCCCGGAAACCTGCCGGCACCGAGATGTCCCCTCAGAGTCGTCTGCTCTAGCACCTCTGTGCCATTCTCCCCTGGAGGACGTAGCCTTCCATGACTTCATCCGGGACATGATCTGGGCATTGTCGGTTCTGACAGAGTCGGAGGAGGACTCGTGCACCGAAGAACTGGAAATCCTCCAGTATGAGTCCCCACCCAAGGAGACTCTTATGGTGCTGGTGCAGCCAATCCTTGAACGACTACTCTTCAGGATGTGGGAGACCCCAGCCTCGGTGTCGGTGATCAGCTGATGCCTCGGCACCATCTATTGCGTCAAGAAGGGCTCCAGGTTCCACAAAACCCAACTCCCACATAATTCAATGGTTGTAGAGTCAACCATGCAGAAGTTGAAGAGCCAGAAGAACTACTCCTCTGTTTCCCTGGGCAGAGAGGCTCGGGCCCTCGGGCAAAAATGCTACCAGGTCTCCATGCTCGGGTGCCGGATCTTGGCCTATGAACTGTGCATAAGCATGTACCTCAAGGCCCTGATCCAGAAGCTCTCTGGTTTCTCAGCTGGACTCGCCGGGGAACCCCTCCTGCAGTGCCAATCCCTAACATCTGGGATCATGTTCCTTTCCCGAGCTGCTTATGATGGCTTCGAGTCAGCAGCCCGAGTAGTGGCGGCGGGCATTGGCACCCAGTGCTAGGCATGGCTACAGACTTCAGACCTCGAGCAATGGGTCCAAGAAAAATTGTTTGACGTCCAATGCATGGGGGAAAACTTGTTTAGCAAACCCAAGGCAGCCAAGACTGAGGCTGAGGTGGTGACAAGGCAGCTATCCAAGGCCTCAGTCCTTCCCCGAAAGAAACCATCGGGACAAAGACCCCTTTTTCCTTGGAAAAAGGGGTCCTTCCACCAAGTTCACTACCAGCTCTTCTCGGGCCATCAACAACAGGGCCTTCAGCCTAAGGGCCAGAGCCATATACCCAGGAAGCGAAAAGCCCAGAGGCCCCAGGCCCCAACTTCCACCCAACCCAGGGGGAGCTTTTGACTCCCAGAACAGGGTCTCTTCCCCCCCCCCCACCCGGGAGACCCTCCCCAGCTCACAGGGGGCCGCCTAAGAACATAAGAACATAAGATATGCCATATTGGGTCAGACCAAGGTCCATCAATACCAGTATCCTGTTTCCAACAGTGGCCAATCTAGGTCATACATACCTAGCAGTATCCCCAAAAGACACAGGTTCCAAAGTGCTTGTATTGGGTCAAGCATTGATATCCTGGGTCCCTTTTTAATAATGGTTTATGGACCTTTCCTCCAGGAACTTGTCCAAACCTTTTACAAACCCAGCTACACTAACAGCTCTTACTACATCCTCCGGTAACAAATTCCAGAGTTTGATTACACGTTGAGTGAAAAAATATTTTCTCTTATTTGTCTTAAATAGTTTACCCTGTAGCTTCATTGCATGTCCCCTAGTCTTTCTATATTCTGATAGCGTAAACAATTGATCTACATTTACTCGTTCCACTCCATTCATTAATTTATAGGCCTCTATCATATCTCCCCTCAGCCGTCTCTTTTCCAGGTTGAAGAGCCCTAACCTTTGTAGCCTCTCTTCATAGGAGTAGCCTTCCATCCCCTTTACCATTTTGGTGGCTGTTCTCTGTACCTTTTCTAATAACGCTATATCCTTTTTAAGATACGGCAAACAGAATTGCGCACAATATTCAAGGTGCGGTCATACCATGGAACGATACAGAAGCATTATAATATCCTTTGTTTTATTTTCCATTCCTTTCCTTATGATACCTAGCATTCTATTTGCTTTCTTGGCCGCCACTGCACACTGGGCAGAGGGTTTTAACATGTTATCCACGATGACTCCTAAATCTTTTTCCTGGGTGGTGGTTCCCAATGTGGAACCTTGCATCGTGTAACCATGGTGTGGGCTGTTCTTTCCTAGGTGCATAACTTTGCACTTGTCCACATGAAATTTCATCTGCCATTTAGATGCCCAGTCTTCCAATTTATCCAGATCCTCCTGCAGTTTTCCACAGTCCTCTTGGGTTTTAACAACTTTAAACAATTTTGTGTCATCTGCAAATTTGATAACCTCACTAGTTATTCCCTTTTCCAGGTCATTTATGAATATGTCAAAAAGTAGCGGACCCAGTACAGATCCCTGGGGTACTCCACTATTCACCTTTTTCCATTGGGAAAATTGGCCATTTAGCCCTACCCTCTGCTTTCTATCTTTTAACCAGTTCCCAATCCACAATAGTACACTGCCTCCTATCCCATGACTTTTTAGTTTTGCCAAAAGTCTCTGATGAGGGACCTTGTCAAAGGCTTTCTGAAAGTCTAGATACACTATATCAACTGACTCACCTTTGTCTACCAGTTTATTCACACCTTCAAAAAAACATATCAGATTAGTAAGACAAGATCTTCCTTGTCTAAAGCCATGTTGGCTGTCTCCCATTAGGCCATGACTATCTACATGCTGTGTAATTTTGTTCTTTATGATGGTTTCTACCATTTTCCCCGGTACTGATGTCAGGCTCACTGGTCTGTAATTTCCCAGATCACCCCTGGAACCCTTTTTAAAAATTGGCGTTACATTGGCGATCCTCCAATCTTCAGGTATTACAGATGATTGTAATGAAAGTTCACAGATTATTAATAGCAGGTCTGCAATCTCATATTTCAGTTCTTTCAACACCCTTGGATGTATACCATCCAGTCCAGGTGATTTGCTACTATTCAGTTTATCAAATAGTTGTAATACATCTTCCCGGTTTAGCGATATTTCTCTCAATTCCTCTGCAGTATCACCTTTAAATACCACTTCAGTCTTGGGTAACATCCCTACATCTTCCTCAGTAAAGACTGAAGCAAAGAATTCATTCAGTCTCTCCGCTATAGCCTTGTCTCCTTTTACTGCCCCTTTTACCCCTCTATCATCTAATGGTCCAATTGACTCTCTCACAGGCCTTTTGCTTCGAATGTACTTGAAAAAGTCTTTATTTCGTGTTTTTGCTTCCGTAGCAAGTTCCTTCTCAAATTCTCGCTTTGCCTGCCTTATCAATGCTTTGCATTTAACTTGCCAGTGCTTGTGCTGTTTCCAGTTTTCGTCGTTTGACTCTTTTTTCCATTTCCTGAAAGATGTTTTTTTTGCAGCAACAGCCTCTCTGACCTCACCTTTAAACCATGCTGGCAGTTTTTTGGACTTTCTTCCACTTTTCTTAATGCGTGGAATACAGCTGGTCTGGGCTTCCAGGATAGTATTTTTAAACAACACCCAAGCTTGATGTAAGTCTTTAACCTTTGCAACCGCTCCTTTTCATTTTTTCTTAACTATATTCCTCATTTTATCATAGTCTCCCTTTCGAAAGTTAAAAGGTAGTACTGTGGATTTCTTTACTATCCCTCCTCCACTAATTAAATCAAACATGATCATGCTATGATCACTATTGCCAAGTGGTCCCAACACCCTTATTTCTTGCACCAGATCTGGTGTTCCACTAAGGACTAGGTCCAGTATGGCTTCCCCTCTGGTCGGTTCATGAACCAGCTGCTCCAAGAAGCAGTCATTTATTTCATCTAGAAACTTTATCTCCCTAGCATGTCCTGCCATGACACTGACCCAGTCGATACCGGGATAATTGAAATCACCCATTATTACTACTCTGCTGTAACTTTTGTTAGCTTCCTTGATCTCTTTAAGCATTTCATCATCCATTTGTTCATTCTGGCCAGGCAGTCGATAGTACACCCCCACTGCCATCACCTTCCCCTTCATACATGGAATTTCAATGCATAGAGATTCTACAGCAAATTTTGTTTCCTGCAAAACTTTAATCCTTTCTGACTCAATGCCCTCTCTAACATAGAGTGCAGCTCCTCCTCCAATTTGATCAGTTCTATCATTACAATATAGTTTGTATCCAGGTATCACAGTGTCCCACTGGTTATCCTCCTTCCTCCATGTCTTTGAGATTGCAATCATATCTAACCTCTCATTTAGTGCTATATATGCTAACTCTCCCATCTTATTGTTCCCATCTTTGTCCACAGGTGGGCCGGAGTCACCTCAGACTAGTTGGTCCTGCAGGTGGTCAAGTGGGGGTACCTCCTCTGCCTGCAGCAGGTACCCCCAAGGTTCTTCGCAGGAGAACCAGTGCGACCTCTCCTTCACCAGACCTTTCTGCTCTCAGAGCTCGCAGGCCTACTCAGGGACAGTGCAGTGGAATCTGTCCCCAAGCATCTGTGGGAAAAGGCTTTTACTCAAGGTACTTCATTGTCCCCAAAAGAACAGGGGACCTCAGGCCGATACTAGACCTGTGAAACTTGATCAAGTTCCTGGTGAAGAAGAAGTTCAAGATGCTCTCCCTTGGAACATTGCTGCCTTACCTCCACCAGGGAGATTGGCTATGCTCCTTGTATCTAAAGGATGCCTATACCCACATCCTGATCCACACCTCCCACAGGCAGTGCCTCAGATTGTGGTGGGAGGAGGCACTACCAGTACAGGGTGCTGCCCTTCAGCCTGGCCTCCTTACCAAGGGTCTTTACCAAGTGCCTGGCGGTGGTAAACCCTCCTTGCGCCTACAGGGAGCCTACGTCTTCCCCTACATGGACGACTGGCTTATCAGAGGCAGTACAACCTCAAAGGTCAGACAAGCCACAGAGCATACAATCCTCCTGCTGCAGCACCTGGGGTTTGTCATCAACTACCAAAATCCCATCTCGCCGCAACCCAAAGCCTGGAGTTCATAGGGGCACAGTTGGACATGTTACAGGTCAAGGCCATCCTTCCAAGGGAAAGGGCTGACCACCTCAGACAACTGGCAAAAGGGGTGCAGCACTGCCACTCAGTGCCGGCGCATTGCGGGGATCACCACAAGCAAGGCAGTTAGTCCCAGGAGGAGTCGCTCTTACAAATCAATCTCCTGGAGCTCAGAGCAATTTTCGTAAGCCCTGCGAGTGTTCCACCACCACCTGCGGCACCATCCGGGGCTGATCCAGACAACCAGGTGGCAATGTTCTACATCAACAAGCAAGGGGCATGGGTTCGTAGTCCCTCTACGAGGAGGCGGTAGCCCTTCTCTCTTTCGCAGTGCACAATGGCACACTCCTGCGAGCAGTATTCCTGCCAGGCCAGGACATCTGCTTAGCGGACAGGCTGAGCAGGGTCCTTCGCCCTCACAAGTGGCACTTGAACCCCGGGGTAATGAAGGAGCTCTTCCACAGCTTGCGCAGGCCCATGATGGACCTGTTCACCTCCCTGCACAATGCACAGCTACCTCGCTTCTGTTCATGCCACCCGCATCAGGAGAGCGTGGCAGCAGACGCCTTCCTGATCTCATGGTTGAAGAGCCTACTCTGTGTTCCTGCCAACCCCCCCCCCCCCCGATCACCAAGACCCTCTTCAAGGTCCAGAGCGAGGGGGGCGTCAATTATATTGATCACATCCAGATGGCCCAGGCATTTCTGGTTTCCCCTGCTGCTTGCCCTGTCAGTGGCACTCCCAGTCCCACTGGGCCGGGCCCCAGATCTCCTGTCCCAGGAGGAGGGCTCCGTCTTGCACCCCCAACTTGGGGTCTCTAGTGCTAACAGCGTGGCTGCTGAAAAGATAGCATTGGCCCCTTTCAACCGCCCAGCGGAAGTCAAGGAAATCCTGCTGGCCTCCCAGAAGCCCTCCACCAGAAGGGCTTATGCCTTTAAGTGAAGAAGATTCTCTGTCTAGTGTGCGGAGATGAAGGAGAATCCCTTCTCCTGTCACATGCAACTGGTCTTCCAGTATCTACTGCATCTGTTGCACACCAGGCTGAAATCCAACTCTGTGAGGGTGCACCTGAGCGCAATAGCTGAACATCACCATCCTATCAGGGGGAAAACCCTCTCCAGTCAGCCCCTGGACCTCAGGTTCCTCCTGGTCCTTCTACTATTGAAGCCCCTCCTCTGCCCTCCGGCGACAGAGTGGAACTTCAATGTGGTGCTCTCCAAGCTCACTAAACTGCTCTTCGAGCCCCTAGCCACTTGCCACTAAGATACTTGTCTTGGAAAGTGGCCTTCCTGGTGGCCCTCGCGTCTGCACGTAGGGTCAGCGAACTCCAGGTCCTGGTGGCAGAGCCACCATATACCAAGTTCTATAAGAACAGGATGGTGCTCCGCACACATCCCAAATTCTTCCCGAAGGTGATATCTCCCTTCCACCTCAACCAGGAAGTGGTCCTCCCCACCTTATTTCTACCATGCCGACAGGGAAGAACTAATACTCCATACACTTGATTGCAAGCGGGTCCTGTCCTCCTAACTGCAGCGGACCCAGGCCCATCGCAGAGCTCCTCAGCTTTTTGTGTTCTATGACCCCAGAAGACTGGGTCTCCCTGTGACCAAGTGAACTCTGTCCACTTGGGTGGCAGACTATATTGCCCTCACTTATGATTGAGCTGACCTCTCCCTGAAGCACTGGATCACAGTGCATCGTGTGAGGGCAATGGCCACATCAATGGCCAAACTCCACTCAGTGTCAATGACAGATATTTGCAAGGCCGTCACATGGTCTTCAGTTCATACATTCACAGCTCACTGCTGCCTGGAGAGCGAGTCCCGCAAGGACAATGCCTTTGGCTAGGCAGTATTCCGTAATATTTTTGGGTGTAGGCAACTCCTGCCCTCGGACCCTTCTGTGTTCAGGCTACCGGAGTGATAGTGTCGCTGGATGCTTGGGTCTTGCAGAGTCTCTCAGCAGGGACTCACCTTCTGCAACTCACGGTTACTCGATCGGTCGCCAGTGGTGCTGTCGTGGTTCAGTCCTTGGCAGCCTGGAGCTAGGGAGTCCTGTATGTGAGGACCGACTACCTGCTTGTTCCTGGAGAAAGAGTAGTTACTCACCTGTAGAAGGTGTTCTCCAGGAACAGCAGGAATCAGTCCTCACAACCACTGGGAGTTACCTCCCTATTTTGTTTTTGTTTTAACTACCATCCTAGCTATGTCATCTGACTGAATAAGATGGCACCCTTGGGCGGGAAGGGGATCACGCATGAGTGGTAGCATATCCCTAAGGCTTTCTTTGAAAGTTGAGGAAATGCTCCGCACAGGCTCTGTTGGTGTTGATGTTAGCGTCGACGTCACCCATATGTGAGGACTGATTCCTGCTGTTCCCAGAGAACACCCATTACAGTGAGTAACTACGCTTTATGTCCTGCTTTTTGGAAGGGAAATAGTATCCAAAAGGACAATGTACATTGCTCCCATTAACAAAATGACCACAAGATGTCACTGTCACCCCAACAATTTAATTACCAGAGAGTTAAAAAATGCTCCTTTGAAAAATGCAGGAAATCATTCAGCACTTCAAATAACAATCCCTGTTATTTATAAAATGTTTTGCAGATATCTTGTCTACAGTGTTAATTCGGAAGAATGTATCCTTGAAGAATGTATCCTTGAAGGATACTACCAAAAGCAGAGAGGTTCCACAAAAGAGTAAAGTAGCCCAAATGCCTTCAAGTATGGAGCAGACAGAGCTTAAAGATCCCAATTTACCCATGTCTAACAATAGCCAAATTAACATGAATAAAATACATTTTCTAAAATGCTTGTATGCAAATGCTAGAAGTCTAAAGAATAAGATGGGACAGTTAGAATATATAGCACTAAATGAAAGGTTAGATATGATTGGAATATCAGAGACATGGTGGAAGGAGGACAACCAGTGGGACACTGTGATACCTGGGTACAAACTATATCGTAATGAGAGAGCTGATCAAATTGGTGGAGGGGTTGCGCTCTATGTTAGAGAGGGCATTGACTCAGAAAGGATTAAAGTTTTGCAGGAAACAAAATCTGCTGTAGAATCTATATGGATTGAAATTCCATATAAAAGAGGGAAGGCAATGGCAGTGGGGGTGTACTATCGAGCGCCTGGCCAGAATGACCAAATGGATGATGAAATGCTCAAAGAAATCAAGGAAGCTAACAAAAGTTACAGCGCAGTAATAATAATGGGTGATTTCAATTACCCCGGTATCGACTGGGTCAGTGTCACGTCAGGACATGCTAGGGAGATAAAGTTCCTAGATGAAATAAATGACTGCTTCTTGGAGCAGCTGGTTCATGAACCAACCAGAGGGGAAGCCATATTAGACCTAGTCCTTAGTGGAACACCAGATCTAGTTCAAGAGATAAGGGTGTTGGGGCCACTTGGCAATAGTGATCATAGCATGATCGCCTTTGATTTAATTAGTGGAGGAGGGATAGTAAGGAAATCCACAGTACTACCTTTTAACTTTCGAAAGGGAGACTATGATAAAATGAGGAAAACAGTTAAGAAAAAACTAAAAGGAGCAGTTGCAAAGGTTAAAGACGTACATCAAGCTTGGGTGTTGCTGAAAAATACTATCTTGGAAGCACAGACCAGCTGTATTCCACGCTTTAAGAAAAGTGGAAGGAAGTCCAAAAAATTGCCAGCATGGTTTAAAGGTGAGGTCAGAGAGGCTGTTGTTGCCAAAAAAGCATCTTTCAGGAAATGGAAAAAAGAGTCAAACGACGAAACCTGGAAACAGCAAAAGCACTGGCAAGTCAAATGCAAGGCATTGATAAGGCAGGCAAAGAGAGAATTTGAGAAGAAGCTTGCTGCGGAAGCAAAAACGCGAAATAAAGACCTTTTCAAGTACATTCGTAGCCAAAAACCTGTGAGAGAGTCAGTTGGTCCATTAGATGATAAAGGGGTTAAGGGAGCACTAAGAGGCGACAAGGCGATAGCGGAGAGACTGAATGAATTCTTTGCTTCGGTCTTTACTGAGGAAGATGTAGGGATGTTACCCATGACTGAAGTGGTATTTAAAGGTGCGGAAGAATTGAAGGAAATATCGATACATCGGGAAGATGTCTTACAACTATTAGATAAACTGAAGAGTAGCAAATCACCTGGGCCAGATGGTATACATCCAAGGGTGTTGAAAGAACTGAAATGTGAGATTGCAGACCTGCTATCAGTAATCTGTGAACTATCATTAAAATCATCTCTAATACCTGAAGATTGTAGGATCGCCAATGTAACACCAATTTTTAAAAAGGGTTTCAGGGGTGATCCGGGAAACTACAGACCGGTGAGCCTGACGTCAGTACCAGGAAAAATGGTAGAAACCATCATAAAGAATAAAATTACTCAGCATGTAGATAGTCACAACCTAATGGGAGACAGCCAACATGGCTTTAGACAAGGAAGATCTTGTCTTACTAATCTGTTATGTTTTTTTGAAGGACTGAATAAACAGGTGGACAAAGGTGAGTCGGTTGATATTGTGTATCTGGACTTTCAGAAGGCCTTTGACAAGGTCCCTCATCAGAGACTTTTGGCAAAACTAAAGAGTCATGGGATAGGAGGCAGTGTACTATTGTGGATCAGGAACTGGTTAAAAGATAGAAAGCAGAGGGTAGGGCTAAATGGCCAATTTTCCCAATGGAGAAAGGTGAATAGTGGTGTACCCCAGGGATCTGTTCTGGGTCCGCTGCTTTTTGACATATTGTGATAAGGAAGCTTATCATAGCTCAGGAAGGAGCTATAGAAAAGGTGAAGTGACTCTGAACAAGCAACCTGTCAGTTCTGGTAGAAATAAGAAAACAGACTTTTCCCATAAAAGACTACCAGTCCCAGAATGCACCAGGTTTCCAACAGCCATTAGAGGAGCTGAAGTGGGGAAACGTGTGTTCAATCAGGAGGGCTATGAGGTAATCCTTAAGCACTCATCTCAAAGGGCAGGGCCTGATTCAGCACAGCTGCGCTGTGTTAGGGAGGAGCACTCATCTGAGCAGAATAAAGGTAGAGTTTATTCTACAGAGAATTATCCTTATCCTGAGAATCAGTTTGAGCTTGATCATCTTCATCATCAGGAGGATCATCAGAAGCAGAAGCCAAACCAGACGGACAGAGAGGGAAAGAAACCCTTTGGAAGAAGGAAGAGAAAAGCCTTTGAGAGGTCTAGAAGAGTTCAGAGCAGTACGTATACTGGGAGGCATTCCAAGGGCCAGCATACACCATTGGACTGGGAAAAGCCAGAGGAATGGTGCTGCAGAGCTAGGAATCACCAGACGATACCTGTGAGGGAGGCGGCTGCACGTGGAAGGGACCCTAAGACCCGTGCCAGAAGGTATGTGAAGAGAGATCCAGTGTCCAGGGATCTGGATTGGAAGACTGGACATAAGAACTGGACTACATACTGGCCAGGCTATATAGAGAGGAACTCTAACAGCAATGGAAGCTCAGGTATGAACACTGATCTATGCCCTAGCTATAACCTTGAAAGACAGCAGGGAAACAAGTATTCTCCTGAAAGTGCTCCATTGAGAGATTCATCTGTGCCAATCCATGATATTGAACCCATGCTTGTTGAAGAAGGGGGAATGATAACAGATGAAGAATGTGTTTACATGGACTGCTCTCTGTCTAAACTCCTTTGGTGATTTTCTGTTATAAAGTACAGCAACCATCACAAAGAAATACAAACTGGTTCTTTAATCTACTCCGAAAAGCTCCTGTGTAGGATTTCTGGCCACGCTGTAGAAAGCAAGCCAGCTAAGGGGTTTCAGCTGGATAACTGCTAGCAATTGAGCCTTACCTAATTGCTTGTGAGCTAGGAGAGAATCACTTCTGAATCTATGTGGGAAGTTATCAGAAGTTAACCTGAAAAGAACAGTTTTTTTCTTGCTTTGTGGCTTTTGGTTTGTTGTTTGATATATGCTAAGAAAACATTAGCTAATGCCTGACAAGTTTGAATGTTGTTTTCCTGATTTTGATTTTGTTTTTCCAAGTTAAACACTGGAAGCAAGTAACCTGATTTATGTGCTACCAAGCATATCTGTGTTGGGAGAAATAACCCCATAAATAAATATCTTATTGGCTTTACCCAAAAGCACAACTAATTATTGTGAGCAGCTGTGTCTGGTGTGAATGAACTGCATTGACCACAATCCCTTGCAAATCATATAGACATATGCACTTGCCAAGACTGTGAAGATTCTCACCCAGGCAGCCGTCTGACACATATTCATAAATGACCTGGAAAGTGGAATAACGAGTGAGGTTATCAAATTTCCAGATGACACAAAGCTATTTAAAGTTGTTAAAACCCAAGAGGATTGTGAAAAATTGCAAGAGGATCTTGATAAATTGGAAGACTGGGCATCAAAATGGCAGATGAAATTTAATGTGGACAAGTGCAAGGTTATGCACCTAGGGAAGAACAACCCAAACTATGGTTACACGATGCAAGGTTCCAGATTAGGAACCACCACCCAGGAAAAAGATTTAGGCGTCATTGTGGATACCATGTTAAAACCCTTGGCCCAGTGTGCAGCGGCGGCCAAGAGAGCAAATAGAATGCTAGGTATGATAAGGAAAGGAATGGAAAATAAAACAAAAGATATTATAATGCCTCTATATCGTTCCATGGTGAGACCGCACCTTGAATATTGTGTGCAATTCTGGTCGCCGTATCTTAAAAAGGATATAGCGATTTTAGAAAAGGTTCAGAGAAGAGCCACCAAAATGGTAAAGGGGATGGAAGGATACTCCTATGAAGAAAGGCTAAAAAGGTTAGGGCTCTTTAACCTGGAAAAGAGACGGCTGAGGGGAGATATGATAGAAGTCTATAAATTAATGAACGGAGTGGAACGGGTAAACGTAGATCGATTGTTTACGTTATCAGAATATAGAAAGACTAGGGGACATGCAATGAAGCTACAGGGTAAACTATTTAAGACTAATAAAAGAAAATATTTTTTCACTCAATGTGTAATCAAACTCTGGAATTTGTTACCGGAGGATGTAGTAAAGGCTGTTAGTGTAGCTGGGTTTAAAAAAGGTTTGGACAAGTTCCTGGAGGAAAGGTCCATAAACCATTATTAAGAAGTGACCGAAGATATCAATGCTTGACCCAGTACAAGTATTATGGAACTTGTGTCTCTTGGGGAAACTGCTAGGTACATATGACCTAGATTGGCCACTGTTGGAAACAGAATACTGGGCTTGATGGACCTTGGTCTGACCCAGTATGGCATATCTTATGTTCTTATGACTGCCACATGAATAAATAAATAACACCACATGTGAAGGGTAATTTTATATAGGTCGCCAAAGAGCATATGCACATCTAAAGTGGAGGAGTGGAGGAGTGGCCTAGTCGTTGGGGCAAGGTACTTCAGGCTGGAAGGTCAGGGGATCAAATCCCACTAGAGGACAGCAACCTTGTGCCGGAAGGACTGGGGTTTCTAGTCCCACAGGTGCTCCTTGTGGTCTTGGGCAAGCCACTTAACGCTCCATAGCCCATGTTCCCTGTAAAATAGTTATCTCCAAGTTATAATGCCCTGTTCAATGTAATTTCAGTTTGTTCAATGTAAACCGCACTGATGCAGAATAGCACGGTATATAAGAGAATTAAAATAAAATAAATAAATAAATAAAATAAAGATGGTTCTCCAGGAACAAGCAGGAAGTCAATCCTCACTTAATGGGTGACGTCTGCACCAATGGAGCCCACGCAGAGCAATTCCCCAGCTTTCAAAGAAAGCCTTTGGGATTGCTGCCACGCATGCATGGTACTCTTCTCGCCCAAGGGTGCCATCTTGCTCAATCTCTCTTTTTCTGCGGAGCCCTTCGGACGCACGTCCTCGTCTCTCGTAAAAAGTATTCCTATCTCTTTTGAGCAAAAGGGAACTTTTTTTCCTAATTTTTGTTGTTGACAGACTTTGCGCCCTTTTTTCTCCTAACTGCTGGCTGCGTGGGTCTTCGACCTCGCTGGGCACTTTTTGTGCCGATGGCCACCGGTTTCAAAAAATGCGATAGATGCTTCAAGAACATGTTGCTTACGGACACCCATGACTGTTGTCTACAGTGTCTCGGAGCCGACCATGATCCAGAGCTCTGTTCGCTTTGTAAGAAAATGTCCACCAAAGCCCTGCTCAGTTGTAAGCAGAAGTCCAAAGACATTTTCTGAAAGGCTGCCTTGGAATCCCCGGTGGCGCCCTTGGTTGTCTCTCCGCCGGTGGGGTCCACCACTCGGCTCTGCGCTCGACAGCACTCCAACCAGGGGTCCCCTGAAGTGGAGCAGCATAAGAAGAAGAAGACCTCGAATTTGCTGTCGGGGGCTCCTGACAACTGCGAGCGCTCCCGCGCTTGGTCGCTTAGCCCCCCTCGGCGTTCCCGAGAGTCGAACAAGGAGCGGCCTCGTAAGATACCTCGAAGAGACTCGGAGGCCCCGGGCGATGGCGCCAGATCTCCCGATAGTTGTCCCGGCAATGACCCCCTCTCCTCCTCGACGCCTTACTCGGTGACCCCGGTGTCGGCGTTGCAAGGCCCTATACCCACATGGGAGTCCCGTATGCTGGCACTAGAGTGTAGCGTTTCTGCGTTCATAGCTTCCCAGCAGGCGCTTGTATCCAGCTTTGCTGGTCCACGCCTAGAGACTGAGGTTCCCTCGAGAGGGAAACCAAAATCCGCCCTGGAAACCCCCAAGAACCATGGGCCTCGTGAGGGTCCTCGGTGTCTGTCTCACTCGCCTTCCCATTCCTTGAGGGCGAGATCCTCCAGGGCCTCCAGCTCCAAACGGGCCTCGGCCTCGGGGTGAGTCGACCAGCCAGAATCGGACTCCTCTTCTGAATTTTCAGGCTGGGAATCTGATGGGGATACTTCCCCTGAGACCTGTTCCCATCGAGATCCCCGCCTGCCTTTCAGTGGCGTTCGCCACCCGAGAACACCTCCTTCTTGGTGTTCATCCAGGATATGGCATGGTCTCTCAACCTGGCTACCCAGGCGGAGGAAGAACCTTGTGCTGAAGAGCTTGATATCTTGCAGTACGAGTCCCCTCCTCAGGAATCTCTTGCTGTCCCGGTTCCTCCCATTTTGTCCAGGCTGCTACTCCTCATGTGGAAGAAACCTGCTTAGGTCCCCAATGTGAGAAAGCACCACGATGCGATGTACAGGGTCCAGCGTGGCCCTGGGTTCAGGAAAACCCAACTCCCCCACACCTCCATGATGGTGAAGTCGGCCATGAGAAAACAAAAGAGCCCGAAGTCACATTCTTCGGTTCCGTCGGGCAGGGAGTCAAGAGCCCTCGACGCCCAAGGCCGCAAGGCCTATTAAGTGTCCATGCTCTCATGCCATATTCAGGCATACCAATTGTAAACGGGCATGTTTTTACGTGACCTAGCTAAGGAACTTGGATGCTTCTCCGCCAGCTTCATGGGCGAACCCTTCAGCAGGTTCAAGACCCTCCTCAAGTCCATTGTGGAGTGCTCAAAGTACCTCTCCCGTGCCGCCTACAACAGATTCGAGTCTTCGTCTCGTGGCCGTTGGCCTCAGGACTCAGCGCCAGGCATGGCTCCAGTCCTCGGACTTGGAGCAGTGGTTACAGGAAAAGCTCCTAGATGTACCCTTCCTTGGTGAACAGCTCTTCAGTAAACCGATGGAGGATAAGGCTGCCGAGATTGAGATGAAGTTCATCACCTGTACCCGCCTCTCGTGCAAAACCTCCTCCCTTCCTCGAAAGAAACTGCAAACTAAGAAGCCATTCTTTCCGCGGAAGGGCCTACCCTACCGGGGCTACCCATCGTACCCACCCGCTCATGCGCCGACCACCGCGATGCAGGGAAAGCCTGAGCCACACAGTCATCGCAAACCAAAAGGGCCCAAGGCCCAAACCCCGGCTCTGCCTCAGCCCGCCCAGGGATTTTGACGCCAGCAGCATAGCCTTTCGCCCCCTGGCAGCGCCGCAGCCAGTGGGGGGACACCTGTCCTCCTTCGCCCCTCAATGAGCGACACTTGAGTCCTCCGAGTAGTCTGGGATGGCTACCGTCTCCGTTTGGACAGGCTTCCCCCTTCTTTCTCCCCAGCAGAGCTTTCTCGACTTCCTGCGCACCAGATTTTCCTATAGTGGGAGTTAGACAACCTCCTCGCCAGCGAGCAGTCGAGAGGGTACCAATGCACCTCTGAGGTCGGGGTTTCTATTCCCAGTATTTCTTTGTCCTGAAGAAGACGGGGGGCCTACAGCCCATCCTCGACCTACGAAAACTAAACAAATTTCTGGTGCGGGAGAAGTTCAAAATGTTATCACTCGGCGTCCTGCTACCCTTCCTCCAGCAGAGCGACTTGCTATGGTCCTTGGATCTCAGGGATGCTTATGCCCACATTCTGATTTACCCCAGAACAGACAGTTCCTGCGCTTCAGAGTGCAAGGAGAGCTTTACCAATACAGGGTGCTCCCCTTCGGACTCACATCTGCTCCACGAGTCTTCATAAAGTGCCTCTCCGCGGCCACCGCCTCCCTCAGATGACAGGGCGTACCAGTCTTCCCTTACCTCGACGACTGGCTCATCACTGGGCACTGGCCGGGGAATCCCGCTTGTGGCATCACACACAATCCTCCTCCTCGAGCACCTGGGATTCTTGGTCAACTACCACAAGTCCCATCTCGAGCCGGCACAGGCCTTGGAGTTTTCGACACACGCCTCAACACTCAGCGGGCGATCGTTTTCTGCCAGCAGACCGTGTGGCTCGCCTCTGAGCATTGGCAGCCCAGGTCCAGAGCAACACTCGGGTCACGGCATGGACTATGTTGCGCCTCCTGGGACACATGGCCTCCGCCATCCATATGGTCCCACATGCCCGCATGCACACATGAACGGCCCAGTGGTGCCTCAGCACTCAGTGGAGCCCAGCCTCTGGTCACCTCAGGGACCCCATTCAGGTCTCCCTTGCAAATCCTGGAAAAAAATATATAATTAGAAACTCCCATGATCTAGTCGTGCAAAGGCTGTAAACCAAAAAGAGAAAACTAAAAATGACATGATGAACAAGAAAAAGCAGAGAAACAGCAGTGTTGAGCTTGCCACATGAACTGCCAGGATTTGCAACATGTTGATGAGCTCCCTGAAGAAGCTGCTCTAGCAAAACACCTGGTGTTGGGGCTCCGGGCAGTTGCCATGAATGCTGCAGTCTCTATGAAGTTTCTGTGAAGTTCGTCTTGCTGTGTTGGGCTGCACTTCAGTGCTATCATTAATCTAAGTTTCTTCAGCTGTTTATTTTGGCACTCTTGTTGAATAACGTTGTTTTTCAATATATGATATTGGCTCACTAGCTTTTTGGGGGATCTTACTTGAGTCTCTTTTGTGTTTTTGCTTTTTGGCTCTGTACCCCGATATAGCAGTTTTTTTCTGACCATTGATGTCTTTTTGAGCTCATTTGATTATTTAGGCACCATTGAGGCATTATTTGTGCCTGGTTTGCCATTCGACTTGCTTATCCTTTCTGAGTTAGTTGGCAGGGGAATTGGCTGAGGTCTTTTTTCCTCTATAATAGCTGGTATATATTTTAACACTCATATTTGGTTTAGTACTGCTGTTGTGCTGTTTCTATTTTTTTTTTTTTTTTCATTTTTCTCTTGTTACCTTGTTGGGAGTTCCCTTTCATTATTTTTGAATTTTTGGCTCCCTGGGGAAAATAGTGCTATATAGTGGAGGACAGAAAGGCATAAATATACATAAAGACATGCACCATTAAAAACTCATTCAACTCCTCCCATGAGTCATAAATGTATTGGCAAGAGAGGCCAAAATTAATATAAAATGAACACTTAAGCAATATAATGTAAATTCGGGTACATAATCTAGGCTTTATTGCTTATTTATTTATTTATTTATTTAACAAGTTTTTTATACCGCCTTTTCCTTCAATCAAAGCGGTCACAAGAAATACAAGGTATAAACAAGGGAAACATAAACAGTATAGACATGACAACATATGGTAATGTAGGAAAAATAACAAGGGTTAACAATATAGTGGATTATTTATAAAATATATACAATAGATGATATCTTAGTCATTTGTTGATCCATAGTGCTCAATGAAAAGTAAAGTTTTTAATTGCTTATGAAAGTCACTTAAAACATCAATTGCACGTAAATCAGGAGGGAGAGAGTTCCAAATCAAAGGGGCAGCCAAAGAAATTGCTCGTTGTGATGTACATTTGCGTGATTTAGCGAAGTTTCTTGGGGTATTGAGGGTGTTTGAGGTGGATAATCTTCTAGGTCTGTTGCTGGTATCACGGGATAAGAGGGCATGGAGGCTGGTTGCAGAACTGTTGTGCTTCATTTTGAAGATGTTTATGATTAACTTATACTTTATGCGAAGGGTTATCGGGAGCCAGTGGAGATCTTTAAGGATGGGGGTAATGTGGTCATGATTTGTGGAACCGTTAATTATTCTGGCTGCTGTATTCTGTGTCATTTGTGTTTATTGGCCTCTCTTGCCGACAAATTTAAGGAGTTGAATGAGTTTTTAATGGTGCAAGTCTTTATATTTATGCCTTTCTGTCCCCCACAGCATTGTTTGAGGATGCGTCAGTGAAACCTCTGAGTTGGCATCACAAGTGGCATTGGGGAGTTTACCATCTGCAAGATAAGTGATTTGATTCCATGTATGGAACTTGTAATATCTCATATGGCTTGTGAAGTAGTGCTTTTCTGGTAGTTGGAGAGCAGTAGAGCATGTTGTGTGGGGCTGAAAGGCGTTTTCATTGAAATTATCTAGTATAGACTTCAACCTATACCTACAACCTATACCTACAGCCCATTACAAACATATTTAAAAAACACAAAATCAACCATTTTATATACGCTGATGATATCATGCTCGCCATCCCCATAAACTCTAACAACCCTAAATATGACAGCTTACTTGAATGCATGAATGAGACCACCACATTGCTTGAAGACAACTATTTAAGCATAAACCTTAAAAAGACGGAAGCAATGTTTATAACGAGAAAGCCAACCGCTGATCACATTTACCCAACAACAATCACAATAAACAAAGCAACTATACCTGTTAAAAAGGAGGTAAAATACCTAGGACTAATATTAGACCACTCACTCACCATGCTTCCACATATAAAACAGACAGTAAAAACGATATTCTACAAACTTAAGACAATACAACACCTAAGACCCCTCCTTGACACACATGATTTTAGATCAGTAGTCAATACCCTCATCACCCCCCACTTCGACTATTTTAATAGTCTCCTAAATAGTCTCCCACTAAAGAGCATCTACCTACTACAAAGAGCCCAAAACATATGTGCCAAGATGATCTCAAAAGCTAAACTAACCGACCATGTGACCCCAATACTGTTAGACTTGCATTGGCTCCCTATAAGAAGCCGGATAAAATATAAAATCATACTAACTACATTCAAACTCCTTAATAACATCTCCCCCTCACACCTGTCCACCCTACTACACCCTCCATCAGAAACTAGAATGCGCAGACAAAACGCAACCCATTCTCTCAACATAAAAACAACCTTCAGAAAGACAAAGACAACCACAAGTGATAGGGCCTTCTCCTTCGCCGCCCCCACTCTTTGGAATGAACTCCCACTAACTCTTCGCCTGATGAAAGAGCTTCATCAATTCAAAAAAGAACTTAAAACCTACCTCTTCACGAACCATTTTGAAATCCCCTACCAACAGAGAACCTCCCCCCAACAATCACAGAAGCACATCCACAGTACTACAGATAGGACAAATGACTAACACAAGAAAACCTTACAGTACTTATCTATCCACCCACTGCGAAAAGTCTTATCCAAACTGTTGTTTTATTGCTCTTTGTAAATAGTCACTTGTAATTAGTTCTGTTATGTTCCATGTAATATTACCTGTATATAGTTTCAAACTCTGTTCCATGTAAAGTATACAGAAGTATACAAAATTTTGTTAATTGTTCTATGTAAACCGCCCTTGATCTCTGGAAGGGGCGGTATAGAAGAAATTGTTAAATAAAATAAATAAATAAAATACATAAATAAAAAATAGACTAGGGAGGTGGAGAGAAGGAAAATGGCAGTGGTGTGAGCGGACGCTCTCTGAGATGCTCTGTTTGAAGCTTTTTACTGTTTCTTACCTAGTTCCTTATGCTACATACTGGGTGGAAATGAAAAACCAAGCTCAGTTGGTGCTCACAAGGCAGGCTGGGCCAATGGATGCTTTTCTTCTGCCCAGCGGAGGAGTGATGGCTTCGGGTGGCCCCCTGGCAGACGTGGGGATGGAAGATGGAGCTCCACACAGCCCTGGGCCTGTTTCACTAAGCCCAGAGCTCCGGATTCTTCCAATACAACCAGCAAGTGTAATCAGCGGAGCTGCAGCAGCTGCTGCCCCAAAAGGGTCCCCCAGGAGACGGCGTTCCTTGCTGGTGTCACTGGAGAGGTGGGGGCTAAGGACGGTCAGTTGGAGCCGAGACAGAGAGAGACGCTGCTACAGAGTTCCCCCACTGTGTTACCTGGCTTGTCAGACTTACAATGGTGAGACTCAAAGTTTTTTCTTTGGAGACAGTGTGGGAGGCACTTTACAAGCTTGAACAGTCCTTGTCAGGACAGTTGCAGGTTATATCTAGTCAGTTGGTGAATTTTGGTCAACAGATTTTGGGTACACGAGGAACTCTTGGGTGATCTGCCGGTGAAAGTTACCTCTGTGGAGCAGAGGGTGAATCAAGTCCAGGACTCAGTTGAAGCTATTATGCAGGATGAGAGAGTTTGCAGTGGAACACTGAAGCACTGGAGAATATATCTAGAAGCAGAAACCTGAGAATCTTGAATTTTCCTAAAGTTCCATTTATTCCACCTTTGGAACTTTTAAGTTTCTGACTGGTGTTTTGAAAGTTCTAGAGGAATCTATTCCCCCAATTTCTCGTGCCTATTATTTGCCTTTTGCTAAGGTTAAGATGGTTGGAGGATTAGGTCAGGGTTTATCTTCTACCCCAGCCCTGTCTAGTGATACCCTGGACTTGACTGGCTATTTAGAGTGGTCCGGATCTGATTTATTGGTCATCCTAGTGTTGGATGTTGACAGGGACTGGCTCCTTAAAATGTATTTTCGGTCTCCTGTTAAGGAGTTTATGGGGTCTACCATTAGTTTTTTCCCCAACACAGAAAAGGAGGAAACAGTTTTTGCTTCTTAAATCTGGGATACTTCAGCTGGGAGGGTTATTTTTTCTTCATTTCCCATGTAAGTGCCTGGTCAAGCTGGCCAAGAAGAACTATATTTTCCTTGACCCTCGACAACTGTCTGCTTTTATTTCCTCTAGGAGTGTCAGTGTCCAATCTGATGCTGTTGACCCTCCCTGAAATGAGCTCTATTAGATACAGCAAGTTAGTCGGATGGCTATGTGTAACCCCTTAGGTTCGCTTGTACAACTGTTTGTTTTTATCTCTTTCTTTTCCTGGGTATTGTGTATCCTTCTCTTTCTAAATTAGGAGCTTACTTTTGTATAATTTTTCTTTTTTCAGGATTTAATAGTGTTAGATATGGATTTATTTCTATTTTTCTTTGTGGCTCCCTTTCTTATCAAAGTTATTTCTTGTATAATTGAAATTGCATAAATAAAAAATGTAAAAAAAAAATAAATTATTTAGTATATATTACTTGGTATTCAACAATGATAAAACATTTAATAACTAAAACATTGGTATATCTTTATTTAAAATGTTTTCTTGAGCACATTTTTGTGCCAGTCATGGAGTTTTTTGGATCATTGATGTAGTGAACATATGTCAATGGCTTGGAAACTTTGGGCCTGATATTCAACTGGGCAGGGCTAAGCACCGTAGCCGCTTAGCCCTGCCCGCCAACCCCCAAATCCTGGATATTAACTTCAGTGGCAATGGAAGTGAATATCCAGGTCTGGCCATGCTGCCTGGAAGCCACCAAAGCTAACCATGCAGCATCGATATTGGATGCTGCATGGTTTGCCTCAGCGCCTATAAGATAGGGGAGGAAAACCCTCACCTATCTTATAGGTGCCGAGTGCTAACCATGCAACTTCCGATATCAGTACTGCATGGTTAGCTCCGGTCCCTGCCTCCGCTCCGCCCCAGAACGCCCCCGATGCTAGCCGGCTAGCTTCAGGGCACGTAGGGGAATTAGTTGGGGATATCCCTGGCACTACCTGTATATGTGCCGTCAAATATTCGGTTAGCAGCATTTACATAGTTAACTGGCAATTTCGAGCAGAGAATTGTGAGGTGAAGTGCAGGTTCGCAGTGCAGCCAAAGGGGGCCAGAACGCAGAGGCGAACCGCATGGTGATCACAGCCGATCATGCGGTCGCAGCCAGCGTGTGTTGGAAGAGCCTGCCTGTTTCTCAGAGAGGAGAGAGTGCCGGTAAGGTAGGCCTTCCTCCTGTTTTCACGTGCTTTTCTTTTGGCGCACATTTTCTCAACATTGTGATTAGAGGGGTATAACAGGCCAGGGGTCCCTGGCAGTTTGGTTTATCTTATGCAGGAGACTTCTGGGTTCATTAATTGTAGACGGAGTAAATTAAAAAAAAAAAAGAGAAACTTTTTCTTAGATTCTGTTATTATTGGTATAGGACCTGGAAGATACCATTATGCCTGCTAAAACCCAGTGTTTGCTCTGTGGCACTCGCAGGGGGACGGTGTCAGAGACTAGGGTCTGTAGAGGCTGCGCAGCGGAGGCAACCTCTGTGGAACAGGGGATTCAAGCAGGTAGTTCGCAGGATCCTCTTACTTCTTTTTCTCAGGAATCCGTGGGCCCTCTGGATGTTGCTGGTCAGTCTGCACCTGTCTTTCCCCCTCCTCCGGAGCAGTCCGCTATTTCCCTTCCGCAACCCAGTCCTTCTACATCTTTGGGAGGTCTGGAGGCTGGCAGCAGAGGGGAGTTTTCTCCTGAATTTGTCCTGCTAATGCATAAGGCATTTTGCCTGCACAAGCAAGGAACTCAGGAGCAGGAATCTACAGAAGGAAGCCCTATAGGGCACCATTTGGACCCTAGAGATCAGGAGGAAACAGGGGTTCCGCCAAGCGGGCTAGGCTCTCTCGCAACAAGGTTCTCCGTGCCCCACTGTCTGAGAACTCGGAAGGTGAGTCCTCAGACAGAGAGATGGGGGAGGACGAGGAAGAACTTGAGGAAGGTGAGATTCCAGAGCAGGAACAGGATAGGATTGTTCGGGTCTTCTGCCGGGAGGAGTTGCCGGCATTGATCGGTGAATCCCTAAAGGTCCTTAATATAGCAGCGGGAGTCCCAGCAGAGGAAGAGGTGCTGGAGGACCCGCTGATCCAGGCGGTCAGGAAATTGCAGAAGGTTTTCCCGGTACACCGGGTAGTAAAGCAGATGATTCAAGAGGAATGGTATCAACCAGAATCAGGGCTGAGAGGGGTATGGTCTGTGGTTCGACTGTATCCGTTACCGGAAGGGGAGAAGGAATTGCTCCGTTCCCCCAGAGTAGATGCTGTAGTGTCGGTGGTCACAAAGAAGACCACGATTCTGGTAGAGGACAGTACTGTCCTCAAGGACATCCAGGATAGGAAGCTGGACGTGCTCCTGAAGCAGGCGTTTGACATTAGTGCCCTGGCACTCCAGGTGTCCATTTGTGGGGCCTGGGTAGCCCGGGCTTGTTTGCAGTGGTCACAGCAGCTTCAGCTGGCTGGGGACCCTCCAGCGGAATCGTCAGGGGAGGCGGCTAGGATTGAATCTGGAGCTGCCGACTTGGCCGATAGTCAGTATGATCTCGTTAGGAGCTTGGCTAAGAACATGGCTTCGGTGGTGGCGGCCCGCCGCTATCTTTGGTTGCGCAATTGGGCCTCAGATGGTTCTTCAAAGGCCCGGCTCAGCAGGCTCCCATTTAAGGGAAAGCTTCTCTTTGGTGAGGACTTGGATAAGCTGGTGAAGGATCTGGGGAAGTCTAAAGGAGGTAGACTTCCTGAGGATAGGCCTAAGCAGAGCCATCTTCCCGCTCCATTGCGTCCTCAGCCTAGGGAGTCACGGAGGTTTCGGGGTTTCCGGTCTGCTCCCTTTCAGAGAGGTCGCTTCCCCTCGAGGGGAGAGGGTTTCCGGGGATTCCGGAGGGCTGGAAAGGGATTTTCTGCCTCTTCCACCATCTCGGGACCTAGAAAGCCACAATGAAACAACGGGGGCTCAGCAGGGAGGGCTGCCAGTGGCGGGGGGGGGGGCGCCTTCGTCAGTTCTTCCCAGCCTGGGCCTGGGTCACATCCGACCAATGGGTCTTGGAAGTGGTATGAGAGGATTACGCTCTTGAATTCGCAAGACCCGTTCCTCATTCCTTTGTACTGTCCCCATGCAAGTCTCCTGCCAAGAGGGCCACAGTAAAGGAGACATTGGCACGACTGCGGTGATTAGGCGCGGTCATGCCCGTACCCTCAGATCAACGCGGCTGCGGTCGATACTTCATTTATTTTGTGGTGCTCAAAAAAGAAGGGACCTTTCGGCTGATCCTCGAATTGAAGGGAGTCAATCGTTGTCTCAGGGTGCCTCATTTTCAGATGGAAATGCTGAAGTTGGTCTTGGTAGCAGTAAGGCAAGGAGAATTTTTGACCTCTCTGGACCTTACAGAGGCCTACTTGCATATTCCCGTTCGTGAGGCTCATCAGCAATTCCTACGGTTTGCAATACCAGAAGGTCACTTCCAGTTTCAAGTGTTGCCCTTCGGCCTGGCAACGGCTCCACGCACCTTCACCAAGGTCATGGTGGTGGTGGCTGTGGCTGTGGCTCTGTGCAAGGAGGAGATTTTGGTCCATCCTTACCTCGACGACTGGTCGATCAAGGCGAAATCCGAAGAAGAGAGTCGGAAGGCAACTGTCCATGTTGTCGCATTCCTAAGGAGTCTTGGGTGGGTGATCAACATGATGAAAAGCAAGTTGAAGCCCTTGCAAGAAATAGAGTATCTGGGGGCAAGGTTCAACACAAAAGAAGGTAAGGTGTTCTTACCGGCCCGCAGGGCGGGGGAGCTGAGGCGACTGATCCTTCAGTTTCTGGCCATGGAGGCTCCTTCGGCCTGGCATTGCCTTCAGATCCTGGGAACCATGGCGGCGACAATAGAGCTGGTGCCTTGGGCCAGGGCACACATGAGGCCTCTTCAACGGGCCTTGCTGCGGTACTGGTCCCATCAGCGTAAGCCCATGTCCGTGACTCTCGTCTGTCCGATCGTGACCAGGGATGCCTTGTACTGGTGGCTCCGCCCAGGGAGCCTGGAGTGAGGCATGCCCCTCGATTCCCCCGTCGTGGATCCAGTTGATGACGGATGCCTCCCTTTCCGGGTGGGGGGCGCATTGCGAGGGTCACTTCGCCCAGGGTATCTGGGATGCCCAGGAATCCTGGTGGCCGATCAACAGACTGGAGTTGCGGGCAGTAGCTCTGGCCCTCAGAGCTTTCCAACCGGTAGTCATCCAAAGGGCGGTCCGGGTACTGTCCGACAACATGACGGCGGTAGCATACATCAACCGTCAAGGCGGCACGAGCAGTCCTCCCTTAGAGGAGGAAGCAGAAGGCCTACTGGAGTGGGCCGAGGCTCATCTATCAGCCTTGTCGGCGCAGCATGTGGCCGGAGTGGAGAACATAATGGTGGACTTCTTAAGCAGAAACAGAGTGGACTACGGGGAGTGGGAGCTCTGTCAGGAAGTGTATGAGCGCATAGTGCGCCGATGGGGGACCCCGGTGATGGATCTCATGGCATGTTTCGAATCGACCAAGGCGAGTTGATTCTTCGCAGAAGAAAGGAAAGGATGTCAGAAGGCTTGGACGCTCTAGTTCAGAGGTGGCCGTCCGAAGGCCTGCTGTATGTTTTCCCTCCTTGGGCGCTCATAGGCAGGGTCCTTCATCGGGTAGAGGCTCACCCAGGTACGGTGGTTCTTATAGCCCCGGATTGGCCTCAACGCCCTTGGTACGCCGATCTGATGCAGTTGTTGGCCGACCGTCTATGGCATCTTCCAGTGCAGGAAGATCTTTTGGTGCAGGGGCCAGTGTGCATGCCGCAGGTGGATCGGTTCTTGCTTACGGCCTGGCTATTGAAAGGGCATGGCTGCTGAAGCAGGGTTATTCTAGGGAAGTGATTGCCACCTTGCTGAATTCACGTAAACGGTCATCCTGTCTTTCTTATGTAAGGGTCTGGCGTGTTTTTGAGGGATGATGTGCAGACCAGCGAAAGAGGCCTCTTTCAGTTTCGGTGCCTGAGGTTCTGGATTTCTTGCAGGCCGGTTTCGACAAGGGCCTGGCAGCCAGTTCTCTGCGAGTGCAGGTGGCGGTGATTTCTTGTTACAGAAGCAAGGGTTCACTGGTAAGTCCTTGGGTGAACATGCGGATGTAAGTCGGTTTCTAAGAGCAGCAAGGCGTCTGCGGCCTCATCTGAGGTCACTAGTCTCTCCTTGGGATCTCAATCTAGTTTTAGATGCCTTGGCCGGGAATTCTTTCAAGCAGATGCAGTGGGCCTCGTTGAAGGACGCGACTCTTAAGACAGTCTTTTTGGTAGCCATTTGTTTGGCCAGGCGTATTTACGAGCTTCAGGGCCTGTCTTGTCATACACCCTTTATTTCTTTAAAGAGAAGGTAGTTCTCTGGACAGTTCCTTCCTTTTTGACTAAGGTGATTTCGTCCTTTCATGTGAATCAGAAGTTTCTCTCCCTTCCTTCTCGGGGGTGGGACAGGGGGGAAACGATGCTCGCTTACGTTTGTTGGATGTGCGCAGAGTCCTGAAGCGGACAGCGTCCTTTCTCAAGTCCGAAAGGTTGTTCATTTTGTTTGCGGGGCCGCGTAAAGGTGAAGCAGCTTCCAAGGCATCCGTTTCTAGATGGGTCAAGGAAGCCATTGCTTCGGCATATATCCTTACTGGAAAGCAGGTGCCGGTTGGGCTCCAGGCCCATTCCACTCGAGCTCAAGCGGCCTCGTGGGCAGAACTCAGTCTCATTCCCCTGCTAGAGATATGCAGGGCGGCCACTTGGTCCTCTCTGCACACTTTTGCCAAGTATTATAGGTTGGATGTTCATGCTGCTGGGGATGCGGTGTTTGGAGGTTCGGTGCTTCAGGCTGGCCTTGCAGGCCCCTCCCAGGCTTGAACTGCTCTGTTACATCCCAGAGGAAAGGGACTGGACTGGAGGGATGCTTATGAAAGAGTAATTAGGCCTTACCTGATAATTAGCATTCCTGAAGGAAATCCAGTCCAGTCCCTGATCCCTCCCAGTTTCCTTTTGCTGTTTCCTAACAGGCTTCGACGGCCCAAAGCGGCAGATGAGCCACGCAAGATAAAAGCAAGACGATGGCCTACGGGAGACTCTGGTGATGAGGCGGTATGGATGAGCAAGGCACTTAGGTGATGGCAGTGGTGGGCTCAGGTAAGCGTCCTCCTCTTGGGGGGGGGGGGGATATTCCTTCCCAGGGAGGCAGGAGTTGGTATTTGCGGTTAGTTATAGTTCTTTGTTGTTTTTCATAATTGGTCTCTCCGTTAAGTTTGCTTTGCCAATAGGATACTGAAGCTGGTCAGAAGTGCCAGTACTATATATTTCCTAGGTTCATCAAAAGGAGATGACGTGCTCAGTCTCCTCGCTGCTGGAAGGGGGGCACAACCCAGAGGAAAGGGACTGGACTGGAGTTCCTTCAGGATTACTAATTAGCAGGTAAGGCCTAATTACTCATTCTCTTCCTGGGGTCACTTACCTCCCTCTTATACACATCTCTCTTCAACAGATCTTATAAGTATTTTGAAAATAATAATATTGTCTTTATGAGTCCCAACATTTGCACGCATGTGTGTTTTTTGGGAGTTACATGGGCCTCTATTCCCTCAACCTTGTCCCCATTCTGGCCTGCTGGAGAAACCCAGCTCTCTAGAAAGACATTGGTAGATCTCCCAGCACAGGCACTCTGTTATCCCCCTCTGATTTTCCTCTACCATCCCTGCAGCCTAGCCATCAGCACAGCCTTACCTCTGTGTTCTTCAGTACTGACTTCTGCATGGCTAAGGTGTCATAATGTAAGCATCCTTGTGACTCTGTTGCATTGTCGAGGCTTCTTATGACCTTGCTTCTAGCAATCGATCCTTTCACCTGAGTTCTGACTCTTCCCATATGCCCTATTAATGGAGACTGGGTCCTATATGGTTTACAGCTGTATCTGATGACATCATAAAATTTAAATGACTAAAGCATGGCATATATGATATAAAACTGCTAGCCCACAACCAAGTCCAAAGCACCTCTGCTGCCTTTGCCATCACCATCCCATCTCTGCACTCGCTACATCCCATGGGCTCTACTATGATTTCCAATTACACTGGTAGAAGTTGGCCCATACTCACAAGCACAGAGATTCTCACCCTCATTACAGATTAATACAGAGAACAGTGTCTTCTTCAACAAATGGTGCTTTTATTCAGGAGCACAGTCAACTATGTGCATGTCTTTTGTAATGGATAGACACGAAACATAGAGCTTGCCAAGATAGGGCAGATAACAGTCATCATAACATTTACTTAGCACATGCATCGCCCTCACTCCCTAACAATCATTGTTAACACGATGGACACCATTCAAGCTCATAATAGAACAGCAACATTTTCTGCTCTCAGGTGAGCCTCAGCTTCCCCTGTACTGTTGTCCCAGGCTTACACAGTGTTTGATAGCATGCCTGCCAACAGAAGTTAATATCAAACGAAATTCTGTGGCGACTTTATGGTTAACACATCAGGAATGTGTGATAGTTTGAGCTCTGGCTTGTCTGTCATACCATCGCATGCTGGTAGCTCTGTGCTTAACAATCATATATAGTGTCATGATGTATTCTGAAGTTCGAAATCATGCAAGGAATGGAAGTAAAAAATCCATGAGGCTAGCAAGATTTGCGCATGATCCCATAATGGTCCAATAGGGCCAATATATTTATGTATCAATACAACCACTTGCATAGAGCTCTGACCTGCCTACCAGGTGGGCATGGGGCCAAGGCTGGTTGGACTGCTCTTCTACTCCACCCCAATCTCTTTAAATAGCTTTTCTGGAATACCCATAGGAAAACAAACCCAGAGCCTCTTGTAAAGATGAAAGACCACCTGCTTGGTAGCAAAGCTTTATATTGGCCTCCAGAGCTGCATGTGTGACAGCTATTGTAAGCAACGTGTAACGGCAGATAAAGACCAGTATGGTCCATCTAGTTTGCCCAGTAGGGTACAGGAATATTTTAGTTTAAGAGGAAAAGCCACTGACTACTAGAGAAACTGTATAAAAGAGCTGTTAAATAAATAAATAAAGCATCACTGCATTCGGTGGATTCCAGTAGGAAGTGTCTGATATCCAGTCAGTTGTATCATTTGGCTAAAAGGC
This sequence comes from Ichthyophis bannanicus, assembly GCA_033557465.1. Taxonomy (NCBI): domain Eukaryota; kingdom Metazoa; phylum Chordata; class Amphibia; order Gymnophiona; family Ichthyophiidae; genus Ichthyophis; species Ichthyophis bannanicus. The sequence continues at coordinate 134,314,373 of CM066036.1, read as the reverse complement.
ACAGCAAATATGCAACTAGAATCCTGGCTGGAAGGTGCATGGACCATCACAATAGTGCTCACATGTAAAGCAAGCATGGTTGACCAGGAACGGGCTGTAGTTAGTGGGATGGAATGTACAAGGCAAAACTATCACCCCCACAACCCAGCAGGTTTCTGACCTCACCAACTCACAAAATACCTTCATCATAATAGGGAAAATGCAAATAGAGCCTAAGGCTCCAGTGGGAGTAGAAGGTAGAAAAGAAAAATATATATCTTTTCAATTTTTAAGGGTTGGAATGTGTCCGCTTTGGGAAATATGCAACTCTCCTTTTTTTATATTTTGTAAAACATGTGAGGAAATGCGTTCCCGTTTCTCTTTTTCCAGTACTGCACTGCTCTCAGAGTCTAGTGTTTGGTGTTTCTTTTTCTGCATTAGGTGAGGCTCTGTCCATGTTCTGCTTGTGTAACCGAGGTGAAGGTTTCTGCTACCAGGTAATTTCTGTGCACAGATCTGTAGCAGTCCCATTGGTTCTGTTCCCCTATAGCAGGAGTATGGGCATTCAAGGATCTGGTGTAATATTTGTAGTGCTGGCTTTTCAAAGATAAGAGTTATTACACGTCGAGTCCTAGGAGTTAGTGCTGTGTTCCAAGTGTGGGTTTTTGCAGGATTGTATGCTTTTGTTTTTGTTTTTCAGATGTGATATACCGTCCTATCACAATGTATCAGAGAGATTTCCAATAAAAAGGTTAATTTGCCAAGGGCCCCTTTTACTAATGCTTAACTTATACTATCTGTTGCATGGCCCATTTGATACCTTCTGTATGGGCAGTGTGGCAGATAATGAGTGCTGAGTGTTAGTAAAAGGGATCGAAAGTATGTGGAAGTGGAGCATCCATGTGTTGTTGTTATTCCCAACATCCCTGGCTTAAGGGTGAGGTTCATTCCTGTTACACATTTAGAAACACTAATCTCATGAGTGATTTGCAATGTGTGTGTACTGTTTGCTGAAGTGGCTGTTCTCTGCTGGCATTACGCTATATTTTATTGTGATATGCTATTAAGCAGCTCCTCTAAGACAAATTATTGGCAGGGCCCTCAGTCTTCTACAGTTCCACTGCTGTGGGAAAATTTGCAAAATTGGTTCCTACCTCCAGCTGACCCAGACGAAAGGAGATCTAATCTGGGCCCAAGAGGTGGTGACTTCTTGCCCTGGCAAAGCCTGCTCTCCTGAGCAGGAGAAGGAAGGGAAGCGCAGCATCTTTCTTCTTTGCTGCCTGGAACAACACCAGCACAGCTGTCAGCATTTGAGCTGTGGGCAGCAGAGGAGGGAGATGCAGCCCAGTGCATTGCTGCTTTCCTTCGCTCGGGAGCAGGGAGAGGTGGATAGGGAAGGAGTTCTGTAAACCTGGGGTGTGAAGGGGTTGTGTGAAAGGTGCGCTTGGGAGATTGCGGTGTGTATAAAAGAGCAGCTGGGGATGGTATGGCTGTATGTTTAGTCACATAAGAAGGGACAAATAAAAGAACTGAGGATCAGGCTGTGAAGAGGAAGAGAGGAGGAGTAGGGACAGTGTGGTGAGATGATCTCTGAGTGAGACCAGGGCTGGAGCCAGGAGAGGGATACCACCTTCTGCTCTCAAGATCCTGCTAGACCCCACAACCCCCCTTCTCTTTTCTTCCCTTGTCCCGATCTTCCCCGTCCTTCACCCTCATCTTTCCTGTTTCCTTGCTTCTCTTCATGCCTTTCCATCTATGACCCCCTCTCCTCATCATCATCCACTCCCCAGGCCTCCCTCCTTCATGCCCCATAGGTGTTCCCCTCCACCATTTTTATCCTGTATCACTCTGAGATCTTCCTCTCATGCCCCACATCTGTACCAGAAACCCCCTACTTCTAATACTTTCAAAGGAACAGTCCCTTTGCTAATTCATATGAATTTGAGTGGGTGTTACTGACATATTTCAGTAAAAATCTTTGCTGTTCAATATACTAGCTTCCTATCTGGTCTGTTTTTTGTTTTGTTTTTTTAAATAACCATAATGAATATGCAACTATGACACCAGCCCATCTGTCTACCCCACCCTTTGCCCCCTAAATGTAACAGTCAAATTACATCTATGGTGTGCCTCTTGTTTTTAGTGCTATTTGAAAGATTTTTTTAAAAATTCTCTATTTCACCATTCTATCCTAATTATGATTTAACAAACATCCATCCTAACCCTTCTCAGTCTTCTCTTTTCCAAGCTGAAGGCAAATAAAAACCCATGATACAAGCACATGAAATGGTATATCATGAAAACTCTTGATTCAGAGTGGCCAAGGCACAGCGATACTCTGGTTTTATCTGATCAAAATGTGTTTTCCTAATTAAGGGTACAAAAAGCATCTGCTGCTCTACTGTGGCAATGTATCTCAGAGTAAGATGGTTTCAGTTTCTTGCAATAGGTTTAGGGTCTCTTTCTGTATAGAGCTTCCATTCTCCACTATTTAATATAATTACATCACTTATAATCTGCTTTTACCACCCACAAATGTACAAAGCGGAGTACAAAACTACCGTTTATATACATAAAAAGCAAGATCACATCAAACAATATCTGAGAAAAATTTCATAAACCACAAAGTCTTTAATGATTTTTGAATTTGAAAATAATCTATGTGATTCCTAATCTCAGTCAGTAAACTATTCCACAGTTTCAGACCACTCCAGAAAAACATCTCTCCCTAATCCTCATCTGACGGAAAGTAGAAACAGATAGCAGCATCAATGTGCAGTGCATCACGGATCGCAAAGATCTCACTGAGAAACAATTCATAGAAACATAGAAGAAATAAGACAGCAGAAAAAGACCACATGGCCTACCTAGTCCGCCCTTCCATATCAACCACTACAAGTATCCCCATTTTTCCATTGGAGAGCTTCTGTGTTTGTCCCATGCTTTTTTGAACTTAGATACTGTCCTCATCTCTACCACCTCCACTGGGAGATTATTCCACGCACCTACCGTTCTTTCCATAGACTACTCCTGAGTCTATCCCCTTTCACCCTCTTCCTGTGTCCCCTTGTATTAGAGCTTGCTTTCAATCAGAAGAGGCTCTCCTCCTGTGCATTTATGCCAAGGAGGTATTTAAATGTCCCATTTTTCCTCTAAAGTATACATATTGAGGTCCTCAAGTCTGTCCACATACGCTTTATAATGAAAACCACTAACAATTTTAGTAGCCATCCTCTGCACTGACTCCATTCTGTTTATATCCTTTTGAAGGTACGGTCTCCAAAATTGCACACAATACTCCAAGTGAGGTCACACCAAAGACTTATACAGAGGCACTATCACCTCCTTTCTTCTGCTGGCCATTCCTCTCCATATGCACCCAAGTATCCTTCTAGCTTTTACTGTTGACTTTTCTACCTGTTTAGCTACTTTGAGATTGTCAGGCACAATCACGCTTAGGTCCTGTTCTTCTTTTGTGGACAGAAGTACGTCACCCCCTATACTCTACTGCTCCCTTAGATTGTTGCAGCCCAGATACATAACCCTATAATCTTCTCTTTCAGCAGTGTTTCCAATAATTTACTTACCAACGAGGTTAAACTAACCGGCTTGTAGTTTTCAACCACATTCTTACTTCCGCTTTTGTGTAAAGGGACCACATGTGCCTCTCTCCAGTCCTCTGGCACTACCCCCAACTCCAAAGAGGCATTGAAAAGTAGAGCTGCTGGAATGTGTCCCCAAGTTCCTTCAGTATTTTAGGATGTATCCCATCTGGTCCCATCACTTTGGCCACTTTTAGTTTAGCTAGTTTCTCCTGAACACAGTCTTCTGAAAATTATTTGAGATGCCCCTCGCTTCTGTTCCTGTTTGTGGGTGTTTTCTGAGGTCCTGTTTCTGACCCTTCATCTGTGAACACAGAACAGAAATATTTGTTAAGCAATTCTCCTTTATCCTCATCAATTCCTGCATATTCCTCCCCTGCCCTTTGAGTCTGACAGTATCACTTTTGCCCTTCCTCCTCTCACTAACATATCTGAAAAATGTCTTATCCCCCCCATGTTATTGCATTAGCTATTTCCTCTTCTTTTTGTATCGTTGCTTTCTTGACTACTTTGCCAGCACTGTTCCCTCTAAGCTGTGCGCGTGTGCGCGCACACACACCTCGCAGAGTGTGCGCACATACTTTACAACAGAGCGCACAAAAATTAAGGTTCTGATTCTGATAGAAAACAACACAGACGTCTTCAAATTTAAAAGTTGTTGTGTATTTACGGTTTTCACAAGTTCTACAATATTTTCTAGTGCAATCAATGTGGTGTACATACTGTATTCTGACGTGTAGTCAAATTTTAAAGTATATAACTCTGAGTGTCGTTATGTGGCGCACAAAAATTTAACCTTCCTTCAAAAGCTGCACAGCTGATATTTTATGCGCACACAGCCTACAGAAAGTTAGAGGGAACATTGTTTGCCAGCCTAAGTTTTTCCAAATATAGATGCCTGTCTTCCTCTCTCTGTGATCTCTTGTATTTCATGAAGGCCTCCCTCTTTTTCTTCACCTTTTCAGCTATCTCTTTTGAGAACCATAGCGGCCTCCTTTTCCTTTTACCTTTATTTAACATTCTAACAAAAAGTCTGGTTGCTCTTAAAATATACCCTTTTAGTTTTGCCCACTGTTTTTCTATATCCTCCAGCTGTTCCCATCCCGCTAATGACTGCTTGAGGTATTGGCCCATCTTGGCAAAGTTAGTTGTCCTAAAGTAAGACTCTCACTTTTGAATGGATTTTATTAGCCCTAGTCCTATTTGACAAATATACTGGTCCAATCTTATGAATGGCTTTAAAAGCCAGACATAGATCCTTAAACAGTACTCATGCTTCTGTTGGTAACCACTGAAGATTAAACAAAAGAATAGTGGCTCTATCCCTATAGCTACTATACATAATCATTTTTGCTGCAGTGTTTTGAATACGTTACAATTTATGTACCAAGGGGGGTTATTTTAGAAGCCCTATTTATGTTTTGGAGGTCTGAAAATGGGCATAGAGACTTCCAAAAGACAGAGATTGTCTCCAGAGCCATTTTAGAAGCTGGCTGTGGGGACGTCCCCAGTCTGAGGACATCCAAATTTGAACAGGGTCATGGAGGAGGTGTGGTTAGAGTGTTCCCAGGGACCAGGATATCCCTGCCTGATCACAGAAAATGTCATAGATGTCTCGCGTTACATCTAACTTTAGACCTGCTCCAAGGCACGCATACTAGCGATGAACAAGGAACTGAAAAGTGATTGTTTTAGCTGAAAAATATCCAGAGGGTGTAGAGAAGCTCGCACTCTGTCATCCCCAGTTCTCAGCACAGTTTCAGCTATAGCTACAGCAGGATTTGACCGCTGGCTGCCCCTGTTCCTAACCCACTAATCATTATGCTATCCAAGATATCTGGATTGAGAAATATGATTCTGGAACTGTCTAGATATGTTGATGCCCTTGCAGACGTCCCTGTATGACAAGTCCAAGTTTGTGAAACCACATCTGCAACTGGACGTGCATGCTTTTTTGTTTTGGATGTTCTGGCTTAGTTGTTCCAGATTGCACTTGGATCTTCTAAAATTCCTCTCCACCTGTTTTGGCATCCACATAAAAACTGGTATCCTTTATCCAATGCTTCCAGTACTTTATATGGCAATGCAGTTTCCTATGACATTAATGAAAGTAGCAACATACTGTTTTTAAATGACATGACTAAATTGTTATATTGTTTTTAGTCACTCCCTTCTGAAGTGGGACAAAAATCTAGAAAAATAATAAGCGAGTGATTAGAAAACATCATAAAAGCTTTTGTATTTACATGAATTTGTTATTGTCACAAAATTCAGTAAAGTATGTGGATTGTACTAAAATTTAATAAAGCATGCATGCTGTAAAAATATAGCACATGCTGTTCACAGAATATAGTAAAATACATTCACTGCAAATATGTAGCATTTGCAAAAAGAAACAGACAGATATGGGAGATTAAAATGATGTAAATGTTATAAAGTTGAAATGAAACGACATAACAACTCGTAGCAAATATTTCTTTCTTGCATGCTGCTGTAAATAAATTTGTTTTTATTGACTCAATAGATTTCAAAAGTCACATTTCAAGTTAGTGCAACTGAACAATTAATGGAAACTTATTTTATAGCTGCCTGCCTTAGTGAAAAGAATGCATGAACGTTTCGTTATGCAGGAAACCTATGCACACACATTTACACCTGCTATTTGGTGTACAAAGTTTTTCTGACATACAATGTGCACACTTCAGAATATTCAAAAGTATGCATGTAAGTATAATCTCTGTCCTTGGGAACATCTGTGCAAAGAGTAGATAAACTTTCATGCATATAGATTAGACTGCAAGTGTAACGCTATGCGCATATAGGGCAAACAATTTTACTAAAGCCCATTTTTGCAGGTAAAAAAGGGCTTTCCCCTTGGAAATGTCCTGGGAAATTCTTCTTCCTTTCACTACTGTCTGCTGTAGAAACTAAAACAACATTTCAGCTAAATTCATTTTTCAGCCTCTAATTCATTGATGCACATCCCTAGGTCCTCAGCTTACATTTGTTGCTTCTTTGGTGATATCAGCTCATCCTCGTAAGAGCTATAATATTTACAGAATGGACCACCAGCAATTTCCTCTACTTTATTATATAAGGACATCATTGGAGATGTGCAGTTCTTAAAAAAACTTTTATTCTATCTTAGGCAACACTTTCATCTCTTTTGCAGGTTACCCTGCAGCTGATTCCTAATATTTCAAATAGCCGGAGTAGAATGCACAAAACCTCAAAGAAACCCTTGCAACTAAGAAAAAAAATGTTACTGAATAGAGAAGCCAGGCATTAAATTTTTGTGAGACGGGTGGGCACAATCTTTTCAGCCAATAGTAACAGGGTGGCAGATCCCAGCCAGCAGCATGTTTTGACTAGGTTGGGGATGAGGTGAAGGGGGTATGCTTGAGGTCTCAGGGGCAGAGAAAGGATGCCTACTGTCCCCAGTGACTGATCTGTTTAAATTCTAGATATTGGTAATGGGGCAGGGGCGGAGCTAGTCCCGGCCTTTATCTGGAGCATGCAGGCTGGTTCCTCTGCTGCCAGCGAGTTGTTCCTCTCTCCTTTGTGATTGGTTGGAGTTTGGGGCATTCCAGGATGGCACCACTTAGGCTTAAAGGGTCTGATACTCAGCTTCACTTTATATGTATGTTCAGCAGCAAGGAAGAGGAAGATGGTTCCACAGGGCGGAATCCTTGTAGAAAAACACTGACTCTGGTGCATTCATATTTCACACTAGAAACCAGGGGTACAGTAACTCTATTACCGTGTAGTGACCACAAAGTGCATGAGGGCACATAAGGAATGGTTAAGGATGATAAATACATAGAATTACCACTGGAGAGAGATTTATGGCTAAGAACCAAAATTTTAAACTAGACTTGAAAAAGTACTGTGAGCCAATGATGCTATATGAATAGTAGGGTAATGCAGTCCAACTTATGAGCGAGGGAAAGTATACAGATAGAAGTCTTTTGGAGTGTTTGAAGATCCTTTAGTTCATTTAGTCAGATCCTGGTATAGATGACATGACAGTAGTCCAAATGAGATGAAATCAGGGCATGGACTAACGTACACCAAGCAGAAGTGTCCACATACGTACAAATAAAACGGGGTTGTCTCGGATATTCTATGGATAATATCTAGTGGGCTGATATTTAACTGCAGCAGTAAACGACTTTGTTTTTTCTTTTTTAAGTCAGCCACCGCAATAGGAAATAATCCAGGTATTTAGAAGCAGTTTTTGGATAGAGGCTGGTGCTGAATAACTGGATACTGCAGCTGGTGTTGGTTCTGTTCGGATAGTGGTGATTCTCCAGGACCAAGCAGGAAGTCAGTCCTCACATATGGGTGACGTCAGCGCCGACGGAGCCCTCGTGCGGAGCATTTCCCCAACTTTCAAGGAAAGCCTTTGGGAATGCAGCGCGCATGCGCGGTCCCCTTCCCACCAAAGGGTGCCATCTTGCTCAGTCTTTCTTTTTCCGCGGGGCCCAACGGACGTGAGTTCGTGTCACCCGGGAAAAGTAGATTTTTTTCTGCGATTTTCGCTTTTTTCTTGTCTGGTTCGATGCCGGTTCCCTTTCCCGCCTGGGCTCAGTACACCGGTATCGAGTCCGGAATTTCTTTTTTCCGTTTTTGTCCTTCGTGACTAGCGTTCGCACCTTTTTTGTTATTTTCGCTGGCAGCCCGGTCTTTTGACCTTGCAGGGGCCCTTTTTCTCCCGATGGCTGCCAGCGGGTTCAAAAAATGTGATCGGTGCAAGAAACTTATGTCTGTCACCGACACACATAACTGCTGCCTCCAATGCCTCGGGCCCGACCATGACCCGTGCGGCAAAATGTCGTTGAAGGCACTTCGCAGCCGTCAGCATCAACGTGAGAGAATTTTCTCAGAGTCCGCGTCCGGCCGGGCCCGGACTTCGTCAGAGGCCTCGACATCTCAGCAGTCTGACCCCTAGCGCCATCGTGGTTTCTCTGAGAGGGGGGTCTCCCACCCGGGAGCACAAAAGGAAGAAGAATCTCGTGAGGGAGGCATCGGTGGAGGCCCCTGGATCCTCGAGGGCCAGGTCACGTAGCCCTGACTGCCGCTCCGGGCTCTCGGAGTCAGAGAGGCTGTCCAAACTACCTCGCATGGAGCCGGAGTCCCCGAGTCACGTAAGTTCTGTTGTCCTCATGGATTCTCCTCCGGGAGAGCTGACGTCGGGGCCCAAGTCAGGGGCTGCTGAGTCTCCTGAGCTTGGACTCAGGCTGACGGCCTTGGAGAGCAGCTTGGCTGCCTTCATGGAACAGCAGCAGGTGCTGATCACCGGTCTGACCGGTGCATCTGCCCCGACCACCGGAACCTCGACGTCTAAGTCGACCCCGGAGGCCGAGCCAATCCTCGAGTCCATCAAGTCTCGAGTCGATCCTTGGTCAAGGTCCCCCTCGACCTCCCGTGCGGGGCCGAGGTCGTAGATGCCGGTGCCCTCGGCGTTGGGGTGAGTGGCACCGAGGCCCATACGGCCAGAGCCGCTCGACTCTTCCTCGGAGGACATTTGGAGTCACATGTACTGTGGATGCCATCTGGCCCAGGAGCTGCAGGTAGTGCCTGTCAGAGACATGAGACTTGCTTTGGAACTGGTTGGCCAAGTCTATCAGTCTGTGGGCCCTGTCTTCGGGCAAGTAAGCTGTTGCCTAAAGGGTGTCTAAGCTTGCCCCTATAAACTCTAGGTTCTGAGAGGAGAGCAAAGTGGTCTTCGGAGGAGTCGGCGTGGGAGACGGAGGAAGAGGAGTCTCCGGACACCTTCCGGAACTGGTGCGTCCCTTTGGACTCCCCAGAGTCCGAGCCTCGGAGAAGGTCACCCCCGGAGGATACCCGGTTCTCAGACTTCATGAGGGACATGGCCAAGGCTTTGGCATTCCCTGCGGACGCTGAGGAGGAGCCTCGAGTCGAGAAGCTCGATGCCCTCCAGTATGATTTTTCTCTGAAGGAAGCCTTTACAGTACCGGTTCCTCCGATGCTGGAATGGCTGCTCTTCCGTACGTGGGAGGCACCGGCCTCGGTGCCGGTTCTTAGCAAACGGGTTGATTCCATTTATCGAGTCCGTAAGAGCCCTAGGTTCCAAAAGGTGCAGCTACCGCACAATTCCATGGTTGTGGAATCGGCCATGCACCGCCTGAAGAGTCAGAAGATGCACTCCTTGGTGCCCCCCAGCCGGGAGGCCCGGAATCTGGATGCCTTTGGTAGAAAGTGCTTCCAGGGATCTATGCTATCTTGCTGTGTCCAGACTTACCAGCTGTACATGGGCATGTACCTACGAGACCTGGCAAAGGAGATTGCCGGGTTCTCAGCTGGCCTCTCCGAGGAACCCTTGCAGAGGTTCAAGGCTTTGTCGACAAGGATCCGAGAGTGCTCGAAGTTTATCTCTCGAGCAGCCTATGATGGCTTCGAGGCTTCGGCCCGGGTAGCCGCGGCCAGCATCGGTCCACGCCGTCAGGCCTGGCTACAGTCATCGGACCTGGAGTCTTGGGTGCAGGACAAGTTGGTCGATGTCCCCTGCTGAGGTGACAACCTATTCGGTAAGCCCATGACTGAAAAGGCTGCAGAAATCGAGACTGAGACTCTCACCAGGACAAGGCTGTCCAGAAAGACTTCTGCCCCTTCTCAAAAAAAGAAGGGCTCGGGAAAGAAGCCCTTTTTCCCGAGGAAGGCTGCTGCCTACAAATCCTACCCTCAATATCAGGCCTCTCCAGCTCCCCAACAGGGCCAGCAGGCCAAGGGGAAGGGGCATCGGCCCCGTAGGCAGAAAACCCCCAAGCCGTCAGCTCCAGCTCCTGCACCGCAGGGAGCGGGGTTTTGACTCCCACAGCATAGCCTCCTCTCTGCCGGTGGCTCCACTCAGCACAGGAGGTTGGCTGACCCTGTATGCCTACAGGTGGCCAGCCATCACAGGGGATACCTTGGTGCTGAGCATACTCCAAAAGGGCTACATGCTCCACTTCCATCAGCTACCTCCCTCCTACTTTCCAGGGGAGCCTCCAAGACTCCCTCTGCACAGGAACCTCCTCCTTCAGGAGTTGGCAAGTCTTCTAAAGGAACAGGCGGTGGAACCGGTGCCTCACCACCTGGAAGGGCAAGGCTTCTACTCCAGGTACTTCCGGAGGCCTCCGACCTATCGTAGACTTGGGAAACCTAAACAAGTTTCTGGAGAGTGAAAAGTTCAAGATGCTTACAATTGGGATACTGCTGCCCTACCTCCAGCAGGGAGACTGGCTATGCTCCTTAGACCTAAAGGAAGCTTATACTCACATCCTCATTCATCCAGACTACAGACAATATCTCAGATTTGTGGTGGGAGGAAACCATTTTCAGTACAGGGTACTTCCCTTTGGCCTAACCTCCGCCCCAAAGGTTTTCACCAAATGCCTGGCGGTGGTGGCAGCTTATCTCAGGAATCAGGGAATTTTTGTCTTCCCATACCTGGACAACTGGCTCATCAGGGGCCAGTCCCTCCAGGAGGCCCGACAAGCCACTCTTCACACTGTCTCTCTTCTTCAGCATCTGGGCTTTGTCATAAACTACGCAAAGTCCACTTTGCTCCCCTCTCAGAACCTAGAGTTTATAGGGGCAAGCTTAGACACCCTTTAGGCAAGAGCTTACTTGCCCAAAGACAGGTCCATCAGACTGATAGACTTGGCCAACCAGTTCCAAAGCAAGTCTCATGTCTCCGCCAGGCACTACCTGTGGCTCCTGGGCCACATGGCATCCATGGTACATGTGACTCCGAATGCCTGTTTGCACATGCGGGCTGCTCAAAGGTGCCTCAGAGCTCGGTGGACGTAGGCCACAGGTGACCTCCGAGACAGAGTAAAGGTGTCCAAACCACTTTTGGACTCCTTACAGTGGTGGCTACATCTCCCAGACCTTCTCAGGGGGGTACCTTTTCAGGCTGCAGCCCACACAAGGGTGCTGACGACCGATGCTTCCTTAAAGGGCTGGGGTGCACATTGCCAGGGCATGTGCACTCAAGGCCTGTGGTCTCCTCGGGAGGCCACACAGCAAATCAATCTTTTGGAGCTGCGAGCAATCCGCTTAGCTCTACAAACATTTTCTCATGCCCTCTCTCACCAGTCTGTTCTAGTTCAGACGGACAATCAAGTGGCAGTGTTCTACATGAACAAACAAGGGGGCACAGGATCCAGACTCCTATGTCAGGAGGCACTGGATCTCTGCTCCTTTGCGGTCAAACAGGGTGTGTTTCTCAAAGCAGTTTACCTACCTGGTCAGGAGAATTTCCTAGCAGATAAGCTAAGCAGGATTCTCCAGCCTCACGAATGGCAGTTGAATCCACTAGTGGCCCAGCAGATCTTCCTCCGCTGGGGACTTCCATCCGTTGATCTCTTTGCCAGTCCACTGAACCGTCAGCTGCCCAGGTTCTGCTCCAGACAGCCACATCCCCTGCGGGTGGCAGCAGATGCTTTTCTGATCTCTTGGTCTACGGGCCTCCTGTATGCGTTTCCTCCCACGCCCCTGGTGACCCAAACTCTGTTCAAGATCCTTCAGGACAAGGCCTTGGTGATTCTGGTAGCCCCCAGATGACCGAGGCAGCTGTGATTTCCACTTCTGCTGCAGTTGGCGGTGGAAACTCCGTTCCCTCTGGGGTTGCAACACGATCTCCTGTCTCAGAAGCAAAGTTTCCTTCTGCACCCCAATCTCAGGTCCCTCAATTTGATGGCTTGGCTGCTGAAAGGATAGTGCTGGCTCCCTTACGTCTACTTAAGGAGGTTGAGGAGGTGATGTTGGCCTCTAGGATGCAGTCCACCAGAAAGTCCTAGGCCTTCAAGTGGCGTAGGTTTACGGTATGGTGTGCTCAGAGCAATGAAGATCCTTTCTCTTGCCTTGTACCAGTAGCACTGCAGTATCTACTTCACCTGTCAGACCTAGGCCTTAAGTCTAACTCTGTTTGGGTCCACCTCAGTGCTTTGTCAGCACACCACTCACCGGTGGAAGGACAGCCTCTGTCGATTCACCCCTTGGTGTCCTGATTTCTCAGAGGTCTGCTTCTACTCAAGCCTCCGGTTCGTCCACCGGTGACTGAGTGGGACTTGAACGTAGTCTTGCAGCAACTTACTCGCCCACCATTGAGCCGATGGCTACTTGCCATTTGTGCTTCCTCTCTTGGAAAGTGCTCTTCCTGGTGACTCTTACCTCGGCCAGACGTGTGAGTGAACTACAAGCTCTGGTTTCTGATAGGCCGTACACACCGTTCTATAGGAACAGGGTGGTCCTATGGACCCATCCCAAGTTCCTTCCAAAAGTGGTCTCCTCTTTCCACCTCAACCAGGAGGTGGTTCTTCCGACCTTTTTTCCCAGGCCACATACCAGCCGGGCTGAAACAATCTTGCATACCCTGGACTGTAAAAGGATGTTGTCCTTTTAGATAGAACGTACGCAGGGGCATCGAAGGCTACTCAGCTCTTCGTCTCCTTTGATCCTAATAAGATGGGGTTACCTGTCTCCAAGCGTACGTTGTCAACTTGGGTAGCAGATTGTATCGCCTGGGGGTACAAGGCAGCCGACCTCCCCTTGCAGGGTCGAGTCACGGCCCACCATGTCAGGGCGAAAGCCGTGTCAGTAGCTCATTTCCACTCTGTTCCGTTGGCAGACATCTGCCGGGCCGCAACTTGATCTTCAAGCCAGACTTTTGCAGCCTATTACTGCCTTGAGAGAGAGTCCCGAAGGGACAATGCTTTCGGACAAGCGGTACTCCATAATCTCTTTGAGGTTTAGGCAAATCCTTCCCTCCGGCCCTTGTGTTGGGCTACCATATGGGGGCGTTCTCAGAGGATATTCTTATCACGAATGCTGAGGCTCTTGAGAGGGAGACATTTTTTCAGCTTAGGGTTCCCGGTAGCCTATAGCTGGGGAGTCCCATATGTGAGGACTGACTTCCTGCTTGGTCCTGGAGAAAGAGTAGTTACTCACCTGTAACAGGTGTTCTCCAGGAGCAGCAGGAATCAGTCCTCACAACCCTCCCTCCTCCCCTGGAGTTGCAGTCATATCATTCATTTTGATTTTTTGCTGTCTTTTAGCTATGTCATCAGACTGAGCAAGATGGCACCCTTGGGCGGAAGGAGACCACGCATGCGCGCTGCATTTCCAAAGGCTTTCCTTGAAAGCTGGGGAAATGCTCCGCACGAGGGCTCCGTCGTCACCCATATGTGAGGACTGATTCCTGCTGCTCCTGGAGAACACCTGTTACAGGTGAGTAACTACTCTTAATCAGCTGCTGTCCGGATAGGCAATACACATAGCACCTAGAGAGCTTTTTGTCCTAAGTTATGCAGATTCTTATCTAGATAGTGGCACTGAAACTTGCCCTCTGAGTAACTCCCAGAACTCCCCAGGCTCTGCTCCGAGACCTCCCTGGCACTATTCTTATAGTACCGAAGCCATCAATAAAGATATTTCACAGCTGCTAAATATCCATTTCCGTGGGACTTACCTGATTCACATGTGCTTTGAAGTCTTTTTTAAATATCAGGGCCTGGCAGTTTCATCAGTTTCATGGAATGATACTGTCCATATAATGTTTGAAAATATACATATAAGTGGCTTATATGTTTGCCACCAAACATATAACTTGCTTTGAAAATCAGGCACTAAGAGAGTAATTTTATAAGCCAGAGATTAACATTGGTGTAAATGTCAGTGTTAACAAAATTTTTAATGCTGCATTGCTAAGAAGACAGTATGAAAACCTTTCACAAGAGCCAGACTTTTCTGAAATATTTGGACATATCAATCAATGTAATTTTACATTAGTAAACTTATTTTTGGAAAATTGTACATTTCTCATGGCTTATCATACATCTCAGCACCCTCAACCATATCAAATAATTTCTGAACTTTTCAGTCTTTTTTGCAATAGAATTGAAAGAGAAAGCAATGCCTCCCTTCCTAAAAAAAAAAAAAAAAAAGTTTAATTGAAAATGTAATCAACTAGATACACAGCTGCAGAAGCGTGACTTGGCAGTTTTAGATATCCAATAACCTGGTGTATGCTAAGCAATAGAAACCCTGGCACACATCACTTAATTTGCAGTTTAGAACTACATTTCCATTTGTGAAGAAAGTTATCGTAATTAAAGGAAGGAACTTTGAGCAAATAAGCAACAGGTCTGATTTTTGTCAATGTCTGTCCCGGACTATGGAATTCATTGCCTAAATATGTCAGGTGTGCAGAAGGGCTTTTGATCTTCAGATGCCCTTCAAAATCATGAGATTTTACAGTATTTGCCTTTTCCAAATCTGACCTCAAGGTGTATTACAAAAAACTCCATGCAACTTATAATATAAGTTGTATCTGATAAAACAAACCTATGGCAAACATATTATCATGAATAATGATCATGACGTCTAGCTCTTTGAACATGCTTATTAAAGGCATTATTTGGTGATGACAGATAACAGATCTACTGATGCCTTGCACATAATAGACAGGCACACACAGTCAAACCTTTACCTCTTTCTCTACAAGGTCAATGTAATAAGGTGCACTAAAATAGGTATGCTTTTTCAGTCATGTCTTAACACACTTTCTAGGGTGAGTCGCAGTTTACTCATAATTTAATAAGGTTTTAAAGTCTGATGCACTAAAAATGTGTGTCAAAATTAGCACGCTTCCATGCAAATCTCATTTAAAGGAAGGGATTAGCTATTACTCCCCAATACAGGGAGGTACGTTAAAGCTCTGAACAATTAACTCATATTCTTTAATACCTGGAATTAAATTTCTGAGTCAGAAGTGGAGCAAAACCAACCCACACCCTCAGGGTCCATGCCAGTCTATGGAACTCTGGTCTCTTGGGGCCTGAGTGGACTACAGCACCCAAGAAACCTGGATTCAGGGGCCAGGCTGGCACAGCACCATAGGCAACACTAGCCCCCAAAATGTAAGCCAAGTTGATGGGGTTATTAGCAGTAGTATGATGGGGAGAAAGGTGGAGAAAACTGATTAGTTTTGGAATCTTTTATAGGATTTTTATTATTTTTATTGAGTTTAGTTTATAGGGATTCGTGAGTGTGTATTCAGTTCATGTGGGCACCTAAACATTGACAGTACCTGTATACCTATGAATTACCATGAGTACAATCTATTTGCAAGCTTAAAGTTATAGTGTGCATATTATTCACGCGCAAAGATCAAATAGGTGAAATAACATGAAAAATGCCAAAAATCAGGAAAAAATGAACATAAGACTATCTTTTCTTTGACTGTGCGATATTCAGCTGCTAACTGGATAGCAAATACTGCATAATAGCGCTGATGCAGAAAGCCGGTGCTGACGTATACGCTATTAGCTATGTATGCTTCTATGTAGCGCACCAATAGCGTGTGACTTCCGCGCCGGCATGCAGTAAGGGGCCCATATGCAAATGAGATATGCACGTGGAGGCCGATTTAGAGGTCTGTACATCCAGGCCATCCGGGTGTCCAGAAAATGGACGGGACACATTTCTCTCTGATTCTGCAACCACAGGAGCTATATGTTCCCACGGTTGCAGAATCAGGGCACTTGGGTGGCCTGGCATGCAGCCCATTCTGATGGTGGAGACATCCAGGGAGGTATCCGGCTACCAGCCCAACATTCTGGCTGATGTGCCAGTGTCGTGATATCCCATCGTCATGGCACCCGCATGTCCAGCCAGAGGACAGGAATTGCTGTATCCTGAGATGCCCCGTCACCTCGCCGCCCGACCCCCACATCCCGGAGTGATGGGGCTGGGGGGGGGGGGCCACAGGCCACAATCTGTGGGATGTCTCACACTTATTCCACCTTCAAGGTGGAATAAGCCAGGTGTCCATATGGATGCAGGCGGACGTACAGAGCTGTGACCTGAATAGGCCCTGTAAGTCCGGGTGCTTTGGCCTGTCCCCACTTCCCTGTCCTCCCCCTCCCACCCCCGTCCAGTGCTCCCTGCACAAAACCTCTTTATGTGCAGGGAACAGCTGGCACAGAATACGGTCCTGGCGAATAGCGGGGGTTGCACATCCAGTCCGGATGTACAACCCCGCTATTCATGGATCAGAATCTACCCCAAAAATGTCAGCTTTAAACTGGAAAAGCAAGCCAAACACATGCACACAAAAGTCGGCACAAGTTTGGCATGCTGTTCCAGACAAACAGGGTCATCTGAGGGGACGTTTGACACTTCATTTGAGATGATTCAGGCATCGGGGAAAGCCCCTAATGCCATTAAAATACTGTTGGGCTGGTGCCCCTGACACCGATCCCTTGACAAATTCACAGTAGCCCCGATCCTTGCCTGCATACCCGACAAAAAAAAAATCCCTGGTGGGCCAGTGGCCCTGATCCCACCCACCAAATAACAAAAAGACCTGGTGGCCCAGTGGCCCCCGAACCCCCCCCCCTCCCAGTACCTTTAACCTGGAGCGGGAGCATTGCCCACACCCTCCCGTCCCTGTAGTGACACCTAGCCCCGTGCGGTGTATCCCAGGATGCACCACGCAGGGCCAGGCACTGCCATTTTTGAAGATGGTAGCGCAGGGCCAGGAGTGCATGGTCAGTGCTCCCACTCCAGCTTAAGGTACTGGGAGGTGAGTGAGGGGTTTAGGGGCCACCGGGCCTTTTTGTTATTGAGTAGATGGGATCAGGGCTGCTGGGCCACTTGGGGTTATTTTTAGTAGGTGGGTAGGGGGATTGGGGCTGCTGGGCTACCAGGGATTTTCTTTATTGGATGGGTGGGGGGATCAAGACCACTGGGCCACCAGGGTCTTTTTTAATTGGGTGGGAAGATCAGGGCTGCTGAGCCACCAGAAATGTTTTCCCTACATTTGCAAGAGGTTTAAGCCACCTCAGACCAGGTGTAGAGATATTGGCGCTTCCACTGGTTATGTAACTCTGTATGCATTTCTCTGCATTGGGCGCAAACAATATTAGCTTGCCATTTTAATACATGCAGCTCATTTGCATAGAATTTAAATACGCTTGGCGTTACTGGGTGCGCAGACTTTTCCTTTGCTGTTTACACACGCGTCAATCTCTTTTCTGCATTTGGCATGTCAGGACTTGTGTGTGTATAAGTTGCGTTACCTCCACGCAAAGGGCGGAGATAGTCTTTCTATGTTAGCCCGAATGTTAGGACAGCCATTGACTGAATATCACCATTAATCAGATAGCTGCCCCATTGTGACCACAGGCTACCTTGGTTTTAACTAGGCATCTTTTCTGCGATCTGTAGGGATATTCAACGGCATTAAACAGATACTGCCACTGAATATCAGGATCGCTGTGGTTAATATGTACACCTTAGAGGAAAGGCGGGATAGAGGTGATATGATTGAGATGTTTAAATACCTCCGTGGCATAAATGTTCAGGGAGAGAGCCTCTTTCAATTGAAAGCAAGTTCTGCTACGAGGGGACATGGGATGAGGGTGAAGGGAGATAGATTCAGGAGTGATATGCGGAAATATTTCTTTACGGAAAGAGTAGTGGATCCATGGAATAGTCTCCCAGTGGAGGTGGTAGAGATGAGGACAGTAACTGAATTCAAAAAAGCATGGGACCAACACAGAGGATCTCTAAAGGTAAAAAGTGGACTGTTGTAGTTGTTGTTATGGAAGGACAGACTAGATGGGCCATGTGGTCTTTTTCTGTCATCATGTTTCTATGTTTCTATGTTTCTAATTGGCTAACTCTTTTGAATATGCTTCCCTATTTAAATAAATAGATTTGAATTTGAAATATTATATTGAATTTCTATTTATGTAAGATATATTTATCCTTTGGGACTAAAAAGGCGGAATACAAATGCAAGATTGAATAAGATCCATTGTTCCCATATTGCTGTCCGTCAGGAGCATGCGTAAGATGTCTAGGTGTGAATGAAAGTTAAATCACTTCTCTCTGACTTAAATCAGCCTATGAATCAGAATCAGACTTAAGAAATAATCATGACATAATGCCCAGTATCATTCCAGGCTTTTTAGTTTGCCCAATATGATTAAGCAATAGGGTGTTTTCATGTTTACTGTAAAAAGGAAGGAAGTATATTTTTCCATATACTTATGCAGCAAATTATAACATTTATCAACAATGAAATGCTCTTACAGTATTTACCTGCAGTGATCTTATGTAAGTGAAATACCTGAGTGTTTAGTATACATTTACTGGTACGTTTTGCCGAGTCAAGATATGGTCACTGGCAAGGTTCGTTGTATCACATTTTTTATTGTCGTTATCAAGAATCCTAATGACCTTTCTGAAACCATGTTACCCACCACAGGATCTGAGTTACTAAGCTTCTTATTCCATAGACATAGAAAGGGAAACAAAACCAGTTAGGGACTGATTTGCTAAACTGTGGCAAAAAAATGACTTAATTACCATGGAATTCACTAAACCTGCTGTAATTTGCCTCACATTGCTATGGCCGGAATCCCTGTTACTACCAACCAAGACAACATGTGAAGGTGGCCCTTCATCCCCAATCACCTTCTTTTAAAGGAGCCAAAAAGCCCAGTATTATTCTCCTCACCTCTGTGCGTGATATCCCAGGGGGGTCTTGTGGCACCTCCCACAACCCTCATAGGGCAAGGATCACCTAGGGTCAGTTGGCACCATTTTGAAAAGTGAGGCTTTGCACTGGATTTAATTAAATCTTAATAGACAAACTCTGGAAGTCTACTCCATAAATGACGCTTTCCTCGGTTGTTCCCATCGATTTAGTGTCTTTCTCTGCTTTTCCCTATTGGAGGAGAACCAAAGAACCTTTCTGCAACACAAATTCCTAGATTTGAGTTAGTCACTATAACTGTAGAATTCATCAGCAGTTTGAGTCACTACCTTCTCTGAAACCAAAAACTAGAGTTACAGCAAAGTGCAAGAATGAGCATTAAACTCTGCCTAGTGCAGCCATTCCCCACTCCTGTGTCTACCTGAAGGGGAAATGTGCAGGAACATCTCAGGTGAAGGTCACCTCTGATACCTTACATTCTATAACAGGTCTAGACTCTATACTGCAGGCCCATTTAAACCTTCACAGCTGGACAACAAATATAGATCACTTCCAACCAAAGGTTTTCCTGCCGTTTAACCTAACTGGCTAAAAACAGTCATCCTCTTCATTTTACTCCATCCACTGTCCTAGCTCAGATTCTCGGGAAGCCTCTCTTTGAAGCTGAACCTGCTGTTTTGACTCAGATTGCCAGCCCATTAACTTATCTGTGTTACTGCTCTATCTTTATAGGACTATAAGCTACAAGAAGCAGGGAGTGCTTAAGATATATCTAAGTAAAGTGCTGTGTATTCCTGGTAGCGTTATATAGATATTACTATCACTACTACTACTACAACTACTAATAATAATAATAATCATATGACCTACCTAATGGACAGAATCCACGAGAATGGGCTTAGGCAGAGTTAAAAGAGGAGAACTAAGGAGAAGCTGCAGAGTGAATGCACTGCTAGGGTTATGTTTTTGCTGACAATCATAAAAGCTCAAAGACTTGCAGGATATTGTTCCTTACCCGAATCAGTATTTGGTTTTTTCCTGTTTGATTCTCTACCATTCTTGGAAAATGAACATACAAGCTCCATTTATTAATCCACCCATCAGTTCTTACCACAAACCTTCATTACAATCTAAGCAGCTACCAAAACTTGTGAGGCTGTTCTCCGAACATCTAGCTACCATTGTCTTGTGGTCTTACTGGACAATACTTGGTTTCTGCTGAGCAGGCTGGCCAAGGGTATCTGATGCTCTAGGAAAACACAGCCATGTGCCCCTCTCTCCATTCATTTTTTTAGGAAAATTAACATTAAGCATTAGAATGAATAAAAAATCCTGCATTTATGACAACAAATTCATTTTACAAGATAAGGAGACTATGAAAATAATTGACAGAAGTACTTCACCTCCTATACGGTACCGCTCCCTTGGATTTCTGCAGTCCAAATGCATGACCCTGCATTTTTTAGCATTAAATCTCAGTTGTCAAATTCTTGACCGTTCTTCAAGTTTACCTAGATCCCTTCTCATCTTATCTATTCCTTCCTGGGTGTATATTCTATTGCAGATTATGGTATCATCCACAAAGAGGCAAACCTTAACCCAAACATTTTAAAAAGAACTGGACCAAGAACAGATCCCTGTGGCACACTACTGGTAATATCCTTCTCCTCAAAGTGAGCTCCATTTACCTGTATCCTTTGTTGCCTCCCACTCAACCAATTTCTAACCCAGTCAGTCACTTTAGGATTCATCCCTAGGGTGCTCAATTTATTTATAAGTTGCCTGTACAGAACACCTTCAAAGGCTTTTAAGTACACCACACCTAGGGCTCTCCCTTGGTCCAACTCTCTGGTCACCCAGTCAAAAAAATCAATCTGATTTGTATGACAAAGCCTGCCTCTAATAAACCTATGTTGCCTCGGATCTTGCAATCCATTGAAGTCAAGAAACCTCATTATCTTCTGTTTTAGCAGTGTTTCTATTAATTTACTCACCACAGAGATCAGACTAACCGTCCTGTAGTTCTCAACCTCATCCTTACTTCCATTTTTGTGTAGAGAGACTTCATGTGCCTTTCTCCAGTCCTCTAGGACCACTCCCGACTCTAAAGAAACTTTGAAAAGATCAGACCGTGGAGCTACTAGAACTTCCCCAAGTTCCTTCAATACTTTCGGATGTATCCCATCTGGCCTCCAGAGATCAGATTGTTCCCTGAGGGCAAAGAGCTCCTTGCACCTAGTGCACACGTAAGACCCCTCACCAACTGGGAGAAAATCGTATATGTGACTATGATAAAATAAGGAAAATAGTTAAAAAAAAACTAAATTGAGCAACTGCAAAGGATAAAGATTTACATCAAGCACAGGCATTGTTTAAAAGTACTATTATGGAAGCCCAGACCAGATGCATTCCATACTTTAAGAAAAGACTAAAAAACTTTCAGCATGATTTAAAGGCGAGGTCAGAGAAGCTGTTGTTGCTAATAAAGCATCTTTCAGGAAATCGAAAAAGGAGCCAAATGACGAACACAGGAAACAACTTAAGCATTGACAAGTTAGATGCCAGGCATTGATAAGGCAGGCAAAGAGAGAATTCGAAAAGAAACTTGCCGTGGAAACAAAAATGCATTATAAAGACTTTTTCAAGTAAATTCATAGCAAAAAAATCTGTGAGAGAGTCAGTTAGACCTTTGGATGATAGAGGGGTTAAAGGGGTGCTAAGTGAGGACAAGGCCATAGTGGAGAGACTGAATGAATTCTTTGTTTCAGTCTTTACTGAAGAAGATGTAGTGAAGTTACCTGTGCCTGAAATGGTATATAAAGAAGATGTATTGGAAGAATGGAAAGAAATATCGATAAACCAGGAAGATGTATTACAACTTTTTGATAAATTGAAGAATCGCAAATCACCTGGACCAGATGGTATACATCCAAGGGTGATGAAAGAACTGAAATATGAGATTGCAGATCTACTAGTAATCTGTTAACTATCATTAAAATCATCTGTAATACCATAAGATTGGAGAATGGCCAATGTAACGCCAATTTTTAAAAAGGGCTCCAGGGATGATCTGGGAAACTACAGACCGGTGAGCCTGACATCAATACCAGGCAAAATGGTAGAAACTATTATAAAGAATAAAATTACTGAACACGTAGATAGTCATGGTTTAAATGAGAGAAAGCCAGCATTGATTTAGCCAAGAAAAGTCTTGTCTTGCCAATCTGTTGTATTTTTTTGAAGGTGTGAATAAACAGGTAGACAAAGGTGAGCTGGTTGATGTGGAGCCTGATTCCATAACATACCGTGGCCCTTAGGCAGTGGCCCATATAGAATCGCCCATAACGTCTCACAGAAACTCCTGACATCTAAGCTGCCCGGAAAGGTACTCTGCAATTGATAAGCCAACACCACCTCTCTGGTACATACACGCCAACAGAACAAAGTGAGTTAACGCTATTACACAACCCCCCCCCCCCCCAAACAAACTCTCACCACTTATCATTGCTATTCAATCACAATACTATTACCAGTAGCACTGTCATCGCTAGTTACTATCGTACTGTTGCCAGTAAATGACATTGCGATCTGTTTCAATGTACTGTTGCCAGTATTCTGATCATTGCTAGTTACTACTTTACTGTTCCTGCAAATGACCATTGCTATCTGAATCAATGTACTGTAGCCAGTATTCTGATCATTGCTACTTACTATTTTACTGTTCCTGCAAATGACCATTGCTATCTGAATTATTATACTATACTATACTGTTGTCACTATACTGTTACCATAACATTATTGCACTGTAAGTTATGTTACTTATCGTAGACAGGATATTGTAACATTGATTCTACCTCAAACTTGAGATCCACAAGTGCACATACTAACAAATTTCCACCTGTGCTCTCTCAATCTCATTCTTGTCCTTGTTGCACATCTAATTTACCCAGAGTCAATGGTTACAGTCCACCCTTTCTCCAGCACAATAGCCTGATTCAGAGCATCCCTCCTGCTACCCTCTCTTATACACGAAAGTCATCCCTACCACAAAATGGCTCACACCTTCCCAGCAATAATTTGTGGATACCTCCTCTTAGAGCTGATTAGCAGCACCCTGGCTCTGACGAACACTCACAAACACATACCTATCCTACACAGTGGCGGGAGGAGATGGTCAAGATGCCCTCCACTCAAGGCACCAGATGATATGCTACCATCCTATCAACACCTGCTTCACGTCGCAATCAAACATGGCACAATTGCAAAAACAGGCGCCCCACAGCCCACAAATTTAAAGGCTGCCCTCATAAACGCGCGTTCAATACGCAAGAAATGGCCCATCATCACGGACCTGATAACCAGACACAACCTAGACATGCTTCTGGTCACAGAGACATGGCTAACAAATGAAGACTCTGTACTCATCAACCACCTTTTACCTCCCAACTTTACAATCCATAGCTGCCATAGAAGCAACAAAAGAGGAGGAGGAGTTCTCAATCTCCAAAACAGACCACAAGTTCCAGCTCCACAACAGCACCAACTCAACGAATCTTGACTTAGTAGTTATAAATAATAATCTCTGCTCCATCAATCTAATATACAGAGCCCCAGCATCATTCTCTGACGACCTAGCCACGGTAATAGAGCTAGCCTGCAATACACCACACCTGCGCACCCCAAATTGGATACTAGGAGACCTCAACCTGGCAACTCTACAAGACTCCCAAGCCTCTGCATTCTTAGAAGCACTCAAAGACCTAGGTTATCAGCAATTAATCAATGAACCAACCCACACAAAAGGAAACATATTAGATTTGATCTTTGCCCCACTATCTACCTGCAACACTGCCAACTCCTCATCACCAACCTACACTGAAGTACCGTGGTCAGACCATAAACGAATCCTTTTCCAAATTCCCATGGATAACAAGCCAATAAAACCCCCTGAGAGTAAGATAGCCCCCACAAGACCGCCAGCACGATGCTTCCAACCATTCAACAAGGAATTCATCATAAACCACACACAACCCATACTAGCCTTGACAACAACTGACCCCGACAGACTGGTCTCCAACTGGAACGACAGTCTCAGCACTATAGCGCAACGTTCAGTACATAACAAAAACACAAGGAAAAGACCCATGGCATCCTGATTCTCCAATGACCTTCGGACCTCGCTTCTCAAGCTTAGGAAACTCTAAAGACAATGGAGGCGCTCACGCTCAACCAAAGATCGGGAGGCTTATAACCTACAGCTCGCAACTCACAGATCTGTGATATCCGAGAAAACGAAACAAGCTCGCACTAACACGCTAATGCGATCGCTAAATAAGCCACACAACCTCTTTGCCCTCGTCAAGAACCTAACGAAGGAACCAGGACCAGAGCAAACAACAGAGATTCTCGCTCAAGACTATGCAGACTTCCTCCAATCAAAATTACACCAAACCACCAAGACTGATATTACCGACTCTAAGGGTCCAGCATGCATACCGACACTAACAACCTTCGACACCCCCTCCCCCAAGCAAATCGCTGACTTAATCTCTACAATCAACATGACCACGGCCCACACCGACCCCTGTCCAGCTTTTTGGATAAAAGAACTAAGGACAGAGTTTAGCCCCTTCATAGCCAAACTCTTTAATGCATCATTCTCTTCAGGCTTATTCCCCCTAAGTCTCAAACACACATCCATTAGACCTCTGCTAAAAAACTCCAAACTAGACTCCCAGAAAGTAGAATCCTACAGACCAATTGCCAGTATTCCACTGCTGGCCAAGATAATCGAAAAGGAGGTCCAAATTCAGCTCCAGCAGCACATAGACAACGCTGCACCTCTTGACCACAGCCAACATGGCTTTAGAGAGGCTCATGGTGTGGAGACTCTACTTACCACCCTCTTTAACAGTATCCTCACCACAATTGCTAACATCCATCGGGGAGTGGCCCTTATATTCCTAGACATAGCTGCAGCATTTGACGCAGTTTGTCACCAAACCCTCCTGAAACGGCTCGAAGAGAAAGGCATCTGCGGCTTAGCACTAAATTGGTGCAAGTCATACCTCGCCGATAGATGGCAGCATGTGCGAACCGAATCCTCTACATCCAAACCATTTCATCAGAAACAAGGTGTCCCACAAGGATCCTCCCTTTCAGCTCTTATGTTTAATATCTACATGCAGCCCGTCTGCGACATCATTCGCTCATACAACACCGAATGCATGATATATGCAGATGACGTCCTGCTATACTTGCCGTTCAAGACTGACCAAATTGACCTCTCACCCCTTACAGAATGTTTCAGCGCAGTAGAAAGATGGCTCCAGAATCAGAATCTTCGCATACAACATAAAAAGACTGAAGTGCTGTTTATCACCAGAAACTCGAACTTCTCTCCACAAACCTACCTAAAAGTCGGCGAAGTAGAGCTTCAAACCAATCCCACAATCCGTTACCTGGGTGTTACCCTAGACCAGAGCCTTAACATGAAGACACACATTGGCAACATGGTCAAATCAACATATCACAAAATTAGAACGCTCAAACATCTACGTCCCCTTTTACAACCAGACGACTTCAGAACCATCTTCCAGGCCCTAACCATCCCACATCTGGATTATGCCAACGCGATCCTCCAAGGACTCCCAAAATCTATGATGATCCTGCTCCAGCTTGCCATGAACACTGCAGCCAGAGTTCTCAACGGGGTCTCGAGGCGAGACCATATAACACCCATCCTCAAAAGTCTCCACTGGCTCCCTATCCACTGTAGGATCGTCTTCAAAACAATACTACTAACATTCAAGGCCATAAATGGGTTCTCCCCCACGTCCCTCGCTGGTCTCGCACACAACCCCCCCCCCCCCCAATAGAGCCAGAAGAACTACAGCAGTAAACACCTTGGCAATTCCCAAAACACTGACCCAGTGCACTCAGGCTACAGCAAGCAGGGCCTTTAATATCAATGCTGCCAGACTCTGGAATGCCCTGCCTCCCAACATACGAGCAATCCCAGATCTAACCAATTTTAGAAGGGCATTGAAACACCACCTTTTCTGCGAATGTTACCCACCATCCCGACCTTCCCAAAAATGAGCTCTACGTCCAATGTAATGCAATGTTCTCTCACATGATGTATATTATGTAAATAATACTATGTTTAAATGGGTGTAAATAGTTAATTTAATTTTTGATCATCCAAGTTGAGCTACCTGTTATCTGTATTTTTACGGTTAACCCACCATAAAACATAATTGTTCCATGTAAACTGCACTGATGTTGAAGAGCGCGGTATATAAGAGAAATAAATAAATAAATAAAATAAATATACATGTTTGGCCCACGGACATGTCTAAATTGAAAACGGGCTCTGTTTGAACCTAATTCTGCATCTGCAGGTCTAGATGTGCTTGCGTGTCCGGAATCAAGGAGATAGATGTGTCTGTCATGGCATGGGCAAAGTACTATGCAGCCAGCCCATGCACAGATGCAGGCATGGCCCATGTGATATAATGGAGAAACACATCCCCGTAATATTATGGGATACAGGTAAATGTTTTGGGCGACCCGTGACTACTGTATTCTGAAAGTTACACGTTTCGGATCCTGCCTGTCTCCGGGATGTACACGCAGATGCCACGCCTCCTCGGTAAAACGTGTATCTCCTAAGCTGCTCTTCACACTGACAGTAATTTGCTGATGCAAACTAGACATAAATAGCAATGAGAAATGATTGCTGCTGCAACCTAGACCATACACTAGTCCTCCTCAAGCTCTGAAAAGTGCTAGGTGTAATCCCAGGGCACCCTAATATGGTATAAGAGAATGTAAATATGAACATGTATGTCAGGACATACCTTTCATCAAATGGTACTTGGCATTATAAAACGGCCCCAGTGATCCGTGCCTTGGTCATCTCTACAAACACACTTTAAACTGGTAAGGATGGACCCTTACCAAGTACACATAACCCAAAACTAACTTTGCAGTTCCCCAATGGATGCATAATATTGCTGAACAACAAATGTATGC
Source organism: Ichthyophis bannanicus (assembly GCA_033557465.1). Lineage (NCBI taxonomy): Eukaryota > Metazoa > Chordata > Amphibia > Gymnophiona > Ichthyophiidae > Ichthyophis > Ichthyophis bannanicus. The sequence continues at coordinate 134,287,241 of CM066036.1, read as the reverse complement.
CTTTTTCGTGCCTCCGGCCTATAAGTGCACTTATTCTGCTCTGCACTTTCTTATCTCTTCCTACACCCCTCCTCAGGAATTCCACTGTTCTGGCAGATTGCTTCTATCTGTATCCTTCTCGTCTGTTGCCAACGCCAGGCTTTGCTCCTTTCACCTTGCTGCTCCCTATGCCTGGCACAAACTACCTGAGTCTGTACATCAGGCTTCTTCTCTGGTCCTTCGCAAATTCAGGCTGAGCACTCACTTCTTCATTGCCGCTTTTGGATCTGATCCGCCTAATCTCCCTTGTGTTTCCGTACCATTCCCCCTAAATGTATCCTTTTCACAGCTGCTGTGTTGTCTGTCTTGACTAGATTGTAAGCTCTGCAGAGCAGGGACCATCTTTTACGTGTGTCTATGCAACGCTGCATTCGCCTTGTATACAAATGATCAGTAGTAGTAGTAATGGTAGTAGGAGGGCCTTCTGGCTATAGCATCTGATTCCCACCTATCTGGTTACTGGCACTTCTCACAGCAGCTACACAAGTCCCATTGTGGCGTATGTCAGTCTGTATACATCCGCTATCTGGTGCAACCCTGTCTGCCTTTCCACAGTCTGCTTTGTAGCACTGCTCCCTTGGTCAGCCTGTGTGGGCATGGGAGAGGAGATCCCTGTGCCATCACACCAAGTAGTCAGCCTTCAGATATATCACCACTCTCGCAGCTCTCAAAGATACTGTACTAGGTAGGGATGTAGGCCTCATGGAACAATCTGGGGAATGTTGACACAACATCAGTCATGTCTCCCAATGCCTGGCACAGTGGATGTGGTTGCTCTGTCACACTGCCAGCAATATACGATCTTAGTAGAGTACCCTTTGAAAAATAATCCAGAAAGAATCTGCATAGGTTCCCTATAGCCAGATGTCAAAACATATCCCTGTCAATAATAAGGGACCCTCAGAATAAGAGCATTCAGCAGTAAAAACAGCACTAATACATGCTCAACAGCAACATCATTGGTCTCAAAAAATGTACATTATGGGTATGTATTAGTTCTGTTTTCACTGTTGAATGCTCTTATTCATATATCACTTAGCCCAATTGCTCTAAGATTAATTTAAAAAAAAATTCTAAGGGTGCTGGTTCTCTCTGGATGTTGGATTAAAACATGACACCACACAAACTGTCATGCAGACGCACTTAACACTACCCATTGAGGGAGCATTCAGTGGAACCGTGCTAAGGCAGCATGCACCATTAGTGCAAGTTATTAACGCCCATGTTAGCCATTCCTTGCCATCAAAGCATCTGATCTGCCCATCTTACACAACCTGGGTGCATGGGATTTTTGATGCTGAGACCCACGCTACATTTTAGCGTGGGCACGTTTTACAGTGCCCAAACCACACACTAATCCAGATGGCACACTTTAATAAACATATCCCGTTGTGTATTAAAGGTTTCGAGTGTCGATTTTGGGAGTTATTTTTCCTTTAAAGGTAAATTGTATCTTTTAAAAATGTAAAAAGTATGAAAAGTTTCTTTTCAATTTTCCAATTTTTCATTGGAGGAGGGAGAGGGGTGACCTAGGTCACTGTGAGGTATGTTTACTAAAATGCAATATCTAGTTGCACAAGGTTTAGATCATGGTTTGGGCTTTGTCATTTCCATTAGGTGAACTAGGCGGAAGTCTGCATCTGAGGGGAGCGGTAGAGAGCCGATGGTAGAGGGCAGTGTAATGGGGTCTATAGAATGTTACCCATCCCTCTCCAAAAAGGAGTATGAACAGTCCCCTTTAAGATAGTCTGCAACCCAGAGTTCAGGGCTGGGAGGACATGGCCCACAGGGAAAAGTTAAGAACCCAATAGGCTGCAGGAGGGAGAATGAGGCCCCTGGAGTGAAAACTCCTTCCAAAGCAAGCTGTGCAAGGGAGTTCTGAGGTAAGAATTTTAACTGGGGCTGGAGGGAAGGGCTGGGAGAATCAGCTTGTGGAATTTTAACAAGCTGGGACAGAAATAAGCTGATTTTATTTTCCCTGAATTGCTGTCTGTTCTGGCTATTTCTTGTGGAGGTTTAACAAGCTGGGTCAGAATAAAACTGTTTTTATTTTCCCTGAACTGCTGTCTGGCCTATGTTTTAAAGAAAACCCCTTTCCACCAACATCATACTACTGCAGGCAGAAATAACAAGGCAGCACTGGTGAGCAAAGGAAAGCACTGCCTCACAGTTTCCGAGCTATTGCCACTGCTGCAGGCCCCGGAGAGAGGTGGTGGCAGCTGCAGCAGCAGCAATGGGGGTGGAGGGGGCATTGAGGGGCATCAGGATAGAAGGGACCTGTCTAGGGCACATCCAATCCTTACACCGGCCCTGGGCTTTGTGCTAAAAAATAGCATGGGCCCCCGCACTAAAAATTCTGTGCTACTCTGGTTGCATGCAATGGGCAGGGATTGGGCAGATAGTGGCGGAACAAAGGCATTGGTGGCATATCGCAGCTAGTATGGGCGTTAGTAGCTTTTGCAAGTAGCACTTGCTGCCCTTAGTGTGGGTGCATTTAACGCTACATCAGTGCGTGGCACTAACGTTAACTTAATTTAATTGTGCGAGACCGATTCATTTCTGACCTTTGACTCATTTGGCGGGAACTAAGTCCGGCATTTTAAATAGTGGCTGTTACACACTGATGGCTTCTTTTCCTCTACAGTAAGACTGAGTCGCAGTTACTGCATTACTTGTTCGGTAAGACTCTTATATTTTTTCTTAATGTTATAATAGTCTGAAAATGGCTCTGCTGTGACCCAATTAATTTTTCTGTTGTAGCAGTGTTACCGGTTTGATTTTGTGGAGGCTTTTATTTAATTAATTAGCGGTACAACACTACAGATACCTATCATTCTCCTTTGCCTCCCTCACATTTGTTTCATACAGTTTTTTATTGCACTTATACTCCTTTTTTGTCCTCCTCATCTCTTTCTTCCCTCTTTACCTGGTGGTAATTTCTGCTTGGCAATATTGCTTCAGCAACCATATTTTGGTTCTTCACTGGGCAAGCTCTATTAGCACGATATGGTTTTATTTTTGTGTCCATACTGCATGTACTGATTGCTTTATTTATTTATTTTTTAACCTTATTTATTTGCCCACATATGTTGTTATCATTGTTTCAGTTATCTAATTATTTAAGTTTTATGTTATGTTTTATATTTTATTATTTTCTCATACTTGTACCTATACGAGCATGGATTGGTGTAAAGAGTATTGGTTTTAATGTTTCTTATGTATGTATGTTTTTATTGTATTTTTTCGAGGTTTGTTTCCCCCTGAAGAAGGCCTCAGTAGCCGAAATGCGTCGGGGCTCAATAAAAACCTATTTTTACCACCAGTTGTGTACCAGCTCCTTTTATTTTTATATACACAACAAAAACCTGAATTGTATTGGATATCATTTGGGTGAGAAAAAAGTGAGAGAGAAAGAAAGAGACTGTTCTCACTCAAACCATTTGCAAGAATAAGGCCTTGAAGCAAGTCTTCCCCATCCCTCAGTACTCAGAATGTAAGGAGTATGGCCTGCCCCTTCACATTATTGCCCTTGTATATGTACTTCAAAAGACAGTTAGCTATTGGCTTAAGTTCTAATGATGGGCCTCCAAACAAAAGTTTGCTTTGGGCCCCCCATGATCCAAGGCAGTGGTGTTCTCCATGGCTCTTCCCCTCCCCTCCCTGCCTGCACAACCGGCAAACTTACCTTAAAATGTTTGCCATTCTGCCTCCCACTCCTACTGCTTTCTACAAAACTTTTCTGGCCCGGCAGCTGGCAATCCAATCTGCTGAGCCGAAATCTCATGATAACAGCCACAGTTTGCATGCTGCTTATTTGGAACTTGACCCTCAGTGGTAGTACTGTGAGGCTATTGCTAAGGGGTCAGAGCTGCCTTTTTGAACCCGAGCAGCAATGGAGCAGGAGCCTCTGGAGATCACATCTTCAAACCCAACAGGGAAAACCATGGGTAGGTGCTAGGGGAATGTGAGGGTAGAGGGGGTTGCTTTTTGTAGTGTTGACTGAAAGGATTGGAGGTGGGTTTGTACACATATGGGGGAGGGGTCAGGATGTTGATGGGGAAGATCACGATGTTGATCAGGGCCATCAGTGGGTTGGGATGTTGATGGGAAAGTTCAGAATGTTAATCAGTGGGTTGGGATGTTGATGGGGAGGCAGGTTGTTGATCATGAGGATTTCGGGAAGGGATATCTTAGAGGGGTCAGGATGTTGATTGGGGTGGGTGAAAATGTAGATTGAGTGATTGGTGTTTTTGATTTTTAAGTGGAGTGAGCCATGATTCATGCATCAGCACTTACTACGCTATCTGCCAATGCATTTGCCATGTGGTAAATGTCTGCTCTATGCATTAAATGCAAGGCAGTTGCTTGGCACACACCCAACATTTACTACACAAGCTTTGTATTTAACGCATATTATTTTTTGCACCTAAAAATAAATGGAAAAACTTACTGCACTTTGGTAAATAGATCCCACTATGCAATTATTTATTGATAATATTTACAACCTATGGCAGGGGGTTGATAGTCCCTAGCATTCACGACACAAAGTGATACACAAATGTTTCCCACCTATCACATTGTTCATTGAATGATTCTGCACCATGAACAAGAATATCCAAAATGTGCAGGCCAGCTTTGCTGCTCTTGCAATATACAATGCTAGCAGAACCTGCCTGTGTACCTTTTAGAAAGCGTGCTCATGGTAGCATCATTATATGGTGAACAATATGCCTTTAAGAAGTGTGAAAGCAGCATTCATTTGGGAGATCCCTTAGCAAAAACTTAAGACTGGATCTTGTCAGAGGATTTAGGCAGCATCTGTTCCTCTCCTACCTCCTCAAATGCTGCATTTTATTGAAGGGAGCCTCCCCACCCTAGTAGCATAGCAACATTAGCAAAAACCATTTTTAAACATGGACTGGCCAAACAACTAGACAGGCCAGGCTTCCACTTAGAGCATCAAGCTTTGGCAGCACAACCTCTTACTTCCTTCTCTTTACTTCTCTCTACCACCATTGCTGCCATCCCTGAACACCCTACCTCCACACAAATGCAAATATTAGACTTTGGGGTAGATGCAGCTTAGTGCAACAGAGCTCATTAAAACTGTTCTCCAGGAACAAGCAGGAAGTCAGTCCTCACATATGGGTGACGTTTGCGCTGACGGAGCCCTCGTGCGGAGCAATTCCCCAGCTTTCAAAGAAAGCCTTTGGGATTGCATCACGCATGCGCGGTTCCCTTCCCACCCAAGGGTGCCATCTTGCTTAGTCTCCCTTTTTCCGCGGAGCCCAACGGACATGGTCCGAATTCCCTCGCGGAAAAAGTGCGTCAAACATCCCAGAAGATTCTGTCTGCGGCCCGGTTCGATGCCGGTTCCCCTCCCCGCCTCGGTTCGGTACACCGGTATCGAATTCGGACACTATTTTTCATTTTTTGTCTTTAGTGACTAGCGTTCGTGCTCTTTTTATTTTTCACTGGCAGCCCGGTCCTTTGACCTCGCAGGGGCTCTTTCCCCCGATGGCTGCCAACGGGTTTAAAAAGTGTGATCGGTGTAAAAAGTTAATGTCCCTCACCGACACACATGACTGCTGTCTCCATTGCCTCGGGGCCGACCATGACCCGGTGGCCTGTGTAGCAAGATGTCTTCTAAAGCTCTTAGAAGTCGGCAGCAGCAGCGTGAGAGGATTTTCTCAGAGTCCACCTCCACTCGGGTCCAGACTTAGCCAGAAGCCTCGACGTCTCGGGAGTTGTCCGACGCCGAGCATCGTCGTGGGTCTTCTGAAAGGGGGTCTCCCTCCAGGAAACACCGGAGGAAGAAAAACTCGTGAGGGCGGCATCGTTGGATGCCTCTGATAGATCTGGTTCCTCGCAGGCCAGGTCTCGGAGTCCTGACCGCCGCTCCGAGTCCTTGGAGTTGGAGCAGCCTGCCAAGGTGCCTCGCGCGGAGCCAGAGACACCGAGGAAGGTAAGCACTGTTGTCCTCTAGGACTCTCCTCCGGGAGAACCGGTGTCGGGCCCAACTCCATTGGGGCCCGAGCCGGAGGCTGCGGAGCCTTCTGGACTTGGTCTCAGAATGGCGGCCTTGGAGCGCAGCGTGTCTGCCTTCATGGAGCAGAAGCAGGCACTGATGGCCGGTTTCACCAGTCCATCTGCCCCAACCACTGGGATCTCGACGTCTAAGTCAACCCCGGAGGCCGAGCCGATCCTCGAGGCCTTCCGAGCTCAAGTTGATCCTCGGCCAAGGTCTCCCTCGACCTCCCGTTCGGGACCGAGGTCGTCGACGCTGGTGGCCTCAGCATCAGGGCGGTCGGCATCGAAGCCCTCGTGGCCATAGCCCGTCAATTCCTCCTCGGAGGACTCAGCTTGGGAGACAGAGGATAAAGACTCCCCGGGCACCCACCGGACCCGGTGTGTCCCATCAGACTCACCGGAGTCCGAACCTTGGAGAAGGTCTCCCCCGGAGGATACCAGGTTCTCGGAGTTCATGCGGAACATGGCCAAGACCTTGGCCTTCCCGGCGAACACCGAGGAGGAGCCTCGAGCCGAAGAGCTCGATGCCCTCCAGTATGATTTTCCACCGAAGGAAGCCCTTACTGTTCCGGTTCCTCCGATGTTGGAATGACTATTATTCCATATGTGGGAATCCCCGGCCTCGACACCGGTGCTGAGCAGGTGGGTCGATTCCATTTATCAAGTCTGCAAGAGCCCTGGGTTCCAGAAGGCACAGCTGCCGCACAACTCCATGGTTGTGGAATCGGCCATGCAAAGGCTCAAGAGCTAAAAGACGCACTCCGCGGTGCCTCCTGGAAAGGAAGCCCGAAACCTGGACGCCCTCGGCAGAAAGTGCTACCAGGACTTGATGCTATCATGCCGTGTCCAAACCTACCAGCTGTACATGGGCTTGTACTTAAGAGACCTGGCAAAGGAGACTGCCAGGTTCTCACCTGGCCTCTCCGAGGAACCCTTGCAGAGATTCAAAGCCTTGTCCACAGGGATTCAAAAGTGCTCAAAGTTTATGTCTCGGGCAGCCTATGACGACTTCGAGACTTCGGTCTGGGTAGCCGCAGCCAGCATCGGTGCCCGACACCAGGCTTGGCTGATATCATCGGACCTGGAGTTATGGGTACAGGACAAGTTGGTCGATGTCCCCTGCTGAGGTGAGAACCTGTTCGGCAAACCCATGACTGAGAAGGTGCTCAAATAGAGACTCGAACAAGGCTATCCAAAAAGACCTCTGCCCCTTCTAAAAAGAAGGGATTGGGTAAAAAGCCCTTTTTCCCGAGGAAGGGTACTGCTTACCGCAACTACCCCACTCACCAGACCTCCCCAGCTCCCCAACATGGGCAGCCCGAGTAAGCAGAAGAACCCCAAGCCTCAAGCACCAGCTCCCTCCCAGCCGGTTGGGGGGTTTTGACAGCCACAGTACGGTCTCTCTACAGCCAAGGGTGGGACTTGAGCATAGGAGGGAGGCTGGCCCTGTATGCCTATAGGTGGCCAGCAGTCACCACAGACATCTGGGTCTTGCAAATAGTCCAGAAGGGCTACTTGCTTCACTTCAGCCAGGTGCCTCCCTCCTACTTTCCAGGAGAGCCTCTACGGCCTCCTCTGCACAGGAACCTCCTTCTGCAGGAGTTAGCCGATCTCCTAAAGGATCAGGTGGTAGAACCAGCGCCCCACTGCCTGCAAGGCCAAGGCTTCTATTCTAGGTATTTCCTGATACCAAAGAGAACAGGAGGCCTCAGGCCCATCCTCGACCTGTGAAACTTAAACACGTTCCTGGTAAAAGAGAAGTTCAACATGCTGTCTCTTGGAATTTTGCTGTCATACCTCCACCAGGGAGATTGGCTCTGCTCCTTGGATCTGAAGGATGCCTACACACACATCCTCATACATCCAGAACACAGACAATATCTCAGATTTATCGTGGGAGGAAACCATTTTCAGTACAGAGTACTTCGCTTTGGCCTAGCCTCCGCCCTCAGAGTGTTTACTAAATGCCTGGCGGTGGTGGCGGGGTTTCGCAGAAACCAGGGTATCGTTGTCTTCCCATACCTAGACGACTGGCTCATCAGGGCCCCGTCGCCTCAGGAGGCCCAACAGGCCACAACTCGCACTGTCAACATACTGCAGCATCTAGGCTTTGTCATAAATCAGGCAAAGTCCACTTTGCTCCCCACACGGAACTTAGAGTTCATAGAGGCAAGACTAGACACCCTGCAAGCAAAGGCTTACCTGCCACTGGACAGGGCACAGAGGCTTCTGGAGTTAGTGCCCCAGATAAACCACAAGTTTCAAATATCAGCAAGGTATTTCCTGCATCTTTTGGAACACATGGCTTCCACAGTGCAGGTGACTCCAAACGCCTGCTCCACATGAGGACAGCTCAGTGATGCCTCCGGGATCAGTGGACGCAGGCCACAGGTCGACTCCGAGACAGGATAAGGGCGTCCAAATGACTGCTAAAGTCGCTGGTCTGGTGGCTTCACCTGCCCAACCTGCTTGGAGGAGTGCCTTTCCAACCTCCAGTGTCTTCAAGAGTCTTGCCGACGGATGCATCCCTGCTGGGCTGGGAAGCCCATGGTCAGGACTCCTGCACTCAGGGGTTGTGGTCTCCCCAAGAGGGGACACAACACATCAACCTCTTAGAGCTCCGAGCAATACACCTAGCTCTGCAAGCCTTCTGCCATGTTCTCTCACATCAATCTGTGCTTGTACAGACAGACAATCAGGTGGCTATGTTCTATGTAAACAAGCAGGGAGGGACAGGGTCCCATGTCCTGTGCCAGGAGGCACTGGACCTTTGCTCCTTTGCCATCAGACAAGGTATGTCTCTCAAGGCGGTTTACCTGCCAGGCCAAGAGAACTACCTGGCGGACAAACTAAGCAGGATTCTTCAACCTCACGAATGGCAACTGAATCCGGAGGTAGCCCAGCAGATCTTCCACTGCTGGGGGTATCCGTCTATAGACTTCTTTGCCAGTCCGCAGAATCATCAGCTGCCCCGGTTCTGCTCCAGACAGCTACATCCCAGGAGGATGGCTGCAGATGCATTTCTGATCTCCTGGTCGGTGGGCCTCCTATATGCGTTTCCTCCCACGCCTCTGGTGGCCCAAACTCTGTTCAAAATCCTTCGGGACAAGGCCTCGGTCATTCTGGTAGCCCCCAGATGGCCAAAGCAACCTTGGTTCCCACGTCTCCTCCAGCTGGCAGTGGAGACCCCACTCCCGCTGGGGACAAGGCCCGACCTCCTGTCTCAGGAACAGGGCTCTCTCTTACATCCTAATCTCAGGTCCCTCAACCTGATGGCATGGCTGCTGAAAGGGTAGTGTTGGCCCCTCTCCTCCTACCTAAGAATGTAGAAGAAGTGTTACTGGCCTCCAGGAGGCAGTCCACCAGAAAAACCTATGCCTTCAAGTGGTGTAGCTTTGAGGCGTGGTGTAACCAGCACAATGAAAACCCTTTCTCTTGTCTTGTGCCTGTGGTATTGCAGTACCTGCTTCACCTCTCTGACTTGGGCCTCAAGTCTAATTCTGTAAGGGTCCACCTGAGTGCTTTGTCAGCACATCACTCATTAGTGGAGGGACATCCTCTGTCATTTACTTCACCCTTTGGTATCCAAATTCCTAAGGGGTCTACTTCTGCTAAAACTCCTGGTTCACCCTCCGGCGACCGAGTGGGATCTGAATGTGGTCTTGCAACAACTTACTCGCCCACCGTTTGAGCCGATGGCTATTTGCCATCTGCGCTTCCTCTCCTGGAAGGTTCTCTTCCTGGTGGCACTCACGTCTGCAAGGCGAGTGAGTGAGCTGCAAGCTTTGGTTTCAGAAAGACCATACACACAGTTTTACAGGAATAGGGTGGTTCTGCGAACCCATCCTAAGTTCCTCCCGAAGGTAATCTCTCCTTTCCACCTCAACCACGAGGTGGTTCTTCCGACATTCTTTCCCAGACCGCATACCAGCCAGGCAGAGGCGGTCCTGCATACCCTTGACTGTAAGAGGGCATTGGCCTTCTATTTGGAGCGTACGAGAGGACATCGAAGGGCTCCTCAGCTCTTCGTCTCTTTTGACCCCAGTAAGCTGGGGCTTCCTGTCTCCAAGCGTACGTTGTCCACTTGGGTGGCAGACTGCATCGCCTGGGCGTACAGGGCAGCCGAGCTCCCACTGCAGGGTAGAGTCACGGCCCACCGTGTCAGGGCTAAGGCTGCCTAAGTGGCTCACTTCTGCTCTGTTCCACTGGCAGACATCTGCTGGGCCGCCACCTGGTCTTCAAGCCAGACTTTTGCAGCCCATTACTGCTTGAATGGAGAGTCCCGCCGAAACAGTGTTTTTGGCCAGGCGGTACTCCGGAGCTTATTTGAGGTTTAGGCAACTCCTATCCTCCGGCCCTCTGGGGTCAGGCTACCGGGGGTGGTGTGTCTCTGCTGGATTCCTATCACAGCTGCTGCAGCTCTTCTAGAGGGAACCATTTTTCAGCTGTGGGTTCTTGGTAGCCTATAGCTAGGGAGTCCCATATGTGAGGACTGACTTCCTGCTTGTTCCTGGAGAAAGCGTAGTTACTCACCTGTAACAGGTGTTCTCCAGGGACAGCAGGAATCAGTCCTCACAACCCTCCCTCCTCCCCTGGAATTGCAGTCCTACTATTGCTTTTCTTCTTTTTGCCATATTTTTAGCTATGTCATTAGACTGAACAAGATGGCACCCTTGGGTGGGAAGGGAACCGCACATGTGTGATGCAATTCCAAAGGCTTTCTTTGAAAGCTGGGGAATTGCTCTGCATGAGGGCTCTCTCGGCGCCGACGTCGCCCATATGTGAGGACTGATTCCTGCTTGCCCTGGAGAGCACCTGTTACAGGTGAGTAACTACGCTTTTGCAGTGGCCAACTTTTCAGATCTGTGTACACACATGTATGCACTCAAGGCCTTCCATGATCCTCCCCAACATCAGAGTGGGAAGGATGTGGCAGGCCTTGAGCATGCTGGTGCACACACTCATATACTCCCAAGACCTGACGCTGACAGTGACTTTAAAGAGATGTGCTGCATCTCCTTCATCCCCCCCCCCCTCCAAGTCTGATTATTTGCATTCCCATGGAAGTAAATGGTGGGAAGGCAGTAGCTGTGATAGGAGCAAGGGAAGAGGGAGGAGATGCTAGACACCCAAGAGGGAGAGTAGGGAAAGAGCAGGGACATGCTGGATATTGGGGGGCGGGGGGGGGGGGAGATGAAGGAGAGAGATACTGGATATCTGGTGGGGGGAGGGAATGCTGGAGACCTGAGAGGAGGAAGTAGGGAAGGGAAGATGCTGGAGACCTGGGTGGGGTTGGGAAGGTGATCGCATGGCCAGTGGTTCACTTAGGGTGCCAGATACCCTTGGGCCAATCTGATTGTGGAGCCTCCATTCATTTGTCTGCCTGCCTGTATGCAAAGGTTATTTTTACTTGCTCAAACAAACCTATGCATTCTAATAAACGGATGCAAGCAGTCCTTGGTTTAAGTGCCGGCAGGGAGCCCATCACCTGCCTGCAGAAGAAGAGGGAAAGAGGCAGTATAGCTGGAGCACAGCTTCTAACAAAGGTGAAGGTTAGAAGGGGAAAAGTACAGATGAGTGTGTGGGGGGGAAGGAGGATGAGTAGAAGGACTGAGAGATGGCCGGGGGGGTGAGAATAAAGAGGATATGGGGTGACCCTGGGGGGGCAGGGAAATGAAGGGTAGGGGTGAGAGTGCAAGGAAGAAGAGAGGGGAAGGGGGGAGTGCAGGGAAAAGTGCATTTCGGGAAGAGAGCAGAATGTCTATATGCCAAGAAGCATACACATACCCCTGCACCACACCCAGACACACATACACCCCCATCCCATCTAAATACACAGACACCCACCTCACCCCTGCACTACAGAGATGCACAGACACACACCCTATCCTGTATTACATATATGCACACACATATAAATACCTTATCTCCATACCCCTACACCACCACATGCACACATACCCATGCTACTCCAATACCACATTCATGCAGGCTCGGACACACACACACCCCTACCCCACATGACACTACACCATACCCCATCCCCACACATACCACACTACATTATATACATGTACTTGCACACGTACCCCACACTACGTACAAACCCCACCCCCACACCAGATCACACCTCACATATACCCCACCTCCATCCACACACACACACACAGACCTCCCTATACTGTACACCTCCCCCAGCACACAGACATGGACACATGCCACTCTTGCAGCACAGCTTATACCCTTCTCCTACCACCTACCCCCCACACACACATGGACATATACCACCTCTGCAGCACACACACAGTTACACACGTCACACCTCCCTCACTATACATACATAAATGCCACCGTTGTATCATACTATCCTTTGCATCCCTGAAACCTGGCTCTCCACAACTGACACTGTCCTCCTCAACCAAATTTGCCCCTCCTCATATAACATTCATATCTGCAACAGGAAAACTAGCAGAGGTGGGGGTGTCTGTATCATAGCCAAAATTAACCTCAGCCTTGTACCAACTGGCACTGTCCTCAGATAACATAGACATCCTCATGATAACATATAACTCCTTTTCAATGTGACTAACGTACAGATCACCAAATGGAAATGCCACTGAATTATCCACTATACTAGAGAGACAGCCTGTATGACACCAACCTCCCATCGACCCCTAATCGTCTTTGGAGACCTAAGTCTTACATCTGCTCCATCTAACCAAGCAACATCATTCTTGGAAGCCATAGATTCCCTTCATTACACACAAACTGTCTCCAAACCAACTCACAGTAAAAGGAACATACTCGATTTAATATTCTTACTTTATGACATACACTTAGCCAACAATCGGAGCACACCCACAATCCTGCCAGTACTCTGCTCTGACCAAGCAACAATCCTTTTCCCCATCCCCCAAAAATGCCATTTAACCACCGACAACAGTACACTTCACCCAAACAGCAGATTCTGGCAACTAGATAACGAAGCATTCATCAATACTGTAGTCCCACAATTTACGCTAATTAAACCTCAAGAAAGCCTAAAACACAAATCAAACAATGGAATACAATCATGGATACCACAGCCCGAGCCCCATCAAGAAGAAACACTCCCAAAATGAGTAATATAGCTCCCTGGGTACTCACTTACACTACAAAAACAAAAAAAAAGTGACTTACGGTGGTTAGAATGCAAATGGCGACACTCATGAGACCAGTCCACCAAGAACACCTATGCGGAAAAACACAGGGCATACTGAGAGGAGACCTTAAGAAGAAAAGGAGAGTACTATACTAAGACCATCATGAACTCAATAAACAAATCAAGAGAACTCTTCCTCATCACAAAGAAATTCCTAAGAGAACCCAGCGATTAAAACTCACAGCAAAGAATATGCCTCCAAGAAATAGCAAATTACCTTAGCATCAAACAGAAGACTAACTCTACTGGAAACCTCATCCTAAAAGCCTCACGATCTCAGGATTCCTCCCAAGCCGAATGGACAAACTTCAACCTATCATCTCTGAAGAATATCAAAGGCACTATAATGAACCTGAACACAACCACCTCAACACTCGACCCCTGCCCTGTTAGCTGGATTAAAATTGCCAGAACACAACTCAGCACATACCTACAGAACATAATCCATAAGTCACTATCACAGGGACATATACCTGCTCAACTAAAACATAGTTCAGTGAGACCAATACTAAAAAACACCAAACTGGAAAGAAATACTCCATCCTCATACAGACTAATCTCCTCAATCCCTTTCATATCAAAAATACTTGAAAAAAAACAGTGCAAATACAGCTCCAAGACTAAACCGATAACTATGCATCCTTAGATCCTCACCAGCACAGCTTCAGACCAAACCACAACATTGAAACCCTCCTCACCTCACTAATCAACACAATCCTTACCTTACTCAAACACCCACTCAAGGATTCCTCCTCATCTTCCTTGATATAACATTCACATTTGATTCTCTCCCCCATCAACAAATCATACAGAGGCTCTCCGACATTGGACTATGTGATACAACAATAAACTGGTTCCATTCCTACCTGAATGATCAAAGCCAACAAATACAAATTGACAACAAGATATCATGCCCATTTAAACAACTACAAGGAGTATCGCAAGGCTCAAGTCTATCAATCTTACTGTTTAATATATTCCTCCAACCCATATGTACCATATTCAAGGAATATAAGATCCACTACGAAATATATGCAGATGATATTATATTCCTCACACCATTCAACACCACAAATCCTGACCTTTCTAACATATATAACTGCTTCTCAGACATAAAACAGTGGCTCCAACAACACAATCTATTCATCAACCGGGAAAAAACAGAAGCCCTCCACATTTTCACGGACCCTTCCTTCTCATCCTCACGCTCACTGAGATTCAATGACTACTCCATCAAAGTGAAATCGTACGTCAAATACCTGGGTATCATATTAGATCAGAAACTAAACTTCAAATCACAAATAAAAAGAACAAATTCAGTCTATCACAAGTTAAGACCTCTGAAGAATCTCTGTCCACTTATAAGTCCAGACCTCTTCCGGACAATATGCCAGGCTCTAATCACACCTATCCTGGATTACGCCAACATTATATACCATGGCTCCCCATACACACACTATACCCCCTCCAAACGGTCCAAGATACTGTGGCAAGAATAATCAGCAGAGCTCCACAATAATCACATATCAGCCCCATACTTATCTACCTCCACTGGCTACTTATCCTAACCAGAATATGATACAAAGCACTCATCACTATTTTCAAAATTATACACAACAGATCAGCTTACTGCCTCCAACCCCTTATCTGAAAGCCAAAAGATGACAGACTCTGTAGGCAGAGCTCCCTTAACCTCCTTGCCTGCCCTACACAGAAAACTAAGAGCAAACAAGCTACTTGCAACCGGGTATTCTCACTTTTCGCCCCCTCAGTATGGAATTCGCTACCCCAGTGTTAAGAGGATGCCTAGACCTGACAGAATTCCATAAAAAACTGAAAACATACCTATTCTAGGATCACTTTAAATCAGACTTAACTTCCAATTTCCAACTGGACTTCAAACCTGAACCACCGAGTACCTAACTACTGACAGTAGCACAATACCCTGTTAATTATGATTGACAAAGTTATATACCATGTGAATATAACCTGAAATCCACACTGTTTACTATTAATGATCATTGTACATCTCCCTTTGTATATAGCTTACAATATGTTTTAACATTCAGCCGTAATCAAAAGTTCAAGTTAATGTTACCAGCCTATTCTTTAGTTTTATTGTATTATGCCCTGTTAGCTTTTGTTTTATGTAAACCGCTTTGAATATTAGAAAGGTGGTATAGAAATTAGTTCATATAAATAAATAAAATAAATACTACTACATAGACAAACACACTCTATCAAGATATACACAAATATATACAGAAAATACCTTAAACAGGCCCAGCTCTACTACCCCCTTAATGAGACACATTTAAGATGTATCTTCGCACCAGTACCTCCACAGACATATATGAGTTTGCGACTGGAAGAAAGGGAAACGTGCTATTTGGTCACACTATGGGGCATGTTTACTAAAATGTGGTAGCTTACCCTGCATTCAGCCCCAAAAATGACCATAGGGGTGGGGCTTGATTGCTCTGTAAAATGGAGGCATGTCTGGCATGTCCCTATGCAGCTTGCAGGGGTTTAACGCCACCCCTGCTGTCATTCAATGTGGCGCAATCAGCACGAGTTTACTTAATGCCACCCATTGAGGTGGCAGTAAGTGTACTTAAGTTAACTGCATCATCACTGGTGAACATGCTTCAAAGATGCCCATGGTACCCACAACATGCATACTCCATCCTGACGTGCCCAGTCTCTGCCCCAACCCGCATTATTCGGATAGTATGGGATTTTGAGTGTGGCTGCATTTTTGGCGCATGGTAAATTTTATTATGGAACACTTGGCATGCTTGGAACTCTGTACTATCCAGTAGCACATTTTAGCAAACATGCCCCTCTAAATGTGCAGCTTTCAACTTGTAACTTTCTCAGTGCTCAGACAAAAAAGTTGTTGACATCTGACCTATACTGCCGAACTAACACAGCTACTGAAACCTGAGGGGATTAAATATAATTAGAATCGTTTCATATATTTACCCATGATTCTGAATGGGAGAGAGATTTTGATATGAGAAGGCGAAATTCCATTTATTTCTTTTTCTCATGAGTCTCCCTTCACAGGCTGCAACTACACTATGTGCTACCCTCAGCTATTTTGTTTATCATGTTGCTCAAACAATTAAAATGACTTCATTATAAACCATCAAAGCACTTTACTTCATTCCTTCTGAAAAAAACAAACAGCACCCTAGGCTATTTTGATAAATACCATATCTGCTAAGTATTATTTTCAGCATAGTGCACTGTATTTAATGACAGTTTAGGTTAGGCATTGGATATAAATTGATACTTCAGCTCAATGTACAATTGGCCTTCCCCATACTAAAGCAAAAATAATGCTAGTGTCATGATTACTGCGGTTTCTGTAGATAAATTATGCATTACCTTAATATAAGTAGGTAAAAACCATACAATGGCCTGTACTTTGAAGGATTTTAGTACATTCCTTTGGGGCACAGTGAGGTCAAAATCTCTTGTACATAGCTTGGAGTGTGTTATTGCACTTACAAAATATACTGGGACCAAAATAAACATGCATTTTCGCAATAAAAAAATGATACTGAAAACAAAATCTCTTTTTACTCTTTGTTCAACTGTTCTAGTTGAAATTTTAATGAAGTGAGAGCATTTCATGAATTGTTACTACAGCGCCTTGTCAGATGTTAGTACAAGGCAGCAGGTCAGATAAATCATGATGCTTAATTTATATTGAAGTCTTTATAACTTCAAGGCTATCATTAATAAAATAACAAAAATTTGTATATTGGGCAGTTATTCAGAATAAAGAATGTAGCTAGAAGAAACTTCATCAACATTAAGGAAAGCAAAATGAGGCCAATTCTGCTGGGGGGACATTGGGATGTCCAGTCATCCAAAATCTGGATGGGCCGGAATAGACCCCGATTCTGCACATGCAGGAGCAGAATCGGTGCACTTGGACAGGCCAGACGGGCCCTGATTCTGCGGATCTGGACATGCAGCGGTCTCCCCGGCTAACCCTCCTTGTGCTCCTGCATGGAGCCTCAGTGCCGTGGCATCCCGTCGCCATGGCACGGGGACGCCATGCAAGAGTCCCAATGCCCTGCACAACATATAAAATGCTTTTCCCTGCCGTCCGACCCCCAGCGGGGCTTGCCAAGGCCGGGATTGGGCTGCGGGGAATCTCCTGCATTTGCCCACTTTGGCGGGGTCCTCCAGTGTGTCCACCATCGTCAGAGGGACTTATTCCACCTCTGAGGTGGAATAAGTTCCCCATCTTATCTCCTCCAAACTGGACATACAGGGCTGTGACCGGAATCGGCTTTGTACATCTGGGGTCATGGGCCCTCCTCTGGCCCACCCCCTCCTGCCCCCATGCAGAGATCCCTGCACATCTCCTCTGAACATGCATGGAGCTTTGGGGACAGAATCAACCCCAAGCGGTTGGCTGGGGATGTACATCCAAACTGGACGTACGTCCCCGCCAATCGCTGTTTGGAATGACCCCCACTGTGAACAACTGAAGTTGAGATTTCTGAAGATCTTTACCCGAAGACACAAAAAGGGAGACATATCACAGTGAATCAGGCCTACGTTTGGGCAAAGGAAGGATAAAAGAAAAGCACCTGAAAATTTCTGTGCACAATTCTGAAACTGAGTACCTTTTGATCAAGGATTTAATTTCCTACAAATTCAGG
Source organism: Ichthyophis bannanicus (assembly GCA_033557465.1). Classification (NCBI taxonomy): domain Eukaryota; kingdom Metazoa; phylum Chordata; class Amphibia; order Gymnophiona; family Ichthyophiidae; genus Ichthyophis; species Ichthyophis bannanicus. The sequence goes on along the minus strand of CM066036.1, from coordinate 134,269,286 downwards.
AAGAATTTTTTTATTTAAAATAAGATTAAGGGCCCCTTTTACTAAAGTCCACTAAGACTTTGCACTTAAAGCACCAAATAAATGCATGTTAAGTGCAAAGCCTCAGCATTAGCTTTTGGGGGCATTACCAGCATATTCTTGCCAGCTAACGCCCAATGGGCTTCTCTAACGTATGCTCCAGTAAGGCTGGTTCATCTAATGACTCCCATAGAGATGTTGTTAAGTGAATTCGAGTTAAGAGCCACATTACCCCTGAGCGCATGACAATTGTCCTGTTGCTTGTGGTAATGCGCTCTTCATGCCCCCAGTCTGCCCCTTCCCGTGATGGTCGATTGCCATGCATCCTAACATACGGTGGCTGGCATATTCACACTTTAGTGTCCCCAGCTGCCATTTGCTACATGTTAAAATGCAAGTGAATTGGTCAGTGGGCCAAAATACATCTGGAAAATATACTGTGATAAGCTGTCTCAGAAGTGAAAAAGCTTGTGGATATTTATCCAAACTGCTAACAATTCTCAGGAAAATAGGTCAGACTTTTTTTTTCTGCACAGAACTGAACTCCATATAATAACTATGGGAAAATTATAAGGGCCAGCCCATCCACTAGGCAAGCTAGACAGCTACCTAGGATGGCAGACTTCTGTGGGCAGCAGGCCATGTGCTTTGGCACACATGGCTTGCCACCGTCCCCCCATGTTCCCAGCCACGCCACCCTCCCCATGCGCTGAACCACGATGCCCCCCCCCCCTCTGCTGCCGCTGATTCTAGTGGCGGGCGGCTGCTGGTGAGCCGCCCACTGCTGGAAACAGTGGCAGCAGGGAATGAGGGGGCGGCATGGATTGGCATGGGGGGAGGGTGTCATTTTTTTCTTTCTCCGGTTGCACAGGTCCCTTTCCCACCTCTGAGTTTACTTGCCACAGCATCGAGTCTGGGACCCATTCTAGGATTTTTTCCCCAGCGCGGTTCGTACCTTTTTTCCATCCACTGGCCACGCTGAGGGTCTTCGACCTCACCAGGGTACGTTTCCCCCCATGATCAGCGGCTTCATGTGATCAGTGAACAAAAAACATGTCTCTCATTGATACACATGATTGCTGCCTCCTGTGCCTAGGGGGCTGACCATGATCCGGAGGTCTGTGCCCTGTGTAAAAAGATGTCTGCAAAGGCCATCCAGCATCATCAGCAGAAGCAAGACGACATCGTCCACAGGTGAGACTCTGCCTTGGTATTCCCAATAGCATCACACTATAAGGCCCCGCATGGGTCCTTGGAGTTACGTAAAGCTCCTGCGGTGACCGATTGGGTCCACGGACACTCTGACAAGGGTTCCTCGAATGGGAATGCAAAAAAAAGAAGAAATCCTCGAGGACCTCATTCTGGGACTCTGACATGCTGGGCAAGCCCTGCACCAGGTCCTACAGCCTGCGGAGAGAACCTGAGGAGTCGGAATGGGAACGGCCAGCGAAGGTTCCCTGTATAGACATGGGGGCCTCTGACGACAGGTCCCAGACTCCTGAGACCTGTCTCATTGAGGACTCCCTCTCCTCACCAATGCCAGATCCGGTTTCCCTGGTGTCCACGTTGAAGGCTTCAACTCCTGAGTGGGAAGCCAGGATGATGGCACTGGAGTGCAGTGTTACTACCTTTCTTGCCTTGCAGCAGGCATCAACACCTGGCCCCACCAGTGCATCCACTGAGATCACGGGGGACTTGCTCTCGAGGATTCCCCTGGACCGCCAAGCCAATTCTTATGAGCCCAGAGCCTTGAGTAGATCTTCAGCGAGGGTCTCGATCTTGCTCCCCATTCCTTGGGAGCGAGATCCTCCCTGGCAAGCACTCATGGCTCTGGCCATGCAGCCGCTATGGGTCACCAGGGCCCCAACCCGCGTCCTGTATCCCAGGCGCCATCAGTCATCAAGCCCTCGACAGACTACTCTGACTGGGAGTCCGAGGATGAGGCATCCCTGGAGATGTGGAAGTACTGTAACCTCCCATCAGATCTGTCTCCCCTGGCGCTGCGCTGTTGGTCCCCGCTCAAGGACACATCGTTCCTCGAATTTGTTTGAGATATGGCAAAAGCCTTGTCCCTTGCCACAGAGTCAGAGGAGGAGCCTCGCACGGAGGAACTCAAAATCCTCCAATATGAGGCCCTTCCCAAGGAGGCCCTAATGATTCCTGTCCCCATCATCCTTGGGCGGCTCCTCCTCCATATGTGGAAGACACTGGTACCCATAGTTAGCCGATGCCTCAATGCCATGTACTCTGTCTAGTGGGGATCCAGCTTCTGGAAGTCGCAACTCCCACACACCTCCATGGTAGTGGAGTCAAACATGTGCCGGCAAAAGAGCCTGAAGACTCACTCCTCTGTGCCCCCGGGCAGGGAGTCCCACACCCTCAATGCCCTTGGCTGCAAATGCTACCAGGGCTCGATGCCGGGTTGCCGAATCCAAGCCTACCAGCTGTATATCGGCATATATCTCAAGGACTTTGCAAAGGAACTCACGGCCTCAGAGGGGATCATCTTCCAAGCCCTCACGAAGTGCATCAGGAACATGTCCTGGGCTGCCTACGATGGCTTTGAGTCAAATGCGAGGGTAGCCTCCATGGGCATCGGTGCTCAACGCCAAGCCTGGCTCCAGGCATCAGACCTCGAGTAGTGGGTCCAGAAGAAGCTCCTCGGCATCCCCTGCATTGGTGAAAACCTATTCGGTAAACCGATGGAGGAAAAGTCAGTGGAGATCGAGACCGAGTTCCTCACAAGGACTCGGCTCTCCAGAAAGATCTCCACCCTTCCTAAGAAGAAACCATCAGGGAAGAGTCCCCCTTTTCAGAGAAAGGGCCAGCCTTACCGAGGCTATACCCCATACCAGGTCCCCCATACCAGCCCCCACAACAGGGTCACCAGGGCAAGGGAGCCGGCCAAGCCCCTTGCAAGCCTAAGGATTCCAAACCCCAGACCCCAGCTTCTGCCCAGCCGGGGATGGGACTTTGACTCCCTGAACATAGCCTCTCCACCCTTGGGGGAGCAGCTGCCAACCGGGGGGCATCTGGTTCATTTTTACCATCGGTGGCCTGCCATCACCCCCAACTCCTGGGTTCTCCAGGTAGGCACGGAAGGCTATCTCCTTCACCTGGACCCCCTTCTTCCTAGGAGAACCTCCTCAGACTCCCCTGTACCAGGCCCTGCTACGGCATGAACTTGCAGGCCTCCTCATGGACAAAGCCATGGAACCAGTACCCCACTACCTCAGGGGGTTCTACTCCCAATACTTTCTGATCCCAAAAAGAACAGGGGGCCTAAGGCCTATTCTGGACTTGCAAAAGCTGAGCAAGTTCCTAGTGCGGGAGAAGTTCAAGGTTCTCTCCCTTGGAACATTGCTGCCCTTCCTCCAGCAGGGAGATTGACTATGCTCCTTGGACTTAAAGGATGCTTACACCCACATCCTCATTCATCCCAGTCACAAGTAGTAGCTAAGATTCATGGTCAGGGGCAACCATTACCAGTACAGAGTACTACCCTTTGGTCTAGCCTCCACACCAAGAGTAAGAACATAAGATATGCCATACTGGGTCAGACCAAGGTCCATCAAGCCCAGTATCCTGTTTCCAACAGTGGCCAATCTAGGTCATACGTACCTAGCAGTTTCCCCAAGAGACACAGGTTCCGCAATGCTTGTACTGGGTCAAGCATTGATATCCTGGGTCCCTTCTTAATAATGGTTTATGGACCTTTCCTCCAGGAACTTGTCCAAACCTTTTTTAAACCCAGCTACACTAACAGCCTTTACTACATCCTCTGGTAACAAATTCCAGAGTTTGATTACACAAATGCCTAGAAGTGGTGGCCGCCTACCTCTGTCTCCAAGGGGCCTTCGTCTTCCCATATCTGGATAACTAGTTCGTAAAGAGAGACACAACCACCGAGGTGTGACAGGCCACGACTCGTACTATCAGTGTCCTACAGTATCTGGGGTTCGTGATGTTGTTGTTGTTGTTAAGTGCCGTCGAGTCGGAGTCGACTCATGGCGACCCTCTGGATAGCTATCCTAAATTGTGTTCGGTCTTGAGTCAGGCGGCTCATTGTTGACAGACTGGTACCCGTAGCTGCTGTTATTGTATCGATCCATCTCAACTGATCGCTCAGAATGTACCCCAGTGTAAATAAGATGTAGATATGTTCTGCCTGAAATCAGGTACCAGTGTGATACAATGTATAGAGTTAAGAATTGTACATAGTTTCCCCCAGTTACTTCCAAGTTGATCTCCCTGTTTATTGTAAATACAACTCAAAGTTCCTTGTGTTGTATAGTTGATGTTAAATGTAAACCGCTCTGATCTAAAATAGAGCGGTATAGAAGAACTGTTAAATAAATAAATAAATAAATCTCACTGCTGGCCTTCCTCTTTTGCGCTGACCTTCTATCTTGCCAAGCATGATGTCCTTCTCTAATGATCTCTCTCTTCGCATGATGTGTCCAAAGTATGAAAGTCAAAGTCTTGTCATCTGAGCTTCTAAAGAAAGCTTAGGTTTGATCTCCTCTAGTACCGACTGGTTTGTTCTTCGGGCAGTCCATGGTATACACAGTATTCACTGCCAGCACCATAATTCAAAGGCATCAATTTTCTTTCTGTCTATCTTTTTCACTGTCCAGCTTTCACATCCATATGATGTTATTGAAAATACCATGGCTTGAACAAGTCGAATCTTTGTATGGAGAGAGACATCTCTGCTCTTGAGGATCTTATCTAGGTCTTTCATAGCCATTCTGCCATTGGGGTTCGTGATAAAACACCCCAAGTTCCACCTCACTCCAACAACGGGCTTGAAGGTCATAGGGGCTCGATTGGACACACTTCAGACCAAGGCCTTTCTCCCCTTGGACAGCACAGGTTGCCTCGTGGCTCTAGCCACCAAGATGCAACATTGACATGCAGTGTCAGTGTGGTCCATGCTTCACTTGTTGGACCAGATGGCGTCCACAGTCCATGTGGTTACCAACACCCGCCTTCACATGGAGGCGCCCAGTGGACACAAGCTACAGGAAGGCTCCAGGACAAAGTCTTAGTGTCCCGCAAGCTAGCAGAGTTACTCGACTGGTGGGAGGCCACACAGCACCTGCAGGAGAGCATGCCCTTCCATTACCCAAATCCCCAGAGGATCCTTACAACGGATGCCTCCTTACTGGGCTGGGGTGCCGATTGCAAGGAACTCTGCAAGCAAGGCAACTGGTCCCTGGCAGAGAGCCAGCAGCAGATCAAACCTGCTGGAGCTCAGGGTCATTTTCCTGGTGATAATGGCCTTTCACCATCGCTTGCAGCATCAGTCGGTGCTGGTCCAAACGGACAACCAGGTCGCAATGTTCTACCTGAACATACTAGCGGGCACAGGGTCTTACCATCTCTGCCAGGAGGCAGTAGCCCTCTGCTGATATGCGATCAGTCAGGGAATGCTTCTCAGGGAAGTATACCTTCCGGGCCAGGATAATGTCCTAGCAGACAAACTGAGCAAAGTCCTCCAGCCACATGAATGGTGACTAGACCCCAGGGTGGCACAGCGGCTCTTCCGACACTGGGGTACCCCAAGTCTGGACCTCTTTGTCAGCCCAGCCAGTGCTTAGCTGCCCCACTTCTGCTGTCTCCAGTCACACCCATCCTGGGTACCGGCAGCCGCCTTCCTCATCTCGTGTTCGGAGGGCCTCCTGTATGCCCTCCCTCCCATGCCACTAATCACCTGGACCCTCTTCATGGTCCTGCAGGACAAGGCTTCCATGATCCTGGTGGCCCAGGCAGCCTTGGTTCCCCTTGCTGCTCCACCTCTCAAAAAGAGCTCCTGGTCCCTCTGTGGAATGCCTGGGGCTACTCACTCAGGAGGAGAGCTCCCTTCTCCACTCCAACCTGTAGTCCTTGATGTTAACAGCATAGCATAGTTTTAGAATACTTCAACTTCCTAAGGAAGGTGGAAGAAGTCCTCCTGACCTCTTGTAAAAGCTCCACGAGAGGGGCCTATGCTTTCAAGTGGTGCAGATTCTCAATATAGTTCACAGAGCAGCAGGTTGACCGTTCTCTTGCCAGGTACACATGATTCTGCAGTACTTGCTTCACCTCTTGCAAACTGGACAAGTCCAACTCCGTCAAGGTGCATCTGAGTGCACTTTTGGCACATCATCATTCTATGGAGTGTAAACCTCTTTCTGCTCAGCCCCTCATTACTTGGTTCATGCAGGGCCTTCTTCTCTCTAAGCCTCCCATCTCTCCATCCCCGACAGAATGGGACCACAACGTGGTCTTGACTCAGCTCACTAAACCGCCATTTGAGCCTCTGGCTACCTGCCATATGCATTACCTCTCATGGAAGGTCATCTTCCAGGTGGCGCTCATCTCTGCCCTCAGAGTAATCGAGCTTCAGGCCTTGGTGGCTGAGCCACCCTAAACCTGGTTCTACAGGAAGAGTCGTGCTTCGCACCCACCCTAAATTCCTTCCGAAGGTGTTATCCGCTTTCCAGCTCAATCAGGAGTGGTGTTTCCCACCTTCTTTCCACAGCCCCATGCTGACAAGGTGGCGTCCATTCTCCATACTCTGGATTGTAAGAGGGCCCTGTCCTACCTGCAGTGTACTCAGGGCCACCGCAAAGCCTCACTGCTTTTTGATTCAAACAACCCCAGTCACCTGGGGGAGGCTGTTACCAAGTGGTCCCTGTCCACCTGGTGACGGACTGCATCACCTTTGTCCACGATCAGACTGGACTCTCATTGGAGCGCCGGGTCATGGCACACACTGTCAGGGCTATGGCGACCTCGGTTGCAAGTTTGTGCTCTGTCCCTATGGCAGACATCTGCTGGGCTGCCACCTGGTCCTCAGTCCACCTCAAATGGTGATTTAGTGAGCTGCATCAAGACCACGTTGAAGTCCCATTCCACTGGGGGTCGGACAGATGGGAGGCTTAGAGAGCAGAAGGGCTGAGCAGAAAGAGGTTTACCCTCCATAGAATGATGATGCACCAAACGTGCACTCAGATGCACCTTGACGGAGTTGGACTTGTCCAGATTGCGAGAGGTGAGGGACAGCACCTTCGCCAGGCCATACTCTGCAATCTCTTTGGGGTCTAGGCAACTCCTACCCTCTGACCCTTCTGTGTTCAGGATACTATAGTTCTCCCTGGACTCTGGGGTCCTTAGATTCTCTTCTCAGACTTGCTTGTGGCTGCTCGCGGCTTGGCCATGTTTTCCCAGTAGCCTGTAGCTCAGGATCCCATATGTGAGGACTGACTTCTGCTTGTTCCTGGAGAAAGCGTAGTTATTCACCTGTAACAGGTGTTCTCTGGGGACAGCAAGAATCATATGGAGTTGCTGTAATTTTTGCCATTTTCCTTGATGGCTCTAACTATGTCATCTGACTAAGATGGCACCCTTGGATGGGAAGGGGACTACGCATGCGTGGTGGCATCTCCCAAAGGCTTTCTTTGAAAGTTGGGGAGATGCTTCCGCGAGGGCTCCATCAACATCAATGTCACCCATATGTGAGGGCTGATTCCTGCTATCCCTGGAGAATGCCTGTTACAACTGAGTAACTACGCTTTACTGAAATCCAAGTACACCACATCTAGGGCTCTCCCTCGGTCCAACTCCCCGATCACCCAGTCAAAGCAATCAGATTTGTCTGACAAGAACTTCCTCTGGTGAATCCATGTTGCCACTGATCCTGTAACCCATTGGACTCCAGAAACCTCACTATTTTCTCTTAGAGCAGTGTTTCCAATAATTTACTCACCACAGAGGTGAGACTAATCAGCCTGTAGTTTTCAACCACATCCTTACTTCCACTTTTCTGTAAAGGGCTCACATGTGCCTCTCTCCAGTCCTCTGGCACCACTCCCGACTCCAAAGAGGCATTGAAAAGGTCAGTCAGTAGAACCGCTAGAACATCCCCAAGTTCCTACATTATTCTCAGATGTATCCCATCCGGTCTACTTTTAGTTTAGCTAGTTCCACACAAACACAGTCTTCTGAAAATCGTTCAAGATCCCCGTCGCTTCTGTTCCTATTTGTGGGTGTTTTCTGAGTTCCTGCTCCTGGCTCTTCATCTGTGAACACAGAACAGAAATATTTGTTAAACAATTCCGCTTTATCCTCATCAGCTTCTACATATTCCTCCCCTTCATCCTGGAGTCTGACAGCACCACTTTTGCCCTTCCTCTTCTCACTAATATATCTGAAAAATGTCTTATGCCCCCCATTTTATTGCATTGGGTGTTTCTTCTTCTTTTAGTATCTTTGCTTTCCTGGCTACTTTGCTAGCTCCTCTAAGTTTTTCCAAATATAGATGCCTGTCTTCCTCTCACTGTGATCTCTTATATTTTTTGAAGTCCTCTCTTTTTTTCTTCACATTTTCAGCTACTTCTTTTGAGAACCATAGCGACCTCCTTTTTCTTTTACCTTTATTCACCTGTCCAAAAAAAGGTTTGGTTGCCCTTAAAATATCCTCTTTCAGCTTTGCCCACTGTTTTTCTACATCCCTGCTGTTCCCATCCCATTAACGATTCCTTGAGGTATTGGCCCATCTTGGCAAAGTTAGATTTCCTAAAATCTAAGACCCTCGCATTTGAATGGATTTTATCAGCCCTAGTCCTAATAGTGAACCACACCATCTGGTGATCACTGGATGCGAGATGATCTCCCACTGTAACATCAGAAACACTTTCACCAATGGTAAGCATCTAGTCCAGTATGGCCCCTTCACGAGTGGGTTCTGTTACAGTTGCCTGAATAGTTCTCCCTGTAGAGAATCCAGGATCTCCTTACTTCTAGATGACACCGCAGCACGGATGTGCCAATCAACATCTGGCATATTGAAATCATATATCAATAGCACTTTCCCTTTCCTGGCAATGCTGCGTATGTCTTTTATTAAATCTCCATCCACTACTTCCTGTGAGGAGGATCTATATATCATGCCAATGCTAATGGATTTATCTTTCTCTCATTCTACTTTAACCCACAGTGCCTCTTTTCTCCCTTTTAAGCCCTGTAATTATATAACTTTAATAATATTTTTTACATATAGTGCCACTCCTCTTCCTCCCCTTTGTCCTCCCCTATCCTTCCTGTATAAAGTATAGCCTGGTATAATTACATCCCAGTCATGGTTGTCCGTAAACCATGTCTCTGTACCCGCCACTAAATCCAAGTCAGCCTGTTCCATTAAAGCTTCAACATCTGGGATATTATTTACCATGCCAGGGGCATTTATACACACCGTTTTCCAGATGTTGCCTCTATTACCCATTTCTATAGAGTTATTTAATGTTTCACTTACCTGGGGGCTTTCTTCACCCATCCCCAACAAATCTAGTTTAAAGCCCTCTTAGTAGGTTAGCCAATCGGCTACTGAAGACATGTCAACCCTTCTTGGACAGGTTATTAAAGAGGACCAGGGAAATCCACTGCTTACCACTAGGATAAGCAGTTTGGAATCTGTGTACCTTTTTGGGAACCTGACAGGTACTTGTGATCTAGATTGGCCACAGTTGGAAATAGGATACTGAGCTTGATGGACCCTTGGTCTGATCCAGTATGGCATATCTTATGTTCTTAAGTGCCCACCAATTATGAGTGTTACTACCATGACTGGGCTGAGTGAGTTGGGAGGGGAGAAAAATGTGGGGCGGGGAGAAAAGAAAACAATAATAATGAGGAATTAAGAAGTTCATGTTGCTAACATGTATTTAATTTATAACTAGTCTGTGTTAAATTTTTATTTGAGAGTTACCCAGTTTTAATGGAATGAACTCCATATCAATAGCAAAGTTAAGTTTTATTTATTTATCATAATCTCCAGGAACAAGCAGGAATGTAGTCTTCACATATGGGTATCGTCAGCACCGACGGAGCCCGCGCGGGAACGCTCCCCAGCGTCCAGTAGGAAAGCCATTGGGAGCATTCCACAGCACATGCATGCTGCCCTCCCGCCTCTGTACCTCTCTCACTTCAGTTCTTTGTTTTCCGCGGAGCTGACAGGACGTGTACCCTGTCACCGCAGAAAATTTACTTTTATTTTTTGTTTTTTGTGGTCGTGTCTGCCTTCACTCGATGCCTACCGGTACCGCCGGTTCTTCTTCTTCTTTCTTTAAAAAAAAAAAAAAAAACTTGTATTTTCTTCAGGGGTCTTTCCCCTGTTTCTGGTGCTAGGCACCATTTTGGGCACTAGGCCCATTTTTCTTCAAGCATGGAGAAACCAGTTAGTGGTTTCAAAATATGCTCAAAGTGTGGCGGTACCATTTCTGTCACCGACACCCATGATTGGTGTCTAAAATGTTTAGGTCCTGAACATTGTCTAACGGAGTGTCTCTCCTGCACGAGGATGACCTAAAGGGGCCTGCAGAATAGAGCTGCAAAACTCGGTACCCTTTTTGCCGCCGACACAATGTCAGTTGCATCGACGTCTTCCAGGGCTTCATTTTCCTCCCATGGATCTCAGGTAACCAAATTTAAGTCTTATAAGATTAGCCAGGACTCGAAGGGTAAATCTCCTTCAAAGTAACGAGATGCCACCAGCAAAACAGCCCCGGTGGGAGTCTTCAGACTCCAAAGTATTAACGGGGCTCCAGGATGTTCCAGAGGCCTCCACCTCTGCGGAACTACTGTTGCCATGTTCTGTGGTCGTAGCCGCTTCCACCGGCACCCAGGCATCGGCAGGAGCGATGGATAAGAGAATCCTCGCTATTGAACGCAGTCTAGCGTCCCTCTTAACAGCTTCGGTACCGCTAAGACCGCTATAGACAGTTCAACAGGTATTGGTACCGACAGTACCTGCTTCGACAGGACTGCTTCCCCCCATGCTCAGCCTTGAGTCTCTCTTGGGTATCGGGGATCAAGAACCGAGACATTTCGGTACCGACTTCGAGCGGTACCGATACCATGCGTTACAAGAGCAACCGGTACTTGTCTTCCGATTCCGATGACTCTGACGATTCTACCGGTACCAGAGCGAATCTATTAGAAGATTCAACTCCTTCTTCTCAACGCAGGATGTCTCCTCCAGAGGATATGTCCTTCCAGGATTTCATATGTGATTTAGCAAAGGGCCTTGCAATCACTGTGATTCCAGAAAAAGAACCTAGGGTGGAAGAATTAAGAATTCTACAATACCCTATGGCTCCCAAGGAATCAGCTGTGCTTCCCATTCACAAGATCTTACATGATCTAATGTTGAGAATGTGGGAAACTCCTTTAACAATATCTTCACATTCCCGACTCCTTGACACTATGTACCGAGTGCCAAGTTGTCTTGGTTTTCAAAAAACTCAGTTACCACACCATTCAATGGTAGTGGTATCAGCCATGCGAAGAATCAAGAGTGCTAAAACACATTCTTCTAATCCTCCAAGCCGTGAATCCAGGACTCTCGATGCCTTTGGCCATCGATGCTTTCAGTCTTCCATGCTAGGAGCCAGGATCAGTTCCTACATTCTTTATATGGGAATGTTCCTGGAAGAAGTCACAAAAGACTTAGAGCTCCCTTAGTCCTTGTGTCTCAAAGGAAAAAAGAACAGATTACCTTATTCTGGTCAAGCATGCCCAGAATGTCTCTAAATTCATGAACCGTGCTACCTTTGATTGCTTTGAATGTATTAGCAAAACCTCTGCTATATCCCTAGGAGCACGTCGTATTGCTTGGCTTCAAGCATCAGACTTAGAACAGTGGGTGCAAGAAACCTGGGAAACATTCCTTGCACAGGAGAAAATCTCTTTGGCAAGGCCTGGCAGGACAAGGCTAATTAGCTTGAATCTGATAATACTACTTTAAACAGATTGTCAAAGTCTACAGCCAACCCAGAAAAGAAGAAAATATTCAAAACCCCTTTTTCAGTAAGAAAAAGAAGCCTTACCAATCTTACACCCATCAAACTCACTGTCCGCTTCATGTTCCCCAGAAGGGGCAACAACAGAACAGACAGCAAAGAAAGCCGCAAGCTCAAAAAGCTCAACTGGCTCAACAGACCCAGCCCCCTCAGGGTCTTTGACTTCTATCTAGAGAACTTAGTCATTCTCCCCCTAAGAGGTCCAGAACCCTTGACCATTCCAGGAAGACTATGCTATTTTGCCAAAAGATGGCAACAAATAAAATCAGAAAATTGGACTCTGTCCATTGTACAAATGGGGTACAAGCTTCATTTTCTCAATTTGCCCCCACCTACAATAGTAAAGCAGTTCAATTCTCAGGCCCCTACCACCGACCTCTTGTGGCAGGAGGTCACATCACTTCTAGCTCAAGGAGCAATAAAAGAAGTACCCATTCCCCAACAGGGGACAGGGTTTTACTCCCCCTACTTTCTTATTCCAAAGAAAACAGGGGGACACAGGCCTATACTAGACCTCAGAGAATTAAACAAATATTTGTTCCGAGAAAAGTTCAAAATGATCTCCCTCGGAACATTTTACCATACCTCCAAAGTCAGGACTGGCTATGTTCTCTAGATCTAAGAGATGCGTATGCGCATAATCTCCAGGAACAAGCAGGAATGTAGTCATCACATATGGGTATCGTTGGTACCGACGGAGCCTGCGTGGGAACGCTCCCCAGCGTCCAATCAGAAAGCTTTTGGGAGCATCCCACAGCGCCTGCGTGCTGCCTTCCCGCCTTTCCCAACTGCCTCTCTCCAGTTCTTCTTTTTCCGCGGAGCCACCGCAGAAGAATTCCTTTTTTCTTTCTTTCTTTTTGTGGTCGCGTCTGCCTTCGACGCTCTACCGGTACCGCCGGTCTTTCTTTTCTTATTTCTGTAAAAAAAAATAAATCTTATTTTTTCCTCTTCTTCAGGTGTACGCGCCTTTTTGGCCCTTAGGCCCAAAAATATTTCCTTAACATCGAAAAACCTGCCTCAGGTTTTAAAAAGTGCACCAAGTGTGGCGGTACCATTTCCGTCACCAACACCCATGAATGGTGTTTAAAATGTTTAGGTCCTGACCACTCCATCACGGATTGTGTGTCCTGTGCTATGATGTCTAAAAGAGGTCGGCAGAACCGAGCTGCCAAGCTCAGTACCCTGTTTCCCTCTGATGCAGCTTCGGTGGCATCGATGTCTTCCAGGGTTTCTTCTTCCTCCCGTGTATCTCAGGTAACTAAACATAAATCCAGCCGGTCCTTGAAAGGGTAGATCTCCTTCTAAGCATCGAGATGCCTCTGGCGTTGCCCACCAGGATTCTGCACTGGCAAAATTACCCCGGCGGGAGGCTTCGGCTTCCAAAGCATTATCGGGGTTCGAGGATGTTCTCGATGGCTCGGCCTCGACAGATCTCCTGGTGCCATGCTCTGGGGTACCGGCGGTCTCCTCCGGTACCGACATCCAGGCATTGGCAGCGTCGATAGACCAGAGAGTTCTGGCTATGGAATGCAGTCTGGCGGCTCTCCTTGTGCCATCGACGCCCTTGGTACCGCGACAGACAACTCCACCGGTACCCTGTCCTCCGATGCCCTCCGGTACCGGTTATTCCTGGTACCTACCTTGGTCGGTACGGGTATCGGGCTCTGCAAGAGCATCTGGACAGACGATACTTCGAGTCCTCAGAAGAATCTGAGGATTCTGAAAGTTCTGTCGATGCAGCGATGCTTCTTCCAGAGGAGTCCTCCTCCCCTAAACGCAGGATGTCTCCTCCAGAGGATATGTCCTTCCAAGACTTCATCAGGGAGGTGGCTCGGGGCCTGTCCATTACTGTGGCCCCTGAAACAGAGCCAAGGGCCAAGGAGTTGGAAATTCTACAATATCCCAAAGCTCCTAAGGAGGCAGCTACCTTACCCATTCATGAGATTTTATATGATCTCATGTTGAGGATGTGGGAAACACCTCTTACCACCTCTCCTCATTCTCGTAGATTAGATACTATGTATCGAGTCCCTCCTTGTCCTGAATTACATAAGACTCAGCTTCCTCACCACTCTATTGTGGTGGAGTCAGCTATGAGAAGGATCAGAAGTGCAAAAAGGCATGCCTCTAATCCTCCAGGACGTGAGTTCAGAACCCTGGATGCTTTTGGATGTAGAGTCTTCCAAACTTCCATGCTTTCTGCCAGGATCAGTTCCTATAGTCTCTACATGGGTATGTGAGGTCACAGATAATTTAAAGACTTTAAGTCCTTTCATTTCTGAGGATAAAAGACAGTACTTTCTCACTTGGGTCAAACATGCCCAAGATGTTTCTAAATTTTCCAACCGTGCAGCCTTTGACTGCTTTGAGTGTATAGGCAGAACCTCGGCTATCGCCATAGGTGCACGTAGAATTGCTTGGCTCCAGGCATCTGATCTAGAGCTCTGGGTACAAGACAAATTGGGAAATATCCCTTGTACTGGTGAGAACCTGTTTGGTAAAGATTGGCAGGAAAAAGCCAATGAAATGGATGCTGAAAATTCCACCTTGGATAGACTATCCAAGTCCACTGCTGATCCTGTTAGAAAGAAATTTTTCAAGAAACCATCTTTTTCTAAAAAGAAAAGATTTTATCCTGCTTATTTTCAGCAGGCATCTTCTGCAGGTCATCTTTCAAGGAAACGTCAGTAACCACCCAAACAGAAGAAAGCAAAGGCTGTTAGGCCTCCACCGGCCCAGCAGCCTCAGTCTCCTCAGGGCCTTTGACTTTCAGCTAGAGAACTTAGCCTTTCTGGTTCTGGAGGGACCAGAACCTTCCACCATTCCAGGAAGGTTATGTCATTTTGCCACCAGATGGGGGCAAATAACAGCAGAGCATTAGACACTCTCCATCATAAAGGAGGGGTACAAGCTTCATTTTTCAAGCATGCCCCTTCACACAATAGTGAAGCAGTTCAATTCTCCGACCTCTCTCATCAACCTGTTAGGTCAGGAGGTGGCTATCCTTCTTGCCCAAGGGGCAATAGAAGAAGTACCTCTTCATCAACAGGGCACAGGGTTCTATTCCCCTTATTTTCTTATTCCAAAGAAAACAGGGGGTTACAGGCCTATTTTAGATCTCAGAGAATTGAACAAATTCCTTGTCAAGGAGAAATTCAAGATGGTTTCTCTCGGAGCTCTGCTACCATACCTTCAGAGTCAGGATTGGCTTTGTTCTCTAGATCTCAAGGATGCATACACCCATGTCCTCATCCATCCAACCCACAGAAGGTTCCTTCGGTTCCTTTTTCAAGGAAAGCACTACCAATACAGGGTGCTTCCTTTTGGTCTGGCCTCGGCACCAAGGGTGTTCACGAAATGCATGGCTGTTGTAGCAGCATTTCTCCGCACTCTAGGGATATTTGTCTTCCCTTACTTGGACGACTGGCTCATTTGAGCTTCAACACAGTCAGAGGCCAGGACTTCTCTATCCTGCACAATGCGTATCCTTCAGTATTTAGGGCTGGTAATAAACATCCCAAAATCCAGTCTAACTCCCACTCAGTCTTTAGAGCTCATAGGAGCTTTCCTGGATACCACAAGGGCAAGGGCATATCTCCCCCAGGCCCGTTGCCTTCGCTTGGTGCAGTTAGCTTCTCAAGCAGTGCTAAAGCCTCATCTAACTGCTCGAGAAATGTTGCAACTACTAGGCCACATGGCACCCACCGTGCATGTGGTTCCATATGCTCGCCTCCACATGAGGGCAGCTCAGTGGACTTTATCCACCCAATGGACCCAGGCATCAGGGTGCCTGTCAGACAAAATAGCAAACACAAGTCGCCTCATTTTGTCCCTCCAGTGGTGGAAGTCCACTCAAAACCTGTTGCTGGGGTCCCCCTTTCAGCAACCCTTACCCCAAGCAACTCTCACAACAGATGCTTCTCCAATGGGTTGGGGAGCTCATCTGCAAGACCTCTCCACCCAGGGCACCTGGTCTCCACAAGAGAGTTGTCTACATATCATTCTCTTGGAACTCAGAGCAATCTTTCTTGCTCTGTGAGTGTTCCACTCCCTGCTCAGCTACAAGACAGTCCTCATTCATACGGACAATCAAGTAGCCATGTTCTATGTGAACAAGCAAGGGGGAATGGGCTCTCTGTCGCTTTGCAATGAAGCTTTGCGACTATGGGCCCTTGCCAGAGAGCATCAGATTCATCTTCTGGCAGTGTATCTTCCAGGCATTCAAAACTCTTGGGCGGACAGACTCAGTCGAGTTCTGCTTCCACACGAGTGGTCTCTGCATGCAGACCAGGTGACCAGGATATTTCAACTTTGGGGAACCCCGGACATAGACCTCTTTGCAAATCCGTGGAATGCCAAACTTCCACGGTTCTGTTCTAGAACTCCGGCTCAGGGGGCTCAGGCCAGGGATGCTTTCCTCCTTTACTGGGGTCAAGACTTCCTGTATGCCTTTCCACCCATTCCCCTAATTCCCAAAACTCTGTTCAAGCTTCAGAGAGATAGAGGCCATATGATTCTCATAGCACCACATTGGCCACAGAAAGTGTGGTACCCTCTGCTTCTACATCTCTCTTAAGCTCCCTCCCTGGAGTTAGGGTCTGCTCCAGATCTCCTGTCTCAGGAGGACGGAATGTTATGGCATCCCAATCCCCAGTCTCTGCATCTCAGGGCTTGGTTGCTGAAGGCCTAGATCTCCAAGTTCTTAATCTTTCTCAGCAAGTGAAAGATGTTCTTTATGCCTCCAGAAAACCTTCCACTAGACGCTCTTATGCTTTCAAGTGGAAAAGGTTTACCGTTTGGTGTTCTGAAAAGGGTCTTAACCCTCTTGCGATACCTCTGGAATCTTTGCTGGAGTATCTCCTTCATTTATCTAATGCAGGCCTTAAGACAAATTCAGTAAGAGTCCATTTGAGTGCTATTGCAGCTTCCCTTAAGCCTCTAAATGGACAGCCTATTTCCTCTCATCCTCTTATAGCAAGATTTATGAGAGGCCTTCTTCTAACTAAGCCTCCCATTAGGCCACCACCGGTGGCATGGGACTTAAACCTGGTTCTCTGGCAGCTCATGAAGCCACCTTTCGAACCTTTAGCTACCACCTCCTTGAAATTCCTTTCTTGGAAGGTTATCTTTCTCATTGCAATCACATCAGCACGTCGCATTAGTAAGTTGCAAGCGCTAGTAGCTAATCCACCTTATACAAGGTTCCATCATGACAAGGTAGTCCTTAGGACTCATCCACACTTTATGCCTAAGGTGGTCTCGCCTTTTCATCTGAACCAAGCGGTCTACCTACCTGTGTTATTTCCAGGGCCTCATGCATCAAATGCAGAGAGGAATCTTCATACCTTGGACTGTAAAAGAGCTCTAGCTTTTTATTTACAAAGAACACAGCAACATAGAAAGTCCTCTCAACTCTTTGTTGCTTTTGATCCTTCTCATTTGGGACTTCCAGTCTCCAAGAGAACACTGTCTAACTGGATTGCTCAGTGTATTTCCTTCGCCTATCAGAGTAAGAACCTTTCTCTGGAGGGCCATGTCACAGCTCACAATGTGAGAGCCATGGCAGCCTCAATGGCTCATCTGCACTCTGTGTCTATCGACGACATCTGTCGAGCAGCCACTTGGGCCTCGGTTCATACCTTCACAGCCCATTACTGCTTGGACAAGGACTCCCGCCGGGATGCCTTGTTTGGTCAGGCTGTTCTCCAACACCTGTTCCATACCTAATCAACTCCTACCCACCATCCCTGGTAGGATGCCAGAGATCCATGGGGGGAAGTGGAGCCCTCTTCAGGGACACACAACTTCTGGGGTCTCTCCCTGGCACCTAAAGCTAGGGAGTTCCCATATGTGATGACTACATTCCTGCTTGTTCCTGGAGATAGCATAGTTACTCACCTGTAACAGGTGATCTCCGGGAACAGCAGGAATTTAGTCCTCACAACCCACCCACCTCCCCTAGGAGTTGTATCTCTCTATCTATCTCTTTCCTTTCCCTCTCTCTCTCTTTGTCTCAGCTTTAAAACTCAACTGGAGAGAGGCAGTTGGGAAAGGTGGGAAGGCAGCACACAGGCGCTGTGGGATGCTCCCAAAAGCTTTCTGATTGGACACTGGGGAGCGTTCCCGTGCAGGCTCCGTCGGTACCGACGATACCCATATGTGAGGACTAAATTCCTGCTGTTCCCGGAGATCACCTGTTACAGGTGAGTAACTATGCTTTCTCATCCACTCAGATCACAGGACGTTCCTTCGATTCCTGGTCCAAGAAAGACACTTCCAGTACAGAATTCTTCCCTTCGGACTAGCCTCTGCTCCAAGAGTCTTCACAAAATGCATGGCAGTGGTAGCAGCATTTATGAGGACTCTAGGAATATTCGTCTTCCCTTACTTAGACGACTGCCTCATTCGAGCATCGACAGCTCCAGAGTCCAGCTTCGCTCTTTCTCAAGCAATGAGAATTCTTCAATACTTGGGACTAGTCATAAACTTCCCAAAATCTCATCTCACCCCCTCTCAATCTCTCGAATTCATAGGGGCTCGTCTAGACACACGGCAGTCAAAAGCTTTCCTGCCACAACCATGCTGTCTACGTATAATACAACTGGCATCTCAAGCATCTATGAAGGTATTCCTTACTGCTCAGGAGATGCTTCAACTGCTGGGACACATGGCATCTACTGTCCATGTGGTTCCCTATGCTCGCCTCCACATGCAAGTAGCCCAGTGGACCCTTTCCTCTCAGTGGTCACAAGCCTCGGGTCGACTAACAGACAGAATCACCACACGTCTGATTTCATCCCTGCAATGGTGGCAATCCCTGGAAAACCTCTTTGTAAGCTCTCCTTTCCAGCAGCTTCTATGCCAAACCACCCTGACCACAGATGCGTCCAAGATGGGTTGGGGGGGCCCACTTGCACGATCTCTCCACTCAGGGTCTTTGGACCCCACAGGAGGTTTCTCTTCACATAAACCTCCTAGAGCTGAGAGCCATTTTCAATGCTATTTTAGTCTTTCAGAGCCATCTCAGCAACAAAAACAGTTCTGGTCCAAACCAACAATCAATCAGCAACAAAAACAGTTCTGGTCCAAACCAACAATCAGGTAGCTATGTTCTATGTGAACAAGCAAGGCGGAACAGGCTCTCTGTCGCTATGCAACGAAGCTTTGCGACTATGGGCCCTCGCCAGAGAGTTGCAAAGTCACCTATTTGCGGTATACTTTCCGGGCATTCAAACCTTATGGGAAGACAAACTCAGTCGAATACTGCTGCCACACGAGCGGTCCCTCCACTCACGCAAGCTTGCTCGAGTGTTTCGAATCTGGGGAACACCAGATATAGACCTCTTTGCAAGTCCACAGAATGCCAAACTTCCCCGATTCTGTTCCAGAATTCTGGCTCAATACTGTCAGGCAACAGATGCTTTCCTACTCCACTGGGAACAGGACTTCCTCTATGCCTTCCCACCCATTCCCCTCATTCCCAAGACTTTATTCAAGCTTCAGAGAGACAGAGGTCGTATGATACTCATAGCTCCACGTTGGCTACGATAAACGTGCTATCCTCTTCTTCTACGTCTCTCTCAAACCACTCCTCTGCAGTTGGGGAATGCTCCAGATCTCCTGTCGCAGGAGGACGGATCCTTACTGCATCCCAATCCCCAGTCCCTACATCTCAGGGCCTGGTTACTGAAAGCCTAGAATGCCAGGATATTAACCTTTCTCAACAAGTAAAGGATATCCTCCTGGCTTCCAGGAAACCTTTCACAAGACGTTCTTATGCTTTTCAGTGGAAAAGGTTCTCTGTCTGGTGTTCACAAAAGGGGCTTAACCCCCTTTTAGTACCTGTAGAGTTGCTATTAGAGTATCTTCTACAATTATCAACTTCTGGTCTGAAGACCAATTCAGTGAGGGTCCATCTTAGTGCTATTGCTGCTTTTCATAAACCTATTGATGGACAACCTATTTCCTCTCATCCACTTATATCAAGATTCATGAGAGGCCTACTCTTAACAAAACCTCCCATTAAACCACCACCGCTGGCATGGGATCTAAATCTTGTTCTTGGTCAGCTTATGAAACCACCCTTTGAACCTTTAGCCACTTCAGACCTAAAGTTTCTTTCTTGGAAAGTTATTTTCCTAATTGCCATCACTTCTGCAAGATGCATTAGTGAACTACAGACGTTAGTAGCTGACCCTCCTTATACAAGTTTTCACCATGATAAAGTAGTCCTCAGGACTCATCCTCATTTTCTTCCAAAGGTGGTTTCGCCTTTTCATTTAAACCAGTCGGTTTATCTTCCAATATTCTTCCCTAGGCCTCATGCCTCCAGTGCGGAAAGGAATCTTCACACATTGGATTGTAAAAGAGCCTTAGCCTTTTATCTCCAAAGAACTAAGCCACATAGAAAATCTTCTCAGCTTTTTGTGGCTTTCGACTCTAGTCATTTGGAACTTCCAGTTTCTAAAAGAACTCTGTCAAATTGGATTGCAGATTGCATATCCTATACATATCAGAGTAAGGGACTTTCTCTCTAAGGCCAGGTCACAGCTCACAATGTGAAAGCAATGGCAGCCTCAACGGCTAACCTTCGTTCTGTCTCTATTGCTTAACTTATACTATGGAGTTCACAGACCTTTATAAAATATTTGTATAAATTTTGCATTAGATCGTTAGTATTGATTGAATATAAATGTTAGGGTAGTGAACCCCTAGTATGGTGGATGGATTTGGTAATAGTGAACCATTGATGTAATATGACTCATGGCCAGACTTCTTCACCGAGAGGTGATGTCTTGAAGGTCTGTTGAGTGTTTCTGAGGTTTGCTTTTACCTGGTGTTTTGCTTTGTAATAATTATTGCAGTTTGGTTAATTAAGTAAAGCCTACCATTAGTTTATGCTGTCTCTATTGATGACATCTGCAAAGCAGCCACTTGGGCTTCGGTACACACCTTCACAGCCCACTATTGCTTAGATAAGGACTCCCGTCGGGATGCCTCGTTTGGCCAGGCTCTTCTCCAACATCTCTTCCATACTTAATACAACTCCTACCCACAGTCCACGGTTTGGATGCCAGAGGTCCATGGGAGGAAGCATGACCCATCTCACCTGGGTTCGCAGCTTGCTGGGGTCATCCCTTGGTATCTCTCAGCTGGGGAGTCCCCATATGTGAAGACTATATTCCTGCTTGTTCCTGGAGATAGCGTAGTTACTCACCTGTAACAGGTGATCTCCAGGAACAGCAGGAATTTAGTCTTCACAACCCACCCACCTCCCCTAGGAGTTTATCGCTGAGACCAAAGGAAAGAAGTAGAGATAGAGATAGATAGAGACAACTCAACTGAAGTGAGAGAGGTACAGAGGCAGGAGAGCAGCACGCATGCGCTGTGGGATGCTCCCAAGGGCTTTCCTATTGGACACTGGGGAGCGTTCCCGCGTGGGCTCCGTCGGTGCTGATGATACCCATATGTGAAGACTAAATTCCTGCTGTTCCCTGAGATCACCTGTTACAGGTGAGCAACTACGCTTTATTTGATATAGCGCCTTTCATAATAGTGGTTACATCAAGGCAGTTTTACAAAACTTTATTTAAAAAACAGAGTTGGTTATAATTTATAGAAATGTTTAAAGAAATTCAAAATCAATTAAAACATAGAAGGGCCTTTTACTAATGGAGGATTAGGTGTTGCACCTAACGCATGATTAGCAACAAAACTATAGTGCAACAACCCCACATTAACTGGTGGGGGCGTGGAAAGCATTTCTATGGCAGTTAATGTGGAACCCTGTCCAATAGCGCATGTTTCATTAGCGTGGATGGCCCTAGAGCCACCTATTGAGATTGCATTAGGTGAACCCACACTAATGTAGTTAGCATGTGGTGTAAACACAGAACTAACTCTGCCAAGCTCACCACGCCTACTCGCCACACTCTACTCTGCCCACTTGCGTCTCCAATGTGGGTTGCACAGTCATGGCCATGTACTAACTCTCTTGCCTCTAACCCTCGCCGTCTCTTTACAGCTCTCAACTCTCTCTTCAAGGTACCTTCGCCCCCAACTGTGCCCTTCCTTCCTGCCCAGATCCTGGCTGACTATTTCCAAGACAAAATCCAGAAGATCACACTCCATTTCCCCATGAGGTCAGCTACTGCCCTCCTCCCCTTCTTCACTCCCAACCTTCCCCCCCCCCCCACCTCTGCTACCCTTTCTTCCTTTTCTATGATCTCTAAGGAGGAAACCACGTGTTCTTTCCTCATCCAAACTCACTACCTGCTCCTCTGATCCTATTCCCATCCATCTACTTAGCTCCATTTCCTCCACTGTAGTCCTTTCCATCTCTCATATTCTCAACCTATCGCTCTCCACTGCAACATTCCCTGCAGCCTTCAAGCATGCTGTGATCACTCCTCTCCTCAAGAAACCCTCACTAGACCCTACCTGTCCTTCTCACTGTCAACTCATCTTCCTCCTCCCCATTGTTTCTAAACTACTTAAATGTGTGGTTCACCGCCGCTGCCTTGATTTTCTCTCCTCTCAAGCCCTTCTGGATCCTCTACAATTCGGCTTTCATCCTTTACATTCTACCGAAATGGCTCTTGCCAAAGTCTCCAGTGACCTGGCAAAATCCAACGGCCTTTACTCAGTCCTCATCCTTCTTGAACTTTCTGCTGCTTTTGATACTGTTGACCACAACCTTCTCCTTGATATCTTGTCCTTGCTTGGTTTTAAGGGCTCTATGCTATCCTGGTTCTCTTCTCATTTTTCCCATCACTCTTTCAGTGTTTGCTCTGGTGGATCCTCCTCTACTGCTAAACAGCTCTCAGTTGATGTACCCCAAGGATCTGTCTTGGGTCCATTCCTTGTCTCTCTCCATACCCAGTCCCTTGGTGCACTTATCCCATGGCTTTCAGTACCATCTTTACGCTGATGACTCCCAGATCTACCTCCCTGTACCTGAAATCTCTCTGGCAATCCAGGCCAAGATCTCTGCCTGCCTTTCTGACATTGCTGCTTGGATATCTCACCGTTGCTTGAAACTGAACATGGGCAAAACTAAATTGCTTATTTTTCCCCCTAAACCCTCCTCTCCCCTTCCTCCTTTCTCAGTCTCTGTGGATAACTCTCTACTCCTCCCTGTCTCCTCAGCTCACAACCTTAGGGTCGTCTTTGGCTGCTCTCTCTCCTTCTTCACACACATCCAACTGATAGCTAAAACCTTCTGTTTCTTTCTCTTCAACATCAACAAAATTTGCCCATTCCTTTCTGAACACACTACTAAGACACTTATTTATTTATTTGCATTTATATACCGCTTTTTCCAGGGATCAAATGCAGTTTACGTTGAACAAGAATAATAAGTCAATTAAATATAACAGTTCAATAATTATGTACAAAGAACAATGAACTAGGGACTGAGCTAGCAGTCCTTATCCACTCCTTAGTCACCTCCCATCTAGACTATTGTTACCTACTCCTTGCTGGTCTCCCTCTGAATCATCTCTCTCTCCCTTTCCATCTGTTCAACACTCTGTTGCGCGGCTGATCTTCCGCCAGCCTCATCATGCTCATATTACTCCTCTTCTCAAGTCACTTCATAGGCTCCTTATCTGTTTCCGTATCCAGTTCAAACTTCTCCTACTGACCTATAAGTTCATTCACTCTGCAGCTCCTCACTACCTTTCCTCTGTTATCTTTCCCTACCCCTCTCCTGAGGAACTCTGCTCTTCTGGCAAATCGCTTCTATCCATGCCCTTCTCTTCTATTGCTGACTCCAGACTTCGCTCCTTTCACCTTGCTGCTCCTTATGCCTGGAACAAACTACCTGAGTCTATACGGCAGGCGCCTTCTATGACCCTTTTCAAATCCAGGCTAAAAACTCACCTCTTCGCTGCCGCTTTCGGATCTTGACTCGCCTGATCTCCCTCGTGTTTCCTTACCATTCCCTCTAGATGTATCCTATGTCTTAGCTACTGTGTTGTCTGTCTTGACTAGATTGTAAGCTCTGATGAGCAGGGACCGTCTTTTACTTGTGCCTGTACAGCACTGTGTATGCTTTGTAGAACCATGTAAATGATTAGTAGTAGTAGTACCTAGCAATGTGTATCCTAGCGCACCTTTAGCATACACCAGAACACGCACTGCCTGGTAGTGCCCTTCAGTAAAAGAACCTCATAGACTTAAAAACTATGGGGGTCAATATTCAGAAGAAACCACAGTGGGTTCACCATTCAGTAGCACTATCCGAATAGTGCTGCTGAATATTCCCACAGATGAAATGAAAGATGCATGGTTAATTCCGGGGTGGTTTGTGGGTGGAGCTGGGCTTGTTCCAACAGCTATCCAGTTAGAAGCAATATTCAGCTGTTGACTGCAAAGCTAAACTTTATGCAGAGCAGATAGCCACACTTCTGGCCAGCGAAACTGGATCTTCATCCCCGGACACCAGATAGGCGCTGAATATTTGTTTTTAATTGAAACTGTGACAGTCAAGTGCTTTAAAGACTCTGACCACTGCCGCTGAATATTGGCCCCTCTATGTCAAACAGAAACAGGACAAAGATCATGCCAAGACTGAGGAGGAGACTAGCACAACACTTATTTATTTCAACCTTCCACGTCTGCAGACTACATTAGGTGTGGGAGACACGAGAACTGTGAATGAGATTAGCTCGCCGAGTAAAAGAAAAAAGACTTGAGAACTTGAAAAGAGGTTTAGACCATTATTAGAATATAGATGTAACAATTCTAATAGTAATAGTCAAAGAAAAAGGAATGCATTAATAAAAAACAAAATACAGATGTAAGAAAAACAAATACAGGAAATCACATCATCTATTACATCTGCTTCCATTTTCTGTAGCGAGTCGGGGAATTCTGATGCTATGGAAAAATAAATAAGTCCCATTACATTTGCCAGCACAAACTGCAAGCCACAGTGCACTGTGTATAGGTAGTTACCTGACAGGCACAATAGCAAACCCACTAATTTTAGGCTGCATTGAAATAATGTTCCTTTCGGATTTAGTGAAATCAATTCCACTTGTTTATTTAGAAATCCTCTCTGATTACTGCACCTGTTTAAATCCATGCAGCTCACTTGTTTTCTTACTAAATGATATTAGTGGGTATTTGCCTTTTAAATAAATCAGCACTTTTGTTCTGATGTAAATGGGAGCATTGTGCGTCAACACATAAAGCACAAGTGGTAGGTTCAGGGTCGGCCCCAGGGTTGGTTCAAAGTGTTTGCACCCTAGGTAAACCTTAAATCTTATTCTCCCCCCTGGCTGTCAGAATATATTGTTTAGCTTTGAATGCCTTGGTTTTTGCCTCCCTCCAGAATCTGCCACCCTAAACAACCACCTAATTTACATGATGGTTAGGCCAGCTTCTGAGTAAGTTCTTGGTTCAATGCTGATTCAAGTCTTCCTCACGCCTGGGAAGGTGGGGGAGTCATGATCATTGCTTAAGGACAATACCTAGTGGTTGGATTCAGGGCCCATGTTTACAGGGTTCTGAATGAAGGCCTGAAGCAGGAGCCCTGGTCCAGAATCATCACTGCAGTAAACAGATTAAGGGGTATGTTTACTAAACCGGGCTAACGATTAACCCGGGCTATCTGCAACTAGGTCCCATTGAATAATATGGGACCTAGTGGCAGATAGCCCGGGTTAACCGTTGTCGTAATCACCAGATCTGACCTCCAGTTCAAAATGGTTGAATCCAACAGCATCAATAACCTGGAAACAGTAACAATCTCCAACAACACTTGCTCTATAAACCTTATTTACAGAGCGCCTTCTGCAGATCCGGACAACCTGTCTACCATCATAAACATAGCATCCAACACCCAGGGTCCAAATAAACCAAATTGGATCTTAGGTGACTTCAATCTTCCATCTCTACAGGACAATCAAGCAGCTGCATTCATAGAAGCCCTAGACCAGCGGTTCTCAACCTGTGGGTCGCGACCCCCACGGGGGTCGCCACAGGATTTGGCGGGGGTCGCTTAGCCTCCACCAAGTTTTAAAAAAACGCGCACAAGTTGCTGCCGCTGCCGAGTCCGCTTCTCGGCAGCGGCAAACTCCTTTAAACTCACTGCCTTCTTCTGCAGCCGCGGCTCCCTGCCTCATAGGGAACCGCGGCTGTACCTGTAAAATCGTTGCGGAGCCCTTCCTGTCTCGACGGGCTCCGTGCAGCATTGTCCCGCCTCCAAAGGAAGTGGCAAACAACTTCCTTTGGAGGCGGGACAATGCTGCACGGAGCCCGTCGAGACAGGAAGGGCTCCGCAACGATTTTACAGGTACAGCCGCGGTTCCCTAAGAGGCAGGGAGCCGCGGCTGCATTAAAAGAGAGGCAGACAGGAGGAGAGGGGATGAGGGGGCAGGGAACCTGCAAAATGGCTGACATCGGCAGAGGGGGGCTGACATGGAGGGATGGGGGGGGCTGACATGGACATGGAAAGATGGGGGCTGACATGGAGGGATGGAGGGAGGAGGGCTGACATGGACAGATGGAAGGCTGGGGGCTGACATGGATGAAGGGAGGGAGGAAGGGGGCTGATATGGATGGAGGGAGGGGGCTGACATGGACAGATGGAAGGATGGGGGCTGACATGGAGGGATGGAGGGGGGCTGACATGGACAGATGGAAGGATGGGGGCTGACATGGAGGGATGGAGGGGGGCTGACATGGACAGATGGAAGGATGGGGGCTGACATGGATGGAGGGAGGGTGGAAGGAGGCTGATATGGATGGATAGATGGAGGGAGGAGGGCTGACATGGACAGATGGAAGGATGGGGGCTGACATGGATGGAGGGAGGGAGGGAGGAAGGGGGCTGATATGGATGGAGGGAGGGAGGGAGGAAGGGGGCTGATATGGATGGATGGATGGAGGGAGGAGGGCTGACATGGACAGATGGAAGGATGGGGGCTGACATGGATGGAGGGAGGGGGGCTGACATGGACAGATGGAAGGATGGGGCTGACATGGAGGGAGGGGGCTGGAATGGACAAAGGGGAGAGACAGGGGGACATACTGGACAGACGGGATAAATGCTGGACAGAGGCGAGAGACAGTGCAGGTTAGGATTATAATGGGCTGATGAGGGAGCTAGCACTGGTAATGGGCAGATGGGGGGGGGCTAGGACTGGTAATGGGTTGATTAGGGAAGGCTAGGACTGGGAATGGACTTATCAAGGGGGGGGGGGTAGGACTGGTAATGGACTGATGGGGGTCTAGCATTGGAAATGAACTGATCGGTGAGGTTAGGACTGGAAATGGGCTGATTATGGGAGCCTGGCACTGGTAATGGGGTTGAGGGGGGGACCAGCACTGGAAATGAGCTGATTAGGGGAGGCTAGGACTGGTAATGAGCTGATGGGGGGGTAGGATTGGTATTGGGCTGATTAGGGGAGGCTAGCACTGGTAATGGGGTTGAGGGGGGATTAGCACTAGAAGTGAGCTGATTGGGGGCTTTGACTGGGAATGGGCTGATTGTGGGGAGGGGAGGATAGAGCTGCTGGCCCTGGAAGAAAACTGGGGGCTAAGGCTACAAGTGGGCTGATACAAGGGGATGGGAGAATGGAACTGGAAGGGAGTGGATCTGAGAGGGGCTGCCATGGTATTTGTACTAGAAGGGACTGGTCAGTGGGGAAGGAGGGGGACTGGAAGGGAATGGACACCAGTGGCAGTCATGGGAATGCAAGTTGACATTGGAAGGTACTGGGAGTGAGGACTGGAAAGGGGCTGATACTGGGGAGGGTTACTGGGACTGGAAATAGGCTGATGGAAAGAAGTGAAGAAAACGAAAGAAGAGATAAGAAATGGCAGATGGACCATAGACCACAGAAAGAGAGCTAAGAGAAGACAGGAAAGCAGAAGCCTCAGATCGGGACCAGCATGATCAGAGAATAAATTGGTCAGACAACAAAGGTAGAAAAAATAATTTTATTTCATATTAGTGATTTGACTACAAAATCATCATAATTTTGAAATCAAATATTGTTACTTGTGATTAATTATTGTGGTTTAAATAAGTGTTTTATAAATAAAAACATATTGCAAAGGCCTATAATATATTAATAATTCAACAAATGATTACAGCGACAATGCGTTAACAGTAAAGGAAGAGAGACGCATTTGATTTTATCATTGGGGGTCATCACAAGTTGACCAACGGTAAAAGGGGTCACGGTACAAAAAAGGTTGAGAACCACTGCCCTAGACATCTTGGGATACACTCAACTGGTACATGAACCTACTCACTCAAAAGGTAACATTCTGGACCTCATATTCGCCCCACAAGCAGTTCTTCAGCAATCACAAAATATCACGCTATCATTGACATCAGTACCATGGTCGGATCATAAGCTCATCACTTTTCAGATTCCTACCCTCATCAAGCCACAAAGGCCCAATGTGGATTAAAGTAAGAACTCTAACCCAACTGCCAGAAGTTTTCACCCGTTTAACAAAGAACGCATCCTCGCCGAAACAGGCACAATCTTTGATAAGACTTCATTAGACCTAGAGGAGCTAATCACTGCCTGGAACAGCAAACTCAGCGCAATCGCAATCCATTCCCCAACAAATAAAGCCACAAAAAAAAGATCATCTGCACCATGGTTCACAGCCGACTTGAGGGCATCACTAACCCTCCTACGGAGGCTGGAAAAGCGCTGGAGGAAGTCACGTACCAGTAGCGACCAAGCAGCATACATCCAACACCTGCATACACATCGCAAGGCTGTCACAGACAAGATGAGACAACACCACACAGACACCCTGAAACGGTCATTGAATAAGCCGCACGACCTCTTCAACTTGGTCAAATCCCTTGCTAAAGAACCCACCCCTGAGCACCTTGGAGGTATACACCCGCAAGACTATGCCGTATTTATGCAATCCAAAATGTGCAAGACTGACAAAATGGTGATACCTGACCCCCCGACGAACAAGAGTACCCAGCATCTCTAACTGCCTTTGTGACACCTTCAAGGAGAATTATTGAAGACACCATCTCAGCCCTAAATACCTCCACTGCACACTCAGATCCCTGTCCAGCATTCTGGATAAAAGATTTGCGATGTGACCTCGCCCCGATCATAGCTAATATGATAAGCCTATCCTTTAGCACTGGGTCTTTCCCCTCTACTCTCAAACAGACTTACGTTAGACCTCTGTTGGAAGAACGCCAAACTAGACCCACAAAAGGTGGAGTTGTACAGGCCCATATCCAGCATCCCGATGCTCGCTAAAATCATTGAAAAGTTAGTGTACAAGCAGTTACAAGATCATATCGACACCAATGCCCCTCTGGATTCATCCCAACATGGATTCAGAGAGTCACATGGAGTTGAAACACTACTCACAACTCTTTTCGACAACATAATTTCAGGCATTGACAACATACGACATGGTTTTGCACTCATCTTCTTGGATATAGCAGCGGCCTTCGACTCGGTATGCCACGAGATTCTCCTATGCCGGCTAAGAGAAAAAGGCATCAGTGGTACAGCCCTCGAGTGGTGCAGATCTTACCTGTCTGGAAGATGGCAATATGTTCGAGCAGACGGGTCCACATCCGAACCATTCCTACAAAGGCAAGGAGTGCCTCAAGGATCCTCCTTATCATCACTGATGTTCAACATCTATATCCAACCCATCTGTAACATCATTAGATCGTTCAATGTGAGTTGCATGATATACGCTGATGACGTGCTGTTATACATGCCAATATCCCTGGATTGCCCAGACCTTACCCCCCCTCACTAAGTGCTTCAACACCATATCTGAATGGCTCCTATCACAAAATCTGCGCATCCAACACATGAAAACGGAGGTCCTGTTCATCTCGAGAAATCCCAAGTTCACACCACCCAGCTATCTGAAAGTAAATAATGCCGAGTTACAAGTAAAATCAGCTATACGTTACCTCGGGGTGACATTGGACCAGAACCTTGACATGAAGCAACACATAGCTAATACTGTAAGAGCGATCTACTTCAAAATCAGATCCCTCAGACACGTCCATTACTCGAACCAGGTGATTTCCGCACCATTTACCAAGCCCTCATTATTCCTCATTTCGATTATTCAAACGCCATCCTACAAGGACTCCCCCGGGCCACCTTAAACCCCTTGCAACTCGCTATGAACAGTGCAGCACGGGTACTCTTTGGAGCCTCCAGAAGAGAACATATCACACCCCTCCTAAAGCAGCTGCACTGGCTCCCCATTCAAGCCAGGATCAGTTTTAAGACCTTGGTGATGACTTTCAAGGCCACCAAGGGGCTCTCCTCCTCTTCACTATCTGACCTCATACAACCACTCGCACCCAACAGGCTAAGGAGAACCGCAGAGTCCAATATGCAATCGATACCAAAAGATACGACAAACTGCACCAAAACAACATCTAACAGAGCCTTCAGACTCTGCGCCCCAGGTCTCTGGAACTCCCTACCACCACATATCAGAGCAATCCCCAACTTGAGCCAGTTCAGGAAGGCCCTGAAACATTTTCTCTTTATCAAATATCTCACTGACTGCCCTGAACCCTAGCTACCCTAGAATAGTGCGTCCCCAAGTATGTACAACACCCAACAATATCCATTCTCATTTCATCTGCATTTGTATATAGTTTACCCTGTTCAATTCATCTGCATATGTATATAGTTTACCCTGTGCAATTCATCTGCATATGTATATAGTTTACCCTGTTCTCCAAGTTACATTTCCTGTTCAATGTAATGACCAGACATTTGTTTATTGTCGGATTTTGTTTGTTCTATGTAAACCGCGCTGATCGCAAATAGTGTGGTATATAAGAAATGTAAATAAAATAAAATAAATAAATAAAATAAAAACCGTTAGCCCGGTTTAGTAAACATACCCCTAAGTATGATGGAGGAGGGGGGATATAAAATAGGGTGAAAATCCCTATCTAGTTGTGAGCGAAGATCTTTGCCTTGGTTCTGAGTGAAAGTAGAAAGGAGCCGGAGGAAACTGCCAGACCAAAACAATAAAGACATATAAGTGAAAGGGCTATGCTCTCAGTAAGGTACAGTAACTTTTCTGTGCATTGTTTGGCATGTTAATGTAAAAAATGAATCAAAGGTTAACAGCAACCAGCCAGAAAAAAGAAGCTGCAGATTAACAACATGCTTTAGCAAAAACACTCCAGAATGTTATCATATAACAGAGAATAATCCCCCAGAATGTCATCATTTAGGAGATGGCTTCCTAAATCTATTCAGGGGCTCCGACAGCCATTCACGTTTTCAGAATATTCACAGTAGGCAAGGAGGGGTGGTGGAGGTGCTATGGACTTACATATCTCCATTTGATTTCAGGAACGATGGGACATAGAAACATAGAAAAATGATGCCAGAAAAAGACCACATGGCCTATCTAGTCTGTCCTTCCATATCAACAGCTACAACAGTCCCCTTTTTTCCTTTAGAGATCCTCTGTGTTTATCCCATGCTTTTTTGAATTCAGATACTATCCTCAAGTCTATCACCTCCACTGGGAGACTATTCCACGGATCCACCACTCTTTCCGTAAAGAAATATTTCTGCATATCACTCCTGAATCTGTCCCCTTTCACCCTCATCCCATGTCCTCTCATAGCAGAGCTTGCTTTCAATCGAAAGAGGCTCTCCCCCTGTGTATTTATACCACGGAGGTATTTAAAAGTCTCAATCATATCACCTCTATCCCACCTTTCCTCTAAGATGTACATATTAAGATCCTTAAGTCTGTCCTAATATGCTTTATAATGAAGACCACTAACCATTTTGGTAGCCACCCTCTGTACTAACTCCATCCTGTTTATATCCTTTTGAAGGTGCGATCTCCAGAATTGCACACAATATTCCAATTCAGGGCACACCAAAGACTTATACAGAGGCATTATCACCTCCTTTATTCTGCTAGCCATTCCTCTCCATATGCACCCAAGCATCCTTCTAGCTTTTGCTGTCACCTTTTCTACCTGCTTAGCTACTTTAAGATCATCAGACACAACCACGCCGAGGTCCCGCTCTTCTTTAGTGGACAAAAGTACTTCACCCCCTATACTATATCGCTCCCTTGGATTGCTGCAGCCCAAATGCATGACTTTGCATTTTTTAACATTAAATCCCAGCTGCTAAATTCTAGATCATTCTTCAAGCTAAGCTAGTTTTGCTGCAGGCACGACTAGGCATCAAGAAAATGTGGTTTGGGGGCGGAGCTAGCCACTGAACAGAATGGACGCCTGAATTTTTGCTCCCGTTGCTGCCCAAGAATCCTGAACATATCCCGGTATTAAATTGAAGTTTGTACCCCCTACCTACATCAATAACACCGAAATATAGCTGGATGGCATCCCTGAAGCCTGCCCGGCTGGAATTTCCGCAGGGATCCGGCTCAGCAGCGAAACGATCCAAACCCGAAGTGGGTTCCCCGCAGAAAATGGCCGCGGGAGAGAAGGAGGGAGTGACTGCCGGTGGCCTACGTGAAGTGCTACAGGAATTGAAATGCGTTAAAGAAATGATCGCAGCCAATTCTAGTTCACTGACCATGATTCAAGAAGACTTACTGGAGGTAAAAGAGAAACTCCTCACCATCATCACTCGACTTAGTGCAGTTGAATTACAAACCCAGAAGCATGGCGTTGCATTAGAACAGCTGGGCCCTTTGGTCAAACGAGTCCGGCACATAGAAAGTCAGATTGAAGATCAAAACAACCATGCCCGTAGAAATAATATCCGCCTTGTTGGAGTCCCTGAAGGCGCTGAAGGCACCGATCCGATTGGATTTCTGGAAAAAACCATACCGGAGATGCTGCAGCTTGTCTTTGCAAGGCCTTTTGAACTAGAACGGGCCCATCGAATCCCAACACACAAAGCTGAAAACACACGATACCCACGCCCCGCTCATAATGAAGGTACTGAGATACCCACAGGTCCTGCAGATCTTTCAAGCTGCACGGAAAGCCGGATCACTGCAAATCCAGGGACACAAAGTGGCACTCTATCCAGATTTGAGCAAGCAAACGGTAGATCGGAGAAAAGCGTTGCTGGCCTGTAGACCCATGCTACAAAGTGCACAGGCAAGATACGGGCTATACTACCCAGGAACCATGCGGGTCACGCTGCATAATGAAACGAGGAATTTGTTGAAGCTGAAAAACTGAAAACTTTCCTACAAGAAAAATGCGGTATGGAAACCTGAGGTCAATATTCTGATCTCTCACACAGTGTAGAGAACTCAGCATATACTCAGGGGGTGCGGCCGTGCGTTCTCACAAATTTTAGAACTCCTTAAGCCTTGTTAAACACCTCATTGACTGTATTTCTGTTGTTCTAAATAGTTTTAATTAACCAGATATTTCTGCTTGAAATGTAGGGGTGGCAACGGGAGGTCGGGGTTGGTTACTGTTTCAGTGGATTGTGTTCACCTTTGCGATACAATGTTTGCCAGTTATGCAGTTATTTGTGTCAGTCCAGTCCAGTGCAAAACCCTCCACATACACGCAAAATGCAAGTACGCGGCAGACCTATCCATAGGATAGCTTTCACCTATAAGACAGCTTATTCCAACATTGATGTCTAGTGATCTCCTA
This sequence comes from Ichthyophis bannanicus, assembly GCA_033557465.1. Classification (NCBI taxonomy): domain Eukaryota; kingdom Metazoa; phylum Chordata; class Amphibia; order Gymnophiona; family Ichthyophiidae; genus Ichthyophis; species Ichthyophis bannanicus. Next base: position 134,235,812 of record CM066036.1, on the reverse strand, counting down.
ATACTTTCGTTAAATGTAAAAGGTATTACTGGCCCTGTCAAGCGAAAGAAGATTTTAGCGTACTGCCAACAAAAAAAAGCAGATATTGCCCTCTTACAAGAGACACATTTAACAGATACTGAATCGCAGAAAGTAACCTCTAAATATTTCCAGGTGGCGGCCTCGGCCTCTGCCACTCAACGCAAAGGGGGGGTAATAATATTAGTGCGCAAATTCCTGCAATCCGCCATTACCGGCACACAGATTGATCCGCTAGGTCGATGGGCCAGAGTGACGATGAAAAGAAATCAACAGCTTTACACATTCTTCAATATTTACGCACCCAACCTCGATGACCCTAACTTTTTCAAACTGATAGCTAAAGAAGTTACAGCCGCAGCTCACACCAATATCATCTTAGGGGGCGATTTCAATGTCATCTTGGATCCACTGTTAGATCGCACGCCCTATCGGGCTGTAGACAAAGTCAAATCACAGGCGATTCTCAAAGGAATCATAACAGAGCTCCACTTGGTAGACCCATGGCGCCTACTTCATCCCAAGAAAGAGACTACACATTTTATTCCATCCCACATAATACCCAAACAAGGATCGATTTCTTCCTACTGTCCACAGAGCTGATGCCTCAAGTGTTGTCCGCAGAGATATATGCTACAACGGTATCGGATCACGCCGCTGTCTCCCTAGTGCTGGATACCAACGTTACACAACATGTTCCGCCAAGATGGACATTTGATAAATCCCTACTAGCAGATGACTCCTTTGTACAGCTACTGTCTGGGGAAATTGAGACCTATTTTAAATATAATACACCTACTGATACCTCCATCTGGAGCTGGTGGGAAGGTTTTAAAGCGACAATACGAGCTCATATTACCACCTACACCATTAGACGGCGTAAAGCCAGGAAAAAAGAAAAAGATGAACTGGAACTCCAAATAAAAGCTGGGGAAAGGTTACTAGCCAAAAGAGCTGACTCAATGATATTGATTAGACTCCAAAAATTGCGATACCAATATAATGCTCTCCTCAACAAAGAAGCACTGAGTAGTATCCTGCTACAACGTAGTACATACTACTATGAAAGCAACCGCTCTGGATCCCTCTTAGCTCGGCAGCTCAAACCAAAGACCAGCAAGACCGCTATAGCGACGTTGCAAGACAATTCCGGGGGCCTTCTCCTGAGATCTGACAAAATACTAGACCGCTGCAAAGAATTCTATGAGGAACTATATCGCTCGGATACCCAATGTAGTGACAAAGCCTTTGAAGATTTTGTCTCCAATATAGTAGGACCCACATTAACCAGTCATCAAAGTCGAACGCTGGAACAAGAGATCTCTGTAACTGAAATACAAGATGCGATCAAACAGATGGCTCGTGGCAAAGCCGCCGGTCCAGATGGTATCCCCCTGGAATTCTACAATAAATATTGCATTCAATTGGCTCCCATGCTACAGATCTACTACAGTGGCCTACAAGATGAATCTCCAGAGATTGGAGCCCTGGCAGAGGCTGTGGTGGTAATTCACCCGAAACCGGGCAGGGATACACAAAAGATAGAGAATTACAGACCCATCTCTCTCCTAAACTCTGATTATAAAATCTATGCTAAAGTGCTTGCTAACCGATTAGGACGGATCTTAAAAGATTTGATACATGAGGATCAATGTGGATTTATACAAAACAGATCCACTACAGATAATGGAAGATTATTGGCACATGTACTGGCATCTGCCAAGACTAAGGCCGAGCCCCTGATAGGGCTAGCATTGGATGCCGAAAAAGCCTTCGATCGACTGGAATGGTCCTTTCTATTTCGATCCCTACGGTGGTTTGGGATAGGAGAAAAGTTCCTAAAACGCGTTGAATTGTTATATACCAAACCCACAGCTCGAATAGCGGTCAACTCACACCTCTCAGCCCCTTTTCAGTTGCAAAGAGGGACCAGACAGGGTTGCCCCCTGTCACCGATGCTTTTTAATTTAGCCCTGGAACCCTTATTAATAGCGATCCGACAGAGGGAAAACATAAAAGGAATTGAGTTAGCTGATGGTCCCTGTAAATTGTCAGCATATGCAGATGACCTGCTCATTTTTCTACAACCATCAGACCTTCCTGAAACACTGCAACTCATAGATGCATATTCAGCGATATCCGGATATAAAGTAAATCTGAATAAAACAACAATTATTCCTCTGAATGAACAGGTCAGCGAAGAAATGATGCGTGGATACCCCTTTCAATATGAGAAGTCATCCTTTAGATACCTGGGCGTGACCTATGGCACCACCTTGGAAGAGACTGTCGCAATCAACATTAAGATGTGTCAAGAAATTGTACATGATAACGTCTGCAGGTGGACCCCCCTTCATTTGAGTTGGTGGGGCAGGCTAGAAACGATAAAAATGATGTTGGTACCAAAACTCAGCTATATATTAAGTATGATTCCCTTACGCTTCCCGTCAGCCTTCTATAAGAAAATGAATAGTCAGCTGATAGCCTTTTTATGGAACAACCGAGTACCTAGAATAGCTGCCTGGAAACTGAAGTTACCTAATGCACAAGGAGGTGTCCATTTCCCAGATCTCGGCTGGCTGCACATCGCCTCTCTTTTAAAGCAGGGTGCTCAATGGGTCGACTCTGACGACATGGATAAAGGACCTAGATGGTTGAGTGTGGAGCGGGCCATACATTCCCCCCTACCTACATGGCTAATGGTTGGCACAGTAGTAGACCAGACTGTACCACATAATGCTATTATCCGAGAAACACAGCATGCCTGTCGATTATTGGCATCATGTATCGATGGAGGGGATGACTTCGCCGCAGATATGCCCTTATGGCTGAACCCGCACCTTATCATCGGAGGGAAGCCTGTCTTATGGAAAAAATGGGTGGAACATGATCTTATAACCATTGGACAACTGATCAATGGAAGTGCATTTAAAACCTTTGACGGATTAAGAACGGAATTCCGATTGCCTAATACATGCTATTTCCAATGGTGTCAGCTCCGACACTGCATGAGCAAAGCGGGTGTGTCCCCTGTCTTGATACGTACTGGATGGCCACTGCGACAGAAACTTCAAGAATTACAAACAGATGCCAAAGCTGTTTCGAGATGTGTTGCGATTCTCCGATCCAAAAGTGACAAGACATGTATTAAGATACAGTCGGTGTGGGCTACTGAAACCGGTCAAGATATACCTCCGGAAAATTGGGACACTTTTTGGGGAACTCAAATACGTGCCACGAGAGCAGCGTCTCTCACACAATCTATGTACTTTATAGCACATCGAGCGCATATTACACCGGCTAAGAAAATGAAATGGACACTACAGGAGGGAAATCGATGTTGGTCCTGTAACATGGAAATTGGGACACTGGCACATATGTTGTTGCATTGTAAATCCCTGGAAATATATTGGAACAGAGTATGGGAACGCATATCACAAATCCTCAACTTACAAACTCCTATCACTTATCGGATAGTAATATATAAATCCATAGCTCTGGAACCTACTCTGATGAAATGGGATAGTAAACTGCTGGACTTAATGCTCGGGATAGCGCTTAAAATAGTTCTAATACACTGGAAGAATCTCGACAAAGCTTGTTTCGAGCATTGGTGGAGTCTCTTAATCCTACACAAGACCTACGAAGAGCTCTATATAGCCAAGAACCCATGGTCTGGTAAACTAAGTAAGAAATGGTCAGCTTTACATAATTATGTTTGATGAAAGTGATTGATGGAGGCTGCCTTGTGGACTGGTCTCTGCTGTAACCACATTGAACGGAGAGAGGGAGGGTGGCGTGCTGGCATGGACTGATACTAGTTCTTGTTAAAGTTATTGTACTGTCTTGTTCAAGTTATTATATTCTTTTGTTATTTTGATCAATAGCATCTGCTTGTATCCTTCTATATCATGATCGTTTGTACTGTTATTTTATATGTTTAAACTGAATAAAAACTACCATTAAAAAAAAAAAAAAGGAAAATGTGGTTTTTTTTGGCTGTAAAACATCCACAGAGTGAAGTGTCTGGTCTAAGATCATAAAGACCCACACTGGGATTTGAACCCTAGCCATCCTGCTCCTAACCCATTACTTTTACCATTATGCTGTTAGATGTCCATGTTCTGTGATGCAATTCTGGGGATGTCGCTATAAATGTTTATATCAGGCACATCCATGTTTCTGAAATTGTGCCTGAACTTGCACGTGACTGTGTGTTTTTCAGATGTTCTGGCTTTGAGATCCCAGATTGCACTTTATTTTATTTATTTATTTAGACAGTTTTGTATACCACCTTATCCTTCAATCAAAGTGGTCACAACACAATTGGGGGATACATTTAACACAAGGGGATATGAGACACATACACTAATACTTATAGGGAACATGGGCAATGGAGGGTTAAGTGGCTTGCCCAAGACCACAAGGAGCACCTCTGGGATTAGACAACCCAATCCTTCTGGACCAAGGTTGCTGTCCTCTTGTGGGATTTGAACCCCTGGCCTTCTGGCCTGAAGTTCCTTGCCCCAACCACTAGGCCACTCCTCCACTCCCATTGTAAAATGTGCCTTCATGTGAAAAATATATTTGCATAAGAAATTGTGACAAATCAGTTCCTTGTGACGCCCCTGTTGTAACAAATGTGTTCCTTAAAGGGATTGTCCAAAATATACGTGTGCACATGAGTGAATGGAATACCTATTCCTCATCTGCGCTTGCTACACTCCTCCTTAACTTATTTACAACTTGCCTCGATTATTGCAACATTGTATATGCTGGTCTCCCTGAATATGAGATTGAAACATTACAAGCAATCCAGAACTCTGTTGTCCGACTCTTCTCTTATGCCTCAAAGTACAATCACATAACACTCCTATTGATAGATATTAGCTGCCCATTTATTACAGGATACAATATAAAGTTTTGACGCTGGTACACAAGGCTCTACACACTGATCTCTCCTCACTGATTATTCTCCATGCTCTTCAAAAGGTCCTCCACGCCAATCGTCTCTTCTGCTGCACAAGCCTGATATGAATCCACTAGACATTCTGCTTTTTACTTCCTTGCATTAAATTTGTGGAACAACTTCCCTCCAAACTCTGCCTAGACCCTCTTACATCAGATGTAAAGCCTCCCTTAAAACTCATCTGTTTGGATCCTGATCCCCTTAATCTGCTGTTCTCCTACTGCAGTATGTGTCTCCTTACCATTCTCCTAGTCCCTTGGGAAGGGAGGGGATTGGATGCGGAATTAATTTTGGCGGGGTGCCCGAGCAGGATGACTATGTGTTGGGGCTGGAGCCGGGGGCGGAGGGCAGTTTGTGACAGTCATGCAACACTTTTCTTTTTTGGGAGAGGGTCTGGCAGTTACTTTGCTACTGGACTGCTGATACTATAGCATGGCTGCGCGTGTAAGCCCAATATTAACCAGAGAGATCCAATTATATTCTTGTTCCCAAACGTTATCTCAACTATTGTAAATGCTTTGTAGTTTTATAGCAAGAGTGATATCCTTAAGCAACAGGTCTCAGACTTTCAATGGAGCTACTGTTTCATAACCAAACTAATGCTCCTTTTTGCATCAACGACCTTACATGTTGCTAATTCAAGATTTCACATTTCTCAATATATTCAACAATCATTATGTATCTTTAAATTCATTCAGAAAGAACTGTGCTTATCTTAGTTCCGATCTCCCAACGCCAATCTCAGCGCTGTCGCGTTTCACAGGCATGCATTACATCAGGGTTTTTTTTCGCACAGCATGTATCATCCACTTTACATCTGACAAAGGGAATCAAACATAAATATCTCAATTTCAAAAATTTTAACAATATTTACCAATATCTACCATCCTAAAAGAATTTTCTTGCAAGATTCTTTTACCAAGATTTGCACGCTGAACCCTTCTCTCCTTCATTCAGTTGATTCAACCAACGCCGCGCATGCAGACTGTCGGTCAGTGAGGACTTTATACTCCATCAGACATTTCACTAATTGACACCTGTGGAGCAGGCGTATTACTCACTAACTTGTTCTCACCCGTACGTTGTTTTCTTTTCCCGGGCTATATGCACAACTTCCAATCTATTTGTGCATTTAAGCCCCTTGGATTTACAGACTGCAAATTAAAAATCCAACATTGCTCTCGAATAATCAACGTTTGGTCTCTAGATTTTCCATCATGCCCCATCAAAATGTGATCAATACAAAAGCATTTTAGATCTTCAAATTAATGGCCATTCTCAAGGCAATGGAACTAAGATAAGCACAGTTCTTTCTGAATGAATTTAAAGATACATAACGATTGTTGAATATATTGAGAAATGTGAAATTCTGAATTAGCAATGTTCATGTAAGGTCATTGATGCAAAAAGGAGCATTAGTTTGGTTATGAAACAGTAGCTCCATTGAAAGTCTGAGACCTGTTGCTTAAGGATATCACTCTTGCTATAAAACTACAAAGCATTTACATTAGTTGAGATAATGTTTGGGAACAAGAATATAATTGGATGTCTCTGGTTAATATTGGAGCAATAATAGTCTATATTCAACAGTTGATGTGCTCTGGAAAGAGACCATCTAATATATTGCGCATGTAAGTGGCATTAGGTGTAGCCACGCTATTGGTAGTCATGACAACTACTGCATGGCACTGTCCCATGCACTAGCTATCACTGGCCACCCTGAGCCTACCCTGATCCTGCGCTAAGCATTTAGGAGCATGTTTACTAAACTACAGGTTCTTCCCATGCATTTAGCTCCAAAAAATGAGTGCAAGGGTAGTGCTGGACCCATGCTAAAAATGGAGGCATACCCAGCACCACTCCTACACTATGCAGATTGGCGTGATCAATGCAGGTGCACTTAATGCCATCCATTGAGAAGGCAATAACTGCTCCCACGCTAAGTACTTGCCAGAGATGCCCATGCTAACTGTAATGTGCATGCTGCATTTCTGAACCACCCAGTCTCCGCCTCAACCCATGCTATGCAGTTAGTTTGGGATTTTTAGAGCAGTTGCATTTTTGGCACATGGTAAATGTTGCCATGGCGCACTTGGCATGTGCTCAGACCCACACTACCCATTAGCATGGTTTAGTAAACATGCCCTTTAGTGTGAGGTTTTTTACTGCAGTGATGTTTTTACCATGTGCTACCCATTAGAGCATGTGGAAAAATCCACGATAAGGACTTACTGTACTTTGGTACACATGCCTCTTTGGCACATTCTCTAAATAGGATCATGTACTAATTTTACCTACCTTATAAACAGAAATGATCTGAGGAACTATATAAGAATACTGCCTGAGTTTTACATAGGAATAATACATGTAAAATGCCAATAAGGGAGGAGTAGCCTAGTGGTAGAGCAACTACCTAGTACCCAGAAGATCAAGGGTTTGATTCCCACTGGCACTCCTTGTGACCTTGGACAAGTCACTTTACCCTCCATTGCCTCAGAAGAAAAGGCTGGCAATCTACTTCCAGTGATACATTGCCAAGAAAACCCAGAGGTAGCTGGGTCGCTATGAGTCAACACTGACTCAATGGCACTAAAAAAAAAAAAATGCCAAATAACATTTTAAATATATTTTAAACAAGTTTGCATTAGGGAGTGTCTGTCTTAACTTGTTGCCACTTGAGCAGTTCATGATTTATCTGTTCTGCTGTGTTCATGTGCTTAAACTGCAGAACAGCATCAGTACTGCCTATGGGAAAAGGACATGCTGATCTATTTATGAAACTAGTTGTGTTGGATGAATAATTATTGAGTATAAAATTTCAATCTTTACTTGCCTGCTGCCAAAAAATGAAAAACAAACAAACTCTGGTTTAACTTACACTCTTAGCTGCTGCTGAGAATTAGTGACTAGGACCATGTTCGCTCTCCTGTTGAGTGACCTATTACTTTTCACCTCATTTACCCTACAATAATGAATGAGGTAAGTGGCAACATGCAGTCACCTGTGCACATGACCCTGAAGGTGTGACTGGATTCACACAGACTACCACATCATATACTTGTCATGAAAGAAATATTTTCTGCTGAAACTAGTCTTCTATTCATTGTTTAAAGAGTTTAAAATGTACTTATGGAATTCTTTTCCACTGAAGAAGAACATCTTATGTGATTGGTCAGCACTGAAGATGGCTTTCCTTGGTTAGGTACCATTGAAAAAGCACAACTCTGCATAGGTTTACCTTTGGATGTCAGTTAAACGTAGCATTTTCAGTTCATATTTCCATCAATGCACATCAGTTACCAACACTCCATTTTCAGGAGGAAGGGAGAAGTAGCCTACAAACCAGCAAAGTCAAATTCAAATCCCATTGCCACTAACTGGTCCTGGGCAAATCACTTAACCCTCCCTTCCTCGGGTACAAACGTAAGGGCTCTTTTGCTAAAGTGTGCTAAGCAGTTAACTGGCATTTTCATGTGCGGTAACTGCACAAGGACCCATGGTAAGTGCTACCTTAGCGGCATGATAGTTACTGCACACTGATTTGTGCTTTAACTGTCCATCATGTGTTGAAGGGTGAATGGGGGGGCTGGGCATGGAGAACACATTGCAGTTAGTGTGGCGGACATATCATGTGCTGTCAATGTTGCAATTAGTGCAGGTGCAATGAACACGTGGAGGCCAATTCTGATGTGTGCATCCTCTGCCTGTCCGGCTGGTCAGAATTGGGACATGCTTCGGTGCACCCAATTCTAATCCCGCAGGGGCTAGACATGTCCATGGAATCAGAATCGAGTCTACTGGCCTGGTCATGCAGGCTGTGCCCTGATTCTTGCTGCCTGGATGTCCAAGAAAATCTCTGGTTAGCCCAGACTGACTCCTGCATAGAGTGGAGGTGGCATGGTGTCCTGTTGCCATGCCACTGTGGCTCCATACAGGAGCTGCAATCCCTGGCAGCAACGGCAATGTTCTTTTCCCCACAGTCCAACCACTGATCGGGCCGCTGTGGCCAGGATCGGGCTGCGGGGAACCCACTGCACCCCCTTACCTGCTTTCCCGTCCCCAGATCTGTCGTGCTCCTCCATGTAGCGTGACTTATTCCACCTCCGAGATGGAATAAGTCCCCCGTACAAATAACCGACCCTGGACATACAGGGCCGGCCTTGGAATCAGTCCTGGGCATATGGGGTCATGGCACCACCCACAGCCCGCCCTCGCTCTGCCTGCGGCCTGCCCCCTCCCGCCCACAAACAGAGCTCCCCGCATAGCTCACATCTATGTGCGGAGAGTTCTGTTTCCAAGATGCAGGCCAGGAGTTTAGTGGGGCTGGACATCCAGACCCACTAAACATGGTTCAGAATAGACTCCCCACTTCAATAGGTGAAGTTAGGGGCACCTGCAGTAATTGCTTCATGCCTCAGGGTATGCATTAACTTCCAGGAACATGCTGGCCACACCCCTGACAGTTACCACAGAGGCTTAGCACTTAACACACGTTAGCTTTAGTGCTTAAAGTCCATTAGGGGGCATGTTTACTAAAGTGCAGTAAGGAGAGCAGGGTTACATGTGGAATTCATGTGTTAGCACCATGCTGTAGCCCAGCAGCAGTGGTTAACACAAGGGACATGGCCACGATACGCTATTACCACTGCACTAGCCATGGCACTAGAGCAGTAGTAGTGAATGCATGGCCCAGCGCATGAACACAGTACACACATATGGCCCAGCACATATGCATAGTGCAGCGGTCTCCTTGCAGGTCAGAAAATAGAATGCTACAGACATGATGTTGGGGCATCTGTGGGCCTTGGATTCACTGTGGACAATAACAGCTGTGCCCCTAGCACCCATACAGAAAGGTAGCAACTGGCCAGTCCAGAATAGAGTGTTGACTGTGAATAGGCTGAATAGCCAGCACAACTCAGAGTACAGGGGCTAGGTACAAGAGGGTGAGGCATGGAAATCAGCAAAGCAAACATATGCAGAGTATGTGCTGCCTCTCACACCATAGGTGATAGGGTGCAAATGTGGCATCTGGAGATACAGGGGACCATGTGTGGATCAGGCGGGAGTCCACACTGTCCATCATTGGGGATAGGAATATGGACCTCCTCACTTTTTTTCCACAGAGAGCAGGGAGAAGAGCCACAGGGCCCCCACCTTCAAGTAGTGCAACAGGGAGTGGGGCTTAGCCTGACTGGATAGCCACAACGAGTTCTACCTCAGGTGGAGGTGAAGCAGTCCCCCCTGGATAGCTCCCGATGTTCCATCCATTCCATGTGTTCTGTCTTAGAACCTTGAGTTCTCAAACCCATAATTGGCTGGTGGTGCCTTCAAACAGCAGAGTCTGGCATGAATCAATGCATCTCTCTGTATTTTTTTCCGTTTAGTTACAGCATTATGGGATTCCATTCCATTGTATATCTGACAAGATACTTCCTTGAAATCATTTTTAAAAAGTCTAAAAACGTATGTTTTTCGAACAAGCCTTTGGTGACCTATAGATGTTGGAGTGTAGAGCTACTGATCTGTACTGTTCTGCTCTTTTCTATTTTAGTTTTGGTTATGGGATACTCCTTTGTTTCTCTTTCATTTTTATTTTTGTATTTCTTTTTTTAATTTGTTTTGATATATGATGTATGCTTTATTTGTAAACTGTTTTGTCATGACGAGTTAATGGTGACATATCAAGCAATAATAAAACCAATCTTATGGAATCCTCCACCAGATAAACTGAGAACTATTAATGACCTCCAACTGTTCCGTAAAGAAATGAAGACTTTGTTATTCATTGAACATTTTGGAGATAATCACAGCTCTACCCAACATAGTTTCTGATCCGCACTTCCTAGCCCCAACCCCTTACTCCTCCTATTACTATAGCTACCCATACTTAATCTCAGACGCATAAAAAACAGCCTTCTCTTCTCCCACCCAATAATACATTTACTTTAGGTATGTAATTAATGTAAAATAGTTCCTTGTAAATATGTTGAGTGTAAACATGTTCCACTAATGTTTTTTAAAAGTTTAATGTAATTGTTCTGTTCTTTGTAAACCGCCTTTGATTGATGGAAGGGGCAGTATTAAAAAAAACACCTAAATAAAATAAATAAATATCATAAACCATTGGTGCTGCAGTGGGCCATCACTTCTTTATTTAATATTCTTGGTGCCGTGGATCACAGCACCATGGTACTGACAATATTGTGGGGTGAGGGAGCCCCAATCGTGGTTGTTGTGGGGGCATGGTAGCACTTGGGACATAGAGCTGCTGTCAGCTCTATGCACCCAATTGCTATCATCTCTCCCTATGTATTTACCGTGGAGACCCATCGTACCTGCTTCGGCAGGCACAAGAGACCTTTTCCCATGAAATCTGCTAAGGCGGGAAGCGAGGGTGTCTGCGCGAAATCCAGTCCTCTGTAGTATCTGCAGGGACTGCCCCGGGAATGCCCCCCTGAATATACCACAGAGGTTTTCTCCTTACTGAGCGGTTTTGGCTGCTAATACATCATCTTACTTGCCAAATCCTAACATGGTTTGGTAGACATGCCCCCATGAAAATGTGGTAGAAAGATTCAGAAATTGTCCCAGTTGTCCTGGGTACATGGGCTTGGTTGGAAAGAACTTCCAAGAGCCTCTTGATATGTTGCCTGTAGGCATTACATGTTATGAATTCTAGAGAAAAGTTCTCTTTGATACAATGCAAGTATTAAGATGTACACTAGCAAAGGATTTGAGAGACTGAAGTCATTCCATCATATCCAGCCTACTCTAACTTGCAAGTGAGATTCATTCCTGTCATGATATGGACAAAACAAACCCATTTGGAGATGCTATCCTGTGAGACTAGGGTAATTTTATGCCATTGTTTTTTTTTCAGTGTGTTTTATAACTTGATAAATATCATATATCTTTTTTTCACTTTCTCTGCTCAAAATTTTATTTATGCCAAAGACATTTTCCTCTTCTTTCAAGCACAATTTTTGTTTAAGAGTTCTCAGAGGTTGGCATGTTGACAACTCTTCTTCAGATCAAAGAAAATTGTGTTTATACATTTGCATCCTATTATTCATTTCTAAATAGTTATCAGTACAACTGTTCTGTAATATGACTCTATTCTAGACCAAGAAATAATTCAAATGTCAGACTTTATGTAAAACGCCTTAGTCAAAACATAACAGTTTCATTCTAATAATGTGAAATGTAGTGAAATTTTCAGCTTCCATAATGAGTTATATTTTAATAAAGCCCAGTGCATTTTTCCTAGAAAAAAAGGTGTCAGTACTCATATGCAGGGCTCTTTCATTAATACATAAGGACATGGGTCAATTTTAGCAGGCAATGAAAAGTTGCTTGTACTCAGTACCACCATGTACCCCCTCAAAAAATCCTTTGCTGCTCTGTTTTGCTATTCATCTTATAAGTTTTGTAGATCCTGACTCTTGTAACAGGCTCTCTGAATCTCAGTTCCACTGGGTAAACAAGAATGAAGCTACTCCTTGGTTCACCAGATTAGAACAATATTCAGTTCCTTAGTGGTAGCCAGAGGCGGCTCAAGGCAATCTGCTGCCTGAGGCGAGGGATGAGATGGCACCCCCTCCCCCCACACTCCGGGGGGGCTTCCTCAATACTCCAGTCAGGGACTGAACCAAACCAAAAAGTTGATTAGATAATGTGGAGGAAATGCAAGATGTTCGCAAACCAAGGTACTAAAAGAAAGAGCGAGAACCACAACAGTTTATAACACCAAATTATAACTCATTTTTATTTTGTTGTTATAAACTGTGTTACGGTTCCTGCTTTTTCTTTTTGAACATATATTTTGCATTTACAGAATTGCCTCCCGCAACAATGGTTGCAGAGCAGAACTAGGATATTCACCCACAGAACACAGTATCTGAAAAAGAAAAAAAAATCAGATTCTGGTCATCTCACTAACAACAACAAACATTCTCTAGTACAAGGCATATTGTGAGCTAATGCAAAATCCTACAACAAAGTCACTGAGGATCTACAGAGCAAATCTACCATACCATACCATACCAGCACCAACTTCCAAACTCACATTAAGAGCCTACCCAAAAAAACCAGCACTGTAAATACTGCAGCAGACTCTGGAACATCCAAACACCTATTTGAAAAACGGAACAATTCAAATTACTACAGTACAGATCCCTACGTATAAACTCCATGTTAACAGAACACCTGTTCTTGATCATACACTCAGAACACAGACCCTCACCAAGTACAGAATAAGTGACCATAACCTAAAAATAAACGTAGATAAAAATTAAACTGCAATAACAAGAAGCCAGATTCTGCATACTGTACAAAATATAAAGATGACACCAAGTTCGAGCACTAAATTGAAAATAAAATTATCTTCTACCTTTGTTGTCTGACCATTTTATTCTCTGATCATGCTAGTCCCAATATGAGGTTTCTGCTTTCCTCACCTCTCAATGCCTCCCCTGTCTACTTTCACTCCCCAGAGGTGGCTTGAGGGTGATGTGGGGCCATGTGCAGAGACTCTTTGCGGCAAATGTATTTGTCACCCATCTAAAATCCTAGGTGGCTTCCAAACATGCACATTAAATTTAGTAAAACAGATGTGAGAATAAAACAAACATAATAATAAACATTAAATTTGATTAATAAACAGCCACTTACACAAACACCCCACCACCTAATCAAACCATTATAAGTATCTGCACATGAAATTTATTTTGCTATGACCAGATTATTGATGAGGAGGGAAGATATAAAATGAGAAAAATTAATCCTGGTAGCCATGAATTCAAAGGCTGTATTGGACTGTGCTAGAGCTGGAAAAGTCCGGAAATCAACAATGGTGAAGCTATCAGGCTACTAAATAAAATTAAACTGAGACATTCCCTTAACAATTGAAATTTCCATAAATCTGAACTGACAAAATAATTTAAATTTCGGTCTAGAAGCATAAAGAATGCAAACTTCCCCGGTTCTGTTCCAGAATTCCGGCTCGATGTTGTCAGGCAAGGGACGCCTTCCTCCTCCACTGGGGTCAGGACTTTCTATATGCCTTCCCACCCATTCCCCTCATCCCCATAACCCTATTCAAGCTTCAGAGAGACAGAGGTCATATGTAGACAAAAAAGCGTAGTTACTCACCTGTAACAGGTGATCTCCGGGAACAGCAGGAATTTAGTCTTCACATATGGGTATCGTCGTTGCCGACGGAGCCTGCACAGGAACGCTCCCCAGCATCCAATAGGAAAGCTTTTGGGAGCATCCCACAGTGCCTGCGTGCTGCCTTCCCGCCTTTCCAACTGTCCCTCTCCAGTTGAGTTTATAGCTGAGACAAAGAGAGAGGGAGAGAGGGAGAGAGATACAAACTCCTAGGGGAGGTGGGTGGGTTGTGAAGACTAAATTCCTGCTGTTCCCGGAGATCACCTGTTACAGGTGAGTAACTACGTTATCTCCAGGAACAAGCAGGAATGTAGTCTTCACATATGGGGACTCCCTAGCTGCAGATGCCAGGGAGATGGCCCCAGGAAGTTGTTAGGTCTTGTGAAAGGGCCATACTTCCCCCCATGGATCTCTGGCATCCTACCAGGGACGGTGGGTAGGAGTTGACTAAGTCTGAAAAAGGTGTTGAAGAACAGCCTGGCCAAACAAGGCATCCCGGCGGGAGTCCTTGTCTAAGCAGTAGTGGGCTGTGAAGGTATGTACCGAAGCCCAAGTAGCTGCTCGACAGATGTCGCCGATAGACACAGAGTGAAGATGAGCCATTGAGGCTGCCATGGCTCTCACATTGTGAGCAGTGACATGGCCTTCAAGAGGAAGGTTCTTATTCTCATAGGCAAAGGATATGCACTGAGCAATCCAGTTAGATAGAGTTCTTTTGGAAATTGAAAGTCCCAAATAACTAGGATCAAAAGCAATAAAGAGTTGAGAAGATTTTCTATGTTGCTGTGTCCTTTGCAAGTAAAAGGCCAAAGCTCTTTTACAGTCCAAGGTATGAAGGTTCCTTTCTGCACTGGAGGCATGAGGCCTCGGAAAGAATACAGGAAGGTAAACCGCTTGGTTTAAATGGAAAGGCGAAACCATTTTTGGCATAAAGTGTGGATGAGTCCTAAGAACTACCTTATCATGGTGGAACCTTGTATAAAGAGGATCAGCCACAAACGCTTGCAATTCAATTATGCGACGTGCTGATGTGATTACAATGAGGAAAATGACTTTCCAAGAAAGGAATTTCAAAGATGTAGTGGCTAATGGTTCAAAGAGCAGTTTCATGAGCTGCCCGAGCACCATATTTAAGTCCCATGCCACCGGTGGTGGCTTAATGGGAGGCTTTGTTAAAAGAAGGCCTCTCATAAATCTCGCTATGAGAGGATGAGAGGAAATAGGTTGTCCACTTAGAGGCTTGTAAGAAGCTGCAATAGCACTAAGATGGACTCTTACTGAATTTGTCTTGAGACCCGCATTTGACAAATGAAGGAGATACTCCAGTATCGATTCCAGAGGTATCGCAAGAGGGTTAAGACCCTTCTGCGAGCACCATATGGTAAACATTTTCCACTTAAAGGCATACGAGCGTCTTGTGGAGGGTTTCCTAGAAGCATGAAGGATATCCTTTACCTGTTGGGAAAGGTTAAGATCCTGAAATTCTAGGCTTTCAGCAACCAGGCCCTGAGATGCAGAGACTGGGGATTTGGATGCCAGAGCATCCCATCCTCTTGGGAGAGAATATCTGGAGCGGATCCCAACTCCAAAGGCGGAGCTTGAGAGAGATGTAGGAGCAGAGGGTACCACATTTGCCGTGGCCAACGTGGAGCTATGAGGATCATATTACCTCTGTCTCTCTGAAGCTTGAATAGGGTTTTGGGGATGAGGGGAATGGGTGGGAAGGCATATAGGAAGTCCTGACCCCAGTGAAGGACGAAGGCGTCCCTTGCCTGACAACATCGAGCCAGAATTCTGGAACAGAACCGGGAAAGTTTGGCATGCATTTTGTGAACACTCTTGGCGCAGAAGCCAGGCCAAAGGGAAGAACCTTGTATTGGTAGTGCTTTCCTTGAAACAAGAATTGGAGGAATCTCCTGTGATTTGGATGGATGAGAATATGAGTATACGCATCCTTGAGATCTAGAGGACAAAGCCAATCCTGACTTTGAAGGTATGGCAGCAGAGTTCCTAGAGAGACCATTTTGAACTTCTCTCGTAACAAATACTTGTTCAATTCTCTGAGGTCTAAAATGGGTCTGTGTCCCCCTGCTTTCTTTGGAATAAGGAAATAGGGGGAGTAGAACCCTGTACCCTGATGAGTAATGGGTACTTCCTCTATTGCTCCTTGAGCAAGGAGCATTGTGACTTCTTGACCTAAGAGACTGTCAAGAGAGGTCTGAGAATTGAATTGTCTTACAATTGTAGGAGGGAGCATGCTGTGAAAATGAAGCTTGTACCCCTCTCGTACAATGGACAGAGTCCAGTTTTCTGCTGTTATTTGGTACCATCTGTGGGCAAAATGACATAACCTTCCTGGGATGGTCGAGGGTTCTGGACTGTTCAGAGGCAGGAAAGCAAAGTTCTCTAGAGAGGAGTCAAAGACCCTGAGGAGGCTAAGCCTGCTGAGGTGGCTGAGGTTTTGCAGCTTTTGGCTTCTTTTGTTGTCTAGGTTGTTGCTGTTGTCCCTTTTGGGCAGTCTGACCTGGACGGTGTCCCTGTTGGGTATAGGAAGGATAAAACTTCTTTTTCTTATTGAAAAATGGTTTCTTAGAGGATTTTTTCCTTGCAGGATCGGCTGTAGATTTGGACAATCTATCCAAGGTGATATTGTCAGCATCTATCTCATTAGCCATCTCCTGCCAATTCTTGCCAAAGAGATTTTCTCCTGTGCAAGGAATGTTTCCTAATTTATCCTTACCCAAATTTCCAACTCAGATGCCTGAAGCCAGGCAATCTGATGTGCACCAATGGCAATAGCAGAGGTTCTACTTATGCACTCAAAACCGTCAAAGGCTGCACGATTTACAAACTTGGAAACATCCTGAGCATGTTTGACTAGAGTAAGATAGTCTTGCCTTTTGTCATCAGGAAGGAGGGGGCTCATAAGCTCCAAGTCTCCTGTGACCTCTTTAAGGAACATTCCCATATACAAGATATAGGAACTGATCCTAGCTGAGAGCATGGAAGCTTGGAAGCATCGACACCCAAAGGCATCGAGAGTCCTACATTCACGACCTGGAGGATTGGATGCATGTCTCTTAGCACTTTTCATCCTTCTCATGGCTGATTCCACCACCATTGAATGGTGTGGTAATTGAGTTTTTTGAAAGCCAGGACAAGGTGGAACTCGATACATGGTATCGAGTTTTCGAGAATGAGGAGATGTAGTTAAAGGTGTTTCCCACATCCTTAGCATAAGATCATGTAAAATCTCATGAATAGGCAGAGTAGCTGCCTCTTTGTTAGCCTTAGGGTATTGGAGAATTTCCAATTCCTTTGCCCTAGGCTCTTTTTCAGGAGCTACTGTGATGGAAAGGCCTCGGGCCACATTACAGATAAAGTCCTGAAAGGACATATCCTCTGGTGGAGACATTCTGCGCTGAGAAGAAGAGGAATCCTCGGGTAGAAGTACTTTTATATTGGCAGAGTCTTCGGAGTCTTCAGACTCATCAGAGGATTCAAAATACCTCCGATCCCGGTGATCGTGCAAAGCACGGTACAGGTATCGATCGAAGTCGGTATCGGGTTGTTCCGGTACTGATCTGTCGATGCCAGAGACATAGGCATGACTCGGTATGGTTGGCATACCCGCCGATGCTAATGCGGTCGGTACCGGTGTCGGTACCAGTATCCGGTGAGGTGTCTGAAGCGGTTTCAATGGTATCGAAGCCGTGAGAAGAGCCGCTAGACTGTGTTCGATAGCAAGGAATCTCTGGTCTATCGATGCTGCCGATGCTTGGGTGTCGGTACCGGTAGAAGTGGCGGGAACCCCAGAGCATGGCGCCAGTAGTTCTGCCAAGGTTGAGGCCTCGAGAACATCCTGGAGCCCCGTTAGTGCTTTGGAAGCTGAAGCCTCCCGCCGGGGCAGTTTTGCTGGTGAAAATTCCTCAAGGGCAACGCCAGGGGCATCTCGATACTTAGAAGGAGATCTACCCTTTGAGGACCGGCTAGATTTATGTTTAGTTACCTGAGATCCATGGGAGGAAGATGAGGCCCTGGAGGACGTCGATGCAACAGACGCCACATCTGAGGGAAAAAGGGTGCTAAGTTTAGCAGCTTGGTCCTGCCGGCCCCTTTTTGACATCATTCCACAGGAGTGGCACTCTGAAATAGAGTGGTCAGGACCTAAACATTTGAAACACCAATCATGGGTGTCGGTGACGGAACTAGTACTGCCACATTTAGAACATTTCTTAAAACCTGAAGTAGGTTTTTCCATTTTTAAGGAAGAAATTGGGCCTAGTGCCCAAAATGGCACCTAGCACCAAGGAAAAAAGTTTCTAAAGTAAAACACCTCAGAAACTATAATTTTTATTTTTATTTTAAAGAAAGAAGAAAGAACTGGCAGTACCAGTATGGCATCGAAAGAAGGCAGACGCGACCACAAAAACAAAGATTAAAGACAAAATTTTTCTGCGGTGACAGGGTATGCGTCCTGTCGGCTCTGCGGAAAATGAAGAACTGGAGAGGGACAGTTGGAAAGGTGGGAAGGCAGCACGCAGGCGCTGTGGGATGTTCCCAAAAGCTTTCCTATTGGACGCTGGAGATACCCATATGTGAAGACTACATTCCTGCTTGTTCCTGGAGATATGCTTTTACCCATGGGATTTCTTTCCCAGAATTATACTTTACTCCAGAGTGAGGCAAGAGAAAGAACCTAACATAATGGCTCAGCGCAAGAAGCATGGGTGCAACTAATGCCACCTCAATGGGTGGTCTTAGTTGCACCAGCAGCCGTTTTGCCATGTTGAAATGTGGTAACTGCAGGGCGATGTGACTGCCTCCCTGTGTTAGCCTATGGCCCCCTGCTGGTAATGTGACCCATACAAATATTACAAACGCAGAGCTTAGGAAATCTGCTGCTAAATATGCCAAACAAGAGGTGCTCAACAGCACCCATGCAGCACCTCCCACTTCCACACAAACAAGAGCAACGTGGCGCCCCAACACAGCATTTTCCACCTTCAGAAAAATGAGAGGCTAAGTGGCCCCTACACAGCACTTCCCACCCTCTGAAAAACAAGAGGGACTGTGACCCCCAACACAACACCTCCCACTCTAACAAATACCAACATAGGGCTTAGCAACACCAACATAGGGTTGCCAACTTTTTCACCGAGAAAAACCGGACACCTGTGGCTCGCCATGCCCCACCCATTCTCCGCCCCTAGCCCCACCCCTGCCCTGCCCCCAGTCCCACCCATGCTGCATCCCAGCCCCACCCACAAAAATTACCAAGGACGTGTAGGCTAACTCCCCTGGTCAGATAATAACTAAACTGGGAATCCCAAAAGCCAAACATGAAATGTACAACACTGGAGAAATAAAACTATAAAGTAATTTCCTCTTGCACTAAACAAAAACGCAAAGATGTTAGCAATACACACTTCCCAGACCAGACATATTCCAGTTAATAAATTCAAAATAAAAAGTATTTTTCTACCTTCTGTTTGGGAATTTTATTTTTCAGTTGCAATTGCTCCAGTCACTTTCTTCTGGTTTCTTCGTGTCTTCTGCAAGCTATCCATTTGTCTTTTCTTCTCTTTTAGATGTTTTCCATTCTCTCTATATATCTGCTTTAACATACTGATCGTTTCCCTTTTGCTCTTTCCCCCATTTCTTTCCTTATTCCTTTATCATCCACTCAAATTTCGCCCTTCCATTCTCAATCCCCTCTTACTCTCCCAATACCCGGCCCATCGTAGACTTTTCTTCCACACAAAATATCTTTTCCCCTTTCCATTCTCATTCCCCATCCCCTTCTAGTCCTCCCCCCAAATCAGCTCCCTTATAGTTCTAGACCCACCCAGCATTCGCTCCCTTCTAGTCCCATTCTCCCATGCCGCCACATCAGCCCATTTCCAGTCCTATTCTAGCCCATCACCCACTTGCAGTCCAAGCTCCCCCCATCAGCCCATTTCCAGTCCTATTCCAGCTCTTCATCAGCCCATTTCCAGTGCTAGCCCTCCCATGACAGGCCATTGCCAGTCCTGCCCCCCATCACAGCCTCTTTCCAGTCCTAGCCCCCCCCATCACAGCCTATTTCCAGTCCTAGGCCCCCCCTCACCATCGCAGCCCATTTGCAGTCCTAGTCCCCCCCCCACCATCACAGCCCATTTGCAGTTCTAGCCCTCCCATCACAGCCCATTTCCAGTCCAAGTCCCCCCCCCCAACCATCACAGCCCATTTGCAGTCCTAGCCCTCCTAATCACAGCCTATTTCCAGTCCAAGTTACCCCTCCCCCCACCATAACCCAATTCCAGTCCAGGTCCCCCCCCCCATAGCCCAATTCCATTGCAGCCCCCCCCCCATAGCCCATTTCCAGTCCAGGTCCCCTCCCATAGCCCAATTCCAGTCCAGGCCCCCTCCCATAGCCCAATTCCAGTCCAGGTTCCCCCACCATAGCCCATTTCCAGTCCAGGTCCCCCTCCCCCATAGCCCATTTCCAGTCCAGGTACACCCCCCCTCCATAGCCCAATTCCAGTCCAGATCTCCCCCATAGCCTATTTCCAGTCCAGGTTCCACCCCCCCCCCCCCCCCCCCCGCCCCATAGCCCAATTCCAGTCTAGGTTCCCCCCCCCCCCCCATAGCCCATTTCCAGTCCAGGTACACTCCCCCCATAGCCCAATTCCAGTCCAGATCCACCCCCCATAGCCTATTTCCAGTCCAGATTCCACCCCCTCCCCCCCATAGCCCATTTCCAGTCTAGGTTCCCCCCTATAGCCCATTTCCAGTGCAGGTACACCTCCCCCATAGCCCAATTCCAGTCCAGTCCCCGTCCCCCCCCAATAGCCTATTTCCAGTCCAGGTCTCTCCCCAGCCCATTTCCAGTCCAGGTACACCCCATCACAGCCATCCAGTCTTTGGCCCCCCCCCCTCCCACACATCAAAGCCCATTTGTAGTCCTAGCCTCCCCTCCCCCCCCCCCCCCCGACCAGCCCTGTGGCTGTCTTGAGGTGCTTCAGAGGGAGCCGGAGAAGCCCGCGCGAGGCCCCGGCTCCCTCTGTACAACCGCCAGCGTGAAGATCTTTTTCCTTCACGCTGGTGGTTGTTTCTGTGAAGCCGCGAATGCTGGGAAGCCGCGAATGCTGGTGAAAAGCGGGATATAAATACAGTTAAATAAATAAATAAAAACTAGTTTTTTGCTCTGGCCGCTCCTGATCTTGCAGCCAGAGCAAAAAAACGGCTTTTCAAGGGCCGGTTTTACTTCTCTGCCGGCAGCTGGCCTGGCCATGGAAAAATCAGCCAGGTCGGCTGAATACCGGCCGGTTGGCAACCCTACACCAACATAACTCCTGAAACTGCACACTGGACCAGCATGGTGCTAATGTAAATATATATTCCGTAAAAAACAAAGGAAATGCAAGATGCTTGCACACCAAGGAAGTAAAAGAAAACGTGAGAACCACAGCGCAGTTTATAACACCAAATTATAAAATTATAACTCATTTTATTTTTATAAACTGCGTTATGGTTCTCGCTTTTTCTTTCTGAATCCACAGAAACCTCTCCCTCAACAATGGGTGCAGAGCAGAGGTAGGACATTCACCAACAGAACTCAATATATATAAAAAAAATCTGATTCTGGTCATCTCACTAACATTCTCCAGTACCAGGCGTATTGTGAACTAATATAAAACCCTACAAAAGTCACCGAAGGTCTACAAGGCCAGATCTGTCCTACTACATACCAGCATAAACTTCCAAAACTCATACAAGGGGCCTACCCAGAAAGAAGCAGCACTATGCATACTGCAGCAGGTCCATACACCAATTAAAAAAGCTAAACAAGTCAAATTACTACAGTACAGATCCCTGCATACAAACTCCATGTTAACAGAACGCCTGGCCTAGGTCATACAGACCCTCACCAAGTACAGAATAAATGACCACAACCTAAAGTAAAAATAAAAATATGTAGAATAAAATTAAACTGAAACCCCAAGAGGCCAGACTCTGCATGCAGTGCAACACCAGAAAAATAAAAGAAATGCACTCCCCCATACTTTGTAAAATATAAAGATAGCGCAAAGTCCAGTCACTAAATTGAAAATATTTTTTTCTACCTTTGTTTGACCATTTTATTCTCTGATCATGCTGGTCCCGATCTAAGACTTCTGCATTCCTCTGTCTTCTTTTAGCTTTCTTTCTACAGTCTCTAGTCTAGTCCATCTGCCATTTCTTGTCTCACCTTTTGTTTTCTTTACTTCCTTCCATCTTGGATATTATTTTTTTTTTTCCTTTTAGCTTTCTTCCATTTATTTCTCTCTCTCTCAATTTATTTATTTATTTAACTGGTTTTGGTATACCGTTTTTCTACCAGTCAAAACAGTTTACAAACAACAATGTGCACAAAGGTGTAAACAGCAAGGGGTGCATGCAATACCTCCGCGCTCTCTTCCTTTCCTATCCCTCTGCAACCAGCACTATGCAATCTCCATATCATATCATCCCCTCCCTATTACTCCCATGTCCAGCACCTCTCCATCTCCTTCTCACCTCTCTCTCCCTATTAACCCATGTACGACATTTCTCTTTTCCCTTATTACCCCGTGTTCAGCATCTCCCCTCTGTCTCCCTTTGTCCCCCCTCCCCTAGTCCAGCATTTTCCTATAGTCTCCCTATAACCCCCTGGCCAACATCACTACTTCATTTCCACTCCTTACTTCTCCGTCTACCCATTCACCCATGCTGATATCTGCCTTTATCTCCCTAGCCCCCAACCTCAATCTTATCCCCACTGCCTCCCTATTCCGCTCCCCACATCCAGCATCTCCCTTCTTGACTCCCTGCACCCATCCAAGTCCACCTCCCAATGCCCCCTCATATCTACCCCCCCCTTCCTAGTGCCCCCTCCCCCATGTCCACCGCTTGTATGTACAAGGGGCAGAGCCCACGCATGGAGCAGCACGTCCCACAGGTAGGGGCTGTGCAAGCCATGATCCCAGCCCAGAGACATACTGCTCCACGGATGGGCTCTACTTCTCTGGGCTGTGATTGCTGCCTCTCATAGCCTTCTGCCTGTGGGGTCAGCATATCCCACGGGCAGGGGCTGTGCAAGCAGCAACTGCAGCCCAGAGAAATAAAGCTTGCCGTTGTTAGTCGCCCGTCCCCACTCAGCATGGCCTGCGGCCTAGTGGAGATCCTGCCCACTGGACATGCTGCTTCCACAGGCAGATGGTTCTAAGAGGCCACGATTGCTACTCACAGCCTTCTGCCTGCAGGAGCAGTGTGTCCCGTAGGCAGGCTGCCCTCTAGGTGAGGGCTTCCCCCTGCAACCTTACCCAGCTTGCTAGCCTTGCCTCTGCGTCAGTGGCTTAATAAACGAAAAGCACGGGTACTCACAGACTCTGGCTTACTTGCGAGTTCTGATGGTCCTGCCCCCTCTGATACATGCTTGTACGTCAGAGGGGGCAGAATAGTCAGGAAACTTACAAGTGTGCCAGTCTGCGAGGCCCCACACTTTTGCTTTTTTTTTTTTTCCATTAAAGTTTTTTTTAAAATATCTAACCATAGCCCGTTGCTGCTGCTGCTGCTGCTGCTACTTGTCCTCATATCAGAGGGCAGTGGTGGGGGGGGGGGGGGGAAGGGGCAGCGGCAGCCAAACTGCAAGCAGCAGGTGGGGTTGTGTTGAAGGCAGGAGGCAGCAGTTGCTATTGGGACGGTCGGGTCTTCTCAAGAAAATAATATAAAAGGCAGGATCTTGTTACCAGCGGCGGCAGCAGGTAAAACAATGAATGTTTACGCTATGCTTTGGTACCAGTGTCAGTTGGTTGCAGCAATCAAAGAGGACAGCCGGGCAGTGGATGAAAATCACGCTCCTGGCTTCTCCTTGATTCAGGCTGCACTGATTTGCTGGGACCAGGCTGGAGGGAAAGCAGCAGTGGAAACCAGCAACAAAATTAAATAAAAACAAAAGCACTTAATTGGTGCTTTGACGCTGAAGCCACCCCCTGGAAAATGCTGCCTGAAGCGGCCTCCTCAGTTCTCATCATAGTGCCGCCCCTGGTTGTAGCTATGGCCATATGTCTTACATTGTATATAACATATAGAAAGAGATTGATTTGATTCTGAATGAAAAACATTGTCCCAGAGCTCATAGGCACAGACAATCCTGAGGTCATGAAAGCCTGCAACAACAGTGTCAGAGGAAAAGGCATTTAACAAATTTTGAAATGCAAATTAAAACTCCCCCTGAATTCAGAAGTTAATCCATAGTACGAGGTGGCATAAGGTTTGTTGGAAAATTACCTGTTCTGGAACATTGCCTCAAGGGCATTTCTTTTCTTAAAGATCAGCTTTTTGTACTTTCCTGTTCCATGTTTTGTTTTGTGAGCAAACCTTTTCTCTCACAGTGCTAATGCAATTCTCTGCTTATGTATCTTTCAATATTTTTCTTCCTCTTCGACGGGGCCCTGGTTACTAAAGCTTATCCCCCCTCTTCTCTGTCAAGGGGAGAAATGTTTAGTAAATCTGGCTTGGCATGCAATTAATGTAGCATGTGGGTCTTGTTGCAATACCTTCGTTGTTTTTGTCTCTCTCAGGCTTTTTTTCAATGTTTTGTTGTCTTTGAAAAGCCTTTAGAAGATTCAAGAATGTTTACGTTTGAGATTATTGTGTAAGAACTATATTTGATCAATGTTATTGCTTAGTTTCAGTCTAAGCTCAATGTGAGGTAAGTTTTCAGGCTTAGTTTCAGCCACAGCAAAAGGCTCGAGTTGTGGGTGCCTATTTGAACCCAGGAGTCCTGCAGTTTAGGATCTTGAGTAGGTTTCCAGTGTGCTGAATACCTACAATACAGTGCTGAGAATGAGTTTGAGAACCCCTAGGATGGTCTATATTTAGCACAGTTTATATCCAAAATAGATCCTAATCTAAACCCAGATATGAAAGATAGAGAACCCCACTGAATAAATAACTCAGACAAAAAGGATCTACTATTATTTATTCAACAAAAAAATGAAACAATAAGGAGCCTTTTTACTAAAGTACAGTATACTGCTCGATAATAATTACTGTGTGGCCATAGTAACAGTTATGGCATGGCCTCAGAATTAATCATGCACCAGCTTTATTTAATTTTTAATTTTAGTTCCTTAGCTGCGCACTTTAGGAGATTCGTTTTTTTAACCTTATGCATACGTATGCAGATGATGTAGAATTTTTTATTCCCATGAAGAATTCTTTAAAGAGTTGTTGGATCAACTAAGCCAGGTTCTACGAGTTCTGGGGAATTGGTTGAATAATGATAAATTAAAAATTGAATTTGTCTAAAATGGAAATGTTATGGGTTGGGGGTAAAAATATTCCTGAAAACATTAAATCAATCCAGATTTTAGGCCAGATGTAGATGTTCCGTATGAGGTGCATAGTTTGGAAGTTATTACTGGCACAATTAGCTTTTAAATCATACGTGGTAGATGTACAGAACAAAGTTGGTATAAGTTAGATTTACTGTAATGCTTTATATGTGGGAATGTTGAAGAAATTACAGTACTACACAAATTGTAACATATTCATCAAACAGCAGTGAAAATGATTACCATAGTGGGTATATGAAAAGAGTGACCCCCTCTGCTATATAAACTTCATTGGTTACTAGTCAGGTATAATTTAAGATATTGTGTCTCACGTTTAAAGCTATTCCTAGTATTGGACCTGTGTATTTATCAATAGGTTGAAGAGATATTCTAGTGCAAAATCTCCACAGTCCTCTGCTCATTGTCCTTTGATGATAGTGTCTGTTTTTCTTTTTCTTAGATGAGGATTAACGATAGATGTTTCTCAGGAGCTGTTCCAAGATTATGGAACAGCAAGAGATCAGAGAGCTCACAAATTATCTTCTCTTTCATAAGGTACCGAAGAGCTGATCGTTTGGAAACTATTTTAGAGTATATTTAGAATGATTATTGATTGTATGTATTTTATGTGAATTTTTGATGTTAAGAACATAAGAGATGCCATACTGGGTCAGACCAAGGTCCATCAAGCCCAGTATCCTGTTTCCAATAGTGGCCAATCTAGGTCACAAGTACCTAGTAGTTTCCCCAGAAGACACAGGTTCCAGAATGCTTATATTGGGGCAAGCAGTGGATTTCCTGGGTCCCCTTTAATTATGGTTTATAGACCTTTCCTCCAAGAACTTGTCCAAATCTTTTTTTAAAACCTGCTACACTTACAGCTTTTACTGCGTCCTCCGGTAACAAATTTCAGGGTTTGATTACGTGTTGAGTGAAAAAATATTTTCTCTTATTAGTCTTATATGGGTTACACTGTACCTTCATTGCATGTCCCCTAGTCTTTCTATATTCTGATAACGTAAACAATCGATCTACGTTTACCCGTTCCATTCCCTTCATTAATTTATAGACTTCTATCATATTTCCCCTCAGCTGTCTCTTTTCCAGGTTAAAGAGCCCTAAACCTTTTAGCCTTTCTTCATAGGAGTATCCTTCCATCCTCTATACCATTTTGGTGACTCTTCTCTGAATCTTTTCTAGTAATGCTATATCCTTTTTAAGATACGGCGACCAGAATTGCACACAATATTCAAGGTGCAGTCTCACCATGGAACGGTATAGAGGCATTATAATATCTTTTGTTTTATTTTCCATTCCTTTCCTTATGATACCTAGCATTCTATTTGCTCTCTTGGCCGCCGCTGCACACTGGGCCGAAGGTTTTAACATGTTATCCACAATGACGCCTAAATCTTTTTCCTGAGTGATGGTTCCTAATGTGGAACCTTGCATCGTGTAACCATAGTTTGGGTTGCTCTTCCCTAGGTGCATAACTTTGCACTTGTCCACATTAAATTTCATCTGCCATTTTGATGCCCAGTCTTCCAATTTATCAAGATCCTCTTGCAATTTTCCACAATCCTCTTGGGTTTTAACAACTTTAAATAGTTCTGTGTCATCTGCAAATTTGATAACCTCACTCGTTATTCCACTTTCCAGGTCATTTATGAATATGTCAAAAATCAGCGGACCCAGCACAGATCCCTGGGGTACACCACTATTCATCTTTCTCCATTGGGAAAATTGGCCATTTAGCCCTACCCTCTGCTTTCTATCTTTTAACCAGTTCCTGATCCACAGTAGTACACTGCCTCCTATCCCATGACTCTTTAGTTTTGCCAAAAGTCTCTGATGAGGGACCTTGTCAAAGGCTTTCTGAAAGTCCAGATACACTATATCAACCGAATCACCTTTGTCCACCTGTTTATTCACACCTTCAAAAAAAATAACAGATTAGTAAGACAAGATCTTCCTTGTCTAAAGCCATGTTGGCTGTCTCCCATTTTTTAATGGTTTCTACCATTTTCTCTGCTACTGATGTCAAGCTCACCAGTCTGTAGTTTCCTAATTCACTCCTGGAACCCTTTTAGAAAATTGGTGTTACATTCGCCACTCTTTAAGTACTACAGATGATTTTAATGATAGTTCACAGATTACTAAAAGTAGGTCTGCAATCTCATATTTCAGTCCTTTCAGTACCCTGGGATATATGTCATCCTGTCCAGGTGATTTGCTATACTTTAGTTTATCAAATAGCTGTATTACATCTTCTCAATTTATTTATTTATTTATTTAGCTTTGTATACCTCCTTTCTCCATGTCAAGGTGTTACATAGAACAATTGCAGATACATTGTAACAGTGGTGTGAAACTATGTTATAAAGTAATTGTGTTATGGTTTTTTTAATCCTTTATTTAAAGCTTTGCTTAACATTGCATATAGCAAATACAGACATAACATAATGTATTAACAACAACAATCCATCTCTCTCACTCTTAGGCAATTAAAGTGATATCTATAGTAGACATTACAAGTTGCACATCTAGGGAAGGGAAATATATGCAGATCTCTTTCTTTCCTTTCGAACAGGTAGTAAGTATATTTATCCAGAGCTGACCATTTATTACTTTTCACATTAGACATCTGGGTCAAAACAGTTGCATATTGCTCATAGAGACTATACTGATATAACATATTCCACCAGTCATGAAAGTTTAGTAGACTTGAATTTTTCCAAAGCATCAGGATTAACTTAATACCTATTCCAATCATGAGGTCTAATAAGTAATAATTTGGCTTCTTTAGCATTGGGATCCCTGCCAAGGATTGAAATATCACAATTTTCCACATGATTGGAGTATTAAACTTAAGCACATGCTGTATTCGCTACCAAACTTGATGCCAAGAATTTTGGACCACTGGGCATGCAAATAGCATATGATGAAAGATGCCAATATCTTGCTGACGTGACCAGTAGCAATTGGTGGAGTTGGCTTTCCATTTAAAGATCAGCCACGGTGTTATGTAGGCCTTATGGGCCATGAAAAACAGTGTTTGTGTTAGGCTAGCAGAGTGGGACACTCTTATTACTGTACTCCAATATTTTTCCCACATTTAAGGGGAGAATGACAATTCTGTCTCTTGTTCCCATATTTTTTGAATATCCCTGGAGACCTTACTATTGAAGCATTGTGTAGTATAATGAAGCTATTTCCTTCTTGTCTGTGATAGCTCGGGTATCCTCCAATAGAGCCCACTTTTGGACCAGTTGTACAGGGCTAATTACTCTCTGAATAGAATGTTTCAGTTGGGCCCATTGGAAGTATTTAGAGCTGGGGAGACCAAATTCTTCTTGTAGCATGGGAAAGGATTTGAAGGCTCCTCCTCTGATGAAGTGTCCTATTATACATATACCCTTTTGTTGCCCAGTTTTTCCAAAAGAAGGTTTTATGAGCAGCTTTGAATAATGGGTTATGCCAAATAGGAAGACTAAGTGGGTGTGGATCTTCTTTATAACACGTGCTAATAAGTTTCTGAAAAGATCTTTGTGTGGCTGTAACTACTGGTAAGGGACAATCTGTATTCTGCATTTGTATCCCTATTAGGAGATGGCGGGGAATTGGCTTTACAACTTCTTCCAAGCGTGCCCATGTAGGGTCTAAATTTGGTGAGGGTCGATGAGCCCAACGTGCCCCTTGTTTTAGAATAAATGCATGATGATATCGGAGAAAATGCGGGAACTAGACTCTACCTTCTGACTTTGCCAATTTTAATTTTTTAATGGCTATTCTTGGAGTCTTCCCTTTCCATAAAACCTTTACCAACAAACGCTCTATTTTCTTATATGTTGTTAGGGGGAAATGGTTTGGTAGCATGGTTAGTACACAATTTACTTTTGGTACCACCATAATTTTTAAAGAGTCTAACCGGCCCCACCAAGTAAGATGTAGAGGTGACCATTGTAAGAAGGTTGTTTCTACAAGTTTCACTAAGTTTGTGGCATTTCTTTCCATTGTAGTTTCTAAGTCTGGAGAGTACTGGATGCCTACATACTTTATTGCCTTCTGTTTCCATTGAAAGGAGAAGACCGCCAAGTCTTCTTTTAAGACCTTACTATTTAATGGCATGGCCACCGACCTATTCCAATTAATCTTGTATCCGGATAGTTTTGACTATTTCCCTATTGTCCTTAAGACCTGTGGGATAGATCCTGGAATGACAAACAGGAGAACATCATCTGCATAAGCTGACAATTTGATTGATTCTGGTACTGAAAACCCACTATTTCTGGGGTCTGCTGAATTAGTAGGGCAGGGCGTTCTAGAGCTAATATAAAAAGTATTGAGGATAGCGGGCAACCTTGTCTGGTGCCTCTGTGGAGATTGAAGGGAGGAGTTAAATGAGAGTTGGATAGAATCTGGGTTTTGGGGTTATCAAAGAAAACGTCTGGGTGCTTATTTGCACCGTGGCTCTAGTCCATCGTCCCTCGATGTCTGAGCGCATTTGGACTACAATAGGGGAACAGCTCCTACGTATCAAGATAGCCACACCATTTTTTTCCCTAGTGCTGGGGAACAAGAGACCATCATATATCGACCCAGGCCCAGTTTCTTTGTCTCTGCCAGAGAAAGATATGTTTCTTGCATAGATAATATCTGTAGCTCCCTTCTGGCAATACAATAAGATTTTCTTCTGTTTAATTGCGTTATTTCTACCTTTTACGTTTAATGAGAGAAAATTATGGGGGTTCATCCCATTGGCTATTATAGAATACATTCCTATGGTCTACTGTATGGAAATCTCTTCTAATCAGTATCATGTCCCCTAAAGTGGTGTCTAGCCAGCAAAACGATTCCATCTTGCCCTTCCCCATAAATCTGATGTTCTGAACTTTAGTTTGACTGCTGCCAGGTGTGAGAGATAGGTAACAAAGAACCATCAACTGAACTACAGACTTTAGGTAAGTCACTGAGCAGCCAGACCTAGTGAAAAGAAACTGCTCCTCCTCGTTAAATTACCTTCCCTCCTCTAAAGTTCTCTCAGCAGCTTAATTTAAGGGCTACTTATGGTTCAATGCTTAAAAGGAGGCTACTTCCTCCACAACCATTCTTATAGTCCTGATCATTTAAAATAGTTTTTAATCCATGCCTCTGTCATGGCCAACAATCAAAAGACTTAGAACTGTCCAATAATCCAGTAACTCAAAGTCTCAATCTAATATTTCCAAGCTCCATTTTTAATTGACTTACTTGAACAAATGGAGTGGAGGAGTAGCCTAGTGGTTAGAGCAACTGCCTAGTTCCCAGACGATCAAGGGTTTGATTCCCACTGGCACTCCTTGTGACCTTGGGCAAGTCAGTTTACCATCCATTGCCTTGGAAGAAGAGGTCTGACAGTCTACTTCTGGTGATACATTGCCAAGAAACCTCAGAGGCAGCTGGGTTGCTAGGAGTTAGCACTGACTCAATGGCACTAAAAAAAAGAAACCTTGACCAAATACAAACTATTGCATTTCAGTCTCCCCTAAGCTCTCCAAATATGTTTAGAGCAGCGCTGGATCTTCAAAAGTCTGTGTTTGGTTGTGCAGGGTCACTTGGAGTCTCTCTGGAAAAAATAGACTGTATCTAGCTTACAGTTGTGGTCTAAATGCAAGC
This sequence comes from Ichthyophis bannanicus, assembly GCA_033557465.1. Lineage (NCBI taxonomy): Eukaryota > Metazoa > Chordata > Amphibia > Gymnophiona > Ichthyophiidae > Ichthyophis > Ichthyophis bannanicus. Next base: position 134,204,657 of record CM066036.1, on the reverse strand, counting down.
AGCTACCGTGGCTTTATGAAAGTCAGGGTAGAAGGAGATTTTATGACCTTCATATACTACCGGAGTTTTAATTTTTGCCATCTGAAAAACTTGTACTTGCTAATATCTCAGGATAAAAATAATCAGAGGCCTTGGAGTTTTCTTTTATCTTTATCTTTATTTTTCATTTGATATACTGCCCAGGCCAAGGCATCAGAGCGGTTTTGCGCTGCTGAATGCTTAGGGATGTGATGCATTCTTTCAATCTCTAATGGTCTGTCTGGTTTATAGTGGAGCAATTTGGGGAGCATGTCTTCAAGGAAGCGGATTGGATCTAACCCTTCTACTGATTCTTATATTGTTCCACCATGTGTGGTTATTAAGGTCTTCCATTAGCCGCTCTAATTGCTGGACCTGCTTCTCTGTTTTTTCTATCTGTAGCAGTTGCTTCAAGTGAGCCGCCACCCGGGTCTCTACGTTGTCCATACAAATGGTGAGATCTTCAAGTTTTACATTTAGCTCTACTACCTCCATGTGCACCGCTGCAACTGCTTCCCTGTTTGCAGCAACCATGTCCTTGACTGCTCTGATTTCTTTTAATAGCTCTTGTACATCACCGCTGCTTTCCCTTACTGGCGCCATTTTGTGCGGGGATGGGGGATCCTATTTCTGCTTCTTGTAGCCGGGTACTTGCTGAGTCGAGCAGTCTAATCAAACAGGTTTAATCGCTGCCATATTGATGTCTTGAGCTGCCTTAAAGTTCGTCCTCAAAGGGCCGTCCAGCCAAGCGGAAATTAGGATTCTATCAGCACTGTGAGAAGCCGATCTCTCATGCGGCCATCTTGGCTCTCCGCAGGCTCTGCCTCCGTAATTATGTTATGTTCAATGTAAACTGCCCTTGATCCTTGGAAGGGGCAGTATAAAAAAAAAAAAGCTAATAAATAAATAAATAAACAGCATGCAGACAAGACCCCAGAGGATATTAACTATCTACAGATTGTAACACTGATATGAAACTATATACAATAAGCAAACAAGACCTGGGGGGCGTGGATTTTAACTACATCTACATTTCAGACTATATGCCAGTTAATGCTATTTATCATGTTTGAATCTTGTGAGGGAGGCGGTTATGGTGTTGTGTTGAAATGTTCCATGAAACAATGTGTCTTTAGGTGTTTTCGTAAAGTCTTGAGGTCAGCAGTGAATCTTTGTCCGGTAGTCTGTTCCATATGGATGGTGCATATAACTGGAATGCCCTTTTACTTGCTTGCTGGTTTGATTTGGTCCTGGTGTGATAAATGGTCAGGGTGTTTATTGTGGATGTTCGTCTGGTTCTTTGTGGTTGGGAGGGTTGTAAAAGAGAGCTGAGGTGTGTGAGGGAGTCCACATGGATGGCTTTATGGGTTAACATTATTGGTTTTTACCTTATGTGGCTCAGCAGAGGGAGCCAATTTGAGTATTGGAATTATATGATCCTGCTTTATCGCTTCTGTTAGGGTTCTTGCTACTAAGTGGAGAGTCGTTTGGAGTGGAAGAAGTGGAGATTATGGTAGTCCTTGGTAAATGGCATTGCAGTAATCTAGATGGGGTATTACTATTGGTTGTAGTACCGTCCAAAAGTCTTCTGGCTTGAGGAGTGGACAGAGTCATTGTAGTATCTTTGTTTTGTGGTAAATTGTTTTGGTGGGTTTTTTTATATGGGCTTTGAACGTTAGATGTTGGTCCAGAGTGACTCCGAGGTAGTTGACCTCTTTCTCAGTTTTGATTGTGGTTTCATTCAGCGTTATCGTGGGTGGAGGTGTGAATGTGTATCATTATGTAGAGGGCTTCTGTCTTGCTGAAGTTAATTTGCAGGCAGTTGTCTCGTAGTCAGTCAGTAACTTCTGTGAAACAGTCTTGGTAGGCAGAGGGGTTGGGTTGATTTGGTCCATATATCATAATATCATTTGCGTAAACATGGACATGAAGACTGTGCAATCTTATGACTGTGCAGAGTGGTCATAAGTAGAGGTTGAAGAGAATGGCGGAGAGGGTGGATCTTTGGGGGACTCCCTGCGTTTGCTTGTATGAGATGGAGGTGTTGTTTTCTACCTTTATCTGTTGGCACCTGTGAGGTATGATGTGAACCACTTGAGTTCAGTGCCCTGAATTCCATCAGTGTAGAGACATTTTTGAAAGAGGTGGTAGGTCACATTGTCGAACGCTGATGATATGTCCAAGAAGATAAGTAGAAAGCTTTAATGAGCACATTGCATCCCTTGTGTTAGGGTATATATCAGTGTGGTTAGTAGAGTTTCCACACCATGGTGTGGACAGAGCCTGTGTTGCTGAGGATCAAATAGGTTATGCTTTTTGATATGATCTTGCAGTTGGTGCTGTACTGTTTTCTCAAAAACCTTTGCCAGGAAGGGAAGGCTTGCGATTGGTCTGTATGATGAGGGATCGGAGGGATCAAGATTTGTTTCAATGCCTCTGTTACGTCACCTTTAAATTTTGTTTCTGGCATGGGTAAGTTTCCTACATCTTCAGTAAAGACTGAAGCAAAGAATTAATTCAGTCTCTCCACTATGGCCTTGTTTTCTCTTAGTACTCCTTTTATCCCTCTATCATCTAAAGGTCCAACTGACTCTCTCACTGGTGTTTGGATAGGAACATACTTGAAAAGGTTTTTATTATGCACTTTTGCTTCCATGGCAAGCTTCTTTTCAAATTTTCTCTTTGTCTGCCTTATTAATGCCTTGCCTTTAACTTGTCAGTACTTACGTTAAGTTTCTTGTTTTCATCATTTGGTAATTTGTTCTATTTTTTGAAAGATTCTCTCATAGCTATAGGACTCTGTGACCTTGCCTTTAAGCCATGCTGGCTGTCATTTGGCCTTTCTTCCACCTTTCTTAAAGCATGGAATACATCTGGTCTGGGCTTCCAAGATAGTAATTTTAAATAATGCCCTGGCCTTGTAGTTGCTCCTTTTAGTTTTTCCTTACCATTTTCCTCATCATAGTCTTCTTTTTTTAAGGTTAATTGCTAGCACGGTGAATTTCCTTCCTCCCTCCATTTATATATGTTATGATCACTGTTGCCAGACGGCCCCAACAGCATTATCTCTCGCACTAGATCCTGTGTTCCACTATGTTTATGTTTATTGTTTATTTAAAATGCTTTCTATACCGCCCCATACCAATGGCGTCTGGGCGGTTTACAAACAAAAATTAAAACAGTTACAACATAGGCTGTCAGAAAAGTTAAAAAGAACGCCAGTTAAAATCTTAAAAAGGACAGCAGAGAGACAGATAACAGAAACAGCAAAGTATAAGAAGAAACATCAACAAGAGGAGGGGGAGGGAGACACGGACGAGGGAGGGAGGTCAAACGCCAAACAAAACAAGTGGGTTTTTAGCTGTCGTTTGAAGGCTTGATATGATTGCTCTGCACGGAGAGGGGGGGGAAGTGAATTCCAGAGCCTAGGACCCAAGAAGTAAAAAGCCGAAGAGCGTGTAGACTCCAAGTGAGCTTGAGAAGGAGAAGGAAGGGCCAACCGATTAACGTGGATAGAACGGAGCAGACGATGGGAAGTACGAAATTGAAGAAGATCTGCAAGATAGAGAGGGGTACCAGTGTGAGTCACCCTGTGCACAAAAGTGAGGACCTTATATTGTATACGAAAAGAAACCGGTAACCAGTGATGATGCAGAAGTAAGGGAGTGACATGGTCATAGCGAGAAGCACAGGAAAGGAGACGGACAGCTGCGTTCTGAATACGTTGTAGACGGGAGAGTTGAGATTGGGGTAGACCAGCAAGAGAAACATTACAGTAGTCGAGACGGGAAATTGCAAAGGAGAGAATAAGAGTAGCAAAAGCAGAGGGTGAGAGAAAAGGACGCACAGGACGAAGTTGTTTGAGGGATAGAAAAGAACGTTGAACTATGGAAGTGATGTGTTCTTTAAAAGAAAGAGAGGAATCAAGAATAACACCAAGATACTTAAGGGATGAGACGAGAGGAATGGGCTGGGAAGAGAGGGAAGGGGCGCAGGTGGGGGAAGGGCTTCCAAGGGTAAACCAAATGGCAAATGATTTAGTGGGATTAACCTGAAGAAAATTAGAAGTGAACCAAGAAGCTACAGCAGAAAGACAGAGATTAAGAGGAGAGATATCAGGGATATGTGAATCAGTGTGGTGCAGCAGAATGATATCATCCGCGTAATAGTATGCGGAGATACCAAACTGCTGAACCACAAGTGCAAGGGGAGCCAAGAAGACATTGAAAAGGAGAGGGGCAAGGACAGAACCCTGTGGCACACCACAAGTAAGAGGAGTGGAGGGTGAAGAAGCGGACCCAGCAACCACTGAGAACGAACGGCAAGAAAGAAAAGAACGAAACCAGTGAAGGACAGTCCCAGAGAGACCAGCATTTTGAAGACGAGTGAGAAGGGTGCTGTGATCCACCAGATCGAAAGCTGCAGAAAGATCAAGAGAAACAGCAAGAGTAAAAAGACCGTGATCGTGAGCAGCATGCACCTCATTAAGAAGGGAAAGAAGGATAGATTCAGTACTGTGACCAGGACGAAAACCAGACTGCCGAGGGTGAAGAACAAGAGAGATTTCAAGGTGAGCAGATAGCTGAAGGAAGACAAGTTTCTCAAGAAATTTAGAAAGAAAAGGGAGATTAGAAACAGGACGCCAGTTTGAAAGAGCTGTGGGGTCAGATGTGCGGGATTTCAGAATAGGACGAACAATAGCGTGTTTCCAAGATGTAGGAAAGAAACCAGAAGATAAGCTAGCATTAAAGAGAGAGAGAATATAGGGGGAAAGAGACAGAGAAGATTCCAGAAGCCAGTGAGAGGGAATAGGATCAGCAGGACATGTGGTCTTTCGGATAGAAAGGAAAGTAGATTGAAGGACAGCTGGGGAAATCAACTCGAATGAAGACCAAGAGTGGGATAAGGTAGGAGTGGGGGATAAAGAGGATAAAGGAGACAGTGGAGCGAGCAGAAAAGGCCCTGCAACAGGGGAAAGAGGGGGAGGACAGGAGGGGAAAGACTGACGGAGGGTCTTTACTTTAGAAGCAAAGAAGGAAGCAAGGGAGGAGGGATCAGGGGAGGCCGAGGAGGAGGGAGGAAGGGGAGGAAAAGCAGAGTGAGATGCTGTAAGAGAACGAAAGATAGTATAGAGTCTCCGAGAGGAGTTAGAGGAAGAAGAAATAAGCTTAGAATAGTAATCTCGCTTTGCAGAGTGAAGGAGAGTGCGGTAATGATCATGACAGGAACGAAAATTGTGAAGAGAGGAAGAGGAAGGGTGCTTGCGCCAAAGGCGTTCCGCCCTACGAAGATACTTTCGGTGCAGGAAAAGACCAGAATGAAACCAAGGGTGCTGAGGGTAGTGTTGAGAAGAGTGGTGAGAACGAGGAGGGGCGATATCATTAAGAGCAGCAGACAGAGAAAAGTGCCAAAGATGGGCTTGGGTATCAACGGGAAGAAACGCAAAATCACTAGGGAATAAAGACGCTGGGGAAGGAAACTGATGAAGTGTGTCAGCAGTAAGCTTACGGGTTGGTGGAATAGGGAGAGAACAAGAACCAGAAGCACAGTGAGAAGATGATAGTGTAGAGTCAAAAGAACCTGACAAAGAGGACTGAGCAGGGATAGTAAAAAGAAGACACAAATGGTCAGACCACGGGAGAGACAGTGAGGAGAGAGAGGAAGGGATATAGAGGAAGACTCAGACGCAATGAGAAGATCCAAGGAGTGACCAGCAGCATGGGTGGGGAAAGAAACAAATTGGCGCAGAGATAGATCAGAAAGAAAGGTGAGAAAGGAGAGGTCCCTTGTTGAGGAGGGTAAGTCGATATGGACGTTAAAATCTCCCAAAATTAGGAGATTCGAATATAGGAGTGATGCCTCTGAAATAGTAGCAAGTAAAGAATCCCATAGAGATGCAGATAAGGAAGGGGGAGCGTATATGAGAAGGAAATAACAAGGGAGAGGAGATGAGTGTAGACGTAGAAGCAGAGATTCAGGATAGAGAAGAGAAGAAGAGGCGGGAACTTCCGAGAGGAGGAGAGAGGAGCGATATATCACCGCTACTCCCCCTCCGCTCCTCCCCCGGCGAGAAGTAGATAAGAAAGAGTAGCCAGGAGGGAGACATCGGTTGAGAAAAGATTCCTCACCTTCTCTCAGCCAGGTCTCGGTGAGGAAAAAAAGGTCCAGGTTATGGTCAGAAAGAAAGTCATTAATCAGAAGAGTCTTAGACCGGAGAGACCGGCAGTTTAGCAAAGCGAGCTGTAACAACATAAGGGAGGAAGGAGAGTGAGAGGAAACAGAAGCTGATGGACGTAGATGTGTTAGTGAACAGTATGTGAGATTAGAAAGCTGTCGAGTCATAGTACCAGAAAGAGTAGCAGGAGGCATAACAGGACGCCAACCCCAGTGGACGGGGATAGCTGACATAATAAAACAAAGGAGGAGCAATAACAAGGGAAACCAACGCACCTGAGAACCTTTAGAGCCCCCCCCGCAGGAGGAAATACACGGGGAGGAAAAAAGGCAGCCAAAACGGAAAGAGTTAGCAGACAAAGTCGAAGAGCACAGTCTACGGAGCGCTAGGCAGCCAAGGGACCTAGACTTCACGCCCCGTCCCTCGCCCCAAGGAGCTCGCCCAAGGAGTAGGACTAGATCTAAAATAGTTTCCCCTTGTGTTGGTTCATGAACTAGCTACACCATGAAGCATTCATTTATACTATGACATAACTGACTTAATGCAACACTGAATTTAAAATACACAGATTTTATTAGTTTTAACCCAAAGAATTCCCTTTTCCTCAAGAATTCTATGCATAATCACTTGTGGAGATGCGGGGTAGGGGGAAAAGGGGCAGGCAGGAGTGAAAGCAAGAATATGAGTGAGAGACTTGGTAAATGTTGAGAAGGAGAGAATGGCTTCAAGAATATAAATGCAAATGAGGATCTTAAGGGTGATATGTAAGGATGTACATTTGATTTCTAGTTTCATCTCAGGAAATTTTATTTGCCTAAGAAAAGAACATTAACTCAAATGTATCCATATAAAACCTCCCAATTTATGAGAGCAATGCTGATTTACAAGCGTTAAGAAATTTTCACATGCTAGTCAAATTTTACATTCATTAATTTCAGAAACAAACAATAAAAATTATGAAAATAGCCAAACATTTCAAAAATGATCCATGCACACCCTAGTTATGCGACTTTACCTACACTGACACAAGTATTAAGTCTTACAATATAAGTGGATTGGTGCGACAAGGAGAGGTAAAATCCCTTGGGCAAGGTGACAAGGATTGAGGGTTTGAGAAGCAGGATGTGAAACCTACTTTTTTGGTTCTCAGTCCATTGCTCTAAGGCCAAAGGTTATGCAGTGAGGTTGCTTGGAAACAACTTTGAGACCACTGCAACTGTTTCTGCAGCCGTCAAGCATGGCCTGGTTATACCTCTCCTCAAGAAACCCTCACTAGACCTTACCCGTTCTTCTAATTATTGACCCATCTCCCTCCTTCCCTTTATTGCTAAACTACTTGAACATGCGGTTCATCACCATTGTCTTGACTTTCTCTGCTCTCAAGTCTTTCTGGATCCATTGCAATCTGGCTTTTGCCCTCTGCATTCTACTAAAACAACTCTTGCCAAAGTTTCCAGTGACTTATTCCTCACCAAATCCAAGGCCCTTTACTTGATCCTCATCCTTCTTGACCTGTCTGCTGCTTTAGACACTGTTGATCACTACCTTCTCCTCAATACCTTGTTCTCACTTGGATTTAGGGGCTCTGTTCTGTCCTGGTTTTCTTCCTTTCTCTCCCACCGCATTTTTAGTGTAAGTTCTGGTGGTTCCCTCTCTACTGCCATCCCACTCTCAGTTGTTGTACCTCAGCGCTTTGTCTTGAAACCTCTCCTTTTCTCTCTCTACATTCAGTCCCTTGGTGCACTCATCTCTTCATATAGTTTTCAGTACCATCTCTGTGCTTATGATTCTCAGATCTACCTCTCTGCACCTGAAATCTCTCCAGAAAGACAGGCTCGGATCTCTGCCTGCTTATCTGACATTGTGCCTGGATGTCCCACCAGAGTCTGAAATTGACTGTGACCAAAACTGAGCTTCTTATCTTTCCTCATAAACCACCTCCCCCCTTCCTCCTTTCTCTGTTTCTCTCAGTAACACTACACTCCTCCCTGTTTCCTCAGCTCCCAGCCTTGGAGTCATCTTTGACTACCCCCTCCTCCACACATTCAAGAGATAGCTAAAACCTGTCGTTTTTTTCTCTGTAACATAGTAACATAGTATATGACAGCAGATAAAGACCAGTATGGTCCATCTAGTCTGTTCAGTAAGGTGGCTAGAGTGGTTGTAACTGCTGCTCCATGCAAGTCATCCTATGCTTTTGTTTGAGGTTGTACCCACCATGCAGGTCACCCCTCTTCAGTTTAAGTTTGCTTTGATTTCTTTATTCTTTAACTCCATCTAGGTGGTTTATACAAGAATAGGAGGGTGAGAATAATGCCATTGATTGACAGAACAGAGGATAGTTAGACCAGAAGAAGAGAGAGGAGTCCACTATAAAGGGATTCGCTGTGTCTGACCCATGCCATTTTGAATTCTGTCACTGTATTTGCCCCATCTTCTCCATCGGGAGGGCATTCCAAGCATCCACCACCCTTTCAGTGAAAAAGTATTTCCTGACGTTGCTTTTAAGTTTACCGTCTTGCAGCTTTATCATACGCCCTCTAGTTTTACAGTTTCCCCTTCTTTGAAAAGGTTTGTTGTTCATTAATACCCTTCAAGTATTTAAAGATCTGTATCATCCTCTTGCTATAAAGAGATCAGCAACATTCATCCCTTCCTTTCTGAAGACAATACTAAGACCCTTATCCATTCTCTAGTCACCTCCTATCTAGACTACTTCAACCCCCTCCTTGCTGGTCTTCCTCTGACTCATCTCTCTCCACTTCGAAACTCAGCTGCACGGCTAATCTTTTGCCAGCATTGCTATCTCATGTCATCCCTTTTCTCAAGTCACTTCATAAGATCTCTATTCGTTTCTTCATCCAGTTCAAACTTCAACTACTAACCTATAAGTGCCTTCATTCAGCTGCCCCACTACCTTCCCTCTCTTTATTTCTCCCTATGCCCCTCCTCAGGAACTCCGCTCTTCTGGTAGATTCCTTCTATCTGTGCCCTTCTCTTCCACTGCCAGCTCCAGACTGCTTTCTTTGCTGTTCTTTATGCCTAGAATAAACTACCCTAGTCAGTACATCAGATACCTTCTAGCCCTGTTCAAATCCAAGCTAAAAACTCACCTCTTTGAGACTGCTTTTGGATTCTGATCCCCTTAGTCTCCGTTTCACCTCCTATGTGTTTCCTTACCATTCCCCTAGATATAGCCTAGTCCCCAGATGTGTTGTCTGACTTAGCTAGAGAGTAAACTCTGATGAGCAGGAACGGTCTCTCACATGTCTCCATACAGTGCTGCATATGCCTTGTAACGCTACACAAATGATAACTAGTAGGTAGTAACTAGTACTTGCCTAGAATCCGACTACCTCCTGGTTTGGCTCCTCAAAGAGATGATGCCACTTGGATTGTGGAAAAAAGAAGGACTCATTACAGAAACCTAGATACTTACCTACCAACTCAATACATCATTTGCATGTTGAGGGAGTGCAGGGATTTCTTATTCCTGAAACTCCGCTGAGTTATAGCTGGTGACTTAATTGCTATGTTTAATGTTGAATGCATATTTGCTATATCACCTTCACTCTTCGGGCATTAAGGACAATGTACAAGTTTTCAATAAATCACAGCGAAGACAGAAAAAGAGGAAGAGAGGAGAGGTAGTGAGAAAGGTTACCCTCTGTGCCTGTGAATGCAATTAGTTACCCCCGTGCTAATGGAAGACCAGTGAATCCATAAACTGATCTTACAGTTTGTTATTTGTGCCATGGTTATTGAGAAAATATCAGTTTTCGCTTGTTAAAAATCATAAATAACTGGTCAATACAGTGAGAAGTGGCTTTCTGACCAAGTCCTTTGGTGTCATAGTGCTTTTTTGGATTCAGATAGCCATCAATGTTTATTTCAAATGCAATGTGTGCCATCAAGTTAGTACTGACTCCTGGTGACCCAACAGCTCCTATTGTGACCAGGAGTAGATTACCAGGCCTTTCTTCCAAGGCCCAAGGAGTGCTAATGGGAATCAAACCCTGGTCTCTTGGTTACCAAGCCAGCACTCTAACTACTAGGCTACTCAAGGTTTATTAGACAAGATCAAAAATAGCAAAAATGTTTGAACATAGTAACAGGCGTAAATCATACAACCGTGTTTGCAATCTCAACAGCACAAGTATATATATCAAAAATAGAAATGATGATTGTTCTAATCTTTTAGGTAGATCCAGATACAGCAAGTGGATGAGGTCCACAAATCAGTTCTCCACTGAATAGGGGCGTTCTAGGTCTGGGGAAGATTGGGCAGGATCTTCTGCCTATAGGAGACACCTTACTTTCAGATTGAGCCTTACCATTCCCCTAGATATATCCTAGTCCCCAGTTGTTGTCTTGACTAGGCTGTAAGTTCTTATGAGCAGGAACTCTCTTATATGACTATCTACAGCGCTGTATATGCCTTGTAGCACTATAAAAATGAAAAGCCCAGGAAGAAGGTGGGGAGCACAAGCACACAGGACCTCATTAACCCTGGGAGTACCGATGGGGTCAAAAGTGACCCCATTGCAAGTTTCACAACGCGTATCTCGGAAACTAGTTGTTCAAGAATGCAATCTTTTTATGACTTTTCACATGTCAATATTCTCTTTATATTGCGCCATGAGAGGAATAATTTTCATCCGCTAGGTGATGCTAGTAATGAATTGCAGCACAGAGTACCAGTGGGTCATTTTTGACCCCAGTTGCTTACATCCGGTTTGGATCGTGATACAATTTGCAGTTTTGTGAATTTTTTGATCTGACAAAGGTATTTATCATTAATTATGTATCATTTATTTTTTGTACTCTTATTTTATGAAAATTATACATTTTCTTTAATTGATATTATACGTTCTCTCATTATTTCCGATGAAATCTAAAGGCTTTCAGCTCGTTCATCACGATTATTGTACACCTATAGTAAAACTGCTTTGCGTTTTATTCAGCTTTATCTTTGTTTATTTATTTTAGGTTATTGTTTATGATGTCAAAATGAAAGTATTCAGCTGCCCAAGTAAGAGAAATATTGCAATGAGATGCTGACAGTGACGGCTCTGAGTTGTCTGATGATGCAGCATATTCAGCAAGCGAAGAAGCATATCAGCCAAGTTTGGGCAATAAATCTGATGATGACAGTCATGATTCAGATGGCGATAGCAGTTGGTCGCCAACTGAATGTGAGACTGATGTTGAGCCGGTAACATCGCCTGCAGCAAAGAGTCAAGTTACAGGTCGAGGCAAAGGTCGAGGCTGTGCTGGACGGGGAAGAAGGCAGGAGTCCTCGGTGTCAGTATCATCTGTGAGGAATCTTAGTTGTGGTCATAGAGGAACTAAGAGGTCAAACAGATAGACCCCGCAACAGACCAATTTCACAATGTAAATAGCAAGTTGTTCCATATACTATTGTACCACTGTTGTATATAGTTAACCAGGATATCCTTTATCAGATAACCCTGCATTGTATTTAGTTTCCCCTATTTCGCCAAGTTATACTTCCTGTTGAATGTAACGACCAGACATGTGTAAACTGTCGGATGTTTTCTGTTCAATGTAAACCGCGCTGATGTCTAATAGTGCGGTATATAAGAATTGTTAATAAATAAATAAATAAAATCAACTATAAGCACAAATGTTTCCATTGAAGCCTATGTATCTAAGGATGCCACATCATGGAACAGGAAACCTATAAAGCAAGCTGCTGGAAGATACTCCAGAGCTAATGTCATGCCCATACAACAAGGTCCTACAAGGTATGCTGTACGAAATGTTGATGGCCCTCTCGCAGTATTCCACTTGTTCATGAGGAAGAACTTATTGAATGAAATCATGATGTGGACAAGCAAACAAGGAAGACACATTTATGACGATACCTGGAAAGTTTTGACAGATGGAGAATTTCAACGTTTTCTTGGACTTTTGATCCTCTCAGGCATGTACAAGTCACGAAATGAATCAATAGTTCAGTTGTGGAACCTTGAAGATGGTCGTTCTGTTTTCGGCAAAAATATGGCCCGTAACCGTTTTCAGCAAATTTCTTGTGCTCTCAGATTTGATGATGCAACCAACAGACGTGAACAACGAGGCGTGGATAAGCTTGCTCCAATCAGACATGTTTTTGATACCTGGGAAGCAACTCTAAGTGACGCCTTTGTTCCTGGTGAAAATGTTACCGTGGATGAGCAACTGCTTACATTTCGTGGCCGTGTTCCGTTCAGACAATATATTCCCAGCAAACCTGGGAAATATGGCATAAAGCTATGGATGTTGTGTGACAGTGCAATGTCAGAAGTTCTACATCTTCAAGTATATACAGGAAGGGAACTCGGACAAAACAGGGAACAAAATCAGGGTGAAAGGGTTGTGCTGCAACTCAATGAAGGATTGACGCGATCTGGCAGAAATGTTACTGTTGACAATTTCTTCTGCAGTTTATCCCTGTCACGGAAATTGCTAGAAAAACAAATGACACTTTTGGGGACAATTCGAAAGAACAGAAAAGAATTACCTCCAGAATTTGTAACAGCAAAGGGCCGAGAGGTATTCACTTCACTGTTTGCCTTTCGCGATGATGCCACTCTGGTTTCCTATTGCCCGAAGAAAGGAAAAGTGGTTGTTCTTCTGAGCAGTTTGCATGATCAAGAAGAAATAGTTAACACACGTCCAGACAAAAAACCACGCATGATCTTGGACTATAATTCTAGTAAAGGTGGAGTAGATACGGCAGATCAAATGTTGCGCACGTTGTCACTCGGTTCCCGGTGACACAAAGATTATACGCCACTAGGTAGCGCTGTTAAAGAACAAAGAGTCCAAGTGTAGGGTAATAAAGGCTTTTATTCCCCGTTTAAAGCAAGGTTCAACTAAGAGATATTTTAGATAACAGAAACAGTCCTTTGTTTTAAAAGGTACCAATATTCACTGGCTAGTTAACTGTTACTTCACAGTTTAAAGCAGGTTTTCTTCAAAGTAATATTCAGTATAATAAACATCAAATTATATTTCATTTATTCTTCTGTGGAGCATACATACTTTGGAGCATAGGCAGTGCACCAATCACATTCCATTTCCTCAGGCAAAGGTGAGGGAATAGTGCTGGGAGAATCCACTTCCATCAAATCCTCTCCCCTATACTGATTCAAAGGGCTTTCACTGTCCCTGTCTATTTCAGCATGGTAATCTACAACTTGGGAGTTTGGCTTCACATAACCAGGGATTCTTAAGGCTGGCGGTAGTTTAGTGAACCAGTCTGCACTCTTGTTTCCCTTAGGAGGAATCCTTCTTTTAGCATAGCTTTTAGCAGTACAATCATTACAGTTAATGTTCAATGCCTCATACCTGGGCTCACTGAGTAAAAACGTCCGTTGCTTATAAAAATGCTTTCCCCTCTGAATAGGTGAAACTGGGCAATGATCCTCTAGAGATAAGCTTCTGTCAGAACCTCCCTCTCTGGTTCTTAGCTTTCTTCTCTCTATGTTACAAACAGGCAGAGTATAGGAACTAGGCGTGGCAGAGCCTCTCACCTTGGAGCAACTTCCACCAAACTCCCCTTGCACAACAGGTCCAGTTTGGGCTTTCTGGCTTCCCACCTTGTGAGGTCTGTTTCTCCTCCAGCTTCCAGCTTGGCTTCTTTCACAGCAATCAGGCTTATGTCCTTGATAGCCTCCAGGCTTCTCGGCTGTTTCTCCTTCTAGTCCAGCTCCAGTTCCTTCTTCCTCTTTCTCCTCCTTCCTCAGCTCCTGCTGCTTCATATGCTCATTCCACTGCCTTCTCTTCCACTGCTGCTTATGCCACTGCTGTCCAGAAGCATTCTGCTCTGGCTTATAAAGTGAACCGTTACTGCTGACTTCCTGGTTCCCTTTCAGCTGCAGGTGATCAGTGAGCTTAGGTTCATTAAGACCAGTATGTCTGTTCCTGCTCCCTCTAGCTGTGCCTGGAGGTAACTGCACATCTAGTTCTTCTAAAACAGGATTTCTTTTCTTAAAACCAACTTTATTAGTGCCCGCATCATGACAACGTATACCACAAAACGAATGACAAGACGCTGGCCAGTGACAATCTTCTACAACATGTTGACCATCAGTGCTTTGAACGCCTTCATTGTTTGGATGTCACTAAATCCAGAATGGCAGTCCAAGTCAAAGCACAGACGTCATCTATTCCTCTTGGAATTAGGAAAGCAGCTGCTTTAGAGTAATTGCAGCGAGACTTCTTCCAGCATTGAAGAAGCCACTGATGCTGTTTGCAATATCGGGATCCCAAAGAAAAGGGCAAGGTGTTACTGCTGTTCCAGAGAAAAAGACAAGAAAAGCAACATAGTTTGCACCTCCTGCAAGCGCAATGTTTGCAAAGAACATTCAGAAATTGTCTGTGTCTCATGAAAATGACTGTAGTACTTTACTGTGTTCATCAAGTGCATGCAAAAACTGCTTTCATGGCAACTCTTCTTCATGTAATTTTATGATAAAGCATTAAATTTCAAAACATTTAACCTTCATATAATAAATAATTAATTCGGGGGAGATCACGTGATGCAGTGAGGACAGCAGACGTGTGCTGCATGTTCTCCGGTCCCCCGCGCCTCTAACCGGCAGATTTTGAGCCTAGGCTGAGCAGATTCGGGCTACATTCGGTGGTCGCCCCCCCACTAAGAGTATTGGCACGGGATTGCGGGTGGTGGTGCTCCGATTTGGATGGCAGCACCTGCAAAATCCACCCGGCGGGAGAAGGAGCGTGTGGCTTCTGCAGCTAAAATGGCCGATGGGAATGTGATGCCGCGCTCCCCTGCTTCTCCGGCCTTCTTGGAGGAGGTTTCGGCGGCAGTAGCTGAGGCGTTGTCGGCCCAGTTTGCAGCCCTCAATGAGAAGATGGACACTCTTCAGACACTGACGGGGGCTCTGGGGGGCCACATCCAGGAGGCCGAGGAGCGCATCGGGAGAGCGGAGGACTCCATTGAAGCTGCATCGCAGGAGCTGGCAACACTGAAGGCCCAGGTGTCGGCACAAGCTGCTAAGCTCGACGACTTAGAAAACCGCTCGAGGAGGAACAATCTGCGGTTGCTGGGTATCCCTGAGGCGATAGCGGATAAAGATCTCAAGCGCTACGTGGAAACTTTACTTCCCCGCCTCTTGGAAGGGGGCTTGGAGAGTGGAGACCTGTTGCTGGAGCGGGTCCACCGCGTGGGGAATAAGCAGGCCCGAGACGCCCGGCCGCGGATAGTTCTGGCCAAGTTCCTTCAATACCCTCAAAAGGAGGCGGTTCTCCGGGCTGCCCGCCAGCGGAATGGACTTACCTGTGATAATTTTACCCTTCGGATTGCCCAGGACTACTCTGCTTCCCTTAGCCAGCGGCGCAGAGCGTATGCCCCTCTCTGTACCAAATTGCTTGCGGCTGCAATTAAATTTTCTGTGCAATATCCCGCCCGCTTGCATGTGTTCCACGGTGGAGCGCATCGGGTCTTCGCTTCAGCTGAGGAGGCTACATCATATGTGGACCGAGTTGTTCAGGAGGGGAACCGCTCTGCCTCCGACCCTTGATTTTGTAGCGGGCCTGGTCACAGGTTTGTCTTCTTATATACTGACCTGCGGTGGATGGGGATTCCGGGCTGCTGGCCTAGTGGGAGCCGTGTGATTTTCTCTTGCCGCCAATTCCTTTCCTGGTGGCCCTGGACTGTTTTAGTTCGGACGGAGAGGAGGTGCTGTCTACTAAGCCCCTGCAAGTGCCCTGGGTGGGTTACTGGAAGGTGAAGGAGTGGAGAAGCCTACCCTGCGGTTTCAGCGCTGGCGAGGAGGGGAGCGTAGGCCCGAACTGGGCCCCCGTCCTTTGGCCGGCTTTGCCTGGACGTGTTGCCTATCTATTTGTGTGGCCTGTTGGCATTACTATCTGTTGATAACATTTGGTTGGTTTATTGTTGTGGACTGTTTAATTACCTGCTAATGTAGGGTAACTGTTTACTGTTTTGTTTTAGCCTGCTGACAACCAGGGGAAGAGGGTGGGGGACCCCCCTTTCTGGGTAGCGTGTGGGGTCTGGATGGGAGGTAGATCGCGGGAGGGTTTGGGATGGGACCCCTGGGAGTGGCTCTGGGCTTGTGGGACGGTGCAGGTGGGGGGGGAACAGAGGGTAGCGTAGTAGGGTTGAAGAGATTGGGATGGGGGTGGGAGGGTGGTTTGAGGCTGGGGTTCTTCTTCCTAGGGATCCCGAATCTTTGTTTAGACCGGGGAGCGGGTGGCTTGTGGGGGGGGGGGGGAATAGTTCGGCACTGGGGGTTTTGTTGAGTCCTGCGACCTATCCAGTTGCGGGCTTCATTTCTTTGATTACGCAAGGTCTTGGGAGGGGTGGGGAGGGTGTTTGAGCCCTACGAGGACTGTCCTTGCCCCTCGCATGTATGAGTTTTTACGGGTTCAGTTTTTAACTTTTCTGGGGCTCTGCTATCTGGTTAATGGGGATGGGTTTCTTGAGGGTTCCCCACTTGTTGGTAACTTGGGGAGGTATATTGATTGGATGTCCCTGGTAGACTGCTTGGCAGGAATGTCCTGCCCCTGGGTCGCCTAGGTGTGGGCTTGGACTTCCGCTACATTATTTTTATTGCTACATATGGTATAAATGACCCTATTAATTTTGTATGCCTTTCTGATATTTGCCCTTATTGCATTCTTATTGAAACGCTATTTTCTTTATAAGCAGTCACTGTGGTATATGCTGTGTTTTGCTGTGTAGTCCAATTTTAGCGTATAAAACTCCGAGTGACATTATGGGGGGGGGGGAGGGGGAAAAAAACCCCCTAAGGATTAACCTTTTTCGAGGGTTGTGTAGTTGGAGTTTTATGCGTGTGTAGCCCCCGGGAAATTCGAGGGAACATTGCTTTCTAGTGTGTCTCACTGTTTTTCTTTTATTGCTGGGGTTTGGTGGTAAGGGGGGGGGGGACCGTATTCTTTTCTTTGGGCTCCTGGCTCGAGCTGCGCTCCGCCACTTGGGGCTCGGGGTCTTTTTGGGCCCGGAGCTGTACGTGATTGGGGCGCGGGAGACTGGACGCATCCGTGTGATCTCAATGGGTAGTTTACTCTGCCTGGGGGTGTTGATGTGGAAGATGAGTTGCCACTTGTTGGCTGGGGGGGTAGAGGGTTGGGGGGGGGATAGGGGGAGGGGGTGGGGGAGACATGGTCATGCCCGTGCGGGGTGGCTTTTCCTAACTATTTACCGCCTACTAGGAGGGTGGGGAGGGTCCCAGGCTGGGGGGGCTCTCTCTGGACTATATGATTGTCTGTTGTTGAAGTATTGGAGGATAGCTATAGTGCTCTGAGGCTTATTTCCTGGAATGTGTGTGGATTAGGGAGCCCAACGAAGCGCTCAAAGGTGTTGCAGGGTTTGGCTAGGCATAAGGCGGATATTGCCCTGCTCCAAGAGACTCATCAGTCAGCAGAAGAACATAGTAAGCTGCGTAGAGCATGGGTTGGGCAGGTCTTTGGAGCCCCGGCGATCGGGAAAAAAGGTGGTATTGTTATCCTGATTCATAAGCGTATACGATTTGAGGTCCTTCGGTTAATACTTGATCCCTCGGGGCGGTTCTTGCTTCTGCATGGAATGTTGGAGGGCAAGCTGGTGACGTTGGGGAATCTTTACTCGCCGAATATTTTTGACCAGAGGCTTTACACTCGGTTGACTTCTAAATTGGAGAATCTGCCGGAGGCTCCGGTAATTTTGGGAGGTGATTTTAACGGAGTGATGGACGGAGATTTGGATACGACTGTTGGAGAGTCCCGGGAGCGGCGACAGCCTACACGGGCGATGTTGCGGTTGTGTGAGAGTATGGGTCTAGTGGACCCTTGGAGGTTGTTGCATCCTTTGGAAAAGGATTTTACGCACCAGTCTCGGGCCCATGGATCTTCGGCGCGCATTGATTACCTATTGGTGACGGGAACCCTTTTTGCGGTAGTCAGCGATGCTCGGATAGGACCGGGGGAGATTTCTGATCACGCGCTCATCTGGTTGGATCTTCAGTGGGGGGAAGCGAGGCCTACGACACGCTTTTGGCGCTTTCCTCTAGAACTATACACCGATACTCATTTTCGTTCCTTTTTGCGGCGGAGGTGGCAGGAATTTGAAGCCGATCATCGGACCCATTCGGATGACCCTGAATTAGTCTGGGAAACTGCTAAGGTAGTGTTACGGGGTGACATTATCGGCTACCAGGCCCGTAGGCGGCGACTGATGTCCGAGCGTATTATACGGCTGGAAAAAGAGGTTATGACGTTGCGTCGCTTATGTGCCCGCCATTCAACTGTGGCAAATCGGCAACAGCTTATGGAGACTCAGGTGTTGTTGAACGAGGTATTGCACCAGCGAGCGCACAAATCCGTGTTATATTACCGATACAGATTGCATACCCAGGGGGATAAACCTGGGAAAATGTTAGCCCGCTGTTTGCGGGGCCCCCGGAGTTCCCGCTTGATCTCGGCCTTGCGAGATGATCAGGGCACACTGCATCGGTCTAGCCCCCAAATTGCTGCGGTGTTTAAGTCCTTCTTTCAGAAACTTTACTCTGCTGAGCCGGACTCCCCTCAAGAACGGAGGGACTATTTTGCGGATTTGCCTTTACCTCATTTGACGAGGGCGCAACGAGAACAATTAGACCAGCCGATTATGGTGAGTGAAGTACAGGCCGTTATCGCCAAGGCGAGCTGTTATAAATCGCCGGGCCCCGATGGGATGGGGGTAGAGGTTTATAAAATCTTGAATGATTTGGTATCTCCGACCCTTTTGGCTGTTCATACCCGGCGCGCAGCTCAGGGTTTTTTCCGGTGGGGTAGTAATCAGGCCTATGTCTCCCTCATTCCGAAACCGGGGAAGGACCCCCTAAGCGCAGCATCTTATCGCCCGATCTCTTTACTCAACTTTGATTTGAAATTGTTCGCAAAGGTCCTGGCGGAGCGGTTGGCAGCAGTCCTGGACCAGTTGGTCCACGTGTCGCAGGTCGGCTTTGTGCGGCAACGATATGCCGTATGCAACCTGCGGCGGATTGTGGCGTCCTTAGAATGGGCACGGCGTCGAGCTCAGCCGACCCTTCTCATCAGCTTTGATGCCGAAAAGGCCTTTGACAGGGTGAGCTGGGCTTACTTGGAGGACCTTCTGCCGCGCTATGGTCTAGGGGAATATTTTTGTAAAATGGTGAAATCTTTATACGCGGACCCCAGAGCGGCGATATTGTGTAATGGGTTGCTCTCGGAGACCTTTCCTCTCGGGAGAGGGACTAGGCAGGGTTGCCCCCTGTCTCCGCTCCTCTTTGTTTTGTCTTTGGACCCTCTTATTCACCGGGTGGAGCGGTCTCCGGAGATCTCTGGTATAACTATGGGTCGGCAGGTTTTTAAGCTGGCTGCCTTCGCCGACGATCTTCTCGTACATTTGTCCGCTCCTCCGGTTTCGTTGACGGCGCTCTTGCGGGAGTTTAGGGCCTTTGGGCGGTTTGCGGGCCTTCGTATCAATAGGGAGAAGTCGGAGGCACTGGATGTCTTGGGGGAGGTCCGGGGGGCGTGGAGGGGTGTGTTCCCTCTTCGGTGGGCGGAGGATTCCTTTTTATATCTGGGAATTATTTTGACGTCTTGTCCGCTCCGTCTCTATAGGGTCAATTTTCAGCGGATAATGACTAAGTTACGGGATCAGTTTCTCTCGTGGGGATCCCTCCCTATATCTCTTTCGGGCAGAATAGCTGCGATTAAGATGGTTATTCTCCCCCAGATCCTTTACTGGTTACAAATCCTCCCCGTTTGGATCCCTCGGCATGACCTCTCCAGACTGGAAGGTCTGATGAAAGGCTTCTTATGGAAGGGGGCAAGGGCGCGCATACCGTGTGTGAGGTTGCAAGGGAGATGGAGGCAGGGGGGTATGGGACTTCCTGATCTGGGGGCCTACGCCTTGGCCTGTCAGGCTTGGCACCTGGGGGACTGGCTGGGCAGGACTGAACCTTTTACTCCGAGACGGGTGGAGGCCGCCTGTGCGGCTCCGTTTTCCTTGTTGGCCATCCTCCACCATGAAGACCGTTTGTTACCGCTTTATATTACTGACAGTGTGCTGTTGGGTGCCGTGCGTAAGACCTGGCGGCAGCTTCATCGTTATTGGCAGAGAAGCTGGAAAGTTTCCAGCTGGCTCCCCTTACAGGGGAATGCCCATTTCACCCCTGGCACGGAGAATGCCACTTTGCGGGCGTGGGCCGCACAGGGGATAAGAACTGTTGGGCATGTGGTGGATTTGGATGGTCAGTGTAAGTCTTTCCCAACGCTTCGAGCTGAATACGACCTAGCCCCGTCGCATCCATTCGCCTATTGGCAGCTTACCCATTACGTGTCCTCGTTACCGCGGGAGGAGCTCCATGCTGACCATTCGGTGCAAATACTTGACTTCTTCGATTTGGGGGGCGATTTTCTGCCATCCATTCGTCGCTTACGGGCACGGTTTGCTGATTTTTGTTCGTCCCCGGATTACCGGTCTGTGGAGCATGCGTGGGCCGCCGAGTTACAGGGGGAGGTTCCGCCGGGTACTGTTCTGCAAGGTCTTCAGCGTATGGTTTCTTTAGCGGAGGGGGTGCGCTGGAGAGAAATTCATTTTAAAGCATTGACACGGGCCCATTTTTCGCCGCGGAGGGCCTTTCAGAGCCATTTGACGGCGGATGGCAGTTGCCCGAGATGTTCGGAGCCGATGGTGACCCTCTTACACATGTGGTGGAGCTGTCGGCGTCTTCGTTCTTATTGGTTTCGGATCTCTACCTACATGCAGAATTTGCTAGGGCAGAGAGTGGGCTGGGATGCCTCTTTTGTTACGTTGGATTTTTTGGGTCTTACCTCGCCTAAGGATAAGTGGGGGAGATTGCTCGTACGTAAGGCCTGCTTAGTGGCTAAGGGACCCCTACTTCGCCGATGGCACGACCGGGATCCACCGTCCTTTTGGGAATGGCGGAATACTTTTCACCAATTGATGCTGGCGGAGTGTTGGAGCGCTCGGGGTAAGCCTGTGCGCTGGCAGGCCTTCCAATCCCTGTGGGATCCTTACATTCAGCAGTTGGGCTCCCGTAGTCGGAATGAAGTCTTACAATGGACAATACTGCCACAGGACTCTGGTGGTATAGGCGAATAGGCTCTAGTATGTGCGGTTGACTAGTCTGTATTGGTGTGGGGGGGGCTCCCGGTGTGGGGGTGGCCATGTCTCCGTAGGGGGGGGGGGCGGGAGGGGGGGGATAGGGGTGGGGGGAGGTAAGGGAGGCGCTGTTTTCCTTACTGTAAAAATTGACACCAGTTGGTTGTTTACTCTCTCCTCGTTATGGGGATCAGAAACCCACCCCGCACGGGGGTTGTTGTGCTGTTTGCTTTTCCTGCTGTGTGAACTTGGTGTTTAAATAAAGTTAAAAAAAAAAAAAATAAATAAATAATTAATTCGGAATAATATTTTGTCTGTTTAGTTTAAACTTTTTATGGTTAACAATTAAAATTTGTCGTGGGGTCATTTATGACCCCAACGGTATTCAGTGTGTGCAAAAAATCTTGGTAATTCCAGGGTTAAGAAGACTCAGAATGGGAGTAAAGCTAGAACTGGTACTAGATGGGAGGAAGTGGTGTATCAATATTGGAAATGCTGCAAGGAAGTCAAAACACTAGGGGGCCGATGCAGAAAACAAGCTCTGAAATCATGCACTATGAACTCTGTACGCTTCTAAGCAGCGCACGGATAGCACACGACTTCATATGCAAATTAACGAACATGTTAAACTGTGGCACAAATGGCAGCATTAAACTGGGAGAGCAAGCCAAACATATGCACACAGAAGTCAGGGCAAATTTGGCATGCTCTCCCAGAGAAACAGAGGCACCATGTGGCTGATTTGCATATGTGCCTTGACAGTATTTTGATGGCATCGGGGGCTTTCCCCAATGCCTGGATCATCTTAGGGCAAGTTTGACACTTCACCTCAGATGATCCAAGCATCAAGGAAAGCCCCTGTTACCATCAAAACACTGTTGGGGGGGGGGGGGGGGCTGGTGCACCATGCCATGCAGAAAGCATATCCCTCCATGCAGAAAGCAAGTAGCCTCAACCCCCTCCCCCACCCTCTTCCTAGTACCTTTACAAAGGAGCAGAAGCATTAGCCATATACTCTTGCTCCTGTGCCACCATCTTGAAAAATGTCAGCCCCTGGCCCCACGCAATGCATCCTGGGATCAGACCATCATATAAGGCATCTTCTACCTTATATGGCAGTCTAACCCCACCTGATGCAACCAGGGATGCACTGCACAGGGCCAGGCACTACCATTTTTCAAGATGGCGGTGCAGGAACACGTGGGTAATGCCTCCTGCTCCTTTGTAAATGTACCGGGAGGGAGGTGGGGGGGGGGTTCGAGGCCACTGGGCCACCAGTTATTTTTAGTTCAGTGTGTGGGTGGGGGCATTGGGGCTGCTGGGCCACCAGGATTTTTTTAATTGGGTGAGGGGGATCAGAGCCACTGGGCCACAAGTTTTTTTTTAAATTGGATGGGTGAAACAGGGCCGCGGGGCCATCAGTTAATTTTTTTAATTGGGTGGATGGGGGGATCGGGGCCGCTGGACTACTAGGGTAGTTTTTAGTTGGGTGGATGGGGAGATTAGGGCCACTTGTCCACTAGGGATTTGCTTTCTGTCAGGGGCACTGGCCTCCTGATAGTATTTTGATGGCATTGGGGGCTTTCCCTTTGGGAAAAGCCCCCAATGCCATCAAAATAATGTTGGGTGCATGCACAACATATTAAAGCCACAACATCTAAAGCCAGGTGTCGAGACTGGCACTTTGGCTGGTTACGAAATCCTCTATGCTTTTCTCTGCATCAGGCGCAGACAATATTAGCATGCTATTTTAATATGTGCAGCTCATTTGCCTACAATTTAAATACATTTGGCGATACTGTGTGTGCTTACTTTTCCTTTGCTGTTTAAACATGCATCAGTCTTTTCTGCATTTGGCCTGTCAGAACTTGTTAGTATAAATTGCATTATCTTCGCGCAAAGGGTGCATTGGTCTTTCTGCATTGGCACCTAGGTGACGCAGACAAAAGTTAACTGGTCGGGGATGGGTGGCCTGATATCTTAAAGTAATGAGATCAGGGCCGGACCCAGAGTTGGTTCAAGGTGTTGGCGCCCTAGGCAAAGTTTAAGTCTTCTACACCCCTGGCTGTTACAATCTATTGTTTAGCTTTGAATGCCTAGCTTTTGCCAACATCCCCCCCCCACCCCCCACCCCCGGCAGAAGCTGCCATCTCTTAATGAACTCTGCTACGTTTAAAACTTATTTTCTGAAGCCATTCATTTTACCAATGAAGCAGTGATATTTACACATGAATTGTATGCTTTTGTATGTACATATTTCAGTGGCACCTTTTCTGTGATACTGAAGTGTATGAACTGGAGGAGGAGAACAATGAGGAATATTTTTATTAATTTATTTTTTGCCAAGATATTGTCCTCATTAATTTAATGAGTAAAACACGAAAGAACAACTGAACAGAGAAAGAAAACAAGATGAAATGTGGAATGCCCCCTGCAACTTTAACAGCAACCATAAATAGAAACCAGTGAATTGTCATGCATTGAACAGAGTGTATAGTACAAGGATTCAGAAACTTCCTTGTAAGTATGCAAAGAACACATAAATAAACATGAAATCTGCAGAGGTTGTCAGAAAAGATTGAGACTTTTAAGATGCCAAAGCACTATGCCACATTAAAACAGGCCATTCATGCGCATTAACATCTCACTTAAAAATGGGGAATTGTATACCACAAAACATCATGAGGGGGATTTTAGAAGGGGTTTCTAAAGCCAGAATGTTGGAAAAAAAAGCAGTCATGTCCAGTTGTAGGCATAATTTCACAAACTTGAACGAGCCTGATGTGGAAGTCTTTGGGGGCATTTACATAGACATCCCCAGAATAGTATTCCAGACTATAGATGTCTAGGAATAGCCTATTGGTTAGAGTAGTGGGTTAGTACCAGAGAAGCTAGGGTTCAATCCCACTGTTTCTGTCATTGTGATTGTGCAGAGTACTGGGGATGGTGGCATGTCATCTTCTATACGTTCTCTGGATGATTTTTAGCCAAAACAAGCGATTTCCTGATAATTATTTATGCCTGGAGCAAGTCTAAACTTAGATGTGGCTCTGGATGTCCAGGAAACAGGGCCGTTCCATCAACCAGACAGATGCCTAGGGTGACATGGCATGATTTTTTTAAGTGGCAGCTTTGTGTCGCCACTTTGGTGCCCACGGCAGGCCATACACTTCAGCACCCGCATCGCAAAAATCATGGCCTGCTGCTCCTAACCCCCTCTGACACAATTTCCTGTCGGGTGAGGGGGGGGGGATAGTAGGCCATGAGTGTATGTGCAGGTGCTGAAGCTCATGGCCTGCTGGGGTGCCACTTTTAAATTGGGGGAAGGGTCATGCTGCTGCTGCCCCCCCCCCCTACTCTCCCTCAAGATGAGAAGATGGATTCGGTGGGGGGGGGGGGGCTCCTGCCTGGGATGGCAGAAACCCTTGAGCAGCCCTGCTGGGAACACCCCAGTCATGCTTCTACCATGCTGCCATTCAGACTCGGACGTCCTCACACTGAAGATGTCCACAGACCTGGCTTCTAAAATGGCTCTGGAGACATCACGGTGCTTTGCACATCTCTATACCTGTTTTCAGACATCCAAAGCATGAATAGGGCTTTCAAAATAACCCCCATAGTAAATGGAAAACCATGATCATAATTAACAGCATATTGATAACTTGGATTTTTCTGAGCAATGGAGGGTTAACTGACTTGCCCAAGGCCGCAAGGAGTGCTAGTGGGAATCGAACCCTGGTCTTTGGGTTCCGAAGCCTACTGACCCACAAGTACACTTATTCTGTGGCTTTTCATTACCTGTCCTCTTATCTCTCCCTACACCCCTCGGGGACGCCTTTCATCTGCTAAATCACTTTTATCTGTTCCCTTCTCCTCTACCACCCGCTTCAGACTCCATCCCTTCCACCTTGTTCTGTCATATAGACTTCCCGAGTTAGTATGTTGGGCTCCATGTGTGGTCCTATTCAAATACAGGCTAAACCTCCACCTTTTGGATCTTGATCCCTTATCCTCCTGATCAATATCCTTGTATGCTTTAATCATTTCCTTATTATGAAATTCCCTAGTTCCTTGTTTGTTCTGATGTCTGTCCTTGAATAGATTGCAAGCTCCGTCAAACAGGGACTGTCTGCTACATTACATGTACAGCATTGTGTATGCCTAGTAGTGCTATAGAAATGATAAGTAGTAGTATTGGAAGTAAAACTTGGTGAAAGGGAGTCAAATGTCCCCTAAAATAGCCGAAATACCTGTTTACAGCCTGAAATAAAAAAAGCAGCTTAGGAATTTTTCCGACAGAGGCTTCACTGTTCTCACGACAGGGCCTCTTTCCTTTCCCCTCTCCAGTTCCCAGCTTCCCTCCTGTAGAAAGAGGCCAGTTTGCCCAGGTATTCCAGTCCACATGGCACAAGATACATACCAGCCGTTAGCCATAGAAGCTGCCCCCCTTATAAAAGCCAGTTTTGGTTATTGACCTTGTTAGATCTGCACCATCTTGGGTAGTACTATGCAGAATGTAAACCAAGATATTCAATTCAGCTCAATTCTGAGCTTTTTCCATCCATGTGAGGTAGCTGAAATTAGCCTGTACCCTCATCTGATTTCCCTCGTGTTCCCTTACCATTCCCCCTAGCTGTATCCTAGACACGGGTACTTAAGCCTGCCTTCGACCTGGTGCAAGTGCACGTGCCTAGATTTGTTTTAGTACTTTATATGCGTGTCAATTTGTGCTCTGCCCATACTCTACCTAAACCCTGTCCCTGGCCTCGCCATAGTAGAAATAAGCGCCATTGGCTTGATGAATATACTTACAGAATAGCACCTGACCAAAGAATGTACATAAAGGTCCATCCATGCATATAAATTATGGGATGGCACCTGACTTAACATGGCAGATTATACAAATTACCTCCATTGGAGTAATTGTAAAAGGAACTTCCTAGTTTTAAGTGGTCAGAAAGCTGGAGGCAAGGAAGCCGGATATGGTGGAAAAGGAGAAAAACACCAGAATAGCATTGATTATAGAGCTGTCAGTTCCAAGCAACTACTCTGAATCGTGTTGTGATGGAGAAAATCTTTAAGTACCAAGAAATGCAGTCGGCGAACAAGAAAATGTAGCAGAAAGATACTGAGTTATTTCCCGTTTTGTTGGGTACCACCGGCCTAATTAAATGGAACTTCGAAGCACAGCTTGATAAATTACCGTACACTTAGGGGTCTATTCTCAGCCACGAATAACAGGTCTGGATGTCCGATCTGGACATCCAGACCTGCTATGTGCCTCGCCTGCATCCAGGAAACAGAGCTCCCCGCACATATATCTGAGCTGTGTGGGAGGGAGGGGAGAGGCCTCAGGCAGAGCAAGGGTGGGCTGTGGGTGATGCCATGACCCTGGATGTACAAGGCTGATTCCGAGGTCGGCCTTGTATGTCCGGGGTTGGCTATTTGTACGGGGGACTTATTCCACCTCGGAGGTGGAATAAGTCCTTTTGGACGGTGGATGATGGAGGATCCGGGGCCCGCCAAAGAGGTGAGGGGTGCAGGGGGATTGCCTGAGGCCCAACCCTGGCCACAGCAGGCCCGGTTGGGGGGAGGGGGAAGGAGTTTCGCTGTCTGCCAGTGATCACGGCTCCTGCATGGAGCCGCGGTAGCATAGCAACAGGACATCATGCCGCCATTCCTCCATGCAGGAATTGGGGCATAGCCTGCATATCCGGCCCGTTGCACCTGATTCTGCTACCGCAGAAGAAGAATCTGGTGCAATGCAGGCCTGTCCATATTCTGGGCACCCGAACTTCCAAACACGCCTTGATAATTTCCATAAAATTAGGGATCTGTTCTGAGCCGCGAATAGTGGGTCTGGACGTCCAATCTGGATGTCCAGACCCACTAAACGACTGGCCTGCAACCAGGAAACAGAGCTTCCCACACATAGATCTGAGCTGTGCGGGGAGCTCTGCGGGAGGGGTGGGCCATAAGTGAAGCGAGGGTGGGATGTGGGTGGCGCCATGACCCCAGACGTATAGGTTCAATTCCGAGGTTGGCCCTGTATGTTCGGGGTCGGCCATTTGTACGGGGGACTTATTCCACCTTGGAGGTGAAATAAATCCCCCTGGATGGCAGATGATGGAGGATCCAGAGCCACTGAAAAGGTGAGGGGGGTGCAGGGGATTCCCCGCGGCACAACCCTGGCCACGGCAGGCCCGATCAGGGGTCAGATGGTGGGAAAAGGAGTTTTGCTAGGTCTACCAGTGATGGCGGCTCTTGCATGGAGCCGCAGTGGCATGACAACAGGATGCCATGCTGCTGCCGTTCTATGCAGGGGCCTGGCTGGTAGCTGGGTAGTGGGCTGGACGTTTGGGTGCCCAGAATCAGGGCATGACCTATACATCCAGCTGGTTGCACCTGATTCTGCTCTTGCGGGCATGTCTAGCCCCTGCGGGAGCAGAATCTGGTGCAACTCAGGCCCATCCAGATTCTGGGTCCCCGGACAGACAGAACAGAATTGGCCTCCACATAGCTTATGAACTCCAGAGGGAGGTTCTCTTTGGCACAATGCAAGTACTACACTGAGCATTGGCAGTAAATTTCAGAGACTGAGATCATATTCCACATGATGTCTCACCGCCATTTAAAATTAAACATGGCCAAACTGAACTTCTTATATTTCCCCCTAAACGTTCTTTCCCCCTTCCTCCTTTCTATATCTCTGTGGATAACGCTCTTCTACTTCCTGTTTCCTCAGCCCACAATCTTGGGGTCATCTTTGACTCCTCCCTTTCCTTCTCCTCACATATCCAACAAATAGCTGAAACCTGTCATTTCTTTCTCTATAATATTTACAAAATTCGTCCCTTCCTTTCTGAACACACTACTAAAATATTTGTCCACTCTCTACTTCCCATCTCGACTATTGCAACCTCCTTCTTGCTGGTCTCCCTTTTAGCTACCTTTCTCCTCTTCAATCTGTTCAAAACTCTACTGCGTGACTAATTTCTCACCCGCCTCGATATTCTCATATAATCCCGCTTCTCGAGTCACTTCATTGGCTTCCCTTCCATTTCCGTATGCAATTCAAGCTTCTCCTTCTGACCTATAAGTGCATTCACTCTTCTGCTGCTTTCTGTCTTTCCTCTCTTCTCTCTGCCTACACCCCCCCCCCCCTCGTGAACTCCGCTCTTCTGGCTTGCTTCTTTCTTTGCCCTTTTCTTCCACTGCCACTCCAGACTTCAATCCTTTCACCTTGCTGCTCCTTATGCCTGGAACAAACTCCCTGAGTCTATATGTCAGGCTTCACCTCTGTCCCTTTTCAAGTCCATGTTAAAGGCTCATCTCTTTAAAGCTACTTTTGGATCCTGACCTCTTTTTTCCTTGTGTCTCCTTATCCTCTTTTTCCCCTTATTCTTATCCTTTGTCTTAATTAGATTGTAAGCTCTCACGAGCAGGAACCTTTTCTATCTATGTTTGTACAGCGCTGCGTACGCCTTGTAGCGCTTTATAAATGATTAGTCGTAGTAGTAGTAGTAAGAATGCATAATGGAACACTTATCTATGTAAATGCTCTCTTATAAAATACTGATGAGCGCAAAGTATGTTCATTGTTGCATTGTGTGTACTTTCACTGTGTGTTTATACATGGGTGGAGTTTGGGTGCTATGAGCTAGTAAGTGGTTATAGGATATTCTAATTTATGCATGTTCTTGCAAAAAGTAGGCACCTTCATTACACCAGCTCTAGGGCTGGTGCAAGCTTTCCCACGTATGCTAATATAAAATAGTCTTAAAACATGCATGCGAAAACATGCATTAATTATGGCAGTTTTATAAGATTAGTCTCACGTCTCATACAAGTATTTGCTATGATTTGTTAGAATCTACTTTTATGCATATACACATGAGTAATTTTATAATAACCAACATAAGTGTGCTCAAGAGTGGAATTTTTTAACACTGCACTATGTGTAGGTGCCTACATAGGCACTATTTTATAAAGAAGTAGCCACCTACTTGTCTTTATAAAATATTAGCTATGTGGCAGAGAGCATGCCTTGAATGTAGGTATGATCACTTACTGTACATCTTCGTGTATAATTTATGTACATGTGCATGTAGATAGTGTTACTCTATGATGCACGTATGTACATGTAAACGCCATCTGTGCTCCTCCCAGCTATGCTTACCTGCAAAGTATGCACCTTCATGCCAAAGCCTATCCTTTTATGCCCATCGGTATTTTATAAGATGTCATTTAGATGCACACTTGGCCACATATGGACAGGAATTATTTTATAGAATTACCCCTTTAAAGGGTAGTTTGAAGCCTTTCTCCATATCTGTGAAGTTCACATGCCATTTTGACCCAAACGCTTTGCGCTAAATTTTAAGTTCACACATATTTTCACTTTGAAAAATGACAGAAGAAAGTACCTGCACATATTTATACCTGCTAATTTGTTGGAGTAGTTTTCATGAGTAAAATTATGGGCCTGATATTCAAAAAAATTTACGCTCCTATCTTTGAGAGTTATGCTTCTAGATTAGCCTCTTTATAAATTTACTAGAGTTAAGTTCCTAAATATTTTCTTAAAATTCCACTAACTCCTAAATTTAGGGGCATAAAAAGTGAGTGGCAACAGGGGCAGATTTAGGGAGAGGAAAAGAAGTTAGGAACTTAGCACTGATTTTCAGCACTAGGTGTCTGCATTAGGCTTATAAATCTAGGCAAATGATTGGCAGGCTTAAATTTAGGAGTATAGGGGGGGATATTCAGTGGCGGTAGTGGCTAGCACTGATGAAGAGACTAGCCATCGCCACTGAACTATGAATCCGGATATTCAGTGCCAGGGCCATATCCAGCCACCAGCATTGAATATCCAGGTTGGACGGATAGAGCAGTAGCTAACCATGAATATCTGGGTTGGTCGGATAGAGCAGTAGCTAACCGTGAATATCCGGGTTGGTCAGATAGAGCAGTAGCTAACCGTGAATATCCGGGTTGGTCGGATAGAGCAGTAGCTAACCATGAATATCCGGGTTGGTCAGAGAGAGCAGTAGCTAACCGTGAATATCCGGGTTGGTCAGACAGAGCAGTAGCTAACCGTGAATATCCAGGTTGGACGGATAGAGCAGTAGCTAACCGTGAATATCCAGGTTGGACGGATAGAGCAGTAGCTAACCGTGAATATCCGGGTTGGTCAGACAGAGCAGTAGCTAACCATGAATATCCGGGTTGGACGGATATAGCAGTAGCTAACCGTGAATATCCGGGTTGGACGGATAGAGCAGTAGCTAACCGTGAATATCCGGGTTGGTCAGACAGAGCAGTAGCTAACCATGAATATCCGGGTTGGACGGATAGAGCAATAGCTAACCGTGAATATCCGGGTTGGTGGTGACGTGGAACTTTTGAACTACTGCGCAATGCAGTTTACAAGGAACAAGAAACACATATAACAATTGCAGTTAACAATAAGAATAAGTAATGTAACTATTTACATGTTCATGTATTCTTATTTCTTTACAAGACAGTGAGTGGTAACAGTGAGAAAATGGTGAGAGTCATTGTAATGTTGACCGGAGGTAAATATGAAATTTGTTGCTGTTGATCACATTTATAGTAGTCCGTGAAGATGAAAGTCTTGAGATGTTTTCTAAATCGGGTGAGGTCTTTGTTTTCTCTTAGAGTATTGGGTATGTTATTCCAAAGGACAGGTGCGTAAAAGGAGAAAGCTCTGTTGGTGGTTGATTGATTTGCTTTTCTTACATTTTTTGGGATGGATAGTGTTTTTCAGGTTACATGGAGTATGATCTCAGTCTCTCAAATTTACTGCTAATGCTCGGTGTAGTACTTGCATTGTGCCAAAGAGAGCTTCTTTTGGAGTTTGTAAGATGTATGTAACATGTATGGGTAGTTTGTCAAGATGGGCTTGGAAATTATTCTTTATCAAGCCGGTGGCTCCCAATACAATGGGAAATCTTTCTACCACATTTTCTTGGTCTCTGACTGCTTCTTGGTACTTCAGAAGCTTCTCCCTCTCCATGTGATTCACAGAATAATCACTTTGAAAATACACCTCTATTATTAATGCCGTTCTGGTATTTTTCTCCTTTACTATTATGTCGAGTTTCTTTGCATCCAGTTTCTTATCTGTCAGAATGGGAATGTCCTAGGAGGTGATCATAACCTCTTCATTCTCGGTAATTCTCTTTGGGTCATGATCCCAGTACTTCTCAGGCACAGTGATGTAGTGGTTACAGAGTTTCCAATGTATCAGGTGTGCTATTTTGTTGTGCCTTTCTGTAGCAGTAAGGAATATCACATTGCTCTGAATATTGATTAAGAGGCATGTTTATTTAGTTGCTCTACCTGTTAATGCAATAGGTTGCATGTGCTATCAGGCAATGTTAGCATGGGGAAAATGCAAATAGTGCAGTGATTTTCTCTGCAGAAACCGCATTAACTGTCAGATTAGTACGGTAACTGTCAGAGTTACAGACAGTGCTGGTGCAGATAACACCATCTTAATGAGTAGAGTTATGTTCATCCATGATGCTGCTGGGCTGCGCTCTGCATTTTCAATGCACTCTCTGGTAGGGAGATGCTTTGCAAGCCCCAACAGATAGCGCACAACTTTTGCAGCTAACGTGGTACTGTTTGCAAAATAATGCTATGTTAGCTGCAGAAGCCTAAAGCGGTTTAGTAAACATACCCCTAAGTTGCATTTTTCCCTTGCTTTCAACACCTGTTAATTACATTCTAGAACATATATTTATACCTGTAAGGGGTTAGTAACAGCAGAATGATGTTTCAAATTGGTTTTTGTGTTTGTAGTTTCATTTTATGGTTCTCAAATGAATTCACTTTGATGCCAAGAGGCCTCATTCGTGTGTAAGGGTTCTGCATCTTATTCCCTCAACTTATACTAGAAGCTCCATGCTATATCTTTTAAATTTTTTATTGAGCTAGTTATGCATTTCTCTCACAACCAAAGTACAAAACGAATTACGTACTCTACCATACAATTAAATATTGCATCGTATGAGAATCCTACAGGCAACTGAGATTGACAAATACACGTGAATCATTGATATCAAAACATTAAGTATGAAGTGAGCATTGTCATTTGTTCTGTATAGCAGGAAATGAAAAGGTGACATCATTGACAATTGATGCACAGGGGAGTATTTCTGGAAGCTTGCATACCCGACATTCTTACTGGAAATTCGGCTGGTTTAACAAACTGCAGTTTCTCCTAGAGTTGGATAGTAGGGTTAGTTTGCTAATGGATAGTGCAGCTCTGGCTTTCTTTTAATTGCAGATTTAATGAGAGAACTTATCTAATCTTTCATGTGCTGTGCGTTTTCATTTTTGGCTGGTGGTCAATTTTCAGTCCATGTTCTTCCTTTGCGGTGGCAATCAAATACACACTACTGAAACTATCCCAAAGAATATCATCTTCTATCAATGAGTGTCTTTATCTGGTCACAGCAGCAACCTGCTGGGTTGCATTGTTAATAATATCCAGTCATACAATACAGCATTATTAGATATTTCTGACCAAAATGTACAAACAAAATAAGGGCAGTTTTCAAAGGCTTAGTCACCTTCTATGTGAATATAATAAGCCACATAATTCAATGGACTCCACACATCATAAATGTTCAAACTCTAAAGAGAGTGCACAGGTCTCCATTCAGGAGATAATTTTATAAGAGTTGTTTCACACTTATATGCTAGTATATGGACATAAAAGGCCTCATAAAATTACATCATGCATGACTTTACCTTATACATGACGTTCTCCAGGAACAAGCAGGAAGTCAGTCCTCACTTATGGGTGACGTCGGCAGCGATGGAGCACGCGCGAAGCAATTCCCCAGCTTTCAAAGAAAGCCTTTGGGATTGCTGCCATGCATGTGTGGTCCTCTTCCAGCCCAAAGGTGCCATCTTGCTCAGTCTCCCTTTTTCCACGGAGCTCTTTGGACACACGTTCTTGTCCCTCGGAAAAAGTGTTTGGTTTTCGGCCTCTGGGCCGTGATTTTTCCGGTTGCACTGGTCCTCTTATGTCCTCCCCTGCTCTCTTTTTTTCCTCGCGTGAAGGGATATCCTTCATTTACAGTTTTTTCACTGTTGCGGGCTTCACACCCTTTTTTCTCTCCCAACCGCTGGCCACAAAAGTCTTCGACCTAGAGGGGTCCTTTTTGCCCCTGTGGCCACCGGTTTTAAAAAATGCGACAGATGCTCCAAGAACATGTCGCTCACGGACGCCCATGAATGTTGTCTTCGGTGTCTTGGCGCCGACCATGACATGGAGCTCTGCTTTTTTTGCAAGAAAATGTCCTCCAAGGCCCTGCTCAGCCGTAAGCAGAAGTCCGATGACATTTAACAGAAGTTGGCCCCGGAATCCTCGGCGGCACTCTCGGTCGTCCCTCTGCTGGTGGGATCCCCACTTCGGTTCCACGTTCTCGGCAGCACTCCGACCAGGGGTCCCCTAAAGCAGAGCGGTGTAAGAAGAAGAAGACCTCAAAGTCACTGTCAGGGGCTCCAGATAAGCGCTCGTTCGCTAGGCCCCCCGTGGAATTCCCTAGAGTCAGACAAGGAGCGGCCTCGAAAGGTACCTAGTACAGAAACAGAAGCCTCCGGCGATGGCTCCTAGTCTCCTGAGGGTCATCCCAGTAAGGACCCTCTCTCCTCTCCTCCTCCACGCCAGACCCAGTAACCCTGGTGTCGGCGTCACAGGGTCCCACACCCGCGTGGGAGTCCCGAATGCAGGCACTAGAGCCAGCATTTCTGCCTTCTTAGCTGCCCTGCAGGCGCTCATGCCCAGCACGGCTGGCCCGCGCCTTGATACCGAGGATCCCTCAAGAGGGACACCAAAATCCACCCTGGAAACCGCCGAGAGCCACAGGCCTTGTGAGAGTCCTCGGCGTTGGTCTCACTCGCCTTCCTGGTCCTCGGGAGCGTGATCCTCCATGGCCTCTGGCTCCAAGCGGACATTGGCCTCTGGACGGGGTGATCTGCCCAAGTCGGACTCCTCCTCGGACCTCTCGGGCTGGGAGTCGGTTGGGGATACCTCCCCGGAGAACCGTGCACACAGGGACATCCCTTTGGACCCGGACCCGCCCGCCTATCAGAGGCGTTCGCTGCCCAAAGGCACATCATTCCTGGCATTCGTGTGGGACATGGCACGGGCCTTCAGCCTGACTATGCAGACTGAAGAGGAGCCACGAGCTGAGGAGCTCAATATTCTACAGTATGAGTCCCCGACTCGGGAGTCTCTTACTGCCCCGGTCCCCCCCATATTGTTAAGGCTGCTCCTCCACCTATGGGAGATACCTGCTTCGATCCCCATTGTGAGCAAGTGCCTCAACGCCATTTATTTATATTCTCTTATATACCGCGCTATTCTGCATCAGTGCGGTTTACATTGAACAAACTGAAATTACATTGAACAGGGCATTATAACTTGGAGATAACTATTTTACAGGGAACATGGACTATGGAGGGTTAAGTGGCTTGCCCAAGACCACAAAGAGCACCTGTGGGACTAGAAACCCCAGTCCTTCCGGCCCAAGGTTGCTGTCCTCTAGTGGGATTTGAACCCCCGAACTTCCGGCCTGAAGTACCTTGCCCCAACCACTAGGCCACTCCTCCATGCCATGTATAGAGTTCAGCATGCCCCGGGGTTCCAAAAGACCCAGCTTCCGCACACTTCCATGGTTGTGGAGTCAGCGATGCGGAAGCAAAAAAGCCCAAAGTCTCACTCTTCGGTCCCCCCAGGTAGGGAGTTGAGGGCTCCTGACGCCCTGGGGCATAAGGCCTATCAGTGTTCCATGCTCGCTTGCCGCATCCATACATACCAACTGTATATGGGCATGTTCCTGCATGACCTCTCCAAGGAGCTTGGCAGTTTCACCATGGGCCTCGGGGGTGAGCCCCTCCTAAGGTTCCAAACTCTCCTGAAATCCGTCACGGTGTGTTCAAAGTACTTCTCCTGTGACGCATATGACGGGTTTGAGTCCTCCGCCCGGGTGGTGGCGGCCAGTATCGGGGCCTGGTGCCAGGCATGGCTCCAGTCTTCCGACCTGGAGCAGTGGGTCCAAGAGAAGCTCCTGGATGTCCCTTGCCTTGGCGAGCAACTATTCAGTAAACCTAGGGAGGATAAGACTGCTGAGATAGAAACGGAGTTTGTGACTCAAACTCGTCTCTCGCGCAAAACCTCCTCCCTCCCTAGGAAGAAGCAGTAGACCAAGAAGCCATTCTTCCAAAGGAAGGGGCTCCCTTACCGGGGTAACCCGCCTTTCCCGCCCACCTCTGCACCGGCTCCCAGCACGCAGGGGAAGGGAGGTGCACATGGCCACCATAAACCTAAAGGGCCTAAAGCCCAACCACCGGTGCCGCCCCAGCCTACGCAGGGGTTTTGACACCGTCGGCATAGCCTCTCGTCCTCTGGCAGCTCTTCCGCCGATGGAGGGATGCCTGTCCCTGTTCGCCCCAGAGTGGGCATCGATCACGTCGGACACCTGGGTTCTCTGAGTAATCTGAAATGGGTACCGTCTCCGCCTGGACAGGCACCCTCCTCCCTTCTCCCCAGCGGAACCTGCTCAGCTCCACGCACACCAGACCTTCTTGCAGCAGGAACTGTCCAACCTCCTCGCCCAACGGGTGGTCGAGAAGCTATCGCGGCACCTTTGAGGTCAGGGGTTCTACTCCCGCTACTTTCTCGTCCCAAAAAAGACGGGGGGCCTGCGCCCCATCCTCGACCTCAGAAACCTCAACAAGTTCCTGGTGCGGGAGAAGTTAAAAATGTTATCACTTGGTGTCCTGCTGCCCTTCCTTCAGCAGGGCGATTGGCTATACTCCTTAGACCTCAAGAACGCTTACGCCCACATCCTAGTTCACCCCCAGTACAGGCAATACCTGTGCTTCAGGGTGCAGAAGGAGCATTACCAGTACAGAGTGCTCCCCTTCAGGCTTGCGTCCGCACCACGGGTTTTCACAAAGTGCCTCTCCATGGCCACTGCCTCCCTCAGGCAGCAGGGCATACCCATCTTCCCCTACCTCGATGACTGGCTCGTCACAGGGTCCTCGATCAGCGAAGCCCGTCTGGCGGCAGTGAACACAATCCTCCTCGAGCGCCTCGGCTTCCTGGTCAACTACTCCAAATCCCACCTCGAGCCGGTGCATACCCTGGAGTTCATTGGTGCACGCCTTGACACGGTGCGGGCGACCTCCTTCCTTCCCATGGAACGAGCATGTCACCTTCAGGCCGTGGCATCCCAGGTCCAAAACAGGGCTTGGGTTACGGCACGGGTGATGCTGTGCCTCATCAGGCACGTGGCCTTCACCGTCCATGTGGTCCCCCATGCCTGCATGCACATGCAGACAGCCCAGTGGTGCCTCAGGGTACAATGGAGCCAGGCCTTTGGCCACTTCAGAGACCCTATCCGGGTCTCCCGCAGTCTCCATGACTCCCTGAGTTGGTGGCGGGACCCCCAAAGTCTCCTCCAGACCCCACAGCACGAGCTCGTAATAACAATGATGCTTCCCTGCTGGGTTGGGGAGCCCACTGCAACGTATTGTGCACCCAGGGGCAGTGGTCGCCCAAGGAATCTCGGCAGCAGATCAACCTGCTCGAGCTTCGGGTGGTCCGATGGGCCCTGAGGACCTTCGAGGGCTACCTGTGGGGGAAGTAGGTGCTCATGCAGATCAACAACTGGGTAGCCATGTTTTACATCAACAAGGAGGGGGGAACAGGATCACACCTCCTCTGCCGAGAGGCGATCCTCCTTTGCTCCTTTTTGTCTCGCCGGGGGATGACCCTGTGAGTGATCTACCTCCCAGGTCAGGAGAATGTCCTCACGAACAAACTCAACAGGATACTCCGCCCATATGAGTGGTGCTTGGATCCGGAGGTCGCCGGCGTCTTGTTCCATCAGTGGTGGACCCCATCCATGGACCCGTTTGCCAGTCCGTCAAACACGCAGCTTCCCTGCTTCTGTGGCTCTGTTCTGCACCCCAGCAGGGTGGCCTCAGATGCATTCCTCTTGAGCTGGACCTCCGGCCTTCTTGACGCATTCCCTCCCACTCCTCTCATTGCGAGGACCCTCCACAAGACTCAGCGGGACCGAGCTTCTGTGATCCTCATGGCCCTCTCATGGCCTCGACAGCCTTGGTTCCCGCTTCTGCTCCGGCTTGCGTCTGAGTCCCCAGTCCCCCTGGGCTGTGCCCTGGGCCTGTTGACGCAGGAGGAGGGTCGGGTGTTCCACCCGAACCTAGTCTTGCTGTCTCTTGCAGCCTGGTGGCTGAATGAATTGCTTTAGTTCCGCTGCATCTCCTGGAGAATTTCGAGGAGATTTTCTCTTGTCGAGGAAGGACTCAATGAGACGGGCGTACGCCTTTAAGTGGTGACATTTCTCGACCTTGTGCTCCGAGCTTCATATCAACCCATTCTCCTGCTATATCTGGTGGATCCTCCAGTACCTCCTCCATCTCTCAATGGCAGGGCTGAAATCCAATTCGGTCAGGGTACACCCGAACACCATTTCGGCGAACCACCTCCCTGTCGAGGGAAAACCCCCTCTCAGGGCAGCCCATGGTCTCTCGCTTCATGTGAGGTCTACTGCTTTCCAAGCCTCCCATACGGCCTCCGCCGGCAGAGTAGGACCTCAACGTGGTGCTGATGCAGCCCACGTGAGCACCTTTCGAGCCAATGGCAACGTGCTCGCTTCGGCATCTCTCCTGGAAGGTGGTTTTTCTGGTGGCTTTGACCTCGGCTCACTGAGTCAGCAAACTTCAGGCCCTCATGGCTGAGGATCCATACAACAGGTTCTACGGGACCAGGGTGGTTCTCCGCACCCATCCGAAATTCCTACCGAAGGTGGTCTCGGACTTTCACCTCAACCAGGAGATAGTTCTACCGACCTCCTTTCTGAGACCGCATGCCGACCAGGCATCGGCGGTGTTGCATACACTCGACTGCAAGAGGGCTCTCGCTTCTAATTGCAGCGTACCCAGGTTCATCGTAAGTCCGATCGGCTCTTTGTCGCCTACGATCCCATTCGCCTGGTGCAGGCAGTCACCAAGCGCACCATCTCCATCTGGGTGGCAGACTGCATTGCCTTCGCCCAAGCAAAGGTAGTGTCGATGGCTTTGCTGCGCTCAGTGCCTTTAATAGACATCTGCCGGGCTGCGACCTGGTCTTCAGTGAACCGTTTCGCTGTCCACTACTGCCTGGAGAGTGAGTCCCACTAGGATAGCGCCTTCAGCCAGGCTGTACTCCGTAATTTGTTTGCAGTATAAGCATCTCCTGCCCTCCAACTAGGGTTGCCAACTGGCCGGTTTTCAGCCGGCCTGGCCGGTTTTTCCATAGCCAGGCCGGCTGCCGGCGCAGATGTAAAACCGACCCTTGAAAAGCCATTTTTTTGCTCTGGCCGCAAGATCTGGAGCGGCCAGAGCAAAAAAACGGCTTTTCTTCCGACCCAAAGTCCAAAAAAACCCCACCCAGGGCCGGCCCACACACACCGGAGGGCTTCAGAAGGAGCCGGGGAAGCCCGCGCGAGGCCCCGGCTTCCTCTGTACAACCGCCAGCGTGAAGATCCTTTTCCTTCATGCTGGCGGCTGTTTCTGTGAAGCCGCGATTGCTGGGAAAGGTTAAAGACAATGCCCTTTAACCTTTCCCAGCATTCGCGGCTTCACAGAAACAACCACCAGTGTGAAGAAAAAGGCTCTTCACGCTGGCGGTTGTACAGAGGGAGCCGGGGCCTCGTGCGGGCTTCCCCGGCTCCCTCTAAAGCCCCTCAGACAGCCGTGGTGCTGGTGGGGGGGGGGAGGCCAAGGACTGCATGGGCTGTGATGGGGGGGCTAGGACTACAAATGGGCTGTGATTGGGGGGGGGGGAACTGGACTGTAAAAGGGCTATGGGGGGGGACATGGACTGGAAATGGGTTGTGATGGGGGGGGACCTGGACTGGAAATGGGCTATGGTGGAGGGAGGGGGAACTTGGACTGGAAATAGGCTGTGATTAGGGGTGCTAGGACTGCAAATGGGCTGTGATGGTGGGGGGGGGCTAGGACTGCAAATGGGCTGTGATGGTGCGGGGGGACTCGGACTGCAAATGGGCTGTGATGGTGGGGGGGCCTAGGACTGGAAATAGGCTGTAATGGGGGACTTGGACTGGAAATGGGCTGTGATTGGGGGTGGCTAGGACTGGAAATGGCCTGTGATGTGAGGGCTAGCACTGGAAATGGGCTGATGAAGAGCTGGAATAGGACTGGAAATGAGCTGATGTGGGGCATGGGAGAATGGGACTAGAAGGGAGTGGATGCTGGGTGGGTCTAGAACTATTAGGGAACTGATTTTGGGGGAGGACTAGAATGGATGGGGAATGAGAATGGAGAGGGGAAAAATATTTTGTGTGGAAGAAAAGTCTATGATGGGCCGGGTATTGGGAGAGTAAGAGGGGCTTGAGAATGGAAGGGTGAAATTTAAATGGATGATAAACGAATAAGGAAAGAATTGGGGGAAAGAGCAAAAGTGAAACAATCAGTATGTTAAAGCAGAAATAGAGAGAGAATGGAAAACTTCTAAAAGGGAAGAAAGGACAAATGGATAGCTCGCAGAAGACACGAAGAAACCAGAAGAAAGTGACTGGAGCAATTGCAACTGAAAAATAAAATGCCCAAACAGAAGGTAGAAAAATACTTTTTATTTTGAATTTATTAACTGGAATATGTCTGGTCTGGGAAGTGTGTATTGCTAACATCTTTGCGTTTTTGTTTAGTGCAAGAGGAAATTACTTTATAGTTTTATTTCTCCAGTGTTGTACATTTCATGTTTGGATTTTGGGGTTCCCAGTTTAATTATTATCTGACCAAGGAAGTTAGCCTACACGTATCCTCAGTAATTTTTGTGGGTGGGGCTGGGGCGGGGCAGGGGTGGGACTAGGGGCGGAGAATGGGTGGAACATGGCGAGCCACAGGTGTTGGGTTTTTCTCAGTGAAAAAGTTGGCAACCCTACCTCCGACCCTTCTTTGACGGCTACCGAGAGCTTCGCCCCGGGGACCCAAAGACTCTGTCTCTTTCAGGCATTGACTTCTGCTCACGGCCTCGCGGAGGCGTTTTGGGGTTACAGGCTCGGTAGCCTGTAGCTGGGGAGTCCCATAAGTGAGGACTGACTTCCTGCTTGTTCCTGGAGAAAGCGTAGTTACTCACCTGTAACAGGTGTTCTCCAGGGACAGCAGGAATCAGTCCTCATTACCCTCCCACCTCCCCTGAAGAGTTGCCATTTTTATCCTTCCCTTGCCATCTGCTTAGTTGGGCTCTAGCTAGGGGACCTGACTGAGCAAGATGGCACCTTTTGGCGGGAAGAGGACCACGCATGCGTGGCAGCAATCCCAAAGGTTGATTCCTGCTGTCTCTGGAGAACACCTGTTACAGGTGAGTAACTACGCTTTAGAGTAGGCATTTTCAGAGGAGGAGTTTGTGTGGAGCATGGTGGAGTCACAATTTACACAAGTATTTTATAAAATATGTGCTTAAGTGCATACTTTATGTGACAATAGCTTCAATCTAGCCACTATTTCTGCATAATTTGTGCTGGTATTTTATAGAGGCCCAGCTAGAGCAGCTGCAAATGGCCACACCTAGATCCTTCAGAAAGTTAGGTAAGTTATATTATTTTCTAATTTATGCGCATAGAGTTCCTCTCCACTTATTCTCCGTCTGAGCTCCGCCTCCAACCCTCACTGAAGGTTTGCATGATAGGATTTATGTGCATGCCTACAGAATAATCAGCAAAATTATCCTAAAGAGCAAAAGGATAAAGGCCTGGCCCTCAAAATAACATCATAGAAAGACCAGTTTCCACCCAGGTGCTCATTGTTGAACAGCTTGTTTTTGTCAGACAATTGGCTGTGTAAGGACTTAACCCCTACAGCAAACTGTCCATTTTAATCATTTTATGCAGTAGAAGTATGCTCAACAAAGTGAAAGCAAAGACTTAGCTTATGGGTTATCCATTGAAGGAGCAAACATGTCTTCCACTAGTCATGAAGATAAAATGGAGTATGACATAGCACTGTGTTTTGGGTCCATCAACACTCCTGCAGACCCTGCGTCAGGCAAACATCCCCATCAAAATCGGAAGAACATGAAAAAAAAAGAACATGATTAAAATGGCCGCAGTTTGTTGTAGGGGTTAAGTCCTCATACAGCCAATTGTCCGACAAATAAAAAAAAAGGTACTCCGTTTCCTCTTCATGATGGAAGATATGTTTGCCCCTTCAATGGATAGCCCATAAGCTAACTCTTTGCTTTTGCTTGGTTGAGCATAATTTTACTGCATAAATTGATTAAAATGGATGTGGTTTGTTGTAGGGGTTAAGTCCTCAGACAGCCAATTGTCCGACAAAAACACGTTTTTCAACAGTGAGCACCTTGGTAGGAATCAGTCTTTCCATGCTTATAGAATAGCAACCGACTAGAGCACATGCATAAGTCCTTTAAAATAGGGACTCGTGGGTATATAGCATGCAACTTTACACATCTCCCCTTTAAAATCAGTCCCCTTGTGGGATGCTTTTGAGCAGTACTCATATATAAGCCATCTTTATAAATTCTAAAATGTATGCACACCATTTCACTTGCACATATAGTGTGCTATCAAGTATATAAGTATACATTTTTCTTCTTGGATGTTAGATCTGAATACTCACCTTTCCAAACCTGAGCTCAAGGTGACTTACATTCAGGGATTGTAGCTATGCCCTTTCCCCAGAGGACTTAAACTCCATAGGTCTACATTAAGATGCATGCCTTATCGTCCCTCCAGTCCAGTTCTGCACCTCTGGGTAGTGTACCTCTTTCAGCAGCTTGGAGACTGAGCATGTCATCATTTGATGACACTAATGTACATATGCAGCTGGCACCGCCTACCAGCCCTAATATGCTCAATCTCCAAGCAGCTGGAGGAGATAGTGAGCCAGGGTGCTGGACTCACTGAAGGGACAACTAAGGAGATAGGTTTAGTTAGAGTTTGCTTTTTATTTCCCCTGTTAAGGTGCAGGTTTCTTTGTTTTTAAAGACAAGTAAAAAAGAAAAATTTAGAAGGAACAGACAGAACCCAGGGGACAACAGGGCTGAGGGCAGGATATTCCTTCTTCCCTCTCTCCCCCCAGGATTTTTTTTGGGGGGGGGGGGAGTTCTGTGGGCGCCTTCCTCAGTCCAAGACTTCTGGCGGCTCCTGAACCTGTTATCGAGTGAGGAGCCACCACAGGGGCTGCAGTTGATTGACAGGAGTGAAAGCTGTCAGCCCCGAGTCGCCCCCCTCAGCGCCAAAGCTGGAAAGGAAGGCTGAGCGCGAGGGGTAGAAAAGCCACACGGCAAAGAGGCTCCAAGGTAAGAATGGCGGGGGACAGCAGGAACTCCTAGCAACCATCAGTACACGAGGAGACAGAGAATGGCCTTCAGCCGCATGTTTGGGAGCCTGCAGCAGTGCGGGAAACTCCCCCTGCTGCATTTAGGCACAATTTCTTCTTATTCAGGCCCGCATGTGTTTAACCCCCTGCTGTGTTTTGGATGCCCGGGAGAAACAGGACAGAGCAGCCTCTTCCTAGGGGGCCATTTACAGTTTCTTTTTCATTTCAGTTTCAGTTAATTAGATTTTGGTTTTATTTTATTTTAGTTCAAGTACTCTATTACTCTGTGCTTGAGCCCGTGGAGGTGCACTGTGTTGGGGATCCTTTTACCTACCCGGGTACAGATTGAGGGTGTTCCTGGGGAGGGCTCCCAGCCCTTCCCTCCCATGCCGGCCAGACCGCAGTGCCTGGTATAGGATGGTATCAAAGGGGATGAACCCCACTTAATCCTTAAGCATTCCATATGTTATACAGCTCAAAACATATTCAGTTCACAATGACTTGATGCAAACCTGTGGGAAAAGCCTAATCAGATATGCCATTGTTGCTGGGCAGATTTCAGAGTGCTGTTGTGCCTGGTCAGGTGATGTAAGTGACAGTTGGTTGAGACATTGTGACTTTCTCCTGAGAAGGGTCAGATAAAAAGTCAGAGACAGAAATAAATGAAAGATAACTGTGGGGGGGGGGGAGTGCTTCATATACGTTTGTAGCAGCTACAGCTCTGTGGAAAACAGGAAGTACCTGCATACAAGAAATGTATGTAATTTTGAAAGATAGTCAGCGGATAGGAGGCAAATGAAATTCTTCCATCTGCCTATGGTCAGTGAGTAACCTGACTTGATCATCTCTTGTCTCTTAGTCCAGATTATGTACCTATTAAATTTGTAATATTGCTTGTAAGGGAAGCTGTACTCCCTTATAGCCATTTGTAGTATTAGAATAAAAATGTAAATTTTACTAGGAGAAAGTGTCTGTTTGATTGGATCAGTGCAAGGTCCATTTCATATCTTTAAGATACAACACAGCAGCGCAATCTAAAAATCCTCAAGATAAGCGGTTCCGATAGTTTATTGTCTCGGAGGCAGGTGTCTGCCTAGACTGCACGCAAGAGGCTAAGTCATGGGAGCAGGGCCTTCAGGATGAGATGAGGCAGAGGAGTCCCTCCCGGTTGCAAGAGACCCTGAGGGCAGGGGGCGCCATGTTACCTTCAACGGATCTGGCCCCCGGTCCCTGCACGATGCCCGGACCATCCACCCCTCAAGCCCAGGGAGCAATAGGGCTCCCAGTGGCGTTCTCACTGGAGTTTGTCTTACTTTTGCATAAGACATTTTGCCTTTGTCAGCAGGGCTTGGCAAGTGGCTCCTCAGCCCCGGAACACAGGGCTAAGAGGATGTCAGATGCAAAAGAGCATGAGTCAGAGCAGTGACGTCTAAGCGGGCTAGAGGCTTAGAGGAGTGGTAGCAATCGCCGTTGTCAGAGGGGCTGGATGGGGAAGACCTTGACACGGAGGTAGATCTGCAGGAGGAGTTGGAAGAAGGAGAGAGCCCAGAACAGGAGGGTTAGGCCCGGACTGTTCAGATTTTCCTCCAGGAGGAGCTACCGGCGCTCATCTTTATGCTATGTTTATGTTTATGCAATTTCTTGATATACCGCCCAGGCCGAAGGGCATCAAAGCAGTTTACAATCACTACAA
Source organism: Ichthyophis bannanicus (assembly GCA_033557465.1). NCBI lineage: Eukaryota > Metazoa > Chordata > Amphibia > Gymnophiona > Ichthyophiidae > Ichthyophis > Ichthyophis bannanicus. Next base: position 134,160,215 of record CM066036.1, on the reverse strand, counting down.
ACAGGTACTGATACAATTCCTCATCCCCAAAGGGCTCACATTCTATGTGTACCTTGGATTCCCTCAAGGCCCTGAATATGCCTGCTAACCTCCCAGCAGAGGAAGAGGTGCTGTAGGATCCGCTGTTCCAGGCGGTACGGAAATCGCAGAAAGTCTTACCAGTACATGGAGTAGTAGGACAGATGATCCAGAATGAGTGGGATCTGCCGGGGGCTGGCCTTAAAGGGGTGGAATTCATGACACACCTATACCCGCTGCTGGAGCAAGAACGAGCTCCTTTAAGTGTCCAAAGTGGACGCAGCGGTGTTGGTGGCAGTAGAAGAGACCTTGACTTGTCTCCTGCAGCTGACAGCCATGGAACTGCAGTCGATGCTTCATGTATTTCGTGGTGCCCAAAAAGGAAAGTTCCTTTCGCCCAATTCTCGACTTCAAGGGCATGAACCTCTGTCTCCGGGTATCTCATTTCCACATGGAACTGCTGCGATCAGTAATAATGGAAGTAGGAAGCGGAGAGTTTTTGGCGACTCTCAGTCTCATGGAGGCGTATCTGCACATTCACATCCATCCAGAACATCAGCACTTTCTCCACTTTACAGTGCCAAGGGGCCATTTCCAGTTTCGAGCATTGCCCTTCGGTCTGGCGACCGCCCCCCATACCTTCACCAAGGTCATGGTGGTGGTGGTGGCAGCTCTCCGCAAGGAAGGGGTTCTCTTCCACCCATACCTAGACGATTGGCTAATCCAGGCGAAGTCTAGGGACGATAGCGAAAGAGCAACATCACTGGTGGGAGAGTTCCTTCTGAGTCTTGGTTGGGGGGTCAACCTGGCCAAGAGTCAGTTATGGCCGGCCCAGGAGCTAGAGTATTTGAGAGCGTGCTTTGATACTCGATTGGGCAGGATTTTCCTGCCGGATCGCCAGGCACAGGAGCTACAAGAGTGGATACGGCAGTTCCTGAAGATGGCAAGACAATCAGCGTGGCATTATCTGCATGTTCTGGGGACCATGGCGGCCACTCTCGAGCTAGTCCTATGGGCAAGGGCACACATGCAATCGCTGCAGAGGGCTGTACTCTGTCAAGGGTCCCATCAGAGTCAATCCCTGTCCCAAGTACTCCCTTGCCTGCAGAGTGCCAGGAGAGCCCTCAGTTGGTGGTTACATGTGGGGAGCCTGGAAGGAGTCCCTGGTGTGTTTTCTGCTGATGACAGATGCCAGCCTGTCAGGTTGGGAAGCCCATTGCTAAGTACGCTTTGTTCAGGGACAGGAGTCCGCAGGAGGCCCTGTGGTCGATCAACAGCTTGAGATGCGAGCGGTGACCTTGGCGCTAGAGAGTTTCGAGCCATGGTTGCAGGGGAAGGTGGTCCAAGTCCTCTCGGAAAATGTGACCATGATGGCTTACATCAACTGGCAAAGAGGCATGGGCAGTGCAGCCCTGGAGGAGGAGGCCGAAAGGCTGTTCAGACAGGCAGAGATTCGTCTCCAGGCATTATCGGCAGCACACGTAACGGGAGTTGATGATGTGATGACAGACTACCTCAGCCGAGTGCGCATGGACCTCGGAGAGTGGTAGCTCAATCAGGAGGTGTTGAAGCAGGTGGTCCGCCAATGGGGCACACCGGTCATGGACCTAATGGCAATGCTCGAGTCGGCCAAGGCCTTCCAGTTTTTCAACAGAAGATGTCCAAGGTCCTGGATGTTCTAATTCAGCAGTAGCTCGAAGAGGGTCTTCTCTGTTTTTCCCCCATGGGCGCTCATAGGCCAGTTAATGCAACTGATAGAGGCACACTGGGGGATTTGTAATTCTGGTAACACCAGACTGACCGAGGTGCCTATGGTATGCTGACCTGATTCGGATACTGGCAGATTGATTGTGGTGGCTTCCAGTTCAGAAGGGCCTCTTGACGCAGGGGCCGCTTCGTTTGCCCCAGGTGAATCAATTCTTGCTTACGGCATGGCTCTTTAAAGACCAAGGTTGAAGAAGAAAGGATAATCGGGCTCAGGTATGGTGACCTTGCCACAGGCACAGAGGAGGTCTACGAACCTGGCGTGCATCTGAGTAGGGCGCATCTTTGAATCATGGTACGGAGAGAGGCAGGCACGCCCTTCCACTGCCTCCGTCCCGGACATCTTGGCATTCTTGCAATCCGGTTTTGATAAGGGTCTAGCCGCCAGTTCTTTGAGGCTGTAACTGGTGGCGATTTCTGGTTATCGTGGCAAAGTCCACAGGGTGCCGTTGGGTACACACCCAGACATGCTGAGCTTTCTAGGGGCAGTGACCCACCTCCGTCTGCCAAAGAGGGCTGTGGTACTGCCTTGGGATCTCAATCTGGTGCTGTCTGGGGAACCCTTTGAGCCATTGAGTCGAGCTTCCCTGAAGGATTTGACTCTGAAAATGGTATTCCTGGTGAAAATTTGCTTGGCACACAGGATTTCAGAGCTTCGGACCCTGTCATGCCAGGAGCCATTCCTTTCCTTCTCCAAGAAGAAAGTGGTCCTGTGCCCGGTACCTTCATTTTTGCCCAAGGTGGTGTCAGCATTTCATGTAAATTAGGCCGTTTCCTTATTGGCTCTGGCAAGCGTGGATGTGGGCGAGAGTGGATATGGGCCCTGCCACTCCACAGCTGTGCCACCTGGATGGTAAAAGAGTCATGCGAATGTATGTGAAAAGGGCATCATCCTTTCGGAGATTGGACCATCTGTTGGTTCTGTTTGGCAGGCCGGGCAAAAGTGAGGCGGCAGCTAAGGCCTCCATTTCCAGATGGATCAGTGAGGCAATCATGTCGGCATACATCTTGAATGGTAGAGCAGTGCTGGTGGGGTTGCGGACGCATTCCACAAGGGCTCAGGCAGCCTCGTGGGCAGAGTATAGTTAAGTTCCGCCGGTGGAGATCTGTAGAGCGGCATACTTTCTCTGAACATTTTCACATGGATGTCCTGGTGGTGGGGGACACTCGTTTCGGATCGGCAGTGCTTCAGGCTGGTTGTGCGGGTCCCTCACGTTAGTTTAACTGCTCTGATACATCCAAGAGGTGCAGGACTGGACTGGAGGGACGAAAAGGAAAGAGAAAATTTTTTATTTTTATTTATTTTATTTGCATATATTTTTATACCGCCCCTTCCAGAGATCAGGGGCGGTTTACATCATAACGATAAACTAAAACAGTTACATGTAACAATGTTTTAGAACTTTATACATAGAATAGGTAATTGAGGCGTAGCCTCGAACTATTTACATGAAGCAGTACTAGGACAGACCGCTATAACTATTTACAGAGAAAGTTTCCAGTAAAGTGGGATTGGTGTAGTTTTAGAATTATACTTACCTGCTAATTGTTGTTCCTTGAGGAACTCCAGTCCAGTCCTGGAACCCTCCCTGAGTACTTTCTGTGATAATCTGTGCACACCCCAGTCCTGAAGCTGGCTCCCTTGGTGAAAGAAGTGGCCAGGGGGAGCCAGGGAGGGGTGTGTAATCAGCATTTGGGAGGGGAGCGGACCAGAAGAGCTGTCGGTTGCTCACTCCCCGCTGGTTGGAGTTGCTCAGGCGCTCAACAGGTAAGGGACAGTGTATCCTTCCCAGGGGATGGAGGAGGTATTATTTTATTTAGACGTGTCTGCTTTGTCAATAGGTACTGGGGCTGGTAGGCAGTGCCAGCTGCATATGTACACTAGTGTCATCAAAAAGATGACATGCTCAGTCTCCAAGCTGCTGGAAGAGGTACACTACCCAGAGGTGCAGGACTGGACTGGAGTTCCTCAAGGAACAACAATTAGCAGGTAAGTCTCATTTCTCTTTATGGCATTAACATGCATTATTAGTCTATAACACTTGTTAATTGAGTTTATTGTGTGTTAATTGTCCATAACACAGATTAAACCAGACTCAAAGCATAATAAAAAAATTATCTGTGTTGCCTGCAAATACATGTGTTTGTCTTCTCGCTACTGTCCGTTTAGCCCAACATTCAATGTATGTTTAGTATTTGGTAGCAGCGGGATGTTTTTACTGATGACTGTTTGATCATTAGTTATACACGTGTCATTGCGTGCAATGAGGTATTTTTGTACATTGCAAATAAATGTGTAGCAGCTTATTGTTATGTCAATTGAATAGCAAAGCTTACAGTAAATTTTACAAACTGCGTTGGTTCAGGAATATTATCTAAACCTCAAAATCTATAGTTAACTCTTCTTTGGGAACATGGGCACCCTCATGCATGAGCTGATGCGAGTTGGCAGGTCATAAGAGATTCCCCCCACTCCACCCCTTTTCAATAATCCTTGGTGGTCTAGAGTCTTCTCCACCCTCGTTCACCTAATCCTACTGTTTAAGAAGGAATTAATATTACGTCACCTCTCCGTCATGTAGTTGAGGGAAGAAGTAGCAGTTAGGGTCTGCCATCGCCGTTTTGGAAAATGGAACCTATGGAGCAGCATCAAGCAGGCATTGCAAGGGTTAGAAAGTCTTGGAGGGGGTCAGCTTGCATGCGAGTCACTTTTTTTGACAGCGGAGACACTGCAGAAAGGGGACAAAGCTGACAGGTGACACTAAATCTTTCTTAATGGGTGGGCAGGGGATGCCACCGATGACTAGCTGCTGCAAAGCTAAGACAATTACCTCAGAATTTACTAAACCAAGATACACAGGTATCATAGTTTAGTGAAACTTCTGATAATTTTTCTGCATTAAAATAGTGCAAGACTGCACTATTTTAATGCAGTTTAGTAAGGTTAAGGAAAATTTTACAAAGGACGGCCAAGTGCAGTCTGGGACGACCAAGCCAGAACATTCAGAAAAAATAGAGGCACATTCAAGATTGAGTATGATTTCACAAATGTGGACATGTCCAGTATGGAGAGAACGCAGGGCAGCCAATATAGACATCCCCTGCATAGTATTAGATACCGGGGATGTCTAAGAGACATGCTGCGGTGGTTCAAGCAAAAGACGAGTTTCCAAATAGAATAAAATGATCATTATGATTGTGGCGAGTACTGAAGATAATGGAGTGCCAACTGCTCTACACCAGCCAGATGTTTTAAGACCCAAACAAGCACTTTTCTGATGTCTAGTTGTGCCAGAAGCTTGTCTAAATTTGGAGATGGTTGCATTCATGCCCAAGGATTTTGAAATTGATCAGGGATGTCTATTACTGTAGCAGTGCCCTGGACATGCGTCTTCTGCACCCCCACCCCCTGCCTATTTGGACATCACCATAGTGAAGAGTTCTTAAAAAGCCATTTGTAAAATGGCTGTGGGGACATCTCCGTGATTTGGATGTCCCCATGCACATTTTTGGACATCCAAATCATGTCTAAGTTTTTTAAAATGACCCTCTTAGTCTCCGTGTTCATATCTGTGGCAATGGAAGATGAGGTGACTTGTCCAAAGATCAGAATTAGCATCAGTGGGAGAAGCAGGAATTAAATCCTGGTATCCTTGCTTTTCAACCTGCTGTTCAAACCACTAGCTTACTCCTCCAGAGGTTTTTGATGGTTTGTGTGTTCCCACAATGGGATGCGTGCATCACAGGAGGCAAAGGCAGGAGAGGAGGAGAAAGAGATAGCCTTCAGAGATGGTTTATGGACCCTTGTAAGCTTTTTTGGATTTAGCTAATGAGTAAGTGCTCATTATATGTAGATCTGACAATCATTTGCATCTCTGTGAGGAACTAAAGAAAGGCTGGAAAAGTTCAACATAGGGAAGTCACCTGCAGAAATACAGAACAAATACATATCAGCAGAAAAAGACCATAGAGCCTATTTAGTCTGCCCATTCACATTGCATAGCTCTGCAATCCATTCTTTTCCCTCAGAGCTCCTCTGTACTTGTCCAATACATTTGTGAATTCATCAGATTTTTTTGTTTCCATCTCCATTGCAGGTCATTTCCATGCATCCACCACCTTTCCTGTAAAGAAAATTTCCTTTTGATTATTTCTGAATCTACCTCCTTCCACCCTCATCCTATGACCCCTTGTTTCAGTAATATCTTGAAGCTGTTTAAATGTTTTATTATATCTCTTCTGTTCCATCTTTCCTCCAGGGTATATACAGCGGGTCTGATATTGAGTTGCGACGGCTATGTGCCTCTCAGGCGCATAGCTGTCACTGCCGAACTTTAACCCCAGGTATTCAATCCAGAGCCATATCCTGCCAGCAGCATTCAATATCCGGGTTTGCTGCACAGCCGCACATGTTGCAGAAGCTAACCATGCAGCGGCAACATTCAGCCGCTGCCCTGTTAACTTTGGCGCAAACGTTAGGACAGCTTTTGCTGCTGAGGGATAACCGGGCAGCAGCTGAATATTGCCGCTGCACGGTTATCCCCAGGTACCGCACCCAGAACGCCCTGACATGCCCCAATGCTAAGTGGTTTGCACCGGGACATATAGCGACATTACTCTGGGATAGTCCTCCTAGGGGTATTTACACAGTCTACAGCTCTGTAAACAGTGTAAATGTCTTGCAATATGGGGCCCAGTATGTTTAGATTTTTAAGTCTGTCCCATATACTTTATATAGAAGAAATTAAATACTTCTACTTAACACAGTATAGATGAGGGTCTACGAGTTCTCTTTGAGTCAGTAACTGTAGAATTTTCACCTGTCTGGTTGTCCTCCCTTTGACTCCATATAGAAACTCCACTTCTGTTACATTCAGGCAGATCTTCAATGAAACTAAGTAGTATTGGACTAGTGTTAACTTCTGGTCTTCTTAAGCCAGTAAACCTTTCCTTGAATCTCTTACCCCTGAAGGTCCAAGTGCTCTATCCTTAAGCTTCAGCATACTCACACAGCATAAGACAGCAAAAAGGAGGAAAATGAGGGCCAAAGTGGGCTCATGAGCATTGCAGATGCATTCTTCTTAAAAAGACACCTCCCACTGGGGAGTATCTGAGATATCATGCAGTCCTTCTCTCTGAACCCTTTCACTCGGTGCTTTTAGGAACGCTGATATGAAGAGCAAAAGACCTCATTAGGAACCTTTCTACATGCAAGATCAGAAAGAAAGAGAAACAGCAAGGGCAGAACATAGAAATGAAGAGAGAGAATGCAAGAGAGAACAATTCATTTCAGGATGAAGCATAAGCAAGGAAACTCCCTCAGATTGACTAAACAGATCAGCAATTCCTAAAATAAACATACAAACATACAGGGGATATTCAAAGGCTTTTACAGTCTGTGGGATATTCAGCAGTTAGTGCCACTGAATATCCACGGGTGCTGCCGCTACACGCCCCGATGCTAACCGATGAGCAGCGGGGTGTGCCGTGGGCTTTCTGGAATGGCGCCCATCGCTAACTGGGCAGTGACAATATTGAGCCACTGCTCGGTTAGCCATACGTGGCAAAAGTCAGGTGTAGGAATTCCTGGCCTAACGTTCGCTGCAGAAGCTAACCGGGCAGTGGCTGGATATTCAGTGCTAGCTGCCGGTGCTGAATATCGGGCCCATAGAAAATAACGTCAGATAAAGGTCATGCGGCCTATCCAGTCTGCCCATCCATAAGAACTGTTAAGTTCTACAAGCCCTTCCTCTCCCTAGTATTTGTCCCATGCTTTTTTGAATTCAGATACACCACTGCTGGGAGGCCAGCCCATGCACCCACCATGCTTTGCATAAATAAACATTTTGTCAGATTACTAATAAGTCTATCCCCTTTCACCTTCATTTTATGACCCTTCCTTCATTCCAGAGCTTTCTTTCAACTGGAAGAGGGTCACCTTCTGTCAGGGGCGGCCCAGGGGGGATGCGGGGCCATGTGCGGATATTGATTGTGGGGCCTCATTTGCATAAATATTTGCATAATGTTAACATGCGCTTTTAGTAAACATGCCTCTTAATGAGTGTCTGGGTAAAGAAAGACTACCAGATTTCTAAATTACTATATTCCAGTGCCAATCGCCAGGCCCATTAGGAAGTTTTATAAACACTGACCATTTAGAACCCATAGCAAACCCACCGTATCATAACCACACTACCAGGACTCACAAAGCACCAAACCCTACCTATCAAAAAGGCAATACTGCAAATATTAAACCAATACATCTCAAAGAATACCAATCTCACTGGGGGAAAGAGAACAAGTGGGACTGTCAAATAGAAACTACATGAACAGAATACCTCAGCTTGGTTACACATGCAGAACATAGACCATCACCACACAAAGAACAAGGGATCACAATTTAGAAATAGGAAGATAATAATTAAATTGGGAACCCCAAAAGCCAAACATGAAATGTACAACACTGGAGAAATAAAACTATAAATTAATTTCCTCTTGCACTAAACAAAAACACAAAGATGTTAACAATACACATTTCCCAGACCTGACATATTCCAGTTAATAAATTCAAAATAAAAAGTATTTTCTTCCTTTTGTCTGGGCATTTTATTTTTCAGTTGCAATAGCTCCAGTCACTTTCTTCTGGTTTCTTCGTGTCTTCTGCGAGCTGTCCATTTGTCCTTTCTTCTCTCTTCTAGATTTTTTCCATTCTCTCTCTATATCTGCTTTCCCCTTTTGCTCTTTCCCTCATTTCTTTCTTTATTCCTTTATCATCCACTCAAATTTCACCCTTCCATTCTCATTTCCCACTTACTCTCCTAATACCCAGCCAATCATAGATTTTTCTTCCCTCCCACACAAAATATCTTTTCCCCTCTCCATCCTTATTCCCCATCCCTTTCTAGCCCTCCCTCAAAATCAGCTCCTTTCTAGTTCTAGATCCATCCAGCATCCACTCCCCTCTAGTCCCATTCTCCCATGCCCCCACATCAGCCCATTTCCAGTCCTAGCCCCCTATATGCTCCTTTCCAGTCCCATTCCAGCCCCCCATCAGCCCATTTCCACTCCAAGCTCCCCCATCAGCCAATTTCCAATCCTAGCTCCCCATCAGCCAATTCCAGCCCTATTCCAGCCCATTTGCAGTCCAAGCTCCCCCCATCAGCCCATTTCCAGTCCTATTCCAGCCCCCATCAGCCCATTTCCAGTCCAAGCTCTCCATCAGTCATTTCCATCCTATTCCAGCTCCTCATCAATCCATTTCCAGTCCAAGCTCCCCCCCATCAACCCATTTCCAATCCTACCTCCCCATCAGCCCATCTCCAGTCCTATTCCAGCTCCCCATCAGCCCATTTGCAGTACAAGTACCCCCTATCAGCCCATTTTCAATCTAAGCTTCCCCCATCAGCACATTTCCAGTCCCAGATTACCCTCCCATCACAGCCCATTTCCAGTCCTAGCCCCCCTTCACAGCCCATTTCCAGTCCTAGCCTCCCCATCACAGTTCATTCCAAGCCCAACTTTCCCCCCCCATCACAGCCCATTTCCAGTCCTATATCAACCCCCATCAGCCCATTTCCATTCCAAGCTCTCCCCTCATCAGCCCATTTCCAGTCGTATTCCAGCTCCCCATCAGCCCATTTCCAATCCTAGCCCCCCCATCAGTCATTTCCAGTCCAAGCTTCCCCCCATCAGCCCATTTCCAATCGTAGCCCCCCATCACAGCCCATTTCCCTTCATAGCCCCCCCATCACAGCCTATTTCCAGTCCTAGCCCACCCCAATCACAGCCCATTTCCAGTCCCAGCTTACCCTACCATCACAGCCCATTTGCAGTCCAAGCTTCCCCCCATCACAGCCCGTTTGCAGTCCCAGCTTACCTTCCCATCGCAACTCATTTCCAGTCCTAGCCCCACCCCATCACAGACTATTTCCAGTCCTAGCCTCCCCTCATCACAGGCCATTTCCAGTCCTAATCCCCCCCCCCCCCCCGCCGAAGAGCCCTGCGGCCATCTAAGGGGCTTCAGAGGGAGCCGGGGAAGCCTATGCAAGGCCCCGGCTCCCTCTGCACAGCGTGAAGAGTTTTTCCCTCATGCTGGCTGCTGTTTCAGTGAAGCTCGCTGAATGCCAGGAAAGGCTAAAGGGCTTTTCCCAGCACTTGCATCCTTCACAGAAACAGCCGCGAGCATGAGGGAAAACATTTCACGCTGGCGGCTGTGCAGAGGGAGCCGGTGCCTCACGCGGGCTTCCCCGGCTCCCTCTGAAGCCGTCCATTGTGTGAGTATGACGTTCACGAGGGGCCCCCTGAATCACAGAGCCCTGTGCGAACAACATTCTCGCACAATTGACGGGCCGGCCATGCCTCCTGTGTGTTTACTCTACAGTGGTTTTTGAAGGTCTCTATGTCTATTGCCTTGTCCACCTCAGATGTATTCCTATTGAGATCTTTAAGCCTATCTCCATATGCTTTATGGTCAAGACCACCGATGATCTTAAGGTGATTAAACAGGTAGAAAAGGTGATAGCAAAAGCCAAAAGGATACTTGGGTGCATAGGGAGAAGAATAGCCAGTAGGAAGAAGAGGGTGATAGTACCTTTGTATAAGTCTTTGGTGAGATCACATTTGGAGTACTGTGTGCAGTTCTGCAGACCATATCTTATTAAGGATATAAACAGGAAGGAGTCAGTGCAGAGGGCAGCTATTAAAATTGTCAGTGGTCTTTGTCATAAGGCATATGGGGACAGATTTAAAGATCTCAGTATGTATACTTTGGAAGGAAAACAGGAGAGGCGAAATATGATAGAGAATATAAATATCTCTGTAGCATAAATTCACAGGAAGAGAGCCTCTTTCAATTCAAGAAAGCTCTACAACAAAGGGACAAAGACTGAAAGTAAAAGGGGATAGACTTAGAAGAAATCTGAGGAAATATTCCTTTATGGAAAGAGTGGTAAATGAATGGAATAGCCTCCACGGTAAGTGATAGAAAAGAGGATTGTATCTGAATTCAAGAAAGGATGGGATAAACACAAAGGATCTCTTAGTAGTTGGAATGGAAAGACAGACTGGATAGGCCTTATGGTCTTTATCTGCCACCCTTTTTTCTATACTTCTGTAAACTCGGGGCTTCGCAGAGGCATTACCCTACTTTACCTTGATATTATGAATGCCACAGGTGGCTGAGTTACCTCAGGTAAGCCACCATCTTATAGAGAAATTATTTTTTTATTTTTTCTAAGACATTCCACAATGCCTTGAACCTTAAATTCAAATCCGAACTTATCAAAGGGATGAGAAATCTCCCACAAGGAACCACTTAAATAAGTTGAACTTTTAAAAATGTACTTTCATTTGAAAAGATAGTGCAAATTCAATTTTTTTAAACAAACCAAAAAATCTTTGTAAATGTACTCATGTATTTTCTGTAAACAATTCTTACAATGCTTCTATTCAACAGTGGTACAGCATTGTTTCAAAAACAGGCAAGTATTAGTTAACCAGTTTAAAGATTGAGCTTTCTTTACTCCTTAGTGAAAGAAAAGTCCAGTTCTAATGCTGTTTTTTATCTTTAACTTTGCAGGTAAATGAGTATTATCATTCAGCTAAAGACACCTTTGTTTCAATAAATTCAACTACTAATGCACTAATGTTTTTCCAAAAATGGTCACTGTGGTGGGTCAATCACTTATCTCAAATCTTCTTTCTGGGTCTCGCTGCTTTCTTGACGTTGGGCACCTTAGGACCCTCTCTCCAGTGGTACCCAGTTATAGTCCGTTTCTTTTATTGATTTTTAGAGATAGGTAATAGGTATCCTATCTCTCTAGTTATGTGTTCAATAACTAGAAAGTGTTCCTATCCTTTTCTTTGATTTCTGTTTCTCTTACTGGTGTAGCTTGCTACTCCCCAAAAACTAAATATTTATTTAATCTAATTCTCTATCTCCTCCCCCCCCCCCCAGAGAACTCTCTGTATTTTTCTCTTTAATTTGACATGATTTGTTTTTCTTTTATCCACACATTCAGTCCTTCTCTTTCACAGATGCACTTTCTTTCTCACTAAAATAGTTAGGCTGTATCAGGATTAAACAATTCCTGTGAGCAGTACTTGGTTTTAAAACAGTTTGCTTTCTGGGGGTTTTTCTCACTACACTGGGAGTTTTATACTTTCAGCCTTACATTTCCTTCAGTGCTGGAAGGACTCCTGTGCCATAGAAAGCAAGTCTCACACACTGTTGAACTCTTAATCAAAACAGAACTCAGAATTAAAAGTCTCTAATAAATCACTTCAAGTTCTCAGTCTCATATAAATCACTTCAAATCCTCATTCAGCTTGGATTTTAAACTGCTTGAATGAGCTACAGAGTTTCTTCAGTCTTTTTCCTGTCACCAAGGAAAAGGTTTCAACATTCAGCTTTAAATTTTCTCTATAGGTTTCATTCCAGCTTCTTACATACTCCTCCTGTAAATAATTCTCTATTACTTACAGTCCTGATATCAATTAAATCATTTTCCAGCTCTTCCACTCAGACACATTCTCGCTGACATGTCTTACCACCTCAGTCTTCTTTCCCAATCAGTAACTGAAGTTCTTGTACGTGAATTCTATCCTCTCTATAAAAGTGTTCATACACCCAGCTCTGTCTGGAAATTGTTCCTTACTAACTTCAATTCAACTCACACAACACGCTTTCATAGCTCTAAAGCCCTTAGCAGGTTTTTTTTTTAATTTCATATTTATGAATTTTAAAATAACACTCAAGAATACATTCTTGAACAAAATTGAGCAAGGTAACAGAAATAACAATACAAGGAAAATACCCAGTACCATAAACTATGGAGCAATTTTACCCGGCTCACTCTAGCCCACAACACAGTACTGAGGGGGTTCAAGAAAAGGAAAAAAAAATAAGAACATAAGATATGCCATACTGGGTCTGACCAAGGTCCATCAAGCCCAGTATCCTGTTTCCAACAGTGGCCAATTTAGGTCATACGTACCTAGCAGTTTCCCCAAAACACACAGGTTCCACAATGCTTGTATTGGGTCAAGCAATGATATCCTGGGTCCCTTTTTAATAATGGTTTATGGACCTTTCCTCCAGGAACTTGTCCAAACTTTTTTTAAACCCAGCTACACAAACAGCCATTACTACATCCTCCGGTAACAAATTCAAGAGTTTGATTACACGTTGAGTGAAAAAAATATTTCCTCTTATTTGTCTTAAATAGTTTCCCCTGTAGCTTCATTGCATGTCCCCTAGTCTTTCTATATTCTGATAACGTAAACAATCGATCTACATTTACCCGTTCCACTCCATTCATTAATTTATAGACTTCTATCATATCTCCCCTCAGCTGTCTCTTTTCCAGGTTAAAGAGCCCTAACCTTTTTAGCCTTTCTTCATAGGGGTATCCTGCTATCACCTTTACCATTTTGGTGGCTCTTCTCTGAACCTTTTCTAATAATGCTATATCCTTTTTAAGATACGGCGACCAGAATTGCAAACAATATTCAAGGTGCGGTCGCACCATGGAACAATACAGAGGCATTATAATATCTTTTGTTTTATTTTCCATTCTTTCCCTTATGATACCTAGCATTCTATTTGCTCTCTTGGCCACTGCAACACACTGGGTGGAGGGTTTTAACATGTTATCCACAATGATGCCTAAAACTTTTTTCTGGGTGGTGGTTCCTAATGCATTTTGTAACTATAGTTTGGGTTGTTCTTCCCTAGTTGCATAACTTTGCACTTGTCCACATTAAATTTCATCTGCCATTTTGATGCCCAGAATACGAAGGTAAACAAAAGACAGTCTAACCAGCCAGCATACAATTAAGCTCATGTTGAAGCAGAAGGCAAGGTACCCCCACCCTCCAAACGCCAAGTATTTATGAAGGCCAGCAGTTGGGAAGGCTCATAAAAAATATACGACACAGACTGATACTTATTCAGACATTTGCACAGATTTTTAAGAAAAAGAGGCCCCCCAACTGCTGGACCCCAGGATGGAGAAGAAGAAATTCCCTTCTCCTCCTCTGCATATCCCTAGAGAGGTCAGGAAATATGCAAACAGCTAAGCCTTTAAACATCAGATTCCGCTTCCTAAAAAAGATTTTCATACGCCACTCCTTATCAGATAACAATGGTAATGTAATCAATAAAGTAGAAGAAATTAGTTTCTTCCGGCGATGATTCTAGCAAGGCAGACACATTCAAAGCATCAGCATGTGATGACCCCACAATAACCCCAGCACCCTCTTCTTTTTTCCCCATAGGCAGATAATATAACTTCACTAAAGGGGGGTGAGATTCAGGTGGAATGACCAAAATCTCAGTTGTAAATAAGCACGAAACATGTCCCTTGTAGACACAATCTTTGCCCTAGGAAAATTCACCAGCCATAAATTTATGGCTCTAGTTATGTTCTCCAGCATTTCCAGCTTAACTCTCATGGCAAAAGTATCCTTCATGGAAGGATATGAATATCCTTCCACCTTAGTTTGTAAATCACAAACAGCCATCTGAAGAGAAAGCAATTTGTTCACATTTTCCTGAATGGCAGTAAAGTTACCCAAAACCTGAGTGGACAAGCTAGACATCCATGGCACCGGTTCTTCCCTGAGTTGCGTGATAGCAGACCAAATAGATTCCAAAGTTATGATCTCTGGGGACACCAAGGAAGCAGAAAGGGAAACCTCCGTTCCCACGGGCTCACCTTCAACTCCGCTCAGTGCCAAATGAGACACCCTCAAAGCAGCTGACCCTGCTTCACTTTTTTCTGCCATCATTGCCGAGATCTCTGCTGCTGTTACACCTCCAGCCGACCCGAGACCATCCCCTGTTTGCAAGCTGAATCTACCAACATGAGCACCTCTGCCTGCTTTGCCAACTCAGGAACCTCTTGCTGGCAGACAACCTTCAGAGCATGACCAGAGCCAGGGGAGAGAAAATCAATGCCCGATGCAGACACCAAGGTCTCTACCTCTGACGGCCACAACACCAAGCTATCCTCCCCAAAAGCCGGCTGCCACAGTAAGGGAGAAAAGGAGGAGTCCAATGGACCCAAAACCTTTAGAGGTAAGGCATCGAGATCAAGAGGGCCGTAGAGGGCTGTTTAGCCCCCCTAGCTTTCCGCTTTTTCCCCATTCAAAATCCTGTGCCGCCTAAGCAAGCCTGTCCGTTGCCATCTTGGAACCCTTCATGCGAGCCCTCTAGCAGATCTGTATACAGATAAAAGCAGTTTTACAGGCCATTTTCTTTCAAGTTTGCTTAGTATCTATGCTGTTTATTTAGCTAGGTCATGCTCTTTATCCATTTATCTCCTGTGAGCTCTCCCCAGGCTCAGCTACTTCCTGCATCAGCTCTCTGTGTTCAACACTGTATTAAAACTGCAGTTTGATTCCGCATACCTTCACACACACGTGCCTACACACATTCCAAGATATTCCTTCAGTACCAGTAACAATGTATTTATATGGCATGTTTCCTTATTTGACACTTCATTTGAACTAGCCAACCTTTCATTTTAAATGTTTATTTCCTTATTTGAGACTTTACTGACCCTTTTCATTTATTTTTAATATGGCTGTCAGAGGGTACTTTTAACTTTTTTTCTCTGCCATTACATTTCTATGACCATTTCAGTAGCTGCCCTCTGGACCAACTCCATCCTATTTATATTCTTTTGAAATTGAATTCTCCAGGACTGTACACAGTATTCCAAATGAGGTCTCACTAGAGGCTTCTACAAAGGAACTATTGCCACATTTTTCTGCTGGTCATTCCTCTCTATGCACCCAAGCATCCTTCTGGCTTTTGCCATCAACCTTTCTACCTATTTGGCTACTTTAATATCATCCTTTAATTAATTCTGAACACAAAGACCAAGCACGTTCATGTAGCTTCACAGGGATTGTGTTACAGAGGTCATTCAGAGTTTTAAGCACATTTCACTTATGCAGTAAAGTTAGTTGTGGAGTGCCCATCCATCCATCTGTCTGTCTGCCTCTTTGTCCATCTATACACACAGGGAGCGGTTCAAGACAATCTGCTACCTGAGGCGAGGGATGAGATGGCGCCCTCCCAAGCCAGGGAGAGGCTTTCTCAAAACTGCAGTCAGGGACTGAACCAAATCAAAAAGTTAATTAGATAATGTGGAGGAAATAAAAAGATGTTCGCACACCATGGAACTAAAAGAGAGAGCAAGAACCACTGCACAGTTTATAACACCAAATTAAATAACTCATTTTTATTTAGTTGTTATAAACTGTGTTATGGTTGTTGCTTTTTCTTTTTGAACATATATTTTGCATTCACAGAATCTTCCCCCCCCCCCCCTCAACAGTTGGTGCAGAGCAGAACTAGGACATCCATCCACAAAACTCAATATCTAATTTAAAAAAAAATCAGATTCTGGCCATCTCACTAACAAACATTCTCCAGTACCACGCATATTGTGAACTAATACAAAAACCCTATAAAAGTCACTGATGATATACAAGGCCAAATCAACCATATCATTCCAGCATAAACTTCCAAAACTCATACAACAAGGGACCTACCCAGATAAAAGCAACACTATAAATACTGTAGCATGCCCTAGAACAGGGGTCCTCAAACTTTTTAAATGGGGGCCAGTTCACTGTCCCTTAGACCGTTGGAGGGCCGTACTATAGTTTAAAAAAAACCTATGAACAAATTCCTATGCACACTGCACATATCTTATTTTGGTGATCTGTACCATAGTTGGCTCCAGGTTTTATCTTTGTTAATGTTATTAAGCTTTTCCAACATTGACTTCCACAGATGTAGTCAGTTTGATATTTGTGCAATCCATTGGGGAAAGTCTATGTGTACAGTTGCCACTTGTGTTACTGGAAGAAGGTATTTGAGATGAATAGATCTTTGGTCTTGCAGAATTCTATCAGTCCTTCTCTAGCTTCATTTCTGTTACCAAGTCCAAATTTTCCAACCACTTTGCCTTCTTCTTTGTTGCCCACTTTTGCTCTCCAGTCAACTAATAAATTCTATAGGAAAGAGGAAGCTAGAGTCCTTCTTTAGGGAGAAGTATGGCCTAATTGTATTTTTACTTCTGAAATAAACTCGAATGAGATGTTTTGAATCAAGATGATAAATATCGGGGGGGGGGGGGAGTATTTTAGGAACACTATTCTTGCTTTGAAAATGGACATACAGATGTTCAAAGCATAGAGGCATCCCTGGAGCCATTTTATAAAGCAGTTCTAAGGATGTCACCAACGCGAAAACATCCAAGGCTGAATAGAGGCATGTTTGGAGCTTTCCCAAGACCTTGGATGTCCACACCCAATTTCAGCAATGCCCTTCACATATTGAATCCAAGTTTATACAGTACCTCCTCCAGGGCATGAATACGCATCAGAAAAGTTCTCATTCTGCCATAGACAAGACGGTATTCTAATACCCCCTACCTTTTTTATGGTCGGAATCGGGGAGGTGAGCGGGAAGTGGAGCCCGTCCCCGATCACCCTCACAAGACCAATCGGGCCACCGGAACATCAAAGAAAGTCAAAGTATCTCTAGGCGCGAAGGGAAATCCCACCACACAACCAGCAACTGCAGCAGTCCCGATCGGCATCGGGGAGGTGAGCGGGAAATGAAGCCCCTCCCTGATCACCCTCACAAGACCAATCAGGCCACTGGAACACCAAAGAAAGGCAAAGCGCCTCTAGGCATGAAGGGAAAACCTGCCACACAACCAGCAACTGCAGCCGCCTCACTTCGCCTCATGGTAGAGCCGCCCCTGAGGACAGGCAGCGGTGGCAAAAACACCCGGTGGGCCGGATAAATGTCCTCGGCGGGACGCAGTTTGAGGACCCCTGCCCTAGAACATCCATACACCGACTGAAAAGCTAAACAAGTCAAATTACTGCAGTACAGGTCCCTTTGTACAAACTCCATGTTACCAGAACTCCTGGCCTCAGTCACACACTCAGAACATAGACCCTTGCCAAGTACAGAATAAGTGAGGATAACCTAAAGTGAAAATAAAAATATGTAGAAAAAAATTAAACTGAAAGCCCAAGGAGACAGACTCTGCATGCAATGCAATACCATAGTAATAAAAGAGACTCATTTCCCTGTACTGTATAAAATATAAAAATAGTTCAAAATCCAATCACTCATTTGAAAATACAAATTTTTTTCTACCTTTGTTATCTGACCATTTTATACTCTAATCATGCTGGTCTCGATCTGAGGCTTCTGCTTTCTTCTTTCAGCTCTCTTTCTCTGGTCTCTAATCCATCTGCCATTTTTTTCTCTCCTTTTGTTTTCTTCACTTCCTCCCATCTTGGATTTTATTTTTTTCTTTCCACCTTGCTTCCATTTATTTCTCTTTCTCTCTGGCCACCCAGATTTCATTACTCTTTACTATCCAGTTCTCAATCTCCCTCTTTTTTATGCCATCTGCCTACTGCTTTTCAACCTTGACCCCCAGTTCTTCTTCCCCTCTGTGTTGTCCAGCATTTGTCGTCCTGTCTCCTCACCCTCATTGTCCAGCATGTTTTATTTATTTATTTTATTTACATTCTCTTATATACCGTGCTATTCTGCATCAGTGCGGTTTACATTGAACAAACTGAAATTACATTGAACAGGGCATTATAACTTGGAGATAACTATTTTTACAGGGAACATGGGCTATGGAGGGTTAAGTGGCTTGCCCAAGACCACAAGGAGCACCTGTGGGACTAGAAACCCCAGTCCTTCCAGCCCAAGGTTGGTGTCCTCTAGTGGGATTTGAACCCCTGACCTTCCAGCCTGAAGTACCTTGCCCCAACCACTAGGCCATTCCTCCACTCCTTACTTCCCCCCATCCAAAATTTGTCTCCCTGCTTCCCCCCTCTAGCATGTCTTCCTGCCCCCCTCCCCTGTTGCCCAACATTTGTCTTCCTGCCCTACTTCCCTGTTATCCAGCATTTGTCCCCTGTCTCTCCCCTTTGTCTATCACTTGTCCCCCTGTCTCCCCCTTTGTCCAGCTTTTGCCCCGTCTCCCCCCTTTGTCCAACATTTTCCCCTTCTCCCCCTTTGTCCAGCATTTGTCCCCGTCTCTTCCCTTTGTCTAGCACTTGACCCCCTGTCTCTCCCCTTTGTCCAGTATGTCCCCCTGTCTCTCCCCTTTGTCTCTTACTTATCCTTCTCCTGTCCCCACTCCTTCCACCTGCACCTCTCATCCGGTGGCGGCGGCGGCACGCCGGTTGTTTTTATTTTAGATTTTGCCACCTTTGGCCTGCCTCTGCCCGCCACTTTTTTCCTCAAGAATGCTTGCAGCGAGAAAAAAACAGCAGGAAGGCAGAGGTAGGCCAGAGGCAGCAAAATGAAAACAGCCAGAGTGCCGCTGTCACCGCCGCACGAATCAGCCTGATCACTTGCAGGTGAGCACAGAGAGTAGGAAAGAGTGCCTAGGCTAAGAAAAACATGAGCACACACAGAGTAATATCATCTCAGGCACATATACTCATCTCTACTCTCCATATAGACTTGGATATACATACAATATCACAGATACACATATACACACATGCACACACACAAGCACCACTTGCTCATCGGCGTCACCACACACAGCTAATACAACTTCTCCCAAGCTACGCACCCACACAGCTGCTACCATCCTATGAAGACACACTTTACTATATCTCTTCCCACTGAGACTCCAGATGACATGTCTTGCTGTGAATGGAGGAAGGAAAATAAGCTATTGTGTGGGCACTGTGGGGCTAGAATCAGGCGCTAAGACTCATGAATGATTACCTAATGCAAGCATAAAGAAAAGATTTTTCTCCCCAATGCAGGAACGAAATAGTATACAAATAAGTTGCGTGCAAAAAATGAGTATTGACATGGGGCGTTCTTTCTAACATGGGGAGGCTTGCACACACAAGTCTGAGCTAGCGGCAGTTATATTTTGCACAGAAAAATAAATTGTATCAGCACGCACGTGCCTGTGCGGGAATGCTATTCTGCACATAAATATTGTTGGTAGTGAGAAAATTGTAGCTGTGCACAGGCACAGGGTTTTAATACAGGTACATTATGTGCATGTACTGGAATACTATTTCACGCATAAACATCAATATTCTGTGCAGAAATATCATTTATTTATTTATTTATATTTCTTATATGTTGTTGTTAAGTGCCGTCGAGTCGGAGTCGACTCATGGCGACCCTCTGGATAGCTATCCTAAATTGTGTTCGGTCTTCAGTCAGGCGGCTCATTGACGACAGACTGGTACCCGTAGCTGCTGTTATTGTAGCGATCCATCTCATTGCTGGCCTTCCTCTTTTGCGTTGACCTTCTATCTTGCCAAGCATGATGTCTTTCTCTAATGATCTCTCTCTTCGCATGATGTGTCCGAAGTATGAAAGTCGAAGTCTTGTCATCTGAGCTTCTAAAGAAAGCTTAGGTTTGATCTCCTCTAGTACCGACTGGTTTGTTCTTCGGGCAGTCCATGGTATACACAGTATTCGCCGCCAGCACCATAATTCAAAGGCATCAATTTTCTTCCTGTCTGTCTTTTTCACTGTCCAGCTTTCACATCCATATGATGTTATTGAAAATACCATGGCTTGAACAAGTCGAATCTTTGTATGGAGAGAGACATCTCTGCTCTTGAGAATCTTATCTAGGTCTTTCATAGCCATTCTGCCAAGAGCAATGCGTCGTCTGATTTCTTGACTGCTTGTTGCTTCTTTATTGATAGTTGATCCAAGTAGGTTAAAGTTGTTCACGATTTCAATTTCTTCTCCTTCAACGATGAACCTGTTGATTATGCCAGTTGTCATGATCTTTGTCTTCTTTACATTAAGGTGCAGGCCCATTTTGAGACTATGTTCTTTGATTGTGAGAAGCAAATGTTTCAGATCATCTTCGCTTTCAGCCAGTAATGTGGTATCATCAGCATAGCGAAGGTTGTTGATGAGTCTTCCACCAATCTTCACACCTCTGTTGTCTTCATACAGTCCTGCTTCTCTGATGATTTGTTCTGCATATAAATTAAACAGGTAGGGGGAAAGTATGCAGCCTTGTCTTACACCTTTGCTTATTTTAAACCATTCTGTTTCTCCTTGTTCCGTTCGAACTGTTGCTTCTTGATTAGTGTACAGATTACGCAAGAGAATGATCAGGTGTTCTGGTATACCCATGCTTCTTAATGTGGCCCAGAGTTTCTCATGGTTTACACAGTCAAAAGCCTTGCTATAGTCGATAAAGCACAAATAGATATCCTTTTGGTATTCTTTAGTCTTTTCAAGGATCCATCTCACATCCGCAATGATGTCTCTCGTTCCTCGCCCTTTCCTGAACCCTGCTTGCACTTCAGGTAGTTCTTGTTCTAGGTATGGCTGTAGTCTCTTTTGAATAATCTTCAGTAGAATCTTGCTGGCATGTGGGATCAGAGCGATTGTGCGGTAATTTCCACAGTCAGTTGGATCACCTTTCTTTAGTATTGGTATAAACACAGATCTTTTCCAGTCAGTTGGCCATGATGTTGTCTTCCATATTTCTTGGCAGAGCCTTGTAAGTACGGTAACAGCTGCATCAGATTGCTGCAATACTTCTATGGGAATGCTATCAATGCCTGGTGCTTTGTTCTTTGATAAGGCTTTCAATGCTGCTTCAACTTCTTCTTTCATCACCAATGGTTCCTGATCATAAGGTATAGGTTGAAACGGCTGTTGGTCCACTTGATCTTTATCATATAAAAACTCTGTATATTCCTTCCACCTTTTCTTGATCTTCTCAGAATCATTCAACATAGAACCTTGAGCATCTTGTAACATTCCAATTCGAGGCTGGAACTTTTTCTTTAACTCTCGCAGCTTTAGGAAAGCCGATCTTGTTCTTCCTCTAATAGTTTCTGCTTCTATTTCCTTGCAAGTGTCATTGTAGTACTTTTCCTTGTCCTGTCTTGCTGCACGTTGGAAATCTCTGTTGAGTTCTGCGATTGTCTTTCTTTCTCCTTTGGCTTTAGATTCTCTGCGTTTCTGGGCAATTTTCAGAGTTTCTTCCGTCATCCATTTTGGCCGTTTTTGCTTTTTCACCTTTTGTAGAGACTTCTCACTTTCTTCCAGCACAACCTTCTTGATGTCATTCCATAACTCTTCCGGAGCTCTGTCATTTGTATCTAAAGCAGCAAATCGATTTTGCAGGCAGTCTTTAAATTCCAGTGGTATATTCTCAAGGTCATATTTTGGTGCATTCATGAGTGGTTTGCTCTTTTTCAACTTTAGCTTAAGTTTGCATACTAGTAGTTGATGATCTGTACCACAGTCAGCTCCAGGTTTTGTCTTTGTTGATGTTACAGAGCTTTTCCATCGTTGACTTCCATACTTTCTTATATACCGCGCTATTATAATCAGTGCGGTGTAAAGTTGAACAAAACATACTACAATGCCACAGGAACATTGAGTTTACAATGAACAAGGGTAGTTAAAACATGGAGGTAAACAGGAGGAACTATTTACAAAATATAGTACACTTTTATATAAGGAACTGTATCATTGTATTTTGTTAGATCAGCAGTCCAGCACTTTGCTGTTTCTTTTCCAGCACCCCTTGCCCTCTGCTCCTCATTCCCAGCTGGTTTGTTAAAATGTTGGCCCTTCCCCTTCAACAAAGCCAGAAAAAAGTTGACAGCAGAAGAGTGAGTTAACCTTTTACTCCTCCTCAGACCTGGTGTTAAAGCTTCAGCATTAAAAGAAACCCCTGTGCTCAGCCTTCAGGTCTTTTGTGCACTTCTTTTCACATGTAACTAATACCTTCATTATAATGGGACTGAAATGAGCCGTGCACTGATGTCAGCGTGAGCATTTGCACACAGTTTGCTCATACACAAAACACCTTTTAACATTAGGTGGTGGCAAAAATACAGAAAATTGTAAAACCGAAGCTGCGTTAAAACTATACAAACCTCCCACGCTTTATTTGTATTGGCCCCTATATACACATTATACATAACTTGTTATAAAATTCCGAGTGGCGTGCTGACGCAATAGCGCATAGTTTGCTAGAAGGTTTGTATAGCTATGTGTTTGGGCAACGGACAGGTAGAGTTTGTAAGTACGCGCATAGAATATAAAATACATTAATCTATGTATGTACTTAAATAATCTAGGCACAGACATTTGCCCTGGCACCTGTGTCTTTATAAAATAGTGCCTAAGTAGGTGCCTAATCGCCCTCTTAAACTAGGCAGTCCATTATAAAATGATCCTCTAACGGTATAATTTTCAACAGTTATATTTTTTGATTGACCTGCTGTGCTGGTGCAGATGCAGTGGTCAATCAAACATTCCAATGTCTTCTCCTCCTAGAGTCACAAACAGGTGCATCATGGTTCCACTCAAGAGATTTGGGGCATAGGCCTCTTGTGCCCCATGCTAACGATGCCCTAGTACCACTTAAAAGGATGGCACCATGGAAAACCCACATAAAGTTAAACAAATTGCTCTCAAAATGTGGTAGATCAAAACCAAAAAGAATCCTGAGAATACAAACCAAAGACAAGAAGCAAGCAAGCTGATCCTTAGAAACATCCAGTTAATGCTGTTACGTTTCCTTCCTATTGGTTCTACAATCGCTTAGCAAACCTGAATTTAAATATGTTATAAGAGCACTTGAAATATTACAAATCGCAGGGCATATTTGGTACAAGGGAATAAATCTACTATTTTCTAGTTGAATTAATACTCGTTCTGCATTAATGTTTGTTTTGGAGGTGCTTTTATTTAACAGTCTTTATGCTGGAGTATGTATATTACTACATACCATCTAATTGCTGTACAATACCTCACCGGTTTTAATAAATAACTAATTCTTATAGGACTGTTCCAGAATAATCCTGTTCCCATAATTTAAGTTGCCCTGAAGCAGTTTTAATAGTGAGCACCATTTTGTCAAAATGTGCATTAAGATTACAAATGGGAAGATAAATATGCACTTCATGAGGTGATTTCTCCAAGTTCCTGATTTATTATCAGGGTTAAAGTGAAATGTTTTCATTTCAGCTGGACTCTTAATTGTATTTTTGGGGTGAGAGAGAGAGAGTTTACACAGACATTTTTTTGTTTCTTTGGGGATATTCTGTTCTATTTTTTGTTTTATTCGTTTTTTTTATTCCCTTTCATTCATTTAAAATAAAAACAGACATTAAAAAAGAAAGGAAAAAAAACAAACAAAATAAAACAAATGTCATGTCCCTGCACAATAACAAAGAAAACCTCTCAGGCCTGGCACCGTTCTTCCCAATCCCCCCCGCCCAACTATTTTACTCAACTGATGTTTCTTCCCAGGGCCAGGGAGATTCCTGGTCGATCTTTTCTGCCTTTGAAGTAAAGAATGGTGAGTGATCTTTAGGAAACAAGAGGTTTGGGAGGGGCATATTCAAAGAGCAGCTAACCTGTTAAAATTGCAGCTGAATATCCAGTTAATTTTAACTGCACTAAACTTGTACCATTAGGAGCCTGTTTATGAAAAGGCAAGCCATTAGAGCACTGTATGTGCAGAAAGCGAGCACTACAGTGGTGCTCAACCCATACCAGTAAATGGAGGCATGCCTGGCATGTCTCCATGTTAATAGCATGGGTATTTCACTGTCCCCCCCTCCGTTCTTCTTATCTTTGGCATGATCAGCACAGGTGCTAAATGCCACATCAGTGGGGAGTGCTCACCAGTAATGCTCATGCTACCCTCAGTGGGACGCTCTGCCCAAGAACTGCCCATTTTCCACCCCCAACCCACACTGCTCAGAAAGCATGAGACTTTTAGCATGGCTGCATTTTCAGTACAGAATACTTTTTACCATGGCACACTTGGCACACACTGAACCCGCACTACCCGATAGCACACTTTAGTAAACATGCCCCTTAATTTTGACAGCCATCTGTGTGTGCATTTAGGAGATAAATTTATCCATCAAGCTCTGAATACCATGCTAAGTTTGAAATAAAAAAGCAAAATTAAAAATAAAATTTGTGCGTACACATTTTAGCTGGATGGGATCAGAATGCTGACGATGTTTAACAAATTAGATAACATAGTAACATAGTAAATGACGGCAGATAAAGACCAGTATGGTCCATCTAGTCTGCCCAGTAAGATGGCAAGAATAGGTGCACCTGCCGCTCCGTGCAGGCCACCCCTCCCCATGTCTTTGTTTAGGGGTGAATCCACCGCTCCATGTAGGACACCCCTGTATGTTGAGAAATTAGTTAAGTTTATTTTGATTTTATCCTCTTAAAAATGTGTTTATAAGGGATTTTAACCACAAATGTTTTGGATATGAGCCAGTCTAAAAAAAAAGACTTTCTCGTGCTCATGAAAAAATGTTTTGAACTGCTGTTTTTTGCACCCAAAATGTTCAACTATTACAAAACAGTTATTTCCCTCCTTTATAGCATTTTATAACTTCCTCCACTGAAGTCATTGATGTAACTGCCTTTTTCGATCTATTAAGCTTATTTTGTAGAGGTCTAAATTGAACAGTTTTAAAGACTATCAAATTAAATGTGAAGTTGTGAGTGTAAAATGAAATCAGACTTATTCCAGACCATGAATAAGGCTAATGGATAGTGGTGTAGACATTTTCCTAGCAAAAACACCTATGACCATATTCAGCACCCATCACAGCACAGCACGTACACAGCAGTTGTGCAGGGCTTGGTCAGACGATGGAATATACACAGCATATTCCGGAACAGCCTGCGAACATTCTCCACATTACCAGTGCACATGCAGGCTGGACTTGCTGGAACGTGGAATAAGAGCAGGACTGAGAAGAAAATTTGTTCTGCTCCGCATTGTGTCCCATTCCGATGACTGGCTGTGACACCTATGGGTTGAGGCGATATACTTGCACTTTGGAGGCCCACAAGATCTAGGGCTACAGAAGAGCATGCAGAGGCAAGGGATGGGAATGGATTATGCCTAATAGCCATTGCTGAGGTATATAGCTGAAGAATAGTGTGTCTTTGGCCCATGGGGACAGGTCCTCTGTGCTACATATTGAGTCTGTGGATGTAGAAATCCACTGTAGGTGACTCTAGGATGGCATCCTGTTTGGGGGAGCAGTGTGAGTCAGACCTGCATTCCTGGGATGCCATGTCATGCTATGCGGTTATACCAGCTAATGCTGATAGGTGCAGGGCATCGTTGTGCCAGCATTATGATGTCTGAGTGTATGTGTATGCGGCTTGAGTGTTGCACGAGCCATGCAACAGTCGAATATTTTTGGACTATATGGCAGCAGATCTGCTTTTACAGCAGCTGTCATATGTGCTTTCCATGTACACAACGATGACAGTGAGCGCAGCAGAGTGGGGGTGCATGTTCTAACAGCAGAGGCATGGATATGTGGAGATGGAGTGTATTGGCCATGTCCAACTTTGCTGGATACAGTGAGTGCGTGTCCATATATGTCCCCGATTCTGCCATCGTGGGTGCATCTAGACCTATGGTTGCGGAATTGGGTCCAACTTGGCACCATCTTCCATTTGTCAGTGACTGCGCTCCACAGGAATACCAACACGAATACAGTTGAATCCATTTACAGGGTGATTTCTAAAGCCATTTACTCAAATAAAAAAACAATTTATATGTTCAAATTTGTGTGTTCAATGGCCCTCAGGTACTCATGTGCAAAGTGACTTTGCCAAAGTGTGCTTTCTATTAAAAATAATGTAAAATGCATGGAAACATTTAAAATGCACATCAAAATCACCTGAAATGAAATGGTGGGCAGTACATAAAAAATGAGATGGTGTGATCCAGATTCATGCAGAGCATCTCATGAATGGGGTTTTTTGCCAAAATGATTGAGCAAAAAAGCCTTCAAGGACCAATTTTTGCAAAACATAGATAACTTAAGCTCAAGAGTAATAATTATTTTCCCCTAAAGTCCCCTCAGATGACAGCAGTGCAATTTAAAGAGTCTGATCCTTGTTAGGCCAGTGGCCCACACACATCCCTTTCTCCATCCCTGATATGAAGCATACAAGTCCCTCGTAGTCTAGTAGGCCAAAGACTCCTTCTGCATCAGGGGGGGGGGGGGGGGGGTTAGAATACATGGGGACTGAAACCCTCTTCACCTGGCAAGTTTGAAGATGAATGTGTACACCTGCTTTCTCTTTGCAATTTAGTGTGAAGTCTACAGGTACAAAGCACCTGTGGATGTTCAATCAATTAATCTGTCCCCGGTAAGTCCTAGCAGGTACTTCCTGTTGCATTATAGGGAATCGTGCTAATTCCTGCAATTTATTTTGATGAGGATCCTTACAAGGAAAATGTGTTTCCTTACACATGTGTTTCCTTACAGAGAGCACATGTTGTGGTTGGTGAGAGTAGGAAGTGGACAGATCCATTGGTTGTACAATTCCCCATGGGAGGTACCTAATGTTTAATAAAGTGATCCTAAGAGGGTTTGAGAGTGAGATAAGAAGCAGAAGGCACTGGAGCTTGGAGGGAGAGTTAATCTTCCTTTCTCTCTTCAGCAGTTCTTCTGTTACATATCTGGAAGGACCTCCTGTCTAAGTAAACCAGGCAATGGATTTCAATTATAAATTAAATTACTTGCCTTGTCCAAATCCAAGCTGAGGGCAAGTTACAATTCAGTTTCGCTGCCCAAATGGGCTTGCAATCTAAGTTATGCCTGAGGCAATGGAGGGTGAAGTGATTTACCCAAAGTCATAAGGAGAATTAAAGAGAGAAACAGGATTTGGCCCCTGGTTTAACAGGTTCTCAGTTTGCTGCTATAACTACTAGGTTACTCTTCCATTGTAAATCTTTTAACATTTTCTTGTTGGTGACTTTTCCCAGAGAAACAATTTATCCTTACTTGGGATTACTCTTGAAAACTTGTCAAAGGTACATTAAGTTAGTTAAAAAAAGATATTGCCTACAACTTATTTGTTGAGCCTTAATTCCACATATCCATTGGAAGAAAACCCTGTTCTAATATATTTTTCTGCAATTTGATTTCTAGAAAATTCTAGGAATACAGCAGTCTTCTGCTGCACAAATTTTGCAGAGAGGACATGTTATGTTGACTAGTCCAGCTGCCATAGCAATATTTACCAAGTGCTGGATTGCAATGTAAGTAGTAAAGAACAAGTATGTATTGGGTACTACCTGAAAAGAACAGCATGGAAAAGAGGATATGTAAGGAGAAGCAAGAAGGGTTGCATTTTAGAAAATCCAATACCAGAGATATCACAAATAAATAAGAATCCTTAGGGGTATGTTTACGAAGCTGGGCTAACGGTTAACCTGCTGTATTTGTAACTTGGTGCCACTGACTAACATGGGGCCTAGTTACAAATAGCACAGGTTAACTATTAACCCTGCTTAGTAAACATGCCCTTGAGTGCACATAAAGATTTTCTAGCCCTGAGAGCATGAGGTCTTAAAAGAACAAGTTGTACATAGTTTGTTCTGATATTTGTTATACATGTGCTTGTATAAATAATTTGTATAAAGGTTTACTAGTTTTATGTAAATGAATATGCACTTTTATGCATTTCATATCCTGTTTTTTGTAAACCGCGCTTGATCTTTGGAAAGCAAGGTATAAAAATGTTTATTAAATAAATAAATAAATAAAATAACAAATTGCAGGCTTGTTATGGAAATATGGATTCATCGTCCATAAATGTCTATTTGGTCAAGTTATTACCACTGAGCATGTGTTTTCATCAGTAAAGTTCTTGTTGAAGCACTGTAGCTGGAGTGAAGAGGAGCTAGTGGAGTGACTCAGTCCTGCTCTTAAGCTCCCTGAAGTTACTGCTGTTTTGCTCTTCAGATGATGCCACTCACAAAGTGGAGTGGAGGAGCATCCTAATGGTTAGAGCAGGGGGTTAAAACAAAGGAAGCCAGGGTTCAAATCCCACTACTGCTCCTTGTGATCTTGGGCAAGTCCCTTAATTGGCAAATGCCTTTCAAGAACAAAAGGATAGATTGTAAACCCTCCAAGTACTGGAATGTGACTTGTCTTGAACTCCTGAGGAAAACCATGAGCTAAATCCAATACACATAGAAGGAACCACTGGGAGTTGCTCCAAAAGGTGTGAGGCCATGAGAAAGGAGCAGGCTATATTTACTTATCTTAGAAGTTACTACTAACAGAAACAAACAGCATAAAAAAGCAATGCAACAAATAAAGTTACATCAATGTCAAGACAAATATGTTCCTTTTCCCATGAGCCTCTCTGAGTCGTTTGTTTTGGGAAAATAATTAGTAAGTGTTAAGTGAGAGAAATTTAGGTATTAAGGCTTTAACAGCACAGCTGCTTTTTGCAATGGCCAACAGGACGGAACTGCACAAAGCAATGGGACTGGAATTTATATTATGGTACAGTATAACATTTTATGAGTGCCATCCAAGCATATATGATGCTCCTCCACTATCCCCCCCTCCCCATGCAAGCCAATGGCTTTTGGTCATGCTTAAATGCCCACCATCTGGTTATCGATTATCTAGCCTGCAATCCAGATCTGAAGTGTGAAGTTGCTATTGTTCAACTACAGCAGCAGATTATACTAATCTCTTCCCATTGCACTGCAAATATGTGTTACAGGAAAAAAGTTATCTTAGTTTCTTTATCAGAGGGGTGCTCAGAGAGCTTCTTTTGTTATAGGATATACAACACAAACAAAGGTCTGGTGGAAACTCAGTTCTGTGTACTGCTGAAAGAAAGATTTATTTGTAAAATTTAAGAAGTCAGCCGAAGTAATGGCTGTGCCGATGTTGTTAGGTGAATGATTCACTTGGAGGCTGTTTTCTCAATGAGAAAACCCCTGGTACAGGGTTATAATGTTGAAAGAAAATGGAGCCAATAAAATCAGTGGAACAGAACTGTCAATTATGCCTTTTGCTAATGAATTTAAAGGAGAAATGCTTGAGAATTGTGCTCTTACATTGGCTTCTTTGATAAATTTCTTAGGGCTCAGTGTCTAGATTTATACTCAATTTCATTAAACTTCTAAATTAAGGAGCACAAAAAGTGGGTTACAATTGGGATAGATTTAGGGTGGGGAAAGAGCTAGGAGCTTAGCAATGATTTTCAGCAGTAGGCTCATGCATAGTGCTCATAAATCAAGGCAAATGAATCAGAGGCCTACATTTATAAGCATGAAGACACATTTTAGATAGGATGTAGTGATCAGAACTGAGATGTCGAGGTCACCTTGTTTACAATTGTGCCATTTTTTAGAAACGACTCTGCTATAGTGGATTAATCCTTCCGTAAAGGGATGGCCTAAAGGAGTCTTTTTGAAATATGCACTCATGTCTGGAAGCAGGTGTATATCTGGATGTGGACAATTTTGGGCTTCCATGTGTAGATTTTTGTCCCATCAAGGGCACACCCCCAATGCACCCTGACATGCCTCTGTGCAGTTTTGATGTGTTAAGGATAGCCACATTTATATGCCCCCGAAAATACATAAAGATAAAAGAGCTCCTCTGGGTAGACCAATAGTTTCCCTGAGGAGATCAATTTTGCAACCAATAGCTAAATTCATTGATTTATTTCTAAAACCGTTAACAATGAAGGTGAGATCTTATTTACAGGATATGTCACACTTTCTGAGACTAGTTCAAGAGATCGATCTGCAAAGTGGCCACGTAATATTAGCAACCATGCATGTGGCATCACTATACACCCAAACAGCACCATACCTAGCCCTGTGCGAGTGGTGCAGCAAAACAGGACACAAAGAAAAGGGGCGCATTTGTGGCTGCCGGCATCGACTCCCAACCACGCTGCCAGCTCTTGCCCCGCCGTCATCGCTTTTCCTATTGCCTTGGTGGCGGTGGTGGCAGTGATGGCGGCAAGAGACATCCAATTAAAAAAACAAAAGTGAGTATTCCCTTCTCCATGCTTGCATGCAGGTCTGATCCCTCTCTCCTCTGACGTATGTTTGCATCAGAGGAGGGAAGGACCAGACCAGCTATTCAAATGCAAAGTTGCAAAGACCCGCGTTTGACGTGGATGGAAGAGGTAGGTGGAGTCGAGGTACTAAGAGAGTTGGGGGAAAAACAGCTTTCTCTAGGATCTTGGAGAGAAGCGGCAAGTTGGAAACTGGGCGATAACTGGAGGGGTCAAGAAAGAGGACGGACCAGTGCATGCTTCCAGGAAGTGGAGAAAATGCCGGATGATAAGCTGGTGTTGAGGATGGTGAGAATGAAAGGAAGAAGAGATAAGGGTGGTTCTGAGACCCAGGCTGAAGGGATTGGATTGAGTGAGCAGAAAGTCTTACGAGAGGTGGAGAGCATTTTAGAAAGCTCAGTAGAGGTAACTGGATGGAATGCAGTCCAGATGTGGGAGAGGCAGCTGGAGAAAGAGGGGGAGGGGAGGAAAGCTGAATAGTGGAGGGACAGGAAACAAAAGTCAAATGTAAAGATTGGATCTTGGAGTCAAAGTAGGAAGCTAATCAGGATGGCGATGGGATGTCACTAGATCGAGAGGACAATGGATGAGACTGCAGTGATGACATAGGCTTCAAAATGGAATATAGGCATCTGGAAGAGTTGGGCACTGCGGAAATAACAGTAGAGAAATGAGTGCGCTTCGTCAAATGAACCTCTGACCGGTAGACCTAGTGGGTTGACCTAAATTGGTGTTACACAGCAGGTGTACGGTGCCTGCGCCAGAGGTGGTGGTGTAGCTGGGAGCAGAGGAGACAAAGTCTAGGACAAAACCAAGGTGGGCGTGAGTGAGATGAAGTGAGGATAGCTCAGGGATGCACAGGAGCCACTTGGTCTAGGGCTGTAGAAAGTGAGGAAGTCCACAGTAGGTCTGCAATCTCATATTTCAGATATTTCAACACCCTCGGTTGTATACCATCCAGTCCAGGTGATTTGCTACTCTTCAGTTTATCAAATAGTTTTGATACATCTTCCCAGTTTATCAATATTTCTTTCAATTCTTCCGATACATCACCTTTAAATACCATTTTAGTCATGGGTAACTTCCCTACATCTTCTTCAATGAAGACTGAAGCAAAGAATTCATTCAATCTCTCCGCTTTGGCCTTGTCCTCCCTTAGTGCCTCTTTTACCCCTCTGTCATCCAATGGTCCAACTAACACTCTCACAGGTTTTTTGCTATAAATGTACTTGAAAAAGTTTACATTATATGTTTTTTGCTTTCACAGCAAGCTTTTCTTCAAATTCTCTCTTTGCCTGCCTTATCGAACCTTGCATCTAACTTGCCAGTGCTTATGTTGTTTCCAGTTTTCGTCATTTGGCTCCTTTTTCCATTTCCTGAAAGATGCTTTTTTTGGCTACAAACAGCCTCTATGACCTCACCTTTAAACCATGCTGGCAGTTTTTCTGACTTTCTTCCACCTTTCTTAAAGCGTGGAATACAGCTGGTCTGGGCTTCCAAGATAGTATTTTTAAACAACACCCATGCTTGATGTAAATCTTTAATGTTTGCAGCTGCTCCTTTTAGTTTTTTCTTGACTGTTTTTCTTATTTTATCATAGTCTCGTTTTTGAAAGTTAAAAGGTAGTACTGTGGATTTCCTTGCCATCCTTCCTCCATTTATTAAATCAAACATTCATGCTATGATCACTGTTGCCAAGTGGTCCCAACACCTTTATCTCTTGCACAAGATCTTGTGTTCCACTAAGCACTAGGTCCAAGATAGCTTTCCCTCTTGTCTGTTTATTAAACCAGCTGCTCCAAGAAGCAGTCATTTATTTCATCTAGAAACTTTATTTCCCTAGCATGTCCAGCCGTGACACTGACCCAGTCGATACCAGGGTAATTTAAATCACCCATTATTATTACTGTGCTGTAAATATTGTTAGCTTCCCTGATTTCTTTGAGTATTTCATCATCCATTTGTTCATTCTGGCCAGGCAATCGATAGTTCACCCCCACTGCCATTGCCTTCCCCTTTTTACATGGCATTTCAATCCATAGAGATTCTACAGTTTATTTTGTTTCCTGCAACACTTTAATCCTGTGTGACTCAATGCCCTCTCTAACATAGAGCGCAACCCTTCCACCAATTTGATCTACTGTATCTTTGCAATATAATTTGTACCCAGGTATCACAGTGTCCCACTGGTTGTCCTCCTTCCACCAAATCTCTGAGATACCAATCATATCTAATTTCTCATTTAGTACTATGTATTCTAATTCTCTCATCTTATTTTTTTAAACTTATTGCATTTGCATACAAGCATTTTAGAGGATGTATTTTATTCATATTAATCTGGTTACCAGTAGGCAGGGGTAATTTGTAATCTTTAAGTTCTGTCTGCTCTGTACGTAAGGGTATTTGGGTTACTTTTGTCTTTATTGGAACCTCTCTGTCGATATGCCTTAACTTCAATCTTTTGCTAGTATTCTTCAAGGGTACATCCTTCAGAACCATGTGCTCTTGGGTGACTGTCGTCTTTCCCCTATTATATAGTTTAAAAGCTGCTCTATGTCCTTTTTAAAGGTTAATGCCAGCAGCCTGGTTCCATCCAGCTTAAGGTGCAGCCCATCCCTTCGGAAAAGCCTCTCCTTTCTCCACACATGGCCTGCCACTTTCGACCCCGCCTCCCCTCCGACGCAACTTCCTCCGGAATACATGGCCTACTGCGGGCACCAAAGCAGCAGCACAAGACCGCTGCTTTTAAACTTCTGCCGCTGCTGGCCCCCCCAGAAGAATGAATCATCAGCAGCAGGGGGAGCCAGTAGCGCCACAGCAGAGTGTGGGGTGGGGGGTGTGGCATGGCACGGCCGAGGCCCTTGTGCCGGCCCATCAGTTGCCGCACTATATGTGACTGAATTGAAAGAATGATTTGTATATGGGGCAGAAAATTTTCATATGACACCATTCTGGAGACTTTTTTTGGTTGATGCCTTTTTTATTTAGACTGGTACACGGGATCAACTGCAGCAGTTTATTTTTTGGTGAACTCATTAACTGCTAATTTGCAGTTTATTATGAAATGTCCTATCACACAATTGGAGTTTCTTGATGTTTTGGGCTATATTCAAGAGGGTCAATTGCAGACTAATCTGTATAGGGAAGCTGTGGATAGAAATACACTATTACAATTTCAAAGTTTTCATCCTATACCTTTAAAAATGAATTTTCCAGTTGGACAGTTTTTTGAAACTGTGAAGAATTTGTTTGATATTGGATGAATTTAAGGTTGAATCTCAAGAACTAAAATACAGTTGTCTGAAAGAGAATATTCAAGGAGAACCAAATATATGGCATATAAAAGAGTCATATTTTCTGATCTGGAGCCATTACTACAATATAAACTCTCTCAAGTTGAGGATCAATCTACACATGTTTTAGCATATTCTAAGGGTGCACAAAAGTTGGCTAAAGTCATTTGTAATCATTGGTATATCCTGAGAATTCATTCTGTGTTTGATGGATATCCTATCATTGTATTCAAATGGATTAATAATATTGGCAAATTGATTTTGCATACCAGATTTCTAGACAATGATGCCAGTGTTCATCAAAGATATGGCCACTGTGGTTGGTGCAATCGAACATTTGCTCTGCAAAGTTAGTGTGGAGTTCACACCATGCACTAACTGCATTAGCACAGGATCACCTACAGTAAGGCCACCTCGATAGGAGGAGGTAGGCGCACCCATGCGTACACTGCATGCACTATGGGACAGAGCTTCATGTTAACTAGCAAGAAAATGCTTTCCACGCCCCTGACAGTTAACACAGTAGTGTTACACCTAACATGCTATCATTTGAGCACTTTTGCCGTGTTAGACACAACAGCATAGCACCCTTAAGTGCTTCTTAATGTGATTAATATTCCTACCCAGTCTCTTATCTAAGGCACAGATGAGTCTGCTCAATAGAGGACTGAATGTTGTCCCCACTCCAAATATGACTCAGAACAAGAGCATACTTTCATCAGTTTATATGGAAACTATAATTTAAAGTATACTTTCAAGATAGCGCTAACTCTTGATAACTCGTTGGTTCCTGATAACTCTTTGGTTAGAGTAAAATCTAGCTGGAACCTCCAGGCAATTTGGATTTGGTAATAAGTTCTTTTCATGATAGAGTTTGAGAGATTTGGACGTATATGAATGATCCAGAGAATGTTTTAATTATGGTGGAAACTTATTGATGGCAGAAGTAGCAGCAATTAAAGACTTTCAACATGATGATTCCTTGGTCATAAAACAAGCAGACAAAGGATTGTGGTATAATCGAGCAAGAAATATCATATGGAGGTGATGCGTCACTTATGAGATGAGAAATTTTATTTATGTTTGGATCGGGATCCCACTCCTGAGTTAAAAGATATTATTTCTCAAGTAGTGGATTGAGCTGACAGTCTGCATATTTATATGCTACCAAAAATATATAAAGATACAAGCGCTCCTCCAGGTAGACCAAAATATCTGGCAGTAGAAGCAGGGACGGATCTGCCATTTGAACTAGGCACCCTGCCTAGATCAGCAGAATTAGGGGTTGGCAAGGTGGTTCCCATTTGACATGAGAACAATACTTTAATACTGCCTTCAATGTGCAGCTGGCCCTTGCCCACATTCAACCACTGCCACGTCCCACCCTCTGACAGGAAGTATATGTTGGAGGGGGCAGACACAGTAACACTTGAGCCTGGGTCTATGCTCAAGGCTTGTTCTACACTGCCTTTCATCACTGTAACTCAGCCCAAGAGGAAATTGGGCCATGGCAACGGAAAGGGAAACGGAAGAGGATGGAGATGCTGGGCATAGGGCGGGACAAAGATGGGCTGCTGGCCACCTGGGAAAGGGTTAGGAAGGGCAAGAGGAGATGCTGGATATCTGGGGATGGGGATATGGAAGGGAAGGGGAGGGGAGATGCTTGACATAGATGGTATGGAAGAGAAGGGGAGGGGAGATATTGGACTTTGGGGAGGGATTAAACCTTCAGTTTCTTCAGATCAGGAAGGGAGGCACATGGCTGAAGAGAGAATTTGAAAAAAAGCTTGCCTTGGAAGCAAAAACACATAATAAAATCTTTTTCAAGTACATTCATAGCAAAAAAACCTGTGAGAGAGTCAGTTGGACCATTGGATGATAGAGGGGTAAAAGGAGCACTAAGGGAGGACAAGGCCATAGCAGAAAGACTGAATAAATTCTTTGCTTCAGTCTTTACTGAAGAAGATGTAGGGAAGTTACCCATGCCTTAAATGGTATTTAAAGGTGATGTATCGGAAGAATTGAAAGAAATATTGATAAACTGGGAAGATGTATCAAAGCTATTTGATAAACAGAAGAGTAGCAAATCACCTGGACCAGATGGTGTACATACGAGAGTGTTGAAAGAACTGAAATATGAGATTGCAGACCTAGTATTAGTAATCTGTGAACTATCATTAAAATCATCTGAAGTACAAGAACATCAGAGATTGACCAATATAATGCCAATTTTTAAAAAGGGTTCCCAGAGTGATCCGGGAAACTACAGATCAGTGAGCCTAACGTCAGTACCAGGCAAAATGGTAGAAAACATTATACTGAACATGTAGATAGTTATAGTTTAGTGGGAGAAAACCAACATGGATTTAGTCAAGAAAAATTTTGCCTTACTAATCTGTTATATTTTTTTGAAGGTGTGAATAAACAGGTAGATAAATGTGAGAAGGTTGATATAGAAGCCTATTCCAGACTATGCATATCCGGCCTGTCTGGATGTCCAGATAATGGACGGGGCATATTTGTACCAGATTCTGCAACCACAGTGTATGTTCCTGCAAATTCAGAATCTAGCTGTTTGGATGGGCCAGTGTGCACAGTATGCTGAGCAGGGAGACTGCCCAACTCCACCGCTCAGTAGTTCTGCTGGTGTGCTGGTGCCATGGTGTCCCATAGCCAGGGCACCATGGCTGCCGCACCTCCATTGTACATGTGATGCTGAATGCCCCAATCGCAAGGTTGCCCGGCGCTTATTCGACCTCTGAGGTGCTATAAGCTGGGCGTCCAAAGTGCAGACACACAGGGCCGTGACCTGATTAAGCCCTGTATGTCTAGGTGCTTTGGACATGACCTCCTCTGCCCACTCTCCACCTCCAGCCCTCACCCTCCCGCCTCCATCAAGTGCTCCCCGCACTAACCCTCTGTATGTGTGAGAAGGACTGGACTCAGAATAGCATGCCATGCCAAAACGTGGGTCATATGACCAACCCCAATATTCATGTCTCTGAATCGGGCCCATAGTGTATCTGTATTATCAGAAAGCCTTTGACAAGGTCCCTCATGAGAGACTCTGCGAAATTAAAAAGTCATGGGATTGGAGGCAGTGTACTATGGTGGATCAGGCACTGGTTAAAAGATAGAAAGCAGAGGGTAGGGCTAAATGGCCAATTTTCTCAATGCAGAAAGTTGAATAGTGGAGTACCCCAAGGATATGTGCTGGGCCCACTGCTTTTTAACATATAAATAAATGACCTGGAAATAGGAATAACAAGCGAGGTGATCAAATTTGCAGATAACACAAAATTATTCAAAGTTGTTAAAACACAAGAAGATTGTAAAAAATTGCAAGAGGACCTTGATAAATTGAAAGACTGGACGTCCAAATGGCAGATGAAATTTAATGTGGACAAGTGCAAAGTTATGCACCTAGGAAAGAACAACCCAAACTATGGTTATACAATGCAAGGTTTCACATTAGGAACCACCACCCAGGAAAAAGAGTTAGGCGTCATCATGGACAATATAATGAAACCCTCTGCCCAGTGTGCAGCGGCGGCCAAGAAACAAATAGAATGCTAGGAATCATAAGGAAAGGAATGGAAAATAAAACCAAGGATATTATAATGCCTCTGTATAGTTCCATGGCGCGACCACATCTTGAATATTGTGTGCAATTCTGGTCTCCATATCTTAAAAAGGATATAGCGGAATTAGAAAAGGTACAGAGAAGAGTCACCAAAATGGTAAAGGTGATGGAAGGATACCCCTATGAGGAGAGACTTAAAAGGTTAGGGCTCTTCAACTTCGAAAAGAGACAGATGAGGGGGGATACAGTGTGATGTAGGTCTATAAATTAATGAATGGAGTGGCATGGGTGAATATAGATCAGTTGTTTTCACCATCAAAAAGTAGAACGATTAGGAGACACGCAATAAAACTACAATACAACCCATTTAAGACTAATAAGAGAAAATATTTTTTCACTCAGTGCATAATCAAACTCTGGAATTCATTACTGGAGGATGTAGCAAAGGCTGTTAGTGTAGCTGGGTTTAAAAAAGGTTGGGTAAGTTCCTGGAGGAAAGGTCCATAAACCAAAGAGGAACTGAGAAATCCACTGCTTACCCTGGGACAAGCATTGTGGAACCTGTGTACCTTTTTGGGAACCTGTCAGGTACTTGTGACCTGGATTGGCCACTGTTGGAAACAGGATACTGGGCTTGATGGACCTTATTGTTCTTATGAAAGTTCATCTAGGCATCAGATACACTTGGACCAGCCGTGAATGGAAGTAGAGTGTTACTGTTTCTGAGATGACACCACAATTTGTGTTAGGTCACATCTTTCCTGTGGTAGTTCATGGTGAGTTACATTCAGGTGTAGCAGGTATTTCCCTGTCTCTAGGGTGCTTACAATTTTAATTTGCATCTGAGCAATGGATTGACTTGAATATTTTTTGATAAGGTGAGTTGTAAAGGGAAATATCCTAGCATCATTGCTGGGGGGATATGGGAGTGTGTGCTACAGAACTGGAGTTGAAGGTTTTATATT
Source organism: Ichthyophis bannanicus (assembly GCA_033557465.1). Lineage (NCBI taxonomy): Eukaryota > Metazoa > Chordata > Amphibia > Gymnophiona > Ichthyophiidae > Ichthyophis > Ichthyophis bannanicus. Next base: position 134,121,668 of record CM066036.1, on the reverse strand, counting down.
AAGATCGGGGGCAAGTTCAAAGCGGTTTAACCAGTTAGCAGATCTGCTCATCGGTTAAACAGCAGTCAATGTTCAGTGACACTGAATATTCCTGGTTTGTGCCATTGAACATCCTGATGCTAACTGCTTAGCTTTGGGGTTTCTGGGGGTGACGATGGAGCAGCAACCAGAATTAACCAGGCAGTGGCAATTTTCAGCTGCTGGCCAATTAATTTAAACTGGCTAAAGTTAGGACCCCAAAAAAGCTGATCAACCTTTAGTCGGTTTAGCAATCCGGCCAACAGCTGAATATAACTGCTGAGCGGCTAGCAAAAATGCTCTCCAGGCATGCTGGATATTCAGGGCCGGTGGCCAGATATGGTTCCTGTATTGAATATGCGGGGTTAATTGAAAATGCCCTCCATGCTGAATCCTGTATAGAATCGGTTTTGGTAGTAGTTTTGCCGGAGGAGGTTGGGGTTCCTTATGAACAGAAGGTCCTTGAGACTTTCTCTCATTATCTTTTCTAGCTAAATTAAAGGCAAGGGAGAAGGGGCTGTGATGTGTGAAAATGTCACTTTGGCTTGCCCTACGACCTCATTACTACCCTAGATATTTCTGTCCAGTGACACCGCTAGCCTGCTTGCCTCAGCCCACCATCCCCACCTTGACTAAGACATCCTCTGGTCTGGGAAGGTCCTGCGGACAGCCAGCACTGTTGCTCCATCCTCCCCCCGGCCTCCCTTCACAGCTAAGTGAGCTCCAGTTTCTGAAAAAGGGGAGGAGGCTTAATGCTGAACATCTGCACCGGGTGCAGAAAAGCTGGTTCTGACTCGGGCTCTGCGCCAGAAAGCTCTGTTTAAAGATATGCTTAAAAGAAACTCGATTTCTGGCACTGCTGGGCGAGCTGGATGAAAGAATGTGACACTGCCACAGTTCATACAGCGATTTTCCAGAACTCTTCTTTGCTGCATTTTAATCAAATCCCCTTACTTTACACAGCACAAGGAAGTAAGGTGTTATACGTGGTCTTCTGTACATGGAAAATAGATTCCAAAAGTTCATCTGGCTTAAATGTGTTATCTTGTAATAGGATTTTCCAGGATGTCCTAAAGATGCATTGCAACGTGCAGTGGCTTAAGTGGGCTTATACAATTTATGAGTTTCCCAGTTATCGATTTACTAAAAATCCTGTTAAGCAATTGTTTCAACAAGCAGTTAGTTAAAGCACCAATGCTAACAAGGGTCTTGTAAGTATTAGCCAGTCTGTTTTTTAAAATACTGTTGCTTTCTCTTTTGCCTTATTCCGATGTCTCTTTTTTTTTTTTTGCTGTTAATACCTGTGTGTATCATCTCAGTTTCCACTGTGTTTTGGAAAGATTTTGGATGTGACAGCCCAAAGAATGAGTCAGATGAGATCTTCCAAGGTAGCACTGACTGGTTTTCCTCCAGGAGTGGCAGAGATGTTTGACAGATCAGCGCTGGAACTGCCTTGCCCTTTTCTTATTCTTGTTTCCACAGGGTGAATTTCGGCAGGTTATATTGCGCAACCTGTATGAGAATTCAGCCAAATTACCGTCATTGGCATCACTGCATCCTGTGAAAGTGCCAGGGGATTTTAATACTCGAAAGACAGGATTTTTTGTAACATTTCATCTGTTAGTTGAAACTCCCAGCCTAGTGCTTCCTGATACCAGCTACGGCTGTTTTCTATAATGCAGGATTCCCCCTTACCAAACCCTGATAGTATTATTTTTACTAAATCATCCAGTATTTTTTGGAGGTCGGCCATCCAAATATTATCCATTCTAGTTCTCATGTCTTTGTTTTAACAGTTAACTAGTTTATCAAATATTTTTTGTCTAGTTAAGTTACTTCAGAATAGATAATGTTACTGATACAGAAAGTGTCATTCCTGTTTCTAATCTTAACTTTGCCTTAGCCTGCCTTGTCCATTAAAGACTAACTAGGACAAATATAAACTGAACTTTTGACAAGGCTTCAGATGGACTAGTATGACCTGGAATTCACTGCTGGTAACAAATAAATTGGCAGGTTTAGTGCATTATAGGACCAGCAGTTGGGGTAGCGAATGCCCTGCATGGTGAGAAAAGGAGTCAATACAGGGCCAGCCTAACCATTAGGCAAACTAGGCAGTCAGCTTCTGGGAGAGTGGCAAAGAGCAGGGCACTCAAAGCTAAACAATAGATTTCAATCAGGGGTGATGCGGGGCTATGAGCAGAGACTCATTGTGAGCCTCATTTGCATATCCACTGGAACTCATTTGAATAAATTTAATTTTTATTTTAAAATGTATATGTTGCCAACTAAAATTTTAGGCGGCTTTCAAAGGAGCCCTTCACAAGCCTCTCTTTTGTTCTTGCAATGACTTAGGGGCCTGTTTACTAAATATTAATGTGCGTTAAATGCTACTGCACCAATAGAAATAAATGTGTGTTCTTACACTTAGCGCACAGTAACATTTGTGAATGCGCATTAACTTTTAAACATGCCTCTTATTGAGTGTCTGAATACCATTTGCATGGGCACTGAGGATAAAGAAAGATTACCAGATTTCTACATTACTATACTCCAATCCCAACTGCCAGGAAGTACTATAAACCCTGTTCATTTAGAACCCATAACAAACCCGCCTTATCATAATAACAGTACCAGGACCCACAAAGCACCAACCTATCAAAAGGCAACACTGCAAATATTAAACCAATAAATATTAAGCCAGAAAATACCAGTACATCTACTGGGGAAAGAGAACAAGTGGGACTGTCACATAGAAACTACATGAACTAGGCTGGGGAAACTGCTAGGTACATATGACCTAGATTGGCCACTGTTGGAAACAGAATACTGGGCTTGATGGACCTTGGTCTGACCCAGTATGGCATATCCCATGTTCCCTGTAAAATAATTCTCTGTGTGCTGTGCTTTCCTGTCTAATCAATGTGTTTATACCTCAAAGATTTCCTGTCATGATTTGACAATTTCCAATCTGTAATCAAACCGCTGCTGATCGCTGGAAGTAGCGGTATACAAATGTATACTAAATAAATAAATAAAAATATCTTATGTTCTTATGAACAGAATACTGCAGCTTGGTTACACATGCAAAACATAGACCATCAGCAAACATAGAACAAGGGATCACAATTTAGAAATATGAAGACAATTAAATGGGGAACCCCAAAAACTAAAGTTGGAATGTACAAAATAACTGGAGAAATAAAACTATAAATTAATTTCCTCTTGTACTAATCAAAACGCAAAGATGTTAGTGATGCACATTACCCAGAGCTGACATGTTCCCATTAATAAATTCAAAATAAAACAGTATTGTTCTACCTTTTTTTTGTTTAGGCAGTTTTTTTCAGCCACAATTGTTCCAGTTGCTTTCTTCGGGTTTCTTTGTGTCTTCTCCTAACTCTCCATTGTCTGCTCTCCATTTGTCCTTTCTAGATTTTTCCATTCTCTCTCTACATCTGCTCCAACATACTGATCTTTCCTCTTTTGCTCTTTCCTCCATTTCTTTCTTTATTACTTTTTCATCCATTCAAATTTCACCCTTCCATCCTCAATCCCCACTTACTCTCCCAGTACCCAGCCAATCATAGATTTTTCTTTCCTCCCACACAAAATATCTTTTCTCTTCTCCATCCTCACTCCCCATCCCCTTCTAGTCCTCCCACAATATAAGCACCCTTCTAGTTCCAGCCCCACCCAGCATCTGCTTCCTTCTAGTCTCATTCTCCCATCCCCCTGCATCAGCCCATCTCCAGTTCCAGCCTCCCCCCCATCTGCCCATTTCCAATCTTAGCTCCCCTATCAGCCATTTCCAGTCCTATCCTAGCCCCCCATCAGCCCATTTCAAGTCTTAGCCCCGCATCAGCCCATTTCTAATCCAAGCCCCCCAATCAGCCCATTTCCAGTCCTAACCCTCATCAAACCTTTCCAGTCCTAGCCCCCCCATCAGCCCACTTCCAGTCCCAGCCCCCATCAGCCCATTTCCAGTCCAATCCCCCCGTCAGCCATTTCCAGTCCTTTCCTAGCCCCTCTATCAGCCCATTTTCAGTCCTAGCTCGTCCATCAACCCTTTCCATCCTATCCTAGCTCCCAATCAGCCCATTTCCAGTCCTGGTCTCCCATCATCCCTTTCAAGTCCTATCCTAGCCCCCCATCAGCCATTTCCAGTCCTATCATACCCCCCCCATCAGCTCATTTCCAGTCCAAACCCCTCATCAGCCCGTTTCCAATCCTAGCCCCCCTTCAGCAGCCATTTCCAGTCCTAGCCTAGCCCCCCATCAGCCCATTTCGTCAGTCCTTGCCCCTCCATCAGCCCATTTCCAGTGCTATCCTAGCCCCCATTCAGCCCATTTCAAATCCTAGCCCCCCATCAGCCCATTTAGAAACATGAAATATGACGACAGAAAAAGACCACATGGCCTATCTAGTTTGTCCTTCCCTATCAACAACTACAACAGTCCCCTTTTTACCTTTAGAGATCCTCTGTGTTTGTCCCATGCTTTTTTGAATTCAGTTACTGTCCTCATCTCTACCACCGCCACTGGCAGACTATTCCACGGATCCACTACTCTTTCCATAAAGAAATATTTCCGCATATCACTCCTGAATCTATCTCCCTTCACCCTCATCCCATGTCCTCCTGTAGCAGAACTTGCTTTCAATTGAAAGAGGCTCTCTCCCTGAACATTTATGTCACGGAGGTATTTGAACATCTCAATTATATCACCTCTATCTCGCCTTTCCTCTAAGGTGTACATATTAAGATCCTTAAGTCTGTCCTCATAAGCTTTATAATGAAGACCACTAATCATTTTAGTAGCCACCCTCTGCACCGACTCCATCCTGTTCACATCCTTTTGAAGGTGCGATCTCCAGAATTGCACACTATACTCCAAATGAGGTCGCACCAAAGACTTATTCAGAGGCATTATCACCTCCTTTTTTCTGCTAGCCATTCCTCTCTGTATGCACCCAAGCATCCTTCTAGCTTTTGCCGTCGCCTTTTCTACCTGTTTAGCTACCTTAAGGTCATCAGACAGAACCACGCCTAGGTCCCGCTCTTCTTTAGTGGTCAAAAGAACTTCACCCCCTATACTATATTGCTCCCTTGGGTTGCTGCAGCCCAAATACATGACCTTACATTTTTTAACATTAAATCCCAGCTGCCAAATTCTAGACCATTCTTCAAGCTTAGCTAGATCCTCCTCATGTTATCTACACCTTCCTGGGTGTCTGCTATATTGCAGATTTTAGTATCATCTGCAAAGAGGCAAACCTTACCCGATAGCCCTTCCGCTATATCACTAACAAAGATGTTAAAAAGAATCAGACCAAGGACAGATCCCTGGGGCACACCACTGGTAACATCCTTCTCCTCAGAGTGAGCTCCATTTATCTGTACTCTTTGTCGCCTCCCACCCAACCAATTTCTAACCCAAGCAGTAACTTTAGGGTCCATCCCTAGGGTGCTCAGTTTGTTTATAAGTTGCCTGTGAGGAACAGTGTCAAAGGCTTTACTGAAATCTAAATACACATCTAGGGCTCTCCCTCGGTCCAACTCCCTGGTCACCCAGTCAAAGAAATTAATCAGATTTGTCTGACAAGACCTGCCTCTGGTGAATCCATGCTGCCTCGGATCCTGTAATCCGCTGGACTCCAGAAACCTCACTATTTTCTCTTTCAGCAGTGTTTCCAATAATTTACTCACCACCAAAGTTAAACTAACCGGCCTGTAGTTTTCAACCACATCCTTACTTCCGCTTTTGTGTAAAGGCACCACATGAGCCTCTCTCCAGTCCTTTGGCACCACTCCTGACTCCAACGAGGCATTGAAAAGGTCAGTCAGTGGAGCTGCAAGAACGTCCCCAAGTTCCCTCAGTATTCTAGGGTGTATCCCATCCGGTCCCATCGCTTTGTCTACTTTAAGTTGAGCTAGTTTCTCACGAACACAGTCTTCTGAAAATTATTCAAGATGTCCCTCACTTCTGTTCCTGTTTGTGGGTGTTTTCTGAGGTCCTGCTTCTGGTTCTTCATCTGTGAACACAGAACAGAAATATTTGTTAAGCAAGTCTGCTTTATCCTTATCAGCTTCTACATATTCCTCCCCTGCACCCTTGAGTCTGATAATACCACTTTTGCCCTTCCTCTTCTCATTAACATATCTGAAAAATGTCTTATCCCCCCATTTTATTGCATTGGCTATTTCCTCCTCCTTTTGAATCTTTGCCTTCCTGACTACTTTTCTAGCTTCTCTAAGTTTTTCCAAATACAGATGCCTGTCTTCCTCTCTCTGTGATCTCTTGTATTTCATGAAGGCCTCCGTCTTTTTCTTCACTTTTTTAGCTACTTCTTTCGAAAGGCATAGCGGTCTCCTTTTCCTTTTACCTTTATTTACCATTTTAACAAAAAGGTTGGTTGCCCTTAAAATATCCCGTTTCAGTTTTGCCCACTGTTTTTCTACATCCCCCAGCTGTTCCCATCCCACTAATGACTCCCTGAGGTAATGGCCCATCTTGTCAAAGTTAGTCTTCGTAAAGTCTAAGATCCTCACCTTTGAATGGATTCTAACAGCCCTAGTCCTACTTCTGAACCACACCATCTGGTGATCACTGGATGCAAAATGATCTCCCACTACAACATCAGAAACACTTTCACCATTGGTAAGCACCAAGTCCAGTATGGCCCCTTCACGTGTGGGGTCTGTTACCAATTGCGTGAATAGTTCTCCCTGTAGAGAATCCAGGATATCCTTACTTCTAGATGATACTGCAGCAGGAATGTGCCAATCAACATCTGGCATATTGAAATCTCCTATCAGTAGCACTTTCCCTTTCCTAGCAATGCTATATATGTCTTCAATTAACTCTCTGTCCACCTCTTCCTTTTGTGAGGGAGGTCTGTATATCACACCAATGCAAATAGATTTCTCTTTCCCTCTTTCTAGTTTAATCCACAATGCCTCCCCTCTCCCTTTTAAGCTCTGTAATTCCAAAGCTTTAATAGTATTTTTTACATATAGTGCCACTCCTCCTCCCCTTCTTCCTACGCTGTCCTTTCTGAATAAAGTATAGCCAGGTATAGTTACATCCCAGTCATGATTTTCTGTGAACCATGTTTCTATAACTGCCACTAAATCCAAGTCAGCCTCTCCCACCAAAGCTTCAACATCAGGGATCTTATTTCCCATGCTACGGGCATTTATACACACTGCTTTCCATATGTTACCCCTGTTACCCATTTCCATAAAGGTATTTAATGTATCACCTACCTGGGGGCTTTCTTCACCCATCCCCAATGAATCTACTCCTAGCCCTCCAATTAGGCCATTTACAGTCCTATTCTAGCCCCCCCCCATCAGCCCATTTCAAATCATAGCCCCCCATCAGCCTGTTTCCAGTCATAGCCCCCCCCACCCCACCCAGAGTCCTGTGCCTGTCTGACCCGCTACAGAGGGAGTTGGGGAGGGCTACGGCCCTTGCTCACCTCTGTATAGCTGCTGGACTGAAGAGTGGGGGTTTCCTTTACTGAGTTCGGTGGCTGTGTTCTTGTGAAGCCCGCTGGTATGCCAGAGGTTAAAGGGTGTTTGCTGTTTCCCGGCACTCAGTGGGCTCCACGTCAACACAACTGCTGTACACAGTGAAGGAAACCCCCGCTTTTCAGTCTGGCGGCTGTACAGAGGTGAGCTGGGGCCTCAGCCCTCCCGGTTCCCTCTGAAGCCAACCCTACAAATGATCGGGACTCGGGAGCCAAACACCATGTGTGGCATATTGGCGCAGGACCCCCTGATGTGCAGGGCCATGTGTGAACAACATTCCCTCAGAATGGATGGGCCGGCCCTGATTCTAATAGCCAGGGGGGATGTAAGGCTTAAGATTTGCCTAGGATGCCAAGACCTTGAACTAATTCTGGGGCCGTCCATGAGTAAAGAGTGAGATCTACTTACAGGAGCGAGCCAATCTACCCCACAAGGCAAGATGAGGAGACAGGCTGGATCTCACAAGATCTGAAAGTGAAGGAGTTGGCACAGATCATGCAGATGGTAAATGGTGTTGGCCCAAGTGAGATGCACATTTGCACTGGGAGACTTGGATCACATGTTTTTTAACTGATTTATTTTATTCTATTTTCTTTAGCATTTAGCTTCTGCCTTTCTAGCAGTAGTTCAAGGCAAGTTACATTCAGGTATACTGGGTATTTCCCTGTCCCCAGAGGGCTTACAGTCTAGGATTGTATCTGATAGGGAGGTCCTAAGAGGTAACAGCTTAGATGGGGAGAAGGACAAAACACAAATGAGAGAGAAAGGAGAAGACATGGTGAAAATCTGACTTCTGCTCTTTGGTATAGAAATGCAGACTCAATATGATTAGAGATAGAGATGTCAAAATCCTTTTAGTCTAACCTTTTCCCTTCTCAATCTGCAGTTTTACCCTCACATCATTTGTTCTTTGTTTTAATTGACAGTCAAATTTGATTGCAAAGTAATCCAAAAGGCAAAGGTAATAGGAAAGTTAATAGAAAGATAACTAAACAGATCCAAATAAGCAAATTATCAAAAGTCTACAGGCCCAAATTCAGCAGTGGCGGCTAGCCAATGTAGCAGGGCTAGCTGCTGCCGCTGAACTATAAACCCGGATACTCCATGCCGGGGTAATATCCGGCCCCGGCACTGAATATCCTGATTGCCCGGATTAGTAAGCAGCTAACCAGGCAGCTGCGATATTCAGCCTCTGTGCAGTTAGCTTCCACAGCAAAAGTAAGGTCAGCGTTTGCTACACATGACTCTCACTCGAGCCGTAACCAGGTTGCAGCTCAATATCACCGCTGCCCGGTTAGCATCGGGCACATAGCAGCGGCACCCACAGATATTCAGAGGCACTAACTATGTTAATGACGCTCAATATTCCGCTTAGCAGCATTTACACGGTTTGTGGGCTCTACATCTCTAGAAAGGAGTATATGTTTGGAAAACGCTAAGGGGTTTCTTTACTAAAATGCACTAAGAGAGCGTATGTTAAGAAACAAAACAGCACAGGAAGGGATACAGGCCTGCGTTGTTGAGGGTGTGTCCAGCATGCTTCCCAGTGATTAGCACGCTGCAAAATACTTCTATGCACTAAACCAGCCATCACAATTAATGCAGGTGTACTTACCACTATGCACTGAGGTGGTAGTAGGTTCGTCTGTGCTAACATTAATGATTAGCGTATGGTATTAGCCCCTGCGCTAACCGTAATATTCAATCAATGTCCACTCTCCATACTATCATGTGGTTAGCGCAGGATATTTACCACACTGATCGTGGTAACAGTTACCGTGGCACATTTCATGAATGGTAAACCCCCGGCTAACTGTTAGCACGCTTTAATAAAAATGCTTCTAAATAGAAATACAAATGGGAGGATCTCATCATCAATCAGCCCTATACATTTCTGATCCCAATGTGTCGCCCTCACAGAAGAAAGTCAAAACATAGGGACATGTTTACTAAAGGATTTAATTCCCACGGTCCTTTTATCTCTGTGGGGGCAGTGGAACTTAACGCATTAAACTTTAGTAAACATGCCCAATAGTACCATTGTCAATATTATTTTCCAGCCACAATAAACTTTCCAAATCAGAAGGGTAAAAAAAAATGTATTTCTTGTCCTGACAGATCACAATAAATCTATATAGGTATCTCAGGAAATAAGTAGCAGCTAATTCAAGGTCTTGGGCCTTCAGAGCAAGAAACTGTCTCCTTTGTATTTATGTAGAACGTGCTACATCAGGACAAAACTGCATTTTTATAACCAAAAAAACTTATTTTTTGTTATATTTTTGAAATATGCCTTCAATACAAGTAATTTATCTTTCTCCAGCAAGAATGTTACCACCAGGGTACCTTGAGTGGTAATGATATCCTGTGACTCTTCAAGAAAAGCTGTGAAATCAACATCCCCAGAGGAAACAGCTCATGACTCTGCTTCCAGATCTCCTTGAACAGAAGGGGACCTAGGAACACAGTAACCTTTCAAGAAAGCAGTATTTTCAGGATTAGAACATTTCAGGAGCTCCTTGGAAATATTTATGAAGTATGCCAGCTCCCTCATCCCCATTCCCTTGTTGATCATGCGGCAAGAGAAACAAATGGCTGCATATTGAGCCATGTTGACCTCCTCTGCCAGTCTGGGCCCGACTGCTGATTTGCGCTGCCTGGGACATCATCAAGCCATGTGGTTTAAATCAGCACTGAGGACACGAGAAGCTGAAGAGGACATGGCCAGACATGCATCTGCTTTTCTCCTCCTTTTGCCATGTGATCAGCTCTAGCTATTGAGGCTCCTGCAGCTGATGACCAGGCTTAGTTTTCCCAGACGACCTGGTCCCAGATTCAGATTAACCTTGAAGGAGCTCTGAGCCAGCAAGAGATTCACAGACTGGCAACTTCAGTGAGAACCGCAGTATCAGGTTGGTGATAAAGTGTGATTCTCCACTGCAAACCTACACTTACAACTTCCATGCATAAAGTTCAGCCCTACAGTTGGCATATTGAAAGAGTTTTCGCCTTTAGAAAACCTACTAAAGGTTAAAATAGGGTCAGTCCACTATTCGGCGGCACTACCCATGGGAAAAAAGTGCAGTTGAAACCGGGGCAGTCTGTGGAAGTTAACAGCATTATTCAGCCACTAACAAGACAGCTTAACAGCTTAAAGTTAGGAAAGGTGAAAGGCTGTTCCAACTAACCAGATAACAGCGCTGTTATCCAGTGAGCCCAGATATGTTCCACTGCTGAATGTCCAGGTTTTGTTTAAGCAGCAGCAGGTAGGCCCTTTAATTAGCCGATGCTGAATATGCCTGCTAGGTTTAGAGGCCCATATTCTTATTACACAGAGGACAGTCCTATAGCTTCCTGAGACACTCAAAATCCCTTCATTTCATGTTTCTTTCCAACCTTCTATTCCAGACCCTTTCAGTAGAACTCAGATACCTCTAATTCTGACCAGGATCAAGGTTAGTCAGAATCTGAGGTGGAAAATATTTTGGATTCCAGGTGTCCCTTTGGAAGGCAAAACATCTGGTTCATTGGAAGGGTTATGGGCTTCAGCAGAGAGCCTGGTGGATGCTAATGGCTGCCATGCGCCATGTCTCTTAGGGAGGATCTTTGCAGGACAGCCTAAGGGACATCCAGAGACTGCCCCAAAAAGGGAGGCACTGTGAGGTCTCGATTGGCAGTTCTTGCCTCCTGCCAGCAGGGGCAACAGTGGCCTCAGGAACTAGCTTCTATGTCCTCCTGTTTTGTGACCCAGACTTCCAGCTGGCACCACATTATTTATATTTTCATCTCTTCAGTCTGCATTTTGCCAGAACCAGGACACAACTTTCGTTCTTGACTGATCAAATTGACTTCCAATCTCCTGCACTCATTCTTGTGAAGACTTCTTGCTCAGCTTCCTGCATCCCAGCCTGTTCATGTTAGATCTTAGGTTAAGTCCTGCTGGCTGCCAGCAGCTACTGGTTCTATCTAAGGGGAAGGTGATCTGTGCAGGCTGAAGGCATGCAGCTCCTCCAGCCTGGGCTTTCTCTCAGCAGATGGGTTCACATTCGCTGGCTGAATGCTGTGATGACAGAAGTCTCTTTACCCTACTTTAACTGCACTGTAGATAATGCAACGCAATTAGCTACACCCAGCATTAACAGTTAATGTGTGGTAACTAGCTCAATGTTGACTGTAAGGCTCAATCTGCACCCATTCTCTGCCTTTTCATGAGTTTGCTCTTTCTTTATTCGGCTCTTGATATACCGCTTTACAGTAAAAACATCAAAGCGGTTTACAATACAGTAAAAACAAACTGCCGGAAAGGAAAGAAAAGCCATAGTTACGACAGGAGAGTTGTTGATATGGAAACTGCTAAGATACCACATTAACTGTTTGCATATGCTAAATGCCACAATGATAGTCAACACAGCTTAGTAAATAGGTCCTTTGTGTTTTATGTAGCCACAAAAAAATCTGTGATTTTCCATTCCACCTGTCTGTCCTCATCATTCAGTCTTTCCTCCTCTCTCCCCACCCTCCCCACTATTACTGACACTCCTCAGGCATGGGAGGAGGAGTCAGGCAGAGGAAGTTGCTGAGGTTCCAATAGCACAAAGTGTAACTGGTGGAAGTAAAGGGACTGTGGGGGCCGTTCACCACAACAGTTTGTGAGGTTGAGCAGCCATTAATATGAAAAATGCATGAAGACAGGGCCAGTGTAAGGAGATGAAGTGCCGTAGGTGAACCTTATCTCTTTCACGCTCTGCTTCAAATCCTGCCCCAACCCAATGCCCCCATTGCGGGTACCACTCTCCAGGACCTGTAGCCATGGCAAGGGCATCAAACAGCCCTGCAGTGCTTACCTCAAACCTACACGTACTAAAACGCGCATAAATCTAGCTGACCCTTATACAATTGGCCTTCTATTAGCTGTTTTTCAAGATTGCTGCTTTCTTTAGCCTTTAGCTTTTACAAGATGTTTAAACTGTGACCCATTTTTCAAGGAAGAAGAATCAAGTTAGAATTGGTCACGGGGTTGCAGGGTCAAATTAGCAGCAGAGGAGTCTGCATAAAAGCTGAAGAGATCATCCCGTTATCAACCGGAAAAAAGAACAATTAACTGTATATCTAATTGTTTAGCCAATAGCACAGGAAGACTTGTGACGTTATTGGAAGATGTGGGACATGCCATTACCAAACACACAATAGACAAGTCCTCCCTTTCTATAAACAGGATTGTCATGCATGACAATTAGCACCACAATGCTTGATTTCACAATGTATGTACATGTAATCCTACATTAAGCAGGGAAGGGTTCGTGGCTCGAAACGTTTCTTCAGACTTTACTGAAAACAAAATTGCCCAATCGCTATCATATTTTTAAAACATGACTACTGATTTTTAAGTATCTTGTTCACCTTATGCACCTTGTTTTCAGAAGTTTGCATGAATATTTTTCTCCTATATAAAAAGCAATGAAACATGGAGAATTTTGTATGTATGAGAGTGTAACAATTATTGGTGATTATACAATTAATAGATCAAAAAGCTATCAACAGAGAGAGGGGTTATTATTCCCAGTGTATCTTGACAGCCTCAGGGGAAGGAATGACTCAGCTGTTCACTTTCCCCCATAATTCTTGTTCCGATCTCAATACCTTCGTTGTTCCTGACCAGAATTCTAAGAGGTGAAAAATTTGTGTTTTGGGGCCAGGTGCTCCTTCCACAGCCTCCCCACAGCTTGGCAAAGAGGAGCAGTGAATGAGGAAAAGAAAAATACTTCAGGGAATGTGAAAATTATATGCCACCATTCCCAAAGGTCGCTTCCACTGCCATGTTTTCCAGGGCTGTCTGTGATCAAAATGCTTCAGCAATTCAAGTGGAACAAACACACCAACCTCAGTCCATCAGCAATTCAACTGGTGGGGCAGACACAAGTGAAGGGTAACCTTATAACAGGCTGCTTAGGATGAGAGGACAAGTAAGTGCCTATTTGTAGCCTGTTTTAAAAATACCTATACGCGAGAAGATCCAAGATGGCATCTGAATAGGATGCATTGGTGTCCGTTCTTTACTTCAGGTCCCTTTCTCTCTTAGCTGATGTCTAAACACAAGGTGAAGGGTAAGGGGATATTCCCGCTGTTCTGGTTGGGCAGCGCACCATGGAGAGCCATGCGCAAGCAAAATCTTCGGGTGAACCTGTTGCCAGGGCTGGGGAGAGCCCTGGCTTGGAAGTGAGGTCTCATTAATGCTGGCCAGCCCTTCTACTCTTCCCGCTCCTGGGGCTTCTGGGATTGGGGCATCTGACATAGGTGCCGGTGCAGCTTCTCAGGCAACCTCGGTTACGGCATTTGCTTCATCGCAGCCTGAAGACAGTACATTTTCCATCCCCCAGGTGAGTGCTTCTTCTTTGGGAGTGAGAGTGGGTTCTCCAGCGTCCCTGATGTCTTCTACACTTTTTCTTCCACTGTGTCATCCCAAAGAGGTGACTCGGATTCCATCTGGAAAGCTTTGCAGTCAGTGTATCAGATATGTGCTGGGGCCTTCCAAGTCTCAGCTGCCTACTCACTGCAATTGGAGAGTTTGGAGAAGAGCATGGAGACTCAGCAAAGTACTATCTCTGGACTTGAGGTTAAGTTGCAACAACCTTAGGAGCAGCATGGAGTAATGACTCAGGTTAGGCTTGTTAATCAACACAAAATTGAAAATTTGGAGAATCAGCAGAGGAATTTGAACCTTGGGGTTTTAAATTTTCCATGGCTATCTGTGACTTCACCTCAGGACCTGTTTAATAGGTTCTGGAAGGAGACGCTGGATTTCCTCCTCTTCAGAAAATCTTACCCCCCCCCCATCCCCCCGTGTCTTCTAAGGACGCTTTGCAGAAAGCAAACGCCTCATTGGTGGATGTGTGGTCTGACTCCTTGGACTTGGGGAACCTGTATGAGTTGTTAGAGCAATCTACGGAGGTGGTTGAGGCTAGAGCCACAGTTTTGGTTTCTTTTGTATTTCTTCTGGATAAAGAAGCGTTATTACGTATTTATTTTAAAAAATCGGATGTTTCTTTTTTGGGAAGTAGGGTACAGATTTTCCCAGATGTGTGCAAATGGACGTGGGTCAGGAGGAAGAAGTTTTTGGAACTCCATGCCAAGACCTTGGCCCTGAGCACAGGCTTCCAATTGTACTCTCCAATCAGAATAAATATATCATTTCTTTGAGCTCTCTCAACTTCATTTCTTTTTGGAAGCTAAGTGACTGCAGAGGTAATCTGTGGTAATTGTGCTAAGGACTATGATTCATTCTGTTGTTGTTGTTGTTGTTGTTAAGTGCCGTCGAGTCTATATCAACTCATGGTGACCCTCTGGATAGTTGTTCTAAACTGTGTTCAGTCTTCATTCAGGTGGCTCATTGTTGACAGAGTGATACCCATAGCTGCTGTTATTGTATCTATCCATCTCATTACTGGCCATCCTCTTTTGCGGCGACCTTCTACCTTACCAAACATTATGTCTTTCTCTAATGATCTTTCTCTTTGCATGATGTGTTCAAAGTAAGAAAGTCGAAGTGTTGTCATCTGAGCTTCCAAAGAAAGCTTAGGTTTGATCTCCTCTAGTACTAACTGGTTTGTTCTTTGGGCAGTCCATGGGATACACAGTATTCATCGCCAGCACTATAATTTAAAGACATCAATTTTCTTCCTTTCTATCTTTTTCACTATCCAGCTTTCGCATCCATATGACATTATTGAAAATACCATGGCTTGAACCTTTGTATGGAGAGAGACATCTCTGCTATTGAGAATCTTGTCTAGGTCCTTCATAGCCATTCTGCCAAGAGCAATGCATCATCTGATTTCTTGACTGCTTGTTGTTTCTTTATTGATAGTTGATCCAAGTAGGTCAAATTTGTCCACTATTTCAATTTCTTCTACATCAGTGATGAACTTATTGATTTTGCCAGTTGTCAGGATCGTTCTCTTCTTTACATAAAGGTGCAGGCCCATTTTAGTTCAAATCATTTTTATTAATTTTAGAAAAAGAGAAAGACAACCACACAACTTTCCATAACAAACAAATGGGGGTGCTAGTAAAGCCACCTCCCACAACTTGCAAGGTACACTGAGCAGTATGAAACATTACATAAGAAAAACCTATATAGATACAACAGATACAATCATGGGAGATAGGCAGAGAGATACAAGGCTCAAGCAACTAACATAAAATACTGCATAGCGTGTAAACAGAGGTGATATCTGCATACTTACGGGCTACTATCCCGAAGTGGCTGCCCTCCCACCCTCCCCTTACCACCCACCCCCCTCTCCCACCCCCCCTCCCCGTTACCCACCCTATATGCTCAGGTATATTTCATTCAGATAGTGGAGGAATCCGGGGGGGGGGAGCCATAGGCAACGAGATCACACCGCCGGCTACAATAATCCTCAATCTCCTCAGACAGAATCTCTCAACCACCGCTCACACATTCAGAAGCACACTCCGCTCACTGGGAACGAGCGTTTGGATAACCGGGAGCCAGCGGGCCAGAAAAGTGTCCCAGTGTCGTCCTCCCCGTTGCTTAGCTGTAAGTTTTTCTAAATACATCAATTCGCGCAGGGCTGTTTCCCACATGAATACCCCCGGAGGCGTGGCATCCAGCCACCGGGTCAAGAGAACTTTCTTAACCAGCAGAAAGCCACGCTCCAGGAGCTCCCTGTGCGACGGAGCCAGGTTCAGGCCAAGAGCTGACCAATCATGGAATAGGCAAGTATCACGTTGGCAAACATCGCCAACCTCAAGCCAGCCCGCCAATTTGGTACAAGCCTGGCGCCACACCACCTGCACTGCCGAGCAGCCCCTAAAACGATGCAGCAGGGATCCCACATGCTGGGAACACCAAGAGCAGGCAGACGTGGACCGCAAGCCAACCTGAAAAGCCCACAAATCAGTGACATAGGCTCGCCAGAGAAATTTATACTGCAATTCCTGCAAATATACCCAGGAGGGTCCTCTTGGAATATGGCCAAACGCTATACGCAGGGCTTCTACTGACATCCCGTCCACCCCATCCCTATTCCACCGAGTCACCAAAGCCGCCAGGGAGGGTCCAGGTGAAAGGGCGCTCAAAAGTTGATGATAAAGCGGATTCCTGCGGTCCCGCTCCACTAATAATTGCAAAAGAGATCTAGGGGTCCCCAGGGCAGTCCTCCCTCCACCCGACCTCCACCCCTTCAAACCCTCTAAATAATGTCGAATCTGTAGGTAACCATAGAACTGACGCGGGGGAAGTTGGAAGCGGGTAGCAAGAGTTTGATAGGTCTCAAGAACGTCCCCCCCCGGTGAGCACAGGTCCCCGAGACATACCAAGCCACGTGCCGACCAGGATTGAAAGAGATTCCTGGAGGGCATCCCAGGGGGGAAAGCCGGATTTCCCACCAGAGGTAGCAGTAGAGAAGACTTGGAGCTCCACCCAAGCTTATTGCTCAGCACACGCCACGCTGCACGAAGCGCTCCTATGTAGGCTCCACTTCCACCCCCCCTCCCCAGGGACGGCCGCTCCATGTGTAATACATAGAGACTATGATAGGGGGCACAGAGCCCATTTAACTGAGTCACAGGGGCACACCCCTCCCCTCCATTCAACAAGCCCCAAATATGGCGCGCCATGTAACGAAGATTATAAAGCCGTAGAGAGGGCAAACCTAGTCCACCCTCCTCCACTCCTTGCATCAAGACCCGCAACGGCACCCGGGCTCGCCGCCCACCCCAGAGAAAGCTCCGAAGGAGGCCGTCCAATTTCTTCCAGTCCTTTGCCAAGATCCACAGAGGCAGCAGACGGAGCACATACAGCCATCGCGGAAGTTCCACCATCGTAAACAGTGCCACTCACCCCTTCAAGGATATTGGCAGTCCTTTCCAGCCAGAGAGCGTGACCTTGGTCTTCGCCAGCAGGCCTGGAATATTAGCCTGGTAGAGTTGATGCGGGCGGTCTGGGAGGTTAATGCCCAAATACTTTAAGGAGCTCTCAGCCAAACCAGAGGAAAGGGCCCGTCCCACGAGGGCCGGACCCGTCCGCCCACATCCAATACTATTGATTTGGAGGCATTGATTTTGAGGCCCGAAAAACTACCATAGTATGCAATCAACTGCAGGGCACGCGGCAGAGACTGAGCGGGACGAGTGAGACACAAAAGCATATCATCCGCGAACGTGCTAACTTTGGTCTCCTCGCCCCCCATCACCACCCCCCGCACCTGTGGGTCGCGTTGCAGCGCGTGTAGCAGAGGTTCGAGAGCTAAGACAAAGAGGAGAGGGGACAGAGGGCAGCCTTGTCGGGTGCCTCTCTCTAAGATAAAGGGCTCAGAATAAACACCATTGACCCCCACCCGGGCCATGGGTTGAGTATACAACAGTCGTATCCAGGTCGTAAAAGCACCAGTAAACCCCATGACGTCCAGAACATCCCATAAGAAGGCCCATGCCACACGGTCAAACGCCTTTTCGGCATCCAGACTCACCATCAGCAGCGGGGTCTCGTGGCGCAACGAGAGTTCCATCCCCAGAAGCAATTTCGCAATATTCCGAGAGGCCTCCCGACCTTGCACAAAGCCCACCTGGCGTGGGTCGATGAGAGACGGTAAAATAGGATTTAACCTTTTAGCCAAGACAGAGGCCAAAAGCTTCATATCACAATTGATTAATGAAATGGGTCTATATGAGGCCGGATCTAATAAATCTTTCCCGGGTTTCGGAAGGACTGTTATGTCGGCGCACCGCATGTCTCGAGGAAATTGACCCACCCGACAAGCTTCATCAAAGAGAATCACCATAGTCGGGGCAAGGCGCGCTGAGAGAATTTTATAATATTCATAGGTGAACCCGTCCGGGCCCGGAGCTTTATGCGTACTCCCTGCCTGAATCGCCCGCTGTATTTCACCTACTGTGAATGGGGCATTAAGCTGTTGCAGATCTACCTCCGATAGGCGAGGGAGAGCCAAGTCGCGCAAAAAGCGTTTCCCACTCTCATAGTCCCTCTCCTCCTCAGTGTAGAGGCGCGCATAAAACTTACGAAAAAGTTCAGCCAGCTGCGGGGGTTGATGCTGCAGAGATCCCCCCTCGTCACGCAGCACAGGGATGAAGCGCGATCCCCCGGGGGTCTTGACCAATTTAGCCAAAAGTTTGCCGGATCTATTCCCATAGCGAAAAAGCTTATGCTTATAACACTGCATAGAATAGTGGGCTCGTCGCTGTAAAAGTTCATGGAGGGCCGCCTGCGCTCCAACATACTCGAGCCGCAAGGCTTCCCCCCCTACCCTTCCCACCCGGCGTTGCAGGTCACGGACTTTGCGCTCTAAGACTAAAAGACTACGGTCCATATGTCTACGGCGCTTAACACAGTAAGCAAGGATCGCCCCGTGCAGGACCGCTTTACTAGTTTCCCAAAGCAGGATTGGCGAACAATCGGGCGTATCGTTGAAAGAGAGGAACTCGTCCCACTGCGCTTCCAGGAACTTCCGAAACTCCAGGTCTTCCCACAAGTGGGTGGGAAAGCGCCAGCCTGCCTTCGGAGTCCCCGCACACTCCCAAGTTACCCACACTAGGCCATGGTCCGAAATCACGATCGGTTCAATGCCAGCGCGTTCCACTTTAGAAACCACCCCCTCCCCTACCAAAATGTAATCAATACGGGACCATGATTGGTGAGCTCGAGATAGGTGAGTATATTCACGGGAACCCGGGTTAAGAAGACGCCATATATCCACCAAATCTTCCATCCGGCACAAGTAACCTACCCCCCTGTTTCGCCACGCTCTTGCATCACCCAAAACGGATTTGTCCAGGAGCGGATCATGTGGACAATTAAAGTCCCCGGCCAGAAACAGGTTGGGACTCTTCGCTCCATGAACAAAGCTCAGCAGCCTACGAAAGAATGCATGATCATAAGTGTTAGGGGCATAAACATTGACTAACCAAATTTCCTCATTAAAGACTTTGGCGTGCATCAGGAGATATCGCCCCCCGGGATCTACCGTCAATTGTTTCACCTCTAAGGGGATACCCCGTTTCACCAGGATCGCTACTCCAGCCTTCCGAGTTCCGGAGGAGGCGCCATAGACTCGTCCCACCCAGTCTCGTGCTAACTTCTGATGCTCCATCTCACTGAGGTGTGTCTCCTGCACCAGAGCTATATGAGCCCCCTTTCGTTTAAGGAATTGCAGCACTTTAGTACGTTTCATAGGCGAGCCAATGCCCCCAACGTTCCATGAAACAATTTTTAGACTAGACATACGCTCTCAAGGAAAGGTCCCAATGTAAAAATATCACAAATACAATTCCCAGGAGTCGCCCAGCCTCAACTCCCAGAGCAGGTCCCGGCTTAGTAGAGATATTAAACCCCTCCCCAGATTCCCCCCCTCCTCCAGCATCCAAAAGCCAAATATCACCCACCCCCCCTTCTGCCACCCCCTCCTCCCCCACCCCTTCCCTCTTCCCCTCCCCTCCCCCCCACCCTCCCCACCCCCTGCCCTCCCTCCTCCCCCCACGCTCCCCTCCGTCACCCCCTATCCCCCTCCCCAAATAAACCACCGCAGACCCTCAGGCCCTCCGAGCCGAGGATCGATCCCCTAGAGACACCTCAGGGCCGCCCCACACCTCCCCCCAGTACACAGATACCCCACAAATTAACCATCATGAACTGAGAACTAAGGAGAACAAAGGCAAACACACACAAAGCACACAGCAATGAGATCAAGTCCTAATATCGCAGGAGGCCCAGTAGAGAGGCCTAAACCACACGTGGCCCAGAGGAAGAGGCTCATTCAAGTCAGCAAATAGCCTGCATGCAGTCTTCAGCCCACACTATGGGAAGGCCCCCCGCTGCCTTCCGCCGCCTCCTTCACGTGGCCCTTCACAAAGGTCTTGGCCTCCTCCGCCGTGGTGAAGGAATAGTTCTTGCCATTATGCAGAATCCTCAGCGTGGCCGGGAACGCCAAAGTGAAACGTACCTGCCTCTGAAATAAGGTGGCACAGACCTCAGAGAACTGCTTACGCTTCCCAGCCACCATAGCAGAGTAATCCTGAAAGAGCAATATCTGCTGATTATCCAAAACCAGATTTCTCTTCTTGCGGAAGGCCTGTAAGATCAAAAATTTGTGGTGGAAGTTCAGGATTCTAGCAATTGTTACTCTAGGCCGCTGCCGCGATTCCAGACGGGCCCCCAACCGATGAGCACGCTCCACCTTAAGCACCCCCACAAGCTCAGGCAGCCCCAACGCAGTAGGGAGCCACTGTTCCAGCAAGGGCCCCAGCAAAGCGTCCGTATGGGCCTCCGGAATCCCCACCAACCTCAGATTGTTCCTCCGGGACCTGTTTTCGAGGTCGTCGACCTTTGCAAGTAAGGCCTCAAGCTGCGCCCGCTGTGCCTCCGTCTCCCGCGTCGTGCGCCCTTCTGAGTCCTCCAAAGCGGACACGCGTTGCTCTAACTCCTCGACGCGATGACCCACCTCCAACATAGCCGATCCCATATCCTCCAACTTCTGCATGATGCGGTCAAATTTCGGGTCCAAGAGAAGGGCTACCTCCCGCGCCACGTCCTCCGTAGCAGAGGCAGCACTTTCCGATCCCGGGGAGTGCGGCTGCACCGCCGCCGAGGTAGTAGGCCCGGTCTTAGCACTCTTCTCCTTTTCACGCTTAGGCAGAGGCGGCATCTCAAGCAAACTTCCCTCCCGATTTTCCCGCAAAGAGAGCGGAAGCTGCCGGTCCACACAAAAGCTATTTGGGGCACAATAAAGGACTAAAGATCGATTATTTAGTGTGGGGCAGCCCCGGAGCGAGCAAGACACGTCCTACTCCCTCATGTGTCACGTGGGATCCTCCGGTGCAGGCCCATTTTAAGACTATGGGGTATGTTTAGTAAATGTTGGTAGCGTCTTTTGTGTGATATTGGAGTCGCGGCCCCATAGAAAGCAATGGGGCCGCAGCTCCGATATCGCACAAAAGCCGCTACCAACATTTAATAAACATATTCCTATGTTCCTTGATCTTGAAAAGAAAATGTTTCAGATCTTCTTTGTTTTCAGCCAGTAATGTAGTATCATCAGCATAGCGAAGGTTGTTGATGAGTCTTCTACCAATCTTCACACCACAGTTGTCTTCATACAGTCCTTCTTCTCTGATGATTTGTTCTTCATATAAATTAAACAGGTAAGGGGGAAATTATGCAGCTTTTACATACACTTTTGCTGATTTTAAACCATTCTGTTTCTTCTTGTTCCATATGAACTGTTGCTTCTTGATTTCAGGTATTGGTTTATTTTTTATTTCCTTTTATTATTAAGTGATATAATGGAATGTTTGTTTCCTGTTCCAAGGTTTTCCTTGGTTTATTGTGACCTTCAATAAATATATATAAAAAAATACATATAGGCACTTATGTGTCTTTATAAAATATTATCACAAACCCTGCATCGATCAGGCTAGAATGCACCAGTTTGAAGCAGTGGTAAAGTACAAGGCTGAAGCATAAGTGTGTAACTCTGCCCACATTCTGTCTGAACTCTTCATTAGAACACACCTACATGCAGGTCACAGATGTCTATTGTGACGCGGTGCAGGACTCCTTGGACCCCCTCCTGCACCCACGAGCGCACTAAACAACACAACAATCCAGATGCCAATTCCAGTCCAGGTATATAGAAAACACAAAGAGCTGCCTTCCAAATGTTACAGTTCTGCTACGTCTCATTAGAGGTTAGCCCCAAAACACCGGCTTCTAGTAGCAGCCATGACTGGCATGGCCGCCCTTTTCCAGAACACAAATTCAACAAATGTTCAAGAGAATCAGTACTAAACAGTCAGAGGCAGTCTTAGGAACACAGTGATCCAAGCCCCACAGTCTTTTCCTTTACAATTAACAGCGTTGCTCAGCTACATAGTTTAACCAGCTGTGCAGCCGCCCTTCTTATCCACCCTTCAGGTTCTGTATCAGCTTGTTGAACCTGCCCCAGGGCTAAAGCATTCACTGTTCCAGAAAAAGTACCTCCATGAGTTCAAGGGGATTTCCCTCCTCATGCTCCCTGCTTTCATGGTCGATTTCACTTCCTCTCTCCCTGTGGAACTTAGGAATCTTTTCTAGGGTGTGGACTGTTCCGCCTTCCCCTTCTAGCCTTCCTTTGGTTCCAGAGAATATTGCCTAGTGAGCCAGGGAAACAGGATCCTGTAGCGGCTCAGTGGACTGACTCTGTTCCTTCCTAGCAGGGGGTATTGAGGAAAGCCTCCTCCCTTCTGGAGGCCATGCCAGGGTTTTATTAGATTTGTAGGTTCTAGGCTTTCCTCGGGGCTGTAAAGGAGCCTGCACAATCTCAAAGGTCTTTTTCTCTTGTTCGTTATCCAGCTATCACTGCACTATACATGTTCTTATCATCACATGTATTTGTATGCGTGTAGTACCTGGGGAAATTTTATAAAAGCCCAGGAGACATATTTACTTAAGTGCAGTAAGTTTTTACACTTACTGCGTATTGAGAGCAAAAATTAGCACGTAGTAAGTGCAAAGGCCGTGCACTATGTGTTAGGGGCATGCCTAGCATATCCCCTGCAGTTACCACTCAGAAAAGGTCCTTGCTGCACAGTAACATCATTCATAATTAGCGTGAGTGCACTTAATGCCACCACTAAGGTAGCATTATGCGCACCTATGCTAACTGCAGTACTGACAATCATGCGCAGTGATTCCCCAGCTCTTATTGTGCACTTTAGTAAATACGCCTCCTGGGCGCCTTTGTGTCTTTATAAAATGCTAACAAAACTGCAGAATACCTATATAAAAGCCGTGGACATCATGTCTGCTTGAAAGCAAGTGCACATGTTAAGGGTGTGCATGGTCAAAACAAAATTCAGTCCAAAAGATTTATGGATTTTCATCGTGGTTTTTTATGTTTTTTTACAATTTCAAATGAATTATACAACTTCTAAGAGTAGTTTGATAAATTCCCATGAGTTTATGCATGTGAGTATGCTCATATTTGAAGCCAATTTTATAAAGTGAAATACGCATTACTTTACCTTCTAAAATGGGGAAAAAGTAGCGTGAAGATGCCGTAAACTATGCACAAGCACTTACATGGGTATAAATGCCCATGCCTAGATCTTTCAAGCGTGTGCATAAATTATAGTACGTTATGTGGATCGATTTATACTCTGCCTACACTCAGCCCAAATTCTGTCACTGTGCACACTTACACAGAAAGTATGCATGATCGTTCTTACGTGTGTGCTTACAGAAGAGCGACCACCTAAAGTATTCATCTAAGTGCCCCTTCACACTCTCAAGTCCTTGAAAAAGGTGACTTACATGTGTAAATAATGGATAGCTTTACGTGGCTGCTTATAAAATCAGCCCCTCTGTGCACACTACAATTTTTTTGCACATGCAAATTGATTGTACACCTGTTAGTTCTGCCCACCCGACCTCCATCCCTCTGCAACCTATAAATACATGCCAGATTGCAACCATGTGTATTTTTAGATATGAGCTAAGTTTATAAGAGCCCGTTTGACCTGTGCAAATCAGCATTTTACATACAAAACTGGTTTATAAAATTACCCTTCATGTATGTACTTCATTTTAGATTGTGTCAGTATTTTATCAAATCAGACTTCATGGACATTCAGGCCAAAGAAATCTAATTAGGTGTTAAGCTAAAAAAATATGTATGTTCTCAATCAGTGAGATTTTAAAAATATTTCAGAAATAGTTCTGAATCAGATATTTGAACACAATTAAGTGAATGCTTGGGATTGCTCTTTGCTGAGCTTTTCCAGTCCGATGTGCATTTCTTAGTGGGCATGAGGTTCATTAAGGTGCCTTACATTTTTAGGGTTACTCATATGGCAGACAAAGTCTTTAATTTCATCGATACCAAAATCATTTTTTTGTTGAAAAGAATGTCGGGTCCAGTAGACCAGGGAAAGAGTAGGCAATCGCTCAACCCCCCGATGTCCACATGTTCTCTTTTAATTTTTAATTCCTTAAACATCCAATACGTGCTTTAAAATAATGATGTGAAAATTTTTTTTGCTTAACTTAGTGCAGCTGTTAATCCCTGCAGTATACCCGATGCACAACACGCGCGTTTCGAGCCACACCAGCCCTGTATCAAGTGCAAACTTAAAAGGGAACATGTGGACATCGGGGGGTTGAGCGATTGCCTACTCTTTCCCCGGTCTAGTGGACCCGACATTCTTTTCAACAAAAAAAGGATTTTGGTATCGATGAAATTTAAGACTTTTTCTGCCATATGAGCGATCTTGGATTTGTGGATTACTTTACAGTGATCGTTTCATTGTGTGGGGGTTACTGCTTGTTACATTTTTCGGGGGCAGGAAATCAATTAAATGAGCAATAGCCTATGAATTTTCACATATTACATTTTTTTTAAAGCATGGTAACATTTTTATTAACACGTGTGAAACAAATTTTAAAAAATAATCAAAATCACGGAGAAAGCAACATTTTCAAATTACAAACCAAAAATGTTTTGCCTATGCACATCCTTAGCCACCGGGCTCTTCTCCTGCTAACGGTTGTGGGTGTTATTGGCATGTCACCATGCAATTAGCATGGTTTGGAGGACCTTGATGTGCTAAACTGGCAACCACTCTGAATGCAGATGCGCTTAATGCTACTCACTGAGGTGGCAGTAAGTGCACCTGCACAAACTGCGACATGAATGAAGTATGTCTGCGCTAACCACTCTCCATCCTAACCGTGCCCAGTCCCCACTTCATCCCATGCTAATTGGTTAGACTGGGATTTTTACTGCAGCTACAAATTCAGCGCATGGTAGCAGTTGCGACTGTCCTGGGCTAATTGCTTAACATGGGATCTAGAGCTCGATAACCATTAGTGTACTTTAGTAAACATGCCCCTATTATGTGAGCCTAAAAAATGAATAGGTCAAATGAATCCAAAAATACACCTGAAAATCAGGAAAAGTTTGTCTTATAGGAGCATGAACAAAACGTCTTTTTGTCTGTCACAACCACTATTAAACAATCGGTAGGTTGTTTTTGGCAGTGCACCACAAACGTTTCTTGTGTTTTAAAGCAGGGAATAATGACATGACTTACTAAACACATATATTTAAAATTGTTTTTTTTCCTTTCCAGCTATGTTTGTTCCAGAATTAGACTAATATTTCAGTCAACCAAGGCAATCAGTTAAATCTTTAAAAATCACAAAGGAGACTTGAGTTCTCTTTCTTACATTAGTAGATTCTAAAACGTTAACTAAATCAACCTTGTTGATGAGAGAAAATGTTGACGTGTGGGGTGGCTTGTTTAAGCAGAAGGGCCTCTGATTCATATTTTTAAAATGCTGATTACTTAAAATAGGAAAATACATATTTTACTACTCCTAGTACTTCTTATCACTCAGTGTACAGATTCCATGAACTGAAGAAGCTGCTTTTAATCATATTATCTTATCATTCTTACCTGAACAATAGCAGTCGGTACCCAAATTACAAAATCTCAGCTCCCCTGTGTGTGTAAGACAAGTGCTGCAATGTTTGGCGTCATTGACTCACTGATGGGAGGTGTTTTGTTGCCTTAATAAAAGAGCTCTAGGGACAGGATGAATTAAGAGCTTGATTTTCCAGCCAGGTGGTCAGGACATACTGAACTTGAGAGACCGAGGCATACAGCAGTGACTGACAGATAGACAGACAGGAGGGAATTCCGCTGAGCTGATACCTCATTTGTGCTTAAGTCTCCTGAAACACGCTTGCAGGCATGGGGATTTCTTTACCTGGATTTCTCAGATGTTGTGGTAAAAGAGCTAGTCAAGACCTGGTAAGTTATGAATTCACAAGCATGGAACAATATTTTCTCCTGAGGATTTAACTTAAACCTGCAGATGCCTCTCCTTTTAGTTAATTTCTGTAGTATCTTATTTCACCTGGACTCCAGCTTTTGGAAATAGCAGGGCTTTCCTGCAGAGGGATGGGCTAAGCATACCACGGGCTCACAGCTCTGTTTTTAACCAAATGTGAGAAGCTCAGAATTCCTGAACCACTCACTGTCCCACTTTCTAAGGGAGAGTTTGACGGCAGCCCAGCGGGAGCGGCATTGAGTACCTCACAGACACAGGTGCTTCTCAGTGGAAGGAACTCATTCATTATTTGATCTGGCATTTAAATGTGTAAGCAAAATAGAACATGACTGCGGTTTCCCTCTTTTAAGCAATGACCCATTTAATTAGTGGCATATTTGGCTGAAAATAATGACGTTTTCCATTCCAAAAGTCATTTTTAAATAGACTACTCTCAGTACTTTTTTGGATTTTACTGTGCGTCCAGATGAGTTACAAAATTTCACTTGGGTCCAAATTAACAAATCACTTAGCTTCTTGAGCACCTAGTACCTGTAATTGACTGCATGTTGGTGATAATAATGTTGGGACAAGTGAGTTCAAGGAGCAAATGAGTTGGGGAGGGGGTTATTTTTGAAAAGGTAGGAAGAGTTGGTGGGAAGCATGAGGAAAGGGAGTGGTTATGGGCAGAAGGAGACAGTTTTATGAGTTCTGCAAACTTGAAGTAGCATTCCTGGCTTCTGGTACATGCTTATGTGCTCCTCTCCTGCCCACACTGAATTTACTGTGTTACTAGTGGATGGTTGTTATGTTACAGTGGTGGAAACACAAGCCTACTAGCTAATGGTTATAGTGTTGCTGTTAAATAATCAGTAATAGAAGAGAGTCATGACCTTTACTCCATGGGGCTGGGTCCCCAAGCCGAGTCATAGTTAGGGGCCTGATAATGTAGCAGGAAACCACCAGAGTGTATCTGAAACTGAAGTGGTTGAAAGTGGTTAGCCACTGGCTAGTGCCAGAATGTTCACCCAAATACCATGGGAAAGGATACTAGATGCTTATTATTGTGAAAGCATGGGTTGAGGTGACCAATATACTTTAAATCCAAAATATTGTGTGTGGTTTTGTGTTTTCCTTGACTATGTTTTCTGCAGCCCTTAGCTTTAATAATTTTATCTAAAATAGCTTTCATGACCAGGTGTTGCATTTACTGAAGTCTAACTGCCAGCGTTACTTTTAGTTTCCTCTTTATCTCTTTTTCATATTTCTGTAACTCTCCCGTTATTTCTGCTAACCCTGGTATCTCCTTGTCTTTTTGCTAAATTCCAGCATGCCCGCAGCTGGCACCTGCACGCCTAGTGTTACTCTCTCCTCTGCCACCAGCATTAAAGAGCAGTAAGAAAATAAACAAAAAACGCTCATGTTAGCTTTGCTGATTGCTGAAACTTGGCCAGCTGACTTACATTTGTCTTCATTGGGAATGGGAGAAGAGTGTAGGAGAGCACTAGTAACAACACAATTTGCTTAGATCTTGCAGGTAGAGGTGGTATGTTAGTACATAAGAACATAAGATATGCCATACTGGGTCAGACCAAGGTCCATCAAGCCCAGTATCCTGTTTCCAACAGTGGCCAATCTAGGTCATACGTACCTAGCAGTTTCCCCAAAAGACACAGGTTCTGCAATGCTTGTACTAGGTCAAGCATTGATATCCTGGGTCCCTTCTTAATAATGGTTTATGGACCTTTCCTCCAGGAACTTGTTCAAACCTTTTTTAAACCCAGCTACACTAACAGCCTTTACTACATCCTCCAGTAACAAATTCCAGAGTTTGATTACACGTTGAGTGAAAAAATATTTTCTTTTATTAGTCTTAAATAGTTTACCCTGTAGCTTCATTGCATGTCCCCTAGTCTTCCTATATTCTGATAACGTAAACAGTCGATCTACGTTTACCCGTTCCACTCCGTTCATTAATTTATAGACTTCTATCATATCTCCCCCCAGCCGTCTCTTTTCCAGGTTAAAGAGCCCTAGCCTTTTTAACCTTTCTTCATAGGAGTATCCTTCCATCCCCTTTACCATTTTGGTGGCTCTTCTCTGAACCTTTTCTATTAATGCTATATCCTTTTTAAGATACGGCGACCAGAATTGCACACAATATTCAAGGTGCAGTCTCACCATGGAACAGTATAGAGGCATTATAATATCTTTTGTTTTATTTTCCATTCCTTTCCTTATGATACCTAGCATTCTATTTGCTCTCTTGGCTGCCGCTGCACACTGGGCCAAGGGTTTTAACATGTTATCCACAATGACGCCTAAATCTTTCTCCTGTGTGGTGGTTCCTAATGTGGAACCTTGCATCGTGTAACCATAGTTTGGGTTGTTCTTCCCTAGGTGCATAACTTTGCACTTGTCCACATTAAATTTCATCTGCCACTTTGATGCCCAGTCTTCCAATTTATCAAGATCCTCTTGCAATTTTCCACAATCCTCTTGGGTTTTAACAACTTTAAATAGTTTTGTGTCATCTGCAAATTTGATAACCTCACTCGTTATTCCACTTTCCAGGTCATTTATGAATATGTCAAAAAGCAGCGGACCCAGCACAGATCCCTGGGGTATACCACTATTCACCTTTCTCCATTGGGAAAATTGGCCATTTAGCCCAATCTTCTGCTTTCTATCTTTTAACCAGTTCCTGATCCACAGTAGTACATCCCATGACTCTTTAGTTTTGCCAAAAGTCTCTGATGAGGGACCTTGTCAAAGGCTTTCTGAAAGTCCAGATACACTATATCAACCGACTCACCTTTGTCCACCTGTTTATTCACACTTTCAAAAAAACATAACAGATTAGTAAGACAAGATCTTCCTTGTCTAAAGCCATGTTGGCTGTCTCCCATTAGGCCATGACTATCTACATGCTGAGTAATTTTATTCTTTATGATGGTTTCTACCATTTTTCCCGGTACTGACATGAGGCTCACCGGTCTGTAGTTTCCCGGATCACCCCTGGAACCCTTTTTAAAAATTGGTGTTACATTGGCGATCCACCAATCTTCAGGTATTAGAGATGATTTTAATGATAGTTCACAGATTACTAATAGCAGGTCTGCAATCTCATATTTCAGTTCTTTCAACACCCTTGGATGTATACCATCCGGCCCAGGTGATTTGCTACTCTTCAGTTTATCTAATAGTTGTAATACATCTTCCCGATGTATCGATATTTCCTTCAATTCTTCCGCACCTTTAAATCCACTTCAGTCATGGGTAACATCCCTACATCTTCCTCATTAAAGACCGAAGCAAAGAATTCATTCAGTCTCTCCGCTATCGCCTTGTCACCTCTTAGTGCCCCTTTAACTCCTCTATCATCTAATGGTCCAACTGACTCTCTCACAGGTTTTTTGCTACGAATGTACTTGAAAAAAATCTTTATTTCGCGCTTTTGCTTCCGCAGCAAGCTTCTTCTCAAATTCTCTCTTTGCCTTCTTTATCAATGCCTTGCATTTGACCTGCCAGTGCTTGTGCTGTTTCCAGGTTTCATCGTTTGGCTCTTTTTTCCATTTCCTGAAAGATGCTTTCTTGGCAACAACAGCCTCTCTGATCTCACTTTTAAACCATGGGCCAATAAAGTAGGGCCAATAAAGACCCAAGCAATTGGGACTTCCTTAAGCTATCCTTTAATTTAATTGCACTACAGTTGGTTAACTGCAATGAAGGGAGCAATTAACAAGGAGCTGTGAAAAAATTGCTTGGGGCATGTTTACTAAACTGCACTAGCCAAAGTGTGCTTGAGTGCGTGCTAATGGACTCTGCGAACAGGATTTGTGCTAAATTTGAAATGTGGGGTTAATTGTGCACTATCTACTTTGTGTGCTACAGGGTGGAAAATGGGCAGTGTAGGGGCAGAGTATGGGCATGTCTTCATGGCATGGTTAGCGCGGGGGTTGGCAGCACGTGTTTGCCATCAGTGTTGCAGTTAGCATAGGTGCACTTAAGACTACCTTAATGGGTGGCATTAAGTGAGATTGCCGCCAGTGTGCATTAGGGACCAAATCAGTGTGATATCTACTGAGCTCATGCCCTCAGCAGTAGCCTTAGTGCAGTTTAGTGAAAACATAAAAAAATGCCATACTGGGTCAGACCGTCTTCCATCAAGCCCAGTATCCTGTTTCCAATGGTGGCCAATCCAGGACACAAGTACCTGTCAGATTCCCAAAAAGGCACACAGGTTCCACAATGCTTGTCTCAGGGCAAGCAGTGGATTTCCCGGGTCCTCTTTAATAATGGTTTATAAACCTTTCCTCCAGGAACTTGTCCAAATCTTTTTTAAACCCAGCTACACTAATAGCTTTAACTACATCCGCCGCTAACGAATTCTAGAGGTTGATTATGTGTTCAGTAAAATAATGTTTTCTCTTATTAGTCTTAAATGGGTTGCATGTAGCTTCATTGTGTGTGCTCTAGTCTTTCTACTTTTTCATGACGTAAACAAACGATCTTCACTGTATGTACTCTGGTCTTTCTACTTTTTAATGGCATAAACAACCGATCTACTTTTACCCGTTCCACTCCATTCATTAATTTATAGACCTCTATCATATCCCCCCTCAGTCATCTCTTTTCCAAGTTGAAGAGCCCCAACCTTTTAAGCCTCTTCTCATAGGGGTATCCTTCCATTCCCTTTACCATTTTTGCCTCTCTTCTTTTTATCCTTTCTAATTCAGCTATATACTTTTTAAGATATAGTGACCAGAATTGCACAAAATATTCAACATGTGGTTGAACCATGGAACGATGCCTTTCTTTTATTCTCCATTCCTTTCTTTATGATTCTATTTGCTTTCTTGGCTGCTGCTGCACACTGGGTGAAGGATTTTAATGTATTATCCATAATGACGCTTATATCTTTATCCTGGATGGTGGTTTCTAATGTGGAACCTTGCATTGTGTAGCCATAGTTTGAGTTGTTCTTTCCTAGGTGCATAACTTTGCACTTGTCCACATTAAATTTCATCTGCCATTTGGACGTCCAGTCTTCCAATTTTTCAAGGTCTTCTTGCAATTCTTCACAATCCTTTTGCATTTTAACAACTATTGTGTTACCTGCAAATTTGATCACCTCACTTGATATTCCTATTTCCAGGTCATTTATGAATGTTAAAAAGCAGTGGGCCTAGCACAGATCCCTGAGGTACTCCACTATTCACCTTTGTCAATTGAAGAAATTGGCCATTTAGCTCTATTCTCTTCTTTCTATCTTTTAACCATTTCCTGATCCACAATAGTACACCTCCTCCAATCCCATGACTTTTTAATTTCATCAAGAGTCTCTCATGAGGGACCTTGTCAAAGGTTTTCTGAAACTCCAAATACACTATAGGCCTGATTCAGAGACGCGGATTGTGGCGGTGCATGTCCCTGCAAGCTGTCAGGACCTTAGTCACCCTCCTGCTTTCCCCGAACGTCCTGAGCAGTAGGACGGGGAGAGCCAGTGGGGGGTGGAATCTGGGCAGAGTGGGGGCAGGCTGAGCCAGCAGGAAGTACAGGACTGATTCTGGTCATGGTCCTGTATGTCCTGCTGGGTCAAAGGGAACATGCTGCTTATTCCACCTCAAAGGATGAATAAGCAGCACTAATCCGACAATCAGGACTGGGGCCGGGTGCAGTGGGGCCCTGCCGCCCGATCCAGGTCCAGGCTGGCAGCCATTGGTCAGGCAGTGAGGAAGAGGGGGGCCGAGCCGTGGCAGCCAGGGGAGCCTGTGAGGAAGATGTTCTTGCAGGCAGGCAGTGGCACACAGTTCTGTCCTCAGGCCTGATTCTCTGTACCGTGGGAACGTTTAGTCTATAGTTTTCTAGATCACCCCTGGAACCCTTCTTAAAAATTGGAGTTACAGTTTATCAAACAGTTGTAACACATCCTCCTGGTTTATCGATATTTCTTTCAATTCTTCTGCTACATCACCTTTATATACCATTTCAGGCATGGGTAACTTCCCTTCATCTTCTTCGGTAAAAACCGAAGTAAAGAATTCATTCAATCTATCCTCTTTGGCCTTGTCCTCCGTTAGTGCCCCTTTTACCCCTCTATCATGCAATGGTCCAACTGACTCTCTCACAGATTTTTTGCTATGAATGCACTTGAAATAGTTTTCATTATGTGTTTTTGCTTCTACGGCAAACTTCTTTTTAAATTCTTTCTTTGCCTGCCTTATCACCACCTTGCATCTAACGTGCCAATGTTTATGTTGTTTCCGGTATTCATCTGTAAGCTCCTTTTTCCATTTCCTGAAGGATGCTTTTTTGCCTCCCTGACCTCACCTTTAAACCATGCTGGCAGTTTTTGGCCTTCCTTCCACTTTTCTTAAAGCATGGAACACATCTGGTCTGGACTGCCAAGACAGCATTTTTAAACAACACCCATGCTTGATGTAAATCTTCAACCTTTGCAGCTGCTAATTTTAGTTTTTTCTTAACTATTTTCCTCATTTTATCATAGTCTCCCTTTTGAAAGTTAAAAATTAGTACTGTGGATTTCCTTGCTGTCTCTCTTCCATTTATTAAATCAAACGCAATCATGCAATGATCACTTTTATCTCTTGACCAGATCTTGAGTTCCACTAAGGGCTAAGTCCAAAATGGCTTCCCCACTTGTCGGTTTATGAACCAGCTGCTCCAAGAAGTAGTCATTTATTTCATCTAGAAACTTTATCTCCCTAACATGTCCTGCCATGACACTGACCCAGTCAAAACTGGGGTAATTGAGATCACCCATTATTACTGTGTTGCAACTTTTCTTAGTTTCCCTGATTGCTTTCGGCATTTCATCATCCAGCTGTTAATACTGACCAGGCAGTCGATAGTACACCCCCACTACCATCACCTTCCCCTTTTTACATGTAATTTCTATCCATAGAAATTATACAGTGTATTTTGTTTCCCGCAAAACTTTAATCCTGTGTGACTCAATGCCCTCTCTAACATAGAGAGTGCACCCCCTCCACCACTTTGATCTGCTCTATTATTGCAATATAGTTTGTACCCAGGTATCACAGTGTCCCATTGGTTGTCCTCCTTCCACCAGTTCTCTGAGATGCCAATCATATTTAACCTTTCATTTAGTGCTATATATTCTAGCTCTCCCATCTTCTTTTTTAGACTTTGTAAAAAAACAGGCATTGTAGAGGTAATATTTTTTTCATATTAATCTGATTATCACTTGATATGTGTAATTTGGAATCTTTCTGCTCTATTAAAGGACATCTGGCTTACTTTTATCTTTGTTGGAACCTCTCTGTCGGGATGTCCTAACTTCCCTGGCTGGCTGTTATCCTTCAAGGATACATCCTTCTAAACCATGCGCTCCTGGGCGACTGTTGACTTTCCTCTATTATCTAGTTTAAAAGCTTCTCAATCTACTTTTTAAAGGTTAATTCCAGCAGCCTCTTTCCATCCCGGTTAAGATGGAGCCCATTCCTTTGGAAGAGCCCCTCCCTTCCTCTCAATGTTGCCCAGTTCCTAACAAATCCCAAACCCTTCTTTTTGCATCATGTCATCAACTCATTGAGACTCCGGAGCTCTGCCTGCCTTTTGGGTCCTGCATGTGGAACAGGAAGCATTTCAGAGAATAGTACCCTGGAAGTTCTGGATTTCAACTTCCTATCTAAAAGCCTAAATTTGACCTCCAGAGCTTCCCTCACACACTTTCCTATGCCATTGGTGCCAGCATGTACCAAGACATCAGACTTCTCCCCAGTATTATCTAAAACCTTGTCTAGGCGGCGCATGATGTCCGTTACCTTCACACCAGGTAGGCATGTTACCAGGCGGTCCTCATATCCACCAGCCACCCAGCTATCTACATGTCTGATGATTGAATCACCAACTATAACAGCTGTCCCAACCCTTCCCTCATGAGCATATGAACCTGGAGAAACCTCCTTGGTGCAACAGGGTTTTACATCTCCTGGTGGACAGGTTCTATCTACAGGATCACTTCCTGCCACCCCAAGATGATGCTCTCCTTTCATGTGACCTTTCTCCTCCATGGCAACTGAGAGGCTGCCAGATTGAAGGTGGGACTTCAGTATTACATCCCTGTAGGTCTCGTCTGTGTACCTCTCTTCTTCCTTATGTCCTTTGCTACTCTAGCCTCTAGAGATCAGACTCATTCCTTGAGGGCAAAGAGGTAAAAAAAAGTCAATCCTGGCTACACCACTGATTTCCAGTCTAGAGCTCCTAGTGCACATGTAAGACACCTCACCAACTTGGAGAAAATCATACATGCGACACTCAATGCAAAAGACTGGATAGCCTCCATCTCACTGCTGGATTACTGTCTGCATTTTAGTTTTAAGGTTTTGTTTAGCTAGTAAATTGTTTACTTAAAATTGCTAAGATTACTTGTACTGATACAACTATACCAATTACCTTTAAGGGACTTTGTTCACCTCAAGATTAATTAACTTCAGGGCCTTAATCTATTCCTGTGGATGATAACCAGCTGAACCTCAAAGTGACTTTGACCATCCTTCCTCCTTTAATAGATTTAAGAGCCTATAAAGCTAAGATTATACCTGGGGCGGATGGGAGGGAACTAACACTTAGTAAAGGCTGGCTTGCTACACAGGTCCCATACCTGTGATTCTAAGGGGTGATTCACACAGCCCTTGGTTTGTTAGAGGGAGCTTTTCAAATTGCTCCTTTGACCTTTCACTTGGCTTTAACACCTATTTAAAACAAATTCCCAGATCTCTTGCCTGCTAAGTGGAAGGCATCTTTGTAAAGGCATCTAGAAACAATGGGCACAGTATTCTTCTGGGCAGGCTATGCGCTGCTACTGTGCATAGCCTTGCCTGCTCACCCTTAACCCTGGATATTTAGTGCCATGCTGACGGCATTGAATATCCAGTTTGGATGCCCTGAGGAAACTGCCGCACAGCCTAACTGGGTAGCAGCGATATTGGACAGCTATTAATTTAGCATCCATGGCTAAGATTAAGCGAGCCAAAAGCTTGCTTAGTTTTAGCCATGGAGCACTAACTGGGTAGTGGTCCAATATTGCCGCTACCCAGTTAATGCCTTTCTCCACCCCCACTCCACCCCAGAATGCCTCCATGCTAACCGGATAGCATCAGGGTATGTAGGGAGCAAAGACAGGGATATTTGACGGCACTGTTTCACCCTATTGTTCCTTCTAAGCTCTCTGCTGATACTAGGCCCTGACAGATTTAAATTTAAACTAAAATCTCTCTGCTGTTTTTAAATTTAAACTAAAAGCTCTCTGTTGAAAGCTTTCTGCCCCTTTGTGTATGAACAGCAATGGAGAATTATGAAGGGGGGGATTAATGTGGATTTTGGGAGAGGGAAAAGAGAGACGTTTGAAGGATATGTATTGTATTTTATTTGTAACTTGCTTCAAATTTCTACTTGATAAAGATGGTAATGATAAAATAAATATTTGAGAATATTTGAATCCAGTGCTAAAGTTTGTCTGACAAATGCCAACTTACTAAAGAATTTTTCTCATTTTCTTCTATATGGGAAATGTTCAGCAATTTTGGCCAAAGGTTTAGTAGGAGAGAAAAATTACTGTTTTGTAATGAAATTTCAAGGAAGAGCCCCAGTTTCCCACAGGGGTGTAGCCAAGAGTGGGCCTGGGTGGTCCCACCCAGTCAGTGGCAACAGAACAGTTGAATGAGAGGAAAACTGGAGGTGGAGTCAACATTTGCACTTCCGTGTACCCACCCATGTTAGTCCCATGCCCAATCAAAAAATCAATCCTGTCTGCACCACTGATTTCCAGTCCAGAGCTTCAGCCTGAGGCCTTCAGATTTAGGCTGTAGACCAGCTCCAGGCTCCTTCTGCTGTCTAGGATACTGCTGAATGCTGTTGTGTTCTTCTGCTGGCTTTCATGCATAAGGGCTCAATTCATGCTCAAACTGGAAAAACAAGAAGCACACAAATACGAGTATGCCAATGCAAGGCAAAATCTATTGGCTTACAAATTCGCATGAGGAAGGAGATGAGGAAAGTTGAAGATCATCTTCACTTGGAATGAGAAAGGACGTGAAAAGATTTACTAGCAAGGGATTGTGGTGCCCCTGCTGCACATCAGAAAAAAACCACATACACACCCTATGACACCACAGGAATTTACATTGAATACAAATATGTAATTAAGAATCTGACTTCATGCTTTAAATCTGCTCCTTTATTTAATAAGCATTAGCAACAGAACAACTAGAAAATGTCAGTGCTAGAAACAATAAGATTTAAGAATTAAAAGGACTGACATGCCAGACTTCATGAATCCAGATGATATTGCTTAGTTATATATGTTTATCTGCTCATGATGGAATTTGTGTTTATTTAATTTTTATAGTCTGCATCTAAGGATACCCAAGCAGCCAGCAATGATGAGAATACCGAGCGGGGAAACTGGTCGAGTAAATCCGAGTACCTCCTGTCCATGGTTGGATATGCAGTAGGATTAGGAAATGTTTGGCGATTCCCCTACCTCACTTTTCAGCATGGAGGAGGTACAGTATTGGTTAAACTTTGTAATCAAAGCTTTGCTTAATGTATTTTCCAGTGACCTCTCTCTGATTTATTGGGTGTTTTATTTGTTACCGCTACGCCTCTAAAATAAAAGGGTATAAATGAAAAGCTTTATCAGTTGCATCTAAAGAATGAAATAATTGATAAACACCTTTCAAACCTAACCAGGAAATAAGTGTCCCAACCACTCACAAGTATTGGCATTGAGATCAAGCCTGAGTTCCACATAAATCTTTGAGTATCTATATGATAACCTCGTTAGAAAGAAATCTCTGTCACTCTTTCTACGATGGAAAAACAACAAAGTTTACTATTAACATACGAGTAAAAGGAACAGAAATCCATCACAAAGGGTGCTATCTCGTTATCA
Organism: Ichthyophis bannanicus; assembly: GCA_033557465.1. Taxonomy (NCBI): domain Eukaryota; kingdom Metazoa; phylum Chordata; class Amphibia; order Gymnophiona; family Ichthyophiidae; genus Ichthyophis; species Ichthyophis bannanicus. Next base: position 134,084,327 of record CM066036.1, on the reverse strand, counting down.
GTTTTTTCAAAACTGAAATGTTAACATAAAGATTTTTATTTCTACATACCAGACTCAAGTCATTTACAGGTCAGTGAGGCCTATGGTGAAGTCTACAGGTTATGTGACTGACAGAATATAACCTATAGATAAAAATCTAGGGAATATCTCTCTCCATTGTCCACTTGACATACATACCATAGAAGAAATTCAAAGTGTAGTGGGGCAAAACAACATTACGAGCCCTTCTTTTGTCTTGATTGTTATCGTGTGTTAGGAGACATTAGTGAAGTCAAGTCTTTGTTCTTATTATACTATTACAGTAGTGTATCTTTCACTTGAAATAGTTGGGGCCTGACTTATTCAGGATGATGGATTTTTATTAACAACTGAAGTTCAGGATAATGGGAGTTTTCTGATAAAGTTAATTTGGACAATTGGAGTTTTCCAGATGACAGAATATATGAAGCTGACCAATATTTGGATAATGAGATTTTCTGAATATAAATCCTTGGCTGAAAGATGCTCTATTGTACTGTGAATCTAAAGAAATCAGGTACTATTCTGTTAAAGATCCTCAGAACTAGAAATCACAGTGTGCAAATGAGGAGTAAGCTAGAGGGAACAATTTTTGTTTTAACCCAGCCGTTTCCTTCTGTTGCTTCGGGCTTCCTGTGTAATGCAAAACAAGGTCAAGACCTGGAGTCATTAGCAAGGACATCATGAAATAATTAACCCCAAAGAAATGCGCTTTTGTTTCACTTCTTCAAACTTTCCCTTTACATGCTGTACTTGTACTTCCAAGCATGCAACATGCATAATCTTTCACATTAAAAGTACAATTCTCATTTAAGATAATGCTAAAACACATTTTATTGTATTTAATGCTTGTCAAAACAATACCATTATAGACTATATAGCTACTATCAAAATAGTCTTATCATCAAACATATCATCCTGAAGCATTTCTTTTTCAGATAGAGTATCCAATACATTACAAAATGATGCTAGTTTGCCTTAATACTGTACATCTTGTTTCATCAACAGTTTCCATACTTCCCAAACAGCAAATAGCAATGACCCTGTGATGACAGTGATGTCATCACTTTGGCATAATATGTGATGTCACCACTTTGGCAAAAATATGAAGTGATATCATGCATGATGAGATTTACTTAAAGCATGGTTATTAAAAATTCCCTTTCAGAAAAGTTAGAAGATTGTGCTCAAATACTTCCCCCCCCCCCTGATTTCAGCACAATCCAGGTGAAGCTGCTAGCTTTCCATTTGCTTGCATGAAAAAATGTCTTTAGTCTCTGCACACCTGGAGTAGTTTCAAGTCTGCACTTCTCAACTCTTGGAAGTCATTCAGCCATGAAAGAATTCTTTTACTCTAAGAATATCCTCTCAGAGAAATTCTGGCCTTTTCTTTCTTGACTGCTTGTAACATGCCAGAAATGTTTACTCGGTACATGTGCACATCTAGCTTTGAAAACTCAGAAAGTCTTTCCCTGATCTGTAAAGATAAATAGGGAAGTGTCTAAAAGTATTTGTGCCAAAGTGTTTCTGCAAATAACTAATGTCCTGCTATCTTTAATGGATAATTTTAAGAACCTTCACTGGGTAGGCCTCCTGACTGTACTCTTCTCTGTTTACTTGTGGCTTTGGTTTGTTTAATATTCTAGGCCAGTGGTTCTCAACCCAGTCCTCTGGGACCCTCAGGCCAGTCAGGTTTTCAGGATATCCACCGTGAATATGCATGAGAAAGAGCCGCATACAATGGAAGCAGTGCATGCAGATCTTTCTCATGCATATTCATCATGGATATCCTGAAAACCTGACTGGCCCGGGGTTCCCAGAGGAATGGATTGAGAGCCACTGTTCTAGGCTTTCCCTCCTTGAGAAGTTTTAACTTTGGTGCTGTTATATTTTTATGGAGTATGTTTATTAATGCACAGTACCAGGGTAGCGTGGCGTTGTGCGCATGCTGAAAGCCCTGTGCTATCTTTGTAGTGCACATCTGGGCAGAGACTGTGTGGAGGAGTTAGCTCGCAGCCCCGCGCTAGTAGTACAGCCACACACATGCGTTACTGGTGGGAGGGTTTAGTAAGCATGCCCCTCTATTTAGTGTTTAATTTTTTTCAGTCCACTCCAGTTTGTAAACCGCTTTAATGTTCTTGTAATCAAATAGAGATATACAGTACCAGATTTCAACTAAATAAATACATAAATACATTTATGAAGACATCCTGATAAATACAAGCGATATTGTATTTATGCTGCATAATATATGTATTATATGTTATTCAGTACTTAAAAAGTTAATATAGAAATTGCAGTGGCCTAGTGATTAAAGCAACAGCCTAGTACCCAAAAGATCAGGATTTGATTCCCACTGGCACTCCTTGTGACCTTGGGCAAGTCACTTTACCCTCCATTGTCTCAGGTGAACAGGCCCAGCATCTTCTTCCAGTCATACCTTGCCAAGAAAACCCAGGGGCTGCTGGGTCACCAGGAGTCAGCATTGACAATGGCACTTAAACAAACAAACAAAAAACAAACAAACTGCAAATTGCACAACAGGGTGAGGAATGGGCAGATTAGAGGTGGAGAGTGGGTATGGAGAGCACAGAGAAACATACTGCATTTTGTCAATGTTGTTATTGGTACATATGCACATAAGGCCATCTCATTAGTTGGAGTAAATGCGCTGTGTGTTAGGGTGTGTCCACAAGTTAACAGCCGGAAACATCCTGGCCATGCCCCTAACCATTACCATGGATGCCTTGCACTTTACACAGATTAGTTTTAGCGGTAAACATTAGTTAAATGAAAAAAACCTAACCATTTTAGTGAAAGGGCCCCTATGTTTGTACCTCAGGCTGTGGAGGGCTAAGTGACCTGCCCAAGGCCACAATGAGTACTAGTGGGATTCAAACCCAAGTCTTTTTGCTCAGCAGGTTACTGCTCTAACTACTAGGCTACCCTTCCACTCTGAAGAACCTAATACAGCTTATTAACTTTATATTCCTATGCTATACTAAAACATTGAGACAAAACATATAAAACTCCCACAATCACCTAGCACCAAGAAATGCTAAAATTATAACATAAGATGCCCTAACCATAATAAAATACAATAATAATCCTAAAATAATACATCTAATAAAGTCCTACATGTCATGAATCATCATAAAACCCAAAGGGGCCCTTTTACGAAAGTATGTTAAGCAATTAATACATATTTTTGCTTGCATTAACTGCCTGCTCAGCCCATGGTTACTGTTTCCATGAGGGCATCACAGTTCCCACTTTCTAATTCATGTGCTATTTGCCACTTATACGTTAGGGTGCAGAATGGGCAGGGCAGGAGTGGAGAATGGGTATCTTGAGCACATTGTAGTTAGCAAAGGGGGACATATTGCATGCTAACTGTCAATGTTTCCCTTAGCATGGGTGCATCTAAATCCACCTCAGTAAGTGAAGGTGAATGCACCCGCAGTAATAGCACTGTGTGTTAGGGTGCTCATCCACATGTTAACCATTAGGAACATGCTGGTCACACCCCACAGAGTTACCACAGAGGACGCACATTAGGTTTTGCACTAATACACCTAAAACACTTTAGTAAAAAGACCCCTGTACGGATTCGAAACATGGACTCTGCTCAAACATGACTTGAACAAACTTGAAGTCTTTCAAATGCGATACCTGAGACAGATTTTGGATGTCTGTCTTCATGATTGTCATCGAAACGAGACAATTCGGACAAGGTGCGACCATCAATCCTCAGTCAAAGAACAAATCCAAAAACACAGACTGTGCTGGTTTGGCCACGTTTGCAGAATGAACACCAGTCGACTGCCATACAAACTCCTCTGGCGAGAGCGACCTGTCCATTGGAGGGTTCAACGACCAACACCAAAGAAAATGTGACTCAAACGCATCGAGGAAGACCTAAGGAATCAACGATTGACCATGAATGAGGCCAGAAATGTTGCCACTGATTGCCAAGGCTGGAAGCATATTGTGAGCAACACACAGAATCCAGCGGCACCTACAGCAGCGTATTGGCTGAGAGGACAGCCTTCATTCCAAATGCCAGCTAGGAATTAAAGAAGAAGAAGAAAAAAAGGACCCCAAAAAGAGCTAAGAAATATGTAATAAATCAAAACCTACAAATTCCAATTTGTAATATATACGATTATGCACAGTGATAAAATTTAAACAGTAAAATCTAGGCCCCAAGTATATAACTGAACATGAGCTATAACAATTCAGGTCAATTGAAATACCTAAGGCTAAAACAAGGTCATTAGTAGCTACAAAAGCAGTTTTAAACCCTGAATTCCATTACATCAAGGCTGTGAAATTTTTTAGAAGAGTTGTCTATATGGAAAAACATGCAAGACGCCCAGAAACACACAAGGCACTGAAATTTGGGTGTTTTACATGTCTTTTCATGTGAATACCCCTTCTGTGAAAAATGTGAAAATCTGAGTCAGGTCTTGTAGTAAACTCCATTCAAGTGCTATGTGCAAAAGTTTATGTGAAATTATAAATAATGAGCTATGGTGATGCCAACGCTTCGAAAAGACCTCGTCGTTCTATGAAGTTTTTGAAAAGCAGCAAGTGAAAATATCTTATGCCTGTTTTCTCAAAAAAGAGATAACTATATCTCAAGAGGTATTGTTATCTTCTTTTGGTCTTCTCAGGATCTAAATTACCATGAAAGTTGGCTGCCCTACTTATCTGCATGGGTAAGAAGCTTTTATGTGAAGGAGGCCTTTAGCATATGGGAAATCCCAAGAAACATGTGGAAGATACCATTGCAGCCATCAACACTACCACTGCTCATACTGACCCTTGTCCAGCTTACTGGATAAAGAATATACGCAGTGATATCAGTCCATTAATCACAAGAATGATAAAACTATCGTTCACAACCGGATCCTTCCCCTCAGCACTCAAACAAACTTCAATTAGACCTCTCCTAAAAAAAACCCAAGCTTGACCCTAGTAAAGTGGAATCATACAGACCCATAGCTAGCATACCATTTCTAGCTAAGATATTTGAAAAGGAAGCACAACGACAAATTCAAGACCACATCTACACTGCATCCCCACTAGACCCTCATCAACATGGCTTCAGGGAGTTCCATGGCGTGGAAACCCTTCTGATCTCCCTTCTCAATAATATCATCACATGTATTGACAACATCCACCAAGGCTGTGTACTTATTTTCATAGACATAGCTGCAGCCTTCGACTCGGTACACCACGGCCTGCTCATAGAACGTCTAAAAGAAAAAGGCATTAATGGCCTCGCCCTTGATTGGTGTAGATCATACCTTGAAGGAAGGTGGCAGCAAGTAAGATCAAGATCAACAAAATCAGAGCCCTTCCACCAAGATCAGGGCGTTCCACAAGGCTCATCATTATCATCTCTCATGTTTAACATTTACGTTCAACCTGTCTGTAACATCATCAGGTCCTTCAATGTCCAATGTCAGATATATGCAGATGACATCCTTCTCTACATGCCATTCTCCACAAAGCAAATGGACCTCTCACCTATCATTGAATGTTTTAACGCAGTATCAGAATGGTTTCTATCTCAAAACCTCCGTATTCAACATAAAAAAAATGAGGTACTCTTTATCACAAAAAATACGAATTTTACTCCACCACCTCATATAAAAGTGAGAGAAGCTGAACTCCAAACGAAGTCAACAATTCGATACTTAGGAGTCACACTAGATGAACACTTGGACATGAAGCTACACATATCCTACATTGTCAGAGCCGTATATTTCAAGATCCGGACACTCAAACACCTCAGATCCTTATTGGACCCAAGTGACTTCCGGACTGTATACCAAGCTCTTATCCTACCCCACTTTGATTTTGCCAATGCCATTCTCCAAGGCCTCCCACAGTCTACTTTGAATCCCCTACAACTAGCCATGAACGCCGCTGCTAGAGTTCTTTCTGGAGCATCGAGATTTGACCACATTACGCCCATCTTAATTCAGCTCCACTGGCTCCCAACACATGCAAGAATTCTATTCAAAACTCTGATGCTTACTTTTAAAGCCATCAACGGCATAACCGCTTCATCACTAGTTAATCTAGTTCAGCCCACCCCACCTAACAGATCCAGAAGATCCACAGCAGCAAACACTCTAACTATCCCAAGTGCATCAACAAAATGCACACTAACAACATCAAACAGGGCTTTCAGTTTTTATGCTCCCAAGCATTGGAACACACTACCACCAGAAATCCGAGCCATTACCGATCTCACACAATTCAGGAAGGCACTAAAACATTACTTATTTATTCAACATTACCAGATCAACCATACTCCACCATAGCCACACCTTTTTCTCTAGAAACCACTGTATATTAGTCCCATTCTTAACATCCGTCCATAGGTGCATAACCCATTATGCAAAGCTTACTGTTACATATGTAAATAGTTGATGTGCATGTTTCCCTAAGTTATCCAAGTTGTATTTCTCTGTTCTCTGTAAAACTGATTTTTGTTCATTATGGTTCGTTGTTCCTTGTGAACCGCGCTGATACTAAATAGTGCGGTATATAAGAAATTAAAATAAATAAATAAAATAAATAAAAATTAGTATGTTGGTCTCACTGACTGTCTCTCCCTTTTTCATGCAGAAATGACAGTAGCATGACCACTGGTTGTTCCGAACATTTGGGTTTCTAAAACTGAATTTTGTGGAGTGGGATCTGCTTTATAAATTCTAGTACAGAAAGTAATGAATTTGTATAATGTAACGTGAACCATTGATTCCTATACGGTGACTAGAACAGAGGACCTCAAATATGGTCCTTGATCACTTGTACTGGTTCTGGTTCTGGTTTTCTAATGGATATTCATGAGATATGTGTGGAGAAATTTAAATCAAAGAATCAGGCTAATTGGCATAGTTTAGTTGAAAATATAGGATAAGAATAAAAAGCAAACAAAGCAAAGTTCTGGGAAATGAGCTCAGGTTCACTATAATATAGATTGATGGAATTTTAATCTCTATTTTTTCTCCTCAGGTGCATTTCTCATTCCATACACAATTATGCTGGCACTCGCTGGTTTGCCTTTATTCTTCCTGGAATGCTCCCTAGGGCAGTTTGCCAGCTTGGGACCCGTATCGGTGTGGAGGTTTTTGCCAGCTTTCCAAGGTCTGTAGGTACCACTGATTTTATGTAACTCAAGTCTATTGTATAATGATCAGAATAGGGTGAATTGCAAAGAGCTGGGAATATTCACTGTGGGATCCGCTATTCACCTCCCCTTGCCATCCCCGACTAAGCCTACCCATATAAACAAGGAGTTAGGCTGGGCAGTGGGCAGTCCATGGCCCTAGACATACAAGGGCAATTCTGAAGTCGGCCCTGTATGTCTGGTGCCGGCAGACTGGAAGGGGGACTTATTCCACCTCGGAGATGGAATAAGTCCCGCTAGGCATCGGGGGATGGGAGACCTGGCCGGGATCGAAATGGTAAGGGATGCAGGAGATTCTCCGCAGCCTGACCCTGGCCATGGGAGGCCAGATCAGGGGTTGGGCTGCGGGGAAAGGGGAAAGTAATCGGTGGCTGGGGATCATGGCTCCTGAATGGACCCGTGGTGCCATGGCAACCAGATGTCATGACACCACAGCTGCCTTCAGGAGCCTGACTGAATTAGCTGGGCAGGGGCCTGTATGTGCAGCCCAATGGGAATCAGGTCCTGACCTGCACGTACAGGGCCAGACACGATTCTAATCCTGCAGGGGCTAGACGTACCCCATGGGATCAGAATCGCGTCTACCTGTGTGCGTTCAGTTCCAACTGGACGCACAGAGGCTGGGATGCACAGTACAGAATGTGCCTCTGCGGGTTTTATAGCTGCTACAGAAATCTGAAACCAGAATACCATCCCAGAATGTTTCATGTAAAGGCGCTAAAAAAAAAAAAAGTTCAATTGTATACGTCCCCTCCTGGAAAGTCTTTCTCTTCTCTTTAAAAATGCTTTATGGAATTATCTTGATATCCACAATAAAAGAGTAATAGGGTATATAGGTGGTACCTTATATGCAAGGCTGATGTGACTGTAATTTTATGTTATGTATTGTCATTATGTTAATGTATTGTTTCTGTTCCAGTGCATTGTCCATTTTGATTGTTACCCGCTTTGGCCTTTAGTTGTTAAGCGGAATAGAAACTGGCGAAATAAATAAATATATATTCTTCAGGAGGTTCACGGTGAATATACAGTACATGAGGTTTGCATACAATGGAGGCAGTGCATGTAGATCTATCATGCATATTCATGATGAATCTTTTGAAAATTAGACTGGCTGGAAGTTATTCAAGGATCAAAATTAGAATCATTGATATAAAATATCTTATATACTGTCACTAAACCTGACTTACATATGAAATATCACATTCTTCCCTATAGTATTCAAAGAATAAATTCAGTTTTCAGCTTCTTACAATAGTCCTGTAAATCCTTAAGAGCACATAGCCCATCGGGCAATGAATTCAGTAGTTTGGGTAAATTTATTAATCTCCAGGAACAAGCAGGAATGAGTCTTCACATATGGGTATCGTCGGTACCGACGGAGCCTGCGCGGGAACGCTCCCCAGCGTCCAGTAAGAAAGCTTTTGGGAGCATCTCACAGCGCCTGTGCGCTGCCTTCCCGCCTTTCCTAACCGCCTCTCTCCAGTTCTTCTTTTCCGTGGAGCCAGCAGGTCGTGTTCCTGTCACCGCAGAAGAAGTTCTTTATTTTTTTCTTTATTTTTCTGTGTCGCGTCTGCCTTCGACGTCAGACCGGTACTGCCGGTCTTTTCTTTTCTTTCTTCTCAAAAACCCCCCCAAAAAACCTTTTATTCTTTCAGCTGTGCATTTTCAGTTTGGGCCTTAGGCCTAAATATTTTCTCCTCATGGAGAAGCCCGCTTCCGGGTTCAAAAAGTGCACAAAATGTGGCGGTACTATTTCTGTCACCGACACCCATGATTGGTGTCTGAAGTGTTTGGGTCCTGACCATTCCATCACGGATTGTGTGTCCTGCACCATGATGTCTAAAAGGGGTCGGAAGAACCGAGCAGCCAAGCTCAGTACCCTGTTTCCCTCTGATGCAGCCTCGGTGGCATTGACGTCTTCCAGGGCTTCTTCTTCCTCCCAATGGATCTCAGGTAATCAAACATAAATCTAGCCGGTCCTCGAAGGGCAAATCTTCCTCCAAGCATCGAGATGCCTCCGGGCTTGCCCTCGAGGATTCCACTCCGGCAAAATTACCCCGGCGGGAAGTTCCGGCTTCCAAAGCATTATCTATGGGGTCACAGGTTGACATCGATGGCACGGCCTCGACCGATCACCTGTTGCCGTGTTCTGGAGTACTGGTGGCCTCCACTGGTACCGACATCCAGACTCTGGTGGCATCGATGGATCAGAAAATTCTGTCCATGCAGCGCACCCTTACGGCATTTATGCAGGCTTCGACGCCTTCGGTACCGCAACAATCTCCGTTGCCGGTACCGACTCTGGCATCGGCACCGTTCCGGGTGCCGGTACCGATTGCATCGATATTGGCTTTGGTGTCGGCTGCAATGGTACCCTATCCTACGATGCCCATCGGTACCGAACCGGTACCGCTTACTCTCGATGTCGATCCCACTCGGTACGCGTATCGGGCTTTACAGGAGCATCCAGACAGGTGATACTTCGATTCCTCCGAAGACTCTGATGAGTCGGAGGCTTCTGTCGATGCACCGGTGCTTCTTCCTCAGGAGTCTGATTCTCCAAAACGAAGAATGTCTCCTCCAGAGGACTTGTCTTTTCAAGACTTCATTAGGGAAGTGGCTAGAGGCCTCTCCATCACAGTGGCCTCTGAGTCAGAGCCTAGAGCCAAGCAATTAGATATTTTGCAATATCCTAAGGCTCCTAAGGAAGCAGCTACCTTACCTATTCATGAGTTTCTCTATGATCTCATGTTGGGCATGTGGGAGACTCCTCTCACCACCTCTCCTCATTCTCGCAGGTTAGACACCATGTACCATGTCCCTCCCTGTCCTGGTTTTCATAAGACTCAGCTTCCTCACCACTCTATTGTGGTTGAGTCTGCTATGAAGAAAATAAAGAGTGCAAAGAGACACTCATCTAACCCTCCAGGACGTGAATGTAGGACTCTAGATGCTTTTGGTCGAAGGATTTTCCAGGCCAATATGCTTGCTGCCAGAATCAACTCCTATAGTCTCTATATGGGGATGTTTCTAAAAGAAATCACAGATCATCTGCAGACTTTAGCTCCTTTTATTTCAGAAGATAAAAGGCAGGAATTTCTCACTTGGCTCAAACATGCACAAGATGTTTCCAAATTCTCCAACCGTGCAGCCTTTGACTCTTTTGAGTGTGTAAGCAGAGCCACGGCTATTGCCATAGGTGCACGCACAATTGCTTGGTTACAAGCCTCTGCTTTGGAACTCTGGGTCCAAGATGAGTTGGGAAACCTTCCTTGTACAGGGCAGGGATTGGCAAGCAAAGGCCACTCAGATGGATGCTGAGAACTCTGCTTTGGATCGACTTTCAAAGTCTACCTCTGCCCCTGTTAAGAAAAGATTGTTCAAAAAGACATCTTTTTCTAAAAAGGGAAGATATTATCCTGCTCATGGGCAGACATCTTCTGCAGGTCGTTTTGCTGCAAAGCGTCAGCAACCACCTAAACAGGCCAAGTCAAAGGCTGCCAGGCCTACCACAGCCCAGCAGCCTCAACCTCCTCAGGGCCTTTGACTTGCAACTAGAGAACTTAGCCTTTCTAGCTTTGGGAAACCCAGAGCCCCTCACCATTCCAGGAAGGTTGACTTACTTTGCACCCAGATGGGGGCAAATCACAGCAGAGCTATGGACCCTCTCCATCATAAAGGAAGGGTACAAGCTTCACTTCTTAAACCTTCCTCCTCACACCATGGTAAAACAGTTCAATTCTCCAACATCTCTCCTCAACCTTCTAGGTCAGGAGATTGCTACCCTTCTTGCCCAAGGGGCAATAGAAGAAGTACCTCTTCTTCAACAGGGCTCAGGGTTCTACTCCCCTTATTTTCTTATCCCAAAGAAAACAGGGGGCTACAGACCCATATTAGATCTCAGAGAATTGAACAAGTTTCTTTTCAAGGAGAAATTCAAAATGATTTCTCTAGGGGCTCTGCTTCCATACCTTCAGAGTCAGGATTGGCTTTGTTCTCTAGATCTCAAGGATGCGTACACCCATGTCCTCATCCATCCAACACACAGAAGGTTCCTTCGGTTCCTTTTTCAAGGAAATCACTACCAATACAGGGTGCTTCCTTTCGGTCTGGCCTCTGCACCAAGGGTGTTCATGAAATGCATGGCAGTAGTAGCTGCATTTCTCCGCACTCTAGGAATATTCGTATTCCCATATCTGGACGACTGGCTCATTCGAGCCCCATCCCAGTCAGAGGCCCAGACTTGTCTAACCTGCACAATGCGTATCCTTCAGTATTTGGGGCTAGTAATAAACCTCCCAAAATCCAATCTCACCCCTACTCAGTCTCTGGAGTTCATAGGGGCCTTGTTGGATACCACAACTGCAAGGGCCTATCTTCCTCAGGCCCGTTGCCTACATCTGTTGCAGTTACCTCCCAGATTCAGTTAAAGTCCCAATTAACTGCTCGAGAGATGTTACAACTATTAGGCCACATGGCATCCACCGTGCAGGTGGTTCCATATGCTCGCCTTCACATGAGGGCAGCTCAATTGTCCACCCAATGGACTCAGGAATCAGGTTGCCTGTCAGACAAAATAGCAAACTCCAGTCGTCTATTTTGGTCTCTCCAGTGGTGGAAGTCCTCTCAAAACCTGTTGCTGGGGTCCCCTTTTCAGCAACCGCTACCCCAAGCAACTCTCACAACAGATGCTTCTCCAAAGGGTTGGGGAGGTCATCTGCAAGATCTCTCTACCCAGGGCATCTGGTCTCCACAGGAGACATCTCTGCATATCAATCTATTGGAACTCAGAGCAATATTCTTAGCTCTCAGAGTGTTCCATTCCCTGCTCAGCTACAGGACAGTCCTTATCCATACGGACAATCAAGTAGCTATGTTCTATGTAAACAAGCAAGGGGGGACTGGCTCTCTGTCACTTTGCAACGAAGCTTTGTGACTGTGGGCCTTTGCCAGAGAGCATCAAATTCATCTTCTGGCAGTATATCTTCCAGGTATTCAAAACTCTTGGGCGGACAGACTCAGTCGAGTTCTGCTCCCACACGAGTGGTCCCTCCACATGGACCAGGTAGCCAGGATTTTTCGAATTTGAGGAACCCCGGACATAGACCTCTTTGCAAGTCCGTGGAATGCCAAACTTCCCCGGTTCTGTTCCAGAATTCCGTGTCAAGGAGTTCAGGCCAAGGATGCCTTCCTCCTTCACTGGGGTCAAGACTTCCTTTATGCCTTTCCACCAATTCCCCTAATTCCCAAAACACTATTCAAGCTTCAGAGAGATTGAGGGACCATGATCCTCATAGCAGCACATTGGCCACACCAAGTGTGGTACCCTCTACTTCTACATCTCTCTCAAGCTCCTTCTCTGGACTTAGGCTCTGCACCAGACCTTCTGTCCCAGAAAGAGGGAACATTGTGGCAGCCAAACCCCCAGTCGCTCCATCTCAGGGCTTGGTTGCTGAGGGCCTAGACCTTCAAGATTTTCATCTCTCTCAACAAGTCAGAGATGTTATTCATGCCTCTAGGAAGCCTTCTACTAGACGTTCCTATGCTTTCAAATGGAAAAGATTCACCATTTGGTGTTCAGAGAAGGGTCTAAACCCTCTTGCAATACCTCTGAATTCTCTACTAGAGTATCTCCTGCATCTATCCCATGCAGGCCTGAAAACGAATTCAGTAAGAGTCCATTTGAGTGCTTTTGCAGCGTCCCTCAAGCCTCTCAATGGACAACCTATCTCCTCTCACCCTCTTATAGCAAGATTCATGAGAGGCCTTCTTTTAACTAAACCTCCCATTAGACCACCTCCAGTGGCATGGGACTTAAACCTGGTTCTTGGCCAGCTTATGAAGCCACCCTTTGAACCTTTAGCCACCACCTCCTTGAAATTTCTTTTTTGGAAAGTTGTTTTTCTCATTGCAGTCACCTCAGCACGCCGCATCAGTGAGTTGCAAGCTTTGGTGGCTAATCCACCTTATACAAGGTTCCATCATGATAAGGTAGTCCTCAGGACCAATCCACACTTTATGCTTAAAGTGGTCTCGCCTTTTCATCTGAATCAGGAGGTATATTTACCTGTCTTTTTTTCCAGGGCCTCATGCATCAAATGCAGAGAGGAATATTCATACCTTGGATTGTAAGAGAGCTCTCGTTTTCTACTTACAAAGAACAGAGCAACATAGAAAGTCTTCTCAACTCTTTGTTGCTTTTGATCCTTCTCATTTAGGACTTCCAGTCTCTAAGAGAACACTGTCCAACTGGATTGCTCAGTGTATTTCTTTCGCCTACCAGAGTAAGAACATTTCTCTGGAGGGCCATGTCACAGCTCACAATGTGAGAGCCATGGCAGCCTCTATGGCTCATCTGAACTCGGTGTCCATCGACCAGATCTGTCGAGCGGCCACCTGGGCCTCGGTTCACACCTTCACAGCCCATTACTGTTTCGACAAGGACTCCCGCCGGGATGCCTCGTTTGGTCAGGCTGTCCTCAAACACCTGTTCCATTCCTAATCAACTCCTACCCACCTACCCTGGTTGGATGCCAGAGATCCATGGGGGGGGGGGGGGAGTGGATCCGTCTGCAAGGGCACACAACCATGGGGTCTCTCCCTGGCATCTGCAGCTAGGGAGTCCCCATATGTGAAGACTCATTCCTGCTTGTTCCTGGAGATAGCACAGTTACTTACCTGTAACAGGTGATCTCTGGGAACAGCAGGAATAAGTCTTCACAACCCACCCACCTCCCCTAGGAGTTGTATCTCTCTATCTATCTTTCCTTTCCTCTCTCTCTCTTTGTCTCAGCTTTAAAACTCGAACTGGAGAGAGGCGGTTAGGAAAGACATGAAGGCAGCGCGCAGGTGCTGTGGGATGCTCCCAAAAGCTTTCTTACTGGATGCTGGGGAGCGTTCCCGTGCAGGCTCCGTCGGTACCGACGATACCCATATGTGAAGACTTATTCCTGCTGTTCCCAGAGATCACCTGTTACAGGTAAGTAACTGTGCTTTATAAGCGCTCACTGATGTGATAACATAGGTATCTCATGAACAAACCCTCATAGGACAACTAATGGTATACTTTGGAAGTTTCTGACTTAAACCATTAGCTGTAAGATTGTAAGTGATTTTAAAGACAAGTAGTAACATGTTATATCTCACTTGAACCACAACAGGGAGCCAGAGGAGCTGTTTTAAGAGAGGGGTCATGCGCACCGACCTAGGTGCCTCAAGATCAATCTGGCAGTAGTATTTTGAGCTACTCGTATTTGTAGGACCCTAACTCTCCAAGCAGACAATCCCTGATGTATAATGTTGCAGTAATCAAAACATGCAATGCTCAGGCATAGAGAATCATACAGACTGGCTAAGGTATACTTGAAGCATGGGCCGAGAACCTCTGCTCGACGATATGCTGCGATTAAGTCGGGTGTTTCAAAGCTGTACATTCTATCCGTTTCATGCCGCCTTGTAAAAGGTTAGTTTCAGTAACAAGGTTTTGTTTTTTACTTTCTAGGAGTGGGAATCACCATGGTCCTTATTTCAACAATGGTTACCATTTATTACAATGTCATAATTGCCTACAGTCTCTACTACCTATTTGCCTCGTTTCAAAGTGTACTGCCCTGGTCTGACTGTTATGAATGGTCAAATGAACTGTGCAGCAAAACAGCTAGAGGTACTTCCATATGGCTTTTATATGATTTCTCTTTGAATCCATTCTGCATATAAGATGCTTTCTTCATACGTTTTGAGTGGTATCTGCAGGGACATGCTCATCCTATTTGTTACCTGGAGCAGATGCCCCCCCCCCCTCCGTGACGCAGCCCAAGAGGAGAACTCTGAAATTCCAATCCATGGGTGCGCTAAACATACTAAACTCCTTTGCTGGCTTGCCACGCTGCTTCTGTGCTGGACTCGGCAGCTGTTCCCTCCCATGAGACTTTGACCCGGAAAGGAATAGCTGCTGGGCTTGGAGCAGAGGCAGTGAGACAAGTCGGTGAAAGAGTTTAGTAGGTTTGCTGCATGCGCAGATCTGGAATTTCAGCGCCCCCCCCCCCTTCCTGGCTGGCACCCGGGGCGGACTGCACCCACCACCCTGTCTTTGGTACATCACTAGAGTCTGAAATTTGATATTTTGTATAATCCGCCTAATCATCAGTGAGATTTAAGCAGAACACCAAATCATCACCATTTATTTCTGTTAGAAATCTGTATTCTGGAGTTACCTGGAGCTATAGTCAAAGCCTGTGCCATCAGCAGATCAATACTGGAGAATCTGCAGAATGCCTCTCGAGTTTGAAAGTGCTCCATTTCTGAAAAAGATTTCAAAAAATTTAAAGTGAGACAAACTGATAGTTTTGCTTTGGATTTTGGAAGGCCGGATTTTCAGCACATTCTTGTTAGTTAATTAAAGAGCTAGCCAGCTAGATCCCACTGGGGAAATTTAGACAGCTGCATTAAAAGTACGTATCTCCAGAGGAATTCCTGAAGTGGAAGTAACATTTAGCTGACTAGCACTGGTTTACCTGTCTAGTTGTGAATAGAAACATAGTAAGTTGAAATCTAATTAGCTACAGTTTGGTTGACTAGATTTAGGATAATATTTTTTATCTCAACAACATTTTGTGGCTGAAAGTATGCTTAACTTGGCCACTTAAAGTCTGGTTGACTAGGGGGCCCTTTTGCTAAAACGTGGTAACTGGTTAACATGATTTTAATGTGCGGCGACTGATAACTGGAAATGCTAATGTGAGGGTGCGCCATGTGGCCACGTGGTAATTTAAAATTGTGTGATGGAACAAGGAATGGGCAGAGTGTGGGCATATATAGTAAATTGCCGCTAGTGTGAGAGGAATTGCCACACACTCTATGGCAATGTGGCTCTTAGAGATGTTGTTAGGTGCACCTGCGTTACGAGTGTCATGTGTTAGACTTTGCAATCATGTACTAACTTCCAGGCATACCCCCAACATATGAAGGGTGCAGTTACCGCACAATGGTATTCGTGATAATCGTGTAGTAAGTGCACACCTTTAGTAAAAGAGCCCCCAAGTTGGTTGTTCATTGAGAGTTTTCAGAATCAGCCCTATACTAGCATAACACATGATTGCAAAAAAGAAGCAATTGGTCCATTCATTCTGGCTAAGTGAGCAAATAAATTCCTATGATTAAACCAACACCAGCAACCTCCCCCATGCCTTTTTCAAACCCTTATCCCTGTATCAATCAGTGCCCTCTTTATCTGTTTCAAGTACTGTATACTTAAATCCTAAATACTCTGAAGATATCCATCACCTCTGCTGGGAGATTTTGTAATTTTCTTCTTTGATTCTTATATTGTATGTCCCGTAATCCTGTTTTATTCGCAGTGATCTCTGTCATTACCTATCTCCCCACAAGCAGCATGCCTAAGGAGCCTTGTCAACCCAAAGGCTCAAGGAGTGTTGCTTTCATCGAGCACCCTCAGCACTCTTTGTAGACTGACAGAAGTCACCACACTAGTGGCAGCCATGTTCCCTCCCATCTCCACAACGTCTCCAACTCAAGCACTTCACTGTCTGGATTCAGATCAGATCAGTGATATGGCCCAAACCAGGGGGCCAATCCCAATCTCTTTTGATGCACACTAATTCCCAATGTATCAGTATCATATTTAGAAACTCCTGTTTCCATGTATCATAATTATTGCATTGCTTCCTTGCTTACATCCGATGTTCAAAACATGGCACGATCTCAGCAATAATCAATAGCACCATTCAAAAGCACATCTTGATAATTGTTTAAGAAATCAACTGTGCTATGAGAAATATATATTTCCACCATTGCCCTATAAATTCCACAGTTCTCTAATCACTTCTCTGCCCAGTTCATGAGGCTAGACCAGGGTAGAGGTGCTTAAACATGTCCATGCCATCCCACTTTATGTGGGTGATACAAAGTAATAACTCATCAGTGGAATAAAGTAACATTTGTAGCCATAAAGTACAACAAATCTAACAATAAATTCTAATGACTTTTCTCTACACAGGCATTTGTAATGTAACTTCAGGAAATGACATTATGACAGTGAACTTAACATGGGCTGAACAAAACAATAAAACCTGCATTGATAACAGCATTGTTTATTTGAAACTGGATCTCCCAAGCAAGCAGTACTGGGAGTAAGTACAAGATGTAGGGCTCACATTGTCTACTTTTTCTTGTCATTAACAGTGTGTTATCTTTTTAAGCAATGAAACTCAAGTGCAGTATCTTATTGTGAATATCACTGTGTATGGGTCTAACTCTTCCACAGACTAAGGGGGGCACAGACTGAGCCAGTCCTGACTTTAATTTCATCTACTGCTTGAGTGCAAAGGTAGAAAAACCAGGACTGGCTCAGCCTATCCCTGATGACCTGGAGGCATCTGGTAAACTTACCTCAGAGGCTTCCGGATCATTTTCTACATGCTGGAAGAAGGAATGAAATTTAATTTCTAGCCATAAACTTTATTCATATGCTTACGGGACCCCATTGGGACGTCCATCACCATTATCCGGCCCCCTTTGCCGTCCCCATCTTACCTCCCCATACGAACAAGGTGTTTGTACAGGGAGGCTTAGAAGGGGGTGGGAAGGGGCGGGGCAGAGGCGAAAGGGCAGACCCTGTACGTCTGTAGCCGGCAGACTGGATAGGGGACTTATTCCACCTTGGAGGTGGAATACGTCCCCCTAGACATCAGGGGACGGGAGCTCCAGCCAAGAATAAACGTGAGGTGGGTGCAGCGGATTCCCCGCAGCCCAGAAGGCCAGATCAGGGATCATGTGCAGGGAAAGGAGACAGTCAACGGTGGCAGGGGATCGCAGCTCCTGAATGGAGTCGCAGTGCCGTGGCAACTGGATGCCGTGACACCATGGCTCCATTCAGGAGCCTTGACTGAGTTAGCCAGGCAGGGGCCTGTATGTGCAGGCCGATGGGAATCCAGTCCCAGCTGCACGTATAGGTCTAGTCGAAATTCTGATCCCGCAGGTGCTAGAAGTGCTCCGCGGGATCAAAACCGCATCTCTCTTTGTGCGTTCGATTCCGATCGAGTGCACAGGAGCCTGGAGATCCTGATCGGAATGACGCCCTTAGTGTACAAACTACATAGCCACTACAAGTTGAGGCTGTTTGAATAAAATAAGTTCACAGACATACTGGCAAAAGTAACAGGATGGGACAATATGTGCAATTTCTTCCAAAATGATCCAAACAGAAAATCAAAATCAAAATCCAAAACGCAGGCTATAGTTTACAGTCAGTAGCGGCCCTTGGGAGATTTAGCTTGTTGACACCCCCTGAATGAGGACTCATTAACTATCCTCCTCACCAGGATTGGTACCTGATATAACTGTTGAATGATTCCTTCCTTCAGACAGCAATTTGATTCTTGTCTTGAGGTTGCCTTCATCTTCAGTTTCTCTGGGTAACTCCTGAGACCACTAACTGGGATAGGAACTTTGGAAAAAGTTCCCAAGCCTGGTAACGATTCTCTGCTTTAGATTGAAAATGCACATCTGGAAACAAGAATGGAAATCTCCGCTGCAGACAAGGGGTTTAGGGCTAAACCCCTCTCTCGAAATATCACATTGGATTCTCTCCTACTCAGAATCCTCCTAGATCCCAGGCTTAGACCCTCTCCTTGGAGGCCTATGAGCTCCATCCTTGAGCCCTAGCCTCCCTCCCTAAAAGAAAACTAAAGAAGAAAGAACAAGGAACTCTCCGGGCTCCTCTACTATCTTGCAATAGCTCTTCCTGCAAACTACTGCCAGGGGAGGAGTGCACGAAGCCGCTGCTCCTTTTAGTTCATCATACATTAGTGTGGGTTTGGAGACAAATGATTTCCTAGGATCTCTTTATACATACAAGAATTCTATGTATTGCACACAGCAGAAAAATTGAATATTACTTTTAAGGAATTTGTGATTCAACCATGGCTCTTTCTGATCTCCACATCCTATCTAAAATGTCCTTTTAAATGTTTTTAGGGTGATTTTATAAAAGGGTGTCTATATTAGCAGACAAAGTAGGTATCTCCTTACTATAGGTGCTATTTTATAGACACATAGGGCTCGATATTCAGTGGGATGGGCTATGCGGCGCGTCGGTGCATAGCCCTGCCTGCTGACATCTAAACCCGGATATTCAATGCCACAACGACGGCATTGAATATCTGGTTTGGGCACCCTGAGGAAACCGCGTACAGCCTAACCAGTCAGCGACGATATTGGACTGCTACCCGGTTAGCATCCGTGGCTAGAACTAGGCGAGCCAAACACTCACCTAGTTTTAGCCATGGATGGCTAGCTGGTTAGCGGTCTAATATCGCCACTACCCAGTTATCAGGACTCCCCGCCTCCGCTCCACCCTGGAACACCCCAACACGTCCTGATGCTGACCAGATAGCTGTAAACCATGTAAATGCCTTTCCAATATTGGGCCCCTAGGGGCCTATGCCTCTTTATAAAATACTAGCGTGAGTGGCAGAAATCATACTTTGAATACAGATGTAAATAGTCACATGTTAAGTTTGCAAGTACACATGTTAATTAAGGCATTTTATAATCTACTCACTTGTAAACTCTGCCCAGATCTGGCCATGACTACCGGCAAATTACATACCTTCTTGACAAGACGCATATATTTAGGCCCGTTTGTATTTTAAAAAAGGCCTTTTACATGTGTATGTGGCCAGCTACGCATGAAAAACTATCCCCATAAAGTCACATGGCATCCACGCCCCTGAGCATTGACCTCGGCATCTTATCATTTGCTTAATGAATCATTTCTTAAATAATAATGTGGGTTATTCCATATCACTAATCAGACTGTTTTATTGTATCTAGTAAAGTGGCCCTCCGTAAATCCAGTGGCCTTGACGAGACGGGTGAGGTTGTGTGGTATTTAGCCCTTTGCCTCCTCCTCGCATGGATAATAGTCGGAGCGGCGCTATTTAAAGGCATAAAATCTTCTGGGAAGGTAACTCATTAAAACAATTTGATTTCTTACAATATCAGTCCTAATTTTCTCATCACTCTTACACTACACCACAAATTTATAAAGAGTTGGCATTCAATTAAAACTGCAGTGTAAAGTGATTCATCAAGGCTTTTTCTCATAAACCCGAATAGGAGAAAGCTTTAGTGGATCAGACCCTATACTCTTTGTTTATTCTATAGTACAGGGGACACGTTATTGTTCTACTAGAGTAATTATGATGTGCATGAAGCGGGGAGGGTAGGGGGAGGTGGGTGGGGGGGGAGAAAACTTTAAAAGATTGTGAATTGTTTTAAGACTGTGTGTTGCATTGTTGGAATGTACTGCAAAGTTTTTCTTTTTTTGATGATGCTACTATAACTATGTTCAATAAAACAAATTTAAACATAAATGAAAAAAAAAAAACCCTTTAACATTATTAATGCCTTTGGTTTCTTGAGCATTTTCAAGTAACTTTAAGAAGGTTCTTGATTAAATAGAAATTGGTTTATATTTACATTATAAAAGCTTATAAGGAAACTGTCAATAACTAGAACTGCATTCCCGGGAGGAAAGTGAAGAGTCATTCACGCTGCTAGGCCAGTGGTAGATAGCCCCGAGGAAACGGCTCATCCAGCTTCCTTACCTTCTGTAATCCATCGAATAATTTTTTTATTTCAGATTTTCCCAAAATTAATTATGCAGCTTTGTCTCTTCTTTGCAGGTGGTTTATTTTACAGCCATCTTCCCCTATGTTGTCCTGATTATTCTTCTAGTGCGCGGCGCCACCCTGGAAGGTGCTTGGGAGGGCATTGACTATTACATTGGAACTCAGTCAGATTTTTCCAAATTGAAAAATGCAGAAGTGAGTGGTTTTGCACAGTATATAAGTCATTATTTTATTGCTTTACATCTTTATGCGCTAGTTAACTCAGTTTATCCTTTAATCAGCATGATAACTCCGGTGCCTGTACCTGAATTCAAAATTGGATCATGGTTGTAGCATTGCTTAAAATTCCATTGATCTGAGAAGGATGAGGCCATTTTCAGTAGGGTCAAAGAAGAAAATGTCTCTAAAGCCATGCACATGCTTTAATTCATCCTTATTTCTTTACTAAAGTAGCACTGCTCCACAGGGTTCAGATCTCTCATCTGTATTATTCAACATTGTTCTATAGCCATTGGGTTAACTCCCTTCTGCTCTTGGGTAGCACCGTCATTTGCATGTAGACAGTATACAGATCCTGTTCTCATTTCGGTCTAGCAAACTGGTGGAACCATCACCTCCAGCAATAATACTGTCCCTGTCTGGATAGCAGCAAACAAGCTTGTTAAGTATTGATAAGACAGAACTCTTGATGGTGTTTTATTCTTCTATACCAGATATCCTCTCATGCATACAAATTGAGACTTCTATCTTACCCATGTTAGCAGAGATGAGGAATCTGGATGTAGACTTGACTTCCAGATTGTCAGCATCTGCCCAGATCAAAGCTGAGTCCAAAACTGTCCTTTATAAGCTGTTGCTAGTCAGGGCCATCCCGTCCATTGAGCGAGAATGTTTTTTGCACAGGGCCCCGCGTTTCAGGGGGCCCCACGCAAAAAACATTCTGATCCTAAAGTAAAATGTAAAAAAAAAAAAAAAAAGCTGTCTTCTCCCGCTGCCGGGGCCGCCGCGGCAGAATCGAGTGTGCCGCGGGCCCCCCCCCCCTGCCCAGCAGATCCTGCCCTCCCCTGTATCCGCTCTCTCGTTGTAGCTTCAGTCACATGCGCCGGCTTTCAGAGCGTGAGGGGAGAGTTTCTCCCTCGCTGCTCTGTTAAGCCCGCGGGGGCAGATGGGAAGTTCCCATCAGCCCCCGCGGGCTTAACAGAGCCGCGAAAGGGAAACTAGTCCCTTCGCGCTCTGAAAGCCGGCGCGTGTGACTGAAGCTACAACGAGAGAGCGGATACAGGGGAGGGCAGGCTCTGCTGGGCAGGGGGGGGCCCCGCGGCACACTCGATTCTGCCGCGGCGGCCCCGGCAGCGGGAGAAGACAGCTTTTTAAAAAAAAAATTTTCCCTAGGCTGGGCTGGGCTGGGCTGGGGGGGGGGGGTTAGGAGTGGTGATGGGCTATGGGGGGGCTGGGGGGGTTAGGAGTGGTGATGGGCTGGGGGGGTTAGGAGTGGTGATGGGCTATGGGGGGTTGGGGGGGTTAGGAGTGGTGATGGGCTGGGGGGGTTAGGAGTGGTGATGGGCTGGGGGGGTATGAGTGGTGATTGGCTATGGAGGGGCTTGGGGGTTAGGAGTGGTGATGGGCTGGGGGGGTTAGGAGTGGTGATGGGCTATGGGGGGCTGGGGGGTTAGGAGTGGTGATGGGCTGGGGGGGTTAGGAGTGGTGATGGGCTATGGGGGGGCTGGGGGGGTTAGGAATGGTGATGGGCTATGGGGGGGCTGGGGGGGTTAGGAGTGGTGATGGGCTGGGGGGGTTAGGAGTGGTGATGGGCTATGGGGGGGCTGGGGGGGTTAGGAGTGTTGATGGGCTATGGGGGGATGGGGGGGTTAGGAGTGGTGATGGGCTATGGGAGAGCTAAGCTGTATATGGGCTGATGGGATTAGGACTGGAAGTGGGTTGATGGGGGGTTAGGACTGGTAATGGGCTATGGGGGGGGGGCTTAAACTAAAAATTGGGTGATGGGGGATTAGGACTGGAAATGGGCTGGTGGGATTAGGACTGGGAGTGGGCTGATGGGGAAGTTAGGACTGGTAATGGGGTATGGGGGGGGCTTAAACTGAAAATTGGGTGATGGAGATTAGGACTGGAAATGGGCTGATGGGGGGGTTAACACTGGAGGTGGGCTGATGGGGTTAGGACTGGTAATGGGCTGTGGGCTGAGGGGGGTTAGGACTGGTAATGGGCTATGGGGGGGGTTAGGACTGATAATGGGCTATGGGGGGGCTAGGACAGGAAATGGGCTGATGGGGAGGGGTTAGGACTTGAGGTGGGCTGATGGGGTTAGGACTGGTAATGGGCTGTGGGCTGTTGGGGGGGGTATAAAAGTTAAATGGCTATGTGGGGGTTAAGACTGGTAATGGGGGGTTGGCTGATGGGGGCTGTCTGGTAATGGGCTATGGGGGGGTTAGGACTGATAATGGGCTATGGGGGGGCTAGGACAGGAAATGGGCTGATGGGGAGGGGTTAGGACTTGAGGTGGGCTGATGGGGTTAGGACTGGTAATGGGCTGTGGGGGGGCTAGGACAGGAAATGGGCTGATGGGGAGGGGTTAGGACTTGAGGTGGGCTGATGGGGTTAGGACTGGTAATGGGCTGTGGGATGATGGGGGGGTTTAGGACTGGCAATGGGATATGGGGGGCTGACTGGAAATGGGTTGATGGGGTTAGGACTGGAAGTGGGCTGATGGGGGGTTAGGACTGGAAGTGGGTTGATGGGGGGGCTAGGACTGGTATTGGTTTGGGGGGTTGCTAGGACTGGAAATGGGCTGATGGGGGGCTAGGACTGGAAATGGGCTGATGCAGGGACTAGAAGGGAATGGATGCTGGGTGAGGCTGGAACTAGAAGGGAGCTGATGTTGGGGGAGGATTAGAATGGGATGGGGCTGGGAGAGTAAAATGGAGAGGGGAAAAATATTTTGTGTGGGAGGGATAGAAAATCTACAATTGGCCGGGTATTGGGAGAGTAAGTGGGGATTGAGGATGGAGGGGTAAAATTTGAGTGGATGAAATAGGAATGAGGAAAGAGCAAAAGGAGAAAGATTAGTATGTTAAAGCAGATGTAGAGAGAGAGAATGGAAAAAAAAACTAGAAGAGAGAAGAAAGGACAAATGGACAGCAGATGATGGAGAGTTAGCAGAAAACATGAAGAAACCAGAAGAAAGTGGCTGGAGCAATTGCAACTGAAAAAAAATGCACAAAAGGTAGAAAGATATCTCTTTATTTTGAATTTATTAACTGGAATATGAAAGCTCTGGGAAATGTGCATCATTAACGTCTGCGCTTTGTTTGGTACAAGAGGAAATTAATTTATAGTTTTATTTCTACAGTGTTGTTGTACATTCCAAGTTTGGCTTTTGGGGTTCCCAGTTTAATTATTGCCTTCCTGTTTCTAAATTGTGATTCCTTGTTTGGTGATGGTCTATGTTCTGCATGTGTAACTGAGCTGAGGTATTCTATTTATGTAATTCCTATTTGACATTGCCACTTGTTCTCTTTCCCCAGTAGGTCATGTATTGTTGTTCTCTGAAATGTATTGTTTTAATATTTGCAGTGTTGCCTTTTGATAGGTAGGGTATGGTGCTTTGTGAGTCCTGGTAGTGCTGTTAGGATACGGCGGGTTTGCTATGGGTTCTAAATGGGCAGTGTTTGTAGTAGTTCCTAATGTGCCTGGCGGTTGGCACTGGATTATAGTAATGTAGAAATCTTTTAGTCTGTCTTTATCCATACACTCATTAAGAGACATGTTTACTAAAAGTTAGTGTATGTTAGCATTATGCAAATATTTCTGCAAATATTTATGCAAATAAGGCCACTTATGCAAATGAGGCCCCGCACCGAGTCTCCGCACATGGCCCCGCACCCCCCTTGGGCCGCCCCTGTTGCTAGTGTCCACAGAGAGCCACTCTTTCATCCAGAGAGCTTCAAATAAGTTTTGCAGGCTCTGACCTTAACATATATCAAGAACCATAACTCATTATGTCTTGGCCTCCCTCAATGTTTAACACAAGTACTGTGATTGATTCAGAACACAGCTATTTGTGCTAGGCAGCAACAAATATGGTGTCTATATTACTGCACAATGAATGTGCAGGAGACCTACACAGACTGCCAGTAAAGAGGATTTTTTCAGATCACTGTCGGTTACTGGGAGAATCAGATTTAAGGATGGAATGGTTATTTACAGATCCTTGAAAGATATCTTCCCCTGCTCTCTCAGAAGTCCACTGATGGAGTGCTGTTCTGGGTGACACCTGAGGTCTTCTGGAAAGGCCGCGCTTGCTGTGCCTTTGCTGAAGATTGTGCATCTCTCAGAAGCTTGTGCTTTCTCTATCACTGGTCCTACCTTATAGAGGTGCTTGCTCATGGAGGATTGCCAGATAGATTCATAGTTACTTTTATCAGAAAAAAAGTGAATGATTATTTTTTTCCCACCAAGTAGCTGGACATTTGCAGCAGGTAGCTTTCTGCTTTACTTCTAGGATATCTTGATTTGGCTTTGTTGTGTTCTTAGTGATGTTTGTTACATCCTGTTATGTTGATTTGTTCATGATTAATTGTAGCTTGGTGGATATATAATCTGTAATGTTTGTAGCATCTAATCCACAGAGGATGTGCTATGCTGGATCAGAGGAATATTAATTCTTTAAATAAATAAAACACTCCCGTGCAATTAACACGTTGTCACATGCATATGTGGGGCCAATTTTATAAACCATGCACATATTTTACTTTAGAGTGGTAGTTCTCAACCCAGTCCTCGGGACACATCTAGCCAGTTAGGGTTTTAGGATAACCAAAATAAAAGTGCATGGGAGAGATTTACATGCTTTGGAGGTAATGCATGCAAATCTCTCTCATTCATATTCATTGTGATTATCCTGAAAACCTGACTGGCTGCACGTGTCCCTAGGACTGGGTTGAGCACCCCTGCTTTAGAGAATAAGAGTGTACAAATATGCCATAAACTAGCCGCAGCAGTTATGCCGGCTCTAGAGCAGCCATAAATGCCTGCAGCCAGTTTGGTCAGTAACACGCGTAAGCCATAATAGCCCCTTTTCTTCCTTTAGATATCCTCTGTGTTTCTTCCATACTTCCTTGAATTCAGAAACTGTCCTCGTCTCTACTACTTATATTCATGATAGAACTTGTGTGCGTGCTTATAGAAGAGCGACTGCCTAAATCATGTGTATAAGTGCCTGTTGATGTACTTAAGACCTTTAGGAAAGGGACTTATGCATATTACTAGCACACAACTTTCCACGCACCCATTTTGGAATTACTCCTAAATGATTTGATATACAGGAGGTAATTTTACATGCACAAATGACCTCTTATAAAATGCTGACTAGCGTAAAAGTGCGCGCTTTGGCTTGAAAGTGTGTATTTTACCAGAGGGCGTGAGATGCATGGAGCATGCGCATAACTCACACGTGCATGTCTAGTTTGTAGAGTACCATAATCTATGCACATATATACGTACCCATGAACATTTACACCTGCACGCAAGCAGGTAGAAGTGATCATGCCTACCCTCAAGGCATGTTCTCTGCTACACTAGTATTTTATAAAGCCAAATAGGTGCCGACCTGTCTTTATAAAATAGTACTTACATAGATGCCCCTACACGCACCTACCCTTGGTAATAATTATCCTCTAAGGTGCAACTGATTTTTAGCTAGCTTCAGTACAAAATGATGCCATTTATGTGAAACTCAGTGAAGATAATGGCTCAAACATCTCCATTTCAGGTTTGGAAAGACGCTGCCACACAAATCTTCTTCTCTCTTTCAACGGCCTGGGGTGGTCTGGTAGCTCTGTCTTCCTACAATAAGTTTCACAACAACTGCTATGCAGACGCCATCATGGTTTGTGTTACGAACTGCCTCACCAGCGTGTTTGCAGGATTTGCTATCTTTTCTATACTGGGGCATATGGCGTTTAAAGCAAAGAAAGCTGTTCCAGATATTGTGGATTCTGGTAGGTGTAATAATATGGCCGTCACCTAGACTGACTTGTGTTGAGTTTTATATATTCATATGCTAGATTGGAGTGACGGGGATTCTTGCAGACAGAGAGGAAGGCAAAGGGAGATACATGAGGTATTAATTTAATTGAAATGGATGGTGTGACTTCTCTATGCCCAACTTTCAAGCCACATGCATTTCATTCTTGTACGATAATACAAATATTTTATTTTAACATTACACTGGAAACTGGAAAGACAGCATCATTTAAAAGTAGGAATGATGTCCATA
The DNA here is from genome assembly GCA_033557465.1 of Ichthyophis bannanicus. Lineage (NCBI taxonomy): Eukaryota > Metazoa > Chordata > Amphibia > Gymnophiona > Ichthyophiidae > Ichthyophis > Ichthyophis bannanicus. The sequence continues at coordinate 134,057,149 of CM066036.1, read as the reverse complement.
GAAAATGCAAGTATCAATAAGCTAAACAAGATTCTTTGCTTATGCAGAATTCAAAGCAATCTCTTAAGGGAGAAACCTTTTGCTCTGTACTTTAAATATATATTTTATTGCTTGTCCTTTTCTATGGTTTTAGTCTACAGAATAACTGATCCATCAAACACCAGTGTCCAACAATGAATGGCCACATAAACACAGATGTTCAAGGATTTTCACACCAAAAGCAAAGAAGTGTGGCAATCGAAGTGTTCACGATATGCATAGGCAAAAAAAAATCTATTTTGGGGGGGATTTTTATGAATTTTTCCCAATTGTTTTTGTTTTTCATAAAAATTCATTTTCATAAAAATGTTTAGCACAAATTAGAACATTTAGATGTGTATCGCGATTATATTTGAATTATTTTATAGATTAATGGGGATTAAATACTTTTGCATGCACTATCTTTTTAAGCTCATTAACAAATCAGACACATGCCAACAAATGCATATCCATAGTGTTCAACCACTTCAAAGTTCAGCAACATCAGATACATTTCACACTTTATTTATGAAAATGTGCTACAAATGACCAATTGCATACAGTCTTCAGAAAAATGGTCTCTGTTTCTCCATTTATCCTGAGCAAAGTATTGCTGTGGAAGTGTCCTCTGCGATTTGTAGAAATGGGGAATTTATTTAACGTCTTTTTTATCCCGCGCTCTTTAAAATCAGCGCAGTTTACAGAAAACAAATTTGTGCAGTGCAGGCAGGACCTACACTGGACTTACAATGAACAGGGGTTTCTAACGAGGCTAACAGGGTAACTATGTACAGACAAAACTGGCTGTCACTGGCTACGTGGGCAGCTCACAACTATTTACAGGTTGGCCTGACAATTAATTAATTTGTAGATGATATCTTGTAGATGGCCTGACAATTAATTTGTAGGTGATATCTTTTTATTGGGCTAATTCACTATATGTATGACTAACATTTGAAAGCTATACACTATGCTTTGTCTTCACTAACTTGATGAAAGGAGTATCAATCTTTGAAGCTAGTCACGATGGGCTCAATATTCAAAAGGCATTTACGCAGTTTACAGATCTGTAAATCGTGTAAATGCCGCTGAATGGGATATTCAATGGCATTAACACTATTAGTGACACGGAATATCCCCAATTATCTTCCCTACACACCCCGATGCTAACTGCGTGTCGTGGGCGTTCCAGGACAGAGTAGAGGAGGTGACAATCGCTAACTGGGTAGTGGCAATATTGCACCGCTACCTGGTTAGTGACCTGTGGGTAAAACTAGGCGAAGCAAAAGCTGGCCTAGTTTTACCCGCAGGAGCTAACCAGGCAGAAGTGCAATATCGCTGCTACCCGGTTAGCGTCTGTCTGCGGCTCTGGAGCTTTGTGGCGAAGCCGGATATCCAATGCCAGAGCTACATATCACCCTAGCACTGAATATTCAGGGTTAGAGGTCGGCAGGGATGACTATGTGTCGTATCGGAGCCTAGCTGGCTCCATTCAATATCGGGCTCAATACATTTAGCTTGTTTAATAAAAAGATTTTAGGTAAACCTAATTTTTACTTATTATCCTTGACATTAGGGTGTCAATAATAATACTAGACCCTTTGGTGCAAATACCAGAAGGTTTTTTTTAATCATGGAGTTAGCACCAGTGATCAAAACAGGAGAAGGTAGCCACAGATACGTGCATCTGATTTTTTTTCCGAGTACTTTTTCTAGAATAACTATTGCATCAAGTGTTGAAAATTCAAAGCTACATGCATTACTGCCTTCCCTGACCTAACTCCCATCTTAGAGAAGACCTTTGCTCTAAGAGGGTAATTTCATATCCGGGCACCTAGGTTTGGAGATAGAAAAGGTGCCTATTTTAAGCCTGTTTTATAAAAGCACATAGGGGTTCTTTTACTGAAGGGTTTAATGCACATTAATGAAAATTAACGTGCACCAATAGCCACAGTCTTGTTATTTCTATGGGCGCAAAGGCACTTAACGCTCGTTAACTTTCATTAACGTGTGTTCACCTTTAGCAAAAGGGTCCCATTGGTGACATTGTGCCTTTATAAAGTAGTAGCACAAATCCTGCAGAAATGGCATTAAGATTGAAGGCACAATCATTATGCCTGCTTGAGAAGAGGTATAAATGTTAGTGTGCACTTTGCATACATAGGCATGGATGTTATAAAGTTTGCGTGTAAATCATGACTCTGCTCATGCTCTAATTCCTACATTGAGCACACTTAGGGGTATGTTTACTAAGCAGCGGTAGCGGCTTCCATGTGATTTCAGAGCCATGGCCCCATTTGGGGCTGCGGCTCCGATATCTCATGGAAGCCGCTACCACTGCTTAGTAAACATACTCCTTAGTCTACAGGTAAATGCTGGCTTGCAGTGCAAATACTTCAAGGCATGACCTAACTTTCTATAAGCCCTTCTATCTGCCTAAAACTGAGTTTTAGGTTCAAAAAAGGTTTCTGAATTTATCCCCGAAAGAGGTAATTTTATAATTAGCCACGTAAAGCTATGCACCATCGATGTAGATATTCTGAAAGCACATGCGTCAGGGACATGGTGTGTACTTTCAGAGCGGGCACGCACAGGGGCAAAACTTGGGTGAAGCATAAGCGGGGCCTAAATTTACATGTATAAATTATAAAATATTACAACTTACACATATCCTCTACAGATCTAGGCATGGACATGAACACCAAATCTAGGGTTAATTTAAGTAGCTGCTTTTAGATTTGGCATGAGCACCTGACCCCTTATTCCCTTATTTATAAAGTAAAGGACATGCATATTTTACTTTATAAAATAGGGGCAACAATATGTATTGAGCTAAGCGATCCTTCTAAAATAATGTCCCTAATGGATAAAAGGACACATATTGTGCCACAGCACCCTTACATCTGCCCTCACAGAATATTGTTGCACTTGTGGAAATAGCTTCGAGATTTTCCCCCTGTACTTATGAGGCTTCACCTTTACAAGAAAGCACTTGCCAGACTTTGGACTCATCACATGAAAGATTTTGTACCAAATTCTATAGTGAAAGCATTGCCAAAAAGACAAATATTGAGACATAATAAACGTACTATTGTTTAGACATCTGAAATTCAGGCAGATTTTTTTTTTTACCTTAGTTTCATTTAAATTGTGAGAGAAATGAATTTACACTCATTTTGCATGGGTAAAACATATGGACAAATCAGTTATTGCATGGTACTAATTCAGTTCATAGATTTTTTTCAGTTTGGCAGCTCTGAATATAATATAACGGTCTATATTTCTATTCAGGTTTTGGACTGGCATTTATTGCCTACCCAGAAGCCCTATCCCAGCTGCCAGTAGCCCCTCTTTGGTCATTTCTGTTTTTCTTCATGCTTCTAACTTTGGGTCTTGATTCTCAATTTGCATCTGTTGGTAAGTATTGTTTACTCTTATTTCTTAATTTATATTTAAGCAATAGTCTTCACAAGATCATTGTTTTGTTTACTTGACTGTGTTGCTTTTATGTTTAATTATATTCTTATATTGGGTTTTTTTGCCCTCTTCAGTGTTTTCACCTTTAATGGTTTATGGTTTTAGGCACATGATATACCGCCCTTTACTATGTGCATCAGAGCGGTTTATATATATACATACAGTGTACAGGGTGGCCCAAAAATAGTGAGAACATCTTGTAGCATATAAGTTATTTAAAAATTCAAAAAGACAGATGTAAACGATTAACAAATTAAAAAACAAAGATGGCGTCCGGAAATTGTCGAAATAAAGACGTTATATAGCTAAAAAAGATAAATAAGTAAACTATTTAAGCTTTTAATTTACGAGATGTTCTCACTTTTTTTGGGCCACCCTATATATATGTATGTATATATATATATATATATATATATATATATATATATATATATTCAAACAGGTACTTTTTTATTCCCTTGTCCCTGAAGGGCTCACAATCTAAGTGTACCTAAGGCAATGGAGGGTTAAGTGGCTTGCCCAAGGCCACAAGGAGTGGTCATGGGACTAGAGACCCCAAACCCTTCGGCCAGAGGTTGATTGTTTCCATGCAGGAATTGAACCCCTGGCCCTCTGGTGTGAAGTAACCTGTCCCAACCACTAAGCCACTCCTCCCTCTGCCACACTTTATTTTTGGGAATGTGTACTTGTCATTATAATGCCTCTTATTTTTCAGATCTTTAATGCTTGAATCTTCTTTCTAGTAGGGATGGGTATTCATATCATTTTTATTCTGAATACCTGACAGTGAAAAATCCCAAATTGTTCCCCCATTCCTTCTCATTTCATCACAGGCTAGTCTCAAACCAGTAATCTTTTTGTTGGAAGGCAGGCATCTTGCAGAATAGTCATCACATCTTTGTGGGGCTCTAGACAGCCGACTCTTAACTCTTGTATTGCTGATGATCTTTGTTAATGTTTTCTGATTGGTCCAAAGAATTTCTGGTTTGCAGCTCTATGGAAAATGCTAACTGGAATTTTTGCCTTGTGAATCTATTGACTCCTAAGATGTTTATTTAGCCATGTTCTTGTGCCAGACATTCTGTGAAATCATGTCTAATTATGCTATTAGATACATTTACCATTCCTAATCTAGATCCTGGTAGATCATCATTACTTGGACAATCAAAATCTGGATTATGCTTGTAAATGTTTCTATTAGTTTCAAAACCAGGAAAAAAAAAGGCCAAAAATATGAAAAACACCCATTTTTTTCCTGTGCCTATCCCTCTAAATGAGCTTTTAAATAGCTAAGCATTGATATCATTTAAGGTGTTAAATATGCATTTAGAAGTGAATGAAAAAGGAGGCTCTTGATGATCTTTTCAGGGCGGTAGAGGGTTAACTTCATATCTAAAACCATTGGGGTAGGTTTCCTGCATTCATTCAGTTCATTGTTTTTGGATTCTGCCATGTGCAGTATCTGTTCTATCAAACTACAATAGTAAATCTCTTTTTTTCTCCGCAGAAACAATTACAACAACTATACATGATGCATATCCTCAGCTTATGAAGAAGATGAGGGGTGTAATTACTATGGGCTGTTGTATAATCTTATTTCTTCTTGGTCTTGTTTGTGTCACCCAGGTATAGTTTCTGCGTGTTATACATTGTTTTTTGTAGTTGTGGAATGGTTAATATACAGTTATTTTTCTGTTATGCACAGAGGAAGTATAGTTTGGTTACAACGTTAAGGTACAATCCAGAAACTAGCTCATATGCAAGTTTGAGATTGCACTCCATTTTCTAATTGCAATGGACAAGTCATTTAAACAGGCTGATTCAATGGCCGCAAACAGTCCTACGGCGTTTACCTTTAAACTTTGGCATGGCAGGGCTATTTTTTTCCGTCCCTCTCCGATGCCCAATGCCAGCTTTCTGTTTGCAGCAGGAAATCGGCATCGGAGAGGTGGAAACAAACAGCCGCATGGCGCCAAAGTTTAAAGGTAAACACCATGGGGCTGTTTGCAGCGATTGCTGCCACTGCCTGTCCTGAGAGGTAACCGTGTCAGCAATGAAAGCCTTTGGAGGGCCAGCGCTCTAGGCAACTGCCTAGTTTGCCTAATGGTAGCACTGGCCCTGCCTCCTCCCACCTAAACACTGAAAACCGGCTTGCCAGTCAGCTTCCCCACACATCAGAACCCGCCACGAGTCCATACCTTGAAGCCCTAATGGTCTAGTTGTCCTGCCCCCTGCCGTTCAGTCTTGCAAAATTGCTGCAATCACATGGTGCTGCCCTCTAGCCTCACATTAGGGGGCAGCACCACGACATTGTAACAATATTTGTGAGTACCACTAAGGTGGGTAGGAGCAAGGACTACTCCTGCACCTGATTTACCGTGGCAGCCCACGATATCTGCATCAGCAGGTACCACAGGACTTCCCGTACTACCTGCCGATGCAGGTATCATGGGCTGCCACGGTAAAGCAAAACCTCTGCGGTATCTACAGGGGGACAACTGGGACTGGCCGTTGCAAGTACTACAAAGGTTTTAGCCTTACCCACAGGCTTTTTGCAACTATCGCACCTGTAGGTTGCACTTGTGGTAGTGGAAGGTTAAATAACTTGCCCAAGGTCACAGAGTCTGTGGAAAAAGCTGAATTTGAACCCTGGCTTTCCTGGTGTTTAGTCTTCTGCTATGAAGGCACATTTTAGATAATATATGGAGCAAGCCCCTTAGTGCACATTTCAGCCCTTAATATTTACTGTGGGTGCACCTAATGCCACCTATGGAGGTGATAGGAATACCCACAATATCTGTAATACTGATGATTAGCGTGTGCTACCGATGCCCATGCTAACTGCAATATGCAGTCAATACCCACTCTCTGCCCCAACCCCTCTCAGATCCTGACCCATCACATGATGCATGGTTAGCAAACGTTTCAACACACACTAATTCTCCCATCTGCATGGCAACAATTACTGCAGGCCCACAGAAGCAATTAATGTGCACTGAAACACGTGTTAACCACAGAATGCACTTTAGTAAGAGGGCTGCATAGTTTTCTAACTCTTGCCACAGAGTCTACCCATGAGCTGCCTGGAAAACTGGGTCTATGATTATAGCTTTTCTTGTCGGTAATAAACTGAAAGTCTTGAAGGTTATTTGTTCTGGGCTCTTTAATAGAAAGGCAACCTTTTAATGGGTGTTGACAGTGAACACTTATCCTTATTCTGGGCCAACCCAACTATTTGGCAAACTAGGCGGTAGCCTAAGCTACTGGTAGCTTCTGGGAACAGCAAAGAGCAGAGCTTTCATAGCTAAACAATAGATTCTGATCGTCAGGGAGGGCGTAAAGCTTGAAGTCTGCCTAGGGTGCCAACACCTTGAACCAACTGGGTGGTTGGCCCTGCCCTTATTTTTACCAAGTGAAGTTTATAAAGCAATGTCTTGCTTCCTCATAAGCATAATTTATTGATCTTGCTTCTCCTAAAGGCAGGAATTTACTGGGTTGATCTCATTGATCATTTCTGCGCCGGTTGGGGTATCCTGATTGCTGCTGTTTTGGAATTAATAGGAATCTGCTGGATTTATGGTATGTTCTAAGCTCATAGTCTTTCAAACACAACAGTGAAATATAAATGATTACAGTGACTTCAATTTATAACTGCTTCCTTGCAAAATAAGGCATTGCAAGAACACTGTGACTTACAATTGGCAAATGTATTGCACATGCTGCTGACTGTGGAATGATATTGCCTGATGATACCATCAACAAAAATATATATAAGTAGGGCAATATATATTTTTTAAGTACATTGCTGCCATCAAAACATGGCCTTTAATCCGATTATTTTCTTTGCATAAAACAGGAGGAAACCGATTCATTAAGGACATCGAAATGATGATTGGGAAGAAGAACTTCTGTTTCTGGTTGTGGTGGAGGGCCTGCTGGTTCGTCATTTCGCCTCTGCTGTTACTGGTGAGCTGGTATAATTTTTATCGCAATTTAGTGTGCATCATATATGCATATCCCCTCTTCTAATTAGGCATGAACTAGATCAGTAGTTGTTCTCAACCTGAGGACCACTCAAGTCTTTTGTTATTTTTAGGCTATCCACAGTAAGTATGCAGACGTTGTCCATAAAGGAAATTCCTGAGCAAAGATTTGAAATCAGCCAGAAAATTTCTTCATATCTGTCATTAGCTAATATTTAATTTGGGAAGCACTGGCGCTGGTCTTGACACACAGTTACTCAAGGGTGTAGGGTAGGATCTTTGCTTTTTAACTTTTTCCATCTAGCCCAACCAACACAATAGTAATCATTGATAAAGAACTACAGTACAAACTGCTGCATGTTTTCATACTGGTGCATCCTCAGTTTGGTCAGTCGGTGTGACTATTGTATAAAGAGAGGGACCCTCCCATTCAAAGGACAGTAGTTTCTGCCTCCTAGCTGATTGGAGATCTCCTATGTGTCAGTAGACAACACTATCACGGAGACACCAAGCAGACTCAACTGACTCCTTGCTTAGTTTTGATCACCCTGAAAATAAGTGTAATAACCTCATATGACTTTTTTTATAGGCAATTTTGGTCTGGTCTCTGATAACGTTTCACCCACCAAAGCATGGTGATGTAGAATATCCTACCTGGGGAACAGCCGTGGGCTGGTGTATGATTGCCTTCTGTATCATCTGGATTCCCATCCTCGCCATAGTAAAATTTATCAAAGCTGAGGGCAGCTTCCTTCAGGTAAGAATCCAACCAAGCAGTAATTACCAACCCTGTCCAGACCCCATGCAGCCCCGCAAGCCGTCCAGACCCCATTCCCCCTCCTGCTCTCACTGCACAGCTAGAACTGCAGGATGCGGAGAGCCGGCAGTGGGCTGGAGGGGGCGAGGTTAGGGGAGAAGCAGGGATGGGCCGAGCTGGCAGGACATACAGAGCCAATTCAGGTCACGGCCCTGTATGTCCTGAGGGGACATACTGATTGGGCATCACCCTGGATCGAAAGCTGATTACAAAGGCTATGATCAGGAAGAGCCAGCTTCTGACTCAGAAAGGTGGGACTTGAGTGCGCCACTTGAACAAGTCAAAAGATTTCCACTTTCGAAGACTCTGTGGGGCCTACATATTAACTGCAGTAACTGGGGACATTTCAAGCACTTGGGGAGGCAGTCAGCCAGTTAATGCAGAACAGTGTGGGATGTACCTAGCGACACTTCCTGAGGTAGCATTAACTGTTCAGTATTACTGCTGTGTTAGCAGTTAATTCAGGATAATGACCGCCATGTTAAGTGTATGGTGCAATCACTGGCCGTTCTCCACCCATCTCATGTCCCCTTCCACAGAAGTGAGGTAGTTTTATAAGAAGGTGCCTAGTTTTAGGTGCTAAACAACATACATAAATATTGGCATTTTAGTCATTGATACATATACATGGCCATGTGCATGTGTAAATGACCTCTTATGAAATGCCAACTAGAGTATCAGTACACGCGTTGCTTGCATGGCATTTACTTTCACCGCGGGCATGCACATGAGCAGAGTTTGGGTGGAGCCTAGGACCTTCAAGCAAGTGCTGATGTTGATTATAGAATATGGTAATATACATGTGTATTTGGAAAAAAGTAAGCATTTTCATTTCCACCACTTCTAGGACTGGTGTAAGCAATCACACCTTATGTAAGACATGTTTTTTGTGAGAAATCCAGTTGGACCATTAGATGATAGAAGGGTAAAAGGGGTGCAAAGGGAGGACAAGGCCATAGTGGAGAGAATGAATGAATTCTTTGCTTCGATCTTTACTGAAGAAGATGTAGGGAGGTTGCCCATGCTTGAAATGCTATTTAAAGGTGATGTATCAGAAGAATTGAAAGAAATATCAATAAACCAGGAAGATGTATTACAACTATTTAATAAACTGAAGAGTAGCAAATTACCCGGACTGATGATATACATCCGAGGCAGTTGATAGAACTGAAATATGAGATTGCAGACCCCCTATTAGTAATCTGTGAACTATCATTAAAATCATCTTTACTACCTGAAGTTTGGAGAATGGCCTATGTAACGCCAATTGTTAAAAAGGGTTGCAGGAATGATCCAGGAAACTACAGACCGGTGAACCTGACGTCAGTAAGGGGCAAAATGGTAGAAACCATTATGAAGTAAAAAATTACTGAACATGTAGATAGTCGTGGTTTAATGGGAGAAAGCTAACATAGATTTAGCTAAGGAATGTCTTGTCTTATATTTTTTGAAGGTGTGAATAAACAGGTAGATAAAGGTGAACCAGTTGATATAGTGTATCTGGATTTTCAGAAAGCCTTGACAAGGTCCCTCATGAGGGACTCCTGGTGAAATTAAAATGTTATGGGATAGGAGGACATGTACTATTGTGGATCAAAAACTGGTTAAAAGATAGAAAGCAGAGAATAGAGCTAAATGGTCAATTTTCTCAGTGGAAAAAGGTGAATGATGGAGTACCCCAGGGATCTGTGCTGGGTCCGCTGCTTTTTAACCTCTTCATAAATGACCTGGGAATGGGAATAATGAATGAGGTAATCAAATTTGCAGGTGACACAAATTATTCAAAGTTATTAAAACACAAGAGGATTGTAAAAAATTGCAAGAGGACATTGGTAAATTGGAAGACTGGATGTCCAACTGGCAGATGAAATTTAATGTGGACAGGTGCAAAGTTATGCACTTAGGGAAGAGCAACCCAAACTATGGATACACGATGCAAAGTTCCACATTAGGAACCACCTCCCAGGAAAAGGATTTAGACATCATCGTGGATAATAGGTTGAAACCCTCTGCCCACTGTGTAGCGGTGGCCAAGAAAGCAAATAGAATGCTAGGAATCATAAGAAAAGGAATTGAGAACAAAAACAAGGATATTATAATGCCTCTGTATCGTTCCATGGTACGACTGCACCTTGAATATTGGGTGCAATTCTGGTCACATATCTTAAAAAGGATATTGCAGAATTAGAAAAGGTACAGAGAAGAGCCACCAAAACAGTAAAGGGGATGGAAGGATACCCCTGTGAGGAAAGGTTTAAAAGGTTAGGACTCTTCAACCTGGAAAACAGATGGCCGAGAGGAGATATAATAGAGGTCTATAAAATAATGAATGGAGTGGAACGGGTAAATGTAGATTAGTTGATGACTCCTTGAAAAAGTAGAAAGAATAGGGGACACTCAATGAAGCTACAAAGTAACCCATTTAAGGCTAATAAGAGAAAGTATTTTTTCACTCAATGGTAATCAAACTCTAGAATTAATTCCTGGATGATGTAGTAAAAGCTGTATGTGTAGCTGGGTCTAAAAAAGGTTTGGACAACTTCCTGAGGAAAAGTCCATAAACCATTATTAAAGAGGACCAGGGAAATCCACTGCTTACCCAGGATGAGCACTGTGGAACTTGTGTGCCTTTTTGGGAACATGCCAGGTACTTGTGACCTGGATTGGCCACTGTTAGAAACAAGATACTGAACTTGATGGACCTTGGTCTGACCCAGAATGATGTTTCTTATGTTTATTTTAGCTATTATTTTATAAAGTTAAATATACGCGTACTTGACAAAATAGGCCATGCAAACACACATTCTAGCTGTGACTTTATAAAATGACCCTCTAGGTTTGTAAAACAGCAGTCAAAGTCTGTTAACATGCTGCATTAACTGTTAGCTCAGCACCTTGCTCACTTAGCACATCTTAAAAGCTGCATTAGGCATCTGATAGTTTATTTTATTTATTTTTATTTATTTAACAGTTTTTATAATGCTTTTGTACCAAATTGGTTTATAATGAACAACAGCATATAATCTTTGGAGATTTGTTTTACGTAGAACAAGGGGTATATAACTTGGAGATAAATATGGGGGTTTTGTATATACATTTAGGTAATGTCATTTGGCCCAAAGTGTTCTATGAAAAGGTGTGTTTTTAGTAATTTCTTCATACCTTTGGTGGAGTGTGAAGATCTAATGGTTTCGGGTAGAGAGTTCCAGATCGTGGGAGCATATATCAAGAAGGCCCTGTTGCTTGTCTGTTGTGTACATTTGGTCTTGAGCGGAGGGATGGACAGGAGGTTCTGGGTTACAGATCTTCTTGATCTTGTCATGGATGCTCTTGTGATTTGATCCTTGAGATCGGTGGCAGAGAGGTTATTGAGGATTTTGTAGGTGGTAGTTATGCTTAATCTGTTGGGCAATTGGGAGCCAGTGCAGACTTTTGAGGATAGGAGTTATGTGTTGGTGACTTGATTTTTGTGTTAGGATTCTGGTGACGGTGTTTTGTACTAACTGGAGTGGGTATAGTGCCTGTTTTGTCAGCCCTTGATAGAGGATGTTACTGTAGTCAAGGTGAGGTATAATGAGGACTTGAAACACAGACCTGAAGTCGTTGTCTTGTAGCTGAGGGTGTAAAGGTTTGAGGAGTCTGAGTTTCCAGTATGCTGCATTAGCTGCATTCTTTGTGTGCAATCATGTTGAGACTGCTGTCGATCGCTATACCAAGGTACTTGATTTCCTTTTTATGGTAATTTCAGGATTATGTCTGGCGGTTTGAAATTTTGGTCTCTGAATAGTTTAGTAAATAGACCATGGGAATAAATAGGAGAAAGTAACATTTGACAAGTAGCTTTAATTACTCTACATTTTATTTTATTTATTTATTTATTTAGTAACTTTTTTATACCGCTGTATCTACCATTCACAGCAGTTTACATGGAACGGTAGAACAAGCAACTTTACATGGATCATAGGAAACAATAGATAACTCAGTTGGGTGCAAAATAACTATTTATGTGAATAACTATTTACATGAGGCTGAATTGGTGCTGTGGGAGATCCATTAAATGATGTGCTGGGAGGGTATATAAGAGTCTATGCCAAAGTGTTCCAAAAAGAGGGAGGTTTTTAGCTTATGCCGGAATTCTCCTAGGTCTGTGAGGGCACGGATTTTTGGGGTGAGGAAGTTCCAAATGAATGGTGCATAACAGGAGAAGTCTGTGTTGGTAGTGGTATGGTTGGAGTGGGTGAAAGAAGCTGGAATCGAGAGGAGATTGTGACTCATGGATCATGTCGATCTCTTGTTGAATGGTTATTGAAGAAGGGGGGGAAGGATGTCTGCAGAGAAGTAGTGGATGGTCTTGACAATGGTTGTGCGACTTTATATTTAATCCTCATGTGGATGGGCAGCCAGCGCAATTGTTTCAGGGGTGGGTGATGTGCTCTTGTGGGTGCGTGCCTGTGCTTATTTTGGCTGCAGAGTTTTGGGCAAGCTGTAAGGGGAGTAAGGTAACTTTGGGGAGTCCCTGGTATATTATGTTTGCATAGTCCAGGATGGCGGTGATGAGTGCTTGGCAGACTTTTCTGAAGTCATTAGGGTTCAACAGTGGGCGCAGGTGTTGGAGTATTCTCATCTTGAAGTAGGCGGCTTTGGTAACCTTTTTAATGTAGTGGTGGAAGCTCAGGTGTCAATCCAGGGAGATGCCCAAATATTTTGCTTGTTGCATTGGGTTAAATTGGCCAGATTGATGGAATTTGGAGGAGTGAAGGATGGGTGTTTGGTTATGAAGAGGACTTCTGTTTTGTTGGGGTTGATATGAATGTTGTGTTTGCTGAGCCATTGGATGGTTGTTTCTAGTCATCTATGGATCATGGAGTAGTCCAGCTTGGTAGTGGAGAATGGAGTGTAGATAAATATGTCATCTGTGTACAGATGATAGTGGATCTTGTGGTGTTTTATGAGTGTGCATAGAGGCTGGATGAAGATACTGAACAGAAGTAATGATAATGTGGAACCTTGAGGTAATCCCTGTAGTAGCTGGAAAGATTTGGAGGTTTCAGTTCCAATTCTTACTTGTTGGGATTGGTTGGAAAGGTATGATTGGAGTGGAGTGGAGGAGTGGATTGGAGTGGAGTGGAGGAGTGGCCTAGTGGTTGGGGCAAGGTACTTCAGGCCGGAAGGTCAGGGGTTCAAATCCCACTAGAGGACAGCAACCTTGGGCTGGAAGGACTAGGGTTTCTAGTCCCACAGGTGCTCCTTGTGGTCTTGGGCAAGCCACTTAACCCTCCATTGCCCATGTTCCCTGTAAGTATTAGTGTATGTGTCTCATATCCCCATGTGTTAAATGTATCCCCCAATTGTGTTGTGACCGCTTTGATTGAAGGATAAGGCGGTATACAAAACTGTCTAAATAAATAAATAAATGTAGTGCTGATTCTCTGATTCCGATTGAATGGAGACAGGAGCATAGTTGGAGTGAGTGATTAAATCAAATGCTACAGAGACGTCAAAGAAGATGAGAATAAATCCTTGGGTAATTTTCTGTGTGCCCTTGATTAAGTTATCCAGAAGGGAGGTAAGAAGGGTTTCAGTGTTGTGGAATGGGCTGAATCCATGCTGGTGCACGTTGAGAGGGGCATGGGTTTCAATGAATTCTTGTAACTGAAGCTGCACTGCCTTTTCTATGATTTTGGCTAGGGAGAGAATGCTCAATGTGGGTCTGTAGGAGGCTGGGGCCCAGGGGTCGATGCATGTTTTTTGTAAGGGTCTGATAGAGGCTTGTTTGAGATGAGTTGGCATATAGCTGAGTGTCAGAGATGCATGGACCAGTTGGAGAATGGTTGGGGCAAGTTCATGTCTGGTCATCTTGATCCAAGAGAAGTGGTAGGGGTTGAGTGAAGAGGTGGTGCAGTTGAGGTTTGCTATAATCTCCCTGGTGGACAAGTACCTGAATGTTGACCAGGTTTTTTGTTTGTGGTGTTGATGGGGTCAGTGGCAGGTAGTTGCTGAACTGTAGTAGCCAGTTGTAATGGAGGAATTATGCCATGGCATCAGGCACTATGGTGAGGTTAGATTTCATTGTTGTTTGAACCTGAAGCAGGTTCATGGCTATATTGAAAAGTTCTCTGGGGCGGTTGAGGGAGGCATATAGATTGGAGTGATATTCTTATTTTTTGCAGTGTGAGTGCACTGTAGTCTGCCTGTGCTCTTACATAGGCTGATAAGTTGCTTGGGTTTTTTTTGTCGTTTCCTTCTGTGCTCAAGCTGTCTGAGTTTATTTTTTTAGAGTTTTGAGTTGAGGGGTAAACCATGGAGCTTGGTGTAGTCACTTTATTCTGGTTGTGTTGTCCGGCATGATGGCTTATGCAGAGATGTTTGTGTTCCATTTGGAGATGAAGAGGTCAATACTGGTCGGATTCACCTGGGGAGGAGGTGGGATCATATTGGTGAAGGTGTCTTTATCAAAAGCCCTGAATCTTCATAAGTTGGGAGAGGGCGATTTGAGGATGGTTGCTTTATGTATGCATGGAAGGTAGAAGGTGAATAGGTTGTGGTCTGACCAGGGCACGAATGTGAAGTGGGTCTTGTGGGAAAGTTCTTAGTGTGGCAGGTGGTTGGAGTGAAAATAAGATCAAGGGTTCCTCATTTGCTGTGCATTGGTCCTGTGATTATCTGGTTGAGATGTAGTGCTTGGAGGAAGGGAGTGGCCTGGCTGTTCGCTAAGGAGGGAAGGTTGAAGTCACCCAGGAGGATGAACCATTTGTTTTAGTGGTGCTCTGATCATTCTACTTCGATGAGTGATGAAAGGTCAGTGGGCACTATTGACGAAGATTTGTGTGTGAGGCATAATTATAAATAGTAATTGGTTATAGAGATGATATTTAGAGTTCCTTTGGAGAATGACATAATGGCTTTGAAGTGGAGGTCTTTTCTAGCCATGATGATTACTCCTCTTCCTCTTTTATGTGATCTTGGTTGGTGGAAAAGCTGGTACGAAGGGATAGAGAGCTGGTTTAATAGGACATTTTCCTCTTCCTCAAGCAATGATTCCATTATGCAGATAATGTCAATATTGTTTTCTTTTATGTAGTCTGTAACTATGGTAATCTTGTTGTGGACCAACCTGATGTTTATAAGGGCGCATCTGAGCAGCTAGGTAGGGGGTGGAATGCTATTCATAGATGGGGGACCATGGGAGGGCTGTATGTTGATTAGGCTGTGAGTGTTCCTGTTCTAGGTTTGAGTATGGTGGGCTGGAGCCTATTGTCATATGAGTGATGCATAATTTTAGACAGTAGGAAAAGCAGAGTTTTAGTCAAACTGTGTCAGAATGGGTACTTAGGTTCAATGTTGATTATCTACTAGAACCAGACATTAAGAATTAAAGATGTCTCAAAACATGGGTTTATGATGCATTTATCTAATTGGTTAAAGCTCTAAGGATCAAGCCTCTGTTGCACTAACAATCTATAAATATGGAAAGAGGAGTGGGTGGTAGGATCCTCTTCCAAGACAAAGGGGCCCTTTTAATAAGGAGCGGTAAATTCTTGCACTTATCACGAGTTTTACATAAAAACTAATGCGTGGTAAGTGCAAAAGTCATGTGCTAACTGTTGGAGGCATCTTTCCGGAAGATATTGTACAGAAAAGTAACGGTGGCAGGCAGTTAACATGATTATAACATAAAAATACCACAGCCTAACAGAACCATCTCAGTAAATCATAAACTGTTTTGTTCCTTCACAGCGTTTTTCCAAAATTTGCTCACCAGCTCCTAACTGGGGCCCAGCACTGGAACATCATCGAGGAGAGAGATACAGCCATGTAGTGGATACTAAGAAGGTCAACATGGATCTCGAGATACCATCCATTGATCGTTATGTGACGGGTTACGATAACAAAGCCTACTCTTAAAGCAGTTGTGCACACTGTAAACACACTGGGCTGGATATTGTATTAAGACGGCTATGAGCTGCTATAACGCATAGACATAGCCACCAACCTCTAACCCCGGATATTCAATGAGGGAGTCATGCGTAGCCTTGGCATTGAATATCCGGGGTCACCTCACAGCTTTTGATGCCATGGTAGCTAATTGGGTAGCGGCGATATTGTACCGCTATCTGATTAGCTCCTGTGGGTAAAACTAGGCCAGCTTTTTTTGCCTAGTTTTACCCGCAGGTCACTAACCGGGTAGCAGTGCAATATCCGCACTACCCAGTTAGCAACTGTCTCCGCCCACGACATGTCCCGATGCTGAGCGGTTAGCATTGGGGCATATAGTGGAATTAGTAGGGGATATTCAGTGACACTTACCATGTTAGTATCCGTTGAATATCCCATTTAGCGGCATTTACATAGTTTACAGCTATTTATAAGAAGATTTGGAAAAACAAAAAACCCTCCATATTTAATAATGCATTCAGTAACCAAAGACATATTCAGTATATGTATGTATGTATATATGTATATTTGTAAATAGTTAACATATTAATATTTTAGCAAATAATGCAATGTTAATTTGATGTTTTCAAACCACAGAGTCAACATAGATGCTGCATTGCCCTTACCTTTGTGAAGTTGTAAACAATTCCTTTTTTAACCTGGCAATTACTGCTCTCCTCTAAGCCTAATAAGACCATAAAATGCCTTTATAGTCTGATTCTTACTATTGTAATAGGAGAGAAAAAAAGTTAAAAATACCTGCTGAAAGCCACATTAAAAATGAATAAAAAAGGTCAGTAAAATCTCAAATAAGGAAATAAACATTTAAAGTGAAGGGCTGATTAGTTCAAATGAAGTATCAAATAAGGAAACATGCCAAATAAATAAATCTTTACTGATTCTGAATGAATATGTGTGTATGAATGTATGGGGAATCAGAGTTCAGTTTCAATACAGTGTTAAAGGACTTAATGTACTGTACAAAGCAGTGTTGGTGCAGGAAGCAGCTGGGCCTGGGGCAAACAGAGGAGAGTCCACAGGAGATAAGGAGATAAAAAGCATTACCCAGTTAAGTAAATAAAACAAATACTAAGCAAACCTTAAAGAAAATTACCTGTAAATTTACTTTTATGTGTGCAAAGATCTGCTAGGGGCCTTAGAGAACTGAAGGTATGCTGTGTGAGTTGAAATGGAGGTAGTATGGGACTATTTCCAGACAGAGCTTACAGAGAGGATAGCATCCTCATGCAGGTACTTTAGCTGGAGGATTTTTGGGAAGAAGATTTCTGATGGAGAAAGGTGTGCCAGAGTGTGTCTTTGTAGGAGAGCTGTGAAAGGATTTGTTTGAACTGTAAGTAGTTGAAAATTATTTACAGGAGGAACATGAAAGGAGCTTGCATGAAAGCTGAAGAGAAAACAAAAGTAAATGTGAGAACTTTTTTTCTCTTAGTGACTGGAATCCCTGAAGCTCATTCAAGCACTTTTAAAACCAAGCTGAATGAGGATTTAAATTGATAGGTCAGAGAGTGAGAATTTGAATTCATTCATTAGAGTGAGTTGTGACTTGCTTTCTATAACATTAGAATCCTTCAAGCAGTGAAGGAAAAGTAAGGCTGAAAGTATAAAACTCACAGTGCAGTGAAATAAAAACCCCTTAAAAAAACTGCTCACAGGATTTACTTAATTCTGAAACATATTGAATTGTTTCAGTGAGGAAGAGAGTATATGTTTGAAAGAGTGAAGGATTGAATGTGTTTTTGAAGAAAGAAAAACAACTATTGCCTTATTTAAAGAATTAAATTTATTGGCAATTGGTATAGTTTTCCTGAACTGCTTGGCGTTGTAATGATTGACTCTGGCACATACCTAAAGAAAAACTGATTTTTATACACAGAGGTCTGTGGGAAGGAAAGACAGGGAATCTGAATTTTGTTTTTGAGAAAAGCAAGTTTTCTCAAGTGACAGAAATAGAAAACAAAAGAAAAGGTAGGAACGCTTTCTAGTTACACACACAGCTAGGGAGGTAGTTTCTTTTATTGATTATTTAGGATCCTAAATTGCAGCTGGACATTGCTGGAGCTGAGAGGATCCTAAGGCATCCACCTTCAAGAAAGCAGCAAGACCGGGAAATACGATTTGAGATAAATGACTGACACCCCACAGAGACTATGTTTTCTTGGGGTACAACAGTGCTGCATTAGTAATTGAATTTTTTGAAACAAAATGTATCTTTAGTTCAATGATAATGCCCATATCTCAAGGTTTAAACTGGTTAACTAATTCTTGCCTATTTTGGAAAGCACAATGTTGTACTACTGTTGAATAGAAGCATTGTAAGAATTGTTCATAGAAAAATACTTGACTACATTTATAAATATTGCTGTTGTTTATTTATAAAAATTGAAATGGCACTATTTTTCTAAAAAATTAAAATTAGAAATTTTTACAAAAGTTAAACTTGCTGAAGTGGTTCCTTGTGAGAGAGTTCTCATCCCTTGGTCCTCACTTCTTTGGTAAGTTCTGATTTGAATTTAAGGTTCAAGAAGTTGTAAAGTGCATTGATAAAAAAAATATATATATTTTTTCTAAAAGCCTTGATTTTCCATTGGTGGCTTACCTGAGATGACTCAGCCACCCCTGGCACTCACAACATCCAGATAAAGTGGAGCTTACAGTTTATACCAGCGATAAAACATAGAGGAAGCATTTATAATCTTTGTACTATTAAAACAAAGAGTGAGAAAATGCTAGAGGTAACCCTAGAAACAGGCATTTTTTGCTACAATTTCAGATCAAGGAGTAAAATTTTAAAAAAGCTTTTCATCTCAGGGACTTCACTTGTGTAGTCAGTAAGGTTTGGGGAAGGGGGCGGCGTTTCTGCTTCCCTGGACTTCCTGTTTGTCCTGAATATATAAAACACTTGGGGCCTTTTACTAAGGTGTGCTACCTATTAACACAGCAATTAATGCTCACTAATAGTTAATGTGGGCACAGCACTGGTGCAAGGGTATTGGTTGCCCTAGGCAAAGTTTTCGTCTTATGCACCCCCCTCCTCATGAGCATTGAAACACCACCCATCTCACTACAATTCTTTAAAAATGCATACTTGAACATTATAGGTGTAAAGATTAAACTTTGCTTTGTATGTATGTGTGTGCGCACTCTCCCTGTAGATAAGAGAATGTGCCACTGGCTCTTTGAGTTTGTCTGCTATCCTGATCGGTTGTTTTGCTTTGGCGGCTGCTGCTCTTTGCTGCCCCTCAGAAAATGCTGCCCTAGGCGACCACCTAGTCTTGCCTAATGGCTGTGCCGGTCCCGTGTGTGTGCTGTCTTAACAGTTGACTCAATACCTTAGTAGTTAGCTCACGCTATCTGCTGTGCTAACAGTTACAATGGAACGAGGTGCCAAAGGTACAAATTGTAAGCCTTTGGGGGCAGAGAAATACCCACAGCGCTTGAATGTAACTTGCCTTAAACTACTGGAAAGGCTTGAGCTAAATACAAATGCATAAAAAATGAAATGTGTGGATACGGTGTGGGGACTATGCCTTATAATTAATGAGTAGACAGTTACTGTGTATGAGCAGTTAACCTGGCAGATAACACAGAGCAGTTAACTCCCCCTCAATAGGTGTAGTTAAAAGCACTGTGTGATGTGCCATGCACTTAGCACATAGTATCCAATTTCTTTTACATTAACCGAATGGGAGGATTTTGAGAAAGCCCCCAAAAGATAATGCATGGGTTTAGCATTTATTGCGTGTTAATTTTGGAGAATGACATGCAGGAACTGCAAAATCTTACCACACTTTAGTAAATAGGGCCCTAGGGGGGGCAGTTGCACGTCTTTTGTTTTTACAACTAAAATTGCTTTATAATATTTTGTATTTCATTTAATACTGTAATTGCACAGTTTTTCATTTTAGGATACAGACTCCTTTGCAAGGAAAAGAGTTGTACATTTCAAATACAATTTAAAACATATTTTTTGAAGATGAAATAGTTGTTCTTATTTCTCAGTAATGAAAGCAACGTCAAGGATTGCTGCTCAAGTAATACAGGGTTAGAAAGCTGTATTCATGCTTCCATCAGCTATCTCAGATAATAAGATGGGAGAGTTAGAATATATAGCACTAAATGAGAGGTTAGATATGATTAGTATCTCAGAGACATGGTGGAAGGAGGACAGCCAGTGGGATACTATGATACCTGAGTACAAACTATATCATAATGACAGAGCAGATCAAATTGATGGAGGGGCTGCACTCTATGTTAGAGAGGGCATTGAGTTACAAAGGATTACAGTTTTGCAGGAAACAAATTACATTGTAGAATCTCTATGGATTGAAATTACATGTAGGAAGGGGAAGGCGATGGCAGTGGGGATGTACTATTGACTGCCTAATCAGAATGAACAAATGGATGATGAAATGCTCAAAGAAATCAGGAAAGCTAACAAAAGTTACAGCACAGTAATAATAATGGGAGATTTCAATTACCCTGGTATCGACTGGGTCAGTGGCATGGCAGGACATGCTTGGGAGATAAAGTTTCTAGATAAATAAATGACTGCTTGGAGCAGCTGATTCATGAACCGACAAGAGAGGAAGCCATTTTGGACCTAGTCCTTGGTGGAACACAAGATCTGCTGCAAGAGATAAGGATGTTGGGGCCACTTGGCAAGAGTGATCGCATTTGATTTAATAAATGGAAGGAGGATGGTAAGGAAATCCACAGTACTCCCTTTCAAAAGGGAGACTGATAAAATGAGGAAAATAGTTAAGTAGTAACTAAAAGGAGCAGTTGCAAAGGTTAAAGACTTACATAAAGCATGGGTGTTGTTTAAAAATACTATCTTGGAAGCCTAGACCCAGCTGTATTACATGCTTTAAGAAAAGTGGAAGGAAGTCCAAAAAACTATGTACTATTTGTACACTCTGGGGGAGAGGAGGGACAGGTTAGATATGATTCAGACCTTTAAATACTTAAAGAATATTAATGGACAAACAAACCTCTTCCAAAGACGGGGAAGCTGTAAAATTAGAGGGCATAACATGAAGCTACAAGGGGATAAACCGAAAGGCAATGTCAGGAAATACTTTTTCACTAAAACGGTGGTGGATACTTGGAATGCCCTCCCAATAGAAGTGGTGGGGGCAAACACAGTGACAGAATTCAAAATGGCATGGGCAGACATAGTGGATCCCTTTATAGCAACAGGATAAAATCAAAATAAGCATAACTATCTCTTATATCTGAACAAATAAGGGTGACCTACACCCCTAAACAAAGGCATGGGGAGAGGTGACCTGCACGGAGCGGCAAGTGCACTTACTCTTGCCGCCTTGCTGGGAAGACTAGATAGACCATACTGGTCTTTATCTGCCATCATATACTATGTTACTATGTTACCAGCATGATTTAATGGTGAAGTCAGAGAGGCGGCTGTTACCAAAAAAGCATCTTTCAGGAAATAGAAAAAGGAGCCAAATGAAGATAACTGGAAACATCATAAGCACTGGCAAGTTAGATGCAAGGCATTGATAAGGCATGCAAAGAGAGAATATGAGAAGAAGCTTGCCATGGAAGCAAAAACGCATAATGAAGACTTTTTCAAATACATTCGTAGCAAAAAACCTGTGAGAGAGTCAGTTGGACCATTAGATGATAGAAGGGTAAAAGAAGGCAGTAAGAGGGGACAAGGCTATAGCGGAGAGACTGAATGAATTCTTTGCTTGGGTCTTTAATGAGGAAGATGTAGAGATGTTACCCATGACTGAAGTGGTATTTAAAGGTGATGCTGTAGAAGAATTGAAAGAAATATCGCTAAACCAGGAAGATGTATTACAACTATTTGATAAACTGAAGAGTAGAAAATCACCTGGACCGGTATACATCCAAGGGTCTTGAAAGAACTGAAATATGAGATTGCAGACCTGCTATTAGTAATCTGTGAACTATCATTAAAATCATCTGTAATACCTGAAGATTGGAGGATCGCCAATGTAACACCAATTTTTAAAAAGGGTTCCAAAGGAGATCCGAGAAAATACAGACTGGTGAGCCTGACGTCAGTACCAGGAAAAATGGTAGAAACCATTATAAAGAACAAAATTACCAAACATGTAGATAGTCATGGCTTAATGGGAGACAGCCAACATGAAAATTAGAAAAGATAGGTCTTGTCTTGCTAAGCTGTTATATTTTATTAAAGGTGTGAATAAACAGATAGACAAAGGTGAGTCAATTGATATATTGTATCTGGATTTTCAGAAAGTCTTTGACAAGGTTCCTCATGAGAGACTCTTGGCAAAATCAAAATGTCATGGGATAGGAGGCAGTGTACTATTGTGGATCAGGAACTGATTAAAAGATAGAAAGCAGAGGATAGGGCTAAATGACCAATTTTCTCAATGGAGAAAGGTGAATAGTGGAGTACCCCAGCGATCTGTGCTAGGTCCACTGCTTTTTAACTTATTCATAAATGACCTGGAAATAGGAATAATGAGTGAGGTAATCAAATTTGCAGATGACACACCATTATTCAAAACTGATAAAACCCAAGAGGATTGTGAATAATTGCAAGAGGACCTTGATAAATTGGAAGAGTGGATGTTCAAATGGCAGATGAAATTTAATATGGACAAGAGCAAAGTTATGCCCCTAAGAAAGAACAACCCAAACTATGATTGCACAATACAAGGTTCCACATACGGAACCACCATCCAGGAAAAAGATTTAGTTGTCCTCGTGGATAACATGTTGAAACTCTTTGCCCAGTGTGCAGCCGCGGCCAAGAAAGCAAATAGACTGCTAGGTATCATCAGGAAAAGACTGGAGAATAAAACAAAGAATATTATAATGCCTTTATATTGTTCCATGATTTGATCACACCATGAATATTGTGTACAGTTCTGGTCACCATATCTTAAAATGTATATAGCATTATTAGAAAAGGCACAGAGAAGAGCCACAAAAATGGTAAAAGGGATAGAAGGATACCCCTATGAGGAGAGGCTAAAAAGGTTAGGGCTCTTCAACCTGGAAAAGAGATGGCTGAGAGGAGATATGATAAACGTCTATAATGAATGGAGTGGAAGGGGTAAATATAGATCGATTGTTTATGCCATCAAAATATAGAAAGAGTAGGGGTCATGAAATGAAGCTACAGTGTAACCTATTTAAGACTAATAAGAGAAAATATTTTTTCACTCAATGCGTAATTAAACTCTGAAATTTGTTACTGGAGGATGTAGCAAAAGCTATTAGTGTAGCTGGGTTTAAAAAAGGTTTGGACAAGTTCCTGGAGGAAAGGGCCATAAACCATTATTAAAGGGGACCCGGGAAATCCACTGCTTACCCCAGTACAAGCATTGTGGAACCTGTGTCTTTTGGGGAAACTGCTAGGTACTTGTGACCTAGATTGGCCACTGTTGGAAACAGGATACTGGGTTTGATGGACCTTGGTCTGATCCAGTATGGCATATTTTATGTTCTCATTATTTTTACCATATGCAGGAATCATCAAGATATAAGAACATAAGAAATGCCATACGGGGGCCGACCAAGATCCATCAAGCCCAGTATCCTGTTTCCAGCAGTGGCCAATTCAGGTCACATGTAACTGTCATGTTCCCCAAATGGTACATAGGTTCCACAATGCTTGTCCCAGGGTAAGCAGTGGATTTCCCTGGTCCTGTTCAGTAATGGTTTATGGATCTTTCCTCCAGGAACTTATCTAAACCTTTTATAAACCTAGCTACACTAACAGTTTTTACTACATCCTCCATTAATGAATTCCAGAGTTTTATTGCGCATTGAGTGAAAAAATATTTTCTCCTATTAGTCTGGTTTCCCGATCCTCTTCCTGCCATCCCCAGTGCCCCTCCCTCAGCAATGGGCCCCGGGACTTGCTTGCCTTCATTTTTTTCCTTTTTCTTCGTGAGTTCGTCTCTAGCACGTTTCATGCCCTTTTTAACTGCTGGCCGAGCCGAAGGTCTTCGACTTTGCGGGGATTCTTTTTGCCCAAATGGCCTCCGGTTTCAAAAGGTGTGACAGATGCTCCAAAAACATGTCACTCACGGACACCCATGACTGTTGTCTTAGGTGTCTAGGAGCAGACCATAACCCAGAACTCTGCTCTCTTAGTAAAAATATGTCCTCCAAGGCCATTCAGAGCCGTGAGCAGAAACTGAACGATATTTTCCGCAAGGCGGCCCCAGTGTCCCCAGTAGCTTCCCGCTCCAATAGCCTTCAGCCGCTGGGTCCCCTACTGCCGTTCCACAGACCTGGCATCACTCTGAGCAAGGGTCCCCTGAATGGGAGCGGAAGAAGATGAAGAAGGCCTCGAGGACCCTGTCAGGGGCTCTGGACTAGCATGAATGTTCTCGTGCTCGGTTTCTCAACCCCCCCCCTCGGCAGTCTCAAGAGTCGAAGAAGGAGCGACCACGAAAGATACCCCATACAGAAACAAAGGCCTCTGGCGATTTTGCCCGGTCTCCCGAGGGTCGTCTAGGCGAAGGCCACTATCCTCCTCAACTCACAACCCGGTTACCCCAGCATCGGCGTCGCAAGGCCCTGCTCCCAAGTTGGAGGTCTGAATACTGGCACTGGAGTGCAGTGTTTCTGCCTTCCTTGCTGCCCAGCAGGCACTGGTGCCAGGCCCCGCAGGCATGCACCCTGAGACCTCAAGGGCAATGCCTGTAATGGCTTTCCAGACTGCCGTGACAACTCCCGAGACCCAGGGGCCTCGTGAGGGATCCTGGCAGAGATTTCGATCTACAGTCCGTTCTTCTGGTGCGAGATCTTCCTGAGTCAGCGCCTCTGGCACCAGGCAGGCTTCAGCCTCGAGAGCCCAGCACACACCACAGGCTCTGCTCAAGCAATCTATCTCTGAGTCTTCCTAGGAAATTTCAGGCTGGGAGTCCAACGGGGACACTTCCCCTGAATCCCTGGCTCATCGGGATCTCCCCTTGGATCCTTCTCTGCCTGTTCAGAAGTGGCGATCTCTTCCTGAAGACACCTCCTTTCTGGAGTTTGTGTGGGACATGGCTCAAGCCCTAGCACTCTCCATGCAATCCGAAGAGGAGCCTCATGCAGAAGAGCTTGATATTTTACAATATGAGGCTCAACCGAGGGAATCCCTCACAGTCCCGGTTCCGCCCATCCTAGCCCGACTTCTCCTCCACATGTGGGAGACACCTGCATCTATCCCCATTGTCAGCAAGCGCCTGGACACCATGTACAGAGTCCAGTTGGGGCCCGGCTTTCGGAAGGCCCAGCTTCCCCATACCTCGATGGTGGTGGAGTCTGCCATGCAGAAGCAAAAGAGCCTAAAAACTCACTCCTCGGTCCCACCAGATAGGGAATCACATGCCCTTGACACCCTTGGGTAAAAGGCCTACCAAGGCTCCATGCTGGCATGCTGCATCCAGGGTTACCAGCTATATATAGGCATGTTCCTTCATGACCTCTCATGAAGGAGCTCGGAGGTTTCCAGGCGGGTCTCGATGACGATTACCTCCACCATTTCCAGTCCCTCCTGAAATCAGTGGAGGACTGTTCGAAGTACCTTTCTCGCACTGCATATGACAGCTTTGAGTCCTCTACTCAGGTAGCAGCTGATGGTATTGGGGCCATATGGCAAGCCTGGCTCCAGTCCTCAGACCTCAAACAATGAGTCCAGGAAAAACTGCTCGATGTACCATGTCTGGGCGAGCAATTGTTTGGCAAATCAACGGAGGTCAAAGCAGGGGAGATTGAGACGGAGTATGTCACTCGCACCCGTCTCTCCTGAAAGACTTCCTCTCTCCTGTGGAACAAATAACGGGGCAAGAAGCCTTTCTTCCAGAGGAAAGGTCTTCCATATCGGAGTTACCCACCTTATCCTCCGGCGCCAGCTCCACTCCATGGTGGACAAAGCAAGAGCAGCCCCCAGGGCCCGCATAAGCCTAAGGGACCCAAGAACCATACCCAGGCTCCGGCCCAGTCGGCCCCGGGTTTTTGACAGCAGATGCATGGCCGCTCGCCCTCCGCTGACCCAGCTGCCATAGCAATAGGACACCATGGCAACATGGCTCCATGCAGGAGCCTGGCTGGGCTAGCTGGGGAAGTGCCTGGACATCTGGAGGCATGGAACTGGGTCACATCTGGGTCGTTCAGGACCTATACCCCGATTCTGCTCCCACTGGGCTATCTAGATTTCTAGACATCCGGATGGCCCGGACATGCCCCGTCAGAATTGGCCTCTATACCTTTGCAGCTGCTCCTATTTTCCACATTTATCATAGTCTCCCTTTTGAAACCTAAAAGGTAGTACTGTGGATTTCCTTGCGATCCTCACTCCGTTTATTACATCAAATGTGATTCTGCTATGATCACTGCTGCCAAGTGGCCCTAACACTGTTCTCTTGCACCAGACCATGTGTTTCACTAAGGACTAAGTCCAAAATAGCTTCCCCTCTCTTTGGTTCTTGAACCAGCTGTTACAAGAAGCAATCATCTCTTTCATCCGGAAACGTTATCTCCCTAGCAGGTCCTGCTGTGACATTGACCCAGTTGATACCGGGGTAATTGAAATCACCCAATATCACTGTGTTGTAAATTTTATTAGCTTCCCTGATTTCTTTTAGCTTTTCATCAGCCATCTGTTCATTCTGGCTAGGTGGATGGTAGTACACCCCCACTGCCACTGCCTTCCCCTTTTTACATAGAATTTCATTCCACAGAGATTACACAGTGTGTTTTGTTTCCTGCAAAATGTTATCCTGTGTGACTCGATGTCTTCCCTAACATAGAGTGCAACCCCTCCACCAGTTTGATTTTCCCTATGATTGCAATATAGTTTGTACCCAGGTTTCATAGTATCCCATTGGTTGTCCTCTTTCAACCAGGTCTCTGAGATTGCAATTATATTTGGCCTTTCATTTAGTGCTATATATTCTAGCTCTCCCATCTTATTTTTTAGACATGTGTCATTTGCCTACAGGTATTTTAGAGGTTGTATTCAACTTAACAGTCTAGTTATCTGTTGAAAAGGTAATTTGGAATCTTTCAGCTCTATCTGCTCAAAGGAATCTTGGTTATTTTTATCTTTATTGGAACCTCCCTATCAGGATGCCCTAACTTCCCTCTTTTGCTAGTATCCTTCAAGGATACATCCTTCCGAACCATGTACTCTTGGGTGACTGTTGGTTTTCCCCCATTATCTAGTTTAAAAGCTGCTCTATCTTCTTGTTAAGAGTTAATGCCAGCATCCTGGTTCCACCTCAATTAAGTTGGAGCCCATCTTTTTGGAAAAGTCCTCCTCCCCTTCCTCAGAATGTTGCCCAGTTTCTAACAAATGCAAAACCCTCTTCTTTGCACCAGCGTCTCATCCACACATTGAAACTCCAGAGCTCTGCTTGTCTTTTGGGTCCTGCACATGGAATGGGAAGCATTTCTGAGAATGCTACCCAGGAAGTTCTTGATTACAACTTCCTATTTAAAAGCCTAAATTTGGCCTCCAGAAACTCTCTCCCACATTCTCCTATGTCATTGGCACCAATATGTATGAAGACAGCAGGCTCCTCCCCAGCACTATCTAAAACCTTGTCTAGGTGGCACGTGCAGACTGCTACCTTCACTCCAGGCAGGCATTTTTATTTAACAGTATTTCTATACCGTCTTATCGTAAAATTAAGGCGGTGTCACAACAATACAATCAAAAGTAGTGGAGGTGTAATTCATGCAGTGAAAGAAGTGTTATCATTTGCGTGTGTGGGAAAGTGTATTAGATTAGGCATGTTACCAGGCAATCCTCACATCCACCAGCCACCTACATACCTAGTGATTGAATTGCCAACTATAACGGGCACCCTAACCCTTCCCTCATGGGCACATGGCACGGGAGAAACCACCTCGGTGCGAGAGGTAGCACAATCTAAGTTTGCATTTGAGGCAATGGAGCATTAAGTGACTTGCCCAAGATCACAAGGAGTGGGATTTGTATCTGACTTCTCTGGTTTTTGGCCCACTGCTTTGACCATTATGATACTGCTCCACTCCTATCAATAAATGTATACGCAAACTGAAGAAATATGAGGAGAAATACTAGTCAGAAGATGAGGAGTAAAGCATTTTCCTGCAAGACCGCTTATTAATACTTGTTGATGAAAAGGAGTTAGATTTTGGCATGCAGGACATGCTTTGATATCCTCAAGATGGCTTGTTTCCAAAAGTAAACCTATTTTCTGTTGTGCTGATAGGTGCTTAAATCGATAACCTTTCATAGTCAGGGTAGTTGAATTCAATTCCTTTCCCATGAAAGGTTTAATTGCCACTGCGATTTTAAAACAGCGGTATCATTTGGATGAGAAGGGATGGGGAAGGCCTTTGTTTCTTTCTAAACTATGGGGCCTTTTGACTAAAACCCACTAAGCAATTAACACATATTTTAGAGGACGGTAATGGCCCATTTTGACATGTGGGCATGACAGCCACTGGCTGTTAACACATGCAATAATCACCTTTCATGCTAAGGGGTGTGGAATGGGCAGAGTATGAGTATAGTAAGTACATTGCAGTTAATACCTATCACATGCTGTCTATGTGGCAGTTAGCATGGGTGCACATAATGATACCTTTATAAATGGCGTTAGGTGCACCTGCTTTAATCGCACTGTACGTTAGAGTACTTGTCTGTACTGTAACTGTTGGGAATATGCTGATCATGCCCCTGACACCACAGAGTGGAGGAGTAGCCTAGTGGTTAGACCAACAACCTACTACTCAAGAGACCTGGGTTCTATTCCCACAGTGCTCCTTGGGTAAGTCACTTAACCTCCTATTACCTCAGGTGCAAACTTAGGTTTTAAGTCATACCTACATTTTATTTTTTTATTTGAGTGTGTTTTTATACTGCTTTTCACTGGAACAAAGTGGTGTACAGTACAACAACTGAGTTTTACATAAAACGGTGGAACTTAAACTTATAGTTAATTTCTATTTCCAAATGACTGTTATTTTAATAGTAGAACTTATATACAATAGAAGTTACTTGTGTGGAGGGAGATGGGGGTAACGAACAGTATTAACTGTCTTTTAGATGCATTGGGGGGGGGGTGCAGTTGGATGGGGGAAGAAGGGGAGGGTTATGTAATTGAGCCAAAGTGTTCAGTGAAGAAGTGGGTTTTGAGTAGTTTCCTGAATGTGGACAGGTCATTTGTCGATCAGAGAGAGTTAGGGAGGGAGTTCCAGAGGGATGGCATGTATAGTTCAAAAGCTCTGGGAACAATTAGTTTTTTCTTGTGGTATGTTTAGCATATGTATTGTGGTTTGTCTTTTTGTTCTGTTAGGGTTGGTGGAGTTCAATAGTGTTTGTAGACAATAGGCAGATTGTTTGTTGATGATTTTGAAAGTCAGGAGTAGAATCTTGTATTGTATGTGGCTGAGCAGTGGCAGCCAATGGAACTGCTTGAGGATCAGTACTATATGATCATTCTTAGATGCCCCTTGGATTATGTGTGCCGCATTATGCAGGGCGGTATTCATGGGGAGCAATGTTGTCTTCGGCAGCCCTTGGTAGATTGAGTTGCAGTTGTCAAAATGGGGTGTTATGATCTCTTGGAAGACTGAGTGGTAGTTGAAAGGATCTAATAGCGGGCAGAAGTGATGGATTTTGTGATATATTGTTTTTGTAATTGCGCTTATGTGAGACTTGAAAGATAATTGTTGGTCAAGGGTGATGCCTAAATACTTGACCTTTGGTTGAACAGTCACATTTATGTTGTTTAATGCTATGGAGGCTGGTGGTTGGAAATTAATATCTCTGGTGATGAATAGTGTTTCAGTCTTCTTATAATTTATTTTTAGGAAGTTGTCAGCCATAGGGAGATGTCTGCAAAACATCTTTTTATCTCTTCATATGTTGGGTTGTTGGTGGTAAATGGGGCGTAAATCATTATGTCGTCCATGTAGATATGAAAATGGATGTTCTGTGAATGGATGATTAAACATAATGGTTGCAGTTAGATATTGAACAGCAAGGCTGATAAGGAAGAGCCTTGTGGAACGCCTTGGATTTGCTGGTAGGGAGATGATGAGTTACATCCTATTTT
Source organism: Ichthyophis bannanicus (assembly GCA_033557465.1). Classification (NCBI taxonomy): domain Eukaryota; kingdom Metazoa; phylum Chordata; class Amphibia; order Gymnophiona; family Ichthyophiidae; genus Ichthyophis; species Ichthyophis bannanicus. The sequence continues at coordinate 134,026,823 of CM066036.1, read as the reverse complement.
GACTTGCTATTGACAATCGTAGAGGTTTATGTTTATGTTTATTTGTTTTTGATATACTTCCCTTTATAACATCAGAGCGGTTTACAATCATATAGACACTTAGGGGTATGTTTACTAAACCACGCACACGTGCGCGGCGCACACGTGCACGGCGCACAGTAGCGTACGCTAATGATGCACTTAAGTGCTCTTAAGTGCCCCGCACACGTGCGTGTCACACTAACGGGCCCCCGCACACGTGCACCTCACACCAACGGGCCCGCGCAAGTGTGCGGTGCGCTGATGTGCGATAGAGGCGGGGAAAGGCGTACGGAGGGCGGAGGAAGGCCCCCGAGGGGCGGAGGGACAGGGTCAATGGGTGGAGAGTGGGAGGGGAGAGGCTCCCCGCACAGGAGTGTGGCTGAATTTCAGCAAAAAAATACCGCGAGTGAAAACCTTGCGTTAGAGCCGATTTAAAGGGAAGAGAAACCATTTCCGTCAGCAATGTACAGCAAAACCGGGGAAACCTGCAAAACGTGAGCAGTGTGATACATGTGCACAGAACAAAATAGCAAATATAAATTGAAAATGACCACAACAAATTCCAAATAAATTATAATCCAGCTGGGCAACAGTGATATTAATGGGCAACCATAAAAAACACTCCCAGGAAAGCTCCAAAAAAAAAGAAATGATTTTTGGAAGGGTCTACACTCCGTAGACTCTTTCAAAAGCACTGCATTTTAATGGAGCTTTCCTGGGAGTGTTTTTCAGGTTGCCCATTGATATCACTGTTGCCCAGCTTGGTTTTGGGTTTTTTCCCCTTTTTTGGAGGTCATTTTTGAGGTTTATTTGCACCTTTGTCCCCATACAAGGTAAACGAGCCCACAGTAAAATTGTTCAGAGCAGGGTGTCTGACTCGTGCGGCCAGGTTTCCTATCTCCAGAGACTGCATTGTCTCTGTGGCCACAGTGTGGTGCAGCAGACACAGCCAGTGCCTGTAGGTCCAGAGGGTTACAGGTTCAAATCCCAGCTGGGGCTCCTGCCAACCCAGTCCCCATAGATTTACCCACCACTAAACAGTGATAGTACAGACACTCCTTTATTGCAGAGAACATAAGCATGGTTCCAACACCTATATTTTACCCTACACCGCACACAAACCATAACAATGGGCATTACCTACAGCCGAGTCCCCCAAATTCAGTCCTGGAGTGCCACAACTCAATCAGGTCATATGCTTTTTCCCAGATAGGGACATGTCTGCATGTTGGCAGAAGGGTACAGGTGGTGGAGGGAGCAGTGGCTGCAAACCATAGCAGACAGTGGCCTAGGCCTGTGCAGGCTGGCACCGTCCACCGCAACAGACAGGCTCTGTCGGATGTACAGTCATGGACTCCCCAGGGAACACAGCATATTTGTGGCAACACGGTGGTGCAGTGCACACAGACAGTGTATGCAGGAACAGAAGGTCACAAGTTCAAAGCCCAGCTGGGGCTACTGCCAATCCAGTCCACATTATTTTCCTACAACTAAACTGTGATAGTAAGGACAAACCTTTATTGCTGAGAACATACGCATGGTTCATACGCCTATATTTTACCACACCAAACACAGACACCATAAACAGCCGCATTACCTAGAGCAGAGTCTCCCAAATGCAGTCCTGGAGGGCCCCACACCATTCAGGATCCATGCTGCCTCTAATAAAGATGCCTGTGCTGCATATCTATGCACCACCCCCATGGTATGCTGATGTAGCTCATGCATATTTATGAGGGACAGCATGAAAACCCGAACAGTGGTTGGAGCACCAGGACTGGAGTTGGGACACTCTGCCGTAAAGCAGCAGCCAACAGGGCCAGACACACCCACACCCACAGGCCCCATTGGCCAATGCCTCGTGGAGAGGCAGGACATTGGGCCCTGCCTGTATCTCCCAATACTAGCAGTTGCATACCTTAGCAATGCCACCCTACACCTGGGTATATGGTACACAGCTATCAAACGTTGCCCTTGATAACTGGCAGATATCAATTCCTACGTTAAGCACATTATGCTCATTGATCTCCACCATAACAATCATTCTGATGTCTGCGGTGTGCTCTGCAGGTCTGGTCTCTGACAGTGTTTACCACCCTGGGGAGTGACCCCAAACAGTATTGCGTACCATATCCATGCCTGTACTGTGCTCAGGACTGGTGTGGTGGGTATGGCTGCTGGACTCCTCTATAGTAGCACAATGCTGGCATTGGTGTGGGGGTGGCTGTCTGTCTATCCAGTGTGTGGTGGCTGCAAACACCTTCCACAGCCCACACTGCCAGCAATGTTGCCAGTATTGGGCTGCCAATGTGCATAATGAGGAGCAAGGTACCATGGGTATAGGCCGGACAGGGTGGCCTGGCCAGGGTGCATCTGCACAGGGCATAGGGCACTGACTGGGACATTTTAGTGCCCGGCCACCTCCTACACAGACAGGGTGACCTCAGTATGTCCTGCTGAGAGATCACTCTCACCCTGACTGTGCAGTGACCACAGCATGGCTAGGCACCCCATAGTGCTATATAGTATTTCTCTCATGTGATAGATATGGGTTTCCTTTTGGGGCCCAGTCACTGATTTATCTGCTTGCTGTGTATGCTGACATCCCAGTTCTGGGTGCATGCACTGTAGACTAACTAGCACACTGTTTGCAGCTGGTATGTGTCTTGATGGAGCAGGGTGCAGCGGCTGATGACTTGCTGCAGGAGAATATCAGATAGTGGTGGGGTGCAGCTCACCATATCCAGGCCTAATGTCTGTCTGCTATTGTGTTATGGATGTGTATAGAGCTGCATTGATTGCCCTGTGGGGGTGTCTGTTCCTCAGCAGGACTAGGGTTGATGGTCCCCTCTACTGCCACTCTTTACAGGGAGGTAGAATGTGGATCTATTGATAGGAGACCCTGTTTGCCACCCTTGGCCCTGGAGGTGGAGGTGGTGGTGGTGCATGGCCCACCTAGGGGTCCATGGGGGCTACACCTGACTGAAACAGACAGAGATATCCAAGGTGTTTGTGCAGAAACTACCTATCTCACACATTAACACTGCTTTGGACCTCCGGCATGGCCTCTTTCAGCCATGGAAGGTGTTGTGGACCTGGTCCTGGGCGCCTCACCGCACCCTCAGGGTGAGCACAGTACCCGCACGATGTGACGGTGTGTAGCTACTCTGTGCCAGTAAAACACATGGTCAGTACCCCCTACCAGGCCGAGGTGGTGTGTGGGTGCACATGGTCACTTCCCTCTATCAGGCCGAGGTGCTGTGGGGGTGCATTGCCCATCTTGTGTTAATCTGTGGACAGCTGATTTGCATGTGCAGTGCATCATGGGTATGGGTGGGCTAACCCCATCCTGGTGACCACAGCAGACTGTCTGTGTGGTGACGTGCATGCTCTCTGCAGCCAGCCAGGGGCTTGCTAGCAGCTATAGAGCTGTAGCCCAATGGTTACTTCACTGCCTCTGAAGCCAGAGGTCATGGGTTCAAACCCACAGTGGGGTTTTTGATAGGGTTGTCCAACGCATTATCTTTTTTTAATGTACATATTTTGATGCCAGCAAAAACACCCTCAGCGTACTGTACCCATAAGGTGCCTCTGAGGGTGCTTTATAGGGCGCCCTATAGGGCACCTTATGGTTCCCGTCCATATAAGGTGCACTATACATTATCCTGTGACGCAACCTATAGGGTGCCCTATAGGGGACATTTTAGGGTGCTGTGGCGGACAGTGCAATTTATAATGTGCCCTATGGAGTGCCTTATAGGGTGCCTTATACGGCACCTTCAATTACGGCACGTGAGGGCGTGTTTGCTGGCAGCAATTAATAACATAAAATTAAAGTGCTGCAGGACAAAATATGTACTATGCAAAGCTGATGCTACAGCCAGCCTTATGTATTAGGCACACTGGGGAGCAAACTCATGACCCCTGTATCAGCAGTCAGTGCCTTAACCATTGTGCTCCACTGCTGCTCCTCCTTGCCTGTCAGCACACCTACTTATGCTTTTCATTCCTTAAACTGCACAGTGCTGCCATAAAAAACAGTACACTGACCTTGCGGTACCTCATACAGCACCCTCTAAAGCGCCCTATAAGCAACATTCTAGGGTGCCTTGGCTGACAGTGCACTTTAAAATGTGCCTTATAGGGCGCCTTATGTTAACACTCTTTGAGAGTGTGTTTGCTAGTAGTGATAATTAAAATGTGAATAAAATGCCTCGTAAAGCAATCTTCCCCATAATATGTTATGCCTCAACCAGCCTTGTTCATTGGGCACTTTGGGGGATTGAACCCCTGATCCCTGCACCATTGGTCAGTGTCTTAACCATTGTGCTGTGGTTCTGTTCCTGTGATTGCACATCAGCGCGCCGTCTTATGCCGCCCAATATTAAAAAGCCTCCTAAAACAGCGCGCTGCCTTATGCCCATCATTTAAATGGCTCCTAAAATAATGCCTCAGCCAGCTGTCTCCATTGGGCATTGTGGGGGATTGAACCCCTGATCCCTGCACCATTGGTCAGTGTCTTAACCATTGTGCTGTGGCTCTGCTCTTTTTCTTGTACTTCAGCGCGCCACTTATGCTTCCCGCGCAGCTATCTCATGCGCTAAGATGCGGGGCGCACATGGGCACCGCACACCTTAGCGCATATGTAAATTCCGGCTTTTCCTTTTCAGGACGGAATGCCCACTCCTTATATGGCACACGCACACTACCGCGGCACGCACTTTACCGGGGTTTTAGTAAACATACCCCTTAGAGTTTGGCCCAAGGCCGGAAAGGGAAAAGAACTACAAACATGACAGGAAAGAAGAAGCAACAAAAGACGAGGACAAGACAAAGCGAAGGAGATCAGGCAAACATAAATAATGTATGAATGAAACCAGTTTAGGATCGTGTTTTGGATTCTAATGGAGTGTGCTGTAGTTGATGGTATCAAAGGCCACTGAGATGTCAAGAAATATTAGGATGAAACCTTGGTGTACTTTCTAGGTTCCTTTTATTAGGGTGTTTAGTAATGAAGTTAGGAGTGTTTTGACACTGTGGTTTGGCCTGAAGCCATACTGCTGGGGGTCCAATGGAGCATGGGTGTCAAGGTGTTCCTGGAGTTGCTGTTGTATAATACCTGAATGTAACTCACCTTGTATTACCACTGGAAAGGAGCTAAATACTAATAAATAAATAAATAAATAAAATGCACATTAGCTTTCATGCTAAGTATACGTTAAGTGCAAGACCCTAATGGGTTTTAGTAAAAGGGCCTCTTTGTGTTTACATATTGTAAATACAAATCTAAAAGAAAACATAAGAAACAGAAAAACTACTGAAAAGCAAAATAGATCCTTCTACAAAACATCCCCTTAGCCTGCAGAAGAAGAATGAAAGCAAATGTATTCAGCTACACAAGACAAAAGATGAAATAGGAGCAGCATATTTTTTCTTATGCTGAGTAATGTTCAGTTTTCCAGAGAAAGGAACTGGTATATCCACATTAAACAATAGTAGTCATAGAACAAATGCCATCAGATAAACAGGAATAATCAATCATAACACATTTATTACAAATATATACATAAATAACCATAAAGACACCATAAAACCATGCATAAGATCATAAATACATAAAAAGCCCATATATAGGATCATAAAACACAAGAGCCCAACATGTTTCGGCTGCAGCCTGCATCAGGGGCACAAATGTAATAAGTATTGTTAAAACTGTTCTTCCAAACAGTGAAGCACAATCTGTGGAGAAGACATAGGTAAAACAAAAAGTCAAAAAATGATAAAAAAAACCTAAATCGTACAATATAATAGTAATAACAAAAAAATAAACAATAAAAACACACTTCTCCAAGAGACGTCCCACAATCTGGTTGGAAGTAACTCTTAAACAAAAGACATCCACTCTCACCTACAGCAAAACATATCAGCGACAACATATATCAAAGCCATTTAGCACAAAGCAATACAACTGAACCTTTCATTAAATAACACTTACATATACTGTAGGTATCCACCTCTCATCAACCAAATTGTTCACACTACAGGTCTTCATACAATGACAATGCTCATACACCTTGGCCAAGGGAACAGCTGAAAAATGGATAGACCATGTCCAGTTCTTTTCAGCTCTCCCATATGCATTTTGTTGCTTATGGGATTCTTGCTGCTGTTTTTCTAGCATGAAAAAATCTTTTGGCATTCAGTCATACAACCCATTCGGGAGTTTTGCAGACTAGAGCTCACATAATTTAGATTGAAATCAAGATATTTTGTTCATGTAATTATGATTCACTGGCAAAGCAATACAGAAAAAAAATGCTTACAGTGCCTTGGGAATAGATCTTACCACTTTGGGTTAGCATCACTTGGCACAGAATATGCTGATTATTGAAATACTAATACTATTAATACTACTATTAATCATTTATAAAGTGCTACAAAGCATACGCAGCACTGCTCGTAGAGCTTACAATCTAATCAAGACAGACGGTACAGAACAAGAGAAACAAGGGATTCAATAGGGAAAGGAGACACAAGGAGGTCAATTCCGATCAGGGCCCGTCTGACCTGTCCAGACATCCAAAATCTGGACGGGCTGGATTTGCAACTGATTCTGATCCCACAGGGGCTAGAATGAGGATCAGAATTGGGTGCAATGGGCCTGGACAAGTAGGATGTGCCCTGATTCTGTACCAGAATATCCATGCATTTCTCCGGTTAGCTCAGCCTGGGTTCCTGCATCAGCCCATTTCCAGTTCTAGCCCCCCCATCAGCCCATTTCCAGTCCTAGCACCCCCCATCAGCCATTTGGAGTCCTATCCTAGCCCCTCCATCAGCGCATTTGCAGTCCTATCCTAGCCTTCCCATCAGCCCTTTCCAGTCCTAGCCTCCCCCCACAATCAGCCTATTTCCAGTCCTAGCTCCCCCATCAGCCCTTTCCAGTCCTATCCTAGCCCCTTCATCAGCCATGTCCAGTCCCAGCCCCCCCCTGATCAGCCCATTTCCAGTCCCAGCCCCCCCCCCGATCAGCCATTTCTAGTCCTAGTCCCCCACCCCCTTCCTGAAGAACCCCACACCTGTCTGCTTGGCTTTAGAGGAAGCCGGGCAGGTCCTGGCTCACCTCTCTACAGTCGTCAAAGCAAAGAGTGCCATTTTTCTTCACTTCAGCAGCTGTGTTCTAATGTAGGCCGCTGGCGCGTTGAGTGCTAGGAAACAGGAAATGTCCTTTGACCTCCGACACACCAGCATCCTATATTAGAACACAGCTTCCAAAGTGAAGAAAAACTGCTCTTCGCTTCGGCGGCTATAGAGAGGTGCACTGGGGCCTGCCAGGAGCCGCTGTAGAGAGGTGCACTGGGGACTGCCGAACAGCATGTGCAGGATATTGCTGGCACAGGGCTCCCTGAAGCACGGGGCACTGTGCGAACAACATTCTCGCACAATGGATGGGTCGGCTCTGTGCAGGAGCCCTGATCACCCACACCGGCAGCAAAGTCCATTTTCCCTGCTGCCCGACTCCCAATCGGGCCTTCCGGTCCGGGATTGGGCTGCTGGGAACCCCCTGGACCTCTCATCTCTTTTGGTGGTCCCAGGGTGGATGGCTGTTGGCATTGGGGGGAACTTATTCCATCTCGGAGGTGGAATAAGTCTCCTGTCTAAGTAACCCAAGCTAGACGTATAGGGCTGTCACCGGAATCGGCCCAGCACATCCGGGTTGAGTGTTACACCTCTGGTCCACCCTCGTTCCTCCTCTGGAATGCCCCCTCCTGCCCAGGTACAGAGCACTCTGCTGTATGTGAGGGGACCTCTTTGGTGGGTATCGGACCTGGACATTTAGCGGGGCATATATGTCTGCCCCGGATGTATATTCCCGCTAAACCTGGGTCAGAATCTACCCCAAGGAGAATAATAGATTACAATGAGTTCATCAATACAGTGTCTTTCCATATACCACCTGCATCGATCTCCCTTTAAAGAAAAAAATCATGCAGATATGCCACAGAAGAATTAGTTGAGACTAGGGAGAGTATGTGCTGTTGACTAACTAAGGGGGTTATTTTAGAAGCCCTATTCATGCTTTGGGCATCTGAAAATGAACAGGGACTGTATCCAGAGCCATTTTAGAAGCCAGCTGTGGGGACATCCCCAACATTAGGATGTCCGAATCTGAATGGGGATGTAGAGGAGGCATGATCTGGGAGTTCCCAGGGATCAGAACATCCCCACCTGATCACAAAAACCATAGAGTGTGTAGAGAAGAATGCACTCTATCATCCCCAGTACTTAGCACAATTTCAACTATAGCAGTGCTGGATTTTTAACCCTGATTTCCCTGTTCCTAACCCACTAACCATTATGCTAACCTAGACATCTGGGTTCTGAAATATGGTTCTGGGAATGTCTAAGTAGATGCTCCTACGGACAACCCTATTGGCCACGTCCAGTTTTGTGAAATCATGTTTCCACTTGGACGTGCCTGCATTTTTTCCTCAGATGTACCAGTCTGTACTTGCGCACTGTGCGGCTGCATCCCTCGCACAGCTCTTGGTACAGTCCTGATTCTAAGTAATAAGAAAACAGCAGTGAGTTTACAATTCGTAGTATCAACTTGTTTTCTGCTGAATCTGGTCCACGTTTCCTTCAGAATTGTCTTGTTTTTCAGTATGATTGAGGTGGAGAATTTTGCCTAAGACTCCCGAAAATTATTTTCTTTATTTGTGATTATTCATTTCTGAGCCAGGATCTTTATTGTTGATTTACAAAATAAATGGCAGCACCTGCTTTCATGCTGTGCCGTGGAGCTGCACATGGATTTTCCACAATTCTAGGACCTAGAAAGGAAGGACAAGTCTTTTTACATTCTCTCTCTCCTTCCTTCTTGAAGCACCAATTGTAGTCAGAGATAGGCAAACTGCAGACAGTTCATTATCACCTGAAATGCATCCATCAAAGGGATAACTTTAAATAAATGCTATATGAGAGCTTGATAACACAGCTCTAAAGTACCCACCTGGTATCATGAGTGCATATATTATCAAGTTGTACCCATTTTATACACAATGGCCTTTCTGATTGGCACTCTGTGCTTTTGCACAATGTGCACGTAATCCTCTTAATTCCAAGGGAGGAGTTTTTGGCAAAACCTAAAAGCTAAGCAGAAGAGCCAGTCTGATATATATCAGGAAGAGAAAACTGGTACCTGCTGCCAGTACTCACAAACGAGACCACAAAGTGAAAGGTGTGGCACTGTTTGCAAGTTAATCCCAAAGACAAACTTCCAATTACTGAGATTACCATAAACAGAAGTGAGACAATTCTACAAGGAAGGACTGGAAACCCCCCTATCTCCCCCTTCTCATCCCAATGCACATATTTCATTTTCATTTTGTAAAGAGAATCAAATGTGCCAATGATCAAAAAATAAAAATCACTTCCCTGAGGAGAAGTACTCTCTTAGAGGTCATAGAAATCTTTGGGCAGGGTGAGCTAGAATTGTTCGATATATATTTGTGATAAGGAAGCACAAGACAAGTCCTAACTTTGGCCAGTATTTTGAATAATCCTGCATCAGGGCTAGAAATCAGCCTGGTCAGACATACCCTCAGGCAAATCTCAGTAGGCTACTATAATAACCTGCAACACTTATAACTGCATTTTTGTGATACCCCATAGTTTCATGGCTACCAGGTATAAACTTTTCAGCCCTTGATTTCTGTGAAAATACCACAATCTACAAAGATTCTAACTATCTCTGTAACTCAGTTCTTATCTTTTAGTGCAGCTGTGATATTGCACATTATTGTAAATAGGGCTTAGTTTTAATAGCTTCTTAGAACTGAATAGACTAATATTCCGGTACCCTGCACTTCTAAATCTTCACTAGGGCAACACCGACCAAACTGCTCACCAGCTCAAATCTTCCAGGAGAACTCAGACACCTACTTCCTTCCTTGTCATCCCCTCATTCGGTCTTTCAGCTGACCCTAAGACTTGAAAGCTTAAGTCTCCACACATGGCCCTCTCTGCCCCAACCTTCTCCCCTCTGAACCACCAGGTCATGACAGCTGGAGGGAAACAGAGATAGCTGCTCTCACTGTCCTCCTGGATACCAGACCTTCTCCATCTTAGACCAGAGGAGAGGCCATTCCTGGGATATGGAACTTGCACAATGTGTTTCATGAATTGTTAAATTTCCAGCCAAGTACATATTTTCACCTCTGCATATAAGATTTATCATGACAAATAGAATCGAGCGGATAAAAATCACAGGGGAGATATTCAAAGGCATTTACATGGTTTGCAGACCTGCAAACTGTGTAAATGCCACTAAGCAGGATATCAGCAGCAGTAACATGGTTAGTGCCACTGAATATCTGCGGGTGCTGCTGCTAACTGGTTTGCATCGGGGCATGTTGGGTGCATTCCAGAGCAGCACCCATTGCTAACCAGGCAGCCACAATATTGAGCCGCTGCCTGGTTAATGGTACACAGTGAAAATCAGGCACAGGAAATAGTGACCTAACTTTCACCGCACAAGCTAACTAGGCAGCTTTGTGGCAATCCGGGCAATCCAGATATTCAATACCGGAGCCTGGATGTGGCCCCAGTATTGACTATCTGGTTTAAAGTTCAGCGCTAGTGGCTAGCCGCTGTAGGAGTGCTAGCTGCCGGCGCTGAATATTGGGCCCACAATATTTAAACACATTCAAAAATTCTGCCAACAAAATATGCATTATGGATGGGGCTGGATCTTGTACATCCAGTTGGCGCACTTATTTGCAGTGATTTTGCCAGATTATTTCTTTTTGTGCATTGATCATCATTCCAGCTTGTAAGATCCAGGATAGGGCAGAGTGCTTGTGAATGTTGCTAGATTGATACCACTGGAAACTGAAGTCCTCCATTTATCCATAGAACAGGGACAGCAGTGATAGTGGTAGGATAAGCCTTTCCAGGCTGCTCTGCCAATATGCTTCGATCCTGCTGTAGATGGCATAAAGAGGATAGTTTGGACTCCATTCCTGTGTGAACTGACTTTTCTTTTGAGATCACCAACAATGGTACCAATCCATGTGATTATTGTTTTTGAAATATGGGCACCTATTCACTAGGAACTATACTGGGACCACCACCTTATTTTACATAGACTATCACACCTGAGTCAGATTTCAAGTTTTCATTGACTCTGCAACCCTCTTCCAATCCACTGTGTCATCCAATTCTTCCAGAGGTACACTTTGATTATAAACCTTGGACAGTGTCAGTCAAGCCAGGAATCTCACAAATTGTATTATTCCCACCCTAAAATACAAACGAAAATGACTAGTCATAGACATGATTTCTTCCGAAGCTCCTCCCCTTCTTGATTTTTCCTTTTAAACATAGTACGATTTCAATACCCATATACTAAGTCTCAGCATTACTTGCCGTTTATCGGTGGAAATGCAGTATATAAAACCTCTCAAATAAATACATACATTTAATTGTCATACTTGTCCTATACAATCTAATTTATACTTGCAAAATGGATATTAAACAACTTCAAAAACGCCAGTTTGAAATCTAAAAGATATAGCACTGAGACATGAGCTTTAAAATGAAAACTTTGCAGAGTGTAGGATTACAATAAGCTTTCTCAATTTCAACATTAGTGCAAAGCCAACAGTGATTGCTCTTTGTAAATTTGAGCCATCTGCCTAAGCAAAATGCAGAGCATGGAAACTGGTCAAATAAAGCGGACTATCTCCTCTCCACTGTGGGCTGTTCAGTGGGGTTGGGGAACGTCTGGATATTCCCTTACTTGACTTATAAAAATAGAGAAGGTGCAGCTTCTATCTTCTGTATCTCAAAAATTCATCAACTCTTATTCATGTCTTCATTGTATAGGTCAAATGTGGAAAGGGAAGAACAAGGGAGCAATAGAATGCAATGAACCCAAACGTTTGAGATATTTTTAAATTGTTATGCCTACTTTGCAATCTTTCGGAAATGCAAGCCAAAACTTACATATTGCATAACATTTCATCAATCAAGAAATTGAGCCCTTACAGCAAAGGCTCCATAGCATACAGGAAGGGTGATTTTCAAAGCATTTATCTTGCAGCTAAATATCTTACAATTATGGTGCCCTCACTCAATCGAGTATCTGAAAATTAAATTGCCCTCACATTAACTGGATAAGGAGAAGGCATTCCAGGGGTCCTTTAGGTAGGAATGCAAAGTAGTGTAGTGCATGCAGGACCTATTTTATAAAGACATGTGTATGTGTCTTTATAAATTACTAGCACACATCCTGCAGAAATCATGGGTAAAATGAAATCACGTATGCCTGTATTTTTTAAAGAACACAAGTAAATCATGGGCCCGATTTTCAACAAGGTGCCAAGGCATGGCATACCCTCAGAAAGATACCCATTCAGGAAAAGCGCTTGAATCATGAGTCATGCGACTTCAAAATGGCCAAGCATCGAAAATGCAGCACAAAATGAGCAGAGCGGCAGGCACCCAATGCAACATAGACGGGTAGGCACAGGATCCGGAATCCAGGATTGGAGCCTAAGGTTAGCCCGTATGTGTCCAAACTAGTGGCCAGAGAAGCGGGATGACAAATATGCATGAAGCCGTGTATTGCTCGTCCGGCATACACACCATCATGCAGGCCCCACAGGCTACCTGTGCAAGATCCCCCTGTAGCTGGGCGGATAGATGCCAGTGACATGGCGGTGAGGAGAACAGTGAACTTCAGCCCTGATGAGTCTGAGACCCTTGCCCCATCGGTGCTGCCATACAAGGGGGTGCTATACCCCAGGGGGGCCAGTGGCTGAACCTGCCCCTGGCCATGGCCATATGGAGAACCATCCAACTCCATCTGCAAAGGTAAGGAGGCCTGAAAAGGCTGGGGGGGGGGGGAGGTAGCTGAGCACTATGCTAGGCCATACACACCCTGAAAGGCACAGCTGTGTGTCTGCACAGGGAGACAGGGCTATGGTGCCAAGCCAAATGCTGGTGGCAGCCCCAATGTTTGCAGAACAGGTGTCAGCAGGGGGACGGGCCATCCATTGATACAGGTGCCATCCCCGGCTTCCCGCAGCAGGAGGCATATCCAGACACAGCAGGCAGGGAGGCTGCTGTACCTCCTGGTGGTGGTTGGCAGCAAAGCCACAGGGTACGCACATCAATGGCAATGCTCGGTACATGGAGAGCTGTGGTTAGGCTGCCCACCCCAGGGACACTGTTGGCCAGTGCAGACAACCTGGACACATACCCCACCCTCACCCCCCAGCACGTGTGACCCCGGCCCAGGAGTCTGAGGGGGCCAATGGCAGAATTCACATATGTGCTGTCTGTTTGTCCCCTGCAAGTGGATTTGCCACCACTGCCAGCCACCCCCTGTCCATCTGTGGTAGCATGTCAATCATGTGAAGCCACAGAACCTGACAACGGCGAGCATGCACAAACTACGACACCCTGTCCTGCATGGCGACTACCAGACCTTGCAGTGATGTGGTCCATGAGGCAGTGGATGCTCCCTGGCATGACATGTGCCTACAGCCAAGGCCATGCATGGCCCATAACCATGTACCATGGTGCCAAGGCAAACCTGCAGGCAACAGTTGGGAGCAAGGGAAGGGGGGGGGGGACATCTGCAGAAGTGGCTGAAGTGGCCAGAGGGGTAACACAGGTAAATCAGTGGCCCAGATTGCACTGTTGGCAGTGGCATGGGGCACATATCAAAGGTCCATGGGAGCAGTGGGTAGGAATCTGGTGCCAGATGCCAGACATATACCATCACATGCACCCCACACCTGCTACCCATGGGTATACCCTTGCCCCCAGGATGGGTAGACCACTAGGCTGAGGCAGGATACAGGTATGCGCAACAGGCAATATGAAAGCGCAACAGGCAATGTGAAAGCACACAACTGAGCCTATGTGTGTCCCCTCCCCCTTTTTCTCACAGTGAATATGGTGTGTGATGCACCCTAGAGGCCCTGAAGTACCACTATTGGACATTGTACCAGAAGTGACCAAACCAGCTGCAGCGCATCATGGAGAAGCTGATGGCTGAGGAAGGTCAGTGGGGTATAAAGTGGAGCCCAGCAGATGCAGGGAGTGGCAGTCATGGCTGCCGGACAGGTACAGGCAGACCACCTGGTGGCAGATCCCCCACACTCAATTATGGGGATGTGCTTTGGGCAGCCATACCATCCCCTGGTGCCACTATCCTATGTGTGCACCAGCAAGCACCCAATATGTACAGGGACACACACCACCAGTAGTGGCCCCAGGTATACCTGCCCACACTGCCCCCTGTGGGTACTCATTGCTCAAGAGGGCTGGAAAACCATAGCTGGGCATGTGAGGGGGAGAACAGAGCTGACTGGAGGTGGGCAAAGGGGAGGTTGTACCCCCAAGGCCTGAAGATAGGTTATGAAATGCATGTATGACCCCCCAGAGATGTGCCCGTCCCACTCCATGGCCACACCTGTGTGGACCATTAACCTATCCTCCCTCTTCCCCCACAGCTGGTCCCAAGGAGGCCCCAGATACCGCTGGCCCACAACAGGCACCACCCAGGAGCAGCAGTCCAGCAACCTGAGGTGCAGAGCCCAGTGAGGTGCAGAGCCCTGAGGTGCAGAGCCCAGTGATACCTCCAGCAGTGATGGGGAGGGGGAGTCCAGTGACACTGCATTGGAGAACAGCACTATGGAGAGGGAGGGCAGTGAGGGGGCCAAGGCGCAGCAGCAGGATGGGGAGTCTGAGGAGGAGGAAGGATCAGAGGACCAGGGACAGGGCTGGGAGTTGGAGGGGGAGGAGGGATCAGAGGGCCAGGGGCAGGGCAGGGAGTCTAAGGAAGAGGAGGAGGAATCAGAGGGGTGATGCAGGCACCACCCACCAAGCACCCCAGATATGGTGGTGTGCAGCACACAGCCATCAGGTACCAGGTAGGGGTGTCAGAGGAGGAACTGCACCCCCTGACTGTGCCCCACAGCCATACCTGCCGATATCCCTACCAGGGGGCATGTGCCCACCTCATGGCTTGGCACAGACCGAGTGCAACAGGCAGTGGAGCCATGGTTCACCTTCTGTAGCCGTGGGCCCCCACAGCCACCCCAGCACCCATAGGCACTCCATGGTCATGCCACACCAGGCCCCTCTGTGCCACACCCCCTTGTCTATCTGGTGACTGGGCTCTGGCGGCAGAGATGCAGCTCCTCAGGGAGGACATGTGGACTTCAGCACGGACCATCGGCATGCACCTGCATGCCCTCACAGCTGCAGTGACAGGGCACAAACAGGGCCCCCTTGCACCAAAAGCCATCCCTATGCCAGGGATCACCTTGTGATGGGCCATAATGGGGCAGACCACGTGGCCACAGACATGGGTGTGCAATGTCCCCATTGCTGTGTGGACCACTGTTGTTTTGAACCATTGTTAGTTTTGTATTGCTGTTGCTACCATTGTTATATTTATTACAGGTTTGCACATAAATTGCCCCCATTTTGAAATCACAGGGCATTGTCTGCTTTGTGGGGGTAGGGTGGCATGTCTGCACGAGTGGTGTAGGGGACCATGGGTGGGGGTCTGGGGGTCATGGGCATGGGGTGTGTGCCCTGTGGGTCAGGTCCATGTGGGTGGGTATGGCATGGAGGTACTGCATGTGCAGAACAATGGTGGCCCCATCTCTGCACAGGTAGCACCTTTGTGCCATACCCATGCAGAGCAGTTGCTGCTGGTAACACCTCTGTGCCATAATCATGCAGAACAGCTGCTGCTGGTAGCGCCTCTGTGCCATACCTGTGCAGAACAGGCAGAGGTAAGCATAGATGCGGCACAGCAGCACTACATATGTAGGACACCCCCTGTCCCATGGAAGCCCACTATTGGAGTGACACCGTGCTCCTGTCTGCATGTTGCGGCAGCCGTGCCTGCATACTGTGCTATATGTCCTATCTGGGTATTAACGTCTGCACATCCATGTACGTACATGTTGCTGTTGTGCAGTGGTGTGCGACTATGATGTCCTAAGGTGGTTAATTGTCACACAGATTTTCATACTATCGGCAATCAGGAACTTACGCGGGTACCAGATATGCCTTTGGATGGGATGTGGTGAGGTTGGACATTGTAACCACATATCTGTTAAAGGGCCTATGCGGGTAGTCTGACACTGCCATAGCACCTGAGCTACATGATGGCAGACAGCACTGTACCTAGCCCTGTGTGAGTGGTGCAGCCGCACAGGATGCAAAATGATTAGGGACACATGTTGGCCTCTGGCCCTGGCTTGCCCCCCCATATTGCCCTGCCACTGCTACTACGTTTTTGTTTTTCGGATGCGGCAGCAGCAGCAGCAGCAGTGAGACAGACCCACGTAAGTAGGCAGGATGGGTCCCTCCTTCCCTTCTCTGATATAGGTTGTGTCAGAGGAGGGAGGGACCAGGCCAGTACAGCATTTGCGACTCTCATCAGAGAAGGGAAGGAGGACCCCGACCTGCCTACAAACGTGGGTCTGCCTCACTGCTGCTGCCGCCACCTCCGAGAAAAAAAAAAGTTGTGGCAGCAGGGAAAAATGGGGGGGGGGGGGGGGCAGGCTGGGGCAGGCAACCGGCAGGAGGGGAGGCATGCTAGAAGAGGAAATAGCACAGGGCACAATTATGGCTTGGTATGGTCCTGATGGCAGATACGGCTCTGAGAGGGGCAAAACAAACCCAGAAGGCAAACTTTATGTCCTCCGAGACTGCGATGGCTCTGGGGCTTATCCTGAAGCTGCACACTGCTCTCTTTGCGGCAGCGGATGCCAGTTCATAGCTGTCAGCATGGCGTGACATCATCAGGAGGATCAATGCCATCCACCACCACCACAGGGATGTGGAGAATATCAAGAAGAAGTGGCAGATGGAATGGTAGGCTGCGAAGGAGAAGAGGGCCAGCAACAGCAGACTGCCACCTGCGCAGCAGCGCAGACTCACCCCTCTGGAGGAATAGTTGCTGCAGTTCATGGAGGAGGTTTCCATTTCAGGGGTTGTGGGCTTTGATAGTTCCACTCAGGCACACAGGAGGGTGAGTAGGGTTGCCCCATGGCCTGGGTGGCATAGTGACAGCCATGGTTCTGTCCACCCAGGGCCTTCCTGTCTGTTGGACCTTGGGTCCTGTGTGGGTTGGGGATGGTGCAGACCAGGAAGCCACCTGCCAGTTCCATAGTGGGCCTGGTGACACCCCATAGGCCAACCTGGC
Organism: Ichthyophis bannanicus; assembly: GCA_033557465.1. Taxonomy (NCBI): domain Eukaryota; kingdom Metazoa; phylum Chordata; class Amphibia; order Gymnophiona; family Ichthyophiidae; genus Ichthyophis; species Ichthyophis bannanicus. The sequence goes on along the minus strand of CM066036.1, from coordinate 134,009,563 downwards.
AACCCATGTCACTAACTCTGCCACCTTTGCTCTCCCACAGAACTGCTAGGGACCCTACCCTCACAGTCTGGAAGCGATGCATCAGGGGGAGCCTCACCACCCACCGCGGATGATGCCAGTGCTCAGCCAGGATGCAGCACAGCCATAAGGGCCAGTGTGTCTGCCAGGGCAGAGGTTCAGTATGGTTCACAACCCAGGGCAGGGGAGCAGTCCGGTGCACCACCCAGGGCAGAGGAGCAGGCCGTTGTGTCTCCCAGGGCAGTGGATCAGGCCAATATGTCTGCCAGTGCTGGGGAGGTGGAGACGGATGAAGCCCTATTCACTGAGCTGCAGTTCACCATCCTGGATGGCCCTGTGGATGCAGGGGGCACTGATCTGGATCAGGGGCTACTGCAGGAGGGTGCATGCCTAGTGGCCAGCACCAAGGACATGCGGTCCAAGCTGCATTGTATATGGAAGGACCTGCAGGCAGCCACACAGGTGAGGAAGGCTAAGTTTGAGGTGTGGCAGGAACACCAACTGCGAGTGGAGCACCATCTGCAGGGACACCGGTGTCTGATGAGGGAGATGGCAGCATACCAGACAACGATTGCTGGTTCCTAGTGCAGTTTGGTAGGCCTCCTACGGGCACAGGGGGTGGGGGCTGGAGCTGCCAGTGCACCAGCACAACTACCTGGTAGCCCTGAACCATGTGCAGCAGCCTGCCTTGATGGGGAGGGTGATGATGCTGCCAGCACATCATCAGACATCGCGCCACTGCATCACAGTGCATGTGCCAGCAAGTGCTCATGGCCAGCTGCGTGCCTGGGGACAGGGGACATATGTGGGGAGAAAAAAACACTCTGCACATGTAGCATCATTGTGAGCACTTTATTAGTGAATGTGTGTATCCTATACAGGTGATGGTGTGGGGCAGTCACCTCAGAAACTGTCTTGTATCAGCCACGCATGGTGGGCCAGTACCTGGGCCTAATGCTGGCTCCTGGCCTAAGCGCCATCATCATCTGCTGCCTCTGAGGCCTCCCCCTCCTCCACAGCCATGGGCTCTGGGTCCAGAACTCCCGCATCTGTGCAAGGTTGTGGAGTATGCAGCACAATGCAATTATCTGCCATACATGCTCCAGGCTGTAGAGGTATTCCCCGCTACTCCTGTTGAGGTACCGGAAGCGGCTCTTCAGCATCCCTATTGCTCGTTCCACAGCTGCCTGGGTATGCTGATGGGTGGCATTATACTACTCCTACTGCCAGTTCAAGGGGTCAGTAGCCAGGTCCTCAGGGAATATCCACGGTCGCCTGTGGGGGCAATGTGAGATGTGCACATGTGTTGGTTATGGTCTATGGTCTGTTACAGACAGCATACAACACACCATCTACTAGCAGGGCAGGATGCAATACGCTGTGGCAGTGAGAGGACACCAACATATGGCTTGTGCGGCAGTCAGGCATTTGGGGCAGGACAATGGGGGACAGTGACATGGGCTAGCCTGTTGGAAATTGGGGAGGGGTGAAGGGGCATGGCACAGAGATGTGGTTGGGGGGTCTGCTGGCTGGGATGGGGCAGACATGGATGTGCCCTACACGGCCTGCTGTCATATGGCTGCATTACATGGTGCCAGCCCGCACTCCTCCATATTAATTTATTTATTTAAATGGATTTGTATCCCGCCTTATCCTAAAATCAAAGCAGTTTTCACTTCACACAATTCAAATTGTACAGGGTGGGGGTGTCAGCATGCAGTGCTTGGGTGGTAGTGTTTGTGTGGGTGTACACATATGTAGCTTAATTAATAGATGCAATATATACAGGTTGAGCTATTTACAATGTATTATATACAGTGGGGGGGGGGGAGGGCTAGGGAGGTGGGAGGGCACTTGCAGGGCAGAGGGGGTACGGTCAGGAGCAGTAGGTGGTTGGGGTCTCTGGACAGGTTATGTGATGTCGCCATAATGCTCTATGAAGAGTGTGATCTTGTGTAACTTTCTAAAGTCCTTCATGTCGACAGTTGATCTTAAGCTGGCAGGGAGGGAGTTCGATATGGTGGGTGCTGCCAGGGATGTTGCTCTCCTTGATGTTGTTTGCCTCGTTTTGGTGAAGTCTTTAGGGTTTGTGATGTTGTCGGTGGTGCCTCTCCTCCTGGGTCTATTGTTTGGGTCAAAACTGGCGATGGACTGCAGAACTGTTTGCTGATAGGCCCTGTTTGACTTTGAAAATGATCAGCATGATTTTAAATTTGATGTGAGTTGATCGGAAGCCAATGTAGGAGGTTCATTATGGGGGTGAGTGGCTCAGTGGTTGGGACAGGTTTCCTCAGGCCGGAAGGCCAGGGGTTCAATTCCCACATGGGAACAAGCAACCTCAGGCTGGAGGGACTGGATCTCTAGTCCCATGGCCACTCCTTGTGGCCTTGGGCAAGCCACTTAACCCTTCATTGCCTCAGGTACACTTAGATTGTGAGCCCTTCGGGGACAAGGGAATAAAAAGTACCTGATAGAATACATGTAAACTGCACTGATTCTAAAGAGGGCGGTATAAAAATAAATAAATAAATAAAAATAATAAAATGTTGGTGCATGCTGTCTGCTCTTGGCCATTGAGATTTCCCTGGTTGTCTCCACAATGTGTGACATAGCTTGCTGTGTGCATGGATTGGTGGAATAGCAGCGCATGTGCATGCAGTGGTCATCATGTGTTGCAATACATACGTAACACATACATCCCCACCTGTGTGCATTACAAATAGCATCATACTATAGCAACTGGTTGTTGTGGGCTTGTCCTGGGGCTCACATATATGTGCATTCACTTAGCAGCCATGCATCTCTGAGCTGGCCCCCAGCTGCTGCCTGTCCCAGGCTGGATTGGCAAAGGACAAATGCATTGTGACAGGACCCCAGGTAACAGGCACACACATCAGTAAAAGTCATGTTGGCATCCACAATGATTTGCATGTTCATTGATGTGTAACCATGCCTATTCTGATATGCCCTCTTCTCCAGCCGTGGTGCCCGCAGTGCAATGTGGGTGCAGTCTATACATCCAAGCACTGATGGGAATCCAGCAACTTTGTAGAATACCTGCATGGTCTCTTGCCGCATCGGTTATGTACGGGGGAAAGCTATGAGGTGGAGCATCCTCTGCAGCAGGGCCCTGGTAAAGGCACTTATACAGTGGATGGCAGTGGACTGTGTGATTCCAACAGTCACCCCATCACATGCTGGAAGCTGCCAGTTGCCAGATATCTCATGGCAGTGGTCACCATCATAGCCACTGGCAGGGCCTCACTTCTGGAAGTGGAGGGCTCCAGGTCGACACTGAGTAAGCTGCACAACTCCATTATCATTGCCCCGTCCAGTCTGTATCTCTGGTAGATCTCCTCCTCTGTCAATTGCAGGTAGCTCACCCTGGGTCTGTGTACACATGGGGCATGGTACCTGTGTCTTGGGTGCTGGGCTACTGCCTGCTGACAGATACATACTGCCTGCCTCAACCTCTGCTGTGCCTGGGTATGGCGAGCACATCTCTGCCTCTGGAACACCATGTGCATGGCCCATATGGCTTCAAGACCGGTCCAGCAATACTTCACCTCTACACGGTTTGGGTACAGGCTTGCACACGCTCTCCTTGCTGTACTTTGCACCAGGGGCGGCTCTATAATGAGGCGAAGTGAGGCAGCTGCCTCAGGCGGCAAAGTCTTGAGGGCGGCAAAAAATGCTCTCAAAACAGCCGCCTCACTTCGCCTTCAAAAGTTAAAAAAAAATCCCAAAAAAAGAAGCGCACAAGTTGCTGCCGAGTCTGCTTCTAACTTTAAATTGTTACATGTAACTTCCTTTGGGGATGGGACAAAGCTGCACGGGGTCTTTCACTGATGTGGGAAGGCTCCGCAGCAGTTATGTTTTTGTTTAAAACTGCAGTCACAGCACAGCAGTGGTTTTCTAAGAGGCAGGGAGCCACGGCTGCCTGGAAAAGGAGGGTGAGTTTGCCACTGCCACCCTTCAAAAAAACAACAACAACAAAAAAAACAGAGGAGAGGAGCCACTGCCGCTGCAGCAGCAGCAGCAGGAAGTGCTCCATGGCCACCCCGGCAGAGCCCTCCTGTCTCCCTCAGCGCAGCTTACAGAGCCGTGAAGGGCAGAGCTGGAGTGGCCCCGGGACACTTCCTGCTGCCGTGGCGGCAGCAGCTTCAGCAGCCAGCTTCTTTTTTTTTATTTCCTGGGGTGGGGGGGGGGGGTTAGGACTTGTAATGGGCTGATGAGGGGGTAGGATTGGTAATGGGATATGGGGGTTCTAGGACTGGAAATGGGCTAATGGGGGGGGGTTAGGACTGGAGGTGGGCTGATGGGGATGTTTAGAACTGGTAATGGGCTATGGGGAGGCTAGGACTGGAAATGGGCTGATGGGGGGTTTAGGACTGGTAATGGGCTATGGGTGGCTAGGACTGGAAATGGGCTGATGGGGGGCAAGGACTTGTAATGGGCTATGGGGGGCTAGGACTGGATGTGGGCTGATAGGGGGTAGGACTGGAGGTGAGCTGATGGGCGGTGTTTAGGATTGGTAATGGGCTATTGGGGGCTAGGACTGCAAGTGGGCTGATGGGGGGGATAGGACTGGAAATAAGCTAATGGGGGAGGGGAGGAAAGTGCTGCTGGCCCTAGAAGAAAACTAGGGGCTGGGGCTACAAATGGGCTGATGCGGGAGGATGGTAGAAGGGGGCTGGAAAGGAGCTGACACCTGGGATGTACTGAAGGGGGACTGGAAGGGAGCTGACACTTGGGGATGGGAGTGGTAGGTGGTTGGGTAATGGGGAGAAGGCGGGAAGGGAGCTGATATGCAAATGGCACTGGAAGGGGGATGGACAGAGGGTAGGGTGACTGGAAGGGAGCTGACCTGGAGGGTGGCACTGAGAGTGGATGTGAGCTAATATCTGGGATGGTATTTGGACTAGAAGGGGCTGGACAGTGGGGAAGGAGGGGGACTGGAAGGGAATGGACACCAGTTGCAGTCGTGGGAATGCAAGGCAGTTAACATTGAAAGGTACTGGGAGGGAAGGACTGGAAAGGGGGCTGATACTGGGGAGGGTTACTAGAACTGGAAATGGGCTGAAGGAAGTAAGTGAAGAAAACAAAAGAAGAGATAAGAAATGGTAGATGGACCATGGACCATAGACCACGGAAAGAGAGCTAAGAGAAGACAGGAGAGCAGAAGCCTCAGGTCGGGACCAGCATGATCAGAGAATAAAATGGTCAGATGACAAATGTAGAAAAAATAATTTTATTTAATTTTAGTGATTGGACTTTGTGCTATTTTTATATTTTACACAGTATTGGGGAACTGCATCTCTTATTTATCTAATGTTGCACTGCATGTGGACGCTGGCTTCTTGGGGTTTCAATTTAAATTTAGTCTATATATTATTATTTTTACTTTAGATTGTGGTTACTTATTCTGTACTTGGTGAGGGTCGATGTTGCAAGTGTGTGACTGAGTTCGGGTGTTCTGTTAACATGGAGTTTGTACATAAAGATCTATACTGTACTGTAGTAATTCGTCTTGTTCAGCTTTTCAAATATGTGTATGGATGTTCCAGGGCCCACTGTAGTATTTACAGTGATGCTTTTTTTGGATGGGCTCCTTACGTGAGTTTTGGAAGTTTGTGCTGATATGGTATGGTATGGTAGGTTTGTTCTTTGTTGTAGGGTTTTGTATTAGTTCACAATATGCCTGGTACTGGAGAATAGTGGTGGTTGTTGTTGTTGTTGTTGTTAGTGAGATGATCAGAATCAGATTTTTTTTTTTAAATATTGAGTTCTATGGGTGAATGTCCTGGTTCTGCTCTGCACCTACTGTGGATGCAAAATATATGTTGGAAAATAAAAAGCAAAACCATAACGCAGTTTATAACAATAAAATAAAAATGAGTTATAATTTAGTTTTATAAACTGTGCTGTTGGTTCTTGCTGTCTTTTAGTTCCTTGATGTGCAAACGGGACCGTAACTAGCCCTGTGCAAGCGGTGCAGCCGCACAGGGCAGAAAGGCTTGGGAAGCGTATTTCGGCTGTCTGCTGTCGCCCTGCCGCCGCTGGCAGGACAATAGCAGGCATGCGAAATGCCCTCCCCAAGCCTTTTCGCAGCACTTTAAGCAGGTCTGGTCCCTCCCTCCTCCGACTCGATGTCAAGGAGGGACAGATCTGCTTAACGTGCCGGTGCCTTTCAGATCGGGCGCATGCCCCCCTTCTCCTCCCCATACCTCCGTCCAGCACTGCCGGCTCTTTCCCTGATGCTGGCGCCTCCGTGAAAAAAACAGAGGGCGGCAGCAGCAGCAGGGAAAGAGCAGGCAGCGCTGGACGGAGGTATGGGTGGAGAGAGGGGGGGGCGTGCGCCCGAGCTGCAAGTCTCACAGGGTGTGATTGCAGCTCAATATGGCCCTGTGTGCAGACATCTTGCATTTCCTCCATAGAATCTAATCGGCTTTTTGGTTTGGTTTAGTCTCTGAATGGATTTCTGAAAAAGCCCCGCCCCCTCTAAGATGTGTGTGTGTGGGGGGCGGGGCGCCTTTCATACTTCGCCTCAGGCAGCAGATTGCCTTGAGCCGCCCTGCTATGCACTGTAATGGCACTCCATGGGTTCTCTGCACACTAAAAGCAGCTGTGTGCGCCGGGAAATATCACAGGCTTACATGCTTAGTGACATCTAATGTCAGCGCGCACAGCTTTTGGAAATCCACTGTACGCGGGTTTGAGGATGACACACCCTTGTTCTGCCCCCTGGCCTTGGTGCTTGTCACTGTGCAGGTAGCTGGGCCTCTCCAATTCAAGCCACCTTGTTGAATATCTGGTTTACACAGATATGGCTCTTTTATATGGGTAAGGCCGTCTTTTACATATGTAGAAAACACCTAGGGCTTTGAAAATCAGGCCCCATGACCCCAAAATCTACCCTTGAGGCACCTCGCTGGATGTGCAGCCCTGCTAGCCATTCTGCCCTGATTCCCCTCCCTCCCCACATAGCCAGAGCCGTAGTAGGGCAGAGCTGGCAGGGGATGGGAGGGGGTGGGCCGAGGTGGAAGGATGCATAGGGCCAATTCAGGTCACGTCTCTGTATGTCCTGCAGGCACAGACTGGATGTGCTGCTTATTCCACCATGGAGATGGAATAAGTATTGAAGATGATGGCGATCGGGCATGGGAATGGCACACAGGGCCAGGAGTCACATAGGACCCTGATGCTCGATCCAGGCCCCGGCTGTCCAGCCCCATGTCGGACAACAGAGTAACAAGGGGTCGGCGCTGCAGGGCCGGAGGGGCATGCAGGGAGGATGTCCCCGCCTATATGTAGGAGCATGCCGGTCCATCTCAGGGCCCGATGCTGCACCCACGGGAACCAGATGGGGGTGTCCAGACGGCCCGGATGTGCCCCTAGGGGAATCAGGCTCTTAACGGGCTTTAATTGTCTTAATGCACATTAAAACCTTTAGTAAATATGCCCCATGATATTTTGGTGTGCATGCTTTACACGGGCCTACGTGGTCATGCAGTTATGTAAAAAGCAATTTCCACATGTAAAACTGGCATTACACGCAAAAATCTCTTTATAAAATCACCTGCTTACTTTAAAATTTCCAAGGCTTTTTCCATGAGTAACCAGCTAGCTGTCTACCCATGGAAAAAGGTTAGCCCAAAATCTCCCCCAGTGGAGGTTAAGAGTACCTATATCTGGTAATTCTCCCACTAACCGAAAAAAGGTGGTGTTAGCTTATGGGAGGGACAGAATTCTTGCAAATTTCATTTTGCAAGCCCCATGCATACTTTCTCTTGGGTGCTTTTGTACCTTCTTCAAAGCAGGGGCAAATATACAAGCCAAGAATCTGTTGTGGCTGCTGGCCCACTTTTCAAAGTGAAGCTACCTCTGTTTTGAGCTGTTCCTATTAAACCAAGTCCTATAGATTTTTGAAAAAAAAAATCATTTTCTGTTTTCTCTACTATATTTTTATGTTAAAGTCAGAGAGGCTTCTCCTTGTACCTGAGGTGTTGTTGTTGTCATAACATGACTGATTGAACTCTCCAAACAGAGCACAGAGTAGTAGCCTAATGGTTAGCAATGAAGGCTGAGGCCCAGGTAAGCCTGGTATGAATCCCACTACCACTCCTTGTGATCTTGGGTAAGTCACTTAGTCATTGCCTCAAGTACAAATTTAGATTGTTAAGGCCTCCAAGGGATAGGAAAATAGCTACTATACTTGAACATCACTCATCTTGAACTTCTGAGAAAAAGCATGAACCAAATCCAAAATTTTGCCAAATATTGAGGGGATAGTCTCTAGAAAAGACTGAATTTGTACATCTGGTTATTCAGTTTGGTTTGGCTTTTGCAGTTTCAGCAGTTACCTACACTAGAGACCCATGACTGGTGGTACTTAGAACAGCAAACTGGAGAGTGCCGATAAGGAAGTGTCTGTTCTCCAACATGGTATAGCCTAAATCCAGGCATAATAACTCAAATAAATGGCATCATTCTCTTTGGTTGGGAGTGAGAAGAGGAAAGGCAAATCACAAATGAAGTTTCACTCAAAAATATGCCTTTCTCACTTAGAGGTCTTTATTCTTTTTCAGACCCAAGAGTCCAGTATTTTAAAAAAGCTGAACTCCTAACTTTAGGCTCCTAAGTTGTACCCTATTTTCAGCCAGGACTAGAAGTCAGCAGGACCTACAGACTGCAAAACCCCTGGTGATCCTCATATTCAGCAATATTAATGCATTAATGTTGCTGAAGATCCCCATAAACCATGCCAAAAATGTTTGGTTAGTTTCGGAGTGGTCTGTGGATGGAGGTAGAGCATGCCAGGAGCCTATCTAGTTAGCTGTGAGATTCAGTCATTGACTGGATTGGCAAAGCCCATAAAAGTTAATGGCTGCTCTAACTTTATGCAGTTGTGTTATCTAGTTAGCAGCTGACTATCACCCACTAACCGAAGAGCCACCACAGTTTGATATTTGACTGTGGCTGTCTGGCACTTTTGCAGCACTAATCACCATGATTTGAATAGCGACCCCTAAATTTTCTGCTGAAAATGTATCTTATTTAGGAGCTTTGAAAATTTAGGCCTGACATTCATTTGCCTAATGTATGAGCCTAGTGCTGAAAGCCGTTCTAAGCTCCTAACTTTTTTTCCCACCCTAAATCTCTGATCCTTTTCTTGTGTGGTGTCTCCTAATGTCTAGTGTAACGTTGTGCATCTATGGTTTGGGTTATTCTACCTTAAATGCATCACTTGTCCACATTACATTTCATCTGCCATTTGGATGCCCACTCTCTCAATCTTACAAAGTCCTCCTGTAGTTTTTCATAATCCACATGTGATTTAAACAACTAAATAATTTGGTGTCACCTACAAATTTAATCATCTCGCTTGTTGTTCCCAATTCCAGATAATTTATAAATATGCTAAAAATCACCGGTCCCAATACAGATCCCTGGGTAACCCTATTACTCACTTTCCTCCATTGAGAAAATTGTTTTATATATCAGGCCCCTTGTTAAAACTAGGAAAGAGGCCAGGGTGAATAATTTGTGTAACCAGTGGATTATAATAAAAATAAAAATACAATTTTTATTTACCTGGGGCTTCAGTTGCCTTTGATTTGTTAATGGTGCTGGTATTTGGCAGGAGAAAGCTGCAACAGTGTCAAGAATAAAACAAAGGTAGGGCTGACATGGCCCCATGTAAACAAACTAAAATTTGAGCTTGCTGCAATTCAGGACAGCAAGGGTTAAAACCTTAAAAATGCTCTACGGTTTTAAATGAGAAAGAAAGTATGGCAGCTGTTTTAAAATGAAAATAAAGAAAGAGTAGGGTTGTAATGCTGAGCAGGTTTTAAAAAGCATGACTGCAGTACAAAATTAAATTAAGACTGGGCTACTGACTGCCTTTAAAGTAATCAAATAGATAAATGAAAGAGCATGAGGCTGCACTTTTCAGGGAGAGCAGGGATCTCACTTGAGAGCTCTGCTGAAGCTTATTGCCAGCTGAAAGACAGAGTTTCAGTGATGCAGTTCTGTAACTTTTATTTTTGATTCAGTAAAATCGAAAGTGACAGTACTGAAATTACTTTAAAAGAGTAATTAGGGTTGTTATGGGGGATTTTCCTTAATTTGTGGAAAGAGTTAGTTTTGAAAATTTCAAGTGGTGAATAGCTGGGTTGGACATCTGGGTTGGATATCCAACCCTAGCTCAGTGCTGGGACACGATTCCGGTCCCAGTGCTCCCCACATATACAGAGTGTTTGTGCAGAGAGTGCTGGATATGGGTGGGAGGGGGAGGAGCAGTGGTGGGGCAACACACCAGGACATACAGAAGCCATTCAGGTCTGGCCTCTGTACATCCCCTGGTGCAGAGATGGATGCCCAACTTATTCCTCCCCAATAGGGGAATAAGTGCTGGGCACTGCTGTGATCAGGACCCACAGCCTACCCAAACCCATTGTGCCGCCATGGGAGAGTTCATGCCGCCCGACCCTAGCCTTGGGGGCCTCCACCAAGGGTTGGATGGTGGTCTACAGTCACCACACTGAGTCTGGTCATTCTGCACCTCCAGCTGGACATCTCAGTGCCATGGCAACGGGATGCCAATGCACCGACACGTCAGCTGGAGCACTGTGTGAGGTGGACAGGCAGCCCTTGGGATGTCCTCTGCATGGAAATCAGGTACCCACTCATATGTCTTTGTGCCCGATTCTGCCATCATGGGTACATCTGGGATCCACAGCGGCAGAATTGGGTACATCTCCAGAACTTCCTGGTTTTTGCAGGGCAAAGTGCCAGAGTCAGAATCAATCTCTTAGTGCATTGAATAGCTTTACAGACCACTTTGGCACTATCTGGATTGTGCCAGAGTGGTCTGTGGGGGAACATCGACAGAGCCAGAGATTATCCATATATCAGCAATAGTCAGTGCCACTATATGAAGAACTATCGGCAAAATCACCGTGCTAAGGCTAACCAGATAGGATATCACCATACTATCTGCTGGTACTGAATATCTGGAATTCTTATAACTGCGATGGCCAGCATTTTAAAAAATTCTACTGACCAACCTAGTTCAATATTTAGCTGAGATTAACGTACAGTAAGTGTTCATGTTCACCTTAATGCTGTAACTCCAATGTATGTACATTCTCAACAGGACCTAAAGGTATTGTTTTCTCACAATACAGTGGCAATGTTTTAAAAACAGAAGTAGTGTGGAAAGGGTCAGTGAACAAGTTATAGGACTAAATTAATGTATCTTTGACACGTTTTTGAGAGCTATCCTCTCTTCATCGCAACTCACAATTGAACTAGGACAGCCAACCTTTGTAAAGAGAAGCACAAACAAGTTTAATTTCACAGTTTTTAATCTAACTCTTTTTCTTCACAGATGCATTTCCCATTCTTTACACAGTGATACTGGCGTTTGCTGGTTTGTCTGTATTCTAATGTGTAATGTTGTAACGCAGGGGGTGGGGTGGGGGGGGGGACTTGGGTAGCCCGGATTTTGGGTCAACTTAAGATCAATTTCAGTACGGAGGACAGTGCTAGTTTTACCAGGTCAGTGACATTCTGTTTGCTCATTTCAGTTCTGTTGACATTAATACCATTAATGATTAATTTATTAATTGAATCAGTCTCAACAACAAAATGAGATTGGTGGAGAAAGACAAATAAATGTGTGTCTCACAAAACTACAGCTATGAACTGGTAGAGTAAAAAGATGTAAGACAAAGGAAAGAGAACTACTTGGAAGACAATGAACACAAATGCTCATAATCTATGGCAATGTTCTCAGTCCTGTCCCTGTGACCTCACAGTCAGCAGGGTTTTCAAGATAGCTACAATGAAACTTCATAAGATAAATTTGCGGAGTCTCCATTTTATACAAATGGCTTTTCAGTGTATTAATGGTGAACATCTTAAAAAATGTCTGACTGTGGAGTTAATAGTCCAAATGAAAAAGCATAGTACATTCGCAAAGAAGTCCAGCATATAAAACATATCAAAGATAAAAGGCCATAAATTAATCTATGATTTCTCATTACATGGTTCTATACTGATGGCCTTTTTTATCTTTTATATGTTTTTAAAACTATACTTCCTCTTTGTGTCATTCTTCAGCGCTTCTCCCCCCAATCACATAGTAATTTTTCTCTCTGAGATGTTTTTTATTAATTTAATCTGCACACGTTTGACCAATTTCAAAATGCTTAGTGAGGACACTTTTCTCCGACGATTCATATGTACTTATAGATTTCTTTCTTTTCATGTCTACTGTGGACTGTTTCATCTACAATGGGACTTTGTTTCCATATTCAATTGTCTAGCTTTTACTGCATCTCCTACATCTATTTGTCACATCGTAAGTCTGGATCATGCCTCTTATTCTGTTCTATGGTACTCTTAATCATCACATCATCTTTTAGCTTGCTTATCACAGAATCATGGGTATTTTTATATTTTTTAACAATGTTTGATGATTTTGTAAGTTTTAGTCATATTTATGAAAATGTTTTCTTTTTTAATTTTTCTCATGTTTTTTAAGTACAATATACTTTATAAGGTTTTCTATTTATTCATGTATTTACTTGTTTATTGATTATTTATCTATTTATTCATTATTTATCTTCTAGTCCTCCTCTTATATTTGATCTCAAGCCATTACTATTTTAAGTCCTGACACTCTACTTATGTTCTTATTAGAACTGGAACTTGATTAATTACATGATTTGATTGTCTTCTGCTTTTCTTATAACCAAATGTGGTTTTATATGTTTTATGTTTATTCTTTGTATGGTTTTATTTGATTATTTATGATAGCCATATTGTTTTAATTTGCTCATGTATGTGTTTTGTTTAGAATTGTCTCACCCCTGATGAAGGCTTCTGCTGAAACACTGCTGTGTCTGATGCTTGGCAACCTTTTTTCTTCAATCACATTTGTTGTTCTTACCTCACTTTGGACTTGTTTTGTGGCATTAATAGGACAAGTTTGAGAATCACTGGTCCAGATAATAAAATGCAAATGCAATGGCTGAAGAAGATCTAGATAGTTTTAGAGCCATACAGACATGGTTCAATGGGCCCTGTAACTGGGCTATGGCCATGTCATATTAGTGCATGCTTAGAAAAGACAGAGTGGGCAGAAAATGACTTAGTGCTTTATGTAAAACTAACATTTAAACAACTAAAATGAAGGAGGTATGGAGGAAGGGGGTGATATTGTGAGTTATCTTAGGAAACGGCACATCTATTACTAGTGTTATTTACGGAGCCTGACACAGACCCGTTAGAGGCGTAATCAATGACAAGATGTATAATGTTATAGAGAAAGTGGCATATGATATGATCTACCTAAAACATGATTTTTTTATGGTAATATAGTCCACCCTGATGTTTCTCAATTTCTCCTCTGCCATATCGCAAAGATTTGAAGAAGACATTAGGACTTGGATTGGAGTTGATAACCTCGGTGGATCTGGATGAGGTTAAGGGGTTTATGTGTCAACATTTTGTTTCAAGCACTTGAAATTACAAAAGTTTTGATAAGATGCAAGAAACAGAAATAAGCAAGAAAGAATAGTGGTATGAATGGATCAGTGTGGAAATTTAATCAGAGAGGGGCAAAGAAAAACAAGAAAGAAGAAGATGTGACATTCGAAATGGGAATTCAAATATCTGATGGGTGATAATTACAAACGAGTTTATAATTTCTCCACTAAATGAAAAAAATAGTAGCTATTCATTGGGGGCATGCAATGAAGCTACAGAGTAACCCATACAAGACTAATAAGAGAAAGTGTTTTTTCACTCAACGCATAATCAAACTCTGGAATTCGTTATCCGAGGATGTAGTAAAAGCTGTTAGTATAGCTGGGTTTAAAAAAGGTTTGGACGGTTGGTTCTGGTGACGTCAACGAAGCAAATGGCGGCTTAGGTTTTTCTCTCTGCTGCTCTGAGAAGACAAAAATCCCCTAAAAGTGCCAGGCAGGGCTGGAAAACTATCAAAAAGTGCAGCAGAAGGCACCGAAAGGAGTTGGGAAAGTATGGCTACAAAAATTAAGGGGCCAGAGGCAAAAGAAAAGCTGCGCGCTTCTCAACGGCTGATGGGCGAGGCTGGATCGCATGGCGGTTCCCCGCGGAGGCCGGCGTCGGAGGAATTGGGAGAGGAAACCTTAAGTGAGTTAGAGCAAGGAAACAAAGCAAACTCAGCACACTCACTTTTGCAACGTGAACTCCGGAGAGTTCCGATCTATGCGGGAGGAGGTGATATCTAAGATTGCGGAGCTCCGTGGAGACATTAAAGAACTAGGCCACCAGGTGGAGGAGGTAGAAACCAAAATGGAGGACCATGCTGAAACTTTGATAGACATGCAGTGCACAGTGGATAGGCAATGTTCTCAGATGCTGGAACTCACCTATAAGATTGACGACATAGAAAATCAGGCCCTAAGAAATAATGTGTGCTTCAGAGGCATACAGAAGGCTGCAGGTGGGGCAGAGAACTTGGTGGAGGTGGTGCAAGCAGTGGCTAGAGCCCTTTTAATGACAGAGGAGTTCTCGTCCCGAGGGGCTAATATGGAGATTGAGAGGGTGCATCGGGCATTGGGTAAGCCCCCCAATAACCAACCACGAGATGTTATTTATTGCTTTCTGTGCTATACAGATGCAGAATTGTTGCTGCAGAGAGGCCAGGAAAGGAAAACTGTCCAATACCAAGATGCAACTGTCTTCCTCTATCAGGACCTTTCAACCTTCAAGCTGGTGCATCGGTGGGAGATGAAGCCGATGATAGCGGTATTGAACAGAGAAGGGATTCACTATTCATGGTCCTTCCCTTTTCAAATAAACTTTATGTTGGGGAATAAAAATGTTTCTGCAAAAGATCATACTAAGGCATGGAGAGCGCTCCGCCAAGCTGGCCTCATGGATGATAATACACCGCCAGTAATCTCGGCCCCCAAGACTCAGCATCTGAAATGGAAGTGGGTGGGAAGAAACACCCAATAAATCAAGGGACAGAATGATTCTGCATGCCTGTAGGTTGGGAGAATGATGGACCTTGTCATAGGAGACACTGTGGCTGCATTGTGACCTGGAGGCTGGGACTGCTGAAAATGTGTATTTATAAATGGATAAACCCTATCAGTGACAGCATATTTAGACGTAATGTGTAGATATTTAGCCTTTCTCTAGTTGGCGCCTTTTTTTCTTATGATATTATGTTAGCTGTTGGAAATGTGTGGGGCTGATAAAGGGGTTAATGTTGTAACGCAGGGGTTGGCGGGGTGGGGGGACTTGGGTAGCCTGGATTTTGGGTCGTCAGTCCCATGCCTGTCAGGTGGACAGGCAGGTGGCGATGATGGGGAGGGAGGGTGGAGGTATATGAGGGAATGAGGGGAGGGGGTCCGGGAGAGATAGGGGGAAAAGAGCTCCAGGGAAGGGGTTTGAGAGCAATAGGGTGGGGAGAGGGGAGGATGGAGATATTCTCTAAGGGGAAGCTTGGAGGGGGCCATTAGTGCGGGATATGGTGGGGCTGACAGTAGGGTTTGATGTCTGTATAGAATTCATGGGGCATGAGCCATTAAGAGAGGAGAGAGGGGGAGTGGATAGTATATTATGCTGAAGGTCGTCTCCTTTAATGTAAAAGGCCTCAACTTGCCCCAAAAACATTCTCTGTTATTTAAAGAGCTGAGGACTCTGAAGGGTGAAGTTGTGTTCTTGAAAGAGATGCACCTCCACTGCGCTAATCAAGGCTGGCTGAAATGTAAACCTTATTCTGAAGTGTGGGTAGCGTCCGATGAGAGAGGCCTGAAGAAATGTGGAGTGGCCATTCTGTTTCATCAGGCTCTGCCCATAAAGGTAGAGGAAGTAAAGAAGGATAAGATGGGGCGCTGGCTTTTTATGAATGCCTGCCTTGATGGGCTTCCCATCACTTTGGCTAATATCTATGTGCCTAATGGGGGCCAGGTGACATTTTTTGCACGGTTGAAAGTTATGTTGGCCGAGTTTGTGAAGGGCCTATCATCTTGGGAGGAGTTTGTAATGCCCATATGATACCTCACTTGGACTTCACAGGGAAGAGTACTAGGGAGGGAAGTGGAATTAGCTGAGCACTTCGGATGTTTATGACTGATTTGGGTCTACAGGATGTTTGGAGGGACACTCCTTGAGGGGAAAAAAGCTATACCTACTCCTCACCGGTCCATCAGGTATATACGTGTACGTTTTGCTAGATCAGCGTCTGATGGATGGGGGGTGGAGGTGAGACATGGTGCTCTAACGTGGTCGGATCATGCTCCCTGTTGGGTTACCCTTCCGTGCGATCTTGGTGGGGAAAGGAAGTGGGCGTGGAGGCTGGACGGGAGATTTTTCCATCAGACCTCTGCTGTACAGGAGCATGGGCGATTTATACAAGAGTTCTTTGAGCTGAACGCCAACAAAGAAGTTGCATTGCTGGTGGTTTGGGATGCCTTTAAGTATTGCCCGAGGCCATCTCCTGGCTGAGGCGGCTAGAGCTAAGAAGGCTTGGATGCGGGAATCACAGCAGTTAGAGGGGGAAGTCAGGCACCTTCAGTTAGAACACGCATGGACTGGCTCTAAGCGTGTATGGCATCAATGGCGGTAGACATGGGCCCAATTAGATGCCTATGCGCAAAGAGATTTAGACATGTGGTGCAGACTGTGTCAAACATTTTATGAGCAGGGGAACAAGGTTGGATGATATCTTGCTTTTAGGCTTCAGAAGCAGCAACTTCGCGAGTGGTGCACGAAATTCAGGACTCATCGGGAGTCTTGCAGGTGGAGTCTCGGGAGATACACAGTTTTTGCAGATTACTTGGAGCAATTGTATAAGGCGGAGCCTTTTGACCCTGCCTAAGTGGATAGCGAATTACAAGACATTTCCCTGCCGCATTTGACAGACCTGGAAAGAGAACAGCTAGAAGCAGAAATTACAGTGCAGGAAGTGGATGGGGCCATTCACCGATTGACTGCTGGGAGGGCACCTGGTGGTGATGGGTTCCCCTCGGAGTATTATAAAAAATATAACGCTCAGTTGGCGCCCACTTTGGCAGTGCTCTTTAATGAAGTGTTGCAAGGGTCGTCGCTGCCTACTACACAGCTGGAAGCTGTCATTGCGGTAATACCTAAGCCAGCTCAAGAGGCAGCTTCATACAGCCCCATCTCCCTGTTAAATATGGATGTTAAAATACTTGCCTCTGTACTGGCTGCTTGACTAAATCAGGCACTTCCTGGTCTGGTGCACCCTGACCAGGTCAGTTTAGTGCCCGGCTGTCAGGCGCTGATAATGTACATTGGATGTTACAAGTGATACATGTTGCGCGCCATGATCCCCAACCAGCGCTATTGGTGAGAGTTGATGCCAAGAGGGCATTTGATAAGATCAGCTGGGGTTTCTTGTGGCAGGTATTGGACAGGTTGGGGTTTGGGCCTAACTTTTCGCGATGGGTGCAAAGTCTCTATCAGGGACCCCGAGCTAGCATCCAAATCAATGGGGTTCAATCGAAGAGTTTTAAATTGGAGAGGGGCACTCGACAGGTGTGCCCCTTATCCCCGTTACTCTTTGTGTTAGTCATGGAACCGCTGGCGCAAACCTTTCGCAAACATCCAGTGTAGCCGGCGTAAGGGTGGGCTCTCGTGAACATAAAATAGCTCTTCTTGCAGAAGACATCATATTATCCCTAACTGACCCTGGCATTTCCCTTCCCAGTGCAGCCTTTTCGCAGGTCTCAGGGTTTAAAATTAATTATGCTAAATTGGAAATCTTAAACATGGGGGTCGAGGAAGCGGCATGTGCACAACTGAAGGCATGACTTCCTTTTCGACGGGTGGATAAAGCTCTTCGTTATTTGGGTGTAAATCTCACAGTAGATAGGGCTGCATTGTATTGGGCGAACTTTGGATCTCTGCTCCAACAAGTTAAACGGGATTTGGAGTACTGGGCAGGAGTGATGCTGTCATGGTTTGGGTGTATTGCTGTAATGAAAATGGTGGTGGTCTCCCGATTCCTGTACCTCTTTCAGGTACTCCCCATACCCCTGCCTTGAGGGGTCTTGGAGTCCTGGCAAGCATTGATCATGAAGTTCATATGGAAATTCAAACGCCCTTGAATAGCTCGCAGGATTCTCTATGCTCAACCGGGATGAGGGGGAATGGGTGTCCCTAACCTTCATTGGTATTATGTGGCGGCGCAGTGTCGGGCAGGGGTGGAATGGATGAACTCTGATAGCTCCAAGTGTTGGGTGCAAATGGAATGGATTTGGCGGGGGGGGGGAGGGGGGGTCTGGGTTGGGGGACAGGTTGTGGCTTTGTGCTAAGTTACAGGAGGGGGGGGGGCATGTGTATTGAAAATCCATATATAACTCATACCCTTCAGTGCTGGGATCATTTTTTTGGCCAGGAGGGGCGATGCTATCCCCCTTGGCACTTATAGATCATAACAATGCTTTCCCTCCTGGTATGAGTGATCTGGCTTTTCGACAATGGGAGTATAAGGGGCTAAGCCGTGTGGGCCAGTTATTTGAGGATGGGGTTCTTTGCTCTTTTCGTGAGTTGCAGGAGGAGTTTGATATTCCCAAATAACATGTCTATCACTATGTGCAGGTGGTGCACTGGAGGAGGAGTCGGGAGGTTAGGCAGCAAGTTGCTCGAGAGTTGACAGATGTTGAACACTTATGTGAAGAATGCACGAGCATGAAGGCCTTATTCAGCCTTGTATGCAGATTTACAGAAACAGCATTTCGGGGAAGGCAAGCATAGAGCTCAGTGGATGCAGGAGTTGCACCTCTCATACACTGAACAACAGTGGGAGCAGATTGAGGGTAGGCTCTGGAGATGTTTGGTAGCTGTTAATGCCCGGGAAACAAATTATTAGCTAGTTTACGGATGGTATATGACGCCCGTACGAGTGGCCCGAGCTTTCCTGGGAGTACCCGATTTGAGCTGGTGAAATTGTGGTGGGAAAGACACCTTGGCGCATGTATGGTGGATATGCCCTCGCATCCAGGTTTTTTGGAGAGGGATACAATATCACCTAAAAGAAATGATTGGGCTGAACATCCCCTGGGAGCCAGGTATTTTTCTTTTCAGGAAGAGAGTCCCCAGTGGACGGCTCCCCCAGTTAACACTGATTCGTCACAGTCTGAATGCAGCTAGGTTGACCCTGGCAGCTGCCTGGAAACAGGTATCGCCTCCGGCACTATCACGCTGGCTAGACCGGATGTGGGACCTATACACAATGGAAAGGGGTGTAGCGGTTGGGAGGATGCGCCTGCCCCAATTTGAGCAGGTATGGGAAGTTTTGTATTGAAATATGGTTCCAGGCCTGCAATATCTCTAACTTAGCTGGAGGTATATGATGAGGATTGGCCCTTGGTGTGAGGGCTTATCATCTCCTCTTTCCTAGAAATGTTAGGATGGCAGGATACCCCTTAATTTATAGAATTTGTGGCAAAGAAGAGGGTAGGTGGGTGAGGTAGGGGGGAGGGGGGAAGGGGAGAGGAGGAGGGGAGGGGGAGGAGGGAGATGGAGGAGTGAGGGGTAGGGGGAGAGGGAAATAGTTAAGAGAGAAAATTTGGTAATAACGAAACTGTGAATAAAGGCAAAAAAAATAAATAAGGCTGTGATGTAGCAATTGTTGTAGCTGAAGATTTTGTTTTGAGTTATTGTGTAAGTACTCTGGGAACGGATTGTACTGATAGTACTTTTTGTATTTGTACAAAAGCCTTAAAAAAAAGGTTTGGGCAAGTTCCTGGAGGAAAGGTTTATAAACCATTATTAAAGGGACCCGGGAAATACACTGCTTGTCCGTGTGGAACCTGTGCCTTTTGGGGAAACTGCTAGATACTTGTGACCTAGATTGGCCACTGTTGGAAACAGGATACTGGGCTTGATGGACCTTGGTCTGACCCAGTATGGCATATATTATGTTCTTATGAAGCATATTGAGAATAGACATTCTATTAATACATGAAACACACATATGGAAAATAGATGAAAACATAATTAGAAATACAATAGATAATACCATCTGCAAGTAGATCTTGTGTCAAACTGTTTGGGGAATTAAGATTCTGGGGTACGTATCTTAATATCTAAGAAAATGAGTTTTGATTTTGCAGTTGTGAAAGCAGTTAGGGATTTGGGAGAAATTGCTATATCTACAGATTTGATTAACAGTGCTCAATTTATTACTGCAGATTACTCATCAAAGAAAATCAAGAGAATTTTTATATGCTGTCATTACAAATTGCCTGAAGTGGAACTCTTGTAGAGTATAAATCAGTATTTAAAATCAGCATAGGATTAAATTCAAGCAATCTATAATATGCCTTCCTGGAAGTGATATCTGCCCATCAGGATGTGTCAGAGTGCGTATGTGTGCAATCAGTAGTCCATCACTGTGGGTCTTAGACAGGCTGCGACTAACACTAAGCTGGTGTGGCTGAACCAAGAGGTTTCAGGCTTACCTTGGAGGCTGGGCCACTGTGGAGGCAGGGTGGATTAGAGGGGAGCTTTTGAAATTGGACACCAGTGGCCAGCTAGTTCAGTTCCAATTAGCTGTTCAACTCTGCCATCCTCTGTTAGTAGGACCAACACTTTTGGGGGCGATGGAATGGGGGAGAGAGGGAGGGAGTAGGTTTGGTAAAGATTTTGAAATGAGGGGTATTGATTGGAAGTTGGGAATAAACCATGAGAGAGTACAGGGCCCTCAATTGCTACTATTCTTTCAAGATCAGTGGGCTAGTTCTGGTTTGGAAGAACTCCTAAAGGATTATGGTTAGGATTATTTTGTGGAACATTCGGGGCCTCTACAACCCCATTAAGTGTAGGCAGGTGCTAGATCAGCTGAGAAGAGAGAAAGCTGATATAATTTTGTTACAGAAAACTCACCTCACAGGACAAGACCACTTGAGGATTCAATCTCGCACGTTCCCACAGATAAACACGGACCCTTCTACCCATTATATCTGATACCTCTACTAGTACTATCGGCATTTCTGATCATGCACTTATCTCTCTTGAAATGAGTGATTGGGCATCGGAGATGCCCCCCGCCCCCCCCAAGAGTTCTTGCTGGCTGTGCAGAAGGGATGACACCTTCTGTACAGTGTTTGTTCTGGTGGCTCCTCTTCTGCTGCTCTCCCACTCTCAGTTGGTGTACCCCCAAGGAACTGACTTAGGTTCACTCCTTTTCTCTATACCCAGTCCCTTGGTGCGCTCATCTCTTCCCATGGCTTTCAGTACCATCTTAATGCTGATGACTCCTACCTTTCTACGCCTGAAATCTCTCCGGCAATCCAGACCCGGATCTCTGCCTGCCTTTCTGACATTGCTGCTTGGATGTCCCACCGCCGCTTGAAATTGAACATGGCCAAAACCAAGCTTCTTATTTTTCCCCCTAAAAGCTCCTCTCCTCTTCCTCCTTTTTCAGTCTCTCTGAATAACTCTCTACTCCTCCCGGTTTCCTCGGCTCGCAACCTTATGTTTGTCTTTGACTCCTCTCTCTCCTTCTCCACACACATCCATCTGATAACTAAGACCTGCCATTTCTTTCTCTATAACATCAACAAAATTTGCCCATTCCTTTCTGAACATGCTACTAAGACACTTATCCACTCCTTAATCACCTCCCATCTTGACTACTGTAACCTACTCCTTGCTGGTCTCCGTTTGAATCATCTCTCTCCCCTTCAATCTGTTCAACACTCTACTGTGCAGCTAATCTTCCGCCAGCCTCATCATGCTCATATTACCCCTCTTCTCAAGTCACTTCATTGACTCCCTATCCATTTCTGCATCCAGTTCAAACTTCTCCTACTGACCTATAAGTGCATTCACTCTGCAGCTCCTCACTACCTTTCTTCTCTTATCTCTCCCTACACCTTCCTTGGGAACTCCACTCTTCTGGCAAATTGCTTCTGTCTGTGCCTTTCTCTTCTACTGCTAATTCTAGATTTTGTCCCTTTCACCTTGCTGCACCTCATGCCTGGAACAAACTACCTGAGTCTGTACACCAGGCACCTTCTCTGACCTTTTTCAAATCCAGGCTGAAAACTCACCTCTTCACTGCTGCTTTTGGAGCTTGACTTACCGGATCTCCTTGTGTTTCTTTACCATTCACCCTCCTTCCTCCCCCCCCACCCTGAGTTACTCGGGGGCTTTCTCAGAGTGAATCAGTTTCGCTATCTCATTATAAACATTCTGCACCATCGTCTCGACCATGCATTGAGACTCTGGAGCTCTGCCTTTCTCTTGGGTCTTGCACAAGCAACGGGAAACATTTCTGAGAATGCTACCTGGAAGTTCTGGATTTCAGCTTTCTACCTAAAAATCTAAATTTGATCTCCAGAACTTGCTTGCCACACTTTCCTATGTAATTTTACCAACATGCACCAAGATAGCAGGCTCATCCCTAGCACTATCTAGAACCTTATCTAGGTGGCGTGTGAGGTCTGCCAACTTCGTACCAGACATCCAAGTTACCAGTCAATCCTAATGTCCACTAGTCACCCAGCTATCTACACGCCTAATGATTGAATCTCCAGTGATAATGGCCATCCTAATTCTTCCCTCATGGGCCCATGGCCCTGGAAATGCCTCCTCGGTGTGAGAGGATATTGCAATACCTCGAGGCAGCGCCATGCCTAGGCCTGTGCGAGTGGTGCATCTGCACAGGGCATAAAAAATAGGAGTGCATAATGCAAACGAAAGTGCTTTAGAGCACAGCAAAGGGATTATTTTAGAAGCTTTATTCATAATTTCTATGGGCCCAATTTTCAATTGGGCAGGGCTATGCACCGTAGGCGCATAGCCCTGCCCGTGACCCCTTAACCCCGATTTTCACTTTTGTGGCAACAGACGTGAAAATCTGGCGTTCGCCGCACAACTGGAAAGCTGCCAAGTCTAACTGGGCAGCAGCGATTTTGGCTGCTGCCCGGTTAGCCCCGGCACCTTAAAGATAGATGAGGGTTTTCCTTGCTTATCTTTAAGGCGCAAAGCATTAACCGGGCAACATCCAACTTGCTGCTACCCGGTTAGTGCCATTCCTCGTCTCTGCTCCGCCTCGGAATACCCCCAACATGCCCCGAAGCTAACCGGATAGCATCAGGGCATGAAGGGGACATAATCGGGGATTTTCAAAGGCACTAGCTGTGTAGGTGCCTTGGAAAATCCCCAATAAAGGCATTTACATGATTAACATGGGCTGTTAACCGTGAAAATGCCTTCGAAAATCGGACCCTATGTGTTTAAAGCAAGGCATGGAGATCACATCCATGTGTAAAAGGTCATTGTAGAAAGGGCCCATTTTACACGTGGATGATGCTAGTTTATGGAAGTTGTACAGTGCCTTGTGAAAGTGTTCATCCCCTCGGTGTTTGTTCGGTTTTGTCGCATTACAACCTGGAATGAAAATGGAGATTTGGGGATTAGCACCATGTGATTTACACAACATGCCTACCACTTTGAAGGTGCAAAATATCTTTTATTTTGACACAAAGAATAAGTAAGACAAAAGAAAATCATGAGTATGCTTAGGTATTCCCTCCCTCCCCCACCCAAAGTCAATACTTTGTAGAGCCACCTTTTGCTGCAATTATAGCTGCAAGTCTCTTGGGGTATTGTCTCTATTAGCTTAGCACATCTAGCCACTGGGATTTCCACCATTCCTCAAGGCAAAACTGCTCCAACTCCTTCAAGTTATGCTCCAACAATCTTCAAGTGATGCCACAGATTCTCAATTAGATTGAGATCTGGGCTTTGACTAGGCCATTCCAAGACATTTAAATGTTTTCCTTTAAACCACTCCCATATATGTTTAGGGTCATTGTCCTGCTGGAAGGTGAACCTTTGTCCCAGTCTCAAATCTCTGCCAGACTGAAACAAGTTTTCCTCAAGAATTGCCCTGTATTTAGTGCCATCCATCGTTCCTTCAATCCAGACTAGTTTTCCTGTCCCTGCCGATGAAAAACATACCCACAGCATGATGCTGCTGCCACCATGTTTCACTGTGGGATGGTGTTCTCGGGGTGATGGGTTAGGTTTGCGCCACACATAGCATTTCCTATGATGGCCAAAAAGTTCAATTTTTGTCTCATCTGACCAGAGAACCTTCTTTCATGTGTTTGGGGGGTCCGCCATATACTGTTGTGCAAACTCCAAACGTGTTTTCTTATTCCTTTCTTTAAGCAATGGCTTTTTTCTGGCCACTTTTCCATAAAGCCCCACTCTGTGGAGTGTATAGCTTAAAGTGGTCCTATGGACAGATACTCTCATCTCCGCTGTGGATCTTTGCAGCTCCTTCAGTGTTATCATTGGTGTCTTTGTGGCATCTCTGATTAATGCCCTCCTTGCCCAGTCTGTGAGTTTTGGTGGGTGGCCTTCTCTTGTCAGGTTTGTAGTGATGCTATATTCTTTCCATTTTGTTATAATTGATTTAATGGTGCTCCATGGGATATTCAGAATTTGGGATATTTTTTTTATCACCCAACCCTGATCTATACATCTCCACAACTTTGTCTCTGACCTGTTTGAAGTGATCCTTGGACTTCATGTTGCTTGCTTATTGGTGTTGCAGAGTCAGGGGCCTTTCAGAGCAGGTATATTTATACAGGTGTCATGTGACAGATCATGTGACATTGATTGCATAACTAGTAGATTAAGGTGGACCTTAATCTACTAGTTATGTGACTTTTGAGGTTAATTGGTTGGACCAGATCTTATTTAGGGGTTTCATAGCAAAAGGGATGAATACACATGCACTCACAACTTTTCACTTTTTTCTTGTTTTTTATATATACAAAGTATTTTATTGTCATTCCACTTTACCAATTTGGACTATATTGTTAGCTCTATTACCTAACATCCAAATGAACCTCCATTTTCATTCCAGGATGTACGTAATGTGACAAAATAGGACAAAAACCTAGGGTGTGTCTGGGCATGGACTGGGAAAGACAAAAATCTATACAATTATTCCCCATTTCATATGGGGAATGTATGTGCAAGCCCAGAATTGTCCACGTCCACATTTAGCCCTGCTCCATGCCATGAACAGGTATTTACAAAGTGTTTCTTTTGGCTATCCGTTTACAGGAGGGACAATGGGGATATCCTCCTTTATCTGCCCATGCAATTTCCCCCTTAGAATTGAAGTAGGGTCAAAATAGAGTCCTCTGTAATGAATTAAGACCATCTGCCGATCTAGATTCGCAAAATGGCACAGATACACATGAAAGTGTGGTCATCTACATGTGTCTGGTGTGAAATGTTGGCACTTAACACTTGTGAGTTGCCGGGTCTATTTTTCCCGTGTGTATATTTCTGAAATGGCTCCTCAGTTTGGTCACTAGGTGTCACCATTGAGCCGTAATTGTTATTCTCTATTCTAAGGGCTATGAGCACTGCAACTGCATCTCCTCCAGCTCTAACTTGGCCTGAGCAATAGGAGCCTATCCAAAAAATCAAACCCAGGTCTCCATATGGCAGTTTCCACTGAGCCATCAGGCTGGCAACCCACATAGTTTTTAGATAGCAGTTCTACTTAACAACCAAAGGATTTAATTTTATGGAATATCTAGAAGGCAAGGAATGCCAGAAAAATAAGCAAGTCAAATCTTCTTCAAAAAAAGCGGTGGGATGTGTGTCTCCTTAAATTTAGCACTTCAGGGCTAATATTCCACAGTGCTTTCTGCAGAATACCTTCCATTGCATTCGACTTTTGTATAAACTTTCTCTTCCTGAAGATGAATGAAGTGTAATCTTTGCACAAAGGATGAGTTTGGTAGGACCTTGCCTGTGGAACTCTTTTCCAAGAGACTTAGGTGCATCTTTACTAAAGTAAGCTTTTGCAAAAATGACTGTGCAGTAGATGCAAACCCTCTGTGATTAATGCAGGGAATGTGCCCGGTATGGTATCTGAGCTGCATTTAATGCATTGTGCCTTTGCAGATAGCACTGGAGCACCCACTCTATATGCCTCGGCCTAGAATTACATCACAAGGAGGGGACAAGTGACTACAGCCACACTGCCCCTGTACTGATACAGTCCCCCTGCAGATCAAGGTCCCCTGAATGATACCCCTCAAAACAACTCCCCCCCCATCTGAGTAATCCCTCCTTCAGTACCCCCCTGGACAGCATCCAAATAATCATCCTCCCTAAGAGCTCCCCACCCCCAAGGCTTGACCCAAACCCTCCCCAACTCACCTTAAACCTACCGAGGGCTCCCTGGTGGTCTTACTGGTGAAGGGCTCTAGTCTCACACTACTGACCCCTAATGATAGTCTCATATGCTGGACTGGCTGTAACTGATGGACCTGACCAATCTCAGCCCTGATCCTGCCAGTGAATGTGCTAAGCAGATAGCGCAGAAATAACCCCGTGCTGTCTGTTTAGTGAGTATGCCGTTAGTGCCGTTGGTGTGTGCTGTATAGCGCACACTCAAGCCCACTCTTACAGTTACTGCAGCTTAGTAAACATGCTTCGTAGGGGTTTGTTTACAAAGTAGCGGTAGCGGCCTTCGTGCGATATCGAAGCCACGGTCCCATTCAATTCGATATCGCACAGAGGCCGCTACCGCTGCTTTGTAAACAAACCCCTTAGGGTTGAAGGGAGATTATCTTGGCTTTAGGAAGTTATATAAAGTTGACTTTGTTTAATTTTTCCTTAAATAAATATTATGTGTTTTATTACATATTTAGCTCCAGTAATGATACCCCCTCACTTCTGAAACCCTTGTAAATTCTGCTGGATTTTGCATTTATCCTGGGTTACTTTTGATTGATTTGTAAGCAGTTAGTATCAGATGTCTTTGGTGATTTAATTGCCCAGCTAATATTAATGGAATGTCTTATTTTTTTAGATGCATCAGATTTTAGTTTAGATACCACTCTATCAGCAACGAGTAACTATGCTAGCCCCAGGAACAAGCAGGCATCAGTCTCCACAAGCTGTCCTCCTCTCCTAGGAATTGTAGGATTCTTTGGTTTTACTCTTCTGCTCAGCTACAAACTCAACTAAGGAGAGGAGCTGGGAAGGCGGGAAGGCAGGCACGCAGGCGCAGTGGAGTGTTCCCGAGGTCTTTCCTATTGGATGCTGGGGAGCGTTCTGGTGCGGGCTCCATTGGTGACATTCACCCATATGTGAAGTCCGATTCCTGCTGTTCCCGGACATCACCTGTTACAGGTGAGTAACTATGCTAAACGAGCACACGAGTAGCGGGCAGCAGCACAGAACCAGAAGAGTATCTGTGTGTCTGAAGAGTGACAGAGTGCACGCGTGTGCATGAAGATCATGTGCATATCGAGAAAGCAAGATTATGCATACAGTATGTGTGTGTGTGTGCCAGGGCCGGATTTACCTTGAGTGAGGCCCTACGCCAACAAAAATTGTGGGCCCCCAGCAGGGGCGGCCCAAGGGGGGTGCGGACCTCATTTGCATAAGGGGCCTCATTTACATAAATATTTGCATAATGTTACCATATACTAACTTTTAGTAAACGTGCCTCTTATTGAGTGTATGAATAAAGAAAGACTAAAAGATTTCTACATTACTATAATCCAGTGCCAACTGCCAGACACATTAGGAACTACTACAAACACTGCCCATAGTAAACCCGCCGTATCCTAACAGCACTACCAGGACTCACAAAGCACCATACTCTACCAATCAAAAGGCAACACTGCAAATATTAAACCAATACATTTCAGAGAACAACAATACATGACCTACTGGGGAAAGAGAACAAGTGGCAATGTCAAATAGGAATTATATAAACAGAACACCTCAGCTCAGTTACACATGCAGAACATAGACCATCACCAAACAAGTAATCACAATTTAGAAACAGGAAGACAATAATTAAACTGGGAATCCCAAAAGCCAAACTTGGAATGTACAACACTGTAGAAATAAAACTATACATTAATTTCCTCTTGTACTAAACAAAGCGCAGACGTTAATGATGCACATTTACCAGAGCTGACATATTCCAATTAATAAATTCAAAATAAAGAGATATTTTTCTACCTTTTGTGCATTTTTTTCAGCTGCAATTGCTCCAGCCACTTTCTTCTGGTTTCTTCGTGTCTTCTGCTAACTCTCCATCGTCTGCTGTCCATTTGTCCTTTCTTCTCTCTTCTAGATTTTTTTCCATTCTCTCTCTACATCTGCTTTAACATACTAATCTTTCTCCTTTTGCTCTTTCCTCATTCCTATTTCATCCACTCAAATTTTACCCCTCCATCCTCAATCCCCACTTACTCTCCCAATACCCGGCCAATTGTAGATTTTTTATCCCTCCCACACAAAATATTTTTCCCTTCTCCATTTTACTCTTCCAGCCCCATCCCATTCTAATCCTCCCCCAACATCAGCTCCCTTCTAGTTCCAGCCTCACCCAGCATCCATTCCCTTCTAGTCCCTGCATCAGCCCATTTCCAGTCCTAGCCATCCATCAGCCCATTTCCAGTCCTAGCAACCCCCCAACCCAATACCAGTCCTAGCCCCCCCATCACCCCACTTACAGTCCTTAACCCCCATCACCCCATTTTCAGTCCTTAACCCCATCACCCCATTGTCAGTTTAAGCCCCCCCTATAGCCCATTACCAGTCCTAGCCCCCCATAGCCCATTACCAGACAACCCCCATCAGCCCACAGCCCATTACCAGTCTTAACCCCCCCCAAAGCCCATTACCAGTTCTAACCCCCCCCAACAGCCCATTACCAGTCCTAACCCCATCAGCCCACCTCCAGTCTTAACCCCCCAGCCCATTACCAGTCCTAGCCCCCCCCCATAGCCCATTACCAGACAGCCCCCATCAGCCCACAGCCCATTACCAGTCTTAACCCCCCCCAAAGCCCATTGCCAGTTCTAAGCCCCCCAACAGCCCACAGTCCATTACCAGTCCTAACCCCATCAGCCCGCCTCTAGCCTTAACCCCCCCAGCCCAGCCCAGCCCATTTCCAGCCCCAGCCCCCCAATAGCCCATTACCAGCCCTACCCCCCCCAGTCCATTTCCAGCCCCAGCCCCCCCAATAGCCCATTACCAGTCCTCCCCCCCCCCCCCTAGCCCATTCCCAGTCCTACCCCCCCCCCGGCCTAAAGTAAAATTTAATTAAAAAAAAAAACCTGGTGGCTGCCGCCGCGGGGCCCCCTCTGCTGCCGCGGGGGCCCCGTCTACAAGCTGGTCGGGTCCGGTCCGGTCCGGTCCGGTCGGGTCGAGTCCGGTCGGGTCTCTCTCCCTCCCTCGCTGCAGACTGCAGGCTGCAAGAGACGCGAAGGGAGAGCGTCTCCTCGCGTCTGTGTTAAGCCGGCAGGGGCTGATGGGAAATCCCATCAGCCCCTGCGGGCTTAACACAGACGCGAGGAGATGCTCTATCTTCGCGTCTCTCGCAGCCTGCAGCGAGGGAGGGAGGGAGGGAGACCCGACCGGACCCGACCCGATCAGCTTGTAGACGGGGCCCCCGCGGCAGCAGAGGGGGCCCCGCGGCGGCAGCCACCAGGTTTTTTTTTTAAATTGAGTTTAAAAAAAAAACCTGGTTCTTTTTTTGTGGGCCCCTGCCGGCTGTGGGCCCTACGCCATGGCGTACATGGCGTATACGTAAATCCGGCCCTGGTGTGTGCACGTCTGAAGAGTGAGAGCGTGCATCTGTGTGTCCCAAGAGTGAAAGAGTGTGAGTGTGTGTGCTGGAGAGTGGAGAGTGTATGCACATGGATGTTTCTCTACCTTTCTTTGGTGGGTACAGTTTTATATAGTTTCCTTTGAATAAGGTTGCCAGATTTTTTTTGCAGGCAAATTTGGCACACATCCAATTTGGGGGTGGGGGGGGGGGGGGAGAGAGGTAGAGAAAGGAACACCTTAGTTCCAGGTTTGAGCAACAAGGTGTGAAGCAGGGAAGAGGTGTCATTCCCTTCCCCTCATCCATCCCACAACAGCAACAATTTCACTTCCAAGCAAATTAACAGGGAAATGGAAACAGTGATGCATTTCCCCCTATATTGTGCAAAATATAAAGATAATTAATGGATGTAAATTCTAAAAATTGACATTGGAATCACTAAATTAAAAATAATATTTTCACCCCCTCTGTCCGAATTGCTGGAATTGGGGACAGGAGGCTGCAAAACAGATGGGCATCGGGGACACAGGTCTACAATTGGGACAATCTCCGAAAATCGGGGACATCTGGTAATCTTACCTTTGAAAATACAGGCTGGAGTGGAGACGTCTACTGTTACAAATGCAGCCAGGTGCATACGACTGAAGAGAAGTTTCACCCCAGGAAATTCACCCAGCTAACTAGCTACCTGGGCAAATTCTTTTGAAAATTATCCTAATACTGTCTCTACTCTGTCGATATCCTTTCAGAGGCCCCAAAGATAGCTAAATATCATTTTCTATCATTTCTTCCATTTGTGAAGCCTTTTTGATACTTTAATTTTTCTACCTTGGACACATTTCCTGCAAATCACACTTTTTGGCATGGTCCATGTTTGATATCTCTGGTCTGTACGAAAGGTGGTGGAGGGTGAAAATGACTTGTTCAGTTTCCCTGATTCTCAGCTACTTCTCTAATTATTAGACCCCTTCATTTGAAACCTCTGCTTGTGCCGCTCTTATGCTCACGCATGACCGACTGCTACCAACTCATTAGAACTAGGCCCTACGGTTTCCCCCATGCTAGAGCTGAAGTATGGCAGGCCGGGGAAGATCCAGGGGAGGAGGAAGAAAGGCAGGAAAAAGTGAATGCGTCTGAGTTTGATAAAATAAGTGACTGGGGATCCGTGGTGTGGGTCCACAAATTTATGATTGTCTAGGGCCCAATCTAGTGCTAATCCAGTCCTATGTTCAAACCATAAATTGCTTTTAATATTTGTGGGCGTTTTACAGTTGTTTTGTCCAACTTTGAACATGTTCCAGACTTTAACAGCTTGTGTCCATATAGATAGCTACAAAAGAAACAAGTTGAAAAGTGCACACTTGCAGGGTGACACAACGGGCGTTTCCCCCATTTGCAGACTCAGGCATGTGGAGCGGTACACGTGTGTGTGCTCTGGGGATTGTTGGAGGGTGTGTGTGTATCGTGGGAGTTGTTGGGGGTGCATGAACATATGTGTGTGTCTTAATCATGGGGCATATCAGGGGGTACATGAGGGCATGTTTGGAGGATTCCTTTGTATATGTAATGGAGAGAGTTGGGGGAATGCTTTTTTGTGTGTACGTGTGATGGGGAGAATTGGTGAATGTGTGTGTGTGTATGTGTGCATGTGTGATGGGAAGTGCTGGAGAGGTATGTGTGTATGATGGGGAGTGTCAGGAGGTGCATGTGTGTGTGTGTGTGTGTGAGAGAGATGGGGAAGTATCTGAGGGTGTGTGTGTGTGTGATGGTGAGTGATGGAGAGAATGTGTGCTTGTGTGTGTGTGTGTGTGTGTGTGTATGTGATGGGTATTGTTGGGGATGCGTGTGTGTGTATGTATGTGTGTGTGTGTGTGAGATGGAGGAGTGTCTGAGGGTGTGTGATGGGGATTGTTGAGGGATGCATGTGTATGTAGGGAGTGTCGGGGGTACATGCGTGTCTGTGTGTGTGTGCATGATGGGGAGTATCTGAGACTGTATGTGTGTGTGTGTGATGGCGAGTGTCAGAGGGTGCATGTGCATGTGTGTGATGGGGAATGATCAGGTGTATGTATGTATGTCTGTGATGCGGAATATTGGGGGTGTGTGTGCATGTGTGCATATGTGTGTATTTATGTGTGTCTGTGATGGGATGTGTTGGGGGTTGCATGTTTAGACGTGTGTTGGATGGAAAGTGTTGGGGGTGAACACACACGCACATGTGTGTCATGGGGAGTGTCAGGGGTGTGTATATGTGTTTCATGGGGGTTGTTGGGTGTGTGTGAGCGAGAGAGATGAGGGGAGAATTGGTGCATGTTTGTGTATGTTGATGTATGTTTCTGCATATGTCTTGGCAACTCTGCATGTGGCGGGGGCTGTGTGTGTATATGTATGTGCATCAGGGGCTTTGTTTGCATTTGTGTGTATTAGTGGGTCAGGGGTTGGCTTTGTGTCCTTTTTTGATGGACTAGTAGGTGTGTATGTGCTCTTCCCCTGTCCTTCTGCACCTATTCCTTGCCCCTGCCACTATCTTCCACTGTTCCCCCTTCCTGTCCTTCAGTGTCTTCTCCTGCACTCTCCCTCTTTTCCCTCCTCCCACTTATGCACACTCCCTCACCTGCTACCCAGCCTTGTAGTCTCTCAGGCTTTTCACTCCCTCTCTTCCTTCCCTTCTTTAATGTACTCTGTCTCTTTTGCTTTTCTCCTCTGACCCTGCCCCTTCCCTTATGCTCCACCTTTTCCTCTACTAGCACAGTCCATTCTCTTATGTCCTGCCCCTTTCTTTCCTCCTAATATTTCCCCTTCCCTTAGGTTCTGCCCTCGCAACCACACCTTCTTTCAGTGCCACTCTCCTCTCTTCAGGCTGCAGCTTTGGCTCTTCTGGCCAACGGGACCCAAGGACTCCTTCCAGTCTTTTCAAGCCACAGCCCCACTCTTCTTGCCAGCAGGAACCAGGGACTCCCACCAGCTTTCTCAGGCCGCAGCCAGGGCTGGTCCATCCATTGTGCGGGAATGTTGCCCACACATGGCCCTGCACCTCGGGGGGGCCCTGCACCTGACCGGCTACAGAGGGAGCCGGGGAGACCTGAAGCCCTGGCTGAACTCTGAACAGCCGCTGGTGTAGTGTGTGGCATTTTCTTTCTCTCCCGTGGCTGTGATTAAAAGGAAGCCATAGGCACGCTGAGTGCCAGGAGGTCAAATGGGGCATGCCCCCATGTAACCTCCCAGCACTTTTATCACAGTTGTGGTAGAGAAGGCAAAAGTTGCTCTTTACTCCCGCAGCTCTTCAGAAATGAGCCGGAGCTTTGGGCCTACCTGGTTCCCTCTGCAACTGGTCAGATGGGGCCCCTTTTGGTGTGTGGCTGGGGGAGGGAGGACTGGGGGCTAGAATGGGAACAGGAATGGAGGGGACTAGGGGTTAGAATAAGAACAGGAACAGGGGGCTAGAATGGAAAAAGGAGGAGGGACTAGGGGCTTAAATGGGAACGGGGGTGGGGGGGAGGGAGCAGGACTGGAAATGGGCTGATGTTGGGGGATCTGGGACTGGAAGGGAGTGGATGCTGGGAGGGTTAGGGATGGGGATGGGGGACTGGAACTAGAAGGAAGCTGATGCTGGGAGGGACTGGAGGAGAAATGATACTGTGGGGCTAGACTGGAAATGGGCTTATGTGGGGGAATGGGCGAATGGGACTGGAAGGGAGTGGATGCTGGGAGGGGCTGGAACTAAAAGGGAGTTGATGCTGGGAGAGGACCAGAAGGGAGTGGAGCTGGGAATGGGGGAGAAAAAAAGAAGCTGGGGAGTGAGGATGGAGAGGGGAACAGATATTTTGTGTGGGAGAGAAGAAAAATCTATGTTTAGCTGAGTATTGGGAGAGTAAGTGGGGACTGAGGATGGAGGGGTGAAATTTGAGTGGATGAAAAAGGAATAAAGAAAGAAATGGAGGAAAGAGCAAAAGGGGAAAGATCAGTATGCTAGAGGCAAATGTCGAGAGAATGGAAAAAACTAGACAAGAGAAAAAAGGACAAATAGACAGCAGACAATGAAGAGTTAACAGGAGACACAAAGAAATCAGAAGCAAATGACTGGAGCAATTGCAACTGAAAAATAAAATACCCAAACAACAAAAAGTAGAAAAAAACGATTTTTTAAAATTTATTAACTGGAATATGTCCACTCTTGGAAATATGCATCGCTAATATTTTGCATTTTGTTTAGTACAAGAGGAAATTAATTTATAGTTTTATTTCTCCAGTATTGTACATTCAAAGTTTGGCTTTTGGGGTTCCCAGTTTAATTATTGTCTTCCTGTTTATAAATTGTGATCCCTTGTTCTTTGTGTGGTGATGGTCTATGTTCTGCATGTGTAACCGAGCTGAGGTATTCTGTTCATGTAGTTTCTATTTGACAGTGCCACTTGTTCTCTTTCCCCAGTAGGAGATGTATTGGTTTAATATTCGCCGAGTTGCCTTTTGATAGGTAGGGTTTGGTGCTTTGTGAGTCCCGGTAGTAGTGTCATGATATGGCGGGTTTGCTATGGGTTCTAAATGAGCAGGGTGTATAGTACTTCCTAATGTGCCTGGCAGTTGACACCCATTTATTTCTACTGGTGTAGTGGCACTTAACGCACATCAATATTTAGTAAACATGCTCCTAAGTAATGGACAAAAAGAGGTTTGTGAAGGGCTGCTTTGAAAGCTGCCTAAAATTTTGGATGGGCAACATATACATTTTAAAATAAAATAAATTAAATTTATGCAAATGAGGTCCAGTGTTTATGCAAATGAGGCCCATAATGAGTTTCTGCACATGGCCTCGTAGCACTCTTGGGCCGCCCCTGGCTGCAGCCCCATTTTTCTGGTCAGCTGGACCTGGGAATTCCCCTCCGTAACTACCCTAACCCTAAAACTATCTCCTGCAAATACTCACTATCCCAAAAAATACCCCACCCCCAAAAACTACCCTCATAACCATACCACTGCCCCACACACCATCCCACCATCAAAAATTACCTTCTTAAAACTTCTTCACTGCCCACAAACTACTCCTATCTCCAAAATTACGTCTCAGCCTCTGACCCCCACCCTCAGAACTATGTAACTCAGGAAGGCCACACCATCCTCAGCAGCCTCACTAGGATTGTTGACTGGCTCTAGATGCTCTCAACAGACTTGGGTTTACTCCATTGAAGGTCTGGATTTATGCAGAGACAACAGAGGTACTTGCCTACGGTAGCCAGATTTAGAAAGTCTTTCAAATTCAATGCCTTCTGCGGAGAGTGCTAATTATTTAATTGCCACTTGTAAGTAACACAGAGGCAATACAAAGAAGAACTTCTATTTTTCTTGACACAAATACACCTCTCCCCATCTCTCCCACCACATTAATTCAGTCTTGTTTAAGCTTTTAGGTAACTAGAGTTGTATTCTCTGCTTTTTTGTAGACTGGCCCCTGCTATGCTTTTGTTTATTTTATTATTTTATTTTATTTAATGTCTTTTTTATACCGTGCTCTTTAGAATCAGCGTGGTTTACATTTAACAACTCGTGCAGTGCACGCAGGGCCCACAACTGGACTTACAATGAACAGGGGTTTCTAAACGGGACTGACAGGGTAACTATGTACAGGCAAGCTAGCTGTCACAGGTGACATGGTCAGCTCGCAACTATTTACAGATTTATTAACTGCATACAGATTGACTAGAACCTGTTGTTGTGTGCAGGTTACCCCCCCCCCCCTATTGTTTTAAATCAAAGCAAACGTAAATAACCTTAAAACTTCAAAAAAATTGAAACACAGAAACATGACGGCAGAAAAAGACCACATGTTCTCTCTAATCTGCTCTTCCCTATCAACTACAATAGTCCCCTTTTTACCTTTAGAGATCCTCTGTGTTTGTCCCATGCTGTTTTGAATTCACCACCACCTCCCCTGGGAGCCTATTTCACGCATCTACCAACCTTTCCGTAAAGAAATATTTCTGCATATTACTCCTGAGTCTATCCTCTTTCATCCTCATCCTATGTCCCCTCGTAGCAGAGCTTGCCTTCAATTGAAAGAGATCCTCCTGTTCATTTATGCCACAGAGGTATTTAAATGTCTCTATCATATCGCCCCTATCCCACTTTTCCTTTTAAAGTAAGAACTTAAGAACATAAGATATGCCATACTGGGTCAGGCCAAAGTCCATCAAGCCCAGTATCCTGTTTCCAACAGTGGCCAATCTAGGTCATATGTACCTAGCAGTATCCCCAAGAGACACAGGTTCCACAATGCTTGTATTGGGTCAAGCAGTGATATCCTGGGTCCCTTTTTAATAATGGCTTATGGACCTTTCCTCCAGGAACTTGTCCAAACCTTTTTTAAACCCGACTACACTAACAGCTTTTACTACATCCTCCGTTAACAAATTCCAGAGTTGGATTACATGTTGAGTGAAAAAAATATTTTCTCTTATTAGTCTTAAACGGGTTACACTGTAGCTTCATTGCATGTCCTTTAGTCTTTCTACTTTTTGATGGCATAAATTGATCTACATTTACCCGTTCCACTCCATTCATTAATTTATAAATCTCTATCATATCTCCCCCTCAGCCGCCTCTTTTCCAAGTTGAGGAGCCCTAACCTTTTTAGCCTCTCTTTATAGGAGTATCCTTCCATCCCCCTTACCATTTTTGGGGCTCTTCTCTGTACCTTTTCTAATAATGCTATATCCTTTTTAAGATACGGCGACCAGAATTGCACACAATATTCAAGATGCGGTTGCACCATGGAACGATACAGAGGCATTATAATATCCTTGGTTTTCTTCTCCATCCCTTTCCTTATGATTCCTAACATTCTAATTGCTATAATGAAGCCCTGAGAGGGAGGAATGGCTCAGTGGTTGGGACAGGTTACCTCAGGCCAGAGGGCCAGGGGCTCAATTCCCACATAGGGACAAGTAACCTCAAGCCAGAAGGACTGGGTCTCTAGTCCTATGGCCACTCCATTGCCTCAGGTACACTTAGATTGTGAGCCCTTCAGGGACAAAGGAATAAAAAGTACCTGTTAGCATATATCTGTAAACCACTCTGATAGACATAGTAAAGAGTCATATATCAAGTGCCTTAAAACCATAAACCTCTTGTTATAGCAAACGCTGTGAAAAGCTCTTATTCAATCACTCACCCACAGAAGGAAAACTCACAGACAGGCTGGAATGCAAACAGGATCTTTAATGTGCACACAGGATCAGACAGAGAGCCGGTTCCCTCCAACAAAAGAGTCTGAGCCCCGAGGGACGTCCTTCAATGCCTTAAATACAGTATAATTTCAAACTCATTCTATAATCCCATTTGCCACAGGTATTTCCTGTCCACCAATCAGCAGCCCCTGGGGAAGGTACCTGGGTGACCTGTCCAAACCGGTGTGCTCTGGTCTGTTGGTTTCTGGGCTAGGGGATACTGTGCTCAGACCTGGAGTGGGGGAAGGGTGTCCACTGAAATAGCAGGCTGATTACTTTATGTAAGAGCCTCATGGCTGCCTCATTCCCCCCTTTTTAAGTGAGACCTCAACCGCTAGAGGCGGTTGAGGGCTGCATTACTGGAGGCAAGCCGCAGAGGGGTGTATTGGGTCAGGGCCATGACAGTGGTAATCGCCTTGCGTTCTACCAGGGTGTCAAGGGTGGTGGTAATGAAGCGGTAAAGAATGGGGATACAACATGGCAGAATGGCACATAGCAGTAAATAAAAAGAACCCCTACCACTGGGATTTTTAGTCCCCCTGGCCAACTGAACCACTTCATAAACCACCCAGGACCCATGGACCGGGTCAGTAATATGATTAACTAGATCACTTAGATCTTGGATAGAGTGTTCAATGGAAACACTTGCATCAGTGAGTTTAAAACAACACATACCCTATACCCTCTATAGCAACTCCTGCAGAAAAATTTTTGTTCCGTGTGCACAAGTTGCTGTTCTGACTGTAAAAGGTTGCAG
This sequence comes from Ichthyophis bannanicus, assembly GCA_033557465.1. Taxonomy (NCBI): domain Eukaryota; kingdom Metazoa; phylum Chordata; class Amphibia; order Gymnophiona; family Ichthyophiidae; genus Ichthyophis; species Ichthyophis bannanicus. The sequence goes on along the minus strand of CM066036.1, from coordinate 133,971,918 downwards.
GGCCTGCAGAGGCCCCTTTCCTTTGGGACAAAGGAGGGCCGTGTGCAAAAAGTCTGCAGAGGCCTCTTTCCTTTGGGGCAAAGGCTCTTTCCCTGGGATCCACCCTTATCAGCATATTAATGGCTTTTATTCTTGCTAGTGTTGAGTCATTCTGGCTGCACCCTGCCATTCCCTTTGCTTCATTAATCACTGGCACTGTAGTCTTCAGGGCATATGAGTACTTTGTATCACCAGCTTTGTTTGGCCTGTTTAACTTGTCCAGGCTTGCCCAGCTTGCTCAGGCCTGTTTAACCTGTTCAGGCCTGGCATGTCTTTTCTTGTGCTGGGTCCATTTTCTGTGCACTTTCAGGCCTGACCTGTTTCTTAGCTAGGTCCATTCTCTGTGCACTTCTGTTCAGAGTATGGTTCCCCCTGGCTTTACTCTTGTTGTGCTGGGCTCTGGGTACTCATTTTCTTAGCCCACATGCTTTTTCCGTGTCATCATAATGTATTACAGCCTCAGGCAAGGATGCAGCCATACTAGACATACCTATCAGCCAATTTCCCTTCATTCCCAATTTTTCTTTTTCTTTTCTTGTTTATGGGGCAAAGTTAATCCCACTAAGGGCAATGGACAAGCAACCATTTGAGACAGATATTGAGACAGATAGGGGTCATCAGAAAAGCAGCTTCTGGTACTGTTCCCTAGAGACAACATACATTGTAACATCATTTTCTTGCAGCTGGTCAATAATATTGAAAACACATAACATGAAAGTATGTCAAAAGCAGCAGTGCTTAATAATGTGATAAATAAAGTTCTGAGAATAGTACAGCAAAAACTTGAGCTGGTGTGGGTATTGCAGTTGCTGAAGCCGAAATGGCTTGTAGATTTCAGTTACTTTCTAAGAAAACAATATTAAAAGGATAACAATACAATCATTCACAGAAGCCCCCAAAAAAACCCCAGTCAGTCCAACAGTTCTTTTTCCTGCCTCTCAGCAGTTCCCCAGGACCTCGCAGTGTGATTCACCTTTCTCTGAAGTTCAAGTTCTGTCTCTCTCAAAATTTGAACCTCTCATTCTCATAGGCAGACACCCTGGCCCGTTTTCAATGTGACACACTGATCCAGATAGGGACTCCTTCACACATCTCAGCGGTGGGCAGCTCTGAGTTCTCGGGATGGTCTGCTCCATCTGGACCCCGGCCACCTCCCTCCGCTGGGCTCCCTGGATTGCAATTTGGTGACATGGCTCCAGGCCCCATTCAGGAATAAAATGCTCATCTCTTTTTTTCTTTTTTTTTTTGTTTACATATTCATTAGCCAGATACATCACTTCAAATTACCTTCATCAGTTTAATGTCCATCAAAAGTCCTTCTTCTTAATATCCCACTTCATCCCTCACAACACTCCCCCATCACCTGCATCATTCCACCAATCACATACATAGGTACTAATGTATCCTTATTATTGCTGTGTATACTGGACCTCTACATAATGTACTGCTACCAGTATATTTGGTAACAAAGTGCAAGTGTATAAACTAAAAAGATTTGTTTCTCACAGTGCTATAATATACTATACTCCTGAAACTGAAAACCCTGAAAACAAGGTACACTTTCTCTGGACACCAATGCGTCTATGATGTTACTGTTCTGTTCATCATTTGTCAGCACAGTGCTTAACAAGGCAAAGTAATTACCTTGAATCCTACAGTTCAAAACAAGCATGAAACTGATACTTTTCCATAAAAAGGTTGGTAGATACCTGGAATGCAATATCATTGTAGTATCAGAAAAATGAATACAGTTGATCAAGGCAGTTTAATGTACCAAGCAGGAAAGAATGCAATATTACTTGCTTAATTTTGTATGTGCAGTCAAAACCAAATATATGTACCAGAGTTAAAATTCAGGCTTTAAAAAGACAAGTAAAAAAATCTTCATTTCTTTATAATCTTATAAGGATTTTCTCTCCCCCTTTTTTTTTTTAAGTTCTAACAAATGTGTTGCAGCTAATTTTCACACATCAGCTTTGCCCTACAGATATTGCTAACAGTAATTTGACAGTCCTTCTTCAGCCTTACACAGTCAAGATGCCACTCAGACATTTTGAGGATGCTCAAAGGAGGCACCCCCCATGGTTCCAGAAGCTTAAACTCTACAATCTAAATTGATGACCAGAGGATTGTTTGGAGACTCAGTGTGGCGTTTGCTAGGAGAAAGACTCCTAGGTGATTTTTTTTCTTTTGTCCTCTCTAATGTGCCTCCATTTATCTGCTAGAAGAAGGAACTCCTCCCAGTATCTTTCTATAGCTATGCAAACTATCTCAGCAGTTTCAATCACCCCCCACTCACTGCTGAGAGGTGTGACCAAAACACCTGGTTCCCTGACCATGCATGAAACATAGCAATGAAACTGGATATGCATCAAACAAAGCAATTGTCTTCCTTCACTGCTATACCAGTACTACAGTCCACACACAGCAAACCCCACCCCCCTTTCCAAACTGTCCTCTTCCCTGCAATCAGTAGACCTGGTATTTTTCACTGTTTGGGGACACAGGGGCGACTCGTCAATAACTTCACCTTTTACTGATAGAGTATCAAAATCAATCCTGAAATATAAAGACCTAATGTCTGGACAAAAACTTTCTTTCCCTAATGTCACAACTAAACACAGAGACACTAAAGGTTTTACATAACAGCACATTTACCACATGGGCCAGCCATGAATCTATACAGGGAAGCTGGTCCGGATACTCCCCTACCACAATTCAGCCTCCGGACCCCATGCTCTAATCACAATTTGCAAAATCACAATTTACAGTGCAAATCTTGTAATCCCAATTCTAGGAATGCAATGTTCAGTGTAAATTTTCCAATCCCACTTCTGGGAATACAATATACAATATAATCCAGGCAACAGGCAGAGTTTGGTTGCACAAAACACACAGGACCACAAAGGGAAAAAGAAAAAGAGAAAACAGAAAACAGACATCTCAGCAGCAAATACTCATACACTCTCTTTCCTCAGTAGCAGCTGTTACAAATACACATTACATACACACACACATACTCTCTAGCTGTACCGTAGGATTTAACTTTTACCATGTGGATAATAGTAATATGAGAAATATAGCTAGCTATTTTTCTAATGTCCACTAGATGGAGCTATAGGAGCACATGGCAACACAAAAGAAACCCCCCAGCAACACAAACCCCCCCCCCCAACACTATAGGAGCACATGGCAACACAAAAGAAACCCCCAGCAACACAAAAAGAGACCCCCAGCAACACAAAAAGCCCCCAACACTATAGGAGCACATGGCAACACAAAAGAAACCCCCAGCAACACAAAAAGAGACCCCCAGCAACACAAAAAGCCCCCAACACTATAGGAGCACATGGCAACACAAAAGAAACCCCCAGCAACACAAAAGGAGACCCCCAGCAACACAAAAAGCCCCCAACACTATAGGAGCTCATGGCAACACAAAAGAAACCCCCAGCAACACAAAAAGAGACCCCCAGCAACACAAAAAGCCCCCAACACTATAGGAGCACATGGCAACACAAAAGAAACCCCCAGCAACACAAAAAGAGACCCCCAGCAACACAAAAAGCCCCCAACACTATAGGAGCACATGGCAACACAAAAGAAACCCCCAGCAACACAAAAAGAGACCCCCAGCAACACAAAAAGCTCCCAACACTATAGGAGCACATGGCAACACAAAGGAAACCCCCAGCAACACAAAAAGAGACCCCCAGCAACAGAAAAAGCCCCCAACACTATAGGAGCACATGGGGCAAAGGCTCTAAATAAATCGCCCCGATCATCGGAGAATTGCGATCAGAGCAATTATTCTTGAAAGGCACACTTAAGGCGGTTAAGTACTAATATTTTAGGCAATTTTTAATAGCTTTGGCAGCACTGCACTTTAAATACCTTTAAGGGGCCCGAGGTGGCAAAGTTAAATTTATACTGCAGTCATTTACTGGCGCTCGCAAGCAAGCGCCACCCCCCCCCCCCTTTTTTCTTATTCAGATTCAGATACAGCAGATTCAGATACAGATACAGACAGGACGAGCAATGGTTTCAGGGCCACTAAGGCCCCTATTAGGACTGCTCGTTGCGGTTGATTGGGCCGCTACAGGTTCCCAGAAATTACCAGGACTCACAGATAGAGTACAGAAAGTAGCAGTACTCACCAGAACTCTGATCAGACAGGTAGTTTGGATGCCAGTCTATCCAGCCGGTTTTCAATCGGGGATTCAGCCGCAGGGACCGACTGACCACACAAGTCAAAAAGTCCTTCGGAGCACAAAAGGGGCCCCGTGGCGCCAAGGATCGTTAATCACCTGGAGGGGTCGGTCCCTGACCGGTGTAGGCCCCGATCCTGCAAAAAGCAGTAGTCTTCCCACTGTGGGTGCGATGAGAGAGAGGCTTTTCTTTTAAATTTTCCTGGCCGATGCACCAAAATGTTATAGCAAACGCTGTGAAAAGCTCTTATTCAATCACTCACCCACAGAAGGAAAACTCACAGACAGGCTGGAATGCAAACAGGATCTTTAATGTGCACACAGGATCAGACAGAGAGCCGGTTCCCTCCAACAAAAGAGTCTGAGCCCCGAGGGACGTCCTTCAATGCCTTAAATACAGTATAATTTCAAACTCATTCTATAATCCCATTTGCCACAGGTATTTCCTGTCCACCAATCAGCAGCCCCTGGGGAAGGTACCTGGGTGACCTGTCCAAACCGGTGTGCTCTGGTCTGTTGGTTTCTGGGCTAGGGGATACTGTGCTCAGACCTGGAGTGGGGGAAGGGTGTCCACTGAAATAGCAGGCTGATTACTTTATGTAAGAGCCTCATGGCTGCCTCACTCTAACCATTTTAGTAGCCACCCTCTGCACCAACTGCAACCTGCTTATATCCTTTTGAAGGTGTGGTCTCCAGAATTGCACACAATACTCCAAATGAGGTCGCACCAGAGACTTATACAGAGGCATTATCACCTCCTTTTTTCTGTTGACCATTCCTCTCACTGTACACCCTAGCATCCTTCTGGTTTTCGCAGTCACCTTTTCTACCTGTTTAGCTACTTTAAGATAATCAGACACAATTATGTCAAGGTCCTGCTCTTCTTTTGTGGACAAAAGTCACTCACCCCCTACACTGTACAGCTCCTTTGGATTTTTGCAGCCTAAATGCATGACCCTGTATTTTTTAGCATTAAATTTCAGTTACAAAATTCTAGAACATTCTTCAAGCTTAGCTAGATCCCTCCTCATGTTATTGACTCCTTCCTGTGTGTCTATTCTATTGCAGATTTTGGTATCATCCACAGGTACAACCCCTAACAAAAGTATAGAGGCAGGGGGTAACCTGCAAAAAGTCTTGCCCCCTCTGACCAAAACAAGCACTTCTAAATTTTGTGCCAATGGGAGCCAAGAGTTTAAATTCAGCCCTGCCCCATTGCATGCACTTTCATGTATTTTGATTTCTCTATTACACTTCATAAGAAAAGCAATGCTACAAGTCCCTGCATACAATGGGATAAACCCAGGACTGTATCAAGCGCATCGGGTATATTTGCTACTACTACTACTACTACTACTACTACTGAGCATTTGTCTACCGCTACAAGTCGTACACAGCGCTGCACAGATATGTAAGAGACAGTCCCTGATCATCAGAGCTTACAATCTAGTCAAGACACACAACACAGGAGGTGTAGGCTGGGATAAAATAAGGGGGAAAGGAAAAGAAAAGGAGATCAGGTGCGTCAAGATCCAAAAGCAGCAGCAAAGAGGTGGGTTTTCAGCCTGTATTTGTAGAGGGTCAGAGAAGGTGCCTGGCGTTCAGACACAGGTAGTTTGTTCCAGGCGTAAGGTGCAGCAAGGTGAAAGGAGCAAAGTCTGGAGTTAGCAATAGAAGAGAAGGGCACAGATAGAAGCAGTTTGCCAGAAGAGCGGAGTTCCCAAGAGGGGTTGTAAGGAGAGATAAGAGAAGAAAGGTAGTGAGGAGTTGCAGAGTGAATGCATTTGTAGGTCAGTAGGAGAAGTTTGAACTGGATGTGGAAACAGATAGGAAGCCAGTGGAGTGACTTGAGAAGAGGAGTAATATGGACATGATGAGGCTAGCGGAAGATTAGCCGCGCAGCAGAGTGTTGAACAGATTGAAGGGGAGAGAGATGATTCAAAGGGAGACCAGCAAGGAGTAGGTTACAGTAGTCAAGATGGGAGGTGATTAAGGAATGGATAAGCATCTAAGTAGTGTGATCAGAAAGAAAAGGACAGATTTTGCTAATATTATAGAGAAAGAAAAGGTAGGTCTTAGCTATCAGACAAATGTGTGTGGAGAAAGAGAGAGAAGAGTCGAAGACAACCCCAAGATTGCGAGCTGAGGAAACAGGAAGGAGTACAGAGTTATCCACAGAGACTGAGAAAGGAGGAGGGGGGGGGGAGGTCTTAGGGGGAAAGATAAGAAGTTCAGTCTTGGCCATGTTCAATTTCAAGTGGCAGTGAGACATCCAGGCAGCAATGTCAGAGAGTGTCGTGAGGGCTACCCTGGTGGCTAGTAGAGGTCAGGGCAGGTCAGACACAAAAATTATAAAGTTGAGATTGGTAAGTATTCCAAAGGCCCAATTGACTTTTGGTCCTAGTAGTTTCCTTGATACCAATCTTCAATGAAAACAACTGCTCAGAGTGGTGGGAAAAATAAAGGCTTTTTATTTCCCTTCTTCGCAATGGTTCAAATGATTGGGATACAACTATAAAGCAAAATGTCCTTACTTCAGGTGAGGAAAAGAAAAACTCAGGTTAAACCAAAAACTGTTACTTTCACAGGACTGGTGCTATTTACACAAAACGAGAATGTTCAATTCAGCAAGTCACACAGCTCACAAGCCTGACAAGGATTCTAGGCTTCCTGTAACACAGTATGTACAATCCATTTCTGGATCTGAAATATCCCCTGCTAGTTCCACTTGCATTGGCTCCTCTTCTGAAGCCTCTGAATCTGTGTCCCTGGTTTCAGGTAAAATATATTCAGGCTTTTTATACAGTTCCTGTATCACTTCCCAATGTTCTGGGCTAAGCCTAGGGCGTCGGCTATGTGCTGTTTTATACTGAAAAGATTCCTCTTTATTCAAAGGTTTTATCGCCGCTCTATATAAACATTTTTCATTCAGAACTTTCTTCTTAGGTAAACATTTTTCATACCTTGTATCGTAGGAACCTTCAGACAAACGGTTTTCTTCTACTGCCTGTCTTTCCCATACAGCAGCTTTCTGAAATCTTTTTCCAGGAAAGTATGGTTTACCTTGTGAGGTTGGAGTCCCTTCTCCAAGTGAAGGTCTGGGCCTGTACCGGCTTAGCTTCTGGCTTGCCTGTGCAGCACGGCTTAGGTTCTCCAGCTGTTTCTCATTTGACTTTAGACTACAGTTGCAGCAATGCTTTCGCCTCTCTGGACAAACAGCTCTCACTCTTGCTTGAGCTGAGACCTTCCCAGGTCCTTCATCAGCTCCAGGGAAATCACCTTCCACTCGGGGTGGTTTGCTAGCGGTAGAGTAATCAGGTTTCCATTCTAACCTCTTTCTCTCTGCGCTGCAAGTGATCCTTCCCTTGCTTCTGCTGGACTTGCCTCCTTGGCCTGCTTCTCTTTCTCCACTGCTACTCTTCTCTCTCTCCTTCCTGCCGACCTCCTTGCCGACCTGTCTCCTGCCGAACTCCTTCCTGCCCAATTGTCTCCAGTCTTCCACACTCTCCTTAAGAAGCACTCCTGCCTTCGAGGATTGGAAGCTGGCTGGCATTACCTTGTGACCAGCGGGGCGTGGCTCCTCAGTGTCTCGGAAGTCGCTCTGGCTCCCTCTAGCTGGTTCCTCTGAATAATGCAGCTTGTGCACGTCTTTTTCTCCGTTTAAAACATTTTCTTTTCTTTCAAGAGGGTCTGCTGCATGACACATCCCCCTTCTTAAAATATTACGGGCTGCGGAAGCCTCTTCTACGCAGCACGTAATACGCGATACCGCGATCTTCTGCAGCTGACTGACACTATACTTCAATCGACTGTTGTCCGCTTGTATCACTTCAGGGTGGAATATGTTTACAGCAGAAGCTAGCAAAACTAACCGTTCATGCCAGGGCCGAAGAATGTTGACATGATAGACTTGTTTATGTCCTTTTGTATCTTGAACCAGGTAGGAAGTAGATCCAATGGGCTTAATTACCGTGTGAGGCCCCTTCCACTGGGCTTCAAACTTGGGAGTAGCGCCAGATACTAAGACCATCACCTTCTCTCCGTCCTTCAGTGGTCTGGGTTTTGCATGCCGATCATAGTATTGCTTTTGTTTTCGTTGACTTTCTTTCAGTTTCTCACCTGCGAACCGGGAGGTTCGTTCCAGGCGAGTCCTTAGGTTCTTCAGAAATAGGAGTATGCCTATTTCCTCATCAACGGGTTCGGTCCATTGTTCTCTCAAGACATCTAATATGCCTCTGGGTGCTCTTCCATACATGAGCTCATAGGGTGAGGTACCCAATGAACTTTGTTTTCTTTCTCTACAAGCATATAAGACAAATGGCAACATGGTGTCCCACTCCGTCATTTGGCCATCCAAAGCTCGTCGAAGCATTTGTTTTATGCTCTGGTTTAACCGTTCCACCAAGCCATTGCATTTTGGGGTGGTAGGCGGCAGTCTTTATGTGGTGGATGCCAAAAGCGTCCCATACCTGGGCGAGATACTTTGATAAAAAGTTACTACCCCTGTCAGTTAAAACGTCCTGCGGGAACCCCACCTCGCAGAATAATTTGATTAATTCCACAGCAATGCACTTTGCTGAAATATTTCTCAGGGGGACTGCCCATGGGAAACGTGTAGCCTGGTCAATAATCACGAGGATGTATTGGAATCCTCTTGGAGTTTTGATAAGGGGTCCTACTATATCTATGGCAAGTCTCCTTACTGGGTCCAAGATTATGGGCATCGGAATTAGTGGTACTTCTGGTGGCCGGTTAGGAGTTACTCTTTGACATGATGCACAAGATTCACAGAAGCGAGTCGTTTCTCGGAAGACTCCCGGCCAATAAAATCTGGCTAAAATCTGATCAAGGGTGCCTTGTGCTCCCTTATGACCCCCTACTGGATGGTCATGGGCCAGACGTAAAACCAGTGACTTAAAAGTATTTGGGACCACTAACTGCTTCCGAACAGTTCCAGTTCAAAGGTCCTTACTCTCCCGATACAGTATGTCCTCCTCCATAATAAATCTGGGGAAAGAATCCTTTTCTTCCAGAGCATGCTCAAGTGCACGAGCTAGTGCAGGGTCTGCCCTTTGTTCCATCTTGAAGGAGGGGAACTTTTCCATCAAGTCTGCAGGTACCCACGGTATCGCTTTCCCAGCTTCCAGCTCGGCTCTACCCTGAGAGCGGCACCTTCTTTCTCTCCGTCTCTCAGCCTTGGATTTTCTTTCCCTCCTCGAGGGGTCGCCCATTAAGTCTTCGTGTGAAGGAAGGTCTCCTAAAGAGGTATCTCTAGAACACGAGGGCTTTTCAGCGTTCTGGGTATGCGAACGTGTGGAAACTACAGCTTCCTTAGGACCTGTAGTATTCCTTATGTTTTTCTGCTGAGGACTGAGATTTACAGTAGGCTTATGGTGAATGCAAGTGGCACTTAGCGCTTCCTATGGAGATAAGCCCCTTTTTAGACTCCTTCTGAACTGTGGCCAATCACGGCCTAATACCAGCTCTTGGGGTAGCCTAGGCACCACCGCTACTAGCATTTCTTTCTCAGTGCCTAGTCCCTTAACCCATAATTTATACACCGGATAGCGGGTAGCCGCTCCGTGTATGCATTTTATTTTGACATTTCCTTCTGGCTGTTCTGGAACTGACAAGCCTTGATCCTTGATCTCAAACCATAATCTTTTTGAAATCATCGTTTGGTCAGCTCCAGAATCTAGAAGTGCTTTTGCATTTATTCCTTGAATTTTTACATTCAAAACAAAGTCTTCACGTATTGTTTTTGGGCCTTCTCCCACAAGAGCAGTACGTGAATAACACTCCTGTTTCAGGTGTCCTTTCTTACCACATGAAAAACATCTCTTAGTATTTTCTTTCACTAAAGGCTTATAACTTTTTGAACCACTATACAGAGGTCATGAGATACTTTCTAATTTCTGCGCCTCCATACCTACTGCCAATTTGGGAGTTCCCACCTTGGGCTGGATGACTCTCTCCGCTTCCAAACATCGCTCCGTGAGAGCTATCGCCTCTGCAGTGGTACGGCAATTCTGTAGAATTATAAAGTTCTGTACCCTATTTGGTATAGCAGACCTAAACTGTTCCAGTATTATCTCGTCCATTAAAGTATCTACAGTTTTCTTTTCAGGCTGTAGCCATTTGTTCGCTAGGCCACGTATCCTGTGACCAAGGGCCTTGGGCGTTTCGTCTGCCCTAAGGGAAGTGACTCTAAACATCCTATTATATGACAAAGGTGTAAGGCCTAAATGATCCCTAACAGCTGTAACTACATCCTCATAGGTATTAGCTAGAGCAGGTGGCATCGCCCTGTAAGCATCTAGCGCTTCCTCCGTGAGGGACGCTGCAAGGCGAATGGCCCATTGCTCCGGTGGCCAATTAGCAGAGCATGCAATCCTACTGAATGAATCCAAAAAAACATCGACATCATCATTAGGACTTAGCTTCCTTACAATGAGATCATGGCATGTCCATTGTCCATTTACTGAATTGGTTGGTCCGGCTGCCTGCAACTTCTCCGCGTTGGTCTTTGCCAGCGCCTCCCACTGTTGAGCCAACCAGTTCTCCATGGTCTGTAGGACCGGCAGTTGTTGCGCTTGCATGGCTTGGAGGGCTTGCGCTTGGTTTTTCAGCGCAACCTCCGCTTGTTTATCAAACTGGTGTGCCATCCAGGCACAAAGCTCCTTCGGTTCCATGCTGCACCTGTAAAGAGACACAAGAAGAAAAAGAAACCAAGTGCGGTTCCACTAACAAGAGCTATTTTTCTTTTTTCTTTTTTTTCAAACTTCCCCCTGATATCCAGAGTTATGGAATGACATCAAGAAAGTTGTGTTGGAAGAAAGCAAGAAGTCTCTACAAATGGTGAAAAAGCAAAAACAGCCAAAATGGATGACGGAAGAAACTCTGAAAATTGCCCAGAAACGCAGAGAAGCTAAAGACAGCGGAGAAAGAAAGACAATCGCAGACCTCAATAGAGATTTCCAAAGTGCAGCAAGACAGGGCAAGAAAAAGTACTACAATGACACATGCAAGGAAATAGAAGCAGAAACTATTAGAGGAAGAATAAGATTGGCTTTCCTAAAGCTACGAGAGTTACAGAAAAAATTCCAGCTTTGAATTGGAATGTTAAAAGATGCTCAAGGTTCTATGTTGAACGATGCTGAGAAGATCAAGAAAAGGTGGAAAGAATATACAGAGTATTTATATGATGAAGATCAAGTGGACCAACAGCCGTTTCAACCTGTACTTTATGATCCGGAACCATTGGATGATGAAAGAAGAAGTTGAAGCAGCACTGAAAGTCTTATCAAAGAACAAAGCACCAGGCATTGATGACATTCCCATAGAAGTATTACAGCAATCTGATGCAGCTGTTACTGTACTTACAAGGCTCTGCCAAGAAATTTGGAATACAACATCATGGCCAACTGACTGGAAAAGATTTGTTTTTATACCAATACTAAAGAAAGGGTGATCCAGCTGACTGTGGAAACTATCGCACAATCATTCTGATCCCAGATGCCAGCAAGATTCTACTGAAGATTCTTCAACAGAGCTTACAGCCATACCTGGAACAAGAACTACCTGAAGTGCAAGCAGGGTTCAGGAAAGGGCGAGGAACGAGAGACATCATCACGGATGTGAGATAGATCTTTGAAAAGACTAAAGAATACCAAAAGGATATCTATTTGTGCTTTATCAACCACAGCAAGGCTTTTGACTATGTAAATCATGAGAAACTCTGGGCCACATTAAGAAGCATGAGTATAACAGAACACCTGATCATTATCTTGCATAATCTGTACATTGATCAAGAAGCAACAGTTTGAACGGAACAAGGAGAAACAGAATGTTTAAAATCAGCAAAGGTGTATGACAAGGCTGCATACTTTCCCCCCTACCTGTTTAATTTATATGCAGAACAAATCATTAGAGAAGCAGGATTCTATGAAGACGAGGTGTGAAGATTGGTGGAAGACTCATCAAGAACCTTTGCTATGCCGATGATACCACATTACTGGCTGAAAGTGAAGATGATCTGAAACATTTGCTTATCACAATCAAGGAACATATAAATGAGTCTGCATCTTAATGTAAAGAAGACAAAGATCATGACAACCGGCAAAATCAATAAGCTCATCATTGAAGGAGAAGAAATTGAAATAGTGGACAATTTTAACCTACTTGGATCAACTATCAATGAAGAAGAAACAAGCAGTCAAGAAATCTGATGACGCATTGCTCTTGGCAGAGTGGCTATGAAAGACTTAGACAAGATTCTCAAGATCAGAGATGTCTCTCTCCATATAAAGTTTTGACTCGTTCAAGTCATGGTATTTTCAATAACATCATATGGATGCGAAAGCTGGACAGTGAAAAAGATAGACAGGAAGAAAATTGATGCCTTTGAATTATGGTGCTGGCGAAGAATATTGCATATACCATGGATTGCCAGAAGAACAAACCAGTCAGTACTAGAGGAGATCAAACCTAAGCTTTCTTTAGAAGCTCAGATGACAAGACTTCGACTTTCATACTTTGGACACATCATGCGAAGAGAGCGATCATTAGAGAAAGACATCATGCTTGGCAAGATAGAAGGTCAACGCAAAAGAGGAAGCCAAAAATGAGATGGATCAATACAATAACAGCAGTTACGGGTACCAGTCTGTCAACAATGAGCCACCTGACTGGCGACCAAACACAATTTAGGACAACTATCCAGATGGTTGCCATGAATCGACACCGACTCGATGGCACTTAACAACAACAACAACATGTTCTGTATACTTTCCCCACTTGTTATAAACTACAAAGCGGTAAATATCCCAAAAACTTTGAAAAACTAGCCACATCTATTTATCTCAATAGAGGTCTTGTATCAAAATTGTATAAATTTCATCTACAAAATATAAAAGATCCCTTGAAAAAATTCAAACTTTTGTGGGAAAAGAGATAGTGGTCTCAAATCTGTGAGATGCAGTGATCTCAGATTTTCAGGCATCAACTGTAAATTAATTAAGGAGTAGTTGTAAACTCCAGTATCAATGGTATCATATTCTGATTAGACCACTGAAGATGGGGGCTCATACCTCATGATAAAATTGGACATAATTGGGGGGGGGGGGGAAGGTACAATCTTTCCCTTCTAATGAACAAATTCAAATATACTGCTCTGAAATTATCTCCTGGAAGTAGCACATTGTGGAAGTTGCTTACCTTTAGATACTCTTGACATTCTTTTTGGGCTACCGTGGAAAGGATGCTTCCCAGTAGGAAGGACTAGATTAGATAGACTTTATATTTACTAGTGGTTGCCAGATAAAATGTGCAAATCATTACTAAGCATTTTCCTCTTGGCTACACTGCAAAATATATGCTTGGAAATAATGGTGTCTCATGTCATAGCTTTCTATTATGATGTCCCCATAGCTTTTTGCTTTAACAAGAAAGACTGATTATTTTTATTAACATTTTTGGGATAGACAATGTCTAGGTGTGCTATGTGTCATATCAATAAGATTATTGCTTTACTTAGAAGTCAGTGTGTATGGGTAAGGTTCCTTCTGTTTCCTTTATCTCTGCTAGAATACGTGCAGGATCCTATCCCGAGGCATTGATGTGATTTTTCTCCTGTCATCACTCTGATCTGAGAAACATTGGTGGTCACCCTTTTTTTCTTTTCTTACTCTTCTTTATACTGTTGTTTAAATTATTGTGCCTGCAATAATTTTTCCCCCAAAATGGAAAAAATCTATTATAAAATATAAAACCAATAACTTCATCAGTATTGTGAGGTAGGCTATGGCCTAGCATGGCCTGCTACTATGAAAGGCCTGTAAGTTAGGCCTGGATCCTAACTCCCATTATAGCTAGAAAAGAACCAAAAATCTGTGAGAAATAAGAAAGCTGTTTTAAAATACTTAATAAGAAGTTTTTATGAATCCATAAGTCTTCTATTATTCTCTTGTATGTGAAAGAACAGAAATGTTACAGTATATGCATTCCAGAAGCCAAAGCTAACCTTGCATTAGAAAAGTAACGAGATTTAGAACTGTACCATTGTCAAGCAATCCTAAAGGAGGGGGCCAGTTGCTAGGCTCCGGAGGGATTTCTAATTGGACAAATGAAGGGAATGTATAACCAAGTTTGCATGTATCAAGCTAGAACCAATAGCAAGTGTGTTCATGTATCAAACTGAAAAAGTGGTATAAAAAGTTATGTCTCTGTATAAACTTTGGCTCAGTACCTTTTGAAGCTTTGACTGACTGGGCCTTGTGCACAATAAACTGACTTGGACCCTGTCAATCGACTCCTGGACTTATTCATTGACTGCACTTTGCTACAGCATATTCTTGGTGCATTGGCTGGGAAGTGCGAGTGGTAAATGGTATTCAAGTGAATAGTCCACGTAATTCGCCTTGAGGTTTGGCCCGGTTGGAACAGTGTCTGTCCGACCGCGGGGGAAACCTCAGGCGCCGCTGACCCCTTTGTGCCAGAGAGGGTTCCGCCTGCCTCGGCGGGCCATCGGGTCAAGCTGGCCAACACCTCCGACCCGGGGGAGTCCAGGTTCCAACTCAGAAGCTGGTGAGGTATCGGGGACCGGATCCGGTGAGTAGACATTTTTGTGATTTAATAGTCAGAAAGAACAGCCTGGGACTGCGTCTTGCGAGTGCAAGACCGATTTGGTAAATTTGGTATAGACTAACTGGGAAATCTGGAAAATCTCGCATGAGTATGCGCGAGACAAAGGAGCCTAATCACCTCCTATAAGGGCGGTCCTAGTAAGCTCCACGTAAGGAAAGCGGAAGCTGAAACTATCGACCCTTCTTGTTTGTTGGAATAGTCAGTTAGTCAGAAAACCTGGGCACTTGAAATATTGAAATATGATATCTTGTGGAAATATGCTTGCGTGTGTGAGTGAGAGGTCTTGAAATACAGACCGAGCGAAAGCAGACCCCTAAGTAGCGCAGTTCCTGGCCGGGCGACCGCTCCCAGGTCATGAACAGGAGGAAGCGAGTGGTGTTTGTCCCCCACAGTGTTCTGTGGGCTGTACGGACCCCTTACCTACAGCCATACTACCTATCCATATTGTACGTTGTCTTGTACATCATTACGTGTACGTAGGGACGTAAGGTACGTAACGTACGCAGGTACGTTGAGTACGTAGGCAGTAGCGTAGGCAGGTATGTTTACATTATGGGAGGGACGGAGTCCACGCAAACTCCGTTGGCATGTATGATCAAGAATTTCCGTAAAGGATTTTCGGGCGATTATGGTATAAAAATGACTCCATGCAGATTAAAAATGTTATGTGAAAGGGAGTGGCCCGCATTAGCTGCTTCATGGCCCCAAGAGGGCACCTTTGATTTTGAGACAGTTTTACGAATTCATCAGCTTATACTGAGAGTGTATCCCGACCAGTTCCCCTATATAGATTCCTGGTTAAGTGTATGCGAACAGCAGCCCTCATGGATGCAGCGCTGTTATGAGGAGCACTGTAAAATATTTGTAGTTACTACTAGGGGAACCAAAAAGGCTAAGGAAGAGAAGCCGCCAGTGTATTCTGATCCAGAGTCCTCAGATATTTTGGATAGTTTACCCCGGCACCCTCAGAAATTAGTCCCCATAGCCCCATATGTGCAAAAGAGCAACAGAATTAATTGCAATAGAGAAACACCCTTCTAGGTATGAAGGATACCTGTAAAAAAAATCCTAGGAATGCATTTAATTACTGAAGATATAGACATTCTGAACCTCATTTGTAGAAGTTTATCATTTTTTGTATACCTTTTGCAAAACTAAGGCACCAAATAGTTCTGAGCATGAGAGTGGTGTTGGTGGTGGAGGATCACATTTCTGTGACTTGAAATAGTTGACAACTTTAACCTACTTGGATCAACTATCAATAAAGAAACGACAAGCAGTCAAGAAATCTGACAACGCATTGCTCTTGGCAGAATGGCTATGAATGACCTAGACAAGATTCTCAAGAGCAGAGATGTCTCTCTCCATACAAAGATACAACTCTTTCAAGCCATGGTATTTTCAATAACATCATATGGATTCGAAAAGTGGACAGTGAGAAAGATAGGAAGGAAATTGATACCTTTGAAGTATGGTGCTGGTGACGAATACTGTGTATACCATGGACTGTCGGAAGAATAAACCAGTCAGTACTAGAGTAGATGAAATCTAAGCTTTCTTTAGAAGCTCAGATGACAAGAGTTCGACTTTCATACTTTGGATACATACATCATGTGAAGAGAGATTGTTAGAGAAAGACATCATGCTTGGCAAGTTAGAAGGTCAATGCAAAAGAGGAAGAGCAGCATTGAGATGGATCACTACAATAACAGCAGTTATGGGTGCCACTCTATCAACAATGAACTGCTTGACTGAAAACCGAACACAGTTCAGAACAACTATCCAGGGGGTAACCATGAGTCAACACTGACTCAATGACATTTAACAACAACACAACAACACATCAAAAGTGCTGCATATGAAAAGACTTCATTCAGTCAGATCCTTTTTATAACAAAGTTTTTTTTATCTATTTCATTTTTATTCACCCAGAGTATATCTGTACAATATAAGCATCCTGTCATATAATATAATATAAAGTTGATTAGAAAATGTAGCATGGTAGGGGAGGGGTCATTCTTGGTGTTCTATAAGATTGAAGTGAAAGCCAGAGACATGTTAAATGAGGGCTTACAAATGATGGTATACATCGTTTATTTTATTTGTATTTAACTCATTCTTTCCTGTAGTAGTTCAAGGTGTGTTAAATTCAGGTACAATCAATATTTTCCGGTCCCCAGAGGTCATACAGTCTAAGTTTGCTCCTGAGATAATGGAGGGATGAGTAAATTGCCCAAGGTTACAAGGAGTGTTAGTGGGATTTAAATTCAGGGTTTCTTGGTTCTCATTCTGCTGTTCTAACCATTCTACCATTAGGCAAACTAGGCAGTCACCTAGAGCACCAATGGTGCAAGGTTGGCCCATTAACGCCACAGCTGTCTCTCTCCAGGACCAGCAGTGTCAATAACAGTTTTAAACAGCAGCTCAGCACTTATCTAAGCCTTTGGCACTGTGTTGCTTGCCCTGCTTTGGCTCCTCCGATGTAGACTTACTGTATGTATGGGGCGGAAGTGACTAGATCAGTTATTAATCCAATTCTCACCCTCCTGCTTCCTGTCAAAGCTATGGATTTTAATTTTCTATTAACTAAATTTTATATGTGATATATACTCCCCTCACTCTAAAGGGACTGAGGATAAGTGGTGTTGGGTGCCTCCATCAAGACAAGGACTGCAAATGGATTAGTGTCTCTAATGGCAGAGTGGATGAACTGGCTGAAGGACACAAGAGGTCAGAGCCTATCTCACTACAAATACATCTGATGCCTCTCCAGTTACAGGATTGATCCAGGACATTGATAGTACCTCAGATCTTCAGCTGCACTGTTAAGAAAGGTCTTTGTTCAAGTTTAAGCTGTGGAAAGATATTACTGTTGAGTTAACTTGTTAACTGCTTGAAGAAGGAACAGGTAAAGTAAAACAAGGGTTCAGAAGCCAGCTCAATGCTTGCTTCCAGAGAACAAGAGTGTGAAATGCCTCTGGGAGTATTCCAAGTCCTGTCCCACAAAACACAGTACAATCCAACGTGATTTATAAATTTATTTTATATGACCCTAGCCTAGCTAACCAGGTCAGGGGGGATACATTTATATTGGTAACTCTCTGCTTTTCTCATCTTGTTCCTGGGATATCTTTGAAACTGAAGGAAATATTTGTGCTGCCAGAAATTGGGCAGCTTTCCTGATAGAAACTGGTTTCTAGGTCTGAGCTATGACACAGCAGGATTGGAGATTTTCCATTGATGAGCTAAGATACATCAAAGTGGAGTGCAGGAATAACTAGTTTGACAAACTGAAAAGCAGTAAACCTAGAACATCTTATCTTAAAATTCTGGTTACATATTCATTATGGAGTTGCACCTGAATGGGTTTGAAACAAAAATATTTGGAACATTCAGGAAATGAAGCCACTCTATAACTCTTTGCTTCATCTCAGGTCCCAAGTCCAAAGAGCAGTTCATCTACTGTCATAAGTGGCTTTTACTCACTTCCTTGAAATCTCTAACCAAAACATATGTACTTCAGTTAAGAACAAAAGTCTAGGTGAACCCCATTAGGTCCATATAAGGGCAAACAATGAAATTATCCATAACAATCGCAACACCTGTGCAGTTTACACTAATAATCAAAGCAGAACTATACATATCATTATGCTTTGATTATTGCCACAGTAGAATGCCCCAGCAGAGATTTGCACCTGCCTTTTCTACAAGATTCTTTCCAGACAAAATTCTTTCCAACATCCATAATTTTGAAAATCCAAAATTTGGGGGCATGTTTACTAAGATGTGCTAACCGGCATCACAGGATTTGGTGCTTGCTAAGGGCGCTGCACTAACAGCATCTGACTTTACACTAAAAATCCTGTGCTGTTTTATTTATTTAGCTAGCTTTATTTATATACCGCCTTTCACCAGGACAAGGCGGTTTACATAGAACAAGAGAGAAAATACATAGTAACAATATCGCCAACTATATACAATATGCAATTGATACATACGAGTTTATACTATATGCAGTCTTAAACTATATACACTATACAGACTTAGGAGTATGTTTATTAAGGGCGTTAAGGGAGCAAGTTTGCCTTTAACGCCTTTTATCAGCACTCTTGCACCCTTAACGCTGTGAAAAAGCTGCAGTAATAAGCATTAAAGGCTCTTGCAGCGTTAAGGGCACAGTAGGCAGAGAATGGGTGTTAATGGGACGGAGAGTGGGCGTTAACAACAGGTACTCATTTAATGCCTGTTGCACAACATATGTAAAAGCCCTTTAACACTGGGAACCCTAATGCCAAGTAAATCTTTCAGAAAGAGGTTATTTTGAATGGAGAGAGCCTATTTCACTGTCTGCAATGTAATCCCCACCCAGAGGAGTCCCAGACAGTGATAGTAGTGCTCCATTAGCAGCACGAGCATACTACCCAAGTCTGAAAGGGCACTATGTTGATGGTGCAAAGGGGGCAAAGGAGGCAGCACTTGGGTCATGCAATGGGGGTTGCTGGTGCACAAGGCAGAGCAGGCAGCTGCCCAGGTGGCACATATGTGATGTCCCATAGTGACAGTGGCAGCACACAGACATGCTGTTGCTGCGGAAAGGTGATGTGTCACATGGGATGGTCCAAGGTTCCTGGCACCCTAGGCAGGAATCTCGCCTGGCCCCCTCCCCCAGATGCTGCTGCTGAAGCCAGCTCCAGAGGAAGAGGCTGATAGTGCCAGCAGCTGTAGCTTACAGGTAGCTGCAAAATGCAGCTGCCTGGGGAAATACAATAACTGTGGCTGTCCTCCACCGCCTCCCCTGTGATGTATCGGTGGCAGGTGGGGATTGGATCCCTGCAGAGGTAGATGGTTGGGGGTGGCGGTGTGGCCCCCCATCCAGACCCCCCATCTGGACCTGGCACCCACCAAACCTGCATGTTAGATGGGCTGGGACTGTGTACCACCCCCACAGATAGCATGCTGGTATGTCGGCATGGTGTGAGGGTGTTTGTGGTGGGAGCAGCAGCACCTGCCTGCAGCAGACAAAAGCCATGTCCTGGTCAACTGTGCAGTGCGCATTGCAACATATGGCAAGGTCTGACTGATGGAGAACATATCAGCCCCAGGGACTGCTGTAACCATATGGCAGCACTGTGGCTCAACACAGTCAGTGTGCATATGAGCGGAGGGTCACAGGCTGAAGACCTGGCTGTGGATCATGGATTGCATGTCCTTGTTGGTAAACTTTAGAATACAGTGCAGGTACAGCACTAGCATGTGGAACCTCCAATGAATTGGCCAGCAAGTGTACAAACACCCATCAACCACACAGAGAGGCTCCACTATCCACAGCTGGATGGAAAGGCAGGCTGATTGCACCGGCACACTGAGTGAGCATTAGCAATGGGCATGAATGTCAAAGTGCAGTACTAGTGCCTGCACAATGAGCACACATTAACAATGCTTGAGCTGATATGGAGACCTAAGTGGCAGGCATGAATGCCAACCATCTTCACTTCTGGATAAGCAATGTGTGTGTGTGTGTGTGTGTATATTCTTTATTCTTTATTAGCAAAGGCTTGATATACCACCCGTGCATAAGCGTCAGGGTGGTGTACAATAAAACATAGGCTGCCATGAAAGAGAAAGAGAGAAGGGAATGCCATTAACTGATAGGAAAGAAATAGGCAGAGAGCAAAGGCAGAAAAGAAAGACAAAGAGACAGTAATAAGACTCCAGTTACCAGTTAGGGGAATGGGAGAAGAGGGGGGGGGAGATAGGCAAGGACAGAGGACCTATGGGGGGGAAGTAGTCCGAGGGTAGAGCTCACAGATGGGGGAGTGTTGCTGCTGTCTGAGGGGGAAGGGCGGTCAAAGGTCTGGTGGAAAAGGTGAGTCTTGAGTAGGGCCTTGAACCGGGGGGGGGGGGGGGGGGGGAAGGACAGTTCTGTGCTGCAGGTATGTGAGAGTGAGTTCCAGAGGGCAGGGCTTAGGAAGAAGAAAGCTGAGCGGCGAGTAAGTTCAAGACCGGCCTGGGATGGAGACGGAAGGAAGAGGCGGTTACCATGAGCAGAGCGGAGGAGGCGAGGGATGAATTGGAGGTGAACAAGGTCAGCAAGGTACTGGGGGGTACTGGTGTAAAGGACTCGATGGGTAATAATGAGCAGTTCGTAAATGAACCGGACCTTAATGGGGAGCCAGTGGAAACTGAGGAGCAAAGGGGTGACATAGTCAAATGGGGAGGAATGGGTGATGAGACAGGCAGCAGTGTTATGGATAAGCTGAAGGTATCGCATCTGTTATTGTGGAAGACCTGCAAGAGCTGTGTTACAATAATCGAGACGGGAATTGACGAGGGAGAGGATGAGGGTGGTGAGGGAGGAGGAAGGGAGAAACGACTGGACAGCACAGATTTGGCGAAGATGGAAAAAAGTGAGTGCAGAGACATGGTGGTGGAAGGAAAGAGAGGGATCCAGAGTAATACCGAGATAGTGGAGGGTGGAGACGAGAGGGACGGGGGGAGGCAGGAAAGGTAGGAGATGAGGAGGGAAGTGGGTGCTGAAGGAAAACCAGAGGGCATCAGACTTGGAAGGGTTCACGTGAAGGAAGTTGCCAGCAAGCCAAGTGGTGACATGGGCAAGACAGGCATCAAGAGCAGTGAGGTCAGGGGCCAGGGGACTAGTATGATCAGGGCCGGCCCGTCCATTGAGCAAGAATGTTTTTTGCACAGGGCCCCGCGTTTCAGGGGGCCCCGCGCAAAAAACATTCTTCAGCATCGCAAGTTAAAAAAAAACCCCCAAAAAAACGGTTGCTTCTGCCGCGGCAGCATCAAGAGCTCTGCCGCGGGGGCCCCCCCCCCCTGCCCGGCAGAGCCTCCCTGCCCGGCAGAGCCTCCCTGCATCTCTGCTTTCTTCAAGTCACAAAACGCGGGCTTCTTTCAGAGCCGCGAGAGTTTCCTTTCTCGCGGCTCTGTTAATCCCGCCGAGTGTGATGGGAAATCCCATCAGCCCCGGCGGGATTAACAGAGCCGCGAGAAAAGAAACTCTCGTGGCTCTGAAAGAAGCCCGCGTTTTGTGACTTGAAGAAAGCAGAGATGCAGGGAGGCTCTGCCGGGCAGGGAGGGGCCCCGCGGCAGAGCTCTTGATGCTGCCGCGGCAGAAGCAGCCGGTTTGGGGGTTTTTTGTTGTTTTAATTTGGGATGATAGGGGAGAAGGGGGTTTAGGACTGGTAATGGGCTATGCGAGGGGGGGAGGCCAAACTGGAAGTGGGCTGATGGGGGGGGGGGTGGTTAGGACTGGTAATGGGCCGGGGGGGGGGTTAAGGACTGGTAATGGGCCATGGGGGGGGGGTAGGACTGGTAATGGGCCATGGGGGGGTGGTTAGGACTGGTAATGGGCCATGGGGGGGTAGGACTGGTAAAGGGCCATGGGGGGGGGGGTCAGGACTGGTAATGGGCCATGGGGGGGCTAAGTGGGCTGATGGGGGGGTTAGGACTGGTAATGGGCCGGGGGGAGAGGCTAAGACTGGAAGTGGGCTGATGGGGGGGGTTAGGGCTGGTAATGGGCCGGGGGGGGGGGAGGCTAAGACTGGAAGTGGGCTGATGGGGGGGGGGGGGTTAGGACTGGTAATGGGCCATGGGGGGAGGCAAAGACTGGAAGTGGGCTGATGGGGGGGGTTAGGACTGGTAATGGGCTATGGGGGGGCTAAGTGGGCTGATGGGGGGGTTAGGACTGGTAATGGGCTATGGGGGGGCTAAGACTGGAAGTGGGCTGATGGGGGGGTTCGGACTGGTACTGGGCTATGGGGGGGCTAAGGCTGGAAGTGGGCTGGTGGTGGTGGTGGTGGTGGTGGTGGGGGGGTTAGGACTGGTAATGGGCTATGGGGGGGGGATAAGACTGGAAATGGGCTGATGGGGGGTTAGGACTGGTAATGGGCTATGGGGGGGGCTAAGACTGGAAATAGGCTGATGGGGGGGCTACGACTGGAAATAGGGTGATGAGGGGTTAGGACGTAATGGGCTGATGGGGGGGGTTAGGACTAGTAATGGGCTATGAGGAGGCTAGGACTGGAAATTGGCTGAGTGGAAGGAGGGCTTGAACTGCAAATAGCTGATGGGGACGGGGGCTTGGAATGGAAATGGGTTGTGAGGGGGAGGGAGCTAGGACTGGAAATGGGTGAGTGGGGGGGGCTAGGACAGGAAATGGGCTGATGGAGGGGCTAGAATAGGACTGGAAATTGGCTGTTGGGGGGGTGCTAAGATTGGAAATGGGCTGTGGTGGGGGTTTGGATTGAAATGGACTCATGAAGGGGCTAGAACTGGAAGTAGGCTCATGGGCTTGGATTGGAAATGGGCTGAGTGGAGGGGAGCTAGGATTTGACATGGGCTGATGGTGGGGCTAGGAAAGGACTAGAAATGGGCTCATGGGGGACTGGGATTGGAAATGAGCTGATGGAGGGACTCGGATGGGACTGCAAATAGATGGGGGAGCTAGGACTGGAAATGGGCTTATGGGGGGCTAGGACTGGAAATGGGCTGATGCGGGGACTAGAACGGAGCGGATGCTGGGTGGGACTGGAACTAGAATGGAGCTGATGTTGGGGGAGGATTAGAATGGGATGGAGCTGGGAGAGTGAAATGGAGAGTGAAAAAATATTTTGTGTGGGAGGGAAGACAAATCTAAAATTGTCCGGATATTGGGAGAGTAAGTGGGGATTGAGGATGGAGGGGTAAAATTTGAGTGGATGAAATAGGAATGAGGAAAGAGCAAAAGGAGAAAGATTAGTATGTTAAAGCAGATGTAGAGAGAGAATGGAAAAAAAAAACTAGAAGAGAGAAGAAAAGACAAATGGACAGCAGACTATGAAGAGTTAGCGGAAGACACGAAGAAACCAGAAGAAAGTGGCTGGAGTAATTGCAGCTGAAAAAAAATGCACAAAAGGTAGAAAAATATCTCTTATTTTGAATTTATTAATTGGAATATGTCAGCTCTGGGAAATGTGCATCATTAACGTCTGCGCTTTGTTTAGTACAAGAGCAAATTAATGTATAGTTTTATTTCTACAGTGTTGTGCATTCCAAGTTTGGCTTTTGGGATTCCCAGTTTAATTATTGTCTTCCTGTTTCTAAATTGTGATTCCTTGTTTGGTGATGGTATATGTTCTGCATGTGTAACTGAGCTGAGGTATTCTGTTTATGTAATTCCTATTTGACATTGCCACTTGTTCTCTTTCCCCAGTAGGTCATGTATTGTTCTCTGAAATGTATTGGTTTAATATTTGCAGCGTTTCCTTTTGATAGTTAGGGTATGGTGCTTTATGAGTCCTGGTAGTGCTGTTAGGATACGGCGGGTTTGCTATGGGTTCTAAATGGGCAGTGTTTGTAGTAGTTCCTAATGTGTCTGGCGGTTGGCACTGGATTATAGTAATGTAGAAGTCTTTTAGTCTTTCTTTATTCATACACTCATTAAGAGGCATGTTTACTAAAAGTTAGTGTATGGTAACATTATGCAAATATTTATGCAAATGAGGCCCCTTATGCAAATGAGGCCCCGCACCGAGTCTCCGCACATGGCCCCGCACTCCCCTTGGGCCGCCCCTGAGTATGATACAGGAGCAGGATGTCGTTCGCGTAGTAATAAGCAGAAATTCTGGATTGGTGGATAAACAAGATAAGCGGGGCAAGTAAAATATTGAAAAGAAGGGGAGCAAGGACAGAACCCTGGGGAATACCAGAGTGAAGAGGAAGTGTAGGAGAGGTGGTGGTGCCAGATTGAACAGTGAAAGTGCGGGATGAGAGAAAGGAATGGAACCATTAAAGAACGGTGCCATGAATCTCAAGATCTGATAGACGAGCAAGAAGGATGCGGTGATCTACAATGTCAAAGGCAGAAGAGAGATCCAGGGAGACAGCAATGGAGAGGTCACCACAGTCGTGAGATTAATAGATCTCACTCAGGAGTGCCAGAAGGGTGGTTTTTGTGCTGTGACCCGACCTGAAGCTGGACTGACGTGGGTGAAGGGAGAGAGTTGAGTCAAGATGTGTGGAAAGTTGTGTGAAAATGAGTTTCTTGAGAACTTTGGAAAGGAAAGGGAAGTTGGACACAGGGCACTGGTTTGCTGGGATTGAAGGATCAAGATAGGGCTTCTTCAGGAGAGGATGGATGGCATGCTTCCAGGCAGAGGGAAAGCAACTGAAGGAGAGACTAATGTTAACCATATGCCAGATGTAGGGAAGGAGTGTGAGGGAAGGGTCAAGAAGCCATGTAGAGGAAAGGGGATTGAGTGGGCATGTGGTCTTGTGGGAAGTGGTAATGACCTTGATAAGTTCACAAGATGTAACAGGACGGAATGCATGCCAGGTGTGTGTAAAAATATGAGATGAAGGGGGAGGAGCGGGAGGGAGGGGGATAGCGGAGGAGAGGAAGGCAAGAGAGGGGGAGGGCAGGAAGGAAAGGAAGAGCAGAGGGACTGTATCTTTTCGGTGAAGAAGGTGGCAAGACAGACTGGACTACTGGACTAGGGGCATCAACAGGGAGGGCAGAGGGAATGGGGGAAGTAGAGGGTAAGGAGAGGGAATGCAGAACCTGATAGAGAAGCCTGGAGGAGGTGAAGGAGGAGGAGATTAGGTTTGAGTAGTACGATTGCTTAGCTGTAGTGATCATGGGGCCATAGAGCTGGTGACAGTGATGGAAGGAAGCAAGGGAATCAGGGGAGGGGTGTTTATGTCAGACGCGTTCCACACGGCAGAGGTGTGTGCGCTGCAGGTACAGGCCAGAATGATACCAGGGGTGGATCCCTTTACAGCAACAGGTTAAAATCAAAATAAACTTAACTATCTAATTTCTCAACATGGGGAAGGGTGACCTGCATGGAGCGGCAGGTGCACCTACTGGGATAGGACACAGTGTACTATTGTGGATCAGGAACTGGTTAAAAGATAGAAAGCAGAGGGTAGGGCTAAATGGCCAATTTTCCCAATGGAGAAAGGTGAATAGTGGTGTACCCCAGGGATTTGTGCTGGTTCCGCTGCTTTTTGACATATTCATAAATGACCTGGAAAAGGGAATAATGAGTGAGGTTATCAAATTTGCAGATGACACAAAACTATTTAAAGTTGTTAAAACCCATGAGGATTGTGGAAAATTGCAAGAGGATCTTGATAAACTGGAAGACTGGGTATCAAAATGGCAGATGAAATTTAATGTGGACAAGTGCAAAGTTATGCACCTAGGGAAGAACAACCCAAACTATGGTTACACGATGCAAGGTTCCACATTAGGAACCACCACCCAGGAAAAAGATTTAGGTGTCATTGTGGATAACATGTTAAAACCATCAGCCCAGTGTGCAGCGGCGGCCAAGAGAGCAAATAGAATGCTAGGTATCATAAGGGAAGGAATGGAAAATAAAGCAAAGAATATTATAATGCCTCTGTATCATTCCATGGTGCGACTGCACCTTGAATATTGTGTGTAATTCTGGTTGCCGTATCTTAAAAAGGATATAGCGATTTTAGACAAGGTTCAGAGAAGAGACACCAAAATGGTAAAGGGGATGGAAGGATACCCCTATGAAGAAAGGCTAAAAAGGTTAGGGCTCTTTAACCTGGAAAAGAGACGGCTGAGGGGAGATATGATAGAAGTCTATAAATTAATGAACGGAGTGGAATGGGTAAACGTAGATCGATTGCTTATGTCATCAGAATATAGAAAGACTGGGGGACATGCAATGAAGCTACAGGGTAAACAATTCAAGACAAACAAGAGAAAATATTTTTTCACTGAACGTGTAATCAAACTCTGGAATTTGTTACCGGAGGATGTAGTAAAAGCTGTTAGTGCAGCTGAGTTTAAAAAAGGTTATGGACAAGTTCCTGGATGAAAGGTCTATAAACCATTAATAAAAAGGGACCCAGAATATCACTGCTTGACCCAATACAAGCTTTGTGGAACCTGTGTCTTTTGGGGAAACTGCTAGGTACGTATGACCTAGATTGGCCACTGTTGGAAACAGGATACTGGGCTTGATGGACCTTGGTCTGACCCAATATGGCATATCTTATGTTTTTATGTTACCCTTGCCATCTTGCTGGGCAGACTAGATGGACCATATTAGTCTTTATCTGCTGCCATTTACTATGTTACTATATTACCACTCCTTATGTGACATTTATGAATGTGTTACTGTCACATTTTATGTCTGCCACAACCTTCATGATCTGACAACACCTTCTTGTGACCTTGATCAGGTCACTTAAATCACCAATGGTTCAGCTGACTGCAGGTCCGTACAGTCCCTGTTTATCATCAGACATTACCAATCCGTTGGTACAATGGACTCCGATGTGACTGCACTGATAAGGTATGACATGATAGCTGTGATTGTACAGCTCTGGCTCCATCACATCTCTGCAATACATGCAGACACGTCCTATCCCTCGGATAGCCACCTGCAGGTATCACCTCATGTCCGTAGGTGCTCCATTTGCCTGGTTTGGCTGCCACCTGTCCTCTCGTGCAAGCTGCTACACCATGGCATACAGAGGTAATCTTTTCCACATTTTGTTTCTTCATGCATGCCTCTTCTTCACGTCACCACTCCTGCTCCATCCTCCTTTGAGTGCACACATCCTGCCACTTCAGACTACGCTGGGGACACACCTTCCCCATCCTATGCCACACACTGACATTGCACCATTTGACATTGGCATCCCCTAGTGCATGGATACAGCTGCCTCTAACATGCTCTTCCAACTTACTAGCTGCCACATAGGATGCCCACGGATCAGGCAGGTTCATCAGCTGCCATCTATCCTTCCATCCCTCACTTTTACATTGATTTTCCTTGCTGCTCCCTTCTCCAGCCGTTTTTGGATGTTAAGGTGCACACTTGACGCCCATTGTCCTATTAACATAAGCCAGTGACATGGGTAATCAGTTAGCATGCAATTGGGTGGTGGCTGGGTGATTTAGGGCTGTAATGTGGGCATTGACAACACATCATGGTTAGTGCAGGAGTTTTGGGCATGCATTAAATGTGCCTGTTGCCATTAGTATGGATGTGCCTAATGCCACCTCAATGGGTGGTGTTAAGTGCATCTGTGTGCCAGTTAGCCTGGTACTGCATGTTTGCTTTGCACTATCGGTGGGGAAATGAATTCACATGCCCCCATATATTTGTACAGACCTCCAAACTCACAGTGCTGGTGAGCACCTTTGTAAACATGCCTCTTAATGTGCTGTTATTTTCCCTAAATTTACTCCACCCCAGGAATATCTTCATGGTACGTGGGTAAAATGTTCTGCAGTCTGCATACTTTTTTGTACATAGAAAGCAGGTAATTTTCAAAAATGTCAGCGTTCATGGGTAAGACCGGTGACAATAGCTTTGGAAATTGTCCTCAAAACTCCTTTTATTTTGTATCATTCCAGTGGAAAATCATAAGAATCAAGCAATGCTACTCTCTTTTATTTTACTCTGTTCTATTCCTTTAGCTGCCTTCAAGGGGCCTTCTCCTCCTCTGCCTTCTGTTCCCAGGGGTGGAGCAGCAGCTTTCTCACGTAAGAGCAAAAGAAAGAAAAGGACCATCAGGATGCTTCAAATTCAAAACAGAAAACAACAGGTGTAAATATATAAAAAGAGCAGAAGTAATATACCCTCTAGAGCAACACCATTGGATTAATGCATTCACTGGTCGAATGCTCATACTGGAGTACACTGGCTTTTCAGAAAGGCTGTTGAATGTTTTCGATAGCCAGGGGTAAAGGAAAGGCATGGGGAAAAAGTTAGATAAAAGGGGGAACAATCACACTTATGAGCAGGACGAAAGACTGTAAAGACAGAATACCCATAAGAAAACAGATGCACCATGTATCTAAGAAAGACAAAGACAAGCAATATAACAGATACAGCTCAGAGAACACAATAAACACATGCAGTAAAGTTCTAGAACAAAGCTGAGAAGGACAGCAAGGGCACAGAAGGAGAAAACATCACTGGTAAAAGCTTAGGTTAAATCTTACACATGCAAGACGGGAGAACACAACAAATTCCTCTCCTGCAACCCAGACAGATACCATGAGATAGATAATCCATCTATCCATATTTCAGCAAAATTTGTGTGTAGTTTTTGCCTGCAAGTTTTGCTGGAATCATCGTGTGATTATTGCCCCATTAAAAAGCACACGTACAAATTCATACCTGCTTTTTGTGCTGGTACTTTATTAAGGAGAAAGTACATATGTAGTTTTGATTATTTAAAACTACATTTGTAGTTTTCGCTCCAACCTATCCCCACACCAGGAGCACTTCTAAAATACTACACACATACAGGCCGATACAGAAAACTAGTGCGGCCTTTAAGCTAATGGCACTTTTAAGCATACTTACTGCTACCATCAAATGCAGAAAAGAGACGGATGCGCAAGTAAACAGCAATGGAAAAACTAGTGCACAATTAATGCCAAGTATTTAAATGTATTTGAATTACAGGCAAATGAAGCTGCACATAATAAACCGGTATGCAAACATTAACTGCACCCAATACAGAGAAACATGTAGAGGATTTTGCAATCAGCCTTAGTGCCAGTATCTCTATGCCTGGGTCTGAGGTGGCTTAAACATCTAGCACATCCACCCCAACAGTATTTTGATGGCATTGGGTGCTTTTCCTGATGCCTGGATAGAAACATAGAAACATCTGCCCTTCCTTATCAACCACTACAATAGTCCTTTTACCTTTAGAGATTGTCTGTGTTTGTCCCATGCTTTTTTGAATTCAGATACTGTCCTCGTGTCCACCACTTCCACTGGGAGACTATTCCACATATCTACCATTCTTTCCATAAAGAAATATTTCCGCATATTACTCCTGAGTCTATCCCTTTTCACTCTCATCCTATGCTCCCTCATAGCAGGGCTTGCCTTCAATTGAAAGACACTCTCCTCCTGTGCATTTATGCCAAGGAGGTATTTAAATGTCTCTATCATATTGCCCCTATTCTGCCTTTCCTCTAACATATACATATTAAGATCTTTGTCTGTCCTCATATGCTTCATAACGAAGACCACTAACCATTTTAGTAGCCACCCTTTGACTGAATCCAACCTGCTTATATCCTTTTGAAGGTGCGGTCTCCAGAATTGCACACAATACTCCAAATGAGGTCGTACTAGAGACTTATAGTGAGTGGAGGAGTGGCCTAGTGGTTGGGGCAAGGTACTTCGGGCCGGAAGGTCGGGGGTTCAAATCCCACTAGAGGACAGCAACCTTGGGCCGGAAGGACTGGGGTTTCTAGTCCCACAGGTGCTCCTTGTGGTCTTGGGCAAGCCACTTAACCCTCCATAGCCCATGTTCCCTGTAAAATAGTTCTCTGTGTGCTGTGCTTTCCTGTCTAATCAATGTGTTTATACCTCAAAAAAAAAAAAAAAATTTCCTGTCATGATTTGACAATTTCCAATCTGTAATCAAACCGCTGCTGATCGCTGGAAGTAGCAGTATACAAATGTATACTAAATAAATAAATAAAATAAATTATACAGAGGCATTATCACCTCCTT
Source organism: Ichthyophis bannanicus (assembly GCA_033557465.1). Taxonomy (NCBI): domain Eukaryota; kingdom Metazoa; phylum Chordata; class Amphibia; order Gymnophiona; family Ichthyophiidae; genus Ichthyophis; species Ichthyophis bannanicus. Next base: position 133,941,494 of record CM066036.1, on the reverse strand, counting down.
TTACCTGCTGGCCATTCCTCTCCCTATACACTCAAATATCCTTCTGGTTTTCACAGTCGCCTTTTATATTTCTTTAGCTACTTTAAGATCATCAGACACAATTATGCCCAGGTCCTGCTCTTCTTTTGTGGACAGAAGTACCACACATCCTACACTATACAGCTCCTTTGGATTTTTTGCAGCCTAAATGCATGCCCTTGCATTTTTTAGCATTAAATTTCAGTTGCCAAATTCTAGACCATTCTTCAAGCTTAGCTAGATCCCTCCTCATGTTATCTACTCCTTCCTGTGTGTCTACTCTAATGCAGATTTTGGTATCATCTGCAAACAAGCAAACCTTACCCGTCAGCCCTTCTCCAATATAACTAACAAAGATGTTAAACAGAATCGGACCAAGGACAGCTCCCGGTGGCACACCATCCTTAGGTCCGCTTTTGTGTAAAGCACCTTAGCTGAGACCTGTCCATCTTGGGAGACCCTGCCAGTTGTTAAGCTACCGATACCAAAATGACACTGAATACAACAGTAATAATATACCATCAATCCCGACATTCACTTTTATATCCACCTGTGGCAGGAAGTGATCCTGTAACTAGGACCTGTCCTCCAGGTGATGTAAAACCCTCTCACACTGAGGAAGTTTCTCCAGGGCCATGTGCCCATGAGGGAAGGGTTAGGACAGCCGTTATAGTTGGTGATTTGATCATTAGACATGTAGATAGCTGGGTGGCAGGTAGACGTGAGGATCGCCTGGTAACATGCCTGCCTGGTGCGAAGGTAGCGGATCTCATGCGCAACCTAGATAAGGTCTTAGATAGTGCTGGGGAGGAGTCTGCTGTCTTGGTACATGTCGGTACAAATGACATAGGAAAATGTGGTAGGGCGGTTCTGGAAGCTAAATTTAGGATTGTAGGTAGGAAGTTGAAATCCAGAACTTCCAGGGTAGCGTTCTCCGAAATGCTTCCCGTTCCACGCGCAGGACCCAAAAGGCAGGCAGGTGCTCCGGAGTCTCAATGTGTGGATGAGACAATGGTGCAGAGATGAGGGTTTTGGATTTGTTAGGAACTGGGGAACATTCTGGGGAAAGGAGGGGCTCTTCCGAAGGGATGGGCTTCACCTTAACCGGGATAGAACCAGGCTGCTGGCATTAACCTTTAAAAAGGAGATAGAGCAGCTTTTAAACTAGATAATAGGGGAAAGCTGACAGTCGCCCAAGAGCGCATGGTTTCGAAGAATGTATCCTTGAAGGATACTACCAAAAGCAGAGAGGTTCCAAAAAAGAGTAAAGTAGCCCAAATGCCCTCGAGTATGGAGCAGACAGAGCTTAAAGATCCCAAATTACCCATGCCTACCAATAGCCAGATTAATATGAATAAAATACAGCCTCTAAAATGCTTGTATGCAAATGCTAGAAGTCTAAAAAATAAGATGGGAGAATTAGAATATATAGCACTAAATGAGAGGTTAGATATGATTGGAATTTCAGAGACATGGTGGAAGGAGGACAACCAGTGGGACACTGTGATACCTGGGTTCAAACTATATCATAATGATAGAGCTGATCAAATTGGTGGAGGGGTTGTGCTCTATGTTAGAGAGGGCATTGAGTCAGAAAGGATTAAAGTTTTGCAGGAAACACAATTTGCTGTAGAATCTCTATGGATTGAAATTCCATGTAAAAAGGGGAAGGCGATGGCAGTGGGGGTGTACTATCGACCGCCTGGCCAGAATGAACAAATGGATGATGAAATGCTCAAAGAAATCAAAGAAGCTAACAAAAGTTACAGCGCAGTAATAATAATGGGTGATTTCAATTACCCCGGTATCTACTGGGTCAGTGTCACAGTAGGACCTGCTAGGGAGATAAAGTTCCTAGATGAAATAAATGACTGATTCTTGAAGCAGCTGGTTCATGAACCGACCAGAGGGGAAGCCATATTAGACCTAGTCCTTAGTGGAACACCAGATCTAGTGCAAGAGATAAGGGTGTTGGAGCCACTTGGCAATAGTGATCATAGCATGATCGCAATTGATTTAATTAGTGGAGGAGGGATAGTAAGGAAATCCACAGCTTGGGTGTTGATGAAAAATACTATCTTGGAAGCCCAGACCAGCTGTATTCCACGCTTTAAGAAAAGGGGAAGTAAGTAAAAAAAACTGCCAGCGTGGTTTAAAGGTAACATCAGAGAGGCTGTTGCTGCCAAAAAAGCATCTTTCAGGAAATGGAATAAAGAGACAAACAACGAAACCTGGAAACAGCACAAGTACTGGCAAGTCAAATGCAAGGCATTGATAAGGCAGGCAAAGGGAGAATTTGAGAAGAAGCTTGCTGCAGGAGCAAAAACGTGAAATAAAGACTTTTTCAAGTACATTCGTAGCAAAAAACCTGTGAGAGAGTCAGTTGGTCAATTAGATGATAGAGGGGTTAAAGGGGCACTAAGAGATGACAAGACGATAGCGGAGATAATGAATATATTCTTTGCTTCGGTCTTTACTGAGGAAGATGTATGGATGTTACCCATGACTGAAGTGGTATTTAAAGGTGCCGAAGAATTGAAGGAAATATCGATACATTAGGAAGGTATATTACAACTATTAGATAAACTAAAGAGTAGCAAATCCCTGTGCCGGATGATATACACCGAAGGGTGTTGAAAGAACTAAAATATGAGATTGCAGACCTGCTATTAGTAATCTGTGAACTATCATTAAAATCATCTGTAATACCTGAAGAATGGAGGATCGCCAATGTAATGCCAATTTTTAAAAAGGGTTCCAGGGGTGATCCGGGAAACTACAGACCGGTGAGCCTGACGTCAGTACCTGGAAAAATGGTGGAAACCATCATAAAGAACAAAATTACTCAGCATGTAGATAGTCATGGCCTAATGGGAGACAATCAACATGGCTTTAGACAAGGAAGATCTTGTCTTACTAATCTGTTATGTTTTTATGAATGTGTGAATAAACAGGTGGACAAAGGTGAGTCGGTTGATATAGTGTATCCGGACTTTCAGAAAGCCTTTGACAAGGTCCCCTCATCAGAGACTTTTGGCAAAGCTAAAGAGTCATGGGATAGGAGGCAGTGTACTATTGTGGATCTGGAACTGGTTAAAAGATAGAAAGCAGAGGGTAGGGCTAAATGGTCAATTTTCCCAATGGAGAAAGGTGAATAGTGGTGTACCCCAGGGATCTGTGCTGGGTCTGCTGCTTTTTGACATATTCATAAATGACCTGGAAAAAGGAATAACGAGTGAGGTTATCAAATTTGCAGATGACACAAAACTATTTAAAGTTGTTAAAACCTAAAAAGATTGTGGAAAATTGCAAGAGGATCTTGATAAATTGGAAGACTGGGCATCAAAATGGCAGATGAAATTTAATGTGGACAAGTGCAAAGTTATGCACCTAGGGAAGAACAACCCAAACTATGGTTCCATGATGCAAGGTTCCACATTAGGAACCAGCACCCAGGAAAAAGATTTAGACGTCATTGTGGATAACATGTTAAAACCCTCGGCTCAGTGTGCAGCAGTGGCCATGAGAGTAAACAGAATGCTAGGTATCATAAGGAAAGGAATGGAAAAAAACCCCAAAAGATATTATAATGCCTCTATATCGTTCTATGGTGAGACCGCACCTTGAATATTGTGTGCAATTATGGTCGCCGTATCTTAAAAAGGATATAGCGTTATTAGAAAAGGTTCAGAGAAGAGCTACCAAAATGGGAAAGGGGATGGAAGGATACTCCTATGAAGAAAGGCTAAAAAGGTTAGGGCTCTTTAACCTGGAAAAGAGACGGCTGAGGGGAGATATGATAGAAGTCTATAAATTAATGAACGGAGTGGAACTGGTAAACGTAGATTGATTGTTTACGTTATCAGAATATAGAAAGACTAGGGGACATGCAACGAAGCTACAGGGTAAACTATTTAAGATTAATAAAAGAAAATATTTTTTCACTCAACCGTGTAATCAGACTGGAATTTGTTACTGGCGGATGTAGTAAAGGCTCTTAATGTAGCTGGGTTTAAAAAGGTTTGGACAAGTTCCTGGAGGAAAGGTCCATAAACCATTATTAAGAAGGGACCCAGGATATCAATGCTTGACCCAGTACAAGCATTGTGGAACCTGTGACTTTTGCAGAAACTGCTAGGTACGTTTGACCTAGATTGGCCATTGTTGGAAACAGGATACTGGGCTTGATAGACCTTGGTCTGACCCAGTGGCATATCTTATGTTCTTATGTTCACCTATATTGCATACAAACAGATCATCACTTTATCTACCTGATCTGAACTGTACATATTGTTCATGTAAAACGTTTCCTGGAAGTTTAATGTTGCACTATAATCATGAGTTCCTTTGTGCTTTGTTTGTTTGTACTTGTACTTTGTTTGTACTTGTACTTGTAGTTGTACTTTGTTTGTTATATTGTAAACCATCCTTGATTAGAGGAAGGGGGTATCGAATAACTCACAATAAATAAATAAATAGTTAGCTCTCGTTATCACTGATGCACACAAGCCCTCACAGCACAACAAGCTAATACAGGTCTGAAATAAATTCCAAAGAATTCTATATGTGTAGCAGTTGTGCTATATGACTGTCATGTTCAGAACTATTTGATGCCTTAATTTTGCAAAAGATATACAAAAACATGATAAACCTCTACAAATGAGGTTCCAAGTGTCTATATCTTCAGTAATTAACTGCATCCTTGCATTTTATTTACAGGTATCCTTCATACCTAGAAGAGTGTTTCTCTACAGCAATTAATTCTGTTGCTCTTTTGCACATAGTAACATAGTATATGACGGCAGATAAAGACGAGTATGGTCCATCTAGTCTGCCCAGCAAAGCGGCAAGAGTAGGTGCACCTGCTGCTCCGGGCAGGTCTCCCCTCCCCATGCCTTTGGTTTAGGGGCATACCCACCGCTCTGTGCAGGTCACCCCTATTTGCTGAGATATAAGAGATAGTTATGTTTATTTTGATTTTATCCTGTTGCTATAAAGGGATCAAATGTGTCTGTCCCATACCATTTTGAATTCTGTCACTGTATTTGCCCCAACCACTTCCATTGGATGGGTGTGGGGGGCATTCCAAGCATCCACCACCCTTTCAGTGAAAAACTATTTCCTGACATTGCCTTTCAGTTTACCCCCTTGCAGCTTCATGTTATGCCCTCTTGTTTTATAGCTTTCCCGTCTTTGGAAGAGGTTTGTTTGTTCATTAATACACTTTAAGTGTTAAAAGTCTATATCATATCTCCCCTGTCCGTCCTCTCCTCCAGAGATATTGGTTTTATATTTTATAATTTATTTTTTCCATATTTTGGGAAAATTATTGCAGGCACTATAACTTAAACAATAGTATAAAGAAGAGTAAGAAAAGAAAAAAAGGGTGACCACCAATGTTTTTCAGATCAGAGTGATGACAGGAGAAAAATCACATCAATGCCTCAGGATAGGATCCTGCACGTATTCTAGCAGAGAGAAAGGCAACAGAGGGAACCTCACCCATACACACTGACTTCTAAGAAAAGCAGTAATCTTATTGATATGACACAGAGCACACGTAGACATTGTCTAGCCCAGAAGTGTTAATAATAATCAGCCTTTCTTGTTAAAGCAAAAAGCTATGAGGACATCATAATAGAAAGCTATGACATGAAAGGCCATTATTTCCTAGCATATATTTTGCAATGTAGCCAAGAGGAAAGTGTTTTCTGATGATTTGCACATTTGATCTGGCAACCGCTAGTAAATATACAGTCTATCTAATCTAGTCCTTCCTATTTGGAAGAATCCTCTACGTGGTAGCCCAAAAAGAAATGCCAAGAGCACCTAAAGGTAAGCAACTTCCACAATGTGCTACTTCCAGGAGATCATTTCAGAGCAGTATATTTGAATTTGTTCATTAGAAGGGAAAGATTGTACCTTGCCCTCTCCCCACCCAATTATGTCCAATTTTACCATGAGGGATGAGCCCTCATCTTCAGTGGTTTAATCAGAATATGATACCATTGATACTGGAGTTTATAACTACTCCTTAATTAGTTTATTTACAGTTGATGCCTAAAAATCTGAGATCACTGCATCTCACAGATTTGAGACCACTATCTCTTTTCCCACAAAGGTTTGAATTTTTTCAAGGAATCCTTTATATTTTGTAGAGGAAGTTTATACAATTTTGATACAAGACGTCTATTGAGATAAATAGATGTGGCTAGTTTTTCAAAGTTTTTGAGATATCTACCGCTTTGCAGTTTATAACAAGTGGGGAAAGCATGCAGAGCATGGTTCATGGAATTCTATGCAATCCTTCTGTGTGCGTATGTGCATGCATACACCCATCTGTATTTGCATTGGGCCCGATTCTGTGCCACGAATAGTGGGGGATGGGATGTCCATCCCTGCTATTTGTGCCTTCTCTGCCCACATCTAACTTCCCCGCCAGTTGAGCGGGGAAGTTAGACAGGGGTGGGGAAGGGTCGGCTCTTGGTCGGAGTCTGGGTGGTCGCCGGCCCTGGACGTACAAGGCCGATTCTAATGTTGGCCTTGTGTCCAGGGCCGGCGACATGTGCGGGGAAGTTATTCCACCTCCAAGGTGGAATAACTTCCCTGGATGTGTGTTTTTGTGATGCTGGGGCATGGATGGGGAGGGGGAGGTCGGAGGACATTCCCTGCAGTCCGACCCTGGACTTAGGAGGCCAGATCGGGGGTCGGGCTGCGGGGAATAAGCTTTTTATTCTGGTGGTCTTCATTGAGGCTCTTTAATGGAGCCGTGGTGCCGTGGTTGTATAGCAGAGACTTGACTGAGTTAGATGGGGACAGTCTTGTATGTGCAGGCCAGACTGAATCACATTCCCAGCCTGCACATGCAGGACTGTTTGCGATTCTGATCCCGCGGGGCTAGATGTGCCCTGCAGGATCAGAATTGCGATCCCCTCTTTAGTCTGGTTCAGACCGGATGTATAGAGGGGATCTATATCCGGGACTGAATGAGCCCTGTTGTCTGTGTGTGTGTGTGTGTATGCAGATCTCTCTTTTGTATTTTTTATCTGTTGTTTGTGTGTGTGTGTGTGTGTGTATTTTTGTGGGCTGGTATGTGTATCTGCATATTTGCAGGTGTATGCATGGATGCTTACATGTATGTGTCTATACATGTGTGTACACGTTAGTTAGACATGTTAGACATTTGCTAAGCAATTCTGCTTTATCCTTATCAGTTAAATCAGAATTGCTTAAATATTTCTGTTCTGTGTTTACAGATGAAGGGCCAGGAGCAGGACTTCAGAAAACATCTACAAACAGCAACAGAAATAACAAGGATCTCGAAAGATTTTCAGAAGACTGTGTTCATGAGGAACTAGCTAACCTAAAAGTAGGCAAAGCCATGGGTCCAGATGGGATACATCCAAGAATATTGAGGGAACTTGGGGACGTTTTAGCAGCTCCACAATCTGATATTTTCAATGCCTCTTTGGAGTCGGGATTAGTGCCAGAGAACTGAAGAAAGGCACATGTGGTCTCTTTATACAAATGCAGACCTCTGTGGTTAGTAAATTATTGGAAAGGCGACTGAAAGAGAGAATAATGAGGTTTCTGGACTCCAATGGATTGCAGGATCATCTGAGGAGAAATATCAAAGATGATCTAGGCATCAGGGAAAGCCCCCGATGCCATCAAAATACTATTGGAGACTGGTGCCCCTGACAGAAAGCAAATCCCTGGTGGTCCAATGGCCCCGATCCTCCCACCCCCTCCCCACCCAGCTAAAAATCATCCTGGTAGCCTAGTGGCCCCAAACCCCCCCACCTCCAAAAAATAAACCTGGTGGCCCGGCAGCCCCAAACCCCCCACCCCTCCCAACTTAAAATCAACCTGGTGGCCCAGTAGCCCCAAACTCTCCACCTCTCCCCTCCCAGCAAACAATCAATGTGGTGGCCCAGTGGCTGTAAACCCCCAACCCCTGCTAACTAAAAAATCAATCTGGTGGCCCAGTGGCCCCAAACCCCTCACCCCCACCCAGAACCTTTAGAAATGAGCAGAAGTGCTGCCAATGTTCTCCTGCTCTTCCCCACCATCTTGAAAAATGTTGACACCTGGACCTGTGCGGTGCATTCCTGGATGCACTAAGAGAGATCAGACTGCCATATAAGGTAGAATATGTCTTATATGTCAGTCTGACCCCAACCAATGCATCCCGGAATGCACCATATAGGGCTAGTTGCTGCCATATTTCAAGGTTGTAGGCAAGAGCGGGAGTGTGTGGGCAGAACTCCCGCTCATTTCTAAAGGTACCAGGTGTGCGGTTCGGGGCTACTGGGCTACCAGGTTGATTTTTAGTTGGTAGAGGGGATTGCAGCTGCTGGGCCACTAGGGATTCGCTTTCTGTTGGGGGCACCAGCCCTCGATAGTATTTTGATGACATCGGGGACTTTCCGTGATGCCTAGATCATTTGAGGGGAGTTTGACATTTCCCCCCAGATGATCCAGACATTGGAGAAAGCCCCAAATGCCATCAACATACTGTTGGGGCTCATATGCAAATTAGCCATGCATTGCCCTGTTTCTCTGGGATAGCATGCCAAACTAGTGCTGGCTTCTTGTGTGTATGTGTTTGGCTTGCTCTCCTAGTTTAATGCTGCCATTTGCACACAATTTAACGAATGGCTAATTCTTGCTAATTTACATATGATGCACTTTCTGCATGCCTGCGCTGAAGTCGTGCACGATCTGTGCACTGCCATTAGGCATAAAAAGTTGATAACGTGGGACTTCAGTGCCAGCTTTCTGCATCGGCCTGATAGAGGGTAAGTTTATAAAAAGTTGCCAGGTTTTTTTAACTTTATAAAATGCTTTGAATATGTCCCCAATGGATTTAACATAATGTGCAGACCCTGCCCTTCTCACACTGATGTGCCATACTTGCTAGAGTTAGCAAAAGAAGCCTTTGGGTCCCAATACTGGTTCCAAAGAACTGGCAGCAGGGTTATCTCTCTTTCTCCACTCATATCTCTCATCTTACCCGTTCTGCATTCTTGGTTCTTCACACATTTTGAGCTGTTTGCCCGTTTTTTGACCAGGCGGCCCTGTCTACTCTTATCCTCAGCACTATCGCCACATGTCTCGACTCCTGTAATATCATTTTCTCTGGTCTTCTTCACTTCCAACTTATATGCCTTCAAACCATCCAGAACACTGCCATTCACACTCTTACCCACGCCAGGAAATTCAATCACATCACGCCCCTACTCATTCAGCACCACTGGCTCCCCTTCCCTCAGAGAATCTATTTCAAAATCCTTACCCTCCCTCACAAAACCCTATATAACCATGCACCGCAATACCTTTCCTCCTTTTATATTCCCTACGTGCCCCAGTGTTGCCTTCTCTCCTTCCAGGATAACTGCTTGGTCTTCCTATCCCTTCACGTGCCAAATATGAGTCCACACATCAAAGACTTTTTTCTTTGTGGCCCCCTCTCTCTGGAACTGCCTCCCCCTCCCCCCCCCCCCCCCCAGCTTCACCTGGAACCTTCCTTCTCTAGGTTTAAAAAATTCCTGAAAACCCACTATTTACCCAAGCCTTTGGAATAGAAGCCACCTGAGACAGGCACTATAAACAGCCCTCCCTCCACTATCTGCTCTTCCTATCTCCTATGCTTTCCTGTGCTTTGCCTTTCTTATCTTGATATGAGGTTCCTTTCTCATTCTGGCTTTATATGTCTGTATTTTTTTATTGTAAACTGCTCTGTCTGCCTGGCTAAGGGAGGTTTCAATCAAATCCTAATAAACGATAAACGATCAATAGGTGGTAGCTGAGGGTCGCTATAGAACTACTAGTCTTAGCTGCCACCTTTTTTTCTCAGTACGATACTTAACATGACCACATGATGCTTCCATGCTTATAATCAGGGCCGGCCCGTCCATTGAGCAGAATGTTTTTTGCACAGGGCCCCGCGTTTCAGGGTGCCCAGCGCAAAAAACATTCTGCATCAGCCCAAGTAGATTAAAAAAAAAAAAAAAAGGCTGCTGCTGCCACTGCCGCCTTGGCAGCGGTAGAATCAAGCGTCCCGCGGGGCCCCCCCTGCCTGGCAGAGCCTCCTTGCAGCATCAGCTCCCGAGTCCCAAAGCGTGGGTTTCAGAGCCGTGAAGGGAGAGCTTCTCTGAACTTTCGAGGCTCTGTTAAGCCTGCCGGGGCTGATGGGAAATCCCATCAGCCCCAGTGGGATTAACAGAGCCACGAGAAAGGGAAACTCTTGCGGCTCTGAAAGCCCGCGCTTTGGGACTTGGGAGCTGATGCTGCAGGGAGGCTCTGCCGGGCAGGGGGGGCCTCGCAGCAGGACGCTTGATTCTGCTGCTGCCACGGTAGCAGCGGCAGCAGCATCTGCAGCTGGTTTGTTTTTTTTAAATCTACCTGGGCTGATGGGGAGAGGGGGGTTAGAACTAGTAATAGGCTATGGGGGGGGGGCTAAGACTGGAAGTGGGCTGATGGGGGGGTTAGGACTAGTAATGGGCTATGGGGGGCTAAGACTGGAAGTGGGTTGTGGGGCAGGTTAGGACTAGTAATGGGTTATGGGGGGGGGCTAAGACTGGAAATGGGCTGATGGGGGTTAGGACGTAATGGGCTATGGGGGGGCTAAGACTGGAAATGGGCTGATGGGGGGGTTAGGACTGGTAATGGGCTATGGGGGAGCTAGGACTGGAAATGGGCTGATGGGGGGTTAGGACTGGTAATGGGCTTTGGGGGTGTTAAGACTTGAAATGGGCTGATGGGGGGACGTTAGGACTAGTAATGGGCTATGGGGGGCTAGGACTGGAAATGGGCTGATGGGAGAGTTAGGACTAGTAAAGGGCTATGGGGGGGCTAAGACTGGAAGTGGGCTGATGGGGGCGGGTTAGGACTAGTAATGGGTTATGGGGGGGCTAGGACTGGAAATGGGCTGATGGGGGGTTAGGACTGGTAATGGGCTATGGGGGGGCTAAGACTAGAAATGGGCTGATGGGGGGTTAGGACTGGAAATGGGCTGATGGGGGGTTAGGACTGGTAATGGGCTATGTGGGGGGGGGCTAGGACTGGAAATGGGCTATGGGTGTGTTAAGACTGGAAATGGGCTGATGGGGGGTTAGGACTAGTAATGGGCTATGGGGGGCTAGGACTGGAAATGGGCTGATGGGGGGGTTAGGACTGGAAGTGGGCTGATGGGGGGCTTTGGACATAATGAATTATGGGGGGGCTTAGGACTGGTAATGGGCTATGGGGGGCTAGGACTGGTAATGGGCTGGGGGGCTGCTAGGACTAGAAATGGGCTGAGTGGAAGGAGGGCTTGAATTGAAAATAGCTGACGGGGAAGGGGGCTTGGAATGGAAATGGGCTGAGTGAAAGGGGGGCTTGAACTGCAAATAGCTGATTGGGAGGTGGGCTTGGAATGGAAATGGGCTGTGAGGGGAGGGAGCTAGCACTGGAAATGGGCTGAGTGGGGGGGGGGCTAGGACAGGAAATGGGCTGATGGAGGGGCTAGGATAGAACTGGAAATGGGCTGTTGGGGGATGCTAAGATTGGAAATGGGCTGTGGTGGGGGCTTGGAATGAAATGGACTCATGGAGGGGCTAGAACTGGAAGTAGGCTCATGGGGGGCTTGGATTGGAAATGGGCTGAGTGGAGGGGAGCTAGGATTTGACATGGGCTGATGGTGGGGCTAGGAAATGACTAGAAATGGGTTGATGGGGGGTTGGGATTGGAAATGAGCGGATGGAGGGACTCAGATAGGACTGTAAATGGATGGGGGAGCTAGGACTGGAAATGGGCTGATGGTGGGGCTAGGATAGGATTGGAAATGGGCTTATGGGGGGCTAGGACTGGAAATGTCTGATGCGGGGACTAGAAGGGAGTGGATGCTGGGTGGGGCTGGAACTAGAAGGGAGCTGATGTTGGGGGAGGATTAGAATGGTATGGAGCTGGGAAAGTGAAATGGAGAGGGAAAAAATATTTTGTGTGGGAGGGAAGACAAATCTACAATTGGCCGGATATTGGGAGAGTAAGTGGGGATTGAGGATGGAGGGGTAAAATTTGAGTGGATGAAATAGGAATGAGGAAAGAGCAAAAAAGGGAAATATTAGTATGTTAAAGCAGATGTAGAGAGAGAATGGAAAAAAAACTAGAAGAGAGAAGAAAGGACAAATGGACAGCAGACAATGGAGAGTTAGCAGAAGACACGAAGAAACCAGAAGAAAGTGGCTGGAGCAATTGCAACTGAAAAGAAATGCACGGAGGGGCGGAGTCATCAGCGGAGCAGAATGGCCGCATAATTCAATGCTCCCGTTGCAAGCGTAGAATCCTGTTATATACAGACTTTAAATAAAACTCCCGAGAGCTGGGTCTACACTCCCCGTGCAATTAATGATGTCGGCGTTAAAACCAGCACGCTTAGAATTTCAGCCAAGCTCTGGGTCAGCTCCAAAGCGGACGAAGCAGGACATGGGTTCCCCTCAGAAGATGGCGGCGGAGGGAAAAGAAGCGACAGCTGAAGGTATTAAAGAAATCCTAATGGAGTTAAAAGGGGTCAAAGAACTGATCGTAGCAAACACGACATCGTTGGGAAGTATACAGGCAGATCTAAACGAACTTAAAAGTACTGTGCAAGATGTGAACGGGCGATTGGAGATCATAGAGGGCCAAGTGCAGAAACACGATGCCATGCTAGCGCAAATGGGGGCCTTATCAGCACGATGTAAAAAAATTGAGGCCCAGATGGAAGAGCAGAACAATCGGGCCCAACGAAATAATATTCGGCTGGTGGGTGTCCCTGAAGGTGCAGAAGGTGCAAATGTCCTAGAGTACCTTGAGAAACTGATCCCAGAGTAGGGTTGCCAACTGGCCGGTTTTCAGCCGGCCTGGCCGGTTTTTCCATGGCCAGGCCGGCTGCCGGCGCAGAGGCAAAACCGGCCCTTGAAAAGCCGTTTTTTTTGCTCTGGCCGCAAGATCGGGAGCGGCCAGAGCAAAAAAAACCGGCTTTTCTCCCAACCCGGAGGGCTTCAGAGGGAGCCGGGGAAGCCCGCGCGAGGCCGCGGCTCCCTCTGTACAGCCGCCAGCGTGAAGAGCCTTTACCTTCACGCTGGCGGCTGTTCCTGTGAAGCCGCCAGCGTGAAGGTAAAGGCTCTTCCTGTGAAGCCGCGATTGGTGGGAAAGATTAAAGGCAATTGTGGTACAATTCTTCTTTTTTTCCCCCCCTCCTTCATGCCGTTATTCCTAATGACCGATGCCTTTTCATTTCCCAACGATAAGTTTTTTCCTGTTTATTCAGTAGAGCGATCTCGGCAGCTTTATGATCGCTACGGATACATAGCTTAATCACTTTGGCAAAAACAATTTTTTCCCCTCCCCTTGTTTTCAGGTTGGTACTTTAAATCCTCAGCGGCTCTCACCTCTCAATGTTTTTTTCCCGCCTTTTTCTAAACGTGTAAAATCGGCGTTTTTGTGATTGCTACATATACAGATCAACCACTCTCTTTTATTACATTCCAAGGTTTCTCCTGCATGGATTATCTTACCATTTATGTTGTATCTCCAGTTTGCAACCTTTTTTCTGTTTATGCACAAACGGTTACTGTTGTTATTTTCTAATAAATTGAATTTCAAAGGTCCTCAACACAATTCCTTATGTTCATATAGTTATATCAAAGGTCCTTAAAATCCCCCTTTTTTTGTCAACGGTCACTATCCAAAGTTACTATTCCTCCCCTATATTTTCCATGTCCTCTTGTACCAGTCCTTTGATGCTGTTATTTACAGATAAACTCATTGTAACAGTTAACTAATTTTATCACCTATGCCCCTGCTCATTATTTATTGTTCTTATGCAACCTAAGGTTAGCATTTTTATCAAATATGGATAGTGTTATGCTTTATTTATGTTCTACAGTTTATTTATTATTTTTTATTTTTGCATGGGTATTGATAACTATTTATTTATAATAGTTTATTCATTTTATTCATTATTATTAATGTAGTAATAGGCAATGTATTACATTTTATCCCTTTTATGTTAAATTTTTATTATTATTATTCTAATGTAACCCTCACATTTTTATCGATTTATTTATTTATTTATTTAGATAATGAGATGGTTCTAGCCTTTAATATGCAACAGTTTAGTAATTTGTATATATCACATATTGGTACATAATCTACGTTATTACGCTATATGTTACATTATATCTCCCCTCACTATACTGTTTGTTATATTGTATCTTTATATTTTTATATTCATGTATTAATTTATCTCTCTAGCTTCATTTTGCCTTATTTTTAGATAATGAATGGCTCAATGTTGTCTATTTTTATATTGGTCTTTTATATTTATTTTTAACCGTTTAATTTTAATTGCCTGTTTTCATCATATAATTGATAATCCTCCATCATTTATATGTTTTTTTTATATGTATATATCATACGATTTCTTATAATTCTTTCATTTATGGTTGTTATTTTTATACTTCTTACAGATTGGGAAGATTGTCTACTACACCACATAGACGTTTTATCTGTGTGGTTTCCTGGTAATATGTTAACACAGTTTAATGTGTCAAGTGTTACGCCTATATATTTTTTTGTTTGTAATTTTTTTGTTTGTAATTTTATGTTTGATTTAATGTACTTTTGTTTTTTAGACCCCTGACGAAGGCTGCGGCCGAAACTTGTTTAGTTGGGTCCCTAATAAAGAATTATTAATATTATCATCTGGTAGGCTGTGGTCTTTCCTCCGCTGGTCCCACCTGCATGACTTCTGGAGCTCACAAACTCGAGTGACCAAAGCGGCAGCTCTGACCCAATCGATGTACTTCTTTGCTCACCGTGCACACCTGACCCTTTCTCGGATAGTGAAATGGGCACCGCAAGGAAGTGATCAATGTTGATCTTGCAAGTCTGAGATTGGCACGCTTTCGCATATGATCTACTACTGTGGACGCATTCAGGCATTTTGGAAAAGTGTATGGCAGCGGATACTGGACATTTTGCCCATACAACTGCCTATATCCTATCAAATTGTGGTATATAAGTCCACGGTGGAAGGTCTTTATTTAAGCAAGCGGGAGGGCCAACTATTAGACATCATGATCAGTATGGCCATAAAGATAATTTTGATCTGTTGGAAAAATAATGAGAAGGTTCACAGTGACGGATGGTGGGCACTGCTGTGCCAGCATAAGATATACGAGGAGTTATATATGACAAAGTATCCTACAGCAGTTAAATTGGGCCTGAAATGGGAACCTCTAACTGCCTACATGGCGCGTGCTGGGAAAATTGACTTTGGAGCTAAGTCCCCTTAGCAAAGGCCTCTGTAGATTTGGGGCTATTATCGTAAAGAAATGGTCATCACCGGTTCTGCATTGCAGCAAATCCGGTGTACTAAATGGGGAGCGGGATTGGGTAGACTGTAACTAGTTTTTGTATGTTCTCGGGGTTCTGTACTATGTTAATATATTATGTTAGGAAGTGACAGTTGACGTGATTGTTGTGTGATTTCTTTTGTATATGTGTTATATGCAATAAAGATATGAATATAAAAAAAAAAGAAAAGAAATGCACAAAAAATGTAGAAAAATAGCTCTTTATTTTGAATTCTCTGGAAAATGTGCATCATTAACGTCTGCACTTTGTTTAGTACAAGTGGAAATTAATTTATAGTTTTATTTCTACAGTGTTGTTGTACATTCCAAGTTTGGCTTTTGAGGTTCCCAGTTTAATTATTGTCTTCCTGTTTCTAAATTGGGATTCCTTTGTTTGGTGATGGTCTATGTTCTGCATGTGTAACTGAGCTGAGGTATTCTGTTTATGTATTTTTTAATTTAGACAGTTTTTGTATACCGCCTTATCCTTCAATCAAAGCGGTCACAACACAATTGGGGGGTACATTTAACACGTGGGGATATGAGACACATACACTAATACTTACAGGGAACATGGGCAATGGAGGGTTAAGTGGTTTGCCCAAGACCACAAGGAGCATCTGTAGGACTAGAAACCCCAGTCCTTCCGGCCCAAGGTTGCTGTCTTCTAGTGGGAATTCCTATTTGACATTGCCAATCTCTTTCCCCAGTAGGTCATGTATTGTTATTCTCTGAAATGTATTGGTTTAATATTTGCAGTGTTTCCTTTGATAGGTAGGGTCTGGTGCTTTGTGAGTCCTGGTAGTGCTGTTAAGATATGGGGCAAGCAGTGTTTGTAGTAGTTCCTAATGTGCCTGGCGGTTGGTACTGGATTATATTAATGTAGAAATCTTTTAGTCTTTCTTTATCCATACACTCATTAAGAGGCATGTTTACTAAAAGTTAGTGTATGGTAACATTATGCAAATATTTATGCCAATGAGGTCCCTTATGCAAATGAGGCCCCACACCGAGTCTCCGCACATGGCACCGCACTCCCCTGCTTATAATTAGTTCATTTTCACAGCTAAGGTAGATCATTATGAGCATTTAAATGTACATGTATTTGTGCTCTCTAGACGCAGTAGACAGACATCATAAACAGGAGCCTTTAGAGAAGAAAGAAGAAGGGTGATTGACAATAATCACTCCTCTATATCCAGATGTGCAGGACAGTCAGTATACATTACCTTTCACCCTAAACCCACCTCCTCCACCCTTACTCCTTTCTGTATTTCTGTGGATAACACACTATTCCTCCTTGTTTTCTTGGCTCGCACCTCCTCCCTCTCCTTCTGCACACACATCCATCAGATAGCTGTGGTTTCTTTCTCAATAACATCAGCAAAATTCATCCTTTCCTTTCTGAACACACTACTAAAACCCTTATCCATTCTCTAGTCATCTCCCGTCTAGCCTATTGCAACCTCCTTCTTGCTGGTCTTCCTCTGAATCATCTCTCCCTTCTTCAATCTGTTCAAAACTCAGTTGCATGGCTAATCTTCTGCCAGTGTTGCTATGCTCACATCGCCCCTCTTCTCAAGTCACTTCATTGGCTCCCTATCTATTTCCGCATCTCATTCAAACTTCTATTACTGACCTATAAGTGTTTTCATTCAGTTGCTACATTTCTACACCCCTCCTCTGGAGCTCCGTTCTTCTAGCAGATCCCTTCTATCTGTATCCTTCTCGTCCACTGCCATTTACAGACTTCTATCGTTCCACCTTGCTGGAACAAACTACCCAAGTTGTTACGTCAGCCCCATTTCTGGCCCTGCTCAAATCTAGGCTAAAAACTTACCTCTTTGATACTGCTTCTGGATCCTGATCCTCTCAGACTCCTGTTCACCTCTTACGTGTTTCCTTACCATTCTCCTCATCATATCCCAGTCCCCAGTTGTTCTGCTGTCTGTCTTGACCAGTCTGCGAGCTCTGATGAGCAAAGAGTATCTGTTACATGTGCCTGTACAGTGTTGTGTACGCCATGTCACGCTACATAAATGATAAGTAGAAGTAGTAGTATTTTGTCCTATAAAGCACTAATATAATATGCATGATGGTTGAGATACAGAAAAGGTGGCAGGGCTCCGGCAGAAGTGAAATGCAGGAAGGCAGAACCCCTTTATTATGGCATGATTGCTGAGGATGCAGCAATAAAACCGTTCTGTATTTTCGATGAGGCTTCAGTGACCAACGCATCAGCCAAGCTGCTATATGTTGAAGTGGGAATGAGTGAGACGGAAGATACTAAGCCTGATGGGCTATAACGGCAATGCAGGTTCAGAGAAATGGAAACAGTATGTGGGGCAATGATGTGACTAAGGTCATAAGAACATAAGATATGCCATACTGGGTAAGACCAAGGTCCATCAAGCCCAGTATCCTGTTTCCAACAGTGGCCAATCTAGGTCACAAGCACCTAGCAGTTTTCCCAAAAGACACAGGCTCCGCAATGCTTGTATTGGGGCAAGCAGTGGATTTCCCGGGTCCCCTTCAATAATGGTTTAGAGATCTTTCCTCCAGGAACTTGTCCAAACCTTTCTTAAACACAGCTTGTACTACATCCTCCAGAAATGAATTCCAGAGTTTGATTGCACATTGAGTGAAAAATATTTTCTCTTATTAGTCTTAAATGGGTTACATTGTAGCTTCATTGCATGTCCCCTAGCCTTTCTATATTTTGATGGTGTAAACAATCAATCTACATTTACCTGTTCCACTCCATTTATTAATTTATAGACCTCTATCATATCTCCCCTCAGCTGTCTCTTTTCCAGGTTGAAGAGCCCCAACCTCTTAAGACTCTCCTCAAAGGGGTATTCCTCCATCTCCTTGACCATTTTGGTGGCTCTTCTCTGTACCTTTTCTAATTCCTCTATATCCTTTTTAAGATAAGGCAACCAGAATTGTACACAATATTCAAGGTGCGGTCACACCATGGAATGATACAGAAGCATTATAATATCCTTTGTTTCATTTTCCATTCCTTTCCTTATGATTCATAGCATTCTATTAGCTTTCTTGGCTGCCGCTGCACACTGGGTAGAGGGTTTCAACATATTATCCATGATGATGCCTAAATCTTTTTTCTGGGTGGTGGTTCCTAATATGGAACCTTGCATCGTGTAACTATAGTTTGGGTTGTTCTTTCCTAGGTGCACAACTTTGCACTTGTCCACATTAAATTTAATCTGCCATTTGAATATCCAGACTTTCAATTTATCAAGGTCTTCTTGCAATTTTTCACAATCCTCTTGGATTGTAACAACTTTGAATAATTTTGTGTCATCTGCAAATTTGATTACCTCACTCGTTATTCCCATTTCCAGGTCATTTGCGAATAAGTTAAAAAGCAGCGGACCCAGCACAGATCCCTGGAGTACTCCATTATTAACATTTCTCCATTGGGAAAATTGGCCATTCAGCCCTACACTCTGCTTTCTATCTTTTAACCAGTTCCTGATCCACAATAGTACACTGCCTCCTATCCCGTGACTTTTTAATTTCGCTGAGAATCTCCCATGAGGGACCTTGTCAAAGGCTTTCTGAAAATCCAGGTACACTGTATCAACTGACTCATCTTTGTCTACCTGTTAATTCACACCTTCAAAAAAAACGTAACAGATTAGTAAGACAAGATATTCCTTGGCTAAATCCATGTTGGCTGTTTCCCATTAAACCTTGACTATCGACTTATTCAGTAATTTTGTTCTTTATAATGATTTCTGCCATTTTTCCCAGTACTGATGTCAGGCTCACCAGTCTATAGTTTACCAGATCACCCCTGGAGCCCTTTTTTAAAAATTGTTCTTACATTTGCCATCCTCCAATTTTCAGGTATTACAGATGATTTTAATTATAGGTCCCAGAGATGTTATCCCTTCATGGACAGGTATCAATAAAGGATGAAGAATAAATAAAATGCATAGGAGGTAAAGGGGCTAATTTGACATTTCTACATAGGTTGGCTTACATGCCAGTAGTTCCTAATGTACTTTAACTTGCTAAGGTATTGGCATTTTTTTCTCACTATGATAAACAAGCATGGTATGTTTATGTGAGGACAGGGTTTTCTTTATTTATACTTTTGGAGCCAGGTTAAGTAAGTATTAAGTGGAATATAAGAAAGAGACAGGCTTGTGATTGATATATTTGCAGTGAAGCAGAATGCCAAATTGTCCCTGCCTTAGAATTGTTAGGAGGAACATTCTGGATTCTTGCTCTAGAGTAGTGCCCATCAAACTTAATGAGAGAAGGTCTAGTCAGGTGAACCCTGGTAATAGCACTTCCCCAGTTTTGGAAAAAGTATAAGAGTAGATGTTTGGAAGGCGCAAAAGGCCTTCCACTTAGAAAGGGAGGAGGTGACAGTCAATGCCTTCTAAAGGTAAGGGGAGGTCGAGGAGAGGGGTAAGAAGATGTGTATATAAGCTCTCAAAGCTTACCTTCAGAATATCTGCTGCTTAGAAGGTAGGGAGGAGATGGAATCAGCAAGGGATCCCATAAAGAAGAAAATGACTCCATAGTGAGCTGATAGGTTTCTACCTCAAGGAGAAGGAGGGGTGGAACTGAAGAATTGAGTTGAGAAGTAAAAATCCAGGAGGAAGACCCAATAGTGGGTACATCCTGCTGACTGAGAGCCAGAAGGGCTAAGAGGAATTTGACTGAGAAGTATTCGTCCCCAAAAAAAGAGAAAGAGACTGTTGTCTGAAATGATACCAATCTTATGCTAAAAAGTAGAGGCAATAAGAGTTCTTTCAGGTTCCACATACCTGCAGCATTCAGGAGAAGAAAGTTAAAAGGGAAGAGGAGAAGTGACCTTCACAGGCAACCGAGTAAAACAGACATCTAGAGGAGTTGAGGAAGGCACATCATAGGAGAAATGCCAGAGAAAGCCGGGGGGGGGGGGGGGCACACAGACTGTAAACAAGCTTGAAACCTTTTGCCATCACTTTGCTTTGTGGACTTTAGGTCTAATGGTTATAGCATTGGGCTAGAACCAGGAAAGACAGGGTTTGAATCCCACTGATACTCCTTGTGACTATACCTGAAGGTAATTTGCCTTGAACTTCTGAGAAAAGGCATTAGCTTAATCCAGTTTCCTCTAATTATTTTTATTTCCCTTTTTTATTCAACTGGGGAGCGCCTATTAATTGACTATTTTTATGCTAATTTCTATTGGACTCTCATGTTGTTTATTCCTGTGTGGTTTGCTTGCCCTGCCAACAGGTCCATGAAGAAGTTTATGTGCCATTACTGGGGACCCTTTACATGTGTATGGTGAACTGGGATGGAGAATGGTGGAGAAGAGCGAGGGATGTTATCATGGATACCTGCAACTTTGTTTTCTGTTGGCCTTGGGGTCTCCCTTAGCTCTACAGTTGGAGAGACTACTATAGCAGCTATTTTTGGTTTCTTGATTGCATGTCAGCATCACTGCCTGTATTTATGATCAGTGTAGTTTCTCCAGTTTTTTCTATAGGAAACCAATATTACCAAACCCACTTTGCCTCTTAGAAAAGAGATAAATATGGTCATGCATCAGGACTGGTGCTACCCGGTAAGCTGGGTAAACATGGCAGGGGGCACCCTTGTTTAAGGTGCCAAAATCACGACCAGCAGCAATGTTATGGGCCTGCGGGAGCAATCTGTCCTAAGGACCGAAGGAATCATACCAGCTGCTCTGTTTTTTTGCCCATGGGACAGGCTGCTCCTGCGGACCTAAAAAGTGAAGAAGGCTACGATCATAACCAGCAGTTTGTTTTGTGCCCGTGGGACAGGCTGCTCCCGCAGACCAAAGAAGTAGCAGCAATGTGGGAGCAGCCTGTCCTGTGGACCAAAAGGATCATGCCAGTGGTTGTGTTTTTTTGTCCATGGAACAGGCTGCTCCCGCAGGCCGAAAAAATGAAAATGGCTGCAGTTATGGCCAGCAATTTGTTTTGTGCCCATGGGAGCAGCCTGTCCCATGGGCCAAAGAAATCATGGCCAGAAGTTCTGTTTACTGCTCGCGGGAAAAGCTGCTCCCGCAGGCCAAAGAGCAGAAGTAGCATGATGCAGGAAAAGAAGCTGGGGTCAGAGAGCACAGGAGGTAGGGGCAGTGGATTTGGGAAAGAAAGATAGGAGGAGGGGAATGGAGGGTGGAGGGGGAGGGAGAAAGGGAGAGAAGCTGGGAAGGAAACAAAGTGGGGGGAGGCAGTGGGAGAGGTCTGCTGGGAGGAGTGCAAAAGTGCAAGGGGTTGGAGGTTGAAGAGAGGTGTGAAAAGGGCACAAAGCATATATGCTAAAAGGTGCAGCCCCTCACCTCCACCCCCATCCCCACAAGAAGACACACAGGCACCCTACCCCCACAGCACACAAACATACACACAGAGGCACCCTATCCCCACCCCTGCACACAGACACACACTGGCACCTGAGTCATGCAGTATGCACATGCACACACACAGAGGCACCTGAGCCACACAGGATGCACATGCACCCGCACACACACATGTATGCACACACCCACACAGGTACCTGACCCATGTAATACATATGCATACACAAACACACACAAATGCACCTGACTCATGCAGAATGCACACACACACACAGGAACTCCACCTCCGCACCATACACACACATACACAGGCACTGCACATCCACTATCTGAAGAAAGGCATACCTACAGATAACACCAATTATAAAGATGCCTCATACAGCTCCTACTATCATAATGAGACACACTTTAATATTTCTGTTTGAACTCTTCTATGCACACACACACACACACACACACACGCATGATTTTGTAAATGAAGGAAGGGAAATTCATTGTTTTGTCACACCATTAAATGTGCTGTTATCATAAGCGCACACAGTCCCCGATAGATATTAACATTCACAGCCATATATACACACATGTGGTTCAACTCCAGACACCCCTCATGGCACACAAATACACACGCATGCAGCTCCTGACACTCTCCATGACACAGACATGCATATAGCTCCCAACAGGTCCCATGACACATACATTTACACATGCATGTATGTAGCACCTGACAGCCCCATGGCACCCACATGCACATGTGCATATGTAGTCTCCAGCAATCTCCATGACACACAAAGACACAACCATATACACCCACTGACACACACACATGTACTGAACCCCTGCCACTTCCAATGATACACACAGATGAAGCCGCCGAATGTCTGATTCTGTGAGAAGGGAAACACGCCATTGTGTCACACTGTAAGGAGTTTCAGCTTTGCTGCAGGGTACCAAACATACCAGACCTCCTTCCTTCCCTCTCGTGGTATGCTGCCAGGGTGGTATTTACCTTTATGTCCCAGTCAGGCAGTCAGCCAGCCACAGAGAATAGAGGGAGTTGGGGGAGCTTTGGGTGCAACGCGTTGGCGTTGGTCAGTCTGACACAAGTGCACTGCAGCACAGGGCCTGAAGCTTATGGTTAGCATCACTAGCAATCCACTGCAAGGAGCACCATGTTTGCTCTCATGGGAGGCTACAGAATGATCTTACCACTTTTGGCCATTCTTGCTGCAATGCCAACAAAGTCTCTGTATGTCTCACAGTTGCAGTAGCTCCAACAGGCAGCAGCAAAGCAGCACTCTCAAAGAAATTTCAAATTCCAGCTAAGTGTTGGTTCTCATATTGATGCTGCCACCGTCAACTGTCAGGACTGCCAACATCAGCTCTGGGATTGAGTCCTGCCTCTTAATGCTCACTGTGGCTTCCAAGCTGCTTATAACCAGGGAAAGCAGTGGCTTTCCCCAGGTCTGTCTTACTAACAGTCTTTTGACTTTTTTCTGCAGAAACATATCCAAACCTTTTTTAAACCCAGCTACACTAACTACTTTTCTTATTTGTCGGATTTATAGAAGAACTGTGCAATCGAGCATGAAGAGATAGAGCAGCAGTAGTATCTGTAGCAACAATAACAGGTGGGAGAAGAGGCATGAAAAACTAAGGGGTATGTTTACTAAACTGCGTTAGTGCAATTCGCGTTAGGAGCCGCATTAGTGGAAGGAAAGCCATAAAAGGACATGGGCGGTACATTGTAACCGATAATGCGCAGGTGCGCGCCGCGTGGCAATGATCACTACAGCGCGCGCGCTACTGCATGCAAGCTTAAGACAGCACGTGCGCTACTGCACGCAAGCTTAAGACAGCGTGCAGACACCCAAATACCGAAACAGAGCTGTAGCACAATGGTTACTACACAGACTGATGATATAAGGGTCATAGGTTTGATTCCCCAGTGTGCCAAATGAATAAGGTTGGCTGAGGCGTCATGTGTAACCCTTTGAAGGTCTACTGTAATATTTTAATCCACATTCTGCAGCTGGGTTAATGTTTGCACATGTCAGGAAAATTGTACCTGTCGTATCCAATATGTTCCAATAGTGACGTTCCCTCTGGCATGGTCATGTATGCTATACCATTTGATAGGAATATATAGGCAGAGGTTTGGATCCCGAAAGTACTGGGCTTGGCCTGGAAAGGGTTCAGTAGTGGGCTGTAAGGAAGGTTACTTGTACCTGAATAGTGCTGCCAGCAAACACACCCTCACAGTGGCGTAACCTAAGGTGCCACATAAGGCACCCTAGAGGGCACTCCATAGGGCACATTATAAAGTGCGCTGTCTGCCAAGGCACCCTATAATGTCCCCTATAGGACACCATATAAGGCACCTTATAAGGCGCTTTATAGGGCGCCGAATAAGGCGCCCTATAGGGTGCCTTATGAGCCACCCTAAGGGGACAGTACCCTGAGGGTGGTCCTGCTGGCAGAACTAATATACAATAAAAACAGACAATGCCTAAGACAGCCCCAGCGCGCGCTATAGCGTGTTTATGATCGTTAATGCGCTATAGCGCGTGCTATAGCACGCTAACAATCGTTAACATCGTACAACACGCGTTATTCACGTTTACCGCAGTTTAGTAAACATACCCCTAAGTGGTGCAATCTTTGTAGACCTGTTTTTTTGGTTAAATAAATAAACACACTGATTTTATTTGCTTCAATCACATTAACCCTTTCACTATCACAGCCAGCTCATATGATGTTAAATATTTACTCCTCAGTATTTGGTTTTATACCAGCTATGCATTTGCTGCTTCACTGCAATTTTCTTATTATGACATTTGATTTAAAGGAGAAATATTGGCATAATATGAACAGAGTTCACAAAGGTGTTTTGGGAAAGAAGGCTGTAGCCTATCATTCACAGTAATGGGGGAGGAGGCATCGATGTCTAGGTTACAGGGCGACACCAGAGACCCTAGCACCAGCCCTGTCATGCATATTGAAATGAGGTAGATAATTCAGTCCCCACTTATAGCTAACCTGGCCCCAAAAGCCCTTCTATCACTCACTTTGCTACTTTTCTGCCTTCTGTGCAGACTCAATTCAACCACTGAGTCACATTCTTTTTTCAATAGGCTTCCTTAGATGTCTACTACTATCACTAGTACTATCATTTATATAACACTACTAGGCATATGCAGCACTGTATAAATACACATAAAAGATAGACCCTGCTCTGCAGAGCTTACAATCTGCTAAGACAGACAATTCCTTGATAATTTCAGACTGGATGAATCTAGTTCCTTGCAAGTTTACATGACATGGTTATAACCATAGTCAAACTACAATAAACTGGTACCAGCTAACTAAGGGATTGGCCAGCACCACTTTTTTATTCTGTATAATTTTAAAAAGGTGCTAGCTTTGGATTGCTCAGTCCCATTTTTATTCCTCAAGAAAGAACAGAAGCAATTGGAAAATAATTAGTGGCTTCAGGAGTCTGGGAGCCCCAAGGACTACAGCGAAGTCCAGGAACCTTGGAAAGGGATCCAAGGGCTTTAGGAAAGGTCATCAAATTGTGGGGAGGGGTGTATTGTCAGGCCAGCCTGTCCATTTTGCGAGAATGTTATTTGTACAGGGCCTAGGGTTGCCAATTGGCTCCAGATGCACCCGACAGGCTTGATCCAGTTCTGTATTTACCCAATTGCCTGCAGAGACTTGTAGTCTTGCTTTTCTTATGGAGTGCAATGGAGAAATCAGAACTACGTGTCCCTGCAGGCAATGAAGTAAACCCAGGACTGGATCAAGCCTGTCAGGTGCATCTGGAGCCAGTTAGCAATCCTAACAGGGCCCCACGCTTCAGAGAGCCCCGTGCAAACTTCATTTCCACATGGTGTTCACTTTGCAATGCCAACTTTAGAGGGAACCCAGAGGTCCACTTGAGGCCCCAGCTCACCTCTTCACAGCAGCCAGAGTGAAGAGCAGTGTTTTCCCTCACACTGGTAGATGTGTTCTCATGAAGCACCTGAGTGCTGGGAAACAGGAAATGCCCTTTAACCTTTTCTGGCGCTCAGCACGCTTCACGAGAACACAGCTGCCAGCGAGAGAGAACATGCCACTCTTCACGATGGCAGCTGTGCAGAGCTGAGCCAGAGCTTTGGGCCTCCCTGGCTCTCACTGTAGACGATCAGACAGGCATGGGGCTCTTCGGGGGGGGGGGGGGGGCTAGGATAGGACTGGTAATGACTGATGGGGGGTCTAATGATGTCCAGTATCATGGATCAAGTCCACCAAAGCAAAACTTGCCACAAACATCCTACACATAATTAATCAATCACTCTCACAAGGCATCATGTCAGATGCCCTCAAACTCACTTCCATCCGCCCCATCCTAAAAAATAATACACTGGACCCAAAAGACCCAAGCTCATACAGGCCCATAGCCAGTATACCGTTCATTGCTAAGTTAGTAGAAAAAATCACCCATCTCCAATTGCAAGACTATATTGACCTCCACGCCCCTCTAGACTCGCACCAATTCAGGTTCCACCCCTTCCAAGGAGTTGAAACCTTGTTAATAACACTGATGGACAACCTCATTAGAGGTACAGATTACAATAAACAAGGATTCATCCTCCTTTTCATAGCTATAGCCTCCGCATTCGATAACATCAACCATAACACATTAATCGAAAAACTGGCAAATATGGGAATAGGAGGCACTGTTCTTAAATGGTTTATGTCATATATATCACACCGGATGCTACATGTCCAATTAAGTCAAGACACCTCAGAAACATTCCCCCAAGGACAGGGAATTCCACAAGGCTCGGCACTCTCAGCCCTTCTTTTTAACCTATACCTACAACCCATTACAAACATATTTAGAAAATTCAAAATTAACCATTACATTTATGCTGACGATATCATGCTCTCTATACCCATAAACACTAGCAACCCCTCATACCACAATCTATCGGAATGCATCAGAGAGGCAGAATCTTGGCTAGAGACCAACTACCTCAGCATTAACTTCAAAAAAACTGAAGCTATGTTTGTATCAAGAAACCATGATGCAATCCATCCAAAAACCATTATAATCAACAACACAGCCATCCCTGTTAAACAAGAGGTAAAATACCTAGGAATAATATTAGATCACACACTTAGTATGCTCCCCCACATAAAACAAACAGTAAAAACTGCATTCTTTAAACTAAGAACCGTACAGCACCTAAGACCCCCTTCTCAATACCCATGATTTCAGGTCTGTAGTCAACTCATTAATTACCCCCCACTTCGACTATTTGTAATAGTCTACTGAATGGCCTACCACTTAAAAACACAAATATACTACAAAGAGCCCAGAATATCACTGCCAGGGTGGTCGCAAAAGCTTGAATAGCTGATCACATAACCCCCATCCTACATGAACTACACTGGCTCCCAATAAACAGCCGCATAAAATATAAAATACTCCTTACAATATTCAAACTGCTCAATGACATCTCCCCCTCCTACCTAACCACCTTCCTACACTCCACACCAGAATCCAGATCACGCAGACAAAATGCAAGTCACTCACTTGTCATACCCAAAACCATCTGCAGGACAAAGAAAACCACAAGCTCCAGAGCCTTTTCATTTGCTGCCCCCACCCTCTGGAATGAACTTCCACTAACTCTCCGCATGACAAAAGACCTCCAACTATTCAGAAAAGGACTGAAAACACTCCTTTTCACTGAACACTTTGAAAATCCAACTGAAACCCCCCACCTCCCACAAACAATCTCTCAACAAATACAAAACCAACCTACTAACCTTCCCCCTCCCTCGCCCCCTACTTAAACAACCCCAGAGCCTTGCCCCACCCATCCAAAGAAAAAGCTAAGTTAAGAATAGGCTAACTCCTGTACATATGTAAATAGAAAGTTGACACACAAGTTTGTTTGTACGATATGTTCCCTGTAAATAGTTAATACCACTGTTCCATGTAAAAGTTGTTCAATTGTTAACTGTAAACCGCCCTTGATCTCTGGAAGGGACAGTATAGAAGAAATGTATAAATAAATAAAATAAATAATTAAATAAAATAAAACTGGAAATGGGCTGATAGGGGACCTAGGACTGGAAAGGACTGAATGGGGGGGGGGGGCTTACACTGGAAATGGGCTGATTGGGGGGGAGGCATGGACTGGAAATGGGCTGATGGGAGGGCTGGGACTTGAAATGGGCTAATGGGGGGCTAGGACTGGAAATGGACTGATTTGGGGGGCTTGGACTGGAAACGGGGGGCTTGGAATGCAATTGGGCTGATGGGAGGCTAGGCTAAGACTGAATATGGCTGATGGGGGGCTAGGACTGGAAATGGGATGATGGGGGGAGCTAGGACTGGAAATGGATTGATTGGGGGGCTTGGACTGGAAATGGGCTGATGGGGGAGCTAGGACTCGAAATGGGATGATGGGGAGCTAGGATAGGACTGGAGATGGGCTGTTGGGGGTCTAGGACTAGAAATGGATTGATTGGGGGGGCTTGGACTCAAAATGGGGGGCTTGGACTGAATATTGGCTGATTGGTAGGATGCGTGGACTGGAAATAGGCTGATGGGGGGCTGGGACTTGAAATGGGCTGATGGAGGGGCCTAGGACTGGAAATGGACTGATTTGGGGAGGTTTGGACTTTGAAATGGGCTGATAGGGGGTTAGAATAGGACTGGAAAAGGCTGATGGAGGGCTAGGAGTGGAAATGGACTGATTGAGGGGGGGCTTGGACTGGAAATGGGCTGATGAAGGGAGCTAGGATAGGACGAGAAATGGCTGATGGGGAGCTAGGATTGGAAATGGGCTGAGAGAAGGGATGGGAGGATGAGACTAGAAGGGAGCAGATGCTGGGTGGGGCTGGAACTAGAAGGGAGCTGATGTTGGGGGAGGACTAGAAGGGGATGGGGCTAGGGGAGTGAGGATGGAGGGCGAGAAGATATTTTGTGTGAGGGGGAATCAAAATCTACCATTGGCTGGGTATTGGGAGACTAAGTGGGGACTGAGAATAGAAGGGTGAAATTTGAGTGGATGAAAAAGGAATAAAGAAAGAAATGGAGGAAAGAGCAAAAGGGGAAGATCAGTATGTTAAAGCAGATGTAGAGAGAGAATGGAAAAAAACTAGAAGAGAGAAGAAAGGACAAATGGATAGCAGACAATGGAGAGTTATCAGAAGACACGAAGAAACCAGAAGAAAGTGACTGGAGCAATTGCAACTGAAAAATAAAATGCTCAAACAACAAAAGGTAGAAATATATATTTTTTTATTTTGAATTTATTAACTTGAATATGTCAGCTCTGGGAAATGTGCACCACGAACGTCTTTGCGTTTTGTTTAGTTCAAGAGGAAATTAATTACAATTTATAGTTGTATTTCTCCAGTGTTGTTGTACATTCCATGTGTGGCTTTTGGGGTTCCCAGTTTAATTATCATCTTCCTATTTATAAATTGTGATCCCTTGTTTTGTTTGGTGATGGTCTATGTTCTGCATGTGTAACCGAGCTGAGGTATTATATTTATATAGTTTCTATGTGACAGCGCCACTTGTTCTCTTTCCCCAGTAGGAGATGTATTGTTGTTCTCTGAGATGTATTCGTTTAATATTTGCACTGTTGCCTTTGACTGGTAGGGTATGGTGCTTTGTGAGTCCTGGTGGTGCTGTTATGATATGTCGGGTTTGCTATGGGTTCTAAATGAAGTGTTTATAGTACTTCCTAATGTGCCTGGCGGTTGGCACTGGGGTATAGTAATGTAGAAATCTTTTAGTCTTTTTTTATCCAGACACTCATTAAGAGGCATGTTTACTAAAAGCTAGTGCATGTTAACATTATGCAAATATTAATGCAAATGAGGCCCCACAATGAGTCTCTGCACATAGCCTGCACCCCCCTGAGTATTGTAGAGGTTCCATACCTGGGTATGTCTTTTTTTTAAATGAAAACAAAACAAATAACATTTCATCTTTCTTTCATTTCATTTTAAAACAAAATGAAACATGACATTTTGTTAAGTATCAGAATTGACTCTCACCAATGATTCACTAGTATAGTATTACACAAAATCTACTTTGAATCTACAAGACAACTCATAAGCCAGTAAAATTATTAACAAACAATGGATTTATGCTGTTTTACTGGAGTGCCCAAGATATATTATGCATAATCTCTAGCCATCTTATTTCAACAAGCTATGAAGTCAAGTTATTCTATGGCAGCCTACACTCTGGAGATGTTTTATCCAGCTGCCTAACCATTCACTTTCAAATTGCACGTTCCTGTAATTGTCTGTGCTCATTGAGTTCAGCTAAGGACTTTGCTAGATGTGAGTCAGAACACTTTCATTCCAGTGCCAGGACTTTGATTTACTGCTGATACTAGCTCTGTAGTGAAAGGAAAATGGATTATTATACTAAAGTCTTGTTAGCTGCTACCTTTAATAATGTCCAGGGGTTCTCACTTTCAAGAGATGTGTTTACGAAATCTGTTTGGATACTGATTGAGTAAAAAAGGTTGCATGTAAGGGACTGTTAGTATTAGTGAGAAACCACACCTATCAAAGTTAAGTAACTTGTCTTGACTATTGATATTGAACTAGCACATTGCTCCAATACCGTAACTACAAAAGACAGAATGGTACTGTAATAGTTTGATATTGTTCGTGTAATGTATTCTAAAGCCCCAATATAAGAAGATTCAATCTTTTCCCTTTAAAATAAAAGAGTTTTTCTTTGTACTACTTTTCGACTGGATGATTATGAAATCTACTTTCTCATTTCTTAAAGGGCTGTAAAACTGTGTGTTAGAATATCATTCTAATAAGAAATGTATTTCTCTCACCAACCTACAAATGTGCAAAGAAAAGATATTTCCCTCAGTTTTAAGATATTCTACCTGTAATCAAGCCAGTATGAACTAGATTACTTCCTAAGAATGAGTAAGAATTGTCTTGAAAATAATTTCCTTGACATGGACAATATTTGAATGGACATATCAAGGTTCATTTTCCATTTCTGCTAAATGTATCAGTCTAGACAGAAAAGCTGTCATTTAGGGGCATGTTTACCAAGCTAGATTACATGGGACCTAGTTACAAATAATGCATGCTAACCATTGGCCCAGCTTAGTAAACATGCCACTAAGTTTTATTATATTTTGATATAGATAAGAATGTAATAGATAACAGAAATAATGTCCCGATAACCACATTGCCAGAATTCAAACCTAAAGCTAATAATGGTAGACTTTCTAACTGCAACTGTGCCTCACATTTCCAGAACCTCATTTCCTCTAAACCAGGGCCAGGCAAATTAAGTCCTCTTTCCATTATTGTCACAACAATGGGTGGTGGTTACATATCTTACAACATCCAGGTGGTTTCCTTCCTGGTTCCTGGTCAGGGTAGTTTTAAGTTGAGTGCATCAAGAAAAGACAATCAGAAGAGTGGTAACAGCATCGAGCAGTGTATTTTCAGTAAACCACTTCCAAAGTTGCTAAGGGCAATTGTAAGAAATGGGTGTGCGAGGCATCTCACTGTCTCGATTCTTCTTCAAGTGTTGCAGAAAAAAATTAACAGAGAATGATGTAAGTACTTTTGCCAGTCAGAATAGGAAGAACTGGACTCTCTTTCCTGGAAGGGGCAACAGAGAAGGTGGACATGTATAAATGTGTTCTAAAATTTGCCTCTCTCTGTTTCGGTTGGTATACCAGGAAATGGGGATGGGAAGAATAAAGCTCCAGATGTGCAGGGAAACGTATGATTCTAGAAATGTGGTTTTCAAGTTATAGGAATGAGGTAAGAAAATAATAGAGAAGAGAAATATTATCAGTGTAAACCCCCTGGTCCCAACCACATGGTCAGTCAAAAACTTGTTCAAATAGCTGCATCTTCATGCCAGCCTAATTATCAAAAGAATAGGGACCTTGAAAAAGAAAGTGGAATGATGAGTGGATTCTAGTTTGGTCTTGGAAGGAAGAGGAATATGACGTTGAGTGTTTGGGCAGAGATGTGGAACGTGAGGAGGGAAGAAACAGTTGGTGGGGTGCCGTTATGTAGAAGTTTTTTTGCAAGTAGTTTGAACTGGCTCCAAGAAGAAACAGGTAACCAATGTTGCTGTATTAATAAAGGTGTAACATGGTCAAACTTTCAGGAATGGGGAAGGATCCTGACTGCTGTCTTTTGTACCTTCTGAAGGCGTTTTAAATTGGATGCAAAGAAACCATCATAGATGGCATTGCAGTAATCAAGTCTCAAAATCACATAGTTAAGAATCAAGGTGATTTGGAAAGGAAGGTCAAATAAGGGACTAATGGGACAACATTCATAGAGGGCAAGAAAGGATTTCTTACAACTAAGCTGACTCATGGAGAAAATGAGAACTCTGAGTCAAAACCCACTCCCAAATATTTCAGAGATGAAGTGAGTTGAATGGGAGAGTCATCAAGGACACACGTGAGTGATGGAAAGGAAGGTCTACTGGCAATCCACATACAGTATCAGTAGTTTTGTCTGGATTAAGTTTGACAGTGAGGATGTGCACATGTGGAATAGGGATGTTGGCAGGACCAGCAGCATAGGCATGGATATGTCACCACATACACACCCAAGTTTGCTATTTGCAAATGGAGTCGTACAATGCCAAGGTAGGATACGCCTTGATATTCACCTGCTATCCTTCTATGAGGGGAAGAAACTGATTGTGATAAGAGGGAATGCCCTTTTTATCCCTACTGTTGACAGCTGGCTGAAATGAGCACTTTTGAAATGCCTATTGGTGTTGAGAGGCAAGTCTAAATATATATGTGCCCTCCACTGGGTTTAAATGTATGGCACCACTGTAAAATCAGAGGTACACGTGGTTCATTTAGTGTCCCAGACATGCCCCCATCATGCCCCCATCCAACATGCATGTAAGTGCATCGAACATGTGCAAATGCAGGTCTTTTTAAAATGGCTCTTGGATCATACATGTGATTTTTACATGTGAATGAGAATTTTCAGATCTGCAAATCATGAAAAGAGCTCCTAAAATGATCCCCGTAGTCTCCCAGGGGTAATTTCCAAAATAGAAGCTTCAACATAGTTTTGCTTTGGGTAACTATCCAAGGCTGCACACAGAAAATGTTGCATGTAGTTTTACACGTGTGCATTTATGGAATTACTCCCTCATATATTCCTGGCATTTGTACTCTGTTTTGCCTGCAAACATTTGTTTACATATATAACCATAACTTGCAATTACTAAGAAGAGATAACTTTTATGCAATGCATTTTTCCTAGAAAAAAGATGTCGGAACTCATATGCAGGGCTCTTTCTATACATGAGAATCATGAGTCAATTTTAGCAGCAATTTTACCACCATGTACTCCCTCTAAAAAAGCCCTGAATTTATGACAAATTAATATAAAGTTTAAATTGTCAGTGTCCCTGAAATATTCCACTCTTCTTCTTCCTTTCTTCAAAAATAAAAAGGTTTGTGTTAGCATGATACATTTTGAGATTTACATATTTACGTATATTGGCCAACACTACAAAGTTTACTTAGAGAAAAATTACCATATTTTCAAATATTCATCAAAATCTAGGATAATTTACCAAAATTCAGAGCTATTTGAATCTAAAGAATTACTGTGGTTGTCTCTAACTATCGTATCGGGGTGATTTTCTAGAAAACAAAATGTACTGGATCATGAGGGGGGTTCAGTGTGATGCAGTAGTGCAGGCGATAAATGAAACTTCTCTTCCCCTCTGAATTTGTCCCCAGCTCTACCATCCTTTCTCCCTGCATAAGGCGTAACTTTTTTGCTGCCTTCCCCATTTCTCTTCTTTTGGGCAGTGGGAGATGTATTTATTCCTAGGATCATGATAGTTGGTGTCTTCCCCATGAAGCAGGCTACGCTGGCTCCTCGATCTGCGTTCTGGTGTAGTGGGGCTACACCATTCCTGAGGCTGCAATCAGCTAATCTCTTCTTCCCTACTGCAGGAGGGTAAGGGTGCCAGATTTTTTCAGGCAAATCTGTGATACTTATCTACAGCTGGTGGTGGGACGGGGAGGGGGGGGGGCTTAGTTCTAGGATTATGCTATAGGGGTGGAGGAGGATAGAGGAGTAATTTTCTTCTCCCCATTCATCCTGTGATAGCAGCAATATCACTTCCAAGCAGATGAATTACCGAAGAAATAGAAACAGTGAGGCATTCCCCCCCCCCCCACTGTTCCCTCTAAGCTGTGCGCGTGTGCGCGCGCACACACCTCGCCGAGCGAGCGCACATACTTTACAACAGAGCGCACAAAAATTACGGCTCTGATTCTGATAGAAAACAACACAGACGTCTTAAAATTTAAAAGTTATGATAGTAATTACTAGAAATTTCCCACTTCATTTAGTAATCGTCTATTTTCATTTAATTTAATTAAAATCAATGTGGTGTACATACATTATTCTGATGTGTAGTCAAATTTTAAAGTATATAACTCCGAGTGTCGTTATGTGGCGCACAAAAATTTAACCTTCCTTCAAAAGCTGCACACAGCTGATATTTTATGCGCACACAGCCTACAGAAAATTAGAGGGAACATTGCCCCCCCCCCCCCAGTACTGTGCAAAATATAAAAATGGTAAATGTAAATCCCAAAAAATGACATATTTCAGTCACTAAACTGAACATAGAATTATTTTTTCTTCCTTTGCTGTCTGACCTTGTTTTCCTAATTATTCTGCTTTCTACTACTACTACTGAGCATTTGGTCTCTGCTTTCATGTCTTATTTATTTAACAGGTTTTTATAGTGCTTTATCATTTCAGTCAAAGTCCTTTCAGGGCCGGCCTGTCCATTGTGCGAGAATGTTGTTCGCACAAGCCCCCACGGTTCTGGGGGCCCCACACGAACTTCATTCTCGCACAGATGGACGGCTTCAGAGGGAGCTGGGGAAGCTCATGCGAGGCCCTGGCTCCCTCTGCACAGCCACCATCGTGAAGAGTGTTTTCCCTCACGCTGGTGGCTGTTTCTGTGAAGCATATGAGAGCTGGGAAATGACCTTTAACCTTTCCCTTTTCACGCTGGCGGCTGTGCAGAGGGAGCCGGGGCCTCGCGCGGGCTTTCCCGGCTCTCACTGAAGCCCTTTAGATGGCTGCGGGGCTCTTCAGTGGGTGAGGGTGCTAGGACTGGAAATGGGCTGTGATGGGGGGAGCTTGGACTGCATATGGGCTGTGATGGGGGGGAAAGCTTGGACTGCAAATGGGCTGTGATGGGGGAAGCATGGACTGGAAATGGGCTGTAATGGGGGGAGGGGAGAAGCATGGACTGGAAATGGGCTGTGATGGGAGGGTAAGTTGGGACTGGAAATGGGCTGTGATGGGGAGACTAGGACTGGAAATCGGCTGATGGGAGGGGGGAGCTTTGACTGGAAATGACTATGGGGGCTAGGATTGGAAGGGCTGATGGGAAGCTGGAATAGGACTGGAAATGGGCTGATGAGGGGGAGCTTGGACTGGAAATGGGCTGATGGGGGCTGGAATAGGACTGGAAATGGGCTGTGATTGGAGGGTAAGCTGGGACTGGAAATGGGCTGGGTTGGGGGGGGCTAGGACTAGGAATGGGCTGTGATGGGAAAGTAAGCTGGGACTGGAAATGGGCTGATGAGGGAGGAGCTTAGACTGAAAATGGGCTGATGGAGGCTGCTTGGACTGCAAATGGGTTGATGGGGAGCTGTAATTGGCTGATGGGAAGCTTGGACTGGAAATGGGCTGATGGAGAGCTTGGCTTGAAAATGGGCTTATGGGAAGGGCTAAGACTGGAAATGGGCTGATGGGGGAAGCTTGGACTGCAAATGGACTGATGGGCTGGAATAGGACTGGAAATGGCTGATGGGGGCTGGAAATGGGATGATGGGGGGCTGGAATGGGACTGGAAAGGAGTATATGCGGGGCTAGGACTGGAAATGGGCTGATGTGGGGGCATGGGAGAATGGGACTAGAAGGGAGTAGATGCTGGGTGAATCTAGAACTAGAAGGGAGCTGATTTTGTGGGAGGACTAAAAGGGGATGGATAGTAATGCTATCATTAGTGAGTGAGAGGGTATTTAGTTAGTGGGGAGAGCAAGGCTACACCGATGTGGGTGATTAATGTTTGTATCACATGTAATCATAGAGCATTTATAGGAGATGGAAATATGTGACTAGGAGCTGCAGATAGAGACAGGTTACTTGCTGTTACAATTGATTAGCACAGATTTGCACTGATAATGATTAGCCTTGTTACCTAGGTTATAGTTATAGATTTTTAGCATTTGGCAAGAAAGAGCTATACAGTCAACAGATGTAAAGGTGAGATAGTTACCAAGTCCCTTCTGCGTGTACAGTTCAATGATTTGTTGGCTTTATGTGGATCTAGGAGTAATTCTGTATTGATTGGAGTGTCTTCCGATATAGTTTGGCCGCCTTAGTTCCATGCCTAAGGGCCACACCAAAGGGACCTCTGGCGAGGCCCTCAGGCGCGGGTGCACCCAATGGCACTTCAATTTTAAAGTCCTCTTCTTTGACCCTGATTGGCCTTGTGCCAGTGAGCGGGGAGGGGTTTGCCTTCCCACTCCCTTGCCCGATGCCGATCAGGGTGCAAGGATGGTCTGGTGCTCCACTTTCGCGCCTTATGGTGCTTCATTTTTAAAGTCCTTTTCTTCAGCCCTGATTGGCCTTGGGCCAGCGAGTGGGGAGGGGTTTGCCTTCCCGGTCCCTCGCCAGATGCCAGTCAGAGTGCAGGGATGGTCCGGCGCTACGCTTTCACGCCCGATGGTGCCTCAATTTTAAAGTCCTCTTCTTCGGCCCTGATTGGCCTTGGGCCAGTGAGCAGGGAAGGATTTGCCTTCCCCCTCCCTCACCCAATGCCGGTCAGGGTGCAAGGATGATCTGGCGCTTGACCTTAATTTGTTTTAGGTTATGTATAGCTGGATATTAAACTAACGGAATGTATGAGGGATGGGGCAAGGACAGAGGGGGGATGCATCAGGGGGCAGAGAATGAGAAGGGGAAGGGTGATCCTTGTTTTGCAGTTAGACCATATTGTGCAGGTTGGTCCATATTATGTGGGATTGTCCATATTAGGTAATGTCTCCAAAGTGTTCAATATAGAGGGTGGTTTTCAGCTTCTTCTGGAAGTCCTTGGAGTCAGAAGTGGCTCTAAGGTAGTCAGGGAGGGTGTTCCATAGGGCAGGAGCAGCCAAGGAGATAGATCTTCTAGTTGTAGAATGCTTGGACTTGGCGTAGATGCTGGGGGTGGTAATAATGTCAAGTGGTGGTACGCCTTCTGGGTCTGGTGCTCGTCTCCATGTTGATAAAGCTTTTCAGTATGTTGGTAGATATGTTTTGCTTGATTTTGAAAATGTTCAGCACCATTTTGTACTTTAGCCCTGTTTCCTCCCCTGGTGCCTTGCTGGTGCCTTGATGCTATACTCAGCCACTCTCCTGCCCTAAAGAGTAGTGTGTGTGACTCAGGGCCTTTGTACGTGCATGTGCACAAGAACTCTCATGTCCCACCCTCTGACACAAACTTCCTATCAGAGAAGGTGGGATACAGCAGGCCTTGAGCCCACAAATGTGCTCAAAAGCCCCTAGTCACCTACTGCACTTGGGGTGTTTAAAGGCCCATTTTGTCACTCCAGAACTGCACCATCCACCACCCACCACCACCTTCTCCTGAAATGGCATCCCTATTCTCACTGCTGGAATCAAGAACAGGAGGTCACCAAAGAGATAAAAACAGGAGACAGGATTCAGAAATCAGGGACAATCCCCAAAAATTGGGAATATCTGGTAACTACAGGAAAGATGTCTTAGATCCAAGAGCCACGGTGGGCTGACTTCTTTCTTTCCTACTACATCAGGTCATAGTGGCTCAGCTTTTTCTTCTCCACTGCAACGGGTGCACTTGCTCCCCATCTTCAGAACTGCAGTGAGGGTCCACTGCTTTTAGGGTCGCATCAAGCTGGCTTCTTTCTTCAGACTAGGCTCAGATGAAGATGTGGTGACTAAAAGAGTCTATGTAGCACACTCAGCAGCCTGTTCTTTTGTCACCATGTGCCCCTGCAGGCAGTCAGCGAATTTCTGGATTGGCATCCTGGACTGTTGTGACACAATATCATAATTGTGTCATCATGTCTGAATCCTAGTAAAACAGTAAAACTTAGACTCTGACTCAACCTTAAATATTCTACGTTAGTGACGTTTATGCATATCAATGATACGTATGAGTAGCAATTTTAGAACTATTGCTAAGTATATGCATCAGCATGCATGCATTTAAAAGGAGAATATTCTAGGTGTAGCTGGGCATCTCTTAAAATGATTATGTGTTCCATATTTAAGATCAGCAATGCATGCGCGTATATGCAAAGCTACATTTTCCCATTGTCGTTAACACCTGCTTTAAGTCATGCATAAATCTTGGCTAACTTCTCATTTGGACCTGGGGTTAGGAGGAGAGCTTGAGGGTGGGATTGTGTATGCCTGTCTGGCATTCTATAGCAGCGACTGAGTGTTGGAGGATGGCTCTTTAATCAGTACCTCAGGAATGTGCAGATTTTCAAAATCCACCATTGGCATGTGTAAGTGGTGCTGTCTACCTATGTGGTGGGTAATTTCATAAAAAAATAAAAAACAAATTCAATTGGGATTCCTAAAAAATATTTCATAAAGATGAAGTACGAATATGTTTTGTAGGAAAAAAGTTTTTATATCAAAAATTTTTTTTATCAAAAGTACTGACAGACTCACTTAAAAACGTTCGCATATTTGAAAAAGCTGAATGATGATATATACAGGATGATTTATGTATACATAATGATTTGTGCATAAATATAAAATATGAAAACTACTGTTATGCCAAGATAACAATCTTCTTCGCAAGTATGTTATAAACACTTCACTGGGACGTCGCAATGGATTCATTTGGCAGCTGAGCAGAACCTGACTCCCGCTGCTGGTTTTGCTGTCTAAAACGGCTTTTCAAAGGGTTTTTTGCCATCAACACCACCAGTTAATATTAACTAAAACAAACACAAAATATCAATTAGACTTTGTTACTTATCAACAATAATGATGAACTTTCTAATAAACATTTTAAAGAACATTTTAATGTGCAAACTTACTCAGCCCATGACAGCTCCCAGCCTCTTTACCCATTAGTACTACTCGCTTTGGACAGGCTTTTCTTTTTCTGCTATAATCATCCACCATATTTTATGTGAACGTCCACCACTAATGTTCATCAATCACAACTTTTTTACGTGAAAAACCACTGGTATTGTTCATTACCACAAGCATCTTTTGTTAATATATATACAGGGTGGCCCAAAAAAGTGTGAAATGCTACGAATGACAAATTAAAAAAACAAAGATGGCGACCGGAAATTGTTGAAATAAAGACGTTATATAGCTAAAAAAGGTAAATAAGTAAACTATTTAAGCTTTTAATTTACGAGATGTTCTCACTTTTTTTTGGCTACCCTGTAGGTGTTTTGTTTTTCTCTTTTTGTTTGTTTTAAATACTATGGGGTAGATTCTGAACCGCATTTAATGGGGATGGATGTCTGATTCGGACATCCATCCCCTCTAAACGCCCAAGACCGTATTCCCTGCCCAAAGCTCCCCGCACATACATGGGAGATGTGCAGGGGGCTCTGGATGGGGGCGGGCAGGGGTAGAGACCGGGAGGAGAGTGGACAAGCTGGGGGTGGGGTGCACAACCCAGACATACAGGGCCGATTCTGGTCACAATCCTGTATGTCCAGGTCCACCAGGATAGATGGGGGATTTATTCCACCTCGGAGGTGGGAAAAGTCCCCCTGGACAATGGGGAAGGCGGAGCCAGGGCACAGAGGAAAGGTGAGGGGGTGCAGGGGATTCCCTGCAGCCCGACCCTGGCCATGGAAAGAAGGCCTGGCATGGGGAAAGAAGGGTTTGGCGGGTGGCCATGATCGCGGCTCCTGCATGGAGCCACGATGGCATGGCAACGGGATGCCATGTCACTGCCGCTACATGCAGGAGCCTAGCTGAGTTAGCCAAGTAGTGTGCCAGATATATGGGAGCCCACAATCAGAAATCAGCCTGAATGACCAGACTGGGCCTAAACATCCAGGCTGGTTGCACCCAGTTCTGAACACCTGGACTGCCTAGGCACGTACAGCACCGAATTGGCCTCCACACGTGTGTATAATTCAACATATCTGATACTTTTGTATATCAAAAATACAGTCTGACATACTATGAATAAACTGGTGAAATGCTAACTTGCTAATTACAAATAAATTAAATGCTTATGTTAACAACAACAATCAGATTTGCTATTCTCTGTTCCCAGGATTCGAATGTGACTAACACTACTAAACATTTAGAGCGTGAAAAATGGTCAAGCAAAGTCGACTATCTCTTAGCTATGATTGGCTATTCAGTGGGACTGGGAAATGTCTGGAGATTCCCTTACATAGCATTCAAACATGGTGGAGGTAAACCACTCTGTTATATATATCTAATGTGCTCTTAGATTTAACTTCTTCTGGCTACTTCATTAAAACTAATGCACTGGTCAGGCTACTGCTATTGACTGCTTGGAATTATTGCAGACTTGGGTGTCTGTTTACTAAACAGCGATAGCGGCGATCATGCGAAATCAGTGCAATGGCCCTGTTTTATTCATTGGGGCCGCGGCACTGATTTTGCACAATCGCTGCTATCGCTGTTTAGTAAACAGACCCCCAGGTCTTTAAAGAGGACAATTATATAAAACTTTCTATGCATATAAAGCATATTTTACATGCAGAAATGGGTTCTTATTAAATTGCAGCTATTTTTATACAATCATAGAAACACAGAAAATGATGGCAGATAAAGACCATGCAACTTATCCAATCTGCAACCTATCCATACTAGCTACTAAGCTCTGCAATCCCTCTCTCTCAGAGATCCTCGGTGCTTGCCCCATGCTTTCTAGAATTCAGATATAGTCCTTGTCACTACCCCACTCTGTCCCAAACATCTACCATACTTTCTGTAAAGAAATATTTCCTTAGATTACTCCAGAGTCTAAGCCTTTTAATCTTCATCTTATGACCCCCAAGTTCTAGAGCTTCCTTTGAAATGAAAGAGATCCTTCCACTTTTCTTAAAGTGTGGAATACAGTTGATCTGGACTTTCAAGATAGTATTTTTAAACAACACTCAAGCTTGATGTAAGTCTTTAACCTTTGCAACTGCTCCTGTTAGTTTTTTCTTAACTATTTTCCTCATTTTATCATAGTCTCCCTTTTGAAAGTTAAAAGATAGTACAGTGAATTTCCTTACCGTCCTTCCTCCATTTATTAAATCAAATGCGATCATGCTATAATAACTATTGTGAAGTGGCCACAACATCCTTATCTCTTGCACCATCAATATTTCTTTCAATTCTTCTGCGGCATCACCTTTAAATACCATTTAATTCATGGGTAACTTCCCTACATCTTCAGTAAAGACCAAAGCAATGAATTGATTCAGTCTCTCCTCTATGACCTTCTCCCCTCTTAGTACTCCTTTTACCCCTCTATCATCTCATGGTCCAACTGACTCTCTTAGGTTTTTTGCTATGAATGCACAAAGCAAAAGTCCTTATCTCCTCCTGGAACTTACTGGAGATGTCCCTGGTGGGCTAGTGGTGATACAGGAGTGGTCCCTGGATGCGCCTGCTCATTTACATCCAGATTCAAAATGTCAGCTCTGACCCCTAGCAGTAGTCTTGCAGTACTACTGCTAGGGGTTAAGCTGCCAAATAAGTGCTGGAGAAGGAATCAGGGATTGGAAGGAGGGTTCATTCCCTCTTTGGGGAGGGGGGGAGGGGTGATGCATGTGCATCTATTGGCACATTCAACAAGCACCACAATTTTAAAAAGCTGCACATGGGGAAATAGAATGTCCTGCTGTCCCTCAATTGTTCATGGGAGCAATGTTTTAAAATTGCTGCTCCCAACAGTATTGATCCCCTCACGGCTAATACCTCCCTGCCATCATCCAGTGTTCCTCCTACCTACCCCACACCCTCTTGATATTATCCAGTGTTCCCTGTTGTTGTTGTTAAGTGCCATCGAGTTGGTGTCGACTCATGGCGACCCTCTGGATAGTTGTCCTAAATTGTGTTTGGTCTTCAGTCAGGCAGCTCATTGTTGACAGACTGGTACCAGTAGTTACTGTTATTGTATCGAGCCATCTCATTGCTGGCCTTCCTCTTTTGCGTTGACCTTCTATCTTGCCAAGCATGATG
The DNA here is from genome assembly GCA_033557465.1 of Ichthyophis bannanicus. Classification (NCBI taxonomy): domain Eukaryota; kingdom Metazoa; phylum Chordata; class Amphibia; order Gymnophiona; family Ichthyophiidae; genus Ichthyophis; species Ichthyophis bannanicus. The sequence goes on along the minus strand of CM066036.1, from coordinate 133,899,422 downwards.
TCTTTCTCTAATGATCTCTCTCTTCGCATGATGTGTCCAAAATATGAAAATCAAAGTCTTGTCAACTGAGCTTCTAAAGAAAGCTTAGGTTTGATCTCCTCTAGTACTGAGCAATCCCCAATCATTCTTGATCATTATGACGCCAGGTTCAAGTTTGGTGCCCTTAACTTCTAGCAGTAATCTTATACTGCTACAACTAGGAGACATGTTTATTAAGCTGGGGTAACGGTTAGCATGAGCTATTGGTAACTACAGTAGGTCCCATTGAAGAACAAGGAACCGAGTTACAAATAACCCATGCTAACCATTAACCCAGCTTAGTAAACATGCTCCTAGGAGTAAAATTGCCAGATGAAGGCAAAATGCTAGTGCACATTAGTAGCCATCTCTTAACTTTATGCAGTCTCCACACTGCTGAATATCTACCTCACTATTCAGTATTCAATAGTGTGGGAACTGGAGCTGAGAAAGTTGTTTCATAGCTAAGGTAGAGCTCATTTAGGACATATCTAAAAGTTCTTGTTTTCTATTGGTCAGCTTCAGAGGATGTTTGAACTTCTCAGGGAAGCTGTTTCAATAATAACAATAATAATAATAATAATGTTGGCAATACATGAATCCCAGTTTTCTCAGTTTGTTACTGTTATATTGTCCTCAGGTGCATTTCTCATTCCTTTCATAATTATGCTGGCAATTGCCGGGTTGCCTCTGTTCTTCTTGGAATGCTCCCTGGGGCAGTTTGGCAGTCTAGGACCAATTGCTATATGGAGGATAGTGCCAATTTTACAAGGTTAGTATTGCTATGTTTCCATTCACGTTTGTGTTGTTTATGATGATTACTATCTTTCAAAAGAAGAAACAGAAAGCACTGTGTGGTGCTGTTATTCTTCAATATGTGTACTTTGTTCGATGCAAAGATAAAGGAGGTCATTCCAGAACATGAATAAGAGGTTTGTACGTGCGGCAGGGATGTTTATGTGTTAAAAACCTCCCCGACCATATTCTGAAACACTGCTATCATGCACGTCCTTGGCGCTAGCACGGGGATCTCAGACCATGCCCAGAAGGGGTGGAACAGGGGGGTGGTCAGCCATGGAGACATGCATAGCATATTCCGGAAAGGCCAGTGTACGTTCTGCAATATCCCCATTGATGTCCCTGTTATTCCTGCTGAAATGTGAAATAAAGTCACCAATATAGCAAAAAATAAAGGAATGAAACAAGATATACAATCAAAAAAAAAAGAAAGAAACCTCATTCCAAAATAAACAAACAAAACTTCAAATTTCCACAGCATAAAATGATATTTGTTGAGAAGAAAAGGATCTCAGACCATCTCCAACCTGCCGTTGTGCACAAACAAGCACTAAGGCCCAGGGTTGGGATTATTGCACTGAAGATCCTCAAAAACCTAAGGGGGTGGTTACTAATGTGCATGTTTTTACCGAGGAGGCGTGGCATCTGCAGATACATTGTGAGTACATCGTGTAATATTGATGGGGGAGATGTTTCTCCATTATATTGTATGGCTCGTGAATAGTGCTTTGCCCGTGCTGCGCTGAATACTTCTACCTCCTTGATTTCAGACCCGCAGGCATATTTAGACCCATGGATGCAGAATTAGGTTCAAACAGGGCCCATAGTTGTAGTAGTAGTAGATGTGTCCACAGGATGGACATGCATGTTATGAGATCTGCCTCCACATCTTCATGTCAGCTTTTTATGCTTTCACAGATTAATAAAGTACAGTCTTGTGCATCTAGGAGATAATTTTTAAAAGCAGTCATGTAGGGCAGCAGTTTCTTGGGTGGGGGTGGGGGGTGGATGGAAGCAGCAAAGAGCAGCTATGGTCAAAGCAAAACAATGAGTCCTACAGTGACAAATAGTAACATACATAGTATACGAGGGCAGATAAAGACCAGCATAGTCCATCCAGTCTGCCCAGTAAGGTGGCTAGAGTGGTTGTAACTGTTGCTCCGTGCAGATCACCCCCTCCTCTATGCCTGTGTTTAGGGTAGCACATGCTGTTCCATGCAGGTCAGCCCCCCTCTATTAAAAGATATTTGTTTGCTTTGATGTCAAACTCTTGCTGTAAAGGGATCCACTGTGTCTGTCCCATGCCATTTTGAATTCTGTCACTGTATTTGCCCCGATCACTTCCATTGGGAGGGCATTCCAAGCATCCACCACCCTTTCAGTGAAAACGTTTTTCATGATGTTGCTTTTATGTTTACCGCCTTTCAGCTTCATGTTATGCTCTCTGGTCTTACAGCTTCCTCTTCTTTGAAAAAGATTTGTTGATTCACTGATACCCTTAAGTATTTAAAAGTCTGCATCATATCTCCCCTGTCCCTCCTTTCCTCTAGGGTATAAATATTTAGGTCTTCAAGTCTCTTTTCATACGTCTTCTGACGCAGGCTCCAAATCATTTTGATCGCCTGCCTCTGAACAGTTTCAAGTCTTTTTATGTCCTTTGTGAGATATGGTCTCCAAAACTGAACACAATATTCCAAGTGAGACCTCACAACAACTTGTACATGGGCATTAATACCTCCTCCTTTCTGCTAGTTATTCCTCTATGTATGCAGCCCAGCATCCTTCTGACTTTGGCTACCACCTTGTCACATTGTTTCGCCACCTTGAGATCCTCAGACACTATCACTCCACGATCCCTCGCCTGGTCTGTGCATACCAACCTCCCTCTCCTTATTGCATACATTTTCGTTGACTTCTGTATCCCAAGTGCATAACTCTGCACTTCTTCACATTAAATCATAACTGCTAAGCATTAGATCATTCTTTCAGTGTTTTTAGATCTTTCGTCATGTTGTTCACTCCCTCAGAAGTGTCCACTCTGTTGCAAATTTTCGTGTCATCTGTAAAAAGACAGATTTTTCCATTCAGTCCTTCCACAATGTCACTCACAAATACATTAAACAGTATGGTTCCAGGACCGATCCCTGAGGCACGCCACTATGCACCTTCCTTTTTTCTGAGTGAGTTCCATTTATCATTACCTTCTGTCATCTGTCATTCACCCAATTTCTGATCTAGTTCACCACTTTGGGACCTATCACCAGGCTGCTCAATTTTTTGATAAGCCTCCTATGAGTAACAGTATCAAAGGCTTTGCTGAAATCTAGGTATATCACACCCATCACATGCTCATGATCTAGTTCTCTGGTCACCCAGTCAAAGAACTCAATCAAATTTGTTTGGCATGATCTTCCCCTGGTAAAACCATGTTGCCTTGGATCATGCAGTCCATTGATTTCCATAAAGGCCACTATTCTTTCTTTCAAGAGTGCCTCCAATACTTTTCCCATCACAGAGATAAGACTTACTGGCCTATAGTTTGTCATCTCTTCCCTATTACCACTTTTGTGAAGAGGTACCACATCAGCCCTTCTCCAGTTCTGCAGAACCTCTCCTTTCTCCAAGGATCAATTAACATCCTTTAAAGGCCCTGCCAGAACATCTCTGAGCTCTTTCAGTATCCTGGGATGTATCTTATCTTGTCCTGTGGCCAGGGGCGGCCCAAGGGGGGTGTGGGGCCATGAGCGGAGACTCGGTGCAGGGCCTCATTTGTATAAGGGGCCTCATTTGCATAAACATTTGCATAATGTTACCATACACTAACTTTTAGTAAACATGCCTCTTAATGAGTGTATGGATAAAGAAAGACTAAAAGATTTCTACATTGCTATAATCCAGTGCCAAGCAGCAGGCACATTAGGAACTACTACAAACACTGCCCATTTAGAACCCATAGCAAACCCACCGTATCATAACAGCACTACCAGGACTCACAAAGCACCAGACCCTACCTATCAAAAGGCAACACTGCAAATATTAAACCAATACATTTCAGAGAATAACAATACATGACCTACTGGGGAAAAAGACAAAGGGGAATGTCAAGTAGCAACTACATAAACAGAATACCTCAGCTCAGTTACACATGCAGAACATAGACCATCACCAAACAAGGAATTACAATTTAGAAACAGGAAGACAATAATTAAACTGGGAACCCCAAAAGCCAAACTTGGAATGTACAACAACACTGCAGAAATAAACTATAAATTAATTTCCTCTTCTACTAAACAAAGCGCAGACATTAATGATACACATTTCCCAGAGTTGACATATTCCAGTTAATAAATTCAAAATAAAGAGAGATTTTTCTACCTTTTGGGCATTTTTTTTTCAGTTGCAATTGCTCCAGCCACTTTCTTCTGGTTTCTTCGTGTCTTCTGCTAACTCTCCATCATCTGCTGTCCATTTGTTCTTTCTTCTCTCTTCTAGTTTTTTTTCCAGTCTTTCTCTACATCTGCTTTAACATAATAATCTTTCTCCTTTTGCTCTTTCCTCATTCCTATTTCATCCACTCAAATTTTACCCCTCCATCCTCAATCCCCACATACTCTTCCAATACCCGGCCAATTGTAGATTTTTCTTTCCTCCCACACAATATTTTTCCCCTCTCCATTTCACTCTCTCAGCCCCATCCCATTCTAATCCTCCCCCAACATCAGCTCCCTTATAGTTCCAGCCCCACCCAGCATCCACTCCCTTCTAGTCCCCGCATCAGTCCATTTCCAGTCCTAGCCCCCCATCAGCCCATTTCCAGTCCTATCCGAGTCCCTCCATCAACTCATTTCCAATCCCAACCTCCCCATCAGCCCATTTCTATTCCTTTTCTAGTCCCATCATCAACCCATGTCAAATCCTAGCTCCCCTCCACTCAGACCATTTCAATCCAAGCCCCCTATGAGCCTACTTCCAGTTTTAGCCCCTCCATGAGTCCATTTCAATCCAAGCCCCCACCACAGCCCATTTCCAATCTTAGCTCCCCAAACAGCCCATTTTCAGTCCTATCCTAGCCCCTCCATCAGCCCATTTCCTGTCCTAGCTCCCCCCCACTCAGCCCATTTCCATTCCAAGCCCCCTCCCCATCAGCTATTTGCAGTTCAAGCCCCCTTCCACTCAGCCCATTTCCATTCCAAGCCCCTATCCCCATCAGCTATTTACAGTTCAAGCCTCCCCTTCAACTCAGCCCATTTCCAGTCCTAGCAACCCCCCAACCCATTACCAGTCCTAACCCCCCCCATCAGCCCACAGCACATTACCAGTCCTAACCCCATCAGCCCACCTCAAGTCCTAAACCCTCATCACCCCATTTCCAGTACTAGCCCCCCATAGACCATTAACAGTCCTAAACCACCCATAAGCCCACAGCACATTACCAGTCCTAACCCCCCATCAGCCCACAGCACATTACCAGTCCTAACCCCATCAGCCCACCTCAAGTCCTAACCCATCAGCCCATTTCCAGTCCTAGCCCCCATAGCCCATTACCAGTCCTAAACTCCCCCATCAACCCACAGCACATTACCAGTCCTAACCCCATCAGCCCACCTCAAGTCCTAAACCCCCTCCAGTCCATTACCAGTCCTAACCCCCCTCTCTCCCATCAGCCCAGGGAAAATTAAAACTAAAAAAATAAAAGATGGCCGCTGCCGCCGCTGCCACGGCAGCAGTAGAATCGAGTGTCCCATAGGGCCCCCCCCCCTGCCCGGCAGAGCACTCCCTCCCTCTCTCCCTCCCTGCCTGGATCAGTCCCTCTCCGCTTCGGCTTAGAGCTGTGAAGGGAGAGTTTCTCATCTGCCCCGGCGGGCTTAACAGCAATCTCTCCCTTCGCGGCTCTGAAAGCCGAAGCGGAGAGGGACTGAGGCAAGCAAGCAGGCAGGGAGGGAGAGAGTGCTCTGCCGGGCAGGCGGGGCCCCGCAGGTCACTCAATTCTGCTGCTGCTGCTGTGGCAGCAGCAGCCAGCTTTTTTTTTTTTTTATTTACTTTTAAAGCGGAATGTTTGTTTATTTATTTAACATTTCTTATATACCGCGCTATTTGTCATCAGTGCGGTTTACATTAAAACATTATAACACTTGGTCAGATACATTTGGCCGTCGTTTACATAGAACAGGGATTTAACATGGAGGTAAACTTGGGGAAATTATATACATTCCAAGCCCATATACATAAACTTGGGGAAACTATATACAATTCAAATACATTACATGTTCGAGATGATTACACAGTATAGTTTTGCATCATATAGTGGTTGTTTGATGTAGTGAGGGTGTGGGAGAAATACGGGGAGGGATATCGGGATGAGTATAATGCAAGAGAAAAAGGTGGTGTTTGAGAGCTTTTCTGAACTGACTAAGGTCCCTAATTGCTCTAATGCAAGGGGGGAGTTTGTTCCAGCACGCAGGGGCGTAGCTTGAGAATGCCCTATTAATGGTGTTCTGGTTGAGCTTTGTGGATTCAATTGGTATGAGTAGCATGTCAGCGGCCAGTGATCTCCTGGATTTGTTGTTTGGAGAGTGTTTGATGAGGTCAGAGATGGAAGCTGGAGATATCTTGTTGAAGGCCTTGTAGGTAATGAGGAGGGTTTTGTATAGGATCCTACAGCTTATGGGAAGCCAGTGGAGTTCCTTTAGAATGGGGGAGATGTGTTCGGACCTTGCAGCTCCGTAGAGCACACGGGCTGCTGCATTCATGGCTAGCTGCAGAGGGTTGAGGGTACTCTTTGGGAGACCCTGTAGAACTATGTTGGCATAATCGAAGTGCGGTGTGATTAGTGCTTGGAAGATGGTGCGGAAATCGCCAGGTTCCATCATGGGTCTAAGATGCCGTAGGGTTTTGATCTTGAAGTAGATGGTTTTGACCGTTCATTTGATATGTTCCTTGAAGTCCAGTTGTTGATCGAGTATTACCCCAAGATATCGTATATTGGGTTTGATTGGGAGTTCCGCGTCTCTGACTTTGAGCGTTGGTGGGGGAGAGTAAGATGTATTCCTTGTGATTATTAGGACTTCGGTTTTTTTGAAGTTTATCCGGAGGTTCTGAGTGAGTAGCCAGTCCGTTATTGCATTGAAGCAGTTGACTAGCACTGTGTAGTCAGGACAAGTGATGTTTATGGGTGTAAATAGCAGTACATCATCGGCGTACATAAGGCAAGATATGCCAAATGAACGGGCGATGTCGCAAATTGGCTGCATATAGATGTTGAAGAGCAGCGCAGAGAGGGAGGAGCCTTGGGGTACACCTTGTGTCTGCCGGAAAGGTTCGGAAGTGGCATTTCCAATACGGACTTGTTGCCATCTGTTTTCAAGGTAGGATTTGAACCAGTTCCAAGCTTGGTCACAAATTCCCTTCTCATGTAGCCGCGTAAGAAGCTGTAGATGGTCTACGGAGTCAAACGCTGCTGCTATATCGAGGAAGATTAGCGCAAAGCCCTTCTTTATACTGTTGCGCGGAGCCCCCTGAAACGCAGGGCGTGTGCAAAAAACATTCTCGCTCAATGGATGGGCCGGCCCTGCCTGTGGCCTTTTCCACTTTCAGTTTTGGAAGCTGTTCAAAAACATCAGGTCCGATATTCGAAAGGCATTTACCCGGTTTATAGCTCTGTAACCATGTAAATGCCTCTAACCAGGATATTCAACAGCACTAACACAGTTAGTGCCATTGAATATCCCCGATCTTCTCCTCTACACGCCCCAATGCTGATCGCTTAACATCGGGGCATGTAGTGGGCATTCCAGGGAAGAGCAGAGGCAGTGACAGTCGATATTGCATGCTCTTGGGTTAGCGACCTGTGGCTAAAAGATACACGAAGCAAAAGCTCGCTTATCTTTTAGCCGCAAGAGCTGACCGGGCAGCATGCAATATTGCCGCTGCCTGGTTAGCTACTGCAGCCGGGAGGTTGTGCAGCAAACTTGTATATTCAATGCCGGGATCGCATATGACCCCGGAATTGAATATCCAGGGTTAAGGGTTGGTGCAGGTGGCTATGCGCCATAGTGGTGCATAGCTGATCTTGATTAATATCGGGCCCATCATCTCTTAGTGGTATGGTATCTACTCCATTCCCCACTCATATGTGGTCCTCCAGGATTTTCTTTTGTGAAAACAGAAAAGAAGTATTTGTTTAGCATTTTCACTTTTTCACTGTCACTTGTGTCAATGACACAAACTCAAAGAGGCATGTTTATTAAAGTGCATTAGCCTTTTGCAGATAATGTGAGATGATAGCTGCAACAGGCTGTGGTATCTGCAGGATATGCTTCCAGCTTTCCCCCTGCACATACCATGGAGGTTTTACACCTACTGCAGAGACCCATGATCATGTATTGGGAAGTCCTATGTGCCTCCCGATGCAGGGGTTGCGGGATCAATGGTAAGTGCAAGGGGAGGACAGGCAGCGATCTGGTGGACAAAGCGCTTACTAGTTCTCTCCCCCCCTGATCGTTACCAATTTCCCCCACGCCCCTATCAGGCCCTCCTGACCTGTCAGTATTGCCAATGCTGCAGATGTACCAATCCTCAGCAGACAATGCCAATCATGTGGCCTTCCCCCCTGGACATCTCCTGATTCCCAGAGGGAACTGTTCATGGTGGATCAGTGTACTCCAAGCAAAGGAGTAAGTCCTGGCTAGCTAAACAGCACCCCTCTCTTCCACTCGCCGTTCTACTTGTACAAATCCCAGTTAGTCAGTCAGGCTCCTGACCACCCAGTCTGTGTACCAGCTCCTTTGGTTCTGCCATTTTTGTTAGTACAACTGGCCTCTACAGTTCTTGAGAAACCCAGATAGCTGACAAATTTTTGTGTTATGGTTTAATCTACTTGTTTACTTGTGGTTAATTATTCTGCTACTTTCTGTAAAAGAGAGTAGTTTGAAAAGAAGAATCCCAGGAAATGTGAACTATAAGTATTTATACACATTAGGTGGTATTTTAGAAAAGACATCCAGGTGAAATCTGGAGCACCCATGGTAAAGCGTCCAAAAAAGTCAGCAACATTTAAGTGACAGACCGAATGTGCATCGGGGTGTCAAAACAAAATCATGTGTTCTAGTTTCCATGCTGTGTTTGCTATCATCAGTAAAAATATAGGGGTATCAGGGTACACTCTTCTCTATCCCCTCTGAGTTTCTGGATGACGTAGCTCGGGCCATGCTGGGCATTTCTGAAATCGGGTGAGGACGTCCAAGTACCTGGGAATGCCCTGGACATGCTTATGTCATGCTCTCATTCAGCCTTGGATGTCCTCACATTGGGAACATCCTTAGAGTCATTTACTAAAATGGCTCCAGGAATGTCTCTGTCCTTTCAAACATCCAAAGCACAAATAGGGCTTCAAAAATAACCTTCAGGCCAAAAATTGTATAAGTATAGAGAGAGGGGCAACAGATAAATGAAATAGTGTAAACAATAAAATTGACCTCTGGGGACCCTGTAATTTAGGGAGAATTCCTTTGAACAAATAGGGCCCAATTCTGATCCCGACATACATCTCCTTTGTACTTTAGGGCTGACCTGGACGTACAAAGGAGAAGGCAATTCTGATCCTGTGGGGCACGTCTAGCCCCGCGGGATCAGAATTACGAACAAGCATGTATGTGCAGGCCGGGACTGCGATTCAGTCCCAGCCTGCATATACAGGCACTGCCCAGCTAACTCAGCCAGGGCTTTTAAATGGTGATGCGGTGCCATGGTGTCTTGTTGTCATATTGCTATGGCACCGCAGCTCCATTTAAAAGCCGCCTGCCCAAAATGTTAATTCCCCGCAGCCTGACCCCCAATCCGGCCTCCTAAGGTCAGGGTCAGGCTGTGGGGAATTAACATTGCCCCTCCCCAGCCTCCTCTGTGCCTCAGAGCAACAAAATTGAATAACTTCTCTGGCCACTTTGCCGGCCCTGGATGTACAGGGCCAACATTAGAATCGGCCCTGTATGTCCAGGGCTGGCGACCGCCCACTGCCCACTGTCGTGACCTTCGCCTGGGCCAAAGGCTTACAGGCATAGGGCTGCCAATGTTTGTCCTTAAATAAAGAGTTACTATCCTTGTCTCCAGCAGGGAACTCTGGGACTTGTAGTTGATTCTTTTACTCAAAGACAAAGTAGTGTGAGACCGTTGGTTTTTAAGGCAAAACAAGAATTTTTATTTAGGTTCCCATAAGCACTAAGGTTCAACGCCGACATAAGGATTATTCTCCAAGTAAATAATAACAGGAAACATATGCAACTGGAACTGAAGTAACTGAAAGAACCTTTAAACATGTGCAGCTGTTTTCAGCAAAAACATTTCAGCAAGTAAATCACAGCTTCCTTTGTTCATCCAGCACAGCTAAATTTCTTTATTTATCATGTGCTGCTTTGGTTATCAAACTCTAGGTTAAGCAAGGGTTCTTTACTTTAGAAGAAGTTCTTGGCATTCACATGGCTAAGTAAAACCCTGCTTCTCAAAAGCTTCTTCTGTTAACACTTTTTATCACCAACTTTCAAACTTCCTTCTTACACAAAGAACAGTCCATAGGAGACTCCTCAGTAACAGAATCCTGCCCAAAAGAGTAAATTTGCATTTCTTCCTGTGCTACAAAATGCTTGTCTGTCTCTGGGTTTTCACTAACTCCTTCAAGCTTACTGTTCTGTAGGAACTTCTGAATTTCCTTCCACAGCTGCTCTCCCTGATATGGAATATTTGTACCTTGAGAGTGGGGCTTCTTTCCCTGGATCAATTGCCTCAATGCTTCAATCGTGTTCAACTCTGGTTCTCTGCTCTTGGCTGGGTTCTGGTCACTTCCAGTTGTAACCGTATTCACCCACCTTCTGGCAGCTTGAATTCTCTGAGCTGGTTCACGAACACTCTGCACTGCAATCTGATCCTCGTTGTCAGCAACTCTCCCAGCCACCCATCTGCTGGTTTCTGAATTAAGAGTACCTCTCTTACAAGGACTGCTTCCTCTGTTGCTGCTTCCTTTCCTGCTGGAGCCGTTCCCCAACTCGAAGTCAAACTTCCCACTTCTCCTTTTCCTCTCCTCTGAACAGGGCTTATAAAGCTGTTTCCTAACTAACACTCCCCTGTCTCTGCACAGGTGATTATCATTACCCTCCAAGCCTGCACTTACGTTAGAGCTTGGGTGTGGCTTGGCTTCAGCAACTATGTGCTTCTTTCCTTTGCCTGCAGTCTGAACCCTGTGAATACCTTGCCTGTCTCTCACCTTAAAGGCATATTCACAGTTTTCTTCTGTTTCCATCGGCTCAGCACAGCTCTCATCATCACACCACCCACTCTCCGCCCCCATGCCGCCTCTTCCCCACTCCCGTATATCTTCCCCGCACAACTGGCGGGGAAGTTATACAGGGGCAGGAGCCGGCACGGATAGCAGGGATGGATTCCATCCCCACTATCCGTGCCTCAGAATGACTCCCATATTGTATAATTTCAGTCTGAAAGAGCAAGAGCAGAAATAGGAGCTGAACCAGGTTAGGGTAACGCAGGTGATACCATATTCTTCCATTTTAAACCATGAGAGGCTGTGGTCTTTCAGGTCAAAGGTGGCATTTAAGTCTAGCTGCAGCAAAAGTATTCTTTTACCTCCATCCAAATGAGACAAGATCTCATCATGGAGAACTTAAGCAATATCTCCATCAATAGTCTTCTAAATACATTGGTACTATTCCATCCAACTAAAAGCAATTTCCAGGATCTTTTGTCTTCACAGGTTCAAGTATTTATGTCATATAAATTGGATTAAAGCACTGCAATCTTGAAACAAGTCCAAAAACTTTAATGTTCTACATGTCTAATTCTAGAATGCTGAATTATTTATTATTGTCTCTTTTCTCTAGGAACTGGTGTCACTATGGTTCTTATTTCAGCATTTGTATCTATTTATTATAATGTCATCATTGCCTACACTCTCTACTACCTATTTGCATCATTCACACGTGTACTACCATGGTCTAATTGCATGGAGTGGGCAAATGAAAACTGCAGCCATACCTCCAGAGGTACTTCCAAATATTTTTTTAATCTGATGTGCTTTCCATGTTACTACTACTACTACTACTACAATTAAACATTTATAAGGCACTACAAGGCATATGCAGCGCTGTACAAACATGTATTTTATTATTTAATTAAGGCCCGATTCCATCCCGGACGTACAAGCCCTCTGTACACTCGGTCTGAATTGTACGTACAGGGGCACGCGTAGCCCCACAGAGTCAGAATCACAATCAGACTATGCCTGACTAACTCAGTCTGGGCTTTACAATGGAGCCATGGCACCATGGTGTCTGGTTGCCATGGCACAGCAGCTCCATTGTAGAGCCGCAATCCCAGCCGCCAGCTCCTGCATTGCATTGCCTGCAGCCCAACCCGCGATCTGGCCTCCCAAGTCCAGGGTCGGGCTGCGGAGAATGCTCACTGCCCCCTCCTGCCGCTTTCTGACCCTGGGCTTGCTGACCCCTGGTGACTGGGGAAATTATTCCACCTCAGAAGTAGAATAACTTCACTGTGCAGGTCGCCAGCCTCGGACGTACAAGGCCGACATTAGAATCGGCCCTGTATGTCCGGGGCCGATGACCACCCACCTACCGTAACTCCATCCCAATCTGCCCCTTCTCTGCCCCCATCTAACTTCCCTGTACAACCAGTGGGGAGGTTAGCCACTGGCGGGAAGAGGCACAAATAGTGGGGACTATTCGTGGGTCAGAATGACCCCATTAGTGTCCTGAAATATGAGAAAAAGATATATAATAGATTAAAAAGAAAATATTGCTAGGGGGAGAGTTAAAAATAGATTTATGGTATCTGAAACCTAGGGCATCTGTACTAAAGTGCGTCATTGTAATGTGTGTTAAGTCTTGAAACTTAGCGCCAGGGTAGTGGTTGGCTCACACTATTACATGGAGGTGTGCCTGGCATATCCCCACTTAGTTAGTGTGGGTTTCATGCCACTGGCATACTAAGCAGTTTGCCACTGTCAATGCAAGTGCACTTAACACCACCCTTTGAGATAGCAGCAAGTGCACCTGCACTAAGCACAACATTGACGCTCAGTGTGCGTTAAAGATGCCCACACTAACCACAGTGTGCTTGCTCCACACCTAAACCACTCAGTCTCTGCCCCAAACCAAGCTAAGCGGCTAGCATATATTTTTAGCACGGCCATATTTTATGTACATAATAATAATTACCACAGCACTAAGCCCCATGCTAGCCATTAGTGCAATTTAGGAAACATGCCCCAAAGTGTTTGATACAATGCTGCTATGTTGCTTTGGGCACAAGAAACCTATAAAGATATTTTTACATAAACTATTTTCAAATAAATAAATTAAATTGCAATTGTATCATAATTAAGTAATGTATAATAAAACCTACTTCAATTTATCATGTTATTGTTTCTAGGTACACATTTGTTAGAATTTTTTATTAACATAATACAAGTCAACATGCATATTAGAATGAATTAGAAATCAGTGGGCAATAAAATACATACAAGAAATCTATGGGAATGTAGAGTCCATGTTCAAAGTATTATTTAGAGCATTTCTTCCTTCAGTTGTGTCAGGAAGTTGTCCCCTATGTAAAAACATATTAAAAATGGGGGGAGTGGCATCCTAGCTGGAGGTGTGTGAGTGAGCTCTCAGCACCTTTCCTGACTCTGCTACTTTGATCCCTTAAGTGTAATGCAGAGAAAGAGGAGTAGGAAGCCCAAGTGAGGTCCCGATGCCGATGGAAGCTCCTTCAAGGGGCAGATGAAGTTGGTAAGCTGCCTGGGCTTTAATTGATTGAACCAGGCAGAGCGTTGGCCAGCTCATCACTATCAATGGTTGACTGGAGTGCTGAAGGGGCATTGTATCATTGAAGAGTCTGTGGAATGCCCTGAAAGGTCTGGAGACCTCAATAACAGGTTTGGTTAATTCCTTGAAAACTGATTTTGAGATGGTATCCACTGAGTTCCCTGCCCAAACCCAATGTTTGACCTATTTAAAGCGAGACTGGATGAGATTGAGAGAGTTAGTGATGGAAATAAGGAAGTGTGACTTGCTCAGATTAAGGAAAATGACATATTAAACCAAAGGACTGACGTTTTAGAAGGCCAGTCCAGAAAGAATAACTTGCACTTTTTCCTAAGGGTCCTCTTATTGTTGCATCCCACCGTCCCACCTTTGGTTAAGGCCTACTATATTCTGTCATCTGGGAGTTGTAAGCCTTCCCCTTTGGAGGATCAAGAAGAAAATACATTTGATAAATTTGACTTGCTTACTAGTACTACTACTACTGAGCTTTTGTATAGCGCTACAAGACATACGCAGCGCTGCACAGACATATGTAAGAGACAGTCCCTGCTTCTTAAAATCATCCTTGGAGGTGGTCACTGAGTGTACTACTTTGTTGGCCACTTCTGAGTTTGAGTCAGATAGGGACTCTATTTTGAAACTATATTTCCGCAATATTCACGTTAGCTTTCTGGGCTCTAATGTAAGAATATTTTCTGATTTTTCTCATTCTACACAATCCCATAGATGAGCTTTTTAGGCTCTGAGACTGAGGGCTATGGCTCTCAGTGTGGGTTTGCTTTAAAATTTCCTTGTAAAGGTTTTATATCTATTGGGGGTAAAGCTTATATTTTCTTTGATCCTGGTCAGTCAAAAAAATTTATTGTTGCTAGAGAGGATGTTCAGAGTTCAGTAAGGGGCTTCACAGTAATGTGCGTACCAGCTGCTTTTGCTTGTTTCGAGACTGCCTTAATTGCTTAGGAAAGCTTTACATTTTCCTTGTTTTTTCTTTTTCCTTTGATCTCCCCCTAGGTAATTGTGGTCTCTCATGTGATTCACTATTAAGTGCTGTAACATTTCCTGAACCATTGCTGTTTTTCCTTTTATGCATCTAAGTGATATGTATGGTTTGAAATTTTGGATAAATAAAAAACAACAACGAAAAAAAGACATATAAAAAATGAGTACCCAGGCCTCCCTGGAACAGTCTGAAGCAACAGTAAGAGTACAGTTGGAGAGGACAGTGTCCTGATGCAATCATGGTATGGTTGAATATATCTATAAGTAGGGGAGAGATAAAGAACTATCGTGTTTTCTGGGTCTAATAATTAAAGAATGTTATGATACAATCTTAACCTCTCAAACATATCTAGAAAGAAAATATATTCATATAGTGGATAGGTGGCCCTTAAAACATTCATATTAATGCATGTTCATGTGTCCCTTTATTCAGAGTTTTGCATTATAAGTTCAGAAACTAATATTACAGTGAACTTAACGTGGGTGAAGGAAAACAATTTATCCTGTATTGCTAACAGCACAGTAAAAGAAATGACTGAACTCCCAAGTCTGCAGTACTGGAAGTAAGTATGCACTTTTTATGAAACGTTATATTTTAAAGCCGTTAGTGTAGCTGGGTTTGAAAGAGGCTTGGATGACTTCCTGGAGGAAAAGTCCATAAACCATTATTAAAAAGAACCAGGGAAATCCACTGCTTAACCCTGGGACAAGTAGAATGGAATTTATATACTTTTGGGGAAATTGACAGGTAATTGTGACCTGGATTGTCCACTGTTGGAAACAGTTTACTGAGCTTAATGGACCCTCGGTTTGACCCAGAATGGCATATCTTATGTTCATAAAGAATTGTCAGAATTGATATAATTATTGTTGCTGTAGTGGATTCATCATTGGAAGACACAGACTAGGACTGGTTTTAATCCTGTGGTACGGGTTCTAACCAAGATCCTAGAAACTGGGCAGGTATTGGTGCAAAATGTAAGCTGTTCCAAGTAGGGAAGTCCTTTGTAGGATTTGTGGAGTCAAGTCTGGTAGGTCTAAACTTTGTAAAAATGTAGGAAGTCGCTTAGGTATAGCTCTGAGAGCTCCAACCATAACCGGTATTACAGTAGATTTTTTTCTTCCAAAGTTTTTCAGCTTCATTCTGGAGGTCTCTATATCCTCAGTTCAGGTATCATTACTATTATTAGGCCTGATATTCAAAAGGGTTTATCCAGTTAGCAGGACCTACTAATCGGATAACTCCCAGTGAGTCCAATATTGAGTGGTACTATTTGGATAGTGTCACTGAATATTTCCTCTAACTGCCGAAGCACTATCCAGATAGTCAGTAGCAGCCCATATCTGGACACTGCCATTGAGTATCTAGATTTGCTTTACCCACAGCATCCAACATTTAAAAAATTGCTGACCACTCTGGGCTCAGTATTAGCCTGATTATTGTTATCATAATTAGTATAGTGCATACAAGATGTAAACCGCACTGATTACAAAAGTGCGGTATATAAAACCAAATAAATAAATAAATAAATGTAGTACTTTACAGAGGATTATAGGAGTGATTTTATAATTGCCCACAATGGTGAAAAACACATATTTTCTAATGTGTGGACTTTACCAGATATTCAAAGTGTGCTAGGTAGATCCATTCGTTTTTGTATTAATGATAAAATGCGATGGAGGGTTAAGTGGCTTGCCCACAAGGAGCACCTATTTATTTTCATTAAGGGTTCATGCATGCACATGAATGGCACAGACATAGTGGTGCCATTCAAGGAGGGGGAGAATGGGAGAGGGTAGAGGGAACAAATTAGAAGCATGATGTACTTCGGCCCATCATTTTGAAAATCTTAGACAAGCAGCCAAATAAGCCTGTCCCTGCCTGACCTTTTCAATATCCCATGGTAAATGATGGCACAGCTTGGCGGGAAAAGAGAATATAGCACCAGGGCCAAGAATCATTCTCTGAGGCTTTCAGAAACAGAGGTTAACCTATGCTTGCTTGCTTGCTCACATAGGGCTTCAGCAAAAAATTAATGAACTTCAGAAGGTAATCAATTGGAAAGAGATTCTATTGAGCTACAATACCATGAGCCTTCACTGGCAACTATCCAGAGATTTTTCCTTATTTTATAACATCTGTCACACCTACTCATTGCAGTAACCATGCTAGACCAGTAACAACAGAGCTCGGATCCCTCTGGAATCTGGTTCATGTGCACTAGAAATTTAGCCAATAGGGTTGTCATTGAGCAATGACTGGGAAATTTGTCTTCCTAAAGCAGATGGGAATGCATGTTTCTTCATTTTGACCCGAATAAACATCTAATTGACCCAAAGCTATTTTACTACTAATTAACCCTGGAATTACCGAGATTTTTTGCACACACTGAATACCTTTGGGGTCATAAATGACCCCATGACAAATTTTAATTGTTAATCATGAAAAATTTAAACTAAAGAGACAAAATATTATTCCAAATTAATTATTTATTATATGAAGGTTAAATGTTTTGAAATGTAATGCTTTATCATAAAATTACATGAAGAAGAGTTGCCATGAAAGCAGTTTTTGCATGCACTTGATGAACACAGTAAAGTACTACAGTCATTTGCATGAGACACAGACAATTTCTGAATGTTCTTTGCAAACATTGCGCTTGCAGGAGGTGCAAACTATGTTGCTTTTCTTGTCTTTTTCTATGGAACAGCAGTGACGCCTTGCCCTTTTTTTTGAGATCCTGACATTGCAAACAGCATCAGTGGCTTCTTCAATGCTGGAAGAAGTCTTGCTGCAATTACTCTGAAGCAGCTGCTTTCCTAATTCCAAGAGGAATAGATGATGTCTGTGCTTTGACTTGGACTGCCATTCCGGATTTAGTGACATCCAAGGCGTTCAAAGCACTGATGTCCAACATGTTGTAGAAGATTGTCACTGGCCAGCGTCTTGTCATTTGTTTTGTGGTATACGTGCGCAACATTTGATCTGCCGTATCTACTCCACCTTTACTAGAATTATAGTCCAAGATCATGCGTGGTTTTTTGTCTGGACGTGTGTTATCTACTTCTTCTTGATCATGCAAACTGCTCAGAAGAACAACCACTTTTCCTTTCTTCGGGCAATAGGAAACCAGAGTGGCATCATCGCGAAAGGCTAACAGTGAAGTGAATACCTCTCGGCCCTTTGCTGTTACAAATTCTGGAGGTAATTCTTTTCTGTTCTTTCGAATTGTCACCAAAAGTGTCATTTGTTTTTCTAGCAATTTCCATGACAGGGATAAACTGCAGAAGAAAAGAAATTGTCAACAGTAACATTTCTGCCAGATCGCGTCAATCCTTCAGTGAGTTGCAGCACAACCCTTTCACCCTGATTCTGTTCCCTGTTTTGTCCGAGTTCCCTTCCTGTATATACTTGAAGATGCAGAACATATGACGTTGCACTGTCACACAACATCCATAGCTTTATGTCATATTTCCCAGGTTTGCTGGGAATATATTGTCTGAACGGAACACGGCCACGAAATGTAAGCAGTTGCTCATCCACGGTAATATTTTCACCAGGAACAAAGGCGTCACTTAGAGTTGCTTCCCAGGTATCAAAAACATGTCTGATTGGAGCAAGCTTGTCCACGCCTCGTTGTTCATGTCTGTTGGTTGCATCATCAAATCTGAGAGCACAAGAAATTTGTTGAAAATGGTTACGGGCCATATTTTTGCCGAAAACAGAACGACCATCTTCAAGGTTCCACAACTGAACTATGGATTCATTTCGTGATTTGTACATGCCTGAGAGGATCAGAAGTCCAAGAAAACGTTGAAATTCTCCGTCTGTCAAATCTTTCCAGGTGTCGTCATAAATGTGTCTTCCTTGTTTGCTCGTCCACATCATGATTTCATTCAATAAGTTCTTCCTCATAAACAAGTGGAATGCTGCGAGAGGGCCATCAACATTTCGTACAGCATACCTTGTAGGACCTTGTTGTACGGGCATGACATTAGCTCTGGCATATCTTCCAGCAGCTTGCTTTATAGGTTTCCTGTTCCATGATGTGGCATCCTTAGATACATAGGTTTCAATGGCAACATTTGTGCTTATAGTTGATGACCTCTTAGCTCCTCTATGACCACAACTAAGATTCCTCACAGATGATACTGACACCAAGGACTCCTGCCTTCTTCCCCGTCCAGCACAGCCTCGACCTTTGCCTCGACCTGTAACTTGACTCTTTGCTGCAGGCGATGTTACTGGCTCAACATCAGTCTCACATTCACTTGGCGACCAACTGCTGTCGCCATCTGAATCATGACTGTCATCATCAGATTTATTGCCCGAACTTGGCTGATATGCTTCTTCGCTTGCTGAATATGCTGCATCATCAGACGACTCAGAGCCGTCACTATCAGCATCTCATTGCAATATTTCTTTTACTTGGGCAGCTGAATACTTTCGTTTTGACATCATAAACAATAACCTAAAATAAATAAACAAAGATAAAGTTGAATAAAATGCAAAGCAGTTTTACTATAGGTGTACAATAATCATGATGAACGAGCTGAAAGCCTTTAGATTTCATTGGAAATAATGAGAGAACGTATGATATCAATTACAGAAAATGTGTAATTTTCATAAAATAAGAGTACAAAAAATAAACGATACATAATTAACGATAAATACCTTTGTCAGATCAAAAAATTCACAAAACTGCAAATTGTATCACGATCCAAACCGGACGTAAGCAACTGGGGTCAAAAATGACCCCACTGGTACTCTGTGCTGCAATTCATCACTAGCGTCACCTAGCGGATGAAAATTATTCCTCTCATGGCGCAATATAAAGAGAATATTGACATGTGAAAAGTCATAAAAAGATTGCATTCTTGAACAACTAGTTTCCGAGATACACGTTGTGTAACTGGCAATGGGGTCACTTTTGACCCCATCGGTACTCCCAGGGTTGTTTCTTTGGATGTAAATGTTAAATCTTCTTTTGAAGGATTTAGTTAATATTGTTTGTAAAATTATGTTCCTATACTGTCTGTAACTGTTCTCAGTACCGTACCTAGCTCTGTGTGAGTGTGTGGCCGCACAGGGCACAAAGGCTTAGGGGGCGCATTTCGGCTGCCTGCTGTTGCCCTGCCACTGCAAGTTTTTGTTCTCTTAGTGGCGGCAGGGCAACAGCAGACAGCCGAAATGTGCCCCCTCGGGTCTTTTTGCAGGTCTGGCCCTCCCTCCTCCGACGCGATGTCAGAGCAGGGAGGGATCAGAACTGCTGCCAGTGACTTACATATCGGGCGTGTCACCTCCCCATACCTCCATCCAGCCTCTGCCTGCTCTTGCCCGGCTGCCGCAACCATGAAGAAAATAGAAGGCGGCAGCAGCAGGGCAGGAGCAAGCAGTGGCTAGACGGAGGTATGGGGAGGAGGGGGGCACGCGCCCGATGTGCAAGTCGCACAGGGCATGATTCTATCTTGGTATGGCCCTGACTGTTCTTATATTTTAAATCACTAAAAGCTCTTTTGTACTAAGTAATTGCATGTTTTACTATTTCCAGAAATGTGGCACTACGTCAGTCCAGTGGCTTAGATGAGAGTGGTGAGATTGTGTGGCACTTAGCCCTTTGCCTCCTCTTGGCATGGATCTTGGTTGGAGCAGCATTGTTTAAAGGAATAAAATCTTCAGGAAAGGTCAGTTATGAATGAACTACTACTACTACTGAACATTTGTATAGTGCTACAAGACATACACAGTGCTGCACAGGCACATGTAAAAGACGGTCCCTGCATATCAGAGCTTACAATCTAGGCAAGACAGACAATACAGTAGCTATAGATATGAGATATATTTAGGGGGAATTGTGAGGAAACACAAAGGAGATCAGGTGAGTCAAGATCCAAAAGCGGCAGCAAAGAGGTGAGTTTTCAGCTTGGATTTGAAAGGGTCAGAGAAGGCCCCTGGCGTAAGCTAGTTTGTTCCAGGCATAAGGAGCAGCAAGGTGAAAGGAGTGAAGTCTGGAGTTAGCAATAGAAGATCAGGGTATGGACAAAAGATTTTATGCTAACAAGTTATTGGACTGCAAAAAGCCTAGTTTGCTATGGTTTTTTTTGTCCTGAGTCTGTAGGAAAAGACCTTGAAGAATCAGGCCCTATGAGGGCAATTTTATAAACTCCCACTAACACATGTTGTCACTTGCATATTTGGGCCCTCAATTTGGGAGTTTCCCTTGGGAATTTTATAAGCCTCCTCAATTACTACATTCAACTGGAGGTAGACAGTTATGATGTCCTCTCCTTAATGGAATTCATGAGACAGGTGTACTGAACAGGATGTTTTCATTTGCTGCATTGTAGGAATGGAAGCATCTTCCTTGCAATTTGTAAATGCTGGAGGATAGGCTAGCTTTCTGCAAGAAACTTAAGGGCCCGATATTCAGTGGCAGCAACTCGCACTGCTAAAGCATCCAGGTGCCGCAGCTGAACTGTAGACCTGCATATTCGATGCAAGGGTCAGCCAGACAGCGGCAATGCTAACCAGCAGTGATATTGAGCTGCTGCCTGGTTAGCTTTGGTGGAAAACGTTAGGCCACCCTTTAAAGGGCCTGAACTTTCTCTACTTAGCGATAAGTGGGCAGCGGCTCAGTATCTCCGCTGCCCAGTTATCACAGGGTGCTGTCCCCAGAATGCCACTAAAATGTCCAGCTGAATATCCCAGCCAAGCTGATTAATGCCATTAGCAGGTCTGCTAAACATGTTAATTGCTCTCAGTATCAGGCTTTTAAATGCAATTGGCTTTTAATTTTAGTCGCTGCGATTTCTAAAGTAGGTATAATTGCCGATTTTAAATTGTACTGTTTTATGTATGGTCTATCTTCACTATTATTTCGTTTGTTTTATTGTTAACAGTAGAGTAAGCAATCGATCTGTGCTCTATAATTGTTGATATAAATACATATTTTATAAAGTGAAATACATATTTACTATATTTTATAAAACGGGAGCATAAAGACACTCCTCAATCTAGTTGAGGCAGTTCCACCTGCTCTAGAACAGGCGTAAGTACCCACTCCTAGATTGTTCAGAAATGCAAGAAAGTTGTAATATTTTATAACTTTCACACAAAAATTTAGGCTCTGTCTATGCGCCACACAGGCTCCCGCCTCTGTGCGCACTTAAACTGAAAGTATGTGTGATAGGTCCTATGAGTGTGCTTGCAGAATAGTGACTGCATAAAGTGTGTCAGTGCCCATTTAGGGCCTGATTCCATCCTGCACGTACATCCCCTCCGTGTGCCGGTCTGAACCAGACGAATAGAGGGGATCACTATTCTGATCCCACGGGGCACATCTAGCCCCACAGCATCAGAATCGCGAACAGTCCTGTACCTGCAGGCCGGGACTGCGATTCAGTCTGGCCTGCAGTGCAGGACTGCCCTCGGCTAACTCAGTCAAGGCTCCTCAGTGGAGCTGTGGTGCTAGGGCGTCATGTTGCTATGGCACCATGGCTCTATTGAAGAGCCGCAATGCCGGCCGCCAAATAAAAGTGTTTATTCCCCGCAGCCTGACCCCTGGCCAGGGTCGGGCTGCGGGAAATAAACCCTGCCCCCCCCCTGCCCCATCCGTGCCCCAGGCTGTTCAAAAAATCACATCCAGGGAAAATATTCCACCTCAGAGGTGGAATAACTTCCCCGGACATTTTGCCAGCCCTAGACGTACAGGGCCGACATTAGAATCGGCCCTGTACATCCAGGGCCAGGGACCATCCACTGTTCACCCAGACTCTGCTCCTGGATCGCCCATTCCCCTCCCCCATCTAACTTTCCTGCACAACCGGCGGGGAAGTTAGTTGGGGGCAGGAGCTGGCACAAATAGCGGGGATGGATGCCCTGTCGGGCCGTCCATCCCCACTATTCTTAGCACAGAATAACCCCCTTAGTGCATAGGTCCTTTAAAATAGGAACTTTTATTTACTGTACTTCCCACGCTCCCTATACTCCCTATGTGTCTGCTGGGCGGGGGTGGGGGGGAGGGCTAGGAGGTAGGAGAGGGGGTGGGTGTGGGAACAGGGGTTTCGTGTCTAAGAAGACGGGATTACCATACTGAGGTATTACTGGTACAAACGCTGTTGAGAACCTTGTGCATTTGTATGTATGATGGCAGATGTCTTGTTATCTCCCTGACATGTGGACAGCTCTGTTATTGTCTGGTTTTGATGATGTTAATGTTCTGTTGCTGCTCTCTAAAAACTTAATAAAAAGGATTTGAACTAAAATAGGAACTTACAGGTATAACTAGTATATAACTTTTCACATGTACCTTATAAAATCAGTCCCCTGCACTCCATTACCCTGAAGCCCTTTTCCCCCGCCTCAGTTCCTCCTCCACCTCTCTACTTCCTCCTCCTCTGTGCACCTCTTTCCCTGTGAGCCCCATGTTGGGATTCTCTTATCTCAACTCTTTCCGAGGTCTCCCTCCTCCACCAGCACATCCTCATCCTAGGGGATTTCAACATTCACGTTAACTCTCCCTTCTCTCCCCGTGATTCCACATTCCTCTCTCTTCTTTCTGATCTTTCCCTTCAACAATTCTTCCATTTCCCCACACACTCCGCCGGTCACTCTCTGGACCTTGTAATCTTGCATTCCGCTTCTCCATTGGTCCCCTCTTCCTTCTCTTCCCTGCCCAACCCCTGGTCGGATCATCTCTGCCTATTTTTCTCTGTCTCAACCTCTCCCTCTTCATTATCCCCCTCTTCTGCCCAGAACCCTGCTTGCGCCTCCTCCCGTCTGCTTCGCACCATTACTCCCAACACTCTCATCCAGTTCCCCTCTTCTGACTCCCTCTTTCCCGCTGATTTCCATCTTCTTCCTGTTGAAACCAAGGCCCAGTCCTGGAACATCTCACTTACAGCTGCCCTTGACGACCTCACCTCTCTCCAGCCCCTTCCCCCCTCTTGCCCCCATCGCCGCCACCCTTGGTTCCACTCAGGTCTTTTTCTTCATCGATCTTATCTCCACCGGGCCGAGCGTCACTGGTGCAAACAGCCATCTCCTGCCACCTTGGCCCATTTTTGGTACTGTCACTCCTACTGCCACTCTCAATTACACGCCGCCAAACAGGATTATTTCTCTAATCTCATATCCACCTCTGCCAATTCCTCCCACCAGTTTTATTCTGTTCTCCGCTCTCTCTCTGCCTCCCATTCCTTCCTCTCTCCAATCCCTTCCCCTACCATCCCAGATCCAGTGCTCTTAGCATCACATTTTGCCACCAAAATTCATTCCCTTCGCCTACTTTGCCCTTCTTGTCCTCCACTCCTCTCTCCTCCCTTGTGGCTCCGATCCCCTCTCCCTCCACCCCCTCTTTCTCCCACCGCTGGTCCTCCTTCCAGCCTATAACCCTCTCAGATCTAACCAAGGTCTTCTCCTCTATCCGTAAAACCACCTGCATCTCTGACCCTATTTCCTCCCACTGGCTCTTGGACTCCTCCCTAGCTCTCTCTCCCCTGATCCTTTCCATCTTCAACTCAAGTCTCTCCTCAGGTACCTTTCCCTCTATCTGGAAGCACGCCTCTATCCATCCCATCGTAAAGAAGGATTCCCTTGACCCATCAACCCCAGCTAACTGGCACCCCATTTCAAATCTTCCATTCCTTTCCAAACTTCTAAAAAAGCTGGTTTTTGCCCAACTCTTCTCCCATCTTGAAGCCTCCCTAGTACTCTACCCCCGACAATCCGGTTTCTGCTCTGGCTACAGTACAGAATTCATCCTCCTTTCCCTTCTCAACGAATTGTACACCATCCACGACCATGGTTCCTTCTCCATCACTGTCTCCTTAGATCTATCTGCCGCTTTTGACCTTGTGGACCATCATACCCTTCTTGCACACCTTTGCAGCATCGGGCTCTCCAGTTTAGTTCTCCTCTGGTTCCACTCTTTTCTCTCTAATAGGTCATTCTCTCAAGACTTTCCTCCTCCTCCTCCCTCACCCCCCTCCCCTGTGGTGTCCCCCACTCTCCTTGCCCCACTTCTGTTTAACATTTTCTTGGCCCCCTCTCCCTCTTAGTTCAGCAACACAGTATCTCAGCTTATTATTATGCAGACAACATCATCCTTTTCCATCACACAAATTTCTCTTGCATATCAAACTCTCAAAAACCTCAGCCATTTGGTTCATTTCTGGAAATCCAGTTCCCCCTCTTGTTCCCCTTCTCTCCTCTTCTCCTATCCCAGTTGTCTCCTCCTTGCGTTACCTCGGGGTCACCCTGGATTCTTCCCTGTCCTTTAAAGATCACATTTCTTCAGTGGTACAGCGATCCTTCCATACCTTAAGACAGCTCCGTGCGGTTTGCCCTTTCCTGTCAGTCCCCTCCATGACCACTCTACTTCTATCTCTGGTAGTGTCCCACTTGGATTACTTAACATCTCTCTAGCTGGCCTTCCCCAATCAAAATTACGAAGATTGCAACTTGTCCATAACACAGCCCCGTATTTTGACCATTTCACTCCCATTCTGATCTGTCTGCACTGGCTTCCAGTCCCCTATAGGATCCAATACAAAGTGCTCATCTTCGTTCATAAATCCATTCACACAGGTACCCCTCTTTATCTTGCAGATCTGATTTGTCTTCACACACCTCACCGTTCTCTCAGGTCAATCCATTCCAATCGCATGTCTCTCCCCTCCCCATCCCAGGCCCATCTTGAGTGTACCCATGCTCAGCTTTCTTTTTCCTGGGTCCCTGGCTCTGGAACTCGCTCCCCATTGCCCTCCATCTGGAATCATCCTACAAAACATTTAAAACAAGACTAAAAACTCACCTATTCTGCACCGCATTTGACCTCCCTTTTGCCTCTTCACCCCTATCCCCGCCCCCCCCCCCCCCACCTCTGATGCTTAGTTTCCCTCCCATATGAGCAGTACAACTACCCGCCTGGCTTCTATACTCTGCATCTGTCTCCTCCCTCCTGACTACTACAATTTGGCGTTCTTTTCCTTTTCTCAGCAGTCTCAAATTTTATTTTGTAAACCGCTCAGATGCTTGTTGTATGAGCGGTATATTAAATCCGCAATAAAGATGAAGATAAAGATAAAGAAGTCTCTAAGTGTGGAAAAGCTCCTGTACTATACATAATAAAAATGTTGGAATCCCATCACTTGGCTAATTCAGATATCCATATTCCTGTCGGCAGGTGGTGTATTTTACAGCTTTATTTCCATATGTTATCCTTCTTATTCTTCTAATCCATGGCACAACCCTAGAAGGTGCTCGGGATGGCATTGATTACTTTATTGGCACACAGTCTGATATCTCCAAACTAAAGAAAGCAGAGGTGAGTTTATAATAAAGTTTGCAAACAATACTTAAAAATAAAAGAAGAATTTTATTATTTGTTTTGCAATATCTTAAGGAAGCAGTTTGCACTTATTTTCCTCCTTTGACCTGAACATATCTGCAAAAATGTCTCTCTTCAAAGTCACTAAAAGTAGGCTTGTTGTGAAACACTGTATGGACTTTTAGGGACTCGTTTACCAAAGTACAATGCAACTAGGTAACTGCTACTGCATGGCTGCAGCTCTTAACATGCACTTATTCACAGGCTAAGTGCTTACTGTAAAAGGGGATGGGAAATGGGTGGACTATGGGTTATAGTTAAGGGGGCAGCACCCTGTAGTTAGTTTATGGTAAGTTGCCATGTTCTGTTGCCGTTGCTGATCATGCAAATGCACTTCCTGTCTCCTGAAAAGTACTGCAAAACTACTGGTAGGGGTCAGAGGTGCCGTTTTGTACAGAGCAGGAGCATTCAGAGATGAATCCCACCCCCCACTAGCGGGACTGTACCAAGCTAGAAATGTGCCCTGTGCGACTAACAAATCTGGAGCCCCCTCTACCCAGCCACGCTCAGTAACTAACTCACTTTGAGCTTCCTGGAAGCCCAGTGATGATATAAATGCCCCCTTCTGTGCTTGCATCCTGTGCGGCCACACCGCTCGCATAGCCCTGGATATGGCCCTGCCCTCTAGTCACCAAGGCACTCCCAGTAAGAAACAGGAGCTGTCAGGGGTGGAGGGCTGTTGTTGAAGATGTTGGGGCTGTTAGCAGGGGGCGGGCAGGTCTTTACTGAATATGTTGAGGGCTGTTAGCATGAGTTTGGGAAGAGGTTACCCTCATGCTCTCAGCAGTAGGGGTACTTTGTACCTTCAGGGGCAACAACAAGTGCATTGCTGATAATGAGTAGCTTGCGGTAAAAGTATGTCCCATGCAATAACTGCGAGGATTAATGCTGGCCATGCCACCAATAATTACCACATATGTTTTGCAATTTTCATGCATTAATTTTTGCAACTAATGCATGGTAAATACAAAGGTTTACTGCACTTTAGTAAGCAGGCCCCTTTGTCATAGTTACGGTATCTGGTGGCACCTATATAGGCTATGTGATCTTTTTCTACCGCCATGTTTCTATGTTTTTATGTTTCTATCATGATCTGTATAGGCTGTACAAAGACATATGTACAATAGCTCTTTACAGAGCCAAATGGAGGGTAATTTTGTAAACTCCTGTGCAGGCAAAGCACATTGCTGCACACATATTTGGGGCCTGCTTTATAAAGTGAAGTACACACATTCTTTACTTTTTAAATTAGGGGCATATGGAAGCGCCAGTACCTAGAAGCCACAGTTATACTTTTCCTTTAGGCATCGTAGCTGGTAGCACCTAGATTGGTGCATTGGCACGCCTAGGTCATAGCACTCTATAACTTACGTGTGTCAATTAAGGCCATGGCTATGCTCTGTCTAGGTGCCACCCCCATGCACGCTTCAACAGAACCTAAGCTCGATTGGCACTGCCCGTGCCTACAGAATAGCAACCAGCTGAATCATTTGCCAAAGTGCCCATTCACATACATAAGCCTTAAAAATAGGAACTTAGGCACATAAAGAGCATGTAGTTTTCCGCACAGCCTTTTAAAATCAGCCCCATTATAGATAGATCCTACTCTCTGAAGCCTGCAGCCTAGTCGAGACAGACAGACAAAATGCACAACAAAAATCAATAAGAATGAGCGTATTTCAAAAGAGGATTTTGATTATCATCATATGTTATGCTGGGGCTGTAAACATTTAAGGAGAATTCTGCTACTGAATTCTAAGGGTGCCTTCGACTATTAGGGGTGTGCAGGCCGAAAAAGGTTTTGTTTTGTTTAGTTTCCCATGTTATTTGTGGGATTTTTTGTTTCGATTTATTTCATTTGTATTTTGCATCCGGGGAGATGTTAATAGTGCGTGCTATCACTTAAAAGTACAAGCTATTGCTCCAAAGTGCATGCTATGGGCAAGTTGTGCATGCTATTGTATGATAGTGTGCACTACTGAGAATAGTGCTCACTATGTGCAAATAGTGAACACTCAATAGCGCCCACTGTAGAGAGATGGTGTGCACTATTAATGACAGACTGGAAGTGATGAAATTTTGGGGATTTTTCTTCCATTTTCATTTTAAAATGACATGAACCAATATAGCAACTGTTGTTAATATTTCCTATGTTGTTTTAAATGACTGCACATCTCTATCAACTATCAGGGCTACATCCCTCACAGCTTGCATGAATTTGTTTAAGAAAGGCCGTCTCAAGTACTCCAGCCATTGAGATGAGCTACATATAATATGGTAACTCCAAATAGAACGTTTGGTCAAAAAACATTGAATTTTGGACAAGCAAAAGAGCAGCACAGTTAGAAAAGAAGGCAAATAATTATTTTTCTCTTTTATATCTGGAAAGCATGCCACACATCCAAATCAAAGCTACAGTGCCCAAAATGGCCTATGGGTGACTTCAGTTTACTTAAAACGACTAGTATCTAGGGATGCCAATGCAGATAAAATGCTTTTTACCCATATAAATTGTTTTGAAAATTGTTCTTCCTATTATATAGCATCTAATATAGGACGAGAACTTTCAAAAGAGATCAGGCACATTTATGTTGAAGACAGTCTTACAGGAGCATAGCTATGGATGGCTCTGGTTGGGCCATGACTGTCTCGTTGGAGTCAGGAGCATAAAGTCAGTGACAGCGAGCATGGGACCGTGAAAGAGACCCACAGGCAGTGTCAGCAATTACATTGTCTAGTGCCCCTCCATATTAACTTCAGGTTCTACCAGAAAAAAATCAATCCAGCCTATGCCACTGATCTGTTATTGCATATTTTGTTAGTTTTCATTGCCTGAAATTGAGATAAATTAATTTAATAAATACATAGAAATGTAAGAAAAAAGTTTTACCAGTGCATTGTCAACGATTCTGTGAAGATTTAATCACTTATGTCACTGGAAACATGTAGAGACCAATTTTGTATAAGCTGTCTGTGTTGGAAAAGGGATATCCAAGTTCATAATTTGCAGCATATTTGGAGGCACATATAGCGGGAATGGCCATATTAATTATCTGGGGAGGGAGGGGTTTGATAAGCAACATGATCATGTAGGTTAGCATTTTATTGCCTCGAGCGGGCACTTATAAAATTGCCTGGGGATATACATGTAGAAAAGGAGGCTAATGCTTTTTACCTGCAGAAATTACTTTGGAAATTCTCCACCCCTTGATCGCACTGAACTCATCATCTAGTACACCCTCATTTAAATTGCACAGTCAGAGAGTAATTTAATAAGGGGAACCTAGTTTAAGAGGGCAAATAAGTGTCTACTTAGGGAATATTTGCCTATGTGCCTTTATAAAATACTAGCGTAAGCAGAGATTGCGCCTTAAAGGTAGGCGCAGATGTTTACACCTGGTTGAGGGCAGTTATAAATGAATATGTACTAAGTATGCAAGCACACATGTCAGTTAAGACATTTTTAAAATCAACATGTGAACTCTACCATGTTCCATCCAGACTGTGTCCCCAGCTATGTATACCAGAAAAGTGCCTAGCGTCATGGCAAAACATACACTTTTACGCCAGTTGGTATTTAATAAGGGTCCATTAATGCATTTAAATGCCACATATGTGTGTTAATGATTTTATAGAATGACCTTCTTAATATCAAATTCTTCATGTTTTAGGCTTGGAAGGATGCCACCACACAGATCTTCTATTCTCTTTCAACGGCGTGGGGTGGTATAGTAGCTCTGGCTTCCTACAATAAATTTCACAACAACTGCTATTCAGATGCTATTGCGGTGTGTGTGATAAACTGCATGACGAGTGTGATTGCTGGATTTGTTATTTTTTCAGTCATGGGACACATGGCTTTCCTATCAAACAAAGCTGTTTCAGATGTTGTAGATGAAGGTAAGTTTAACAGTAAACAGAAGCAATAAAAAACAATCGATGCTCAGTCATGTCAATATAATTTATCTCTAATTTCTCATTTTGAGTCTATTAAAGGGAAACATTAATGCTTATCTTTATATTTATTTCATTTAATTGACCGCTGCTGAAAATTCATCAAAGCGGTATACAATAAAGCAAAGCAAGCGGAAAAGGAAAGGAATAGCGAAAAAAATTTGGATACAAAAAGCAAGCCATTCATTCAGGAAAGAAAATGGATAGGCTAAGAGGACAGTCAAAATAAGTGAGGGAGGTAGGGAGTAAGGGGGAGGGAGGTCAAACATTTTGCAAGAAAGAAATGTTTTGAGGAGTGTCTTGAATTTGGGAAGGGATGATTCAAGGTGAAGGTCTGAGGGTAGGGCATTCCAAAACTAGGGGCCAAGGAAGTAAAAGGCAGCGTAGCAGGTGTTTGGCTGGATACAGCTGACAGAAAATATTTAGGATATTGTGGCCTTATTTTAAAAGCATTTTCTCATGTAAATAGTGGCATTTGCATGTTCTAGATCAGCTACACATGCAAATAGGGATTTTAAAAATGTACCAGATTCCAAGGGGGTGTGGTTTGGGAGGCCAAAAATCTAGATATATGTTCTCCAGTTTACAAGGGAATACATGTGGTGGGCAAAAACGTTTGACTTCCTTGGAATAGTATCCAAGACCGGGGACATCTAAGAGACATTCAGCAGTGGTTCAAACAAAAACAAGTTTCCAATTACACAAAAAATATCATTATGGAGAGTACGGGGGATTGTGGAGTGCCATCTTCTCTACACCCACCCACACGAGCACTTTCCCGATGCCTATTCATGTCTGGAACATATCTAAACTTTGAGATTGCAGACATCCCCAACATTTCTTCAATTGAGTGGGGACATCTAAGTCTGTCACCCTGCCTCGGACATGCCTTCATCATACCACTGCCTACTTAGACATCCATCCCCGTGCCTGGGATGTCTTTAGACAGCGTTTGTAAAATAGATCCAGGGATGTCTTCATGATTTGGGTGTCTTCATGCACATTTTCGGACATCCAAATTGTGAATACAACTTGTAAAATGACCACCTTAGACTGCTACAAGAATCATCAGACCCCAAAGAGTTTTAATTGGTTTGTGGTTTTTAATTTGACATGTTATAAATGGATAGTATTTAATGTCATTGTTTTCAAAGAAGTGTTCCGATGTCTTATATTATTTTTTGATTGTTATCTCACTTTGAACATGTTAATAGAAAAACCAGTAAGAAATTGAACATATCAATTTCAGAAGGATCTAGTTAAAACTTTAAAATTATCTATACTGTATGGCTATGTTAGAATTTACTGGTGTAGTTGAATAGTTCCATACTGAATAATTTGTTTAGTCAAACACGTTCATTTCCATTGTCAAATCTTATGGCATTTGCAGTTCTTATTTTCTTACCAAAATGAAGAATGGCATAAGTCATAGTAACATAGTATATGACGGCAGATGGCAGTATGGTCAATCTAGTCTGCCCAGCAAGGTGGCAAGAGTAGGTGAATCTGCCACTCTGTGCAGGTCAACTCTCCCCTTGCCTTTGTTTAGGGGTGTACACATCGCTCCATGTAGGTCACCCCTATTTGTTCAGATATAAGAGATAGGTTTATTTTGATGTTGTCCTGTTGCTATAATAGGATCCACTGTGTCTGTCCCATGCCATTTTGAATTCTGTCACTGTGTTTGCCCTCACCACTTCCATTAGGAGGACATTCCAAGCATCCACCACCCTTTCAGTGAAAAAGTATTTCCTGATATTGCCTTTCAGTTTACCCCCTTGCAGCTTCATGTTATATCCTCCAGTTTTACAGCTTCTCCAATTTTGTTCATTAATACTCTTTAAGTATTAAAGGTCTGAATCATATCTCCCCTGTCCCTCCTCTCCTCTAGAATGTACATATTTAGATCTTCAAGTCTCCTCTCATATGTCTTTTGACACAGGCTCCAAATCATTTTGGTCGCCTTCCTCTGAACCACTTCCAGTCTTTTTAATATCCTTTGCAAGATATGGTCTCCAAAACTGAACACAATATTACAAGTAAGGCCTCACCAGCGACTTTTACAGTGGCGTTAGTATCTCTTCCTTTCTACTGGTAATTTCTCTCTGTATGTAGCCTAGCATCCTTCTGGCTTTTGCCACTGTCTTGTCACACTGTTTCACCACCTTGAGATCCTCAGAAACAATCACTCCGAGATCCTTCTCCTGGTCCATGCACACTAACCTCTTGTCCCCTATCACATACAATTCCCTTGGATTTCTGCTTCCCAAGTGCATGACACTGCACTTCTTCAAATTGAATCTTAACTGCCAAACATTAGACCATTCTTCCAGCTTTTGTAGATCTTTCCTCATGTTATCCACTCCCTCAGGGGAGTCCACTCTGTTGCAAATTTTCATGTCATCTGCAAAAAGACAGACTTTTCCATTCAGTCCTTCAGCAATATGACTCACAAATACATTGAACAGTACTGGTCCCAGGACCGAACCCTGGGACACACCAATAATCATCTTCCTTTTATCCGAGTTAGTTCCGTTTACCATCACTTTCAGTCGTCTGTAAGTCAACCAATTTCTGATCCAGTTCACCATCTTGGGACCCATCCCCAAGCTGTTTAGTTTATTGATAAGCCTCCTATGAAGAACAGTATCAAAGGCTTTGCTAGTTCTCTGGGCACCCAGTCAAAGAACTCAATCTGATTTGTTTGGCAAGATTGTCCTTTGGTAAAACCATGTTGCCTTGGATCATGCAACCTCTTGGTTTTGAGAAAGTCCACTATTTGCTCTTTCAGGTGTGCCTCCATTACTTTTCCCACCACCGAGGTAAGGCTTATAGGCCAGTAGTTTGTCACTTCTTCCCTATTACCACTTTTGTGAAGAGGTACTACATCAGCCCTTCTCCAGTCCTGTGGAACTTCTCCTGTCTCCAAGGATCTATTAAAAACATCATTTAATGGCCCTGAAAGAACCTCTCTGAGCTCTTTCAATATCATGGGATGCATCCCATCCGGTCCCATGGCCTTGTCCACTTTCAGTTTTGCAAACTGTTCTAACACATCATCTTCCGTGAATGGTGTGTTATCTACTCCATTTCCATTTGTATATCTGTCAATCACAGGTGTTCCTTCTCCAGGATTTTCTTTAATAAAAACAGAACAGAAGTATTTGTTTAGCATTTTTGCTTTTTCAATGTCACTTTCCCCGTGTGCTGTGCTTTCCCCTCCAAATCAATGTGTGTATACCGCAAAATTTCTGTCATGATTCGACAAATTCATATCTGTAATCAAACCGCTACTGATCGCTGGAAGTAGCGGTATACAAATGTATGCTAAATAAATAAATCCGTTCCCGCACTTTTGAGTCCTGCAATTCCACCTCTGATTTTCCTCCCGCGAATATACCTGAAAAATGTTTTGTCGCCACACTTCACATCTTTAGCCATTTTTTCTTCTGCCTTTGATTTTGCTATCCTTATTTTTATTTATGTTTTTATTTTTATGCCCCTTTTCGTTTTGTTCTGTATTTTTTTCAGTGTTCCTCTGTTTGCGAACTTCTGAATTTTGTGAAAGCTGTGTTTTTTGCCTTTATTTGTGCAGCCACTTCTTTGAAGAACCAAATAGGTTTCCTTTTCCTCTTGTTTTTATTCACTTTCCTTACATATGTATCTGTTGCCCCTTTTATTGCCTCCTTTAGTTTAGTCACTGCAATTCCACTTCCTTTATCCCCTCCCACCCTGCCAACTCCTCCTTCAGGCACTTGGCCATTTTACTGAAATCAGAGTTTTTGAAGTCTAGGACTTCGAGCTTGCTGTGATTGGACTCCATCTTGTCTTTTATATCAAATCACATTGTGTGATGATCGCTGCTGCTCACATGGGCACCCATCCAGATATTCAATATGCTATCTCCGTTGGTGAGTTCTAAATCCAGCATCAAGCTTTCCCTGGTTGGTTCCATCATCATTTTTCTTGGAAGGCAACCACAATTTTTTTACTTTTTTCCAGATTTGCAGAAGGAATACTCCAATCCACATTGGGTAGATTAAAGTCACCCAATATGATCACTTCCCACTTCATGCCTGGATTTATTTTTTTTTAATTGTATTTTTTATTCCACACACTTTACAAAAACTTACAAACCATGACATTTCAAACTGGTCACCAATCAATTTTATCTTCACAACTCCCCTTCCCTATCTTCACCCCTCCCCCCCCCCCCCACTCACAAACTATGTTTTTCATAAATTCTCACCTCCCTTGTTGCCACTTCTTGTATAGCTCCCAGGTTTTATGAAATTGGGCCAATCGTGCTCCATGTCTAGCTATGGCTTCTGACATTGAGTAAATCTATTGCCAGCATGTCTCTACTTCCTTGCTTGTCCCTCCAATGCTTGGCTATACTCATCCTGGCCACCACTATACACATCCTGGCAGGTACATGCCCCTTGTACCACCCCATCTACTAGCAGGTTTAATAAATATTATCTGGGCTCTGGCTCAACCCTTCCTCCCCCCATACTCTCAATCAAATCTGCCACCCGTCGCCAGCATTGGGCTGCCTCTGGGTACCTCCATCACATATGGAAAAAATCCCCTTCCAATCCACAACTCCTCCAATATGTCCCCTCTGGTACTAGACCCATTTTATGCAGCCGGATAGGATCCCAATACATTCGGTACATTACTTTATTTTATTTATTTATTTATTTAGACAGTTTTGTATACCACCTTATCCTTCAATCAAAGTGGTCAACAAGACATTGGGAGGCATACATTCAACAGGAGGGGATATGATTCACATACATAAAAGGCTAGCTACTGTAATGAGGAAGATCTGTCCCTTGCCTTGAGAGCAGAGGAATCTGTTAGATCCAGATCAGATTCTGACAGGCAGGCAAGCCACATGATCCCTAGTTGTCAGGAGCAACGTAAACAGACCCAGACACGAGGTCTACAGCCCCGCCCAACTAGCAAACATTTCCCAGCTCCTGATTCACATAGCTTTCACCTGAGCAGGGGAACTGCTAATCAACAGTATAAGAAGTGCTCAGAACAGGGAGATGCAAGCAGAGAACTGCAGGGAGATGCAAGCAGAGAACTGCAGGGAGACTCACCCAGAGAACGGCAGAGAGCTGTTGTTAAAGCCCGTGATAAAGTCCACGATAGAGTCTATGAGAGTTCCAGTTCAAGTTGGAGGAACAGGAAGGAACCGAGAGAGAGATTCAGAGGAGAAATCAGCTGTGAGAGTCAGTTACCTGGGACGCAGTTTGATTCTCAGTGGCAACGTGTTGCACAGAGTGAGTGGAAAGAAGAGAGAGAGAAACCGTATATATCTGAAGAGTGTGATACGTGGAAACAGCTACAAGCCCTAGAAAGGGGGTAATGCTGTGTGGAGGATATCTGCATGTCTGAAGGGGAAGAGCTTGAAGAAGCAAAACCCCAAAGGAAACTTCCAAGGGAGAAATCTTTTCATAGCAGAGCAGAGCAGTTCCACTATCCACAGTGAAGCACTGAAGGTAGGACACGAAGAGGCTTTAAAGGGAAAAGCTATTCTAAAAGGTGTGTCTCTCCTCTCCCCTATTCTGAGTTATATAACAGTTTGCCTTACCTTAGAGAGGGCTGGTCCGAGGAGCCTGTGGAGGACACAGCACTGAAAAGCTTACAAACGTTCTGTTATAAAGAAGATGTCTCCAGATAGGGACATCGCGAACCTAACGGCCCACTGGTCTACTGGCCATTTAGCCGCCTCTGCAATTCGCTCGAAAGCGTCAGAAAAATCAGCAAAATTGTCATGACTTTTCAATTGTCCCAGTGTTAATGCACTGCAATTTTGCAGTCCTACCCCCTGGGGTATTGTGGTATCAGCTTCCTCAGCTGCCTGCGTCCTCTTCACCAGGGCCCCCAAAAGGTCCAGGAGCGGCTGTTGCTGTGCGGCTAGCGCTGCCATAGTCCATTCCTGCGTAAGCCTTGCCAGTTCGCTTTGGGCTTTCCACTGGGCTTCCATCCAATCCTTGATTTCCTGGGAATCCATCTCAGGCTTTGAAGTGAACCTGTAGAGAAATAGAAAAACAGGGCCCACCAAGCGCGGCACAGATTTTCCTTTCTTGCTTGCCTCTTATGGTACAAATTCCTCTTCCTTTCTCACCCAGCTAAAACACAGCAGATACTGCTAGTGAGCTTTCTGTTGATGAAGCTATGGATTGTACATTAATATTATCAGACAGAATTACTTCTTTGTGCTGAAGCCAGAGTCTGTGCATTGCTTAAGAAAGTTGTGAGAAACACAAGAGTAACGTCTGAGTATAGGAGGAACTGTATGCTGAGATAATATAGTTGCCTGTGCTTACAATTTCAATAAGAAGCAAGAAGCTGCAATTTCCTTTGTCTACCTGCCAGAAGTATATGGCTTTTGTCCTGAGTTTTGTTGTGTTATACTTTTGAGAATCCAACCCTGGGAGGGGAATAAATTCTTATTTGAATACCTGACCCATTTGTGTCACAACTACTCCTTTCAGCGAAGAGGGTCATCCGGCAGCTTAGCTGTTTGCCTAGGCAGCAGACTAGCCCCTGCCGTGACATAATTGGCGTAGTATTTAGGATTTTTGAGAAGAAATACTCTACCAAGGACATTTGTTATTAAGTTATACAACTGGCTGCACAGAAAAAGAAAAATTCAGCAATCCTGAGAAGAAAAAAAACAAACAAACAACTCGGTTTAGACTCCCAGCAA
The DNA here is from genome assembly GCA_033557465.1 of Ichthyophis bannanicus. NCBI lineage: Eukaryota > Metazoa > Chordata > Amphibia > Gymnophiona > Ichthyophiidae > Ichthyophis > Ichthyophis bannanicus. Next base: position 133,862,691 of record CM066036.1, on the reverse strand, counting down.
CTGGATTCCTAGTGACTGGATTTTCATTATCCTGACCTGGAAGGAGGTGAGCAAAGACCTTTCTCAACATAAGCTCCTACACTGTGCTAAGGTACTAGTAGGTGGGCATGGGTGGCTGGGATTGGTGAGAAAGGAAGAGGAATTTGTACCATAAGAGGCAAGCAAGAAAGGAAAATTTGTGCCGCACTTGGTGGGCCCTGTTTTTCTATTTCTCTACAGGTTCACTTCAAAGCCTGAGATGGATTCCCAGGAAATCAAGGATTGGATGGAAGCCCAGTGGAAAGCCCAAAGCGAACTGGCAAGGCTTACGCAGGAACGGACTATGGCAGTGCTAGCCGCACAGCAACAGCCGCTCCTGGACCTTTTGGGGGCCCTGGTGAAGAGGACGCAGGCAGCTGAGGAAGCTGATACCACAATACCCCAGGGGGTAGGACTGCAAAATTGCAGTGCATTAACACTGGGACAATTGAAAAGTCATGACAATTTTGCTGATTTTTCTGACGCTTTCGAGCGAATTGCAGAGGCGGCTAAATGGCCAGTAGACCAGTGGGCCGTTAGGTTCGCGATGTCCCTATCTGGAGAGGCATTAGCGGCCTACAAGGCAATGCCCTCCGATCTAGCATCCAGTTACCCAAACGTAAAACTTGCTGTAAGGGATAGATTGGGATTAACTCCCATCCATTACAGACGTCTTTTTAGAGAGGCTAAACGTATGCCCAAAGAAACGCCTAAGGCACCAATGCAAAGGTTGAAGGGGTTGGCAGCAAAATGGCTTACTCCTGAAAAGGCAACGGTGGAGTCATTAATGGACGCCATTCTTTTGGAGCAATATTTTGAAGCCGTGCCTCCAGAAATTAAGGCTTTCTTAATGTTACAAAAATGCAACTCCACTAAGGAAGCGGCTGACCTCACCGAATGCTATTTTGAGGGGGAGTTAGCCGGGACTTCCAGGGGTAATGTTTTAAAAGTGGCAGGCATAGAGAGAATGTGGAAATTAAGAAAGGCCTATAATTCTGAAATACCTGATGAAAATGTGAAAAAGCGTACTTCCATGAAATGTTATCACTGTGGCAAAATTGGACATCTACGCAGAGAGTGTAGAGAGCGGACTGCCCTGGTGTCGGGAGGAGAGAGACACCCTGGGGTGGGATTCATGCTCGATGTCCAGGTGGAGGGGGCAGAAGCTTTGGCGCTCCTTGACTCCGGAGCAGACCAAAGCATGGTTTCCCAAAAGATGTGGCAGACCATTCAAGCCCGTAACCCGTCCTTTCTGAACCGAATAGAAGGACAAGTGAAAGTGAGATGCGTACATGGGGCATCCTCTTTTTATCCTCTGTATGAGGTGTGTGTGAATGGATTAGGTACTAGGGAAAAAGTGCATGTAGCAGTGGTCCCCCGACTCCCTTTTGAGGTAGTCTTAGGGCGTGACTGACCCCCATTTGAGAAGGAAATGGAGAAAGGCCTTAAGGGGAAGTCAGGTTCAACCCAGATAGAAACTCTAGGAGAAGGTAAGGTGCGACCAGAGACCCTGAAAACTGAGGCTATTGCACAGAAAATCCCTAATGCTTTGTTTGAAAAACCCCAGAAGGATAGTATCCACTCCAAATCACGGATAGGGGTTGGGTCCTCAGCACAAAAGAAGTTTGTCTTGCGGTTTACCAAAGCATCCCCGCAGGCTAAAAGTCCACAAAGGGCTTCTGAAGCCGCCGCAGGCTATGATTTATTTAGTAGCGAGGATGCAGTAGTCCCTAAGGGAGGGAAGGCCCTTGTTGATACTGGGTTACAGATTCAGATCCCCGAAGGCTGTTATGGCCGTATAGCTCCACGGTCCGGCCTGGCCGTCAAGCACTTTATTGACGTCGGAGCCGGGGTGATAGACCCCGATTACCGTGGGGTAGTGAAGGCCCTACTCTTTAATTTTAGTAAAGAGGATTTTTCTGTGAAGAAGGGCGAAAGAATTGCGCAGTTAATATGCGAACGCGTAGGCTTCCCCATAGTAGAAGAGGTCCCCTCACTAGCTTCTACAAGTCGTGGAGCAGGAGGGTTTGGCTCTACGGGGTTGGGGGAAGTGAAAAACCTGACAGCCCTGGCAGAAGAAAAGAAAGAAGAGGAGTTAGGTCCACAACCCGCGGATTGGAGGGATCGGCCCGAACTGAGAACAGGAACAGATCTGTCAGAGCACCAACATAAAGAGTTAAACAGGGTGTTGATGAAGTTTTCAGACGTATTAACAGCGGTGCCAGGGGAAACGCGTATAGTGGCACACAAAATCATCACAACACCAGGGAAAGTAGTTAGGCAACGCCCATACAGATTGCCTGAAGCAAAAAAGAAAGAGGTTATCGCCCAGGTTAAGGAGATGGTAGAGATGGGCATAATCAAGGAATCTAAGAGCCCCTGGTCCAGCCCAATTGTGCTGGTCCCAAAACCTGACGGAACCCTCCGTTTTTGCATTGATTTTAGACAAGTCAATGCTATATCCCAATTCGATGCTTACCCGATGCCGAGAATTGATGACTTGTTAGACCGATTAGGACAGGCTCGGTTCCTAACTACGCTAGATCTCACGAAGGGATACTGGCAGATCCCATTAACCCTGGATTCTAAGCCAAAAACAGCATTCAGTACTCCAATAGGGTTATACCAATTCCGTCGTATGCCATTCGGGCTACACGGTGCGGCCCTGACATGTCAGAGACTTATCGACCAAGTCTTGAGACCGCACCAGGACTATGCGTTGGCCTATATGGATGACGTGGTTATCTATAGCAGTACCTGGGCCGAACACCTATCCAGGATAGAGGCAGTACTGCACGCCATCCGGAAAGCCGGTCTGACTCTAAACCCTGGGAAGTGCCTATTTGCAACCAGGGAGGCCAAGTACCTAGGTCACATGGTGGGGAACGGGCTAGTAAAACCACTAGCAAGTAAAATCGACAGTGTTCGGAACTTTCCTCGACCAGTTGCTAAAAAGCATGTCCGTAGCTTTTTAGGGCTTATAGGGTACTATCGAAGGTTTATACCTAGGTTTGCTGAGGAGAGTACCGTTTTTACGGAAATGCTTAAAAAAACCGCACCAAACACAGTAAAATGGACTCCAGAGGCAGAGGAAGCTTTTGTCTCCCTTAAAGAAAAACTTTGCAGAGCTCCTGTCCTGAGAGGAGTTGATTTTAGATTGCCTTTTATAGTTCAGACGGACGCCTCTGACACCGGGTTGGGGGCAGTCATGTCTCAAAGATTTGATGGCGTAGAACCACCAGTTACTTATTTGAGCAGAAAGCTGTCTAGTGCTGAAAGGAAGTACTCCACAGTGGAGCGCGAATGCCTCGCCATTAAATGGGCGGTGGAGGCTTTAAGGTTCTACCTGACCGGGCAAAAATTTCTCCTGGTCATGGACCATGCGCCGTTAAAGTGGCTTAGCCACATGAAAAACAACAATGCCCGACTGACAAGATGGCAGCTGGCCTTACAAGCCTTCAATTTTGAAGTGCAGCATCGGGCGGGAAAGCTACATGGCAACGCAGACGCTTTAAGTAGGATTACGGACTGTCCGACTAGGGAGTCAGCAGCCCGTAATATCTTAAGGGGGGGGATATGTAATGAGGAAGATCTGTCGCTTGCCTTGAGAGCAGAGGAATCTGTTAGATCCAGATCAGATTCTGACAGGCAGGCAAGCCACATGATCCCTAGTTGTCAGGAGCAACGTAAACAGACCCAGACACGAGGTCTACAGCCCCGCCCAACTAGCTCAGCTCCCAGCTCCTGATTTCCCAGCTCCTGATTCACATAGCTTTCACCTGAGCAGGGGAACTGCTAATCAACAGTATAAGAAGTGCTCAGAACAGGGAGATGCAAGCAGAGAACTGCAGGGAGATGCAAGCAGAGAACTGCAGGGAGACTCACCCAGAGAACGGCAGAGAGCTGTTGGGAAAGCCCGTGATAAAGTCCATGATAGTCTATGAGAGTTCCAGTTCAAGTTGGAGGAACAGGAAGGAACCAAGAGAGAGATTCAGAGGAGAAATCAGCTATGAGAGTCAGTTACCTGTGACGCAGTTTGATTCTCAGTGGCAACGTGTTGCACAGAGTGAGTGGAAAGAAGAGAGAGAGAAACCGTATATATCTGAAGAGTGTGACACGTGGAAACAGTTACAAGCCCTAGAAAGGGGGAAATGCTGTGTGGAGGATATCTGCATGTCTGAAGGGGAAGAGCTTGAAGAAGCAAAACCACAAAGGAAACTTCCAAGGGAGAAATCTTTTCATAGCAGAGCAGAGCAGTTCCACTATCCACAGCGAAGCACTGAAGGTAGGACACGAAGAGGCTATAAAGGGAAAAGCTATTCTAAAAGGTGTGTCTCTCCTCTCCCCTATTCTGAGTTATATGATAACAGTTTGCCTTACCTTAGAGAGGGCTGGTCCGAGAAGCCTGTGGAGGACACAGCACTGAAAAGCTTACAAACGTTCTGTTATAAAGAAGATGTTTGCCCAGCTAAAACACAGCAGGAACCAATGTTAATAGATACTGCTAGTGAGCTTTCTGTTGATGAAGCTATGGATTGTACATTAATATTATCAGACAGAATTACTTCTTTGTGCTGAAGCCAGAGTCTGTGCATTGCTTAAGAAAGTTGTGAGAAACACAAGAGTAACGTCTGAGTATAGGAGGAACTGTATGCTGAGATAATATAGTTGCCTGTGCTTATAATTTCAATAAGAAGCAAGAAGCTGCATTTAATTTCCTTTGTCTACCTGCCAGAAGTATATGGCTTTTGTCCTGAGTTTTGTTGTGTTATACATTTGAGAATCCAACCCCGGGAGGGGAATAAATCCTTATTTGAATACCTGACCCATTCGTGTCACAACTACTCCTTTCAGTGAAGAGGGTCATCCGGCAGCCTAGCTGTTTGCCTAGGCAGCAGACTAGCCCCTGCCGTGACACTACTTATAGGTCTAAATGGGGATGGGCGATTGGGGCTAAGTGGTGAGTGTAGCTAGTGGGCCACATGGGTGGTATCTAGTGCTTGGCAACTTAAGGTGGTTGCTCATATGCCTCTGTGAAGAGATGGGTCTTATAAGCATGTTCCACTATGGAAGCTGCAATAAACAGCCTCCTCGTATTTTTGAACACCCTTAACCAGTCCTTGTCTACGAGTACCCTCTCCAGGTCCCCCGCCCATTTCACTTGAAACCAAGGCTCCTCCCTGTGCACTTGAAACACTAACTTATAGACCCCTGACAGCAAAACCCTGGAACACTCCCAAGTGACAAACAGCAATTCAAATCCAGTATCTGCTCCCACATCCGCACTGCAGGTTCGCCTAGACTGAACAAAGCATAGTAAAACTCCTGCCCATCTCCCAAATTACACTGATGCTGCAGCTCTTCATAGCTTCTCATCTTCCCCTCCTTGTCTACCAATTGCCATATCCTGCCCATTGCCACTCCCAATATGCCCTGCACACATATCCCAGCTGGAATCGTACATTATACTGGATTGAGCTATGCCAATACAGCCCTTTAGCTCTGCATAGTGATTTCCTCCATTTGTCCCAAACCTTCCAGGTGTGACAGACAAATTGAGATTCTTCCCATTGCCCTCTTAGACAGTCAGGAAGCCAAAACACTTCCCAGTGGACTGCTTAACTCTTGTTCAATCTGTACCCATTGCTTTTCTGAACCCTCCCCCACTCCACACTCCCAATCACCACTCCCACATAGTAGCCTCCCTTATCCAGAACCCCAACCCACCATCCCGCCTACCCTTCATAAGTTGTTACCACAAAACCCTTGGAGGTCTCTTACGCCAAATAAATTCAAAGATACACTGTTGCAGAGTCCACAGAATCTCATCTGGGACTGAGATCAGCACCACCATGAAAAGGAAGAGCAATCTAGGCATTCATCTTAATCAGAGCTATTCATAGAAACATAGAAACATGATGACAGAAAAAGACCACATAGCCTATCTAGTCTGTCCTTCCATAACAACAACTACAACAGTCCACTTTTTACCTTTAGAGATCCTCTGTGTTGGTCCCATGCTTTTTTGAATTCAGTTACTGTCCTCATCTCTACCACCTCCACTGGGAGACTATTCCATTTATTTATTTAGACAGTTTTGTATACCGCCTTATCCTTCAATCAAAGCGGTCACAACACAATTGGGGGATACATTTAACACGCGGGGATAGAGACACATACACTAATACTTACAGGGAACATGGGCAATGGAGGGTTAAGTGGCTTGCCCAAGACCACAAGGAGCATCTGTGGGACTAGAAACCCCAGTCCTTCCGACCCAAGGTTGCTGTCCTCTAGTGGGATTTGAACCCCCGACCTTCCGGCCTGAAGTACCTTGCCCCAACCACTAGGCTACTCCTCCCTTGCCTGAATAGTTCCATGGATCCACTACTCTTTCTGTAAAGAAATATTTCCGCATATCACTCCTGAATCTATCTCCCTTCACCCTCATCCCATGTCCCCTCGTAGCAGAACTTGTTTTCAATTGAAAGAGGCTCTCTCCCTGAACATTTATGCAACGGAGGTATTTAAACATCTCAATCATATCACCTCTATCCCGCCTTTCCTCTAAGGTGTACATATTAAGATCCTTAAGTCTGTCCTCATATGCTTTATAATGAAGCCCACTAATCATTTTAGTAGCCACCCTCTGCACCGACTCCATCCTGTTCACATCCTTTTGAAGGTGCGGTCTCCATAATTGCACACCATACTCCAAATAAGGTCGCACCAAAGACTTATACAGAGGCATTATCACCTCCCTTTTTCTGCTAGCCATTCCTCTCCGTATGCACCCAAGCATCCTTCTAGCTTTTGCCGTCGCCTTTTCTACCTGTTTAGCTACTTTAAGATCATCAGACACAACCACGCCTAGGTCCCGCTCTTCTTTAGTGGACAAAAGTACTTCACCTCCTATACTGTATTGCTCCCTTGGATTGCTGCAGCCCAAATGCATGACCTTACATTTTTTAACATTAAATCCCAGCTGCCAAATTCTAGACCATTCTTCAAGCTTAGCTAGATCCCTCCTCATGTTATCTACACCTTCCTGGGTGTCTACTCTATTGCAGATTTTGGTATCATCTGCAAAGAGGCAAACCTTACCCGACAGCCCTTCCGCTATATCACTAACAAAGATGTTAAAAAGAATCGGACCAAGGACAGATCCCTGGGGCACACCACTGGTAACATCCTTCTCCTCAGAGTGAGCTCCATTTACTTGTACTCTTTGTCGCCTCCCACCCAACCAATTTCTAACCCAAGCAGTAACTTTAGGGTCCATCTCTACGGTGCTCAGTTTGTTTATAAGTCGCCTGTGAGGAACAGTGTCAAAGGCTTTACTGAAATCTAAATACACCACATCTAGAGCTCTCCCTTGGTCCAACTCCCTGGTCACCCAGTCAAAGAAATCAATCAGATTTGTCTGACAAGACCTGCCTCTGGTGAATCCATGCTGCCTCGGATCCTGTAATCCGCAGGACTCCAGAAACCTCACTATTTTCTCTTTCAGCAGCGTTTCCAATAATTTACTCACCACTGAAGTTAAACTAACCGGCCTGTAGTTTTCAATCACATCCTTACTTCCGCTTTTGTGTAAAGGCACCACATGAGCCACTTTCCAGTCCTTTGGCACCACTCCAGACTCCAACGAGGCATTGAAAAGGTCAGTCAGTGGAGTTGCTAGAACGTCCCCAAGTTCCCTCAGTATTCTAGGGTGTATCCCATCCGGTCCCATCACTTTGTCTACTTTAAGTTGAGCTAGTTTCTCACGAACACAGTCTTCTGAAAATTGTTCAAGATGTCCCTCGCTTCTGTTCTTATTTGTGGGTGTTTTCTGAGGTTCTGCTCCTGGTTCTTCATCTGTGAACTCAGAACAAAAATATTTGTTAAGCAATTCCGCTTTATCCTTATCAGCTTCTACATATTCCCCCCCTGCACCCTTGAGTCTGACAATACCACTTTTGCCCTTCCTCTTCTCATTAATATATCTGAAAAATGTCTTATCCCCCCATTTTATTGCATTGGCTATTTCCTCCTCCTTTTGAATCTTTGCCTTGTTGACTACTTTGCTAGCTTCTCTAAGTTTTTCCAAATACAGATGCCTGTCTTCCTCTCTCTGTGATCTCTTGTATTTCATGAAGGCCTCCCTCTTTTTCTTCACTTTTTCAGCTACTTCCTTCGAAAACCATAGCGGTCTCCTTTTCCTTTTGCCTTTATTTACCATTTTAACAAAAAGGTTGGTTGCCCTTAAAATACCCCCTTTCAGTTTTGCCCACTGTTTTTCTACATCCCCCAGCTGTTCCCATCCCACTAACGACTCCCTGAGGTATTGGCCCATCTTCGCAAAGTTAGTCTTCCTAAAGTCTAAGATCCTCACCTTGGAATGGATTCTAACAGCGCTAGTCCTAATACTGAACCACACCATCTGGTGATCACTGGATGCAAAATGATCGCATACTACAACATCAGAAACACTTTCACCATTGGTAAGCACCAAGTCCAGTATGGCCCCTTCACGTGTGGGGTCTGTTACCAATTGCCTGAATAGTTCTCCCTGTAGAGAATCCAGGATCTCCTTACTTCTAGATGATACTGCAGCAGGAATGTGCCAATCAACATCTAGCATATTGAAATCTCCTATCAGTAGCACTTCCCCTTTCCTAGCAATGCTGCGTATGTCTTCAATTAACTCTCTGTCCACCTCTTCCTCTTGTGAGGGAGGTCTGTATATCACACCAATGCAAATAGATTTCTCTTTCCCTTTTTCTAGTTTAACCCACAATGCCTCCTCTCTCCCTTTTAAGCTCTGTAATTCCAAAGCTTTAATAGTAGTTTTTACATATAGTGCCACTCCTCCTCCCCTTCTTCCTACCCTGTCCTTTCTGAATAAAGTATAGCCAGGTATAGTTACATCCCAGTAATGGTTTTCTGTGAACCATGTTTCTGTAACTGCCACTAAATCCAAGTTAGCCACTCCCACCAAAGCTTCAACTTCAGGGATCTTATTTCCCATGCTACGGGCATTAATACACACTGCTTTCCATATGTTACCCCTGTTACCCATTTCCATAAAGGTATTTAATGTATTACCTACCTGGGTGCTTTCTTCACCCATCCCCAACGAATCTAGTTTAAAGCCCTCTTCAGTAGATTAGCCAGTCTACTACCGAAGATGCGTTGACCTTTCTTGGACAGATGGATGCCATCTCTGCTCTGCAACCCTTGGAACAGCATCCCATGGTCTAGGAAACCAAAACGCTCTCAATGATACCATCCACGTAGCCATGCATTCATCTCCAGGATGCGAGCCTCTCTGCCTTGGCCTTTACCCTCAACAGGGAGGATTGAAGAGAACACCACCTGTGCACCTAACTGCTTCACCCTCTGTCCCAGAGCCATGAAGTCACTTTTGATACGTTCCGAGGTATACCTGGCAGTATCATTTGTTCCAACATGGATTAGCAACATTGGGTAATAGTCAGTGGGCTTGATGAGTCTCGGCAAACTCTCTATAACATCTTGGATTTTGGCACCAGGCAGACAGCATACCTCTCTGGACATCAAGTCTGGTCAGCAGATGGATACCTCAGTACCCCTCAGAAGAGAGTCTCCAACCACCATTACCCTTCGTTTCCTTCTGGTCACTGATTATGCAACTTTGGGGTACTTGAACTCTGGTTCTTCCCTTTCCAGGGATGCTTTCACCTCCTCCACTTCCAGGGCTGCATAATGGTTCTTCAATTCAAGGGCTGGAGAAGTTGGATTGGTGATTTTGCAGGCCCTGGTGACTTGTGTCCAACCATCGACATTCTGTTGGCACCCATCTTCTCCTGTGCTGGAGAGCTTGGTTGCTGCAAGAAGCATCTCATCAATGTACTTCTCACTGTCTTGAATGCTCCTCAGCCTCGCCACCTCCTCTCTGAGTTTCTCCACTTGTTTCCTCAGAGCTTCAGCATGCAGGCACCCTGCACATGGAACCGGTCCTTCAACTGGCATTAGGACCTCTGTCTGGACCAAGGCAGATGCTGTAACGGGGGCAACAGCTTTAGCAATACAATTTTTCCCAGCCATTGTTCTGTTCGTGGAGCTTAGGTATCTGTTAAAGCAAAAGAGAGAGATCTACCAAGTACCAGCCGGTTTCGCAGCTGTCCTTTCAGAGAAAAAGCAGTTAAATCTCTTTAATTATATTCAAAATGTGCTGGTCCAATTCTCTGTGATTTGTTAAAGGGGGAGGTGCCCTATAAAGCAAGACTGCTCACTAGGGGTGGGTGGGAGTCGGGGTGGGTTGGGAGGGATCTAACACCTGATTAGGTGTTAGCAGTTTCTAAACCTGAGGAGGTTACTGGAGTTCAGCAACCTACTGTGCTCAAGGAAAGTTTCCTAAAGCACCAAAAAGAAAGTAACCTTGCTTTAAAAAATATACAAAAAACCCTTTTAAGAGCTCCCAGTCAGAGAGCTAGCAATGTAATATAATAAAACAAACAAACAAACCCTCAAATCCTTACTGTTTGTTGATCTGTGGAGCCCTGGTTCATCCCATCCAGGACAGAATCACCCATTCCCATCTGTCCAGGTCTCCCCTCATCATTACTCATAATTTTCTGTGATTTAATTTATAAAGTTCCTCCCATCTGGCCCCCACTTGGATCCGCAAATACCTTAAAGAACTCTTCACCCACTTAAATGAGAAAGCAATTCTCAGATGGTCTTTCAGGCCCCTATCCAAGTATATCTTCAAAATTTCAGTTTTTGACGGGTTCATCTTGTACCCTGACATAGTGCTGTAAGGAGATCTCCTGCAACAAATTCAGAAGAGACATCAATGGCCGAATTAACGTTTGCAGAACGTCATCTTCAAATAAACCAATCTTATATTCATTAGCTCCCACATGAAGGCTGCTCACATTGACTTTAAGTTGTTCCTTTGCTACCAGTGGCTCAATCACCATGGCAAAACGTAATGGTGATAAGGGACACCCCTGTCATGTTCCCCAGCCCAAGACAAACTCCGCCAAATATACTCTATTCATTCACACCCATGCCCATGGGTTTACATATAAAGCATGTATCTAGCCAATAAAGTGCTACCCTAAGCCAATTCGCTTGAGGACCTGTGTCATAAACCCCTATTCCACCCTATCAAATGCTTTTTCTGCATCCACTGCCACCAGCATTGTATCTTTCTCTCCCATCCAGGCCTTCCAAATCAAGTTCAGCACTTTATAGACTTTGTCCTTGGCCTGCCTACCAGGAATAAATCCTGCCTGGTCCTCCTTCACTACTTTCCCTCTTACCTTTTGAAGGTGAGTAGCCAAGATCTTCTCCAGGATTTCAGCATCCAAATTAATCAGGGAAATTGGTCTGTATGACCCACAAGCTGTGAGATCTTTCCCTGGCTTCAAGAGTACCATAGTCCCTGCACTATACATGGGCTTGGGCAACTTCACACCCACCAGCACCTCATTAAACACAGCCAACATTTAGTCCACCAGAAAGTTCTGATATTTTTGATAGAAAGGTGCAGTAAAGCCATCTAGACCTGCAGCATTTCCCAGCTTCATACTGGTGCTTGCCACCCTTATCTCTGCTGCTGAAATAGGTTCTTCCAGTTTGACAACATCCTGGGTCCCTAACCCCTTTATAGGGCAATCCAGCAGATACACTTGGAGCTGCTCTTCAGATACCTGTTGCTCACTTGTGTACAGCTTATGTTAGAACTGGCAGAGTACTTTCTGTATATCCCCTTGCTTATGCTGGACCACTCCACTGTTATCATGAATCTTAACAACTTGCTGTTGCTTCAGTTGTGCCTTTAATTTTGACCCTAGCAAGCGTCCACCTTGTTTCCCCTCTTGAACCAGTACTGATTCACCCTGTCCATTTTAAAGCCTATATTCCTAATTCAGCAGTATCAGGAGCTGACGTTGGACTTCTTTAATCCTTACGAATATGTCCTCTCCCCCCTCTCCCCTCTCTCCCACCGTACCCCCATCCCTCAGCATTCTTTTCTTTTGCTGGTGTTCCTTCTTCTGGTATGCCCCCTCTGAAATTAATGTCTCTCTTACCACAGCCTTAAATCCATCCCAACTCACCTCTGCCCCCACTTCATCTTCGTTCCAATAGGAGCATGATCCAACCATGACACCTCCCCAATTTCCGCCCTGGTTAGAAGCGCTGCCCAGGTGCAGTCTATCCAACTCATGTCTATCCTTCTAAAACTTTGGTGTGGATGTGCGAAAAACGTGCATGCCCTCTGCTGCCCCTCCCATACCCACCAGCTATCAACCAGAGAAAGGGTGTCCATTAACATGGCCAGCTTCCTTCGGTGGCCCCTACCCCCCATACTCTGCCCCTTTGAGTTGTCTAGCTGGGGTCCTCTAGTCAGATTGAAATCCCCCCCCTAAAGTCAGAGGAGCTGTGGAAAAGAATTTCACCTCTTCCTGCACTTCTTCGTAGAACCCGCCTTGCACTGTGTTAGGTGCATAAATGTTTGCCAGCATCACTTTCACACCATCCAATATAACCTCCAGCAATAAATACCTCCCTTCAGCATCCCGATGCTCCTTTTTCACCTCAACATTATGTTACCGGGCAAACAGAATCCCCACCCTGCCCTTCTTATGTTGAACATTTTTTGATGACAATATGACCGTCGGGTACTGCTTGCCCTGTAGCATTAATGTTAGACCCCTTTTCAAATGGGTTTCCCAGAGAAAAAACACATTTGCCCTCCTACATGTCACTTCATGAAGGGCAAGACTCCATTTCTGCCAGGACTCTAATCCTTTCACATTCAGAGACACAAACTGACATTCCTGAAAATGGTTAATTCTCCCCCCCCCCCCCCATCAACACCATATAACCCTCTACCCCTTTTCTGGCAGTCCCCTCCCTCCCGTGCCCTTCCTCGCTCACCACCTCCCTCACTCCCATCCCTCTCCCTCCTGTCTTCTCTTGACTCATGGAGTAGTGACCCCCCAATCTGATCCCACCCACGTTCTATTGTCACCCATACCCCCCTTCAATCCATCCTCCTCACCCCTTTCCAAACCTACAGGGCTGTCCCCCTGTCTCCCCTTCACTCCTCGACTAGTACCCATGCCCACCCTTACCAAACTCGCTTTACACACCTGCAGTACACCCTTCCATTCCTTCCCCCCACGAGTATCATCCTCCATAACAGTAGAGAGACAGCAACATAACCATAGTCTATAAGAGAAATGTCCAAACTGTCTCTTCAAGTACTATCGCCCACCACCTCATCTTGCAAGTCCACCTAGGCCAAAGACTGCCACTCAGGTGACTTTCACAGACTTTGCTCCCTGCTGCTGCTTTTTGTCCACTGCTAAAACCACTTTTCCCCATCTCTGGTGCTTGAGCGGTACATCCTCTGCACTGGATTCCTCCAGTCGGATGCTCTCAATCCCTATTAGTTCCTGCACAGCCTCCGCCAGAGAGATGGCCTTTTACAGTGAAGGCTATCTCCACCAGATACTGCCATCTAGAGCAGCACTGTTGCTGCTGCAGTTTAAGTGTTATGGGCCTTAAAGCCCTTCTTCTAGCCATAGTGAACATAAGAACATAAGATATGCCATACTGGGTCAGACCAAGGTCCATCAAGCCCAGTATCCTGTTTCCAACAGTGGCCAATCTAGGTCATACGTACAGTACCTACCTAGTGACCACAAAGATCATGTAAACCATAATTTGGCGTCCACGCAAGTCCTTTTTCTGGGCTATGCGCTCTTTCAATGTGTAATCATGCAGGCAAATTATGATGTCCCTTGGCCGTTGCTGATTAGGGGGCCCGAAAGCCCTATGTGCCTGATCAATTTTCATATCTGTAGCCTCAGCCCCCTCCTCGCCGAGTTGCAGGATCTCCCGACAAATAGTGCATGCCACATGTTCTACTTCAGCAAACTCTGGTCCTTCTGGAACACCCCGGATTCTAATTGCTCCAGCGCATGCAATTTTCAATATCCTCTAATTTCAAGGCTAGTTCTTCTTTCTCATGCACTATTTCAGGCACTTGCCTTCACAGCCCGTCAATTCCTACATACTCTCAGTGCATTCTTCGCAATCTTCCACCTGCAGGCCCTATTCAGTCATCTCGGCCTGTAGTTCCTTCACCAGGCTGATGCTATCAGCTCTAACTTCCCGCAGCTCCTTTTTGAGCTCTGCAAACCTGCTCCATAATTCTGCCTTTGTTGAGGGAACCTCAGCGCTGCCCTTTGGTTCCACATCACTCTCAGAGCTCTCAGCCACATTACTGCCTTCACCTTCCTGTGTCGCCATTTTGGCAGGCACATGCTGCTCTGCCTTCCCCGGCTGGTAAGCGAACTCACGGAGATCTGCGGTTTTCCAATGTGTGGACATCCCAAACGTCTCTACACTTTCCAGTGACTAATCGCCGTTCACTTCATGGCAGATCTCACTCCCAGAGGGTAATTATTGCATCAAAATGTGGGAAAAATGGCAGAGCTCACAACTCAGCCGCCTATCTTCTTGGCTGACGCCATTTCCTCTGGGATTGTTTTATTGTAAACGGCCTTGCCATACCATGAAGGATGACATATCAATTTTTAATAAACCTAAACATAGATAAAGATAGTACATTTTATAATTATAAACCAGCCGGGGAAGGCGGAGCAGCATGCGCCTGCCAAAATTTTTACAAATTGTTTAAGCATATTTGGTAAGAAGATGAAATTGCACAACTACCTTAATGCACTATTATCAATATTCGGACTGATATTCAAACCGTATTGGTCAGTGTTTTCTATAACTGTCTGCTGCCTTGGGCAATTCATACAGAAGCCGGCATCGGGGCTGCGAACGGGAGCTCCGCCTCATCCCCTGCATCTGCCAATCACACCAAGGCAGCAACGGACTTCACAACTGCCATTATATCGGCGGGCCCACGCCTAGTGGCCACGCCAAAGGGCCCTTTGGCATGACCCTTAGGCGTAGAAACGTGCAGGACCAGGAAACGTCCGATCTATGTTGGCTCTGTTTGTTGATATGCTTTGTGTAGCTAAATGTAATGTAAGGTATGTGCTATATTTCCCTATGATTGCTTTGATGTATTGTTAATGTAATACATGTTTCCCTTACCTTTGTGTAACTTGTGCTGTATTGACCGCTTTGATTGAAGGAAAAAGCGGGATACAAAACTTGTTAAATAAATAAAATAAAATAAATAAATACTGGATAGTCAGGTCCATAGCCAGATAGCAACTGCTGCTGAATATCCAGTTTCAGTGGTAACCACTGCTGGCTATCGACAGAGCAGCAATATTCAGCTACTGTCTAGATAACCAATTGCATAAAGTTAGGCCTGCTATTTTGGTGACCTAATAATATGTAGTTTGCTATCCGGCTAAAGGACTGAATATTGCACCTAAACCATATAATGCTGGGAACTGCCCTCACTCTGTTCAAGGACCTTCCCAGCATTATCTAAGTGGTACTGTGGCGATTAGAGGACACAGCACCATCGAGAGAGTGTCACTGAATACTGGGCTCTTTGGGGTTAATCTGGGTAGCTGCTCCTGCTAACTGATAAACCCTTTTGGATTTTAAGCCCATTATAAACCCAGGATATTTATTTGTCTCCCTGTCTAAAAAAGGATATAGCAGCATTAAAAAAAAGTAAAGAGAAGGCAGCTATGTTAACTATCTCTTATATCTGAACAAATAGGGGTTACCTACACGGAGCGGTGGGTACACCCCTAAACAAAGGCATGGGGAGAGGTGACCTGCACGGAGCGGCAGGTGCATCTACTCTTGCTGCCTTGCTGGGCAGACTAGATGGACTATACTGGTGTTTATCTGCCATTATATACTATGTTACTACTATTACTGATCATGTTTATAATGCTACAAGCTGTACGCGGAGCTTAACAGATACATGTAAAAGATGATCCCCCAGCTGAATTAATATTTATCATATGGAAATAACTAGAGCAGGTAGAACATTTGATGTGAAAGGAGACTGAGGGACTTATGCATTAAAATGGATGGTAAAATAACTTTAGCACTGTATACTAACACAGCACTTAACAAGCAATGCACTACAGGGGATGTTTGCTAAAGAGTGGTACTGTAAGTGTTTGCACTTATTGTATGTTAGAAGCAAATAATAATGTGTAGTAAGTGTAAAAGCTGTGTGCTAACTATCAGGGATGTGTTCAACAAATGTGCATGCAATTAGCTCACAGGGCACACTCTTACCACATGGGCTTAAGTTTAATAAATCGGCATGGGGTAGATGGACCTGCACTATCTGTCAAAAGAAAAATGAATCCCAGTTGAGATCATATAACCTCTCTGATCAAAAAACCAATTGTAATCAAATACCCCTCCCCCCCTGGTTCCCCTAGCTGGATCTCATCTCAACCAACCAAATGACTCTGCTGATGACATCCCACTCCTGATCAAACCCCACCCTGCAATGACACCAACCCCTGATGACAACCCCTCTCAGGTCAAACCCTGACCCTCCCTACATAACCCCTTATCCTCACCCAGAGTTATCCCTGATAGTCTAGTGGACAGGACAAATGCTCCTGTCCTGTTGTCATCTGAGTTAAAAATGGGGCTCTGATCTCTGGTGGTAATCTTGCAGTACTACCTCTAGGAGTCACTGCCAAATAAAGCAGTGTCACGTGCACCTGCATACTAGGTATCAGCACTGGCCATACCCTATCTTCACCCATAGCCCACCCTGGTACTACCTCAACCCACATTAAGCAGTTGAGTGTGGGAATGTAGCATGTGGCTATTTTCAGCACATGGCAACCATTACAAAGGCCCGTGCCAACAATGCATGCTAAAACCTGTACTAACTGTTTCACACCCGTTAGTTAACACCCCCTTAAATTGTTTTAGTATAATCACTAAAATGTCTCAATATCAGGTGTATTTAGCATCCATGCCAACACAGAATCGAACAAATCCACATGTTAATTTTGCTAATGCATTAAAAGAGCCTGCTCAGCTCACGTTTACTCATGGTAATTTTTACTATATAAAAATAACTCTTGTGCATAGCACTGGTTGTTAGGGATGGGTCTTCATTCAAAATGAAACAGATTTCAAAGATATTTCCTGTTTTGTTTCCAAAGAAAGGACATCCCTAATGAAAATTGCCCTGATAATGAACATTTGCTTCTACAGTTTTTCATGCAAAGAAATTAAATGGGACAGGGCGGTGTTATACTGACATTGCTCCAGTCATGAGTCTAATGGCAAGCACTGCCAAATTAGAGAAGGATTTTTATTGCCTTTTCAACTATCTTAAAAAAGTAAAACTAACAATGTGTTCACTTAGGATTTGCCTTGGCATTTGTCGCCTATCCAGAAGCTTTGACCAAGCTGCCAGTTCCTCCTCTTTGGTCCATTCTGTTCTTCTTCATGCTGCTGACTTTGGGTCTGGATTCACAGTTTGCATTGATAGGTAAGTAGCATAATTTTCCTTTCTAAAGCAATCAGCCAGAAAAAATACATTTTATATCTGCAAAGTAGGGATGTGAACACATTTTTAAAAAATTGGTTCATTTTTAGATATTTTGAACTTTTTCATGGCCTTGAGGCTTTTTTTCAGTTTGGATCACACAGTCATTTTAATAAAACATTTTATTTTCTATTAGAATGTTTAGAACATTTTTCTATAACACCAGCAAATCAATTGTATGGGCATTAACTTGTAGGCTAATGGGTGTTGCATTGATTTTGCAGGCACTAAGGGACCTGCTAACTAAAGGTTAACATGCTGTAACAAATGTCATCGCACATTAAGCGCCACCGTGGCCATAGAAAGAAGATGGGCCACAACGACGCTTAGCGTGTGGTAACATCAGTAATCGTACATTAATCTTTGGTAAATTTTCCCCTAAATTTTTAAAATGTAAATGCTAAGTTTCTACAACAAACTCCACAAATACAAAAATAATCACACAAAGAGGTGTCAACACATTCGCATTTTTAAAAAAGACCTCAAAGAGGCACCAAATATCAGACGGTTAGCGCTCTTTCTGCTTGAGCTCAAACTATTCAACATTTTATTATTTATCTCACAGGCTAAAGATCTTTTTTGTTTATAATGTATCCTCAGCACTCAATTCATATGAATTATCACCAAATTTCTTACATATACTTTGTATATCCAATCAAAATAAATTCATCAGTATACAAAAGCACAATAACAATGTTATTTAGGGCTTCAAAAGCACAAGGAAAGAGTGTTACCTATCTTCCTTGGATTCCCAGTCATCATAATATTCTTCGACATTCACACCCTCCCGGCAGAAATCCGAGCTATCTCCAATCTCCCGTTATTCCGAAAAGCCCTCAAACACCATTTGTTCCTTCTACACTACCCGGAGAATAACCCTGGAAAACACACAACCATTACTTTACCCTCCTACCTAGCCCGACCCATTGACCAGCCTCCCTTAGAGAATGGATAATCTCCTTCCACCCCTCTCTCCCTTACCCATGAGCCTATACATCTGCTTAAGATCCTCTTATGTCCTGTAAGAATATACATAATTTGTATATAGTTTTCTGGTTCATCCAAGTTTACTCTCCCTGTTCAATGTAAACTCAATGTGACCTGCTGCATTGCTGTATGTTTTTGTTCAACTGTAAACCGCACTGATTATAATAGCGCGGCATATAAGAGATGTAAATAAAAATAAATAAATAAATAAAATATCACCAACTCCTCCATCCACCTTCTTAATCAGTCCAACATCAACATTTCAGCCTAAAATGCTTGCTTAAGGGGCATAATGATGCAAACATCGTGAACACTAGACAAGCTGTTAATACACTATAGAATGTTTTCTGATGAAATGTTGAGTGGGTTGAGCTCCAGTGGAAAGAGCACTAAACGACCGTTGTCTCCTTGAGGCCTTTCTTTCACTGTGAAAATGTTAATCCCTTTTTGCCTGGCTATTTTCCTAAAGTTTTTAAGACGTGGTAACAAATTGCATGCATATCCCTACTAGCAAGATAAAATCTACCCTGAGAGGCAAGATATGGGTGGTTAGAGTTCTTGGTTGTTGGATGAAGTATGAGAAACTGAATGCTTCTTTACGCAGGATAGGAAGAAGATGACAATACTTTACTTGAATAAGACAAGCAGTGTGGACTAGAATAAAAGAACTGTGTAGACTGAACAGAATGGACGAGTCAGTTATCTTTTCCCACCCATCACACCCTACTACTACTACTACTGAGCATTTGTAAAGCGCTACCAGTCATTCGCAGCGCTGTACAGACATGTAAGAGACAGTCCCTGCCCATCAGAGCGTACAATCTAGTCAAGACAAAACACAAGACGACACAGAAGGTGTAGGCTGGGATAGAACTAGGGGAAAGGAGGGGAAAGAAAAGGAGATCAGGTGAGTCAAGATCCAAAAGCAGCAGCGAAGAGGTGAGCTTTCAACTTGGATTTGAAGAGGGTTACAGAGGGTGCCTGGCGTACCGACACAGGTAGTTTGTTCCAGGAGTAAGGTGCAGCAAGGTGAAAGGAGCGAAGTCTGGAGTTAGCAGTAGAAGAGAAGGGCACAGATAGAAGCAGTTTGCTAGAAGAGCGGAGTTCCCGAGGGGGGTTGTAAGGAGAGATAAGAGAAGAAAGCTACATATCATATACTGTGTTATTATATATAAATATATTTGTTTTTCACAGAAACAGTTACAACCGCTATACAAGATGCCTTTCCAAAAACAATGGAAAAAATGAGATTCCCTATCACTGTTGGTTGCTGCATATTCTTATTTCTTCTTGGTCTCGTCTGTGTCACTCAGGTACTTTATCAGCTCTTCACTGACAATGAGATTACGATGGTGTAATGTGAGGTCATCTGTGAAAACAGCCTGTACAATGCTAAGTATGGACCAGAAAATATCAGAAGAGGTTCTCCATAGCTAAATGTCAAAACACATCTCTGTCACTGAAAAGGGACCCGCAGAATGAGAGCATTCAGCAGTGCAAACAGCCCTAATACATGCCCAAAGGCACCATCATCGCTCTTTATAAATGTGTACATTTCTAGAGACCAATGATGATGCTTCTGGGCATGTATTAGTGCTGTTTGCACTGCTGAATGCTCTCATTCTGAGGGTCCCTTATCAGTGACAGAGATGTGTTTTGACATTTAGCTATAGAGAACCTCTTCTGTTTAATTCTGTCCGATCACACTGGCACCTGGCAATGCTGCGGTCATCCTTACAGTCCAGGTACTGACCAGGCATTCATATCCTCCCAAATTTGCGGATGAGCACACCAGATGCTTCTATGCAACACTCAAACCCACACACACACACTCTCACTCTCACTTGCAGTCACAAATAACATACCTCTGCCAAAACCATGCCCTGCACCTATAAACAACTGTTGTGAAGACATAATGGAATGGCATCTCAGGACACCGCATGCATTTCTCAGCCAGACATGATTCTGCTCTATACTACTAACTGACATACCATCCCTACATCTACATTCCCATTTTTCCGAACACTGGAGTTGTTTGGGAAGCTGAGAATAGCCCCTTTGGCACAAGCAGCAAATGTCAGCATTGCCAGAATAAACTATTGTAGTGGTTTATATTTCTGTAGGGGTGTTTTTTATTGCTCCCTAACCTTACAAAAGTCCCTCACCTGTGCATTCTATTCTTTACAACTGTATCTTGTGCCGTCCCAGACAGCAGACACACCAGTTCACTACAGATGTGACACAGCCATTCATCAATATTGGACGCATTGAAGATCAGGGCAGAAATTTGTCTAAGTCCTGGCCTTATTTCACGTTGCTGCTGGTATAACATAGATGTCCGTGGGAAACACTCAGGATATACATGGGTCTTTTCCTGAATATGCTTTATATATCTCAGTGGCTGACCATGCTCCTGTTCCGCTCCTTCTGGGTGTGTTCTGAGATTCCCGTGCTAGCGCCGTGAACATGCATGTCAGCAGTGTTTCAGAACAAGGCTGGAGATGTTTTTGGCATACAAACCCCGTATTCATGTTCTGGAATGATCCCCATAACATACAGCAAATGCATACATTTGCCTGAACTGTGGAGACATTCCTGGAAGAGGGCTTAGAGCAGGGGTCTCAAACTCAAATTGCTTTGAGGGCCAAATGAGGACTTGTAAAGTAACCCGGGGGCCGCATAAGACGCGGGGCCTCATTTGCATAAGGGGCCTCATTTGCATAAATATTTGCATAATGTTACCATACACTAACTTTTAGTAAACATGCCTCTTTAATGAGTATGGATAAAGAAAGACTAAAAGATTTAGAAACAAGAAGACAATAATTAAACTGGGAACCCCAAAAGCCAAACTTGGAATGTACAACAACACTGTAGAAATAAAACTATAAATTAATTTCCTCTTGTACTAAACAAAGCGCAAACATTAATGATGCACATTTCCCAGAGCTGACATATTCCAGTTAATAAATTCAAAATAAAGAGATATTTTTCTACCTTTTGTGCATTTTTTTCAGTTGCAATTGTTCCAGCCACTTTCTTCTGGTTTCTTCATGTCTTCTGCTAACTCTCCATCGTCTGCTTCCATTTGCCCTTTCTTCTCTCCTAGTTTTTTTTCCATTCTCTCTCTACATCTGCTTTAACATACTAATCTTTCTCCTTTTTCTCTTTCCTCATTCCTATTTCATCCACTCAAATTTTACCCCTCCATCCTCAATCCCCACTTACTCTCACAATACCTGGCCAATTGTAGATTTGTCTTCTCTCCCAGACAAAATATTTTTCCCCTCTCCATTTCACTTTCCCAGCTCCATCCCATTCTAATCCTCCCCCAACATCAGCTCCCTTCTAGTTCCAGCCCCACCCAGCATCCGCTCCCTTCTAGTCCCTGCATCAGTCCATTTCCAGTCCTATCCTAGCCTCACCATCAGCCCATTTCCAATCCTAGCCCCCCATCAGCCCATTTCCAATCCTAGCTCCCTCCCCTCACAGCCCATTTCCATTCCAAGCCCCCCTCCCCATCAGCCATTTGCAGTTCAAGCCCCCTTCCACTCAGCCCATTTCCAGTCCTAGCCACCCCCCCAGCACATTACCAGTCCTAGACCCCCCATCGCCCATTACCCGTCATAACCCCCCCTGCCAATAGCCCACTTCCAGCCCTAACCCCCCTTACCCCATTTCAGTCAGCCCCTCCATAGCTCATTACCAGTCCTAACTCCCCCCATCAGCCCACCTCCAGTCCTTCCTAACCCCCACCTGCCCATTTCCAGTCCTAGCCCCCACCATAGCCCATTTCCAGTCATAACCCCCCCCTGCCAATAGCCCATTTCCAGTCCTACACCCCCCCTGCCAATAGCCCATTTCCAGTCATAACCCCCCCCTGCCAATAGCCCATTTCCAGTCATAACCCCCCCTGCCAATAGCCCATTTCCAGTCATAACCCCCCCCCCCCGCCAATAGCCCATTTCCAGTCATACCCCCCCTGCCAATAGCCCATTTCCAGTCATACCCCCCCCCCAGGTAAATAAAAAAAACAACCTGGCTTCTGCTGCAGCAGAAAATCAGCTGTCCCGCGGCCCCTTTCCCTCTGCGCGAGAGCCCTGAGTGTGCTTCCTCTGCGGCATGCTTTTTAAGCCGCGAAGAGAGTATTTCCCTCTCGCGCAGCTTAAGCCTATTCACTTTTCAAGCCTCGCGAGAGGGAAATACTCCCTTCGCGGCTTGAAAAGCACGCCGCAGAGGAAGCACATTCAGGGCTCTCGCGCAGAGGGGAACGGGCCGCAGGACAGAGCAGCAGAAGCCAGTTTTTTATTTTTTTTAAATTGACCGTCGATTCTGCCGTTGCCACGGCGGCAACGGCAGCAGCAGAAGCCGTCGTGGGCCGCACAACCTTCTCCCGCGGGCCGCGTGTTTGAGACCCCTGGCTTAGAGAGACGTTTGCATTTATAGGCATACTTTTGAAAATACCCATGCAGATGTGTAAAGTAAACCTGAACATTTGTGCATGGTAAAGTGCAGGTGTAAATATAAATGCATAAATTACCAGGAATAATTTTTAAAATGAAAGAAGAAGCTTGAGTTTATTTTCAAGGTTCTCTGGCACCTGCAGAGCAAATAGTATGTGTGCACTTTTACGGGTCTGCTCAGTTTTAAAATGGTTCATTTAGAGGGTAAATATTATAAAGGTATTTTGGTGCATAGTGTATATGTGGTCATATACACATGAATGCCTCTAATAAAATTACCCCACACATCATGTGCATGCGATGACTACTTAAGAATGTTCATACTTTTACCAATAGGCATGCTCTGGGGCACAGTTTGGCTGGAGTCGAGGCAGAGTTGAGATTTACATGCGTCTTTTATAAAATACGCATCATTGCATGGACTGTGTGCACATTTATTTGTGTAAATGTATGCAGTTTCGTTTTACCAATGCTTTCTGTATGATTGTGTGCTAATATTTTATAAAGACACATAGATGCCTATGTCTCTTTATAAACAAGCATCTCTTTGTCCTTCACAGAGCTGCTTGACTGATGACCGAACAAATTTTAGGTCAACTATCCAGAGGGTCGCCAGGAGTTGACACTGACTCAATGGCATTTAACAACAACAACAACAACCCTCTTAATGAACTCCTCCTTTAGAGCTGTTAATGGCAAGAATCACAGTTAGTGCACTCTACTGACACGTGCGCTGTCACGTGCTGTCAATATCCACACTCCACACCTAAATCTACCCTGCCACTGCCCCATCCCACATTAAGCGGTTAGCATGGGACTTTTATCGTACTGCCCTATGCCAATCAGTATAGCACAATTAGTATAGGGTAAACCCTACGCTAACCAATAGCGCACTTTAGAAAACATGCCCCATAATTATTTGCTGCTTAAGCATCAGAACATCTTCACATTTCATCTAATGGAATTGATGACTATTTTGAGTATTAAGATGCTAGAAATTTACCTCATACTACATTGAATCTATGATTTCTTCTAAAGGCAGGAATATATTGGGTCAATCTGATTGATTATTACTGCAGTGGATGGGCGTTACTGATTGCAGCAATACTCGAGGTTATAGGAATCTGTTGGATTTATGGTAAGTTTTCGATAATATTAGTGTCATGAAAGTATTTGTGCCAGTCAAGGAAGTACTTGTCTTACTATCATCTGAACGAGATGATAAATAAAACTGATAGCTTGAAACAGAGAAACACACAATGCTGATAGGCTGTCCAGTTATGTGCTGTCCTTATATGTACTAATAGTACAATCAAACCTTTGAAACTATGCAGTAACTGCTACTGGGGCTGGCTCTCCACTAACTATCTCTTTTGGGTCACTTTTTCCTTAGCCCCTTCTTTTTCTAACTCTAATCGCTCCAGCTATGAATTCATCCAGGAGTATCAATTGAATATTTATTTATTTAACATCTTTTATATACCGCACTATTTGTTATCAGTGCAGTTTACATTCAACAAAGGTTGCTCAATTCAGTCGAGACTGATTTGTGCTTACATTGTAACGGGATAAAATATGTTTTATGACAATTAAAATGAAGGCAGTGTGCATGCATAATTCACCCTACAGACACCCCATCATTTTTTAATGTTAGGGAGGGCAATTTACAAAGTGATTTATGTGCATTTTACCCATGGTAATTGACTGTCTGAAAACTGCCCTTCCTCAAAGCAGCTAAAAGTCTGTGCAGTGTCCTACAAGGAGCATCAATTTAGCTACACTAAGAGGAAGCATTCCTGCTAGTATTTTTAGATCAGGGAAGGAAAAGTGCATGAGTAAATTGTATTTTCAAATCTATTGTTTCGACTGGTTCTGGGCATAAGAGACTGCTACCCTTTATTAAGGTAGAGTTCCGAAACCCACTGCTTATCCCTGGGAATCTATGCACTTTTTGAAATCCTGCCAAGTATTTGTGGCCTGGATTGGCCACTGTTGGGAATAGGAAACTGTGATTGATGGACCATTGGTCTGACCTAGTATGGCAGTTCTTATGTTCCCTTGGAATTCTACCCACAGAAAAAGTAAGCATAACTGACTGCATGCATTTTGTTCCTATGTCAATTTTTAAATTAAAAGTATGCACATAATCTCCCTTTAAAAACTAGTGCAAAGTTCCTAGGTAAAAAAATCCCTGAAGACCTTGCAGCAATGTAGGCAGCTTGAAAAGTGCCCCTGTACACAGAATATTAAAAAGCCTTCTCAACTTGAAATGCACCACTGGTGGAATTTAATTTGTTTGTATCATAAATTTGAGTTGAATGATACTCAATATTTAAAGGTTTTACAGAATATGGAAAAGGCTGTATGCATTTGTTACTGCTCCCTATTGAACAATTCCTTTTAGTATGATGGGCGTGGCTTTGGACTATCTACTGTACTGGGTTGGGCTGGAGGGTTGTTATTTTTTGTAATTTTATAATGCTATATCGCTTTATTATTGAAAACACTAAATCAACACTTAAAAAAATAGGTAAAACGTCTAAAGGGATGAATCAAAGGAGTGGCCCCTTTGGGAGCTCAATATAAGCTGCTTACCATTATCCATAAAATTTTACACTCACATTCCCCTGCCTATTTGTCATCTTATTCCATACACTCCAACCCGGGTCCTTAGATCTATTCATGTGAATCGCATAAGAACATAAGAACATAAGATATGCCATACTGGGTCAGACCAAGGTCCATCAAGCCCAGCATTCTGTTTCCAACAGTGGCCAATCTAGGTCATACGTACCTAGCAGTTTCCCCAAGGGACACAGGTTCCACAATGCTTGTACTGGTTCAAGCATTGATATCCTGGGTCCCTTCTTAATAATGGTTTATGGACCTTTCCTCCAGGAACTTGTCCAAACCTTTTTTAAACCCAGCTACACTAACAGCCTTTACTACATCCTCCGGTAACAAATTCCAGAGTTTGATTACACGTTGAGTGAAAAAATATTTTCTTTTATTAGTCTTAAATAGTTTACCCTGTAGCTTCATTGCATGTCCCCTAGTCTTTCCATATTCTGATAAGGTAAACAATCGATCTACGTTTACCCGTTCCACTCCGTTCATTAATTTATGGACTTCTATCATATCTCCCCTCAGCCGTCTCTTCTCCAGGCTAAAGAGCCCCAACCTTTTTAGCCTTTCTTCATAGGAGTAGCCTTCATCTTCCCTCTCCCTCTCAGGCCCGCCTTGAAAATATGAGGCACTCTGCATTCTTCTTTCTAGGTCCTTGCATCTGGAATCCTCTCCCGATGCTGTAGATCTCTGCCTTGAATCTTCCTATTCCAAATTTAAAGCATCTCTTAAAACCAATTTATTTCAACTTGCCTTTGGCCCTCCAACATGTCTCAAGATGCCTAAAATCAGGTTTTTTTCTATCTACACATGGTTTATGATCTAAACCTTTTAGGATTCTGCTCCCCCACCCCTTTTTCTACCCAGACCCTTTAGTTTTTGTCTATCTATCTTGTCCTATCAATTTTATGGTGTTCTTTTTTCCTTTATTTGATTGTTTTTATTATATACTGCCCTGATGTAGTGAAGGGCGGTATATCAAGCTTTTAATAAACCATAACTGGGATAGTATGGGAAGGACCTTGCTTAAACTGGGTTGTAGGGTACTAGGGATGGCTGAGTTATTTTGTAGGATTGATGTTTTATGCTTTTATTTGTTTTATTATGCTGCAATATTCTATGTTTTTTTGTTTTTTTTTTAAATTCTTTATTTTCGTTTTATAACAACAAAGGAAAAGGAAGACATACAGCTAAAAGACAGATACATAAAGTGTAATACATACACCAAAGTAAACCCCTGCCACCCCCCTCCCCCCTGCTTCTTCTCTAGAAAACTAATCATTCCCGAAGCGGGCGTGTACTTACATTATTGTGTTACAAAACCTAACGGTGATCTGAAACATGATGAGTGCACATTATACAGGCATGTTGGAGCAATGAGCAGATTGTACATAATCATTAAGCATCTGCCATTTTCCTAACCAATATGGCAACCCCACATTTCTTAGAAACGGCTGGGGAATAGGCGGCCACCATGTAAGGTTTAATATTGAGTTTAAGAGTTTCCTTCGAATTTAAATGCGTTTCTTGGAGAAAAATCAGATCCGCAGCTTCCTGACTTAGGTAGCTTAGGATTTTTATTCCGTTTTATCGGATTATTGATTCCTTTTACGTTCAATGAGAAAATCTTACATGGTGCCATCAATCAGTAATAGACATTTTAAGTGAGGGCGCTTGAAAACATACAACATAATCAGAATCTGTGCAACAATGACATAATCACCGAGTATTCTGGCTAATACACCCCATATTGAAAAGTATGTACCAAAGTATCTTAGAGAAGAAGCAAAACCCCCAAAGAATATGGCGACCATATGTCTGCGGGAGGAGGCCCTAGAGAGGAAATAGAAAGACATGAAAAAAAAAAGGAAAAGAAACACCAGAGTCCATAATTAACACTGTCTCTGATACTCATCGAGGCTACTGTGGGTAGATGGAGTCGGGTCACAGATATCATCAAAAGTAAGGCAACAAACCGCCCTCGCCAGACTCTTTGCTGGGCTGCGGCAGATCCAATATGGCAGGTACAGCGGATATGAGAATACTTGCAGGAATATTCTGGAAGTCAGCGCATCAAGTCAGCTTCTTTGGAATCCAAAAACTCCGCTAGTAGATCAGGGTCCTCAAATGTTCTTGTCTGATTGTGAAGCGTGACTCGGAGCTTGGCCGGGTACAGCAGGCCATAGCGTGCTTGTAGTTGTTGAAGCCTCGGCCGGAATTCCAGAAAGCGCTTTCGGCGGTCGACCGTGGGTTTAGCCAAGTCGGGATAGAAGGAGATCTTGTGGCTCTCAAACTCCATATTGGCCTGTGCCCGAGAGGCATTTAGAATTTGCTCAACGTGTTGATATCTCAAAAGTCGAAAAATGATAGGCCGCGGGGTCTTCCTGTTGAGCGTTATGCTTGTGGGTACACGATGAGCGCGATCGATCTCCAAATCTTTGGTAAAGGTGATTTGGAGCAGGGAAGGGAGGATTTTGCATAAAAACTCTTTCATGTCTCCCGATTCCGCTCCCTCCGGTATGCCCACGAGTCGTATGTTGTTGCGGCGCGCTCTATTATTGCCATCTTCCACTTCTTTCTGCAAGGCCCGCACCTGACGTTCAACTTTGTCGAGTTTGGACAACCGGGCCGCATGGGAGTCCAATATGCTCTCCATTTTGTCCTGACGCGAAGAAAGCCCTTCTAGCTTGCTTTGCAGCACACCAAAATCTTCCCGCAGCGCTCGGAGTGCTTCACCGTTTGACTGCACGAGGTTTTTGACCCCTCTAATCTCTGCGAGGATTTCCTGCTGCATTTCGGGGCCCTCGCGCAAGGCCAGCCCCTTCTGCGGGGACGGAGGTTCAGTTTTGGAACGTTTGCCGTGAGAAGCCGCTGGAGATCCAAATTCCAGGCGCGTGGGTTTGGTCCCCGCCATCTCACCAATGTGCCCCGGCAAAATCAGAGTAGAAGTTCCAAGTAAGTACGGTGTTAATTCAGGATTCTGAGCAGGCCTCTCGGGAGCCTCAGCGTTATGCGACCATCCCGCTGGACATCAGGCTCCGCCCCCCCTATGTTTTTTTTTAATATTATGCTTTGTATTTAATATACAAACCAATACAATTTGTGTGAAAATGTGATTTTTTTAAGGGTGTAATATAACCTTCCACTCCCATAGTGAGGGTAAGGAAGGCAATAAGTATGTATTAGAAGTGTTTTATTTGTTATTGTACATAGTATAGTACTGTTATATTTTATGGCTTTTATGATGTAAACAGTTTGAGCCTCCTGTTAGGAGATAAAGGTAGGATATAAGAACAAAATAAAAGAATAGAACAGAATTTACTAAGTTTATTCCCCATAGGCACAGAATGGCAGAAAAGCCTTAGTACAAAGCTTTCCAACCCTGTCCTGATGACCCCACAGTCAATTAGGTTTTTAGGTCACTCCGAATGAATATACAAGAGGTAAGTCTGCATTCATTGGATTTTCAATGCATGCAAATTAATCTTATACATATTCATTGTGGATATCCTAATAAACAAATTGACTGTGAAGTCAACAGGAAAAGCATGGGAAGTTCTGCCTTAGTAATTTATCCCAAAGGTTTGAATGTAGAAGACTGTAATTTAGTTGCTAAGTTAGACAAAGCGATGGGACCGGATGGGATACACCCGAGAATACTGAGAGAACTTGGGGACGTTCTAGCAGCTCCACCGACTGACCCTTTTCAATGCCTCTTTGGAGTCGGGAGTGGTGCCGGAAGACTGGAGAGAGGCACATGTGGTCCTTTTACACAAAAGCAGACGTAAAGATGTGGTTGAAAACTACAGGCCGGTTAGTTTAATCTCGGTGGTGAGTAAATTATTGGAAGGGCTGCTGAAAGAGAAAATATTGAAGTTTCTGGAGTCCAGCAGGTTACTGGATCCGAGGCAGCATGGATTCACCAGAGGCAGGTCTTGTCAGGCAAATCTGATTGATTTCTTCAACTGGGTAACCAGGGAGTTGGACCGAGAGAGTGCCCTAGATGTGTATTTAGACTTCAGTAAAGCCTTTCACACCATTCCACACAGGCGACTTATAAACAAACTGAGCACCCTAGGGTTGGACTCTAAAGTTACTGCTTGGGTTACGAATTGGTTTAGTGGGAGGCGACAAAGGGTACAGGTAAATGGAGCTCAATCTGAGGAGAAGGAGGTTACCAGTGGAGTGCCACAAGGATCTGTCCTTGGTCCGATTATTTAACATCTTTGTTAGTGATATTGCGGAAGGGCTGTCAGGTAAGGTTTGCCTCTTTGCGGATGATAGCAAAATCTGCAATAGAGTAGACACCCAGGAAGGTGCAGATAACATGAGGAGGGATCTAGCAAAGCTTGAAGAATGGTCTAGAATTTTTGCAGCTGAGATTTAATATTAAAAAATGCAAGGTCGTGCATTTGGGCTGCAGTAATCCAAGGGCGTAATATACTATAGGGGGTGAAGAACTTCTGTCCACAAAAGAAGAGTGGGACATGGGCGTAATTGTGTCTGATAAGAACATAAGATATGCCATACTGGGTCAGACCAAGGTCCATCAAGCCCAGTATTCTGTTTTCAACAGTGGCCAATCTAGGTCATATGTACCTAGCAGTTTCCCCAAGGGACACAGGTTCCACAATGCTTGTATTGGTTCAAGCATTGATATCCTGGGTCCCTTCTTAATAATGGTTTATGGACCTTTCCTCCAGGAACTTGTCCAAACCATTTTTAAACCCAGCTACACTAACAGCCTTTACTACATCCTCCGATAACAAATTCCAGAGTTTGATTACACGTTGAGTGAAAAAATATTTTCTTTTATTAGTCTTAAATAGTTTACCCTGTAGCTTCATTGCATGTCCCCTAGTCTTTCTATATTCTGATAAGGTAAACAATCGATCTACGTTTACCCGTTCCACTCCGTTCATTAATTTATAGACTTCTATCATATCTCCCATCAGCCGTCTCTTTTCCAGGTTAAAGAGCCCTAACCTTTTTAGCCTTTCTTCATAGGAGTATCCTTCCATCCCCTTTACCATTTTGGTGGCTCTTCTCTGAACTTTTTTTAAAATCGCTATATCCTTTTTAAGATACGGCGACCAGAATTGCACACAATATTCAAGGTGCGGTCTCACTATGGAACGATATAGAGGCATTATAATATCTTTTGTTTTGTTTTCCATTCCTTTCCTTATCATACCTAGCATTCTATTTGCTCTCTTGGCCGCTGCTGCACACTGGGCCGAGGGTTTTAACATGGTATCCACAATGACGCCTAAATCTTTTTCCTGGGTGGTGGTTCCTAATGGGGAACCTTGCATCGTGTAACCATAGTTTGGGTTGTTCTTCCCTAGGTGCATAACCTTGCACTTGTCCACATTAAATTTCATCTGCCATTTTGATGCCCAGTCTTCCAATTTATCAATATCCTCTTGCAATTTTCCACAATCCTCTTGGGTTTTAACAACTTTAAATAGTTTTGTGTCATCTGCAAATTTGATAACCTCACTCGTTATTTCACTTTCCAGGTCATTTATAAATATGTCAAAAAGCAGCGGACCCAGCACAGATCCCTGGGGTACACCACAATTCACCTTTCTCCCTTTGGGAAAATTGGCCATTTAGCCCTACCCTCTGCTTTCTATCTTTTAACCAGTTCCTGATCCACAATACTACACTGCCTCCTATCCCATGTTTTGCCAAAAGTCTCTCATGAGGGACCTTGTCAAAGGCTTTCTGAAAGTCCAGATACACAATATCAACTGACTCACCTTTGTCCACCTGATTATTCACTCCTTCAAAAAAACATAACAGATTAGTAAGACAAGATCTTCCTTGTCTAAAGCCATGTTGGCTGTCTCCCATTAGGTCATGACTATTGTGATGAGGAAGTTCCATTCTCTACCTTAAAAACACAGGATTCACTGCATTCTAGTCCTGAAACTGACAGGCAGGCAGGCCATGTGAGCAGCTGTTGTCAGGGACGACAAAAACAAACTCAGCCACGAGGTTTGAAAACACGCTCAGCTGAGAAACATTCCCCAGTTCCTAATAGCTTGCACCTGGAAAGGGGAAGAGCTTATAGCCATTATAAGAGCTATGCAGGAAACACAGAGTTAGAACCGGCTAAACGAGGAGAACAGGCTGTCTTACCTGAACCAGCTGACATAGAGAAGGAAGGAGGAGTTTCAGACTCTGACCCAGGACGTGAGTCAGAGGCAGAACCAGGAAGAGTTCACTGCAGAAACTACCCAGAGTCCTACAGGAGGAAACAGCTAGTGAGGGCAGAGAACAGGTGTGAATGTTCTGCTGATTGCAAAACCTTTGGAGCTCAGAGGCAACATTCCAACCGGAGTGATTGGAAGCCTAAAGACAAACTGTATGTATCAGAAAGCTGTAGCCTGAAGAATGATTCTGGTGGGAAGCTAAAGTTTGTGGATAATAGAAATACCTACAGGGTTAATGCTGAGAAGCCTCATGTAGGAAATCCTAGGTGGGGGCAGGGCTTTAACACCCAGCCGAGGGATTTAAGCACAGAGCTGAACAGAGAGCATTTAACACCTCCAGAGAGAAAAAGGTATTTCCCCGAAGATGTGTGCATGTCTGAGGATGATATCCTAGAAGTTCCTAAGCCTCAAAGAAAACCCCGTAGGCTGAAACCTGGTGTTAGGAGGGGAGAAGAACATTATCTATCAAAGCCTGAAGACAGAACCAGTAAGCTCTCCAGGGGTAGAACCTCCTACAAGAAGTGGGATTATAAGAACCCTGAATGGTGGCTTCCCTCTCTCCCAGACACAAGAGAATACGATAGCTGTTATTCCAGCCATAGAGGGAGTGCTGCAGAGAGACACTGTGACGGCACATTACAGGGGAACTTGCAAAGGTATTTTGATAAAGAGAATCCTGAATGCATACAAGAGCCTATGATCATTGACACACTCAGTGAGTGTTCATTTACTGGTGACCCAATGGACTGCACATTGATTTTATCAGATAAAGTAACGTCTCTGTGTTAGTCAAGGCTGTGTAGTGTGTAAGGCAAACACTACAACTGAAGAATGCTGCTTTGCACATAGTGAAACTATGTGCTGAGTTTGAATGTTTAACTTTGACCATTTACTTTGAAGCAAAAAGAAATTGTTCTACTTTCCTTTATGTTTTGCCAGAAAGCATGGCTTATTTATTTTGAATATTGTGTTGTGTTATCTGAATAATTCCGACCCTGGGAGGGGAAATAAATCCTTTTGCCTTCAAGCACTCGTGTCGCGCAACTACTTCATTGCCATCAGACGCAGACCTGCTACCCCTAGGCGGCAGCCTGTCCACCTGGTGGTGACATAACCTGGCGTAGTCTTTCGGATTTTTTCAAGCAAAGAAAAAACACAGTACAAGAATACATAAAGGATAACTTGCTGAAAAGAAGAAAAAAAAAGTTCTTGCTGCCTGGACGGAGAAAAGAAAAATCGGAGCGGATTTTCCAAGTTCCTGACCTGGAAGGCAGTCAAGACACAGCTTTCTCAACACACGATCCTGCACCGTGCTAAGGTAATGGTAGGAAGGCACGGGGGTGACTAGGATCAGAGAAAGGGGGAGCTGTGGTGCTAAGAGAAGCAAGTAAAAGGGAAAAAAAAAAAAAAGAAACACATAGTCTGTGCCGCACTTGGTGGGCCCTGTCTTTCTTTTTCCTTTGGAGGTACGCGACGGAGTGACGGAATGGATCCACAGGAGATGAAAGACTGGATGGAGGCCCAATGGAAGGCCCAAGGAGAGCTGGCCAGACTGAGCCAAGAGAGGATGATAGCCGCGATGACCGAGCAGCAGCAGCCGCTGTTGGATTTGCTTGGGACTCTTATCCAGAGGACTGGTACAGCAGCAGAAGTTAATCCCGCAATGTCTAAGGCGGTAGGACTCAATGATTGCAGTGCTTTGACATTGGGACAGCTAAAATCATATGACAACTTTGATGATTTTACAGACGCTTTTGAACGTATCGCAGAGGCGGCTAAATGGCCGATTGATCAATGGGCTGTAAGGTTCGCTATGACCTTGTCAGGTGAAGCACTAGCGGCCTACAAAACTATGCCTGTCGGTCTTTCGTCTAGTTACCCGGAGGTAAAATCAGCCATAAGGGATAGGCTGGGTTTAACACCCATGCACTATAAAAGGCTCTTCAGAGAAGCTAGGCTTATGAATAGAGAAACGCCTAAGGCGTTATTACAAAGGTTAAGAGGCCTAGCGACCAAATGGCTTGCTCCAGAGAGGGCGACGGTAGAGTCATTGTTAGACACCGTCATCTTAGAGCAATATTTGGAGGCTATACCACCCGAAATAAAGGCTTTCATAATGTTACAGAAGTGTCATTCTACCCAAGACGCAGCAAACCTCACGGAGAATTATTTTGAGGCTGAATTAGCCAGCACCTCCGGAGGCAATGTTTTAAAAGTGGCCGGTCTTGATAGAATGTGTGGAGTAAGAAAGTCCTTTAAGGGAAATGTGTATGGTGAGAATGTATGTAAGGAAAAGATGTTTGGTAAAAATGTAGAGAAAAATATTTCTAGGAAATGTTTTAACTGTGGCCAGCCGGGACATTTATACAGGAAATGTAATGAGCGCACTGCTCTAGTGTCGGGAGCAGAGTTAGAAGCTTTGGCACTCCTAGATTCTGGAGCCAACCAAAGTATGGTCTCACAAGAAATGTGGCAGACCATCACAGCCCATAACCCATTCACCCTAAAGCAAGTAAGGGACAAAATAAAAGTGAGGTGCGTGCATGGCACATCTATAGGTTACCCGCGCTATAGAGTGTCTGTGGAAGGAATGGGCACAGAGGAAAAAGTACAGGTAGCTGTAGTCCCACATCTCCCTTACAAACTTGTTTTAGGACGTGATTGGCCACCGTTTCACCAAGGTCTAAAAAAAGGTTTGGGTAGAAAGACTAACTTGGTTTCTACCAGATCCCAGGCCAGGGCCTCAGAAATAGGGGCAGACCCCGCGGATGAGGAAGGAAGCCCAGAGGAGGAGGAAGGCCTAGGGGATGAACTAGTTAATGTACTCCCCTCTCATGATGATTTGATTAACCTTCCCTCTAAAGAGAGAAAGGGAAAGGCAGAGAGACGTCGGGAGCAAAGGAATAGGTCCCAAGGGAGGGCAGAGCTGGAAGCGGGGGAGGATTTACCATGGGTCCCTGCTGAACTGGTTCAGAAATTCCCGTCCTTCCCAAAGGAGCAGAGAGCAGATCCTGCTCTAAAAAGAGCTTTTGAATATGCTCAGGAGGATAGGGCCATCTTGCCCCGATTCTTGCTAGAGGGTGAGTTATTATATAGGGAAAGTGCAGACCCATATACTGGGACTATCTGAAAACAGGTAGTTGTGCCAACCACTTTTAAAACGATAGTCATGCGATTGGCACATGATCATCCAGTGGGCAGTCACAAAGGCATACAAGGCACGTTGGACCAGATCTTGGCCCGATTCTACTGGCCGGGAGTCTTTAAGGAGACAACCCGCTATTGCCAGTCCTGTCCCACTTGCCAAAAGGTCACTGCAACAAAGCCAAAGCCTGTGCCCATGATAAATACACCCACTATTTCAACGCCAGTTCGTCGCCTGGCTATGGATATAGTTGGACCCTTAATTAGGACGCCAAGGGGCTTCCAATACCTATTGGTAATTGTAGATATGGCAACTAGATTTCCGTGGGCCATTCCGCTACGGAATATCTCGGCTAGGACAATATCCCTAGAACTCATCAAATTATTTTGTGAAATCGGATTTCCCCAAGAGATTCTAACAGACCAAGGGAGTAATTTCACATCCAAATATTTAGCCTTGGTGTGGGACGCATTTGGGATACGGCATATCCGAACCTCCGCCTATCATCCCCAGTCTAACGGACTGGTTGAAAGGATGAACCAGTCGATCAAACAAATGTTATGACGTGGCCTGGAGGGAAAGATGGGGGAATGGGATAATTTACTCCCATTTGTGCTCTACGCATGTCGGGAGCGTAGGCAGGCATCTTTAGGGGCATCGCCCTACGAGCTACTATTTGGTCGGGCTCCGAGGGGGATTTTAGATATCCTAAGAGAGCAATGGATTGAGCCCGAGGCAGAAGAGGTAGGGGTACCCCAGTTTCTCAGGGACCTTAGGAACCACCTGGAAAGAACTTCCCGGGTGTCCGTAGAGAATTTGCAGGCGAGTCAACGCCGGCAAAAGCGGTACTACGACCGGGGGACCAAAGAAAGGAATTTGGACATAGGGGACAAGGTGTTGGTCCTAGTGCCAGCCGCGGGTCCAAAATTTGAGTCTAGGTGGAAGGGACCCTGTACAGTGGTAGCCAAAGTGGGCCCAGTCTCGTATAGAGTCGAGCATGAAAGGGGGCGTCAGCAAGTCTACCACTTGAACTTACTAAAACCATGGCAAGACCGATCAGCATCAGTACAGCTGGTCAAAATAGAGAAGCGTTGGGATAGCCAGCCTAGGCTTACGTGCTGTCCGACGAGGACGTCAGCAGCCCGTAAGGTTTTAAGGGGGGGGGGGGATATGTGATGAGGAAGTTCCATTCTCTACCTTAAAAACACAGGATTCACTGCATTCTAGTCCTGAAACTGACAGGCAGGCAGGCCATGTGAGCAGCTGTTGTCAGGGACGACAAAAACAAACTCAGCCACGAGGTTTGAAAACACGCTCAGCTGAGAAACATTCCCCAGTTCCTAATAGCTTGCACCTGGAAAGGGGAAGAGCTTATAGCCATTATAAGAGCTATGCAGGAAACACAGAGTTAGAACCGGCTAAACGAGGAGAACAAGCTGTCTTACCTGAACCAGCTGACATAGAGGAGGAAGGAGGAGTTTCAGACTCTGACCCAGGACGTGAGTCAGAGGCAGAACCAGGAAGAGTTCACTGCAGAAACTACCCAGAGTCCTACAGGAGGAAACAGCTAGTGAGGGCAGAGAACAGGTGTGAATGTTCTGCTGATTGCAAAACCTTTGGAGCTCAGAGGCAACGTTCCAACCGGAGTGATTGGAAGCCTAAAGACAAACTGTATGTATCAGAAAGCTGTAGCCTGAAGAATGGTTCTGGTGGGAAGCTAAAGTTTGTGGATAATAGAAATACCTACAGGGTTAATGCTGAGAAGCCTCGTGTAGGAAATCCTAGGTGGGGGCAGGGCTTTAACACCCAGCCGAGGGATTTAAGCACAGAGCTGAACAGAGAGCATTTAACACCTCCAGAGAGAGAAAGGTATTTCCCCGAAGATGTGTGCATGTCTGAGGATGATATCCTAGAAGTTCCTAAGCCTCAAAGAAAACCCCGTAGGCTGAAACCTGGTGTTAGGAGGGGAGAAGAACATTATCTATCAAAGCCTGAAGATAGAACCAGTAAGCTCTCCAGGGGTAGAACCTCCTACAAGAAGTGGGATTATAAGAACCCTGAATGGTGGCTTCCCTCTCTCCCAGACACAAGAGAATATGATAGCTGTTATTCCAGCCATAGAGGGAGTGCTGCAGAGAGACACTGTGACGGCACATTACAGGGGAACTTGCAAAGGTATTTTGATAAAGAGAATCCTGAATGCATACAAGAGCCTATGATCATTGACACACTCAGTGAGTGTTCATTTACTGGTGACCCAATGGACTGCACATTGATTTTATCAGATAAAGTAACATCTCTGTGTTAGTCAAGGCTGTGTAGTGTGTAAGGCAAACACTACAACTGAAGAATGCTGTTTTGCACATAGTGAAACTATGTGCTGAGTTTGAATGTTTAACTTTGACCATTTACTTTGAAGCAAGAAGAAATTGTTCTACTTTCCTTTATGTTTTGCCAGAAAGCATGGCTTATTTATTTTGAATATTGTGTTGTGTTATCTGAATAATTCCGACCCCGGGAGTGGAAATAAATCCTTTTGCCTTCAACCACTCATGTCGCGCAACTACTTCATTGCCATCAGACGCAGACCTGCTACCCCTAGGCGGCAGCCTGTCCACCTGGTGGTGACACTATCTACATGCTGAGTAATTTTATTCTTTATGATGGTTTCTACCATTTTTCCCGGTACTGATGTCAGGCTCACCGGCCTGTAGTTTCCCGGATCACCCCTGGAACCTTTTTTAAAAATTGGTGTTACATTGGCGATCCTCCAATCTTCAGGTATTAGAGATGATTTTAATGATAGTTCACAGATTACTAATAGCAGGTCTGCAATCTCGTATTTCAGTTCTTTCAACATCCTTGGATGTATACCATCTGGCCCAGGTGATTTGTTACTCTTCAGCTTATCTAATAGTTGTAATACATCTTCCCGATGTATCGATATTTCCTTCAATTGTTCCGCACCTTTAAATACCACTTCAGTCATGGGTAGCATCCGTACATCTTCCTCAGTAAAGACTGAAGCAAAGAATTCATTCAGTCTCTCCGCTATCGCCTTGTCGCCTCTTAGTGCTCCTTTAACCCCTTTATCATCTAATGGACCAACTGACTCTCTCACAGGTTTTTTGCTTTGAATGTACTTGAAAAGGTCTTTACTTCGCATTTTTGCTTCTGCAGCAAGCTTCTTCTCAAATTCTCCCTTTGCCTGCCTTAACAATGCCTTGCATTTGACTTGCCAGTGCTTGTGCTGTTTCCAGGTTTCGTTGTTTGGCTCTTTTTTCCATTTCCTGAAAGATGCTTTTTTGGCAACAACAGCCTCTCTGACCTCACCTTTAAACCATGCTGGCAGTTTTTTGGACTTCCTTCCACTTTTCTTAAAGCGTGGAATACAGCTGGTCTGGGCTTCCAAGATAGTATTTTTCAACAACAGCCAAGCCTGATGTACGTCTTTAACCTTTGCAACTGTTCCTTTTAGTTTTTTCTTAACTGTTTTCCTCATTTTATCATAGTCTCCCTAATGATCATAAAGTAGCTAAACAGGTAGAAAAGGTGGCAGTGAAAGCTAGAAGGATGCTTGGGTGCATAGGGAGGGGAATGGTCAGCAGAAGAAAGGAGGTGATATTGCCTCTGTATAAGTCTTTGGTTTGACCTCATTTGGCATATTGTGTGTAATTCTGGAGAAACAGTGAACCCAAACTCCTCCACCTCCCCCGCCCCCAGTATCTTAAATGATGGGGCAGGAGCATTGCCCACATGCTCCGTCCTCCATGCCACCATCTTGAAAAATGGTATTTTTGCTCCTGGTTGGATCTTTACACCTGACCAAAGCTGGTGTAAGGATACAGCATTAAAAACAGTGTTAAAAAATGTACTGTTTCAGTGCAGTTTTTTTATCAGGTGCAATTAATTATGTAGCAATTTGCATTTCAAGCGTGCTTCAATTTAGCATGATTGTTTCTTTGGTGTTTTTTTGACACTAGCTTTCTGCATCAGTGTAAGCCTAGCACAGGAAAAGCCCCAGAAAAATGCTGCACTAAACTTTTCTGTGTCGGCCCCTTAGATCAGAGGTTCCCAACTCCAGTCCTGGAGGGCCAAACACCATTCAGGTTTCAGGCTATTCCTAATAAATATGCATGAGATTCATTTGCATGCACTGCCCCATTGTATGCAAATGTATCTCATGCATATTCATTAGGGACAGCCTGAAAACCTCAATGGTGTTTGGCCCTCCAGGACTGGAGTTGGGAACCTCTTCCTTAGATTATAAGCCTTTCGTGGACAAGAAAAATATCTTTTCACCTGAATGTAACTCAGTTTGAACTTTTGAGAGAAGGCATGAGCTAAATTCTATAGCCAAAGTAAAAATTGTCATTTTGAGAAGGTCTTCTAGAGGCCAGCTTTAGAACAGGTTACCTAGGTTTAGAGGTGTAGAATGTTCCCATTTTATTTATAAAGATAAATAGGCAACTAGCCAAATCCAACAGAAATAGCACCTAGATTGTGAAACTGACATTTTGCTAGATCCCTCCCCATGCTATCCACACCTTCCAGGGGTACACACTCTGAAAGGTGTGGATGACATCAGGAGGGATCTAGTGAAACTTGAAGAATGGTCGAGAATTTGGCAGCTAAAATTTAATGCTAAAATATGCAAAGTCATGCATTTGGACTGCAAAAACTCAAGGGAGCAGTACAGTATAGGGAACAAAATATTTCAGTGCACTAAAGAAGAGCAGAACCTAGGGGTGATCATATTGGATGATCTTAAAGTGACCAAATGGTTACCCACTGGGAAAAAAATTTAAGGTCTAACTGGGGGTTCCCCAGTAGAGGAAGAGGCACTGTTGTTGTTGTTGTTGTTGTTAAGTGCCGTTGAATCGGAGTCGACTCATGGCGACCCTCTGGATAGCTATCTTAAATTGTGTTCGGTCTTGAGTCAGGTGGCTCATTGTGACAGACTGGTACCTGTAGCTGCTGTTATTGTATCGATCCATCTCATTGCTGGCCTTCCTCTTTTGCGTTTACCTTCTATCTTGCCAAGCATGATGTCTTTCTCTAATGATCTCTCTCTTCGCATGATGTGTCCAAAGTATGAAAGTCGAAGTCTTATCATCTGAGCTTCTAAAGAAAGCTTAGGTTTGATCTCCTCTAGTACCGACTGGTTTGTTCTTCGGGCAGTCCATGGTATACACAGTATTCGCCGCCAGCAACATTATTCAAAGGCATCAATTTTCTTCCTGTCTATCTTTTTCACTGTCCAGCTTTCACATCCATATGATGTTATTGAAAATACCATAGCTTGAACAAGTCGTATCTTTGTATGGAGAGAGACATCTCTGCTCTTGAGAATCTTATCTAGGTCTTTCATAACCATTCTGCCAAGAGCAATGCGTCGTCTGATTTCTTGACTGCTTGTTGCTTCTTTATTGATAGTTGATCCAAGTAGGTTAAAGTTGTTCACGATCTCAATTTCTTCTCCTTCAACAATGAACCTGTTGATTATGCCAGTTGTCATGATCTTTGTCTTCTTTACATTAAGGTGCAGGCCCATTTTGAGACTATGTTCTTTGATTGTGAGAGGCAAATATTTCAGATCATCTTCACTTTCAGCCAGTAATGTGGTATCATCAGCATAGCGAAGGTCGTTGATGAATCTTCCACTAATCTTCACACCTCTGTTGTCTTCATACAATCCTGCTTCTCTGATGATTTGTTCTGCATATAAATTAAACAGGTAGGGGGAAAGTATGCAGCCTTGTATTACACCTTTGCTTATTTTAAACCATTCTGTTTCTCCTTGAATCTTTCTGAGATTTTTAATACATCTGTATCTGAGAGTGTGATTCCTGCTACTTTGTTGATTTCACTGGCTCTTGTGTCTGACCGGGAATGGCTATTGAGAATGTATTTCAAGAAACGTACAGTTTTCTTTAAAGGGTCATCTATTTGAATGTTTCCTGATTTATCTCGGGAAATGCAAAAACGGAGAAAAGAGTTTCTGTTGTTAAAGTCTGGGCTGATTCAGATGGGAGGTTTATTTTTCCTTAAGTTTCCCTGTAAATGTTTGGTAAAGATTCAATCTGTTTCTTATATTTTTTATGAGCCTACTAAGTTAGTTTCCTTTATTAGCGCTAGTTTATCTGCTGCCCCTTAGGTGAGCGGGTTTATTTGCAGGATAGGTTTACCGGATTTTCGTGGGTCCATCTATTCCTATGAGTTTATTTTGTTGCATTTTCCTTAATCATTATGGGTCTCTCTAGTGTGTGGACTAGTTAAGCCTTGGAGTAAATAACTTTATATTGGTATATTTCTTGTTTTACTTTTCTTACTCATGTCTTGTTTCCATTTCAAGTATGATTGCTTGTAAATTTTGTTGAAATCTTATAAATAATAAAAAAAAAAAAAGTGGCCAAATGGCTAGAAGAGACAATGGCAAAAGCTAGAAAGATGCTTTGATAGGGAGAGAAATGGCCAGTAGGCAAAATCAGGTGATAATGCCTTTGTAAATGTCTAGTGAGACCTCATTTGTGTACAATTCTGGAGACTGCACCTTCAAAAGGATATAAACAGGATAGAGTTGGTTCAGACGGCTGCTACTAAAATGGTCAATTGTCTTCATCATAAGGCATATGGGGATAGACTTAAAAATCTCAGTATCAGTACTTTGGAGGAAATGTAGGAGAGGAGAGATATGATAGAGAATTTAAAGACCTCTGTGGTATAATTGCATGGGAGCTGGCCTTCTTCCATTTGAATGGAAGCTCTGAAATGTGGGGTCATAGGATGAAGGTGAAAGGGGATAGACTCGGGAGTAATTTGAGGAAATGTTTCTTTATGGAAAGGGTGGTGGATGCATGGAAGAGCTTCCCAGTGGAAGTCGTCAAGACGAGAATTATATCATGAAAGCATGGGACAAGTACAAAGGATCTCTGAGGGAGGGGAAGGGATTGTAGAACTAAATAGTTCTTATGAATGGGCAGACTACATAGGCTGTATGGTCTTTTTCTGTCTTCGTTATCTCTGTTGCTATGTTACTGCTACTTGACAGCAGGTGTAAATGTTAGTGCGCACATACAAACTTATTTTGTAAAATGCATGCAGAAACTACAGTTCTGCCCATGCTCCCTCTAAACTCCTCTCAAGAAAACATGGAGCGGCAGATACAACCCTAAACAAAGGCATAGAGGAGGGTGACCTGCATGAAACGGCGGGTACAACCCTATACAAAGACATGGGGGGGGGGGGGGTAGTGACTTGCATGGATTAGTGGTTACAACCACTCTAGCCACCTTAATAGCCAGACTAGATGGACCATATGGGTCTTTATCTGCCATTACATACTATGTTACTATTTATATATGTTACCTACTCTGCAACTATGTGCTTGTTTGCATTGTGCTTACTTTTACATGTTAATTTTATAAGAGGCATTTAGCACAATTAAATCAATATTTTACACAGAAAAGGTTTATAAAGGATGGCAAGAGACTGTGCATGGGCAAAAGGGCTGTTATACAATAAACAAATGATAAAATATAAAAGTCAATATAATACATATAACAGCAATGACAAAGAACTGCAGTATCCTCAAAAATATTACACTGTACTACACAGATCTGAAAGCCAGCAACTTTCACCAATTTCTATATAGTTGCCCTTTGAAAATTTATTAAAATGTATTATAAAATTCATAACTCATACAGTAGGTCTTATTTTCAGTTACAGCTCAGGAACATAACTGTATGAGGGTCTAAAATACTCACCTTTAACTATTTTTCAACAGGTGGAAACCGATTCATTGCCGATATAGAAATGATGCTTGGGAAAAAAACTTTTTGTTTCTGGTTATGGTGGAGAGCCTGCTGGTTTGTCATTACCCCAGTGGTTTTAGTAGTAAGTTAATAGCATTAACAATATATTGAAATATGTTTGGGTGAAAAAAACATGCAGAACTTGGTTCCCAAAGATATTAAGGAGGTGATTTTAGAAGCAACCTGAAAATGTAGAACGAAATTTTATGCATTCAGGCAAATACTTATAAAATTCCCTGGAGCTTTACACGCATAAAACAATAGGACATGTTTACTAGAGGGAAGTGTGGGATTAGTGTGCAGTTCTGGCATGGCAATGGAAAGTAGTGTTGAGCTCCATGTGAAAAAACCCCTGCTACCCTCTGCAGCACACATGTGGGTAGGATGAGAGGGTGCTGCTAGCATGGACATTTGTAGCCTGCATGACCTGCACGCGGTGCACATAGCACAGGTGCAACTAATGCCATCTCAATAGCCAACGTGATGAAGCGTGGTAACTGCAGGGGGTGGCTGTACTCGCCCCCCTGCAATTAGCACGTAACTCTGCAATCGTAATGTGGCCCTCATGCACATTACCACTGCAGGGCTTAGTTAACATGCCCCATAGTGCCTGCTTCTATGTCGTAGATACATATGCATTCTTGGAGGTAGAGTATTGGTGGAACAGGAATGGGATCAGCATTAATGCCTGGATTTTATAGATAAGTACCAATGTTTACTGGCACATACCCACACAAAGTTGCTTCTGTCTTAGAGCAGGTGTAGTACAGGAGAATTTGGGTAGGCTACTTTCTCAAAGCATTTAGATGCATATATTGCACACATTCTCTATTTCTATGGATAACACTCTACACTTCCCTGTTTCCTCAACTCTCAACCTTGGGGTCCGTTTTGATTCCTCCCTCTCCTTCTGCACACACATCCAAAAGATAGCTAAAACCTATCATTTCTTTCTCAATAACATCAGCAAAATTCTTCCTTTCCTTTCTGAATGCATTACTAAGACCCTTATCCATTCTCTAGTCACTTCATATCTAGACTATTGCAACTTTCTCCTTGCTGGTCTTCCTCTGAATCATGTCTCCCCAATTCAATCTGTTCAAGACTCATCTGCATGGCTAATCTTCCGCCAGTGTCACTATGCTCATATCACCCCTCTTCGCAAGTCACTTGTTTGACTCCCTATCTGTTTCTCCATCCAATTCAAACTTCTCCTACTGATCTATAAGTGCATTCTATTCTGTGGCTCCTCACTACCTTTCCTCTCTGATCTCCCTCGGGAACTCCGCTCCTCTGGCAGATCCCTTCTATCTGTGCTCTTCTCTTTCACTGTCAACTCCAGACTTCAATCTTTCCACCTTGCTGCTCCTTAAGCCTGGAGCAAACTACCTGAGTCAATATGTCAGGCTCCATCTTTTTGAGATTGCTCACCTCTTTGAGACTGCTTTTGGATCCTGACCCCCTTTATCTCCTATTCACCCCCTGTGTGTTTCCTTATCATTCTCTTAGATATATCCTAGACTCCAGTTGTTGCGTTGTCTGTCCTGACTAGACTGTAAACTCTTATGAGCGGGGACTATCTCTTACATATCTCTGTACAGTGATGCGTACACTTTGTAGTGCTAAACAAATGATAAATAATAGTCGTAGTATTTCCTTTATACAAAGGGGGAACATGTGCACCTGTAGCCCTCTTTTGCCTAGGTGCCTGTTCTAAAACTACCTCACAAGGGGATCATTTTAAAAGGCATTTCCACATCTAAACTGACTGTTACATATAGAAATCGCCAGAATTTTATATGCAGAAATCAAATTTTTTGAAAACTTTCTTGGACTACAAGCACATAAACGTGTGCACTTAAATCCTATATAGACATAAATTTATCTGATCTGGGTGAAGGTATTTCCAGGGACAGGGTTTGGACAAGCATATAGGGCCCAATATTCGAAAGGCATTTACACGGTTTACAGCTCAGTGCCTTAGATGGGGGTATTCAATGGCACCTACATGGTTAGTGCCATTGAATATCCCCATCTAACTCCCCTAAGTGCCCCGATGCTATACAGTTAGCATCAGGGCATGTTAGGAGCATTCTGGGGCGGAGCGGAGGTGGAGAATGGTGCTAACCGGGCAGCAGCAGC
The DNA here is from genome assembly GCA_033557465.1 of Ichthyophis bannanicus. NCBI lineage: Eukaryota > Metazoa > Chordata > Amphibia > Gymnophiona > Ichthyophiidae > Ichthyophis > Ichthyophis bannanicus. The sequence continues at coordinate 133,817,761 of CM066036.1, read as the reverse complement.
AATATTGGATGCTGCCGGGTTAGCAATCTGCACCTTAAAGATAGGCGAGGAAAACCCTTGCCGACCTTTAAGGCGCCGGAGCTAACCGGGCAGCATCCCATATTGCAGCTGCTCGGTTAGCTTCGGCAGCTTCCGGCTTTGGCGGTGATCACCGTGGTATTGGATATCCAGTTTAGAGGTCGGCAGGGAGGACTCTGTGCCCGTTGGTGCATAGCCCTTCGAAGATCCGGACAGATGAATATCGGGCCCATACAGTCCAATATTCAAAAGCATTTATACAGATGGTAGCAGCAGCAACCAATGCAAGGGTTTCTTCTTTAAATTTGGGATAATTCAAAGGCCACAATTATCCATCCAAAAAGGGGCAGGACTTGAGGTATTTCAGGGTCACTGCTATTTAGAGATAGAGGAGGTAATTCCATATATGGCCACATCCATTTCAGCAAAATGTCTGCCCAACAATTTGAAATATCTAATCTAGATGTTTCAAAACATGAGTATTTTTAGCAACACTATACATGTGGTAAGCAGTGCTGAATATAGACACAGATCTACGCACATATTTACACATGATGGCACCTAATATCAGTGCCTCTGCCTGTAAACTACACGCATAGGCACTTAATATATGAATCTATACATGTGAAGGCCAATTCCGATTGGGGACCTCCAGCCTGCGCGGCATCCACAATCTGGATGGGCTGGATTTGTACCCGATTCTGCACCTGTGGGAGCTAGACGTTTCTCTGGGTTCAGAATTGGGCACTTGGACAAGCTAGATGTGTCCCGATTCTGACACGAAGGCCATTTAACTCTTTCCCCATCCATCCCTCTGTATACTCCTGCTGGAGTCCTGGTGCTGTGGCATCTCATCGCCATGGCAGCGGGATGCCCAGCATGAGCCCTGTAGCCTGGCAACCCCGAAAACCTGCTTTTCCCCACCGGATCTGGAATCTGGTGGAGGGGAACCCCCTGATGCTGCTCACCTCATCATGGGCATCCTCCGGTGCCAATTGCCAGCCTTTTGGGGGACTTATTCCACCTCTGGAATAAGTCCCCCGTCCATCTTTTCTTCCCTGGACATACAGGGCCATGATCTGAATAGGCTCTGTACATCCGGGGTCAAAGGCCTGCCTCTACTACACCCACTCTCCGCCCTGCCTCTGCCTCTGCCCCCTCCCCACCCTGTCCAGAGCTCTGCACACAATGGCCTTGTATGTGTGGGGAGCTCTTGTGCTGGAATCGGGTCCTTGCGAATAGTGAGGATTGGAAGTCCAAGCACATAGTGGGTAATTTTGTAACTAGACACCTAGTTTTAGGCACCCAGAATGAATCTTTCTTAAGCCTGTTTTTTTTTTAAAGCAGGCATCTATTTTTCTTTATAAAATAGGGATATAAGTGGCTGAAAATGTGCATTTAACCTAGGCTTATCCCTTACACCAGCCTATGGCCTATGGCTGGTGTAAATGCCCACACCTAGATTTTTAATGAAGCCACGTAAATTATTGTATTTTATAATTTACGTATGTAAATTTGCTCTTCACCTTCGTGCAAAGCCCATAACAAAAGTATGCTCCATTGGTTTGATGCATGTACTTATAAAACAGCGACTGGCTAAAGTACATGCCTAAAGGCCCATCCATGTAAGTTATTGAAAATACATGATTTACATGCATCGAATGCACATAACTGTACACAGCTCCTTATAAAAGTACCTCCATAGATCATGTGTTGGCTCAGACGGGCCAAGTTATCTTTGCTTTTTCTATGTCTGAGCCAAAGACATGAGTAAAGGGGGTTATTTTATCAACTGTATTCACAATTTACACATGGAAATACAACCACTTACACATGTAAATCACATCCATGTGTATAGGGCCATTTTAAAAAGGTCCCATTTTACATATGGATGTCTATATCATGTCTGTGTTGCACAAATGTAAGTCAGAGATGTGGCCTGGGTACGCCATAGGTGTGGCCTGGGTAGCACAAAAATCTGCACATGTATCCCTGATTTCATATAAGGGATTTATTTATTTATATTCTCTTATATACTGTGCTATTCTGCATCAGTGCGGTTTACATTGAACAAACTGAAATTACATTGAACAGGGCATTATAACTTGGAGATAACTATTTTACAGGGAACATGGGCTATGGAGAGTTAAGTGACTTGCCCAAGACCACAAGGAGCACCTGTGGGACTAGAAACCCCAGTCCTTCTGGCCCAAGGTTGCTGTCCTCTAGTGGGATTTGCTGTCCTCTAGTGGGATTTGAACCCCTGACCTTCCGGCCTGAAGTACCTTGCCCCAACCACTAGGCCACTCCTCCACTCCATGTGTAAGGTTAAAATTGTTCATGTCCGAATTTACACCAGATCCCCGACACAAATAGGAAAAAGAGTGTGCACCCTTTGCTCTTTTCGTTACAGGGAGGATCAAGGAGGAGATCCCCCTTCATCCCCAATGTTTATTTACCTCTCTTAACTGCAAGAAGGGAAAGAGATAATTAATTAACGGCACCTACTTGTCTAGATATTCAAAATGGCAATGTAACATGTGTAAGTGCTGACAGTTACATGTACCAGTTGTAAAATGTCAGCACTTACACATACAAGTTGCCGGGTTTCCAATGTTGATTTTTCCCACATGTATCTTTGTTACAAAGGCTCTTACCACTGCATGTGGATGCAAGAAGTGCATTTCCTGTACTTCCTTCCTTGATATAAAATGCACAGTGAGGGGCGGAGATACATCAGTCTTACACATGCATACCCTCTGCTCTAAAACCGACAGAGATTTGCGACGTTTTCTCTTGCACATAACTGTAATTGCATAAAAGGCTTTTCTAAAATGTGCCTTGACTTGGATACACCCTGAATATCAGTATCTATATGCATACTTTACATGGATTGGCAACCCTGCCCTCCCTGCTCTGTGTATAGCATTATACATATGGTAGAATATTCATCTTCCATTAGTTTCAGTGGTTATTTGTATTCTCCTGTTGTAATGTTATAAGTAAAATGAGTGTTTCATGCATCCTATAACTAGTTCAGACAAGATTCATTTTTACCAACTTTATGTCTTTGTTAACAGATAATTTTAGTCTGGTCTCTAGCAACTCTTGCAGCAGTTAAATATGATAAAAATAAGTATCCTGTCTGGGGAGAAGCACTGGGCTGGTGCATGATTTTCTTCTGTATCATCTGGATTCCCATCATTGCCATAGTAAAAATATGCAAAGCCAGGGGAAGTCTGTGGCAGGCAAGTACAATGTTTCTATTCTTGCACATAAACCCTATCATTATCTATAGCACAGCAGACTTCATAACCTTCTATCATGCTTTGTATTTCTGTATTCTTATCTATGATTAATGTACGCTAGCACTTTGATGTTAATTTAAATGTACACCCAATAATCTTTTAAGTCAAGCAATATTCTACTAAACTATATAAATAAATACATTAGTAGCATGTATTACCCATCCCAGGGCATAAGGCCTCACGGTTCATTTGATACTTGGGACCCCAGGGATAAACATCTAGGGGAGCATGTTCAATGGCAGCGGCTACGCTAGTTAGCTGCTGCTGGTTTATTTGTAACTAGATATTCAGCGGCAGAAAATATCTTGTTTCTGCGGCTGATCTGTGCTGATCATAGTAACATAGTAGTTGACAGCAGATAAAGACCAGCATGGTCCATCCAGTCTGCCCAGCAAGATGGCAAGAGTAGGTGCACCTGTCGCTCTGCGCAGGCCACCCCTCCCCATATCCTTGTTCAGGGGTAAACCCACCACTCCATGTAGGACACCCCTATTTGTTGAGACGTTATATGGTTCAGAAGTTAGATGGTGCTGTTTATTTTGTTTTTATCCTATTTCTGTAAAGGGATCCTCTGTGTTTGTCCCATGCCTTTTTGAATTCCGTCACCGTGTTCGCCCCTACCACTTCCATCGGGAGGGCATTCCAAGCATCCACCACCCTTTCAGTGAAAAAATATTTCCTGACATTGCCTTTCAATTTACCCCCTTGCAGTTTCATGTTATGCCCTCTAGTTTTACAGGTTCCCCGTCTTTGGAAGAGGTTTGTTTGTTCATCATTTCTCTTTAAGTATTTAAAGGTCTGAATCATATCTCCCCTGTCCCTCCTTTCCTCCAAAGTGTACATATTTAGGTCTTCAAGTCTCTTCTCATAAGGCTTCTGACGCAGGCTCCAAATCATTTTGGTCGCCTTCCTCTGAACAGTCTCCAGTCTTTTAACATCCTTTGCAAGATATGGTCTCCAAAACTGAACACAGTATTCCAAGTGAGGCCTCACCAGTGACCTATACAGTGGCATAAGTACCTCTTCTTTTCTGCTGGTAATCCCTCTTCGTATGCAACCCAACATCCTCCTGGCTTTTGCCACCGCCTTGTCGCACTGTTTTGCCACCTTGAGATCAGCAGAGATAATCACACCAAGGTCTTTTTCCTGAACTGTGCATACCAACCTTTCTCCCTCTATCATAAGAACATAAGAACATAAGATATGCCATACTGGGTCAGACCAAGGTCCATCAAGCCCAGCATTCTGTTTCCAACAGTGGCCAATCTAGGTCGCGTACATTTCTCTTGGATTTCTGCTACCCAAGTGCATGACACTGCACTTTTTTGCATTAAATCATAGTTGCCAAGCTTTAGACCAGTCTTCCAGCTTTTTTAGATCTTTCTTCATGTTAACCACTCCCTCGGGGGAGTCCACTCTGTTGCAAATTTTTGTGTCGTCTGCAAAAAGACAGACTTTTCCATTCTGATCATCAACTAGATCATCACTATCTAGTTACTGGTGATTTTCTGCCGCTATAGCTAAAGTTAGGAGAGCTGTTTGGTTTAGCCAGTTCAGCTCTTCTGTTAGCGGCTGAATATCACTACTAACTAGATAGCAGCCATCACCGCTGCCGATCTACTCACAGATCACCGTGGGTTTAACCACATGATTTATATTGGTGGTTTGTGGGGATTTTCAATGCCATTAACCAGTTAATACCACTGAATATCAGGCTGATCACATTTTAACCAGCTAATGGCCCTGCAGTAGGTCAGGATATTTTGTTGTTTGAGCTAAGAGGGTAGCCTTGCCCTAGTTAGGGAACTTGAAGAGGTTTAGTTAGTGCCGGACAGGCAGGCTTTCTTTTGGCTGAGGCCACTAAATAATTTGTTGGAGTTGAAATACAGCAGGGCTAACTCAGCAGCAGAAGAGTGAGCTATGGTTGTTTGCGAGAAAGCAGTCACAAGACAAAATGGAGTGGCTCCTCCAGATTTTGGCAGAAGGGCAACAGCAGCAACAACCGTATCAACAGCAACAGCAACAATTACAATGTCAGTGGGAGTTTCAATGTGCCCTGCTGGAATGGCAGCAACAACAGAAGCAGTAGATACAGAACCATGTTCAGGCACAGGGGGAACTACAGAAGAGTTCCCTAGCTCAGCTGATGCAGGCCCTGCAGAGACTGCAACTCCACCTTCTAGCACGGGAGTGATAGCAGACGATGAACCGGATTACTTTTTGGTGAACTTTGAATGGACCCTCCCATATGGCTAGAAGGCCAGAGGTGCATGGACCACTTCTTTAGTGAATCTGCTGATGGGCAGCAGTCAGGCTGCATTCCAGGATACCAACCCAGATGAGCGAGCTACTTATGCAGCTATTAAGGCTGTCATACTGGAATGGGCCAGCTGTACCCCAGAGGCCTATCACCAGCAATTCAGAAGGGGGGGAATCTGGACAAATGAGAGCTCTCAAAAGTTCTTCTATTGCTTGAAGAATCTTGCATGGAAATGTCTGCAACCGGAGGGAAGGACTGGGCCCGAGATAGCCAAGATTGTGTTGTTAGAGCAGTTTTTGAAGGGCTTGATTGCCCTGATGAGACAGTGGGTATGTCAGTACCCCAAGCTTACACTGGAGAGTGCACTGGAAATAGTGCAGGGGTACTATGAAGTCCAGCTGCTAACCGAAGTGGACAGTGAGAAGGTAAAGAAGTTTCTCCTTAGCCCAGGAAGGCAAAAGGGGAAGCCAAAGCAGATATGGCTCCCATGTTCCGACTCCCAAAGTCACCTACTAAGCGAGGGCATGGCTTCAGCCATGACCCTTTTGCCTGTTTTAGATGTGGAGCCTGGGAACACTTTGCTTGGGAATGTCCCCTGCGTACAGAAGAACTCATGGAGTTCAGCCTAGCCACCCCTCACATCTGTGCTTTTGTGGATACTCCCCACCGAGGGGCACAGAACTTTGTGATCCCTGTGGAGCTCAAGGGTACCTGCCTCCAGGCAGTGATAGACTCCGGAAGTGTGTGACCCCTTATATGCCGGGAAACATAACCAGGTTTAAATTGGCTATGCAAAAACAAACACACCTGCCTACGTGCGTGGAGACCAGAAACAGTATTCCACAGCACGGGTCTCCCTTAAGACTCCAGTAGGACAAGTCACATTCAAGGTCATGGTGCTGCCCTGGTACCGTATCCAGTGATGATCGGCAGATACTACCCAAACTTCAGAGTGATACGGGCCCGGCTTACTGACAGCTCTGCTAAGTTGGATCAGGAAGATTTTCCAGAGATCTTCCCCCTGGAAGATCCAGATCTATATGTCAAGACTCCCAAGCCTGCTAAGTCCCAGTGCTAGCGTCGCCAGTAAAACTTACACTACCAACAGAATCTGGGGGTGGTAATTGGGGAGGGAGTGAGGGAGGGAAAGCCTAGGGAAGAAACTCCTGGGGATATCTCAGGCCTCAGTGTTAATGATTCAAATACAATTGTCCCCTTCTCAGAGTGGGGACTGGAGGAAGACCCAGGGAGTTTCAGGAGGGCCCAGCAAAAGGACGAGTCCCTTAAACATGCTCGAGACTGGGTTTTGGAGGTGGATGGGGTTCCCGTAAGTAACAGAGAGTCCCCTGCAAGAACCTTTTGTGCTAAAGGGAGATCTGTTATACAGAGTGGCTGAAGGGACCCTAGAGCGGGAAGAAGTAGAACAACTGATAGTTCCCTGGCCCTTTTGTCAGCAGGTATTATCATTGGCCCAAGCCATTTATTAGGAGGACACCTGGGGGATGGAGAAAACACTAGAGCATGTTTTAGCCCAATTTTTCTGGCCTGGGGTCCATAAACAGGTGAAGCTATATTACCAGTCATGCCCCATATGCCAACTTCATAACCTTGCTGGAGTCCGACCTGCCCCTCTGGTTCCTGTGCCTATCATTGAAACCCCATTTGAAAGAGTGGCAATGGACCTGGTTGGTCCCTTAGAGTGAACCACCCGAGGCAATAAGTATATTTTAGCCATATTAGACTATGCTACCCACTACCTGGAAGTCATTGCTCTGAGAAATATGAAGTCTACTACGATCATGCTTGCTCTCTGGGAAGTATTCTCACAAGCGGAAATACCCAATGAGATTCTCACAGATCAAGGAAAAGCCTTTCTATCCAAGGTAATGAAACAAGTGTGTGTCTTGGTGAAGATCAAGATGAAGGAAATATCAGTCTATCACCCACAGATGGATGGCCTCATTCAGCGATTCAATAAAACTCTTAGACAAATGTTAAAAAAGTTAAATAACTGGGACATTCTCCTACCCTGTTTGATGTTTGCCATCTGCAAGGTACCTCAGAGTTCCATGGGGTTTTTGCCTTTTTGAGTTGCTCTTCGGAAGACAGCCAAGAGGCATATTAGATGTGGTAAGGGAAAACTGGGAAGAAGAACCCCATGCTGGTGTAATTAGTGGAGTACTTTATATAAATGTAAGACTGTCTGGGCAAAGCCAGAGAGGTGGCTGAACTCAGACTGGAAAAAATCCAAGCCGAGCAGGACAGGGGCTATAATCAGGAAGCCATGTGCCACACTTTCCAACTGGGAGACAGAGAAAGCAAGTTATTGTAAATGGCAAGGGCCCTATGAGGTCAAAGAGAAAGTAGGGCCTGTTAACTAAAAGATTGCCCAACCAGATAAACAGAAGAAAGTCAAAATTTATGATATTAACCTAATGAAAAAGTGGACTCCAGTGACAGCTATAAAAGTACATGGAGATGATTTTGGACCAGAAATTTCAGCCTCATGGGATCCCACTCAACTCCTGATTGGAGACCATCCCTCGGCTATCCAGAGAAGAGATCTAGAAGGTTTGATCCAGTTGAACCTGATGGTGTTCTCCACCCACCCGGGATGAACCCATCTTATTTATCATGATATCATTACTGACCCTGGGTTGGTTATCTGGCAATGACCCTATTGGATTCCAGAGGCCCAGCCACAGACCATTGCGAGGAGTTGGAAGAGATGCTTAACCTGAGGGTTATAGAAGAATCCATGAGTGACTGGTCGTCATTCATCATCTTAGTTCCTAAACCCGATGGGAGCATCAGATTCTGCATTTACTTCTGGAGGGTCAATGTAACTTATAAATTGGAAGCGCATTCCATGCCCAGAGTAGATGAGCTGATCAAGCGACTCGGTGGAGCACGCTTTATATCAACCTCGGATCTGACCAAGGGGTACTGGCAGGTACCCTTGACCCCAGCCACCAAGGAAAAAAGTGCTTTTTTGACCCCACAGAGTCTGTTCCAGTTTATAGTGCTGCTCTTTGGATTACATGGGGCTCCCACCATGTTTCAACACCTCCTGAGACTGCAAAAGGAGTATGTGCTGCCTACCTTGATGACATTGTCATTTACAGCAGAGACTGGACCACTCATCTAACCCAAATACAAGCAGTGTTGACCAGCCTGTGGAAGACTGGTCTGACAGCCAACCCAAGAAATGTTTCCTGGGAGGTTAAGATGTTCAATACCTGGGGTATTTAATCGTGAATGGACAGATATGTCCTCAACTACGAAAGGCGGATGCCATTGCCCATGTCCCCACCCCAAACTCGAAGAAAGAGTTTTGTGTCTTCCTTGGACTGATTGGCTATTACTGCTGTTTCCTCCCTAATTTTGAGCCATTAACCAATCTTCTTTGGAAGAGAACTCCCGAATGGGTCCAGTGGTCAATGAACCTGGACCTGGCTTTCCAGTGCCTCAAGAAGGCCATGTGCTCTGAACCCATTCTGAGTAGCCCTGATTTCTCTCTACCATTTATTGTGCAAACTGATGCCTTGAAAGTGGGCCTAGGAGCCATTCTGGCCCCAGAAGTCAGGGGTGAAGAATATCCCATTGCATTCATCAGCAGGAAACTGCTTCTTTGGGAGAAGCATTATGCTGAGATTGAGAAAGAAGTCCTGGCTGTCAAAAGGGCACTTGAAACCTTCTAATACTACCTGCTCAGACATCCATTTATGCTAATAACGGACTATCAACCTCTCAAGTGGCTGGCTCGACAAAAAGAGTCCAATGCCGTATTATAGATTGGCTTTTGGGTCTCCAACCCTACCAGTTCCAGGTCCACCATAGGGCTGTTTGGACTCACCTGAACACAGATTTCCTTACCCAGGTGAGACAGGTGCTCAATAGGGCATACTATAGAGTATTGCCCGTCCCTCTCCAGAGGGATTATCAACAGGCCCCTTTAAGAGAGCCTGCAACCCAGAGTTTAGGACTGCAAAGGCATGGCTCCCAGGGAGAGGTTAAAAAGCTGCAGGACGGAGAAAGGCCCATCCAGGGGCGACCCAAGGGGGGTGCAGGGCCATGTGCGGAGACTGGGTGCCTCGTTTGCATAATGGACCTCATTTGCATAAATATTTGCATAATGTTACCATACCCTAACTTTTAGTAAACATGCCTCTTAATGAGTGTATGGATAAAGAAAGACTAAAATACTTCTACATTACTATAATCCAGTGTCAACCGCCAGACACATTAGGAACTACTACAAACACTGCCCATTTAGAACCCATAGCAAACTCACTGTATCGTAACAGTACTACCAGGACTCACAAAGCACCATTACCTATCAAAAGGCAACACTGCAAATATTAAACCAATACATTTCAGAGAATAACAATACATGACCTACTGGGGAAAGAGGACAAGTGGCAATGTCAAATAGGAATTACATAAACAGAATACCTCAGCTCAGTTACACATGCAGAACATTCACAATTTAGAAACAGGAAGACAATAATTAAACTGGGAACCCCAAAAGGAAGACAATAATTAAACTGGGAACCCCAAAAGCCAAACTTGGAAAGTAAAACAACACTGCAGAAATAAAACTATAAATTAATTTCCTCTTGTACTAAACAAAGTGCAGACGTTAATGATGCACATTTCCCAGAGCTGACATATTCCAGTTAATAAATTCAAAATAAAGAGATTTTTCTACCTTTTGTGCATTTTTTTTCAGTTGCAATTGCTCCAGCCACTTTCTTCTGGTTTCTTCGTGTCTTCTGCTAACTCTCCATCGTCTGATGTTCATTTGTACTTTCTTCTCTCTTCTAGTTTTTTTTCCATTCTCTCTCTACATCTGCTTTAACATACTAATCCTTCTCCTTTTGCTCTTTCCTCATTCCTATTTCATCCACTCAAATTTTACCCCTCCATCCTCAATCCCCACTTACTCTCCCAATACCAGGCCAATTGTAGATTTGTCTTCCCTCCCACACAAAATATTTTTCCCCTCTCCATTTCACTCTCCCAGCTCCATCCCATTCTAATCCTCTCCCAACATCAGCTACCTTCTTGTTCCAGCCCCACCCAGCATCTGCTCTCTTTTAGTCCCCTCATCAGCCCATTTCCAATCCTATCCTAGCCACACCATCAGCCCATTTCCAGTCCTGGCACCCCCATCCATTTCCAGTCCTATCCAAGTCCCTCCATCAGCTCACTTCTAATCCCAGCCCCCATCAGCCCATCTCTAGTCCTTTTCTAGCCCCACCATCAGCCGATGTCAAATCCTAGCTCCCCTCAACTCAGCCCATTTCCAATCCAAGCCCCCCATGAGCCTACTTCCAGTTCTAGCCCCTCCATGAATCCATTTCAATCCAAGCCCCCACCACAGCCCATTTCCAATCTTAGCACCCCCAACAGCCCATTTCCAGTCCTATCTTAGCCTCTCCATCAGCCCATTTCCTGTCCTAGCCCCCCCCCACTCAGCCCATTTCCAGTGCTAGCTCCCTCCTCTCACAGCCCATTTCCATTCCAGGCCCCCCTCTCCATCAGCTATTTGCAGTTCAAGCCCACCCCTCCACTCAGCCCATTTCCAGTCCTAGCAACTCCCCAGCCCATTACCAGTCCTAGCCCCACCCCCATAGCCCATTACCAGTCATAACCCCCCATTACCCCATTTTCAATCTTAGTCCTCCCAATAGCCCATTACCAGTCCTAAACCCCCCATCAGCCCACTTCCAGTCCTAGCCCTCCCACAGCCCATTACCTGTCCTCGCCCCCCCCCATAGCCATTACCAGTCTTAGCCCCCCCCCCCCATAGCCCAGGTAGATTTTAAAAAAAAAACTTGCTACTGCTGCCGCAGCTGCCGTAGCAGCGGCAGAATTGAGCGTCCCGCGTGCCCCCCCCTGCCCGGCAGAGTCCTCCATGCAGCCTCAGCTCCCTCAGCGCAGGCTTTTCAGAGCCGCAAAGGGAGAGTTTCCCTTTCTCGTGGCTCTGTTTAAGCCCGCAGGGCTGATGGGAAACATGAAATCCTGTTTCCCATCAGCGCAAGCGGCTTAACAGAGCTGCAAGGGAGAAGCTCTCCCTTCGCGGCTCTGAAAGCCGGCACTTAGGGAGCTGAGGCCACATGGAGGACCCTGCCGGGCAGGGGGGGCCCCACGGGATGCTCGATTCTGCCACTGCCACGGCGGCTGCGGCAGCAGCAGCAAGTTTTTTTTTTTTTTTAAATTTACTGGCCGATGCAGAATATTGTTTGCGCAGGGGCCCCTGAAACGCGGGGCCCTGTGCAAACAACATTCTTACACAATGGACAAGCTGGCCCTGGGCCCATCCATGGAGCCAGAGGTCCTTTCCAGGCAAGCTGTGTGAAGGTAGGAGCTTTAACTGGGGCTGGAGGAAGAGCTGGGAGAACCAGGCTGTGAAGGTTTAACAGCTGGGATAGAATAAAACTGACATTATTTCTTGACTGCTGACTGCTCTGAATTTTAACAAAACCCCCTTCCCCCCACATGCCACCCAATGCCTATGAAAAGTATTTCTTTGTAGGTAGGAGGTGGGTCAGAGAATCTGGTTTCTGCTCCTGATAGTCTGGATCTTTCGAGATTCCTAGAGACTACTCAGAATGATGTTCCTGATTGTTCTACCCGTTTCATTGCATTTGTTTCGAGGCTGCTAAAATGTTGGCTTTGCAAACTGACTTTAGGAAGAAACACGTGAGCCAATAGTCAGGTCCTGCTAACTGGATAAACACTGCTAGAGGGATATTTAGCAGCACTAACCAGGCGGGGCCACTGAATATCCTCTCCAACCACTATGGCACTGTCCGGACAGCGCTGAGGTGGGGCGAGGGCGGGCACAACGCTTATTCAGTTAGCAGCATCTTTCTGTCTGCTAACCAGATACCCGCATAAAGCTAGGACACTTAAAAGGCTGCCCTAACTGTATGCAGTTTTGCTGTCTAGATAGCTGCCAAATATTTGCATAGCAATGACGGTCAACACTGAACACGGATATTAAGTGTCAGAGAATATCTGGGTTCTGGTGTGAATATCCAGCCCCAGTTTTAGCTGTGATGGCCAGGTGCTTTAAATATACTGACTTCCATGGGGTGAATATTGACCTGATACAGTTTTTTGTGGGCAAAAACTTAGATGTTCCCTAATGTTGCTTGTGCAACGCAACTATATAGGCATGCATTTTGCAGTTAAAATCTCAAACACTTGCTGTTGGAACCACTTTTAATCTCTGTAGCCCTTGTAAATGTCTTCTTGTACTTCACGGTACTCGGTATATTTTTCTGGAGCCTTCACACTACTCGACAGCCCTTCCACGATATCACTTACAAAAATGTTAAAAGAATTAAGGACAGATCCCTGTGGCACACCACTGGTAACATCCTTCTTCTCAGAGTGAAATCCATTTACCTGTACGCTTTGATAACTCCTAAAGGGAGGAGGAAAATTCCACTTTGACTGATTTGCAATTAGTTGTGGTCTGCTTCCATTTGTAATTGAATAGGTGCTATTTTGATTTTTTGGGGGGAGGAGCCTTTTTATTTGTTTCTTTGATTTAATCAATGCTCCCCATAAGGTGGGCCAGGTTAGGTATATTTAAAAGCGACTCTTTATAGTTCTTGATAATAATTGCCTTCTTTTCCTGGGCTTTGTGAATGTACCGCTTAAAAACATATTAAAATAAAATAAAGAAAATAAGAGATTGGGCTGAAGTAAAGAAATGACTCAGACTCATATTTCTTAATTATAGCAGCCTGTCTCTTTTGTCGAGGCCTACATGGTTACCGAGTAATTAGTGGTGATGGACCTAAATGGATACTTTCTTCCTCTCCTTTTACTTACTGAATACATTTTAATAGCAATGATTTTTGTTTTATATTTAATCGCCTTCTTTTCTCCCCATTTTTAAATCACCCTGCCCAAATGGTATGGCCAGGCAGCTCTGGTGGACTCTTGCTGTCATCCTTCCACCGTTCTCAGGTCTGAACAGGGCCAGCCCAAGGGTTTCTTCCACCCCATGCAGAAGCCCTGGCTGTGCTGCCCCCTCCTTCCGAGCCGAGCTCCTTCCTTCCAAGCTGAGCCGTGCCGCTGGCTCACCCCACCCCACCACTGCTGCCGATTCTCTAGCGGCCCAGCAGGCCATATGCTTCGGCACACATGGCCTGCCACTTCTGACTCCCCCCTACTGCAGACGCTGTTCTCTGCTGCCCACCATTGGTCTGACACTCCAGGCGATCGCCTATAGGATGGGCCAGCCCTGGTTCTGAGTGCAATACCTCTGCATATGATTACACTCTTTCAAGGGTATATGTTGCAAGTTGAACACCTGAGACTTTTCCCTAAAAGCAAGTATGCCACATATTCACTCAGTAAGAAAAGGTGGAATGCAACGAAGGGACGTGTAGAAGTTAAAAGCTTTTATTTCTTTATTCCACTTCAGCCACTGGCTCTGTAAGAAAACGTGGAATGCAACGAAGGGACGTGTAGAAGTTAAAAGCTTTTATTTCTTTATTCCACTTCAGCCACTGGGTGTTCGGTGCACGTGGAATCGTGCTTGGTTTGTTTGCCACATATTCACTGCCACACTGAGATCTGCAGAAAATATAAAAGCAAATTTGTACTGGAGAAACATGAAGAAGTGACAGAAAAATTCTTAATTCTATTTTGATTAGAAGGGATTCCCTTAAAACACAATCAGATATAGCCAACTAATAACCGGAATCAGCTTTCAAATATATCCAGTTAGTGACCAGAATCAGCTTTGAAAGGTAGAAGAGGAAAGGAGAAAAGATGCTTTTTCCAAGACCAATTTTAACTGAGATTTGAGAAAGATTATTGAGCATTGTCACAAATAGTTTTGGTAGTTAGTTTTATGTTGCTGTTCGAAAGAGCTCTTTAGTATAGCCCTGTCTTTACCAAAGAAAAACAATTGTGTGTTCAAAAACGACTTTAAATAAATTAACCAATTCTTTTTGTCTTTATAGAGAATTAAAACGAGTGCTACAGCAGCTCCCAACTGGGGCCCAGCCATGCAGCAACACTGGGGAGAAAGATACAAGCATTTAGTAAACCTCTAACATGATAACATTGATCTAGCAGTACCAGACAAGCTAGGCAAAAATACTTCATTTCATCCTGAACGACGAGGTCCAATCTGAATCCATTGAAACTAAAACATCTGGAGACTGCTGTGAGTTTCAGGGACACCTGGCGCCCTGAATTCTTGCTGGCAGTATGAACAATATTAGACCTTCATTTTTGGGAGAAAAACAGAGGGGATATTAGCTGTAATAGGAGAAGGATTTCATCTTAGAACTGGATATGACACCTGAGAACAATTGGAAAAATTCTGAATGTTTTTGATACAAATGGGATCAGCTGCATTATATAGCAGGAATAAACTCATACCATAATTTCCATAGGAATGAGCAAATTTTCCTTCAGGAAAGTGATTTTAGGATGGTTTCTCACCATCAGAAAATTTCTAGCCAGAGCTAGATGTATTGATCAGTTTGCACTATGCACTTGGTATCACAATCACCATGGTACATGTGAAGCCTTATTTTGTCTAGAGGTTCTTTGTGGAAAATGGGACATCCACGTAAGGATATTCACATTGCTCCCAGCATTTCACAAAAGGCTCGGCTTTTTGAACATGCAAGATTGCACAGGTATTTGCCCCACTTGTAACTGCTCAGTAGTAGTTTTAATCCATATAATCAGAGGACTCAAACCAATGTTGAATATTTTCATTTTATAGATCTTGCAAATAAAAAGCACCATAAGGTGCTTAAACATTTGGGAGCAATCTCCTGCAGAATTGTGTGTTTTAAATTGTTGTTAAGTGCCGTTGAGTTGAAGAAGTAGATTGCCAGGCCTATCTTGCATGCAGTAAGCCTACAGCCAGCCCCTGGTAATCCAAGGTGGTCTCCCATCCAAGTCCTTACCAGGCCCAATCCTGCTTAACATCTGAGTTCAAATGAGATCAGGGGCACTCAGGGTGGCATGGTTGCAAACTGAGATTCATAGAAGTGCAGTCTACTACCAGGAAAGGAAATTGTTTTGTGGGACTGCTTCAGAGAGGGGACATGGAATAAATGTGCCTTTGTTACCATATTGGCCAAGATTATGTGGGTGGGAGAAGAGTAAAACATACTCTTGAAGTGGAACTGTTCTTATCCTGGACACTCACAGTGTGCAGGGAAGTTGAGTTGCAAGTAAAAAATTATTCATGCAATGTAGATGACATACTTCAACAGATCACAAAACATGTGGAGGGTAATTTTATAAAGATTGCCTACTTTAACGCATTCCAACATGTGCAGATTTCACCTATTTTATAACAAAAAGTGGATGCCTACTTTTCTTTATAAAATAGGGGCATAAGTTGTAAGACACATGGCAAATGTAGGCGTGATCACATATGCCAACCCTAGTCTTGGTGTAAATGTCCATGCCTAGATTTGTAAAGAACAAGTGCAAGTTATAGTGTTTTATATTATTTTCATGTAAATTTTTTTCTCTTCCCAAGTTCCAGCTATGCGCTGTCTCTGGCCACACCCACGATGAAAGTCCATACCATTGTCCTGACACACATACTTATAGAACAGAACTGACTAAAGTACACACATAAAGGCCCTGTCCACATGCATACTGTAAGTCATGGAAAATAGGTGATTTATATGTGTTAACAGCTCATTATAAAATGACCTCCCTAATGCAGAGCTTCTAATGTACTGCTATAAATAAACTGAGACACCATAATGAACCCTCAGAATAATGTGGGATTGTATTTATTTGTTGGGGAGAATGAAGTGGAAAAGGTGAAATAAAATAAGACTGAACTGAGATGTGCCATGAGTCATTTATATCATGTGGGAATATTGATTCTGGAAAAAAAACAAAATCCGGATTGACTTCCCATGATTTATTTTTATGATAGAGTGTTATAAAAAGCACCCAAGCCATCCAGCAGTGTATGTGAGACTGATGGGGTGGGGGGGGGGGGGCAGTCAAGTAAGATGCCTGGTAGCCTCCACACTGCAGGAACATAGGCAGAACACAGCGGACACCTTATTTAACAGTGTTGCAGGCTGCCTCATGGCACCTTTCTTTATTCCATTAAATTGCCCGATCCCAACCTCCATCAGCACTTGAAGTAATGCTTAAGCACCTCATCTCCTGCTGCCGGGTCAAGCCTTGTGATAAGAGCTACAAAGTTGCAGTGTTCTCCAGGACCAAGGAGGAAGTCAGTCCTCACATATGGGTATCATCGGTGCCGATGAAGCCCCAGCGGAGCATTTCCCCAGCTTTCTATGAAAGCCTTTGGGAATGCAGGCACGCATGTGCGGTTCCCTTCCCGCCTAAAGGTGCCATCTTACCTCAGTCTCTTTTTTTCCAAGAAGCCCACCGGACGTGTGTCCTGTCCTCCCGGTTAAAAGTAGATTTTTTTCCGCGATTATCGCTATTTTTTCTCCCGGTTCAACTCCGGTTCCCCTCCCGCCGGGTTCGGTACACCGGTATCGAGCCCGATTCTTCTTTTTCGGTTTTTGCCTTTCGTGGCTGGCGTTCGCGCCCTTTTTTTCCGTTTTTCCCTGGAAGGCTGGTCCTTTGACCTCGCGGGGACTCTTTTTTCCCCGATGGCTTCCAGTGGTTTTAAAAAGTGTGATCGGTGTAAGAAATTAATGTCTCTCACTGACACACATGACTGCTGCCTTCGGTGCCTCGGCCCTGATCACGACCCTAAGTCGTGCGGGCCATGTGGGAAGATGTCTTCCAAGGCACTCCGAAGTCGCCAGCAGCAGAAAGAAAGGTTTTTCTCGGACTCAGCCTCTGGCTGGGCCCGGACCTCGTCTGAGGCCTCGACATCTCGGGATTCCGATCCCGAGCGCCGTCGAAGCTCCTCGGACAGGGGTCCCCCGACCGGGAACGGAAGAGGAAGAAGCGGCTCACAAGGGCATCGTCGGAGGAGATCCCTGGTTCCTCAAGGGCCAGGTCTAAGACCCCCGACCGTCGCCTCGGGCCCGTGGAACAAGAGAAGCCTGCCAAAGTTCCTCGCGTGGAGCCGGAGTCTGCTGGACACGTAAGCCTCATAGTCCTCGAGGACTCTCCTCCCAGGGAGCCGACGTCGGGCCCGGCGCCGCCGGGGCCCGAGTCGGTGGCTGCTACGTCTCCCGAGCTGAGTCTCAGGATGACAGCCTTGGAGAGCAGACTGTCTGCTTTCATGGAGCAGCAGCGGGCACTGATGGCCAGCCTGTCTGGCGCATCTGCCCCGACCACCGGGACATCGACTTCGAAGTTGACCCCGGAGACCGAGTCGATACTCGCGTCCATCATGGCTCGAAGTCGACCTCGGTCGCGGTCTCCCTTGACCTCCCATTCGGGACCGAGGGCGTTGACGCCGGTGCCTCCGGCGTCGGGGCGGGTGCTCCAGGGCCCCGCGGGGTCGGACCCTGACTCCTCCTCGGATGAGTCTGCCTGGGAGACGGAGGATGAGGAGTCTCCCGATACGTTCAAGACTCGGTGCGTCCCGTCGGACTCACCACAGTCTGAGCCCCGGAGTAGATCCCTTCCGGAGGATACTCGGTTCTCGGACTTGGTCCAGGATATGGCCTCTACCTTGGCTATTCCGGCGGACCCTGAGGAAGAGCCTTGAACTGAAGAGCTCGAGGCGCTGCAGTATGACTCTCCTCCGAAGGAGGCCTTTACTGTCCCGGTTCCTCCGATGCTGGAACGGCTCCTCTTCCGTATGTGGGAGGTACCGGCCTCGGCGCCGGTTCTGAGCAAGCGAGTCGACTCGATCTATCGACTCAGAAAGAGCCCTGGTTTTACGAAGGCACAGCTACCACACCATTCTATGGTTGTGGAATCAGCCATGCATCATCTGAAGAGCCAGAAGATGCACTCTGCGGTGCCCCCTGGCAGGGAGGCCCGAAACCTTGATGGCGTCGTTAGAAAGTGCTTCCAGGGCTCGATGCTTGCTTGCCGTGTCCAGTCGTACCAGCTGTACATGGGCATGTACTTGCGGGACCTGGCAAAGGAGTTGGCCGGGTTCTCTGCTGGTCTCTCCGGGGAACCCTTGCAGAGATTTAAGTCCTTGTCCTCGGGGATTCGGGACTGCTCGAAGTTCATGTCCCACGCCGCCTACGATGGCTTCGAGGCATCGGCCCGAGTTGCGGCAGCCGGCATCGCGGCTCGACGCCAGGCATGGCTGCAGTCATCGGACCTCGAGCCATGGGTTCAGGACAAGTTGGTCGATGTCCCTTGCCAAGGTGAAAACCTTTTTGGCAAGCCCATGACCGAGAAGGCCGCTCAGCTCGAAACAGAACACCTTATACAAGGCTGTCTAGGAAGACCTCTGCCCCTTCTCATAAAAAGAAGGGCTCGGGTAGAAAGCCCTTTTACCCGAGGAAGGGCACTGCCTACAAACAGTACCCTCAATATCAGGCTGCCCAAGCTGCACCCCAGGGTCAGCAAGCCAAGGGGCAGGGTAATGGGCCCCGTAGGCAGAGGACCCCCAAGCCTCCGGCCCCTGCTCCCACTCAGCAGGGTGGGGGTTTTTGACTCCTTGAGCGTAGCCTCTCCATCCCTGCTCTCCCAACCCTGCACAGGAGGTCGCCTAGCCCTCTTTGCCCACCAGTGGCCCCTTATCACCGGGGACAGTTGGGTGTTGGACATAGTCCACAGGGGCTATGCATTGCATTTTCACCAACTGCCTCCTCCTTACTTTCCAGGGGAGCCTCCAAGGCCTCCCCTGCACACAGACCTTCTCCTTCAAGAGCTTCAAGGTCTGTTGGTGGACAGGGCAGTGGAGCCTGTGTCTCCCAACTCGCGAGGTCACGGATTCTACTCCAGGTATTTCCTGGTACCCAAAAGAACTGGTGGCCTTCGACCCATTCTGGACCTCAGGAACCTCAACAAGTTCCTAGAGAAAGAAAAGTTCAAGATGCTTACTCTTGGAACACTTCTGCCCTACCTCTAGCAGGGAGATTGGCTATGCTCCTTAGATCTAAAGGATGCATACACTCACATCCTCATTCATCCAGACCACAGAAAGTACCTCAGGTTCATTGTGGGAGGAAACCATTATCAGTACAGAGTGCTGCCTTTCGGCCTCACCTACGCTCCCAGGGTCTTTACCAAATGCCTGGCAGTGGTGACGGCCTACCTGAGAAATCAGGGAATCTTTGTCTTCCCCTATCTGGACAACTGGCTCATCAGAGGTCAGACGTGCCAGGAGGCCAGACAGGCACTCTCAGGACTATTGTTCTTCTTCAAGGCCTGGGGTTTGTCATGAACTTCGCAAAGTCCACTTTGCTCCCCTCCCAAAACTTGGAGTTCATAGGAGCAAGGCTGGACTCTCTGCCAGAAGACAGGGCCCAAAGGTTGGTGGCCTTGGCAAATCAGTTTCTCAGCAGGACACTGGTCTCCGCCAGACTCTGCCTAAGGCTACTTGGCCACATGGCTTCGACAGTGCATGTGACCCCCAATGCCAGACTCCATATGAGGCCTGCACAGTGGTGCCTTCAGACTCAGTGGTCACAGGCCACAGGCAGCCTCAGAGACAGGATATGGGTGTCCAGACAATTTCTGAACTCCCTCAACTGGTGACTGCACCCACCCAATCTACTAAAGGGGGTGCCTTTTCAGATTCCTGGGTACACGGTGGTACTGACCACAGACGCCTCCCTGCAGGGCTGGGGAGCTCATTGTCTAGGCAAGTGCACCCAGGGTCTGTGGTCTCCTTGGGAAGCTGCACAGCAGATCAATCTCCTCGAGCTCAGAGCTATTTGATTAGCACTCAAAGCTTTCTCTCCTGCCCTGGCTCATCAAGCTGTCCTGGTTCAGACAGACAACCAAGTAGCCATGTTTTATGTGAACAAACAGGGTGGGACTGGGTCCAGAATCCTTTGTCGGGAGGCTCAGGACCTTTGTTCATTTGCCCTCAAGCACAACATTCTCCTCAAGGCTGTGTACCTTCCAGGCCAGGACAACTACCTGGCCGACAGGTTAAGCAGAATTCTGCAGCCCCACGAGTGGAAGCTGCATCCTTCAGTAGTTCAGAGGATTTTCCTAAAATGGGGCCTCCCTTTGGTAGATCTCTTTGCCAGCCCAATGAACAATCAACTGCCAAAGTTCTGCTCCAGGCAACTGCATCCTCTGAGGATAGCAGCAGATGCTTTTCTGATTCCATGGTCTCAGGGCCTCCTGTATGCGTTTCCTCCCAAGCCCTTGGTGGCCCGAACTCTCTTCAAAATTCTTCAGGACAAGGCCTCGCTCCTGCTGGTGGCTCCCAGGTGGCCGAGACAGCCTTGGATTCCTCTTCTGCTTCAACTGGCGGTGGATCCCCCACTGCCTCTGGGGTTGCAACCCGACCTTCTCTCACAGGAGCAGGGTTCCCTTCTGCACCCCAATCTCAAAGTTCTCAATTTGATGGCCTGGAGGCTGCAAGGGTAGTTTTGGCTCCCTGGGGCCTGCCTCAGGAAGTTGAGGAGGTTGTCCTCGCCTCTAGAAAACAGTCCACTAGGAAAATCTATGCTCTCAAATGGAAAAGGTTTTCTGTGTGGTGTCAGCTACGTACAGAGGATCCTTTCTCCTGTACTGTGCCAGTAGTGCTTCAGTACTTACTGCACTTATCAAATCTTGGACTTAAGTCCAATTCTGTTTGGGTCCACCTCTCAGCTCTAGCAGCTCACCACTCACTGATGGAGGGACATTCTCTGTCAGGTCACCCCTTGGTGTCCCGCTTTCTCAGGGGCTTGCTTTTGCTCAAGCCTCCAATCCGTCCTCCTGCCCCTGAGTGGGAGTTGAATGTGGTCTTGCAGCAACTGACTCGCCCACCTTTTGAGCCGATGGCTACTTGTCCACTACGCTTCCTATCCTGGAAGACACTCTTCCTGATAGCCCTTACCTCGGCTAGGTGAGTGAGTGAGCTTCAGGCCCTGGTCTGTGATAGACCTTACACCAGGATTTATAGGAACAGGGTAGTCCTCAGGACTCATCCCAAGTTCCTTCCAAAGGTTGTCTCCTCTCCACCTCAGTCAGGAGGTGGTTCTTCCAACATTCTTCCCTAGGCCTCATGCAAGCCAGGCTGAAGCCGTCCTGCATACCCTGGACTGTAGGAGGGCCTTATCCTTCTACCTTGACCGTACGCAAGGGCACAGAAGGGCTACTCAGCTCTTCGTATCCTTTGACCCCAATAAGTTGGGGTTGGCTGTGTCCAAGCATACCTTGTCCATCTGGGTGGCTGACTGTATCACCTGGGCTTACGGCTGACCTTCCTTTGCAGGGTCGGGTCACGGCCCATCGTGTCAGGGCAATGGCTGCCTCAGTGGCTCATCTCCGCTCTGTGCCCTTGGTACATAAGAACATAACATAAGAACATAAGATATGCCATACTGGGTCAGACCAAGGTCCATCAAGCCCAGTATCCTGTTTCCAACAGTGGCCAGTCTAGGTCATACGTACCTAGCAGTTTCCCCAAAAGACACAGGTTCCACAATGCTTGTACTGGGTCAAGCATTGATATCCTGGGTCCCTTCTTAATAATGGTTTATGGACTTTTCCTCCAGGAACTTGTCCAAACCTTTTTTAAACCCAGCTACACTAACAGCCTTTACTACATCCTCCGGTAACAAATTCCAGAGTTTGATTACACGTTGAGTGAAAAAATATTTTCTTTTATTAGTCTTAAATAGTTTACCCTGTAGCTTCATTGCATGTCCCCTAGTCTGTCTATATTCTGATAACGTAAACAATCAATCTACGTTTACCCGTTCCACTCCGTTCAGGGCTGCAACTTGGTCTTCAAGCCAGACTTTTGCGGCCCATTACTGTCTGGAGAGGGAGTCCCGTAGGGACAGTGCTTTTGGCCAGGCAGTACTCCTGAATCTCTTTGAGGTTTAGGCAACTCCTGCCCTCCTGCCCTCTGTTGGGCTACCGGTAGAGGTTGTGTCCTTGAAAAGCCTTTCTTTGCTGCTGAGACTAGAGGGAGTACTCTTGTTCAGCCTGGGTTCCTCGGTAGCCCAGAGCTAGGGAGTCACCCATATGTGAGGACTGACTTCCTGCTTGGTCCTGGAGAAAGAGTAGTTACTCACCTGTAACAGGTGTTCTCCAGGAGCAGCAGGAAACAGTCCTCAAAGCCCTCCCTCCTCCCCTGGGAGTTGCAGTTGTACATAGTTTATTTTTCATTTTTGTGTGCTGTTCTTAGCTATGTCATTTGACTGAGGTAAGATGGCACCTTAAGGCGGGAAGGGAACCGCGCATGCGTGCCTGCATTCCCAAAGGCTTTCATAGAAAGCTGGGGAAATGCTCCGCTGGGGCTTCATCAGCGCCGATGACACCCATATGTGAGGACTGATTCCTGCTGCTCCTGGAGAACACCTGTTACAGGTGAGTAACTACTCTTTTTCATGAGACATACCCCCATCAACAGGCGCATCCTTGTAAGCCAGTGGCTACTGGGAGGCGGAATTGGGTAATTTAATGGAGTAAAGAAAAGATATCAGGAGGCAGTGTGGCAAATCTATTAAGGTTAATTATAATGTTTGTTGTCCCTGCCTCTTAGAAATGCTAGCAATTTAGGGAGTGGGTTTTTCTCATTCGCAGCTATGGGAAATGCTGCAAAGGTTTACTTGGGGGCTTTCAATCTGATTTATGCCATTGCCAAGATGTCTTGGTTGCATTATGCAAATGACCATGTTGATGAAGCCCTGGGAAGGCTAATTTGAAGAATAATATTCTCCTATTATTTGTAAGATTTTCAATTTTCTAGTCTACATATTTTTTTAAACCGCTACTTTTTAAAAGAGTTGTAAATTATTTTATAGTCACAATAAGGCACTTCTTGATGCATGTAGTAGAAAAGTCCTGGAGCTAACCGAGTGGTTGAATACACGCACAGTGCGGCCTCCTACCTCAGAGCACAGATGAGACACAGCAGTAACTCATGCCAACATATTCCTCGCTACGCCTTACTCCTGATTTTATACATGGGCACCTAACAATTTAAATTGCTTGTATGGAAGTACTGTATACCTATGAATTAAAATGCATACAATCAATTTGTTGCTTTAAAAAGTTAAACATATGCTGATCAAATTGGTGGAGGGGTTGCTCTCTATGTTAGAGAGGGCATTGAGTCAGAAAGGATTAAAGTTTTGCAGGAAACAAAATCTGCTGTAGAATCTATATGGATTGAAATTCCATGTAAAAGGGGAAGGCGATGGCAGTGGGGGTGTACTATCGAGCGCCTGGCCAGAATGACCAAATGGATGATGAAATGCTCAAAGAAATCAAGGAAGCTAACAAAAGTTACAGCGCAGTAATAATAATGGGTGATTTCAACTACCCCGGTATCGACTGGGTCAGTGTCACGTCAGGACATGCTAGGGAGATAAAGTTCCTAGATGAAATAAATGACTGCTTCTTGGAGCAGC
The DNA here is from genome assembly GCA_033557465.1 of Ichthyophis bannanicus. Classification (NCBI taxonomy): domain Eukaryota; kingdom Metazoa; phylum Chordata; class Amphibia; order Gymnophiona; family Ichthyophiidae; genus Ichthyophis; species Ichthyophis bannanicus. Next base: position 133,793,729 of record CM066036.1, on the reverse strand, counting down.
TGGTTCATGAACCGACCAGAGGGGAAGCCATATTAGTCCTTAGTGGAACACCAGATCTAGTGCAAGAGATAAGGTTGTTGGGGCCACTTGGCAATAGTGATCATAGCATGATCGCCTTTGATTTAATTAGTGGAGGAGGGATAGTAAGGAAATCCACAGTACTACCTTTTAACTTTCGAAAGGGAGACTATGATAAAATGAGGAAAACAGTTAAGAAAAAACTAAAAGGAGCAGTTGCAAAGGTTAAAGACGTACATCAGACTTGGCTGTTGTTGAAAAATACTATCTTGGAAGCCCAGACCAGCTGTATTCCATGCTTTAAGAAAAGTGGAAGGAAGTCCAAAAAACTGCCAGCATGGTTTAAAGGTGAGGTCAGAGAGGCTGTTGTTGCCAAAAAAGCATCTTTCAGGAAATGGAAAAAAGAGCCAAACGATGAAACCTGGAAACACCACAAGCACTGGCAAGTCAAATGCAAGGCATTGATAAGGCAGGCAAAGGGAGAATTTGAGACAGAAGCTTGCTGCGGAAGCAAAAACGCGAAGTAAAGACCTTTTCAAGTACATTCGTAGCAAGAAACCTGTGAGAGAGGGGAGAAGCGTCGCTGAGAGGGAGCTGCCGTGCTTTCTACCATCTGCACGGTCCAGCGCGGTGAGACCTGGCGGAGGCTGGTTAGCGATCGGGACAGGCGGGAGGAGGACGTGCCTTGGCCCGGAGGACCCTGCTGTGCCCCATAAAGCCCTCCGGTTTCAGTGCAGTAGTGGGAGAAGCGTCGCTGAGAGGGAGCTGCCGTGCTTTCTACCATCTGCACGGTCCAGCGCGGTGAGACCTGGAGGAGGCTGGTTAGCGATCGGGACAGGCGGGAGGAGGACGTGCCTTGGCCCGGAGGACCCTGCTGTGCCCCATAAAGCACTCCGGAGTTGAAACGCGGCCGCGTGTCGCGGCCTGCGTGGCGTGGCCTAAAGGGGCGTGGCTCAAGGGGCAGGACACGCCCCTTTGGCGCCCCTTCGGCGCACGTGAGGTGTCGTGTGGTGTGTCCAGTTTGGAGCCGGTAACAGCATAATGGGCAAAAGGAATGCGAAGTTGGATGAAAAATCGGGGGCTGGAGCCACAGGAGGAAAAGCGGCGGGCCCTATGGACAAACACGTGACTGTCTTGCTGCCTGGTAATCGATCTCCGGAGGAGGTCTCTTTGAGCCCTGTTCTCCGGTCTCCTCCCCCCTTTCCTCTTCCTGCTCTTTCGTCTACTTTGTCTGGTACCCCCCCTGAGCGGTTTCCCCCTGTTCCTTGTCCTGTAATTCCATCTGTTATAGAACCTGGGAATTTAGCTTCCCCTTCGGGGAGATAACTTTGCATGATATATGGGCTGCTATTCAAAAGATAGATGTACGTTTAACTTCAACTGTATCCTCTTTATGTAAATTTTCCCAAGATGTAGTGGATAAATTGCAATTTATGGATAATCAATTAGGCTCTGTGGTAAAGCTTGCTGATAGCACTAATTCTCAAGTCCAAATCAGTCGTACTTCTGATGTGGCATTTATACGAGATACCTCTGCTATTTCTTTTCGGCTTGAGGCTCTTGAGAATCGTGCTAGAGCATGCAATTTACGTTTTCTGAATTTTCCTATGACACACTTAATGTCTTCTGATATATTGTTGGGTAAATACTTTTCGGAGATTCTACACTTGGATGGGGATTTTCATACGGTTCATACAGTCCATATGCATTATTTGCCTTTGGGTTCTGCTTCCACTCCTCGGGCTGCAGGGGTTAAGGCCCCTTCAGTCTCTTCAGTGGATCAAAATTTGACAGCTTTCTTGGAAGACCCAATGGATAATATCTCAAAACGTAACACTTTGGTTGTCCAGTTTATTTCTGAATTTGCCAAACTGCGGGTTATGAGAGCATACTTTAAGTATCGTGCCGTTTTATTTTGTGGTCAGGCCATTCAAGTCTTCCCAGATGTCTGTCGTCATACGCAGTTACGGCGCAAGCAGTTCCTGCTGTTGAAATCGCAGGTGTTGGCATTAGGGGCAACCTTTTTCCTTAAATTTCCTTGCCGCTGTGTTATTACCTTCGGTGGGCGTACCTATGTATACAATGATGTTGCTGCTTTGAAATTATTTTTGGATTCAAAAGCAGGGGGAGGTATGAGTGTTGAGGGGGAATGATTTGTTGTATATTCAGCTCCCTTTTGTGGGGTGTTTAACCCCTTTTTTCTTGTATTTTGATGGGTTTGTCTTCATTATATTGGTACTTTTCCCCTTGATGTGTATCATTTTATGTGAGGAAAAATTATTTTTCTTGGTTGTAAATTGATATTTCTTGTATAATAATCGCTCTAGTGTATTTCTTGTTGCATTTGAAAACTCTTAAATAAAAAGTTTAAAAAAAAAAAAAGAAACCTGTGAGAGAGTCAGTTGGTCCATTAGATGATAAAGGGGTTAAAAGAGCACTAAGAGGCGACAAGGCGATAGCAGAGAGACTGGATGAATTCTTTGCTTCGGTCTTTACTGAGGAAGATGTAGGGATGTTACCCATGACTGAAGTAGTATTTAAAGGTGTGGAAGAATTGAAGGAAATATCGATACATCGGAAAGATGTATTACAACTATTAGATAAACTGAAGAGTAGCAAATCACCTGGGCCAGATGGTATACATCCAAGGGTGTTGAAAGAACTGACATATGAGATTGCAGACCTGCTATTAGTAATCTGTGAACTATCATTAAAATCATCTCTAATACCTGAATACTGGAGGATCGCCAATGTAACACCAATTTTTAAAAAGGGTTCCAGGGGTGATCTGGGAAACTACAGACCGGTGAGCCTGACATCAGTACTGGGAAAAATGGTAGAAACCATCATAAAGAATAAAATTAATCAGCATGTAGATAGTCATGACCTAATGGGAGACAGCCAACATGGCTTTAGACAAGGAAGATCTTGTCTTACTAATTTATGTTTTTTTGAAGGAGTGAATAATCAGGTGGACAAAGGTGAGTCGGTTGATATTATGTATCTGGACTTTCAGAAAGCCTTTGACAAGGTCCCTCATCAGAGACTTTTGGCAAAACTAAAGAGTCATGGGATAGGAGGCAGTGTACTATTGTGGATCAGGAACTGGTTAAAAGATAGAAAGCAGAGGATAGGGCTAAATGGCCAATTTTCCCAATGGAGAAAGGTGAATAGTGGTGTACCCCAGGGATCTGTGCTGGGTCCGCTGCTTTTTGACATATTCATAAATGACCTGGAAAGTGGAATAACGAGTGAGGTTATCAAATTTGCAGATGACACAAAACTATTTAAAGTTGTTAAAACCCAAGAGGATTGTGGAAAATTGCAAGAGGATCTTGATAAATTGGAAAACTGGGCATCAAAATGGCAGATGAAATTTAATGTGGACAAGTGCAAGGTTATGCACCTATGGAAGAACAACCCAAACTATGGTTACACGATGCAGGGTTCCACATTAGGAACCACCACCCCGGAAAAAGATTTAGGCGTCATTGTGGATACCATGTTAAAACCCTCGGCCCAGTGTGCAGCAGCGGCCAAGAGAGCAAATAGAATGCTAGGTATGATAAGGAAAGGAATGGAAAATAAAACAAAAGATATTATAATGCCTCTATATCGTTCCATGGTGAGACCGCACCTTGAATATTGTGTGCAATTCTGGTCGCCGTATCTTAAAAAGGATATAGCGATTTTAGAAAAGGTTCAGAGAAGAGCCACCAAAATGGTAAAGGGGATGGAAGGATACTCCTATGAAGAAAGGCTAAAAAGGTTAGGGCTCTTCAACCTGGAAAAGAGACGGCTGAGGGGAGATATGATAGAAGTCTATAAATTAATGAACGGAGTGGAACGGGTAAACGTAGATCGATTGTTTACGTTATCAGAATATAGAAATGCAATGAAGCTACAGTGTAACCTATTTAAAACTAATAAAAGAAAATATTTTTTCACTCAACGTGTAATCAAACTCTGGAATTTGTTACCGGAGGATGTAGTAAAGGCTGTTTGTTTAGTTGGGTTTAAAAAAAGGTTTGGACAAGTTCCTGGAGGAAAGGTTTATAAACCATTAGTAAGAAGGGACCCAGGATATCATTGCTTGACCCAGTACAAGCATTGTGGAACCTGTGTCTTTTGGGAAAACTGCTAGGTACTTATGACCTAGATTGGCCACTCTTGGAAACAGGATACTGGGCTTGATGGACCTTGGTCTGACCCAGTATGGCATATCTTATGTTCTTATGTTCTTATATTTACCTGGGGATCTCCATTTTCAGAGGTTGCAGGTTGTTATTAAAAAAGAAAAGAAAGATACAGAGAAAACAACTGAATTCTTATAGTAAAGAACTGATTAATATGCAGTCTGGTGTTTTTAAAATAATATTTATCTGATGTTCTTAAGAGCTGTTATAAGTTCTCAACCTTTTTTCCATTGGAACACAGCTGATGAATGATGGTCGCATACATGACACACTGTACACATTGACCTCCGGGAATTTTGCTCTTATGAGTTAAATGTCAATATTCTCAGTATCTACAAAAAATTCTAGCTCCCACCAAAAATAGGTGCAGAGCAGAATTAGGGCATTCATTCATGGAATTCACCAAAAAAAAAAAATGCCGATTCTCAAGTCATGTATCACAGCAACATAAATTTCTCCACTGCCAGGAACATTGTGAAGTAATACAAAACTGGAAAAAAATTGGCTCAATTCTATATGAGGGCACAGTAGCACTGATTCCTTTGATTCAAACAGCAAGAACTCTACCTATGAATAGGCATCACTGCAAATATTATGTTCGACCCTATAAACAATACACCTACTACTGGTAAAACAGAACAAGTGGGACTACTACAGATTTCAACTCAGAAACTATATGCTAACAATACCGCACCTCGTCACATGCAAAACACAGACAGAACAAGGGACCACAAATTAGAAAAAGAAATATGAAGACAAAAATTGAACTGGGAACCCCAAGGACACTGGAGAAAAAAAGCAAATACATTTTGTCTTGTACTGAATAAAATACAAAGTCATCTGAAACCCATATCTCCCAAAGCAAATATATTCCAGTTATTATAATTAAAGTAAAATACTTTTTTCTACCTTTCTAGTCTGGGAATTTTATTTTTCTAATTATGTTGATCAAGGTCTCTCTCCTCTTCTTTACTCTTCAAGACTACTTTCGGATCCTGAAACTTTATTCTTCTATTCTATTCTGCTCATAATATTTACCAAAGACACATCATTCATCCCTCTATTCATCCCTCCATCCATGATAATACTAGACAACGTCCAGATAAATGTCCGTCCAAAGCTCACATATCTTGGAATCATTCTTGACCAACAGTTAAGGAAAAGATAACAGCAACAGCCAAAACAATATTCTTCAAAACAAAAACCTTTAAGCGCCTCTACCCCTCTTCTTGATCCAGCAGACTTCCACTTAACCCTCCAAGCACTCTCTCTCCCTCACATAGATTACCGCAACATAATCTATCAGGGCCTGCCACAAGCCCCCCTCCACTTCAAACTGCCCTACACATTACAGCACAAATAATCCAGGGAGCTGCTAAACGCAACTGCATCACCCCTATCCTCGAGCTCCACTATTTTATTTATTTAGCAGGTTTAATATACCACTTTATCATTTCAATCAAAGCGGTTTATATTGTAACAAACTTAGTAATGTACATTAAACAGGGACATTGATAACTTGGATTTTTCTGAGGCAATTGAGGGTTAAGTGTCTTGCCCAAGGTCACAAGGAGTGCTAGTGGGTATTGAACTCCGGTCTCTGGGTTCCCCTCCCCAGCAGAATTAAATATAAATCCTTACTGCTAACTTACAAAGCACTACACTTCCACCCAGCCACCCATCTCCAGTCCCTATTGCAGATACTCACCCCAGACAGACCCTGAAGATCTTCCTCAATAAATATGCTTACTATACCACACTCAGAGATAAAGTCCAGCCAACAAACTTGCTGCCAAGCATTCAAATTCTTTGCAGCATTCCTCTGGAACTCCGTACCAGTCACCATGAGAAATATCACGGACTTATTTGCTTTCTGTAAACACCTAAAAAAACACCTGTTTACTGAACACTATGGATCTACTACTCAAGCCCAACCCCTCCCCTGACCATGACCCACACAATAATTACACAGGTACACTAAAAAATTTTTTTTTTAAATTGCCTCTAATGTTTCGATTGATTTTTATGTTTTTTGGTGCGCTGAATCCAAATCTGGTAGCCAATTTGCTCCATCACGTACAGATGTTTTGCTACATTGGGTTAGCAGTTTGAGGTGAACGTTTCAGATTGAGTGCGATCGAGATAAAAGTTTCTTGGATGAATTCTTTATACTAATTGTTTAGTAGTTATTCAAATAAAAATAAAGAAAATTGTAACAAGGCAGCACATAAGAATAATGTCAACAAAACACACTGTGATGGTAGCAAAATTGTCTGCACTTAAAACAGCCACATACATGTGCACAAACATTGAGCATATAAGAGCGAGGTTAGACACAAAGCAAAGCAAAGAAATGTGCAAAAAATGTTGTACAGGTATGTATGTAAGAATAGAAAACGCAAACTGCACCATTGCAATACATGAAAACAAACACCCGATGGTGTGAAAATAAAATTCTAATAAATGAGATCCGACACTGTGGTAATAACTAGCAAATTTTTATTTCAAAGTTTAGTAAAAACACGATATTTGTCAACACAGTTTAGATTTTAAAGTCATTCTTGGGTCAATCAATCTCCTGGTGGGCCCGTTTCTTCTTCCCCCGAATGCTTCTCTTGGTGCGCTGCTTGGCGTATTTTTCATCTGGGGTTTCCCGCAGCAGCAACCAGCAGAAATCAGCCATCATAGTGGTGTTCCATCTTCCTTGGTACCTTCTCTCTGCGTCCTTGATGTCCTGGTGAAACCTTTCACCTTGTTCTTCACTGTACGCCCCCAAGTTTTCGGGAAAGTAGTTCACATGGGAGTGCAAGAAATGGACTTTCAGGCTCATGTTACAGCCTTGTTCTTTGAAGGCATTGAGCATCCTGGCAACAATATCCTTATAGTTCTCATCCCGCCTGTTCACCAAGAATTTGAGAACAACATCCTTGAAGGAATCCCAGGCTTCTTTTTCCTTCTCAGACATCGTTTCAGCGAATGCTCCATCTGAAATGAGTTTCCTTATATCAGGGCCAACAAACACTCCTTCCTTTAGCTTTGCTTCAGAAAGTCGGGGGAACTTTGAGCAAAGGTACCGAAAGCACTCACCATCTTTTGGAAGGGACTTGATGAATTGCTTAATGAGACCCAACTTAATGTGGAGAGGTGGTAATAGAATTTTATCACGAGGTACCAAGCTCTCATGAAGAACATTTTTCTCACCGGGTCTCAAATACTCCCGAATTGGCCAGTCTTTTTTCCCCCAGTGTAGGGCGCGGGCCTGGCTATCCCACAAGCAAAGGAAGCAGGGATATTTGGTGAAACCGGATTGCTGCCCTAATAGCATGGATAGAATTTTAAAGTCTCCACAAATCATCCACTTATGCTCATCATAACGAATCTTCTGAAGAATCAGGGCCAAATTCTCGTATTTTTCTTGGAAAATAACAGAGTGAGCAATAGGAACTGAAGCGAATGTGTTGCCATTATGAAGAAGAACACCTTTTATGCTGTCTTTTGACGAATCAATGAACAGCCGCCATTCAGCAGGATCATACTTGAGTTTAAACTTTTCCATCACTCCGTATATATCGTTGCAAAATACCAAATCTTCCTCTTTGCTGAAATACTTCAAAAATTGTGTCTCGCGGTTGCGGTACCAATAAAAAGTTGTTCCTGGTGACAATAGATTTTTCTGTTTAAGCCGAGAACCTAGCAGTTGGGCAGCATCTTTTGGGAGTCCTAAATCCCGGACTAAATCATTCAATTCAGCTTGAGAGAAAAGTTCAGGTTTCGGATCTGGTTCAGTTTCAAACTCGGAAGTACTGGACTCATCGGGAAAAGGCATCTGATGAGTCTCATCATGATCAGAACCGTCCACACAAATATGATCCAAAGATTTTGGTGGTTCAGGCACAGGTACTTCGTTGCTATGAGGCATAGGCCTAATTGCTGAGGGAAGGTTGGGGTAACTTATTACGTTCTTATTTTTTAAGTTGTATCCCTTCACAATGCAAGAGCAAAAATAGCAGTCACTGCTGTGGTCTCTTTGTTCACCGCCACATCATAGGTATTCCGAAACGAAATGCTTGTTTTTTACCTTTCATCAATAAGCGTAGATCTTCCTCACATGTCTTGCACACTTTGTGAGGAGCCCACGGTTTATCTTGATCGCCTAACTTCAAACCGAAATAGGCGAAATATACTTTTTTAATAAATGCAGAAATGTTCCTCTGCCGCTTTTTCATGGTATATTCCCCACAAATAAAACAAAAACTGTCCGGAGAGTTGACGCAACCTCTGGCTCTGTGAGCCATCACAAATACACAGCACTGCAAACTACAACTGTAGTGAACCACTTCGGAATAAAGCTGGATTACGACTGAGCAAACAAAAGGTAATAATGAACTTGCAAGAAACTGAAATTTGACAGGAACGTTCATGTTGCAACCACCGTGTTTGAGCGAGCGAACGAGGCGAGGCGAACAGGAAAGAACATGCGCCAGCGCGAGTACTGGATTTAGCCCCCCGCCTCCCAATTGTCCTGTTAATGTATAAAATGAATACAAAACACTCTAAAATATCATGAGGGAGTGTTTCTGGTTAGTTAACCATTACAACCTCTATTTTGGGCCAAGAAAATAAACTGCAGTCGGCTAAAAAGAAATTATGTGAACATTCCTTATATGGGTAAGAAATCTAATTTTGCAAGAAAACGTGACGTGATGGAACATTTTGGCTATTTTTCCTGGATTCAGCACCCCAAAATCTATAGGAATCAGTTGCAAAACTGGAGGCAGTTTTTTGGTAGTGTACCTGTGTTATGGATAATAAGACAGAACCATCTACTGTAAATAGTTAAACTTTACCACGTGTACATAGTTACTGTTTGTACATAGTTTTCTGATATTGTTCTATGTAAATGAGTATTTGTTCACTGTAAACAGCTTTTACCCGGTGAATAGCGGTATATAAGTTCAGCTAAATAAATAAATAAATATTCAGCACCCGTGGGTGTAAAGACCATCTCTACTACCCTCTCTGTAATGTGTCTTTCTTGAAATGATTGTAAGCCCTATTTTGCAGGGACTGTCTCCCATGTGTATATATGTATAGTGCTGCATATGCCTTGTAGCAATATACAAATGATAAGTACTAGTAGTTGTATCCTGCTAATTCTCTGTGCAGTTTGTGTTTCTCCTTTTGCCTCCTGTCTTTTTCTGTTCCCCTCCCCAGTATATCTGTCTCTGATATATTGGCTTTTTCCTTTTAACCATTTTCTCCATTTCTTTATTTCCTCCTTCTTTGTCCTCTCAGATTTCACCCTCTTTCTCACTCTCTAGGCCTCAGTCTCCTTTTAAATTTTCACTTGCCTATCACCTTTTAATCTTTTTCTCTCTCCTCCTTCCCATCCAATCTCCCTTAGCACTGCCATTTCCCCATCTCACTTCTTCCCCAGCCTCTTACGCCTTCTGTTGTTCACCCACTCCATATTACATTTCTACCCTCTGTACTCACCATCCTCCTCTCTCTCATCTCCGTGACGACGCTCCATGGTCTCTCTCACATGGTTCCACCAAACCCAGCATTTCCCCTTTCTCTTCTCTCCCCCCCAGCCATCCTTGTAGGTCAGCATCTCCCCTCACTTTCTCACCCCACCACCCTTGTAGGCCAGCATCTCTCACCTCTCTCTTTCTCCCGCCCTCCCCCAACATTGTAGGCCTGCTTCTCCCTATCCTGTCACATTCACCCCCTCCCCCCTTTTCCAGTTCAGCATTTCCTTTCTCTTTCCTCCTCCTAGGCCAGTATCCCATCACCCCTTCCATACCATGGTAAAGCAGCTCCCCATTCTCTCCCTTTTTCCTTACTCTACTAACCATGTAGCATCTCTTCTCCCTCTACCCCCCAAAAGTGCAGCATCTCTCCTCTCCTATCCCCTCCCAACAGGTCAGCATTTCCCCGTTCCCCTCCCTCTTTCCTTACTCTACTAACCATGTAGCATCTCTTCTCCCTCTACCCCCCAAAAGTGCAGCATCTCTCCTCTCCTATCCCCCCCCCAACAGGTCAGCATTTCCCCGTTCCCCTCCCTCTTTCCTTACTTTACTAACCATGTAGCCTTTCTCCTCACTCTATCCCCCAACAGTGCAGCATTTCCCCTCTTCTCTCCCCCCCCCCCCGCAACAGGTCAGCATTTCCTCATTCCCCTCCTATACAGCTGCCAGTCATGGCAGGAGGGGGAGCCAGACTAGCCCTGGCACTGTCACTACCTTTTCTGAACGGTACTCCTTCTTCGGCTCGCAACAGCGCGGGCAAGTTATGATTTCAGTTTCAGTGCACGGGAACGCAGCAGACAAGAAATCATAAGAAGGGCAGCTTGCTACTGCTGCTGCAAACCAGAGGAGCGCTGTTCAAGAAAGAGTTAGCGGCAGCTGTGGGGTTTGTGCAGCTGCGCCTGCCATCAGTTTTCCTCAACAGCCATGCCACTTGCTGCAGGCATTGCTGCCATTTCCGCTTCCTCGCAGCTGATTGTGCCTACTCTCCAGCCTCATCTTTCTGTAACACACCTCCTGGAGTCTCCCAACACACGATGTGTCATGACACCTTGATTGAAAACTGCTGTTCTTGAGTGATCTCTTGAAACTACCAGAAAGAAAAACTAGTTTTGATCAAAATGGCACCGGTTTAACACAGTTTTAGATGTTGTTATTCTGTGAAGCTTAGCATAGCATCACATTAATTACAGACCTTATCCTGTCATGATATTTAAAGTTTATATTCTGTGTATTTACTCCCTGCTTTTCTTCTTAACCTCCAGCAGCACCATTGATCAAGTGGGATACTCATTCTTTTAAATAACTTGACTGGAATCAGGACAAAATCTAAATACTTTCGAGAGTATATCAAAGGGAATCTGAGCAAGGCCGGCCCAACTATTAGGCAAATGAGGCGGTCAGTTAGGGTGATAGCTTCTGGGGGGTGGCAAAGAGCAGGGCATTCAAAGCTAAACCATAGATTCTGACAACCAGGGGGCATAAGGATTAAGGTTTTCCTAGGGTGCCAGCACCTTGAAGCACCTCGGGCCAGCCCTGAATCTGAGCATAATTTTACCAGTATCTTTTCCACCTTGTGGTCACCGTAGCGGGAAGTTTTTTCTGCCCCTGAAGTTTTAGGGTTGCCAACTGGCTCCAGGTATGATCCAGTCCTGGGTTTACCTCATTTCATACAGGGACTTGTAGTTCTGATATCTCTATTGCACGTCATAAGAAAAGCAAGACTACAAGTCCCTACATGCAGTGGGGTAAACCAAGGCGTGGATCAAGCCTGTCGGGCGAATCTGGAGCCAGTTGGCAACCCTAATTCTAGTTTACATTAATTTTGTAATGAACTCTTCATATTTGTCTTATCAGTGTGCTTTGACTAGATTGTAAGCTCCATGGAGAATGGACTATTATGTATTTTTATACTCTGCTACATAAATGTACTAGTAGTATTGTCAGTCCTTTCCTCGTGCTCTATTCTCTGCTAGATACGGTTCTGAAGCATGCTTACAGGCAATCTCCAAGTGGAGGAGTGGCCTAGTGGTTGGGGCAAGGTACTTCAGGCCAGAAAGCTGGGGGTTCAAATCCCACTAGAAGACAGCAACCTTGGGCAGGAAGGACTGGGGTTTCTAGTCCCACAGGTGCTCCTTGTGGTCTTGGGCAAGCCACTTAACCCTCCATAGCCCATGTTCCCTGTAAAATAGTTTTCTCCAAGTTATATGCCCTGTTCAATGTAATTTCAGTTTGTTCAATGTAAACCACACTGATGCAGAATAGTGTGGTATATAAGAGAATGTAATAAATAAAATAAAAAATCTTGTGAGAACAATTTATCCAATCTATGATAGTTTAAATTTACAGCCAAGAACTTAAACAAAAGGCCTCTGCCCTTCTAACAATGTTAAGACCGTAAGGAGGCAAACAGAACATTGTTAAGAATCCCCAGGATCCTTACAAAGCAGTGCATCCTTGTGGAAGGGGCACAATCAGCAAAGCTGGCCAGAGGAATGTACCATCTACGCACAGCACCCCCATTGCTGCTGCTGCAATGGGCCATTCCAATTGTGTTAGTAAGTGATGCCTGGCATGCAGAGTAAGAAGGAGAGCTCAAGGAAGGAGGTTTTCCTCCCCTTTAGTACCACATTAGTTCTGCAGGCTAAACATCTTGATGTTGGGTGTCCTCATAGAGAGTAGCTGCCTGCTCACCTCAAGGGGCTGGTGAGTCTTTGGTGTTCTGTTTTTTTTTTTTTTTTTAAGGTTAGATTTTCTTTTACCTATGCTTCTGCATAATCTAAAGTTTAGGCTCCAGAGACTTAGGTGGTAAAGGTTTCAGAAGGTGGCCCACTTTTGGATAACAGGAAGAAGGGCTGAATGGAAAGAGAAAGGTTAGGGTTTGTTTTTTTTTAATTCAGCACTTCTCTGAGGGGGGACTACTAACCTCCCTAGGGATTTTGCTTGTATGGGTTCAGGGGCTTAGAGGGAGTCTTGCTTCTTCTTTTAAGAAAGTTCCCCATGAGCACAGAGACGTTGGTTCAATCTGTCCATCTGTCTGTGTCTAGGTACATTGACTAACTACAGTACTGTCAAACTCTACCAATTGGGGCCCAGACTGGTTGGAGGAGGTGGCCCACAATTGTTCCACAAAGAGTGCGATGAGATACAGGCCATTTTCACTAAAGTAATAATGAAAAGTTCCTGATAATCTTCATGCATGTATGGTTTCCCCTTTCTTCCGGCTTCTTATTACATCTCTGTATAATATAGCTTGAAAACATGGGGAGTTGTGGTACAATGACACATTGTAAGGTTAAGGAAATATTGAAGAGAGCCCAAATTTAAGAAAAAGCTCACTTTATATTTTATTTATTTACTTAAACTTATTAGTTGTCCAATTTCCAGGAAACTCAAGAGCAGACATGCAAAGGTAAAACAGACAATATTTCAGTGCTTTAAACCAGTGGTTCTCAACTCAGTCCTCAAAACACACCTAACCAGTTAGATTTTCAGGATAGCTACAATGAATATGCATGAGAGAGATTTGTGTACAATGATGGCAGTGAATGCAAATCTCTCTCATGCATATTCATTGTGGTTATCCTAAAATCCTGACTGGCTAGGTGTGCCCTAAGGACTGGGTTGAAAAGCCTTGCTTTAAACATATAAATCATGAGTAATATGCAAAAAATTAAAATAAATAAAATCAACAATACATACTTAAACCAATAATCAAATGTGGGAATTATTCCATCTAAAAATCAAATCGTAGGTGCAGCCAACTAAGATATTTAGCACTCTATATACTAAGGGACATGTTTACTAAAGGTTAATGCTCATTAATGAAATTCATGCATGCTAAGTGCCAATGTGCCCATAGAACTAAAAGTACTATAAAGTAAACCCCCCAAGTCCAATGACAAATAAGTCACACTCAAAAAAGAAAGTCATTGAACACTTTCACCAGTAGCTACCACTGGAAATTAATAATCCCACAATCGCTATTTTTTTGTCGGGGGCTATCGGTTGGAGAGGAAGGACTGTACCATTCCCCTCATTACCGAAAGAACCCTTTTAATCAAAAAGGCCACAGCGTGCCCAATCAACTTATATTTATTCCCCAATCAGTACTTATCTTGAACAGACAAAACCAAATGTCTTCCTCAGGCGAATATTGTTATCCACAGCTTGCCACGACATGACATGCATGTTTCGGGCCCCACCGGGTCCTGTCTCAAGTGGTATCTCGCCCAAACACTCGCCCACAAAAATGCTGTGAGCCAACAGATCTTTTGTAGCTAAAACCATTATCCAATTGGCCATCTAACCACACGTCACAATCAGAGGTGGAGTCAATACAAAAGTCTCTTCTTGCACACTGGATGCCCCACCCCCTTGAAACCTGTCAGTGAAGCCAACCACCAATCAAAGAAGGCTCCACCAATCATGTTCCAAATTTAAACCAGAGGGAATCACAGATTGCAGCTTGTAAATCCACTGCTGTTCCTTCCACTGAAGCAGCCCGAGACTGGACAGGGTAAGCGGGTCACTTTTGAATATTCTTCAGAAGATATGGATTCTAGTGATCCACCGCGGGAGGAAACGCGATCGCAGAAGGGGAGAGGAGGGTCGGATTTTACAGGGGGTCGGCGGAGGGGAGGTCGGTCCCGCCGACACTATGTGACCGACCAGTGGGAACCTCCCAACACCCGGCAGAGGACACGTCGACAGCAACAATCATCAACACCTCCGGATTGGTACTGACATCATTTCAGCAACAGGTGCTTGCTTTAGGTCTTTCCTTTGTACTCACCATCTCTTATAGTCCTTTCCGGATGCGTGTGGCATTGTACCGGTTCTTTAGAAAATTGCGGGTCATGAAATTCTTTTCCGATACGGCTGTTGTGGAAGGTGGTTCTCTAGTCCGTCCCCGGTCGCGTTGGGTCCCACCTGGTGTTCCCGACCCAGCGATTTTTACCTATCAATCTTTGGTATTGAGGGAATTGTCTTCGATGGAGAAAATGTTTACACGGAGTTTTGCCAATCTTTCTAAAGAGCATCGTCTGGCCATTGATCAGTTGTCTGAGAACAGGGATGTGATTATTGGGGGCGCAGACAAGGGGGGAGGGGTTGTGGTTCAATCTTGGGATCAATATAATGAGAAGATCCTTATACAATTACACAATCCCAAATATTATTCCCCTTTGAAGGGAGACCCCACTCCTCAATTACAGATCCAGATTCGGGCAATTCTAGCGGAGGCACGTGAGAAGGGGTGGATTACTGCTAAAGAGGCCCTTTTTCTATTTCAGAAACATCCAAATATTCCAGTTTTTTATACAGTGCCCAGGTTCACAAGTCTCTTTCTGCTCCCCCTGGTCGCCCTATTGTCTCTTGTAGGGGATCGGTGTTGGAGCCCTTATCCCAGTTCTTGGACATTTTTCTGAAGCAGGAGGCTCGATTGGTGAAATCTTATTTGCGGGACACCTCACATTTTCTACATCTGCTCACTTCTTTTGAGGAACCATTGGGGTCAGTTTGGCTTGTGACCCTGGATGTGACTGCTCTCTACACTAACACCTGTCAAGAAGAGGCTCTCCTTTTGTTGACACAGGCTTTTTCAACGGCTCCGACTAGACTTCCGAAGTCTTTTTTGATGGATCTGGCCAGGTTGGTCCTTATGAAGAATTACTTTTGCTATGGCGATCAGTTCTATCTCCAACGCCAGGGGATAGCAATGGGAGCCACGGTTGCTCCCTCCATTGCTACTTTGTATTTGGCAGCAATGGAGGAGCAGTATGTTTATCTGGCCCCAGCTTTTCAACATGTACGCCTCTGGGTGAGGTTTCTTGATGATGTATTTTTTCTGTGGACTTCCACTCGGGAGAGTCTTTTAGAATTTGTGGCCTGGTTGAACTTGCTTAAGGAAAATATTAAGTTCACCGCACATATGGATGAGCGCAGCATGGAGTTTTTTAGATGTGCTGGTGGGTGTGCAGGAGGGGAGGTTTTTTACAACCTTGTTCCGAAAACCATGCCAGCGGAACAGCTTGCTTTGTTATCGTAGCCATCATCCCTTTCCTTTGAGGAATAATCTTCCTTTTGGCCAGTTCCTCCGTCTTCGAAGGATCTGTTCTTCTTTATGGGAGTTTAAGTTACAGGCACGGGCTTTGCGGGAGCGCCTTTTGGAGCGGGGTTACCCCATCAGGATAATTAGGAGGGCTTATATTAGAGCTCGTTTTTCACATCGTGAGTGGCTTTTGCAACCTTTTGAGCCACGGGAACCATCGCCTTCTAATGAATCTAATGAATCAGATGATTTTGTTACAGGGGTTTTACCTTTTATGGCTCATTCGGTGGAGGTGACTCGATTGCTCAAGAAGCATTGGGGAGTGCTGCAGGCTAGCAGTTGTTTTCAGAAACCAGTATGTTTTGCGTATACCAGGGGTGTGAATTTACGGGATCGTTTGGTTAAAGTGACCACTGGGTTTACTGTGCGGCAGGGGTCGGAGGGAGTGAGAGGACATTGGGCCTGTCATCATTGCAAGTATTGCCCCAATACCATGGAGGGCATACAGTGGTGTCATCTGACATCGGGGCGATCTTATTCCTACTTTGGATTTTCTACGTGCCAGACGAGTTTTGTGGTGTACATCATCGTTTGCCCTTGTGATTTATTTTATGTAGGGCGCACCATTCGCCTGGTAAAGATCCGGATGGGGGAACATGCGAGTCGCATCCGGACAAAGAGTTTATCTGCACCTTTGGTTGAACACTGTGTGGCCCTGAATCACAGTTTTACGGATTTACGCTGGAGGGTTATTGATGATGTCCCGGCGACCCCTCGGGGTGGGGACAGGGAACAGCTCCTTCAGTGGAAGGAACAGCAGTGGATTTACAAGCTGCAATCTGTGATTCCCTCTGGTTTAAATTTGGAACATGATTGGTGGAGCCTTCTCTGATTGGTGGTTGGCTTCACTGACAGGTTTCAAGGGGGTGGGGCATCCAGTGTGCAAGAAGAGACTTTTGTATTGACTCCACCTCTGATTGTGATGTGTGGTTAGATGGCCAATTGGATAATGGTTTTAGCTACAAAAGATCTGTTGGCTCACGGCATTTTTGTGGGCGAGTGTTTGGGCGAGATACCACTTGAGACAGGACCCGGTGGGGCCCGAAACATGCATGTCATGTCGTGGCAAGCTGTGGATAACAATATTCGTCTGAGGAAGACATTTGGTTTTGTCTGTTCAAGATAAGTACTGATTGGGCAATAAATATAAGTTGATTGGGCACGCTGTGGCCTTTTTGATTAAAAGGGTTCTTTCGGTAATGAGGGGAATGGTACAGTCCTTCCTCTCCAACCGATAGCCCCCGACAAAAAAATAGCGATTGTGGGATTATTAATTTCCAGTGGTAGCTACTGGTGAAAGTGTTCAATGACTTTCTTTTTTGAGTTGACATAGAACTAAAAGGGCTGTGAGTACTTAATGAAGGTTAATTTCATTAATGCACCTTAAGGAATTTTAGGGACATGTTTACTAGAGATTTAATTACAATAATGTGTGATATTGCTTAATTGACTATGGCCTTGTTACTCTGAACGAACAAGCTAAGTAGGGTCAAGCCTGGCTTATACTTGTATGAGAGGCCACCTTGGAATAGCAAGGGCTGTAGGCTTACTGCATGGAAGAAAGGCCTGGCAATCTATTTCCAGCCACACCTTGCCAAGAAAACACAGGGTATATAGGTCACCAGGAGTGGACATTGACTCAGCAACAAACAACAATTGCCTTATCACAATAATGTTTGTCAGTTAAGCATCTTAGTATATAGGGCTCTAAATATTTTAGTTGGTTGCATTTATAATTTTATTTTTAGATGGAATAATTCCAGCATTTATTGTTTTTAAGTATGTTTTGTTGGTTAGTTTGGATCATAGACTTTTCCCTGGGAGCACTGGCAGCCTGGCACTATCTGTATATGCTGGTGAATAGTGTGGGCAAGTCCCAGTCCATATTTACTCCACGGCTGCAGCGAGGTTTCGGCAGATACTCCAACATGTCTGAGCATCTCTATTATATGCTTTCCACACATAGTATAAAGTGCTAGAAGGGACATCTTTTGTGGACACTAAACGGCGGGACTGGTACTACTATCAGGCAGGCTAGGCAGTTGCCTAGAGTGCTGACCCTCCGGGGCGCCCCTTGCTATCACTGCTGCCCCTCTCCGAGGTCTGCAGCAATGGCTTTCAAATCACAATGCAGCTCTTGCCTCTAAAACCCACTGCTTCTATCCCTTCATACACTGGAAGTTGCATGGTGGGGGGGGGGGGGGGGGGCAGATGATACAAAATTATTCAAGTTGTTAAACCAGAAGAGGATTGTGATTAAAGGGGCTGGAGGTCTAGCCCTACAAGGAAAGGCTTAAAAGATTAGGGCTCTTAAACCTTGAAAAGAGATGGCTGAAGGGAGATACTGTATGACAGAGGTCTATAAAATAATGGAGTGAGTGGAATAGGTAAATGTTTACTCCTTCAAAAAGTAGAAGACTAGGGGACACACAATGAAGCTACAATGGTGCACATTTAAGACTAATTGGAGAAAATATTTTCTCACTCAATGCATAATCAAACTCTGGAATCTAGCTGGATTTAAAAGAGGTTTGGACGATTCCTGGAGGAAAAGTCCATGAACTGTTATTAAAGTGGACTGGGGAAATCCACTGCTTACTCCTGGGATAAGCAGTATGGAATCTCTTTACCTTTTGTGATCCTGACAGGTACTTGTGACCTGGATTGGCCACTGTTGGAAATAGGATACTGGAGATGATGGACTTTTGGTCTGACCTAATATGGCATCTCTTATGTTCTTATGACACAACTTACTTTTACAAGTGCTACCTATTAGCTTCATGGAGACTTCTCTGGTGTTAATAGTATTTGAAAGGCAAATGACCATTCCCCTATTCACCCATAACACTTCACTCATGACTTTCTAGACAGAAAACATCACAAAATTGGTTTCCAAATGAGCAAATAGTAAAATTGTACCATGAAAGAATTTGTGAGTTGATTAATCAAAAAAAAACGTATCAGGTTAGCAGGACCTGCTAACTGGTAAATTTTGCTGAGAGGAATATTCAGTGGCACGATTTTGATAGTACTACTGAATATTTCCTCTGACTGCCTCGGTACTATCTGGATATTACTGGGGTGGTCAGTGGATGGAACTTGCAGATAGCGGTACTGAAAAATTGCCACTATCCGAATAACAATCCACATGATCTAGGACAGCAAAAATGTTAGCATGAGGCGCGCCGTGGAGGCGGCACCCTGGGATAACCGGCTAGCGGCAAATATGCAGCCACTAGCCAGCTATCCCTCAGCAATGGAAGTTAGGCACCTGAAAGGCTTGCCTAACCTTTGCCAGCATAGCAGACCTTGCAGCGGCTGAACATCAGCACTGCCCAGCTAGCTGTGGTGCTATCAAGCCAACCTGGATATTCAGGGCTGGTGGCGATGGCTAGCGAATGCACAAGTGCTATTCACTGCCACTTAACATAAGAACATAAGAACATAAGATATGCCATACTGGGTCAGACCAAGGTCCATCAAGCCCAGTATTCTGTTTCCAACAGTGGCCAATCTAGGTCATATGTACCTAGCAGTTTCCCCAAGAGACACAAGTTCCACAATGCTTGTACTGGGTCAAGCATTGATATTTTCGGTCACTTCTTAATAATGGTTTATGGACCTTTCCTCCAGGAACTTGTCCAAACCTTTTTTAAACCCAGCTACACTAACAGCCTTTACTACATCCTCCGGTAACAAATTCCAGAGTTTGATTACACGCTGAGTGAAAAAATATTTTCTTTTATTAGTCTTAAATAGTTTACCCTGTAGCTTCATTGCATGTCCCCTAGTCTTTCTATATTCTGATAAGGTAAACAACCGATCTACGTTTACCCGTTCCACTCCGTTCATTAATTTATAGACTTCTATCATATCTCCCCTCAGCCGTCTCTTTTCCAGGTTAAAGAGCCCTAACCTTTTTTTTTTTTTTTTTTTTTTGCAGGGGAAAATTTTTTTTTTTTTTATTCTTTGTTTATTTAACCAACAGCAACATAACATCCAATACAGTGCAGAACAGTAAGCCACCGGGGAGTGGTATCTTATCTCCTCCGAGGCCAAGACAAGAGACAGTTATGTCGCCGTAGCAAACACAGTCAGAGAAGGAACAGAAATAACGGAATGCAGTCATGGTTAAACATTTTTCCCCTTTTTTTGAAAATCCTAACAGCCCCCCCTTCCCCATCCCCCCCCGAACCCCTATCCCCCCCTTCCCCGTCATCGCACCCCGAGCTCCATGACACTGCAGCAACACCCCTCTCAGCACAGTCCTGGGCACCCTCCGCACCCCATAATCCATGCCTCAACATCCTACATTTACTATTTCGCTCCGGCTGCGGGAGCCCAAAGTCTGAATATAGGGCTCCCAGATCAGCAGAAAAGTAGCCCATCTCTTCACTGAGCCTCTAGCCCTCCAGCGCTCCGCCAGCAGCAGCTGGTGAAAATTATTGCGCCACTCCGTAAACGTGGGTGGGTCTCGGTCTCTCCATCTATGTAAAATCGGACCCTTCCCCACCAAACATGCTTTACGCACTAATAAGCGCTCCCATCTCCCGGAGGGTAGAGTCTGATGCATTTGATCCAGGAGAACTAAACCTCCGGTCCAGGGAAATCTTTGCTGTAATATTCTCATAAGATAGCGGTGTATTTGGGACCAATACGGAAGGATGCGCCTGCACTGCCACCACATGTGAGATAGGGTGGCCAAGAGCATAGAACACCTGGGGCAAGACCCGTCCTGAGTAATGCAACTCCGCAACGCACGTCTCGGGGAGAAATACACACGAGTTAAGGCTTTATATTGGATTTCCCTCCAACGCGCTCCCTCCACCAGTTCCACTATCCGCCCCACCGCCGTACAAATCGTACCTGGTGGAATTTCCCGTCCCAACTCTCCACCCCAGGCTGCCTCGGCCCTCCCATAGTCCGGCACCACACCAAAGCACTCCAGCTTAGCTTTCAGCCCAGCTATCGTCAGGGGTGTTTCCCCCCCCAATTCCAAAACTTCAATAATCTGCTTCGACCGGTCTTCCCCTAATTCGTCCCGGGGTAGGGTAGCCACATAGTGTGAGAGCTGAAGGTATGCAAAGTAATGAGTGCTGGGTAGCTGGTACTCCTCGCGTAATTCCAGAAACGGCTTGCACTTACCCGTAAGATCTACCGCATGCCCTATATAGTATAGTCCCTGCCGATACCAAAACCGAAAAACTTTTGAATCCGAACCGGGCAGAAAATGCACATTGCCTCGTATGGGTAACCAACTAGAGACCTGCCAGTTGCGTTGCCAAAAGCTGTTTAATTGTCTCCACGTACGCCTCAGCGCGTTTTGCAGCGTATTTCGCGTAAGTCGTGTTGGCAAATGTAGACTCTCGACATGTAAGGCCCCTACGAGGGAGAAAGGAGCCACCAGCGCCGCCTCCAAATCTCGGGATGTGTAGACATCGGTTCCCCCGAGGTAGTCTCCAATATGCCGCACCTGACAGGCCAAGGCATAAAGTCGCAAGTCGGGGAGCCCCAAGCCACCCCTACGCCACCTACCAATCATACAAGAGATCGGGATCCACGCTCAGGCCCCCCTCCACAGGAACCCTTGTATCTCCCGTTCCATTTTTTTTTTTTTTAAACGTTTATTTTCATTTTACAACAAGCAAAAGAAACAACACACCAAAGGAAACAAATACAAGCATACAATAAGGAAAAGCAACCCCAATTACCCCCCACCCCTATGCTTCTTCTCTAAGCTGATAAGTATCATCATATAAGCGCTTACAAACAACAGTAATTGTACATCAAAACAAACAGAAAAAGTATCTGCGATACAGAATGATCATGTAACAGAAATTTACACAGATTTAAACAGTCAGATGAGAGCATTGAGCAGTTTGAACATAGTCGTTGAGCAACTTCCATTTAGACAAGTGGCGGGGAGTCTGAGCGGAAGAAGCTAACATACGAGGTATTTGCTCATATTTACTGTAAAGACAGACATGATTCCACCATTCATTGGGGCTCAGATGGGAGCTATTTTTCCAGTATTTCGTAATTAGGGAAATAGCTATGCCCAGCATAAAGTCTAAAAGGAAGTAAGCCGATTCTTACATAAGGCCATTCAGAAGGGTTAAAAATTCTGAGAAAGAACATGATAACGCACATAATTTCACAATGTCCCTCATATTGACTGTATATGACTGTACACATGACATGATAGAAAATAAGCTAATGAAAAACAATGAAGCGCCCCATATAAAAAAAATAAGCACCGAAGTGCATTAGAGAAGAAGCAGAACCCCAGAAATTACTGGCGACCATATGTCTGCGGGGAGAAACCCCGGAGAAGGCCTAAATTGAAACATATAACCTGCATAGCTGTGCGTGTTCCGAATCCAACCGAGGTGCACATCATGGAGGGAAAGGAGACCAAGAAAGTTATATATAGAAAGAAAGAAAAGTCCAGGCAGTCTCTGTTCCAGGCTGTGATCACCGCGTCGGGCCATTCAAAATGGCGGGCAGAGCCGGCGGATTACAGATCCAAGATGTTGAGTTAGCGCATCTGGTCTGCTTCTTTGGAATCTAAAAATGTTGCTAGTAGATCAGGATCTTCGAAGGTTCTAGTTTGGTTATGGAGAGTCACTCTGAGCTTCGCTGGATACAATAGGCCAAAGCGAGCCTGTAGCTGTTGAAGTCTAGGGCGAAAAGCAAGGAGTCTCTTCCGACGGTCAACTGTGGGCTTTGCCAAGTCAGGGAAGAAGGAGACTTTATGACTTTCAAACTCCAGATGATGATTCGCCCGGGCAGCATTTAGAATTTGCTCAACTTGCTGATATCTCAGTAATCGAAAGATGATAGGCCGGGGGGTCGTCCGATTGAGCGCCATGTTGGTAGGGACACGATGTGCTCGGTCAATTTCCAGATCTCTGTGAAAAGTGATCTTCAGCAAGGAGGGAAGAGTTTTGACCAGGAATTCTCTTATATCTCCTGCTTCCGCCCCCTCCGGTACTCCAATGAGCCTTACATTGTTGCGACGGGCTCGATTATTGCTATCCTCTAGCTCTTTTTGAAGATTCTGTATCTGACGCTCAGCCTTGTCCAGTTTCCCCAAGCGCACCGCGTGCGAGTCGAGGACCCCCGCCATGTTGTCCTGCCATAGTGAAAGACCTTCAAGCCGGTCCTGAAGCATACCGAAATCTTCTCGCATGGCTCGGAGCGCTTCTCCGTTGGACTGTACCAGTTCCTTCACTCCGCGTATTTCCTCCAAAATCTCCTGTTGCATTTCGGGGTTTTCCCGAAGTGGAGCTAGCTTTTGTGGGGAAGACAACTCTGTTTTGGAGCGTTTTCCGTGTGAAGAAGAAGGAGACCCGAAGTCTAAGCGCGCTGGTTTGTGGGCCGCCATCCCCCCCGAGGCACCCCAGTAAGTTCGGAGCAAAATATTAAGTTTATGTAGGTATTAAGTCAGGATTCTGAGTAGGCCTCTCGGGAGCTTCAGCGCGAAGCGTCTAACCCGCTGGACATCAGGCTCCGCCCCCCCCTCCCGTTCCATTTTAAGTAAATCCCTTCGGAGTAACCAGACCGGCAAGGTTTGAAGCCAATAACGTATACGTGGTAAAACCACCATTTTAACTGCAGCAATTCTCCCCAAGAGAGCCAGGGGGAGCGGGTTCCAGGCTCGCAGTTGACGCCGCATCCCAGACAAGACTCGCTCAAAGTTCGTATAATATAAATCTTGTGGTAACCGTGTTAAAATGATACCAAGATATTTAAACCCATGCTCGGCCCATTTCAAGGGAAATACCGCCCCCCATCTGTCCCGCAACCTCCCCGAAACATCTAAAGCCTCCGACTTATCGGCATTTATCCGAAGGCCAGCGAAACTACCAAACCTCTGGAACTCAGTCAGCAATCGCGGCAATGATTCTCGCGGCGCCAAAAGATGCACGAGCATGTCGTCGGCAAAAGCCGACACCTTGAATCCCTGTTTGCCTATCTCAATCCCACAAATCTGTCGGTCCATTTCTATACTGCGTATGAGAGGATCGAGGGACAAAACAAACAATAAGGGAGACAGTGGACAGCCCTGCCTAGTGCCCCGATATAATGGGAAGGGGTCTGATAATACCCCATTACACAATACCCTGGCCGTGGGGGTGTCATATAAACTTTTCACCATAGCACAAAAAGCCTGTCCAAAACCATACATCGGCAACAAGTGGTCCAAATAGGTCCAGTCAACCCTATCAAACGCTTTTTCAGTGTCAAAACTCACCAAGAGGGATTGCAATTGGTGGCTATGTACCCACTCCAAGGAAGTTAGAATTCGACGGATATTACGAACCGCATACCGATCACGCACAAATCCCACCTGAGATTCATGCACTACATCACCCAGTACTCCCGCCAGCCGTTCGGCCAAGATTTTTGCCAACAGCTTTGCGTCAAAATTCAGCAAAGATATCGGTCGATAAGAGGCCGCCTGCAACGGGTCTTTAGCTGGCTTGGGTATCAACGTGATATAGGCCTGATTATCTCCCCACCGCCTACCACCCCCATCTATACGCTGCTGGTAGGTATCCACCAACAGAGGACCCACCCCATCGGACAGGAGTTTGTAAAACTCAGCCCCATAACCATCGGGGCCCGGTGCCTTACAGCAACTGGCATGGGCAATTACAGACTGGACCTCCTTCAAGGTAATTGGTTGTCCCAGTTGTACCCGTTGCATCTCCGTTACCTGGGGGAGCTGCAACCCTTGAAGGTAAGCCTCCATGGTAGAAGGGTTAGTTTCATCGGCCGTATAGAGTGTTTGGAAAAATTTTTTGAAGAGCGCACTAATCGCCGTTCGGTTTTGATGAAGTTTCCCATGTTCATCCCGAAGAGCCGCTACCCCCTTCCCTCCCCTCGGACCCCGCAAACAGCGTCCTAATAGCTTCCCCGGTCTGTCCCCAAAACAGTATAAGCGATATTTATAATATAACAGAGATTTCTTGGCACGCTGATGTAGCAATTCATTAAGGGCTACCTGAAGCTCCCAGAGCCGTTTTCTATTTGACACTGTGGGTGAGTGACCACTGAGCACCCGCGCGTGGGAAACTTGTCGCTCCAACCGAACAATCTGCTCCGCCAACAATCTGCGTTTCCGAGCAGCAAATCCAATAATGTCACCCCTCAAGACCACCTTGGCGGTTTCCCAAACCAACTCAGGGTCCCCCCGGTGTGCCTGATGATTTAGCTCAAAATCACGCCAGCGTTGACCCAAAAAGTGCCGGAACTGATTGTCTTTATATAACTCAATGGGGAACCGCCATATACGAGAAACTCCAGCATCACTCCCCAAGTGGATCTCAACCCAAACCATGGCATGATCAGAAAGCTCCAGAGAACCTATCTGCGCCTCCTCCACCTGTGCAAAGGCATTTGCTGAAAATAAAACATAGTCGATTCTCGCACTGGTCCCATGTGCCCTCGAGATGTGGGTAAAGTCTTTCTCAGATGGATGTAGGACTCTCCACGGGTCTATCAAACCCAAACGCTTCCGAAAGCGTTGTAACACTTGGGAGCCGAGCAGTCTATCCCTCGTCCCCTTGCCACTGGAGGTGTCCAAATGCACTTCGAGCACCCCATTGAGGTCCCCCCCCAATAGTAACGGTACATCTGGCAATTGTTCCACCTTAGCCGCAAGACGATCAAAAAACTCCCGGTCTAATTTATTGGGACCATACACATTCCCTAGTATAATCTCACGATCTTCCAGCACGCCCCACAATAACAAGAATCGTCCGTCGGGGTCGGCCACCTGTCGATTTAGCGAGAAACGCACCCTCCGATGAATTAAAATGGCCACCCCTCCCTTCTTCCCCCGTGCAGGCGCACCCCACACCTGGCCTACCCAGTCCCGGCCTAATTTAGCATGTTCTTCAGCTGTTTGGTGGGTTTCCTGAAGTATCGCAATATCACAGCGTTGTCTGGCCAGCGCCTTCAATACTTTATATCGCTTTATCGGGCTACCCAAACCGCAGACATTCCAAGTTATGACCCTCAAAGGATCACTGTATGTGTATGGCTCAACTGCCTGCAAAGCGTGTATAGGGAGACCCTCCCAGCCCGGAGCCCCCCACCTTCCTGACCTGAGAAGAGAGTGCCAAGTCTATGCAAAGAGCTCGGAGTGCGAAGACCCCCCCCATCTCCCCTGAATCCCCCTACCCCCCCCTGACTAACCCCACTCCTAACTCTCCCTACCTCTATCCTAACCCACTCGTAAACTTACCCACTAAAACCCCCCTTATTCCTAATCAACCTATTCCACCTATCTACAGGACTCCCCGCACCTACCCCCACCCAAGGAGCCCACCCCAGACCCCACAGAGCGTGTACCCAAAACCCACCCATAGAGTAGATAAAAGTGCCACAATACAGCTTACACCGCTCATTTCCCTGGAGGACTAGACTCTCCCCCTGCCACTAACTAAACATCAGAACCAAAAACAGGCCTGGGACTCTGTGCCCCCTCCTCATATGAAAATCCAGCATGGCCCCCCCCCACCCCCCTCCCCCCCATGGCAGCCAGTCCTATGCTACTCTATCCGAGGATCTGAGAAGGGGGGCATCCAGTGGGAGCGGAAAGGTGAGAGATCGCCTCCCCGACGCGGTAGACCATCTCAGCTGGTCCACCGTTCGGGCCCCGCCAAGCACACTGCACCAACCCCAAGGCCCGTGGCCTCTGCCGATCGGGTTCCTGTCAACTGCCAAGTACCGGTAGTCCCCCGCATCACAGGCATTCCCCCACCGCCCCCACTGCACCTCAGGGCCAGGCTGCCACGGCCTCCTCCGGAAAACCTGCCGTCTCCTCAACATGAGGCGTCGGCAGTTTTAGATAAAGGAAGCAAGACAGAAAGAAAAAGAATGAAAGGAAACCCATAATGGCCGGAGGGGCACCGACACCTACAGATTGGTACTCGAGCGGCATGAGAAGGCCCCCTCCCCCAAATGAACCCCAGCATAAAAAACAGAAACACAGCAAATAAACCGGCCAAACTTTTCTAGCACATAATAGGAAAGAGAGAAACAGTAACCTAACAAAACTTTGCTACTCCTTAAATAAGGCCTTTGGCGTCCCTGGGGAAAACAAATAGACACAAAGTTGCTGAAGGTCTGCAGCTCCATAACAAGCCGCAACAGTAGCACGTTGTTACTTCTGTGGTTACAATTAAGTTCCCCGCTCTATATGAGAGAAAGAGAGATTTCTTGTCGCT
This sequence comes from Ichthyophis bannanicus, assembly GCA_033557465.1. Lineage (NCBI taxonomy): Eukaryota > Metazoa > Chordata > Amphibia > Gymnophiona > Ichthyophiidae > Ichthyophis > Ichthyophis bannanicus. The sequence goes on along the minus strand of CM066036.1, from coordinate 133,766,635 downwards.
TAAGTTCAAGCAGCCTCTGAGGATTTCATTTGGAGGTGGCCGACACTGCTTTCTTTTGGGTGTGGAGCTGCCGGACATAATCCTCTGCCGCAGCGGCTGACTCGAAGACACGGTGGGCCCCATCGCAGAGCACATGGAGTCTGGCGGGATACTGGACAGAGAACCGGATACCTGCCTCGATAAGTTTTCCACAGAGGGGTGCGTATTCCCGCCGCTTTCTACTCAGCGCCATTGAATAATCCTGCGCCACACGGATCTTCGTGCAGCTTTCAGGATCAGTTCCTTTTGTGGGAAGTGAAGGAACTTGGCTAGAACGATGCGGGGGCGAGGGTCGTGTGTTTGTTTGGCGCCCACCCGGTGCACCCGTTCAATGTATAGAGTGTCGCCAAGTTCTTCTTCACCCAAAATATGTTGGACCAGGGCTCCCAGGTATCCTCGTAGGTCTTTATCAAGGACCGTCTCTGCAATCCATAGGAAGCGTAGGTTATTTCTTCGTGACCTGTTTTCCAGGTCGTCAATCTTTGCCTCCTGCATGGCTATCTGGGACTATAGGCCCGCCACTTCCTCAGCCAGTGCCTCCGTCCTCTCCTCCACCTGGCCCACATGTTCCTCGGCTTCTTGCATCCGATTGCCCAACTGGTCCATAGAGGAGCGCAGACCGTCCATTTTACTGTGGAGGGCATCGAACTGCGGCTGTAAAGCTGTCGCAACCGCCGATGACATTTCCTCGAACGTGGTAGGAGATTTGGGGGAGGCTGGCAACGATGCCGAGTCGGCCATCTTACTGGAGCCGGCTGCTCGTTCCCGGTCCCTTCGCAGCGATTTTACTGCCGTCGCCATGCAATCTGCCCGAACTGCTCAAACTGCACTAAGATATTCTCCAGGCACTCCGAAACAGCAGAGCCAACTTCTCGCCAAAAAATTGTGAGTTTTCACGGTATTAAATCGCCGGCTTAGGGTGAGGGCATAGGGACACGCTCAAGATGCGACCCCTACTCTGTCCGCATCACGTGGTCTCAGCCCTAACCTTTTTAGCCTTTCTTCATAGGAGTATCCTTCCATCCCCTTTACCATTTTGGTGGCTCTTCTCTGTACCTTTTCTAAAATCGCTATATCCTTTTTAAGATACGGCGACCAGAATTGCACACAATATTCAAGGTGTGGTCTCACCATGGTACGATATAGAGGCATTATAATATCTTTTGTTTATTTTCCATTCCTTTCCTTATCATACCTAGCATTCTATTTGCTCTCTTGGCCGCTGCTGCACACTGGGCCGAGGGTTTTAACATGGTATCCACAATGACGCCTAAATCTTTTTCCTGGGTGGTGGTTCCTAATGTGGAACCTTGCATCATGTAACCATAGTTTGGGTTGTTCTTCCCTAGGTGCATAACCTTGCACTTGTCCACATTAAATTTCATCTGCCATTTTGATGCCCAGTCTTCCAATTTATCAAGATCCTCTTGCAATTTTTCACAATCCTCTTGGGTTTTAACAACTTTAAATAGTTTTGTGTCATCTGCAAATTTGATAACCTCACTCGTTATTCCACTTTCCAGGTCATTTATGAATATGTCAAAAAGCAGCGGACCCAGTACAGATCCCTGGGGTACACCACTATTCACCTTTCTCCATTGGGAAAAATGGCCATTTAGCCCTACCCTCAGCTTTCTATCTTTTAACCAGTTCCTGATCCACAATAGTACACTGCCTCCTTACCCATGACTCTTTAGTTTTGCCAAAAGTCTCTGATGAGGGACCTTGTCAAAGGCTTTCTGAAAGTCCATATACACTATATCAACCGACTCACCTTTGTCCACCTGTTTATTCACTCCTTCAAAAAAACATAACAGATTAGTAAGACAAGATCTTCCTTGTCTAAAGCCATGTTGGCTGTCTCCCATTAGGTTGTGACAATCTACATGCTGAGTAATTTTATTCTTTATGATGGTTTCTAACATTTTTCCCGGTACTGACGTCAGGCTCACCGGTCTGTAGTTTCCCGGATCACCCCTGGAACCCTTTTTAAAAATTGGTGTTACATTGGCGATCCTCCAATCTTCAGGTATTAGAGATGATTTTAATGATAGTTCACAGATTACTGATAGCAGTTCTGCAATCTCATATTTCAGTTCTTTCAACACCCTTGGATGTATACCATCCGGCCCAGGTGATTTGCTACTCTTCAGTTTATCTAATAGTTGTAATACATCTTCCCGATGTATCGATATTTCCTTCAATTCTTCCGCACCTTTAAATACCACTTCAGTCATGGGTAACATCCCTACATCTTCCTCAGTAAAGACCGAAGCAAAGAATTCATTCAGTCTCTCCGCTATCACCTTGTCGCCTCTTAGTGCTCCTTTATCCCCTTTATCATCTAATGGACCAACTGACTCTCTCACAGGTTTTTTGCCAAGAATGTACTTGAAAAGGTCTTTATTTCGCGTTTTTGCTTCCGCAGCAAGCTTCTTCTCAAATTCTCTCTTTGCCTGCCTTATCAATGCCTTGCATTTGAATTGCCAGTGCTTGTGCTGTTTCCAGGTTTCGTCGTTTGGCTCTTTTTTCCATTTCCTGAAAGATGCTTTTTTGGCAACAACAGCCTCTCTGACCTCACCTTTAAACCATGCTGGCAGTTTTTTGGACTTCCTTCCACTTTTCTTAAAGCATGGAATACAGCTGGTCTGGGCTTCCAAGATAGTATTTTTCAACAACACCCAAGCTTGATGTACGTCTTTAACCTTCGCAACTGCTCCTTTTAGTTTTTTCTTAATTGTTTTCCTCATTTTATCATAGTCTCCCTTTTGAAAGTTAAAAGGTAGTACTGTGGATTTCCTTACTATCCCTCCTCCACTAATTAAATCAAAGGCGATCATGCTATGATCACTATTGCCAAGTGGCCCCAACACCCTTATCTCTTGCACTAGATCTGGTGTTCCACTAAGGACTAGGTCCTTAATATTAACCTCCTGGAATTTTAACAGTATTGAATCAGCAATAATAGCCACCTTATTCTATATGAAACAATATTGAGCTCACAAAAAGCTGCATTCCCCTTTTTTGCAGCTTCTAACTTCCCATCAAAGATATACAAACTCTTTTGGGCATAGACCACCACTAACAAACTTACCTCCCACCTTGATCGTTCCCTCCACATACTTCCCCTGACCTGTGACCATTGTGATTACTTTTCTGCTCCACCCCCTCAGTAATTTGTCCCCAGTACATCTTAAAACTGCAAAATAACAGCAACCAAAACCCCCACCTTATCCACTCCCTCACCCCAACCCTCTGCTCACACAGCCAAAAGACTCAACCTCTCTCAAAACCAAATCTGTCAGTAACTGCAACAGCAACAAGACCCAACCAATCCCCAACTACATCTAGTCACTAAGACCTCACATACCCTTCATCTCTGCTCCCACAACCAAACACCTAAACAACTACCAGCACACCTGCAGACCCACAGGTAGAGTCGCACACAAAGGCAGAAAAAGGGCAGAATGCCAGTGATGTCACTGGTTGGGGGGATAATCGGGTCAGTGAAAGCAACAATAGCAGAATACAAAATCCCAGGCTTCCAAAAGGCTGGACAGGGCTTGACAAATTCCCCAGCCTTAAATGACAAGATAACATAGCCAAAGTGCTTCCTAGCTCTCAGCAGAGTGTCACGTTAAAACCTGCTGAATAGCAGGCCTGAATGAAATGCATAGTGCAGCAAGATTACCATGCTATCTGCGCTCCCTACACGGTGCTGAATATACCATGTTTGTTAAGATCTGCTTCAAGATATAGCAAGAGAGGCATCTCATTACCTGAATTCTTCAAGCCCAAAACATCAGCAGAAGTACCTTTTGCTGGAATAAGACAAATAAGACAAATCCAAGATAAGACAAATAAGACAAATAAGACAAATCCAAGATCATGTTGATACCAACGCACCACTGGACCCATGCCAGCACGGTTTTAGAAAAGCCCATGGTGTTGAAACACTTCTCACCACACTCTTCAGTAGCATAATAACAGGCATTGACAACATCCGCCAAGGGTTTGTCCTTGTCTTCCTAGACATTGCAGCAGCGTTTGACTCCGTTAGCCATGAGTGCCTCCTTGAATGACTCAAGGAGAAGGGAATCACCGATAAAGCACTTGAGTGGTGTATGTCCTACCTTTCTGATAGATGGCAGCAGGTACGATCCAGCGATACATCATCTGATCCGTTCCACCAAAAGCAAGGTGTTCCACAAGGGTCCTCCCTCTCCACCCTGATGTTCAATATATACATGCAGCCTATCTGCAACTTGATCCGGTCCTTCAGTGTTAACTGCCTTATTTACGCTGATGACGTGCTGTTATACATGCCTTTTGCAACAGAGAAACCCAACCTCACACCTATAACAAACTGCATAAATTAAGTTTCTAACTGGCTGCAATCCCAAAACCTTAGGATCCAACACAAGAAAACGGAGGTTTTATTTATTACAAGGAATCAAAACTTCACTGCTCCGTCTTTCATAAAAGTGAAGGATGCAGATCTCCAGACCAAGCCCACTATCAGATACCTTGGCGTGACCTTAGACCAGCACTTGGATATGAAGGCGCACATAGGAAACATTGTAAGAGCGGTATACCATAAAATCCGATCCCTTAGACATCTAAGATCCCTGCTTGCACCTGACGATTTCAGAACCATCTATCAGGCACTAATCATACCGCATTTTGATTATGCAAATTCAATCCTGCAAGGTCTCCCTCAGGCCACCTTAAATCCACTTCAACTTGCAATGAATGCCGCAGCAAGAGTTCTACATGGCGCTTCTAGGAAAGACCATGTCACACCCATTCTAAAACATCTCCACTGGCTCCCGATACAAGGTAGAATCACTTACAAGACCTTACTACTTACCTTTAAGGTTATTAAAGGGCTTTCGTCGGCATCATTGACTGAACTAATCCAGACAACTCCTCTCAATAGGGACAGAAGGTCAGTAACACTTAACACCCTGGTAGTCCCAAAATTAATAACACAATGCACCAAGGCAACAGTAGGCAGGGCCTACAATTTCTGCGCACCAAGGTACTGGAACAGCCTCCCTCACGGCATCCGATCAATCCAGGACTTATTTCAGTTCAGAAAGGCCTTAAAACTTCACCTCTTCCTCCAGTTTTACCCAGAAGCCAATGTGGACGCTGCACCATCCTCACAAGCCTCTCAGAACCCCCTTGACTGAAGTCAAAAGAGTTCCCAATTATGTCTTAAATTGTAAATAGTTACCCTGTTATCCAAGTTGCATTACCTGTTCAACTGTAAACACAAAGTACCATCGGAAATGTGTATTTTATTGTTCATTGTTAACCGCACTGATGCTGAATAGACTCTAATAAATAAATAAAATAAATAAATAAATAATAAATATAACATCCCATGGCAATGTAGCAGTTTTTATGGGAGATGAAAATTTGAGTTTTTAACCAGCGTTTCTGTTATCAAAGTTTTTGATCCAGTTCATTCTTGGCATTTCTAGCCTGTTTGCCTGACAAGTATTTTTTTTTTAAATACAAGCATACTTTAGACTAGCAAAAGAAAAATGTGAATATCTAAATTCCCCATCACACTCCACTCCTCTACTTCTTTCCTTTCTGATAAGTTTGACCTAATATTTATAAATGATAGGTGAAAGTACTTTCAAAGTTTCTGAAAATAAAAACTGTCATTTTGTGACTACTCATCATGATTTATAGCTATTTACCAGCAGGGGCGGCTCAAGGCAATCTGCTGCCTGAGGCGAAGAATGAGATGGCACTGCCCCCCACCTTAGAGGGGGGAGGGGCTTTTTCAGAATTCCAATCAGGGACTGAACCAAACCAAAAAGCCAATTAGATTATATGGAAGGAATGCAAGATGTTTGCACACAGGGCCGTACCAAGTTGCAATCGTGCCCTGTGCGACTTGCAGCTTGGGCGTGCGCCCCCCTCCTCCCCCCCAGTACCTCCGTCCAGCGCTGCCTGCTCTTTCCCTGCTGCTGCTGCCCTCTGTTTTTTTCAAGGCGGCACTGGCAACAGGGAAAGAGCAGGCAGTGCCGGACGGAGGTATGGGGAGGAGGAGGGGGGCATGCGCCCGATCTGAAAGGCACTTTAAGCAGATCTGTCTCTCCCTGCTCTGACATCGCGTCGGAGGAGGGAGGGACCAGACCTGCTAAAAGTGTTGCGAAAAGGCTTGGGGGGGGGGGGCACATTTCGGCTGCCTGCTATTGTCCTGCCACTTGCACAGGATTAGGTATGGTCCTGTTTGCACACCAAGGAACTAAAAGAGAACAAGAATCAACAGCACAATTTATAAAACTAAATTATAACTCATTTTTATTTTGTTGTTTAAACTGTGTTATAGTTATAGTTCTTGCTTTTTTTTTTTCAACATATATTTTGCATTCACAGTAGGTGCAGAATAGAACCAGGACATTCACCCACAGAACTCAATATTTTAAAAAGAAAAGCTCTGATACTGATCATCTCACTAACAACAACAACCACTATTCTCCAGTACCAGGCATATTGTGAACTAATACAAAACCCTACAACAAAGAGCAAACCTACCATACCATACCATACCATATCAGCGCAAACTTCCAAAACTCACATAAGGAGTCCATCCAAAAAATGCTTCACTGTAAATACTACAGTGGGCCCTGGAACATCCATACACCTATCTGAAAAGCTGAACAAGTCAAATTACTACAGAACAGTATTAGATCTTTATGTACAAACTCCATGTTATCAGAACACCTGGCCTCAGTCACACACTCACAACATCAACCCTCACCATGTGCAGAATAAGTAACCATAATCTAAAGTAAAAATAAAAATATGTAGACAAAATTTAAAATGAAACCCCAAGAAGCAGTGCAACATCAGATAAATAAGAGATGCAGTTCCCCAATACTGTGTAAAATATAAAGAAAGCACAAAGTCCAATCACTAAATGAAATAAAATTACTTTTTCTACCTTTGTTGTTTGACCATTTTATTCTCTGATCATGCTGGTCCCGATCTGAGGCTTCTGCTTTCCTGTCTTCTCTTAGCTCTTCCTGCGGCCTATGGCCCATCTGCCATTTCTTATCTCTTCTTTTGTTTTCTTCACTTCTTTCCATCAGCCTATTTCCAGTTCCCGTAACCCTTCCCAGTATCAGCCTCTTACCAGTCCTCCCACCCATCTGAGACTTTCTAAAAAGGAGACTACCTGGTTTACAGTCTCGCTGGTCTCCGCAAAGGAGTCTGACTGCATAAGCCAGTCGTCCAAGTACGGATGTACTCTAATTCCTTTCCTGCGTAAGGCCGCAGCCACCACCACCATGACTTTGGAGAAGGTGCGCGGTGCTGTGGCTAGGCCGAATGTCATGGCACAAAACTGGAAATGCTCGCTCAGGATGGCGAAACGCAGGTAGCACTGATGGTTGGTGTGAATTGGAATGTGAAAGTAGGCCTCTGTGAGATCTAGGGAAGCCAGGAACTCCTCTTTGCGGACTGCCTGGATAACCGAATACAAGGTTTCTATGCCGAAGCGAGGAATGCGGAGACAGCGGTTAATGCTTTTGAGGTCGAGGATCGGGCGAAAGGAGCCGTCCTTTTTAGGCACCACAAAATAGATGGAATAGCGGCCTGTACCCCGTTTGGTGGAAGGAATGGGACAAATGGCTCATAGGAGAAGAAGACGACGGACCGTGGCGAGAATAATCTCTCTTTTCCGAGGAGCTCCTCCTGGAGAGAGAAGAAAGGGTTCACGAATGGGCTGATAAGTCTCGAGAGCATAACCTTGAGACAGCACCTGAAGGACCCAATGATCTGAAGTAATGAGCGCCCACTGCCGAGAAAAGAGAGACAGCCGACCTCCAACTGGAGGCGGTATCTCGGGTGGGCGGCCCGTTCTGTCAGCGGGAGGAGCGCATAGTTCTGGTAAACTTGTTTGGGCCGGAGTATGATTCATTGTCCTTTCAGGCTCCCCGAAAGGACTGCGACTTTTGGCCAAAGCGATTGGATGTGGAAGAAGACACTGTTCTATTTGACCGGTAACAGTGAGTATCCCTGAATCGAGATGTACGCCGAAAAGTTGCCAGATAAGACTGGGATGAATGGCGACCGGAGGACTTTGGTCTGTCCTCAGACATTGAGGCTTCACCTTCCCTAGATCTTTGACTAACTTATCCAGTTCTTCACCAAAAAGGAGCCTACCTTTAAAAGGTAGCTTAGAAAGACGCGCTTTGGAGGCAGCATCCGCCGACCACTGGCGTAACCAAAGCCATTGATAGGCCATGGTGACAGCCGCTATTGAAAGAGCTGAGAGTCGGAGCAAATCATAAAAGGCATCTGCTAAATAAGCCATGACCGACTCTAAGCGACCTAGAGCCGGATCTTCCGGCAAGTGCTGAATCCACCACAGCAAGGCCCAAGGCCAGAGCCCCGAGACACCACAGACGGTGGCTCGGAGAGCTAGCGTTGAAGAGGAAAAGGCAGTTTTGAGAAGACTCTCAACTTTCCTATCCTGCTGGTCACATAGAGCTGCACCTCCCTCAACCGGTATGGTGGTATGCTTCATGACACCCGTCACTAGCGCGTCCACCTTGGGATATGCAAGCCACTTCTCCCGATCTTTGGGAGACCAAATATAAAACTGGCCGAGATGGCAAGCTGTGCGCAAGGAGGCATCCGGTGCTTCCCATTCCTGTGATACCATCTGTTGTAATTCCACTGGAAAGGGAAAAGCCTTGGATGGCTTTCGGATACCCTGCAGGATGGGATCCAATTGCGGCTGTGTTTGAGACTCTAGAGAAGCAGGAGGGTCTGCCAAGTGTAAGGCTTCCACGATCTGTGCAATTTAACGCTGGTAACTCATCCTTGCAAAAAAGGCGAATTTCTTGGGCATTCCCCTGACTGTCAGCAGAGGCAACCGATGGGGAGTATTCACCGTCTTCCCGATCGGAACTCCTGGCATCTGAAGATACATCATCTTCTGGGCCAACTGGCCATGTCTCTGATCACCACAATATTTCCTTGGGGGAACGAGCAGTGTCCTTAGGAGGCAAATCAATATGTAGGCGCTTACGTGAGGTCACGGTCATGCTGGCCAAAGGCGAGCCCTGCTCTGCTGCACCCAATGTGGACGTCACTGAGTGCCAGATGGACCAGGCCTGTTTAAAAAAAGAGAGAAATTGAGCATCAGAAGCTGGAGAAGTGGCCTCTACAGCCAGGATTGCAGTATTTGTCGGCTGAGGAAGCAGCAGAGGAGGGTCAGTGAACCCTTCTGCTGCTTGTGCTGCGTGTGGGCTTGCTGAGAGAATGGAGGTGCCAGGAGGAGCTTCTCTAGCAGAGGGCCCAGAAGCTGCAGCTGAAGACTCTCCTGTGTGAGAAGAACAGGCAGCACAAATCCTATCCTTGAGATCCTTTTGCTTTTTGCTGCATACAATGCAGCGCTGAGAGGAGGAAGGCATATTGTGAAAAAAGACTTGAGAAACAGGTCTGCAATTGATGGCTGTAGCCAGAAAATGGCCACCACAGCAAGCCATGAGGGGGAAAGAAGAAAATGTCCGCTGCCAGAAAAAAGCCCACCAAAACACCGGGTAGCAAAAATGCGGAGCTGTACAGCCACACTGAACTGCTGCTGAGTAAAAGGTAAAAAGGTGAAATTCCGCCATTTGAGCTCTCCTGGAGCGAGTTGTTTCAGCCGCAAAGTGTTGAAAAACTTTGTCTATTGCGTGCGCCCTGGCAATGCGCTATATGCGACTAATGCAAAACAGCGTTTTTCTTTTAAAACGTGTCCTGGTGCGCTCCCCCATCGGTAAAGGCTCCCGCGTAGCTGATAATGAAGAAACAATGCCCCGAAAACGGCCGTGATGGCAGCGGTGGAGAATGGAGGGGGGGGGGGGGAGGAAGAAAGCGTGAAGCCAGCTATAGAACAGAGAAAAAACTCACTGTTTGTGAATCCTCCGTGCAGCGAATCGAGCAGGGGAGCCAGAATGAAAAAGAGAATGCAGAGAGAATTGAAGGCAACCCCATGCTCCCGCCAGTTCCGGCCCTCTTGGCCCGGAGCCAGTAAAGGAATCCCATTTGATGTTAGGAGCTCGACTGATCCTCCAAACCAGGAGCTCTCACGCTGAGGATCAAAAAGCGTCTTAGGGACTGGGAAATGCAGGGGAACACCTCCTTGTGTGCCCTGAAACCTCCAGTCGATGGAATTAAAACTAGAAAAATATCAGAGAACTCAATAAAAGCACCATCATCTGCTGGAGACACAGAAAATACTGAAGGTGACCCCTAGGGGTATGCCTGTATGGTTACCAGACCCTGGCCAATCAGCTTCTGGTACAGATTTTTTTTTTCTCTGTCTCCAACATCTGCTGGCAGGGGACTTAACCCGATTTTCTGGATTGGTCTAGCAGGATGAATTGAAAAAACAACCGGAGTGCCGCTGCCACACAAATTAGCCTGATCGCTTGCAGTGATCAGGCTGATTTGTTCGATGCCAGTTGTTCCTGCTTGATGAGAGTGAACCCTTCTCAGTTCCCTTCCAGCCCCCTCCCTCCCTCCCCTCCATCCATGTCAGCCCCCCTCCCTCCATCCATGTCAGCCTCCCCCCCTCCCTCATGTCATCCCCATTGCAGATTCCCTGCCCCCTCCTCCTCCCCTCTCCCCATGTCTGTCTGCTACTGCCCTGTGCCTCCTTCTTCTGCAGCCGCAGTTCCCCGCCTCTTAGGAAACCGCGTCTGTGGCTGTGCCGGTGAAGCCGTTACGGAGCCTTCCCTTCTCTCGATGGGCTCCGCGCAGCATTGTCCTGCCCCCAAAGGACTACTAATTGCTCGATTTTACAGATATCCCAAGAACTAGCAGGACTCAGGATAGGATTTAGTTTATGGCTGTTTACAGTGTAACTTTTCAGGGAACTAAAAAATTCAAAATGTTTCAGATCGTGGCACTTTTTTTTTTTTTTGATACTGCATGTTTATACAATTCAGCATTATAGATATATTAGATTGTATTTGTGATACATAAAAATATAAGACTAAATATGCTGTAATAAGTTAATGCTAGAGCCACCACACACACAATAATGTTTATGGGCCTGATATTCAAAAAAAGTTGGGTTCCTAAATTTGTGCCTTATTTTCAGCCATACTTAGGGGTCTAAGTTTTCAGCTGAAAATTCATCCTAATTTAGGAGCTCAAATTCTGTTTCTAAATTTAGGCTTGCTATTCATTTCTAGATTTATGACCCTAATTTAGGTGCCTAGTGCTAAGTGCCTAATTTCTTTCCCACCCCTACCCCTAAATTCACCCCCATTTCTACGCTCCTAAATCTAGGAGTTTAGGAGCATAAAAAATATATTTAGGCATTCAACCCTAGTAAATTTTCAGAGGCCTATTTAGGAGCATCTCTCTCAAAGTTAGCAGCATAAATCCTTTGAATATCGGGCCCTACGTCTTTAAAATAGTTACAAAATCAGAGCCGACAACCTGTCTGTCTATAGATGTATCCAGTATCTTTCTGCTTTATTCATTTTCTTCTATCTTTTTATTTTTCTAAGAGCACAAAGATCACCAACAGCTTTTCTATATGAACTTAGGAAGTTTGTAAGAGGGCCAATGGATCTATCTCTTTCTTGACCTGAATCACTATCTTCTACCTCCAATATGCCGTCCTTAGGAATGCTAGTGGGGAAGAAGTCTCGCCAGTAACCTTGGATGTTGAGGAGACTCCAAACCCAAATATTTGGGCCTCCCACCCCTGCTCCACTGGCAAGAGATGCCAATAGTCCTGCTGCTTTGGTGTTTCTGGATAATGGTCAAAGTCTGGAGGTGGCGAGAGAAAGTATCAGCAGTGTGGATACCAAGGAATTACAAATTTCAGTGGATGATTCAAAGCAGATCCTTCTCGCTGACCCTGTACTCAGTAATTCTGGGAAGGATATAGAGATGTCTATGAAAAGCACTGACTTTGGTGATTCAAAGAGAGAAGGCCTGATTATGGAGGAGAAAGAGACTTCAGCACTGATTCCTGCTTCAGCACCGGTGAGACCAGATCCTTCTAACTCTGACACCTAATGGGAAGACACGTTGGCTATGGAAAAGTCTCTATCTGAGCAGATTCTTCTAATATATGATGTTTGAAGAATCTTTAGGGACTTTCAAGGTCCAAGGAATTGAACTTCCTGGTATTAAAAAGTGCATGTTTATCCTTGAAAGACAAGGTGAAACAAATACAAAACAAAGAGGCTTTTAGGTCAAATGTGTTTAAGCATTTTTCCGATAGACATAAAATGGGTAAAATCCTTGCGTGAACCTGGTTCTTTTTTTTTTAAATATTCTGCTGCATATCTTAAGAAATTTATAAAACAGATAATAGATATCAGGCATAAGTTACACCTTCTTAACTTTCCCTGAGTTCATTCAAATTTCTGCACTTGATATGATCAAAAGATAAGACATTCAAATACTGAAGATACTGTTGGATTTAATTTCTCTAGGTCAGTAGTTCTCAACCCAGTCCTTGGGCTACCCACAGCCAGTCACATTTTCAGGATATCTCAATGAATATGCATAAGATACATTTACAGACAATGGAGGCAATGCATATGGAAATCTCTCATGGATATTGATTCTGGAAATCCTGGAAACGTAACCAAATGAGTTGGTCCTAAGAACTGGGTTATGAACCTTGTTCTAGGACCTTTTAGCTACTAGCTGTGGGAAGAAAAATTGAGGGACAGCATAGTATCTGTAACTCTTCTTCACTAGAGAAGTTAGATACTAATCTGGCTATACAATCTTCTTAGTAATTTTTCCTATATTAGACCCTGATAGAAATTAGCTCTTACAAATATTTTTTAGCATGAAAGATTTTCGTTTACAAATTCTGCATAAAGACATTTCCGTTCCTGATGTCTCCAAAGTTACCTGGAGGAAAAGGAAGAGATTTATGGTTTTGAATGGCCTTCTAAACAAGTGATTACTTATCAAGGTAGAAAATAACAGATATTTTAACTCCACAGTTGGTAGTTTGTTTTTTTTTAAACTGCACACAGTGTTTAAATTTAAAAAATGGATATTCTATGCCACCTTCTGACTATATGACTAGATTATTTAGTGCTGGAGCTATTCAGATAGTGGCCATATTCATTCTTCTATCCAGATAAATTTAAGACATATCTGTAAACCTAAATTTATAGAAATACTTTTCTAGAGAACAGAATGAATATTGTCACTCTCTGGATAACTTGGCGCTTCACCCTCATCCCACCCATCTACTGCCCCTGATGCTATCCTGATAGTGGTGAAGCGATCTGTAAGGATATTCAGCTGCACTATCTGTGTAGTGTCAGTGAATATCCACGGATAGCGGTGGCCAACACAGATACCTGGATAATGATTGCTGCTGTTTATTATTTGCTATTTCCTTGGAATATCCCCCTTTAACAGCCTTTTTTTATAGTGATAAATCTCCTGGAACGTCGTCATAACTGTTTTCCTGGCTAGTGGTGAGCTTTTCCCATGCTGCGGGATTGCAGTCATTCACCTCCCCCCTCCCCCCCCCATTTCTTTTCTCTATATCCTTTGTTGTGTTTGGATATCCTCGATTTTATGAACTGATAGGATGTTGGACATAAGCTTCCTTGTGTGGAGTTTTTCTTTATTGTTTTTGTTTTCCAATTGTTCTTTTGTATGAACAGACAAGATCCTTTCTCAGTAAATGTCTTTATTTTGTAGCATGAGTGAAATTTAGAATTTATAAAAATCAAATTTTGTTCTTTTTTTCTCCCTAGGATTTCAGTGTTGCTAGTATTGATGAAAGGACAGAACGTCCTCTCTGGGCAAATAAAACAGAATCTCTCTTAGCCTTTATTGGATATGCCGTGGGACTGGGAAATGTCTGGAGATTCCCTTACCTGGCTTTCAAGCACGGTGGAGGTAAGATGCTCCATTGTACCTCTGAAAACTAAGATGCTCTTGTATGTGGATTTACCTCCTCCTGGCTGCTTCACTCAACTAGTGTTACCACCATATTGGTGTCGGTCGCTGTTTTGGATTATTGCAGATCCTTATTAATCATGGGAGGGGAGGGGTGCGGGCTAACTAAAAGGGGATCTCACTTTCTCATCTATCCAGGAGAGCAGGAAGACAACAAAAAAAAAATCTATCTTTAATGAGAAGCGATATCTGTATCCTATAGGTGATGATTCATTGGCTGGCATCTGGACTATATCCTTGTTTAGTTTGGACAGCAAAAAATGAGCAAAATTGATGGGGTCAATAGATCTTTATCTGCTTCTGTTACCATGATGTAACAAACAGTGTTTTTCCATTTTGTATCTATAGGAAAATGTTTAGGTAGGAGACAATCTGCAGCAGGCTACCTTCCCCTAAGTACTGGGCATATCTCCAACAGGTACTGGGGAGGTTCTACAGCTACCGCAGGTTTACTTTTGCATTTTAATCCATGCTAACTGCAAAAAATGGCTTAGTGGATAGGTCCCGTAGAGAGTAAATTTTACAACAAGCCACCTACGTATGAAGGTGGAAAAGGTGCTTATTTTATGCCTATGTTATAATGACACACAGGCACCCATGTGTCTTTATTCAGTACAAGTACAAAGGCTACATAAATAGACCCTCAATTATGCGTGTTGACTTTAATGCCTATTTGAGAGCAGACATACTGTAAATATTAGCATGATTAGTGTGGTTATTTTAGAAGCCTTATTAGAATGCATCTGCCTATAAATAGCAATTTTAGAAAGGGCTGTATTTACACGTGGATGTCCTTGCAATTGCAAGGGGGGGGGGGGGGGAAAGACAGGGGTGTGGTTACAGAATAGCCAAGCAGGTTGCATGACTTCCCCATGTCATAGAAGGAATACATGCATACAATTACAATTGTCCATGTTAGAATTTCTAGTTACTCCTTGGTACATTTAAGTTCTTAAAAAGTACTTGTTTCATCCAGCCCTTTACAGGAGGGATTAAGGGGGTAATTTTCTTTGATCCCTGTTGCTTATTTCTCACTCCAAATAAAAATGAGATAAAGATAACAGCATCTATAGTTAATTGGCAAAATTTATATTTGTAGGTTTTGTGAAATGGCCAGCTGAACATGTTTAAGTGCCAGCCCTTACCCAAGGAAGTGGTGAAATCCCAGCTTCCATGTGTACTTGCTAGCACAGGTACATGGAAGTCTTCGAGTTTCCCTATTGATGTGTCCCACATGAAGATTTTCACAATGGCTCCTCCAGCTCCCCCTCTCAGGAAATACATGCGCATTCCTGTACTATTTTACAAAAGGTCCCACATTTAACAGAGCCATCTCTAAGACACCGATGGAACTGTACACATTGTAGCCTTTACATGTGCAGGTATGTGTGCATTTTTTTACAGCTCTGTAAACTGTGTAAATGCCACTCAGTGGGATGTTCAATGGCACTAACAGTCGGTGCTGCTGCATGTCCCCGCTCTTCTACCCTACGTATCCTGATGCTAACTGCTTAGCATCGGGGTGTGTCATGCGTGGCAACAGGGGCTAGCTGGGTAGCAGTGCAATATCGCTGCTGCACAGTTATGCCAGCATTTGCAGGCCCATCTTTTACCCGTAGAAGCGAACCGCGAAACTGTGCAATGTCACCACTACCCTGTTAGCCTCTGCGGCTTCTGGGCAGGTGCAACAACTCCAGATATTCAAAGCCGGGGTCACCTATGACACCAGTATTGAGTATCCATGGTTAGAGGACAGTGACAACGGCTGGGCGCTGTACTTGCACCTAGCCATCCTAACTCAATATCGGGCCCTTAGATGTTCGGCATGGTGCCAAAAGTCTAAGTGCTATTTAAATATTGACCAGAAATATGTATAGATAAATACAAAATAACTGACTGTCGGCCAGTGGTGATTTAAAAAAGGTGCCAGGTTAGGAAGTAATAGGGTAAAGATTTGGGGAGAGGGGGGGGGGGGCAACGTGTTAACTTTCCCTTTCTTCTCTCCAACTTCTTTAATGTACAGGGTTTAGAAATCCCCCAGATCTCAGCAAGCACTCTCCTCTTTCCCACCTCCAAAAGACAAAAAAATGTATTCTTCTATTTCCACCCCAGGCCCAGCAATCGTACTAACCTAGTAAATGACTGCAGATAAAGACCAGTATGATCCAGCAAGGTGGCAAGAGTAGGTGCACCTGCCGCTCCATACAGGTCACCCCTCACCATGCCTTTGTTTAGGGCTGAACCCACCACTCTGTGTAGGGTACCCCTGTTTGTTGAGAAATTAGATAGTTCAGTTTATTTTGATTTTTATCCTGTTGCTAAAGAGGGAGCCACTGTGTCTGTCCCATGCCATTTTGAATTCTGTCACTGTATTTGCCCCCACCACTTCCATCGGGAGGGTATTCCAAGCATTCACCACCCTTTCAGTGAAAAAGTATTTCCTGACGTTGCCTTTCAATTTACCCCCTTGCAACTTCGTTATGCCCTCTAGTTTTACAGCTTCCCCGAATTTGGAAGAGATTTGTTTGTTCATTAATACTCTGAGTATTTAAAGGTCTGAATCGTATCTCCCCTATCCCTCCTCTCCTCCAGCATGTACGTATTTAGGTCTTCAAGTCTCTTCTCATAAGTCTTCTGATGCAGGCTCCAAATCATTTTGGTCGCCTTCCTCTGAACCGTTTCCAGTCTTTTTATATTCTTTACGAGATATGGTCTCCAAAACTGAACACCGTATTCCAAGTGAGGCCTCACCAGTGACTTATACAGTGGCATTAGTACCTCTCCCTTTCTGCTGGTAATTCCTCTTTTTATGCAACCCAACATCCTCCTGGCTTTTGCCACCTTGAGATTCTCAGAAATAATCACACCAAAGTCCTTCTCCTGGTCCGTGCACACCAACCTCTCGCCCCATATCGCGTACATTTCCCTTGGATTTCTGCTTCCCAAGTGCATGACACTGCACTTCTTCGCATTAAATCTTAACTGCCAAGCATTAGACCATGCTTCCAGCTTTTGTAGATCTTTCCTCATGTTATCCATTCCCTCATGGGAATCCACTTTCTTGCAAATTTTCGTGTCATCTGCAAAAAGACAGACTTTTCCATTCAGTCCTTCAGCAATGTCACTCACAAATACATTGAACAGTGCCGGTCTCAGGACTAAACCCTGGGGCACCCCGCTAATCACCCTCCTTTCATCCGAGTGAGCTTCATTTACCATCACCTTCTGTCGTCTTTCAGTCAACCAATTTCTGATCCAGTTCACCACCTTGGGCCCATCCCCAAGCAGTTGAGTTTATTGATAAGCCTCCTATTAGGAACAGTATCAAAGGCTTTGCTGAAATCCAGTTAGATGACTTCCATCGCATGCCTCTGATATAGTTCTCTGGTCACCTAGTCAAAGAACTCAATCAGATTTGTTTGGAAAGATCGTCCTTTGGTAAAACCATGTTGCCTCGGATCATGCAACCTGTTGGTTTTGAGAAAGTCCACTATTCGCTCTTTCAGGAGCGCCTCCATTACTTTTCCCGCCACCGAAGTAAGGCTCACTGACCTGTAGTTTGTCACTTCTTCCCTGTCACCACTTTTGTGAAGAGATACCACATCATTCCTCCTCCAGTCCTGAGGAACTTCTCCTTTTTTTCAAGGAACTGTTAAGGGATGTTTTTAACGGCCCTTCAAGAACCTCTGAGCTCTTTCAGTATCCTGGGATGTATCCCATCCAGTCCCATGGCCTTGTCCACTGTCAGTTTTGCAAGTTGTTCTAACACATCATCTTCTGTGAATGGTGTGGTATCTATTTCATTCCCATTTTTATATTTGGGAGTCACAGGTGGTCCTTCTCCAGGATTTTCGTTTAGTAAAAACAGAGCAGAAATTATTTGTTTAGCAATTTCACTTTTTCAATGGCTCTCTCCACAAGTCCATTCCCAGCACTGCTGAGTCCTGCATTTCCACCTCTGATTTCCCTCCTCTCCCGAATATACCTGAAGAAGGTTTTGTCGCCACACTTCACATCTTTAGCCATCTTTTCCTCTGCCTTTGATTTTTCTTTCCTTATTTCTCTCTTTGTCTCTTTTAGTTTGATCCTGTATTCCTTTCTGTGTTCCTCTGTTTGCAAGCTTTTGAATTTTGTGAAAGCTGTGTTTTTTGCCTTTATTTGAGCAGCCAATTCTTTGGAGAACCAAATAGATTTCCTTCTCTTGTTTTTATTTACTTTCCTTACATATTTATCTGTTGCCCCTTTTATTTCCACCTTTAGTTTAGCCCATTGCAATTCCACTTCCCTTATCCCCTCCAACCCTGCCAACTCCTCCTTCAGGTACTTGGCCATTTTACTGAAGTCGGTGCTTTTGAAGTCTAGGACTTTGAGCTTGCTATGATTGGACTGTATCTTGGATTATATCTCAAACCACACAGTGTGGTGGTCGCTGCTGCTCACAGGGGCACCCACCCGGATATTCAACACGCTATCTTTGTTGGTGAGCACTGAATCCAGCATTGAGCTTTCCCTAGTTGGTTTCATGACCATTTTGTCTAAGTAACGCATTTTGGAAAGCATCCACAATTTTTTTCCTTGTTTTGAGATTTGCAGAAGGAGTACTCTAATCCATATTGGGTAGATTAAAGTCACCCAGTATGATCACTTCCCCCTTTGTGGCTATCTTTGCAATATTACTACTACTACTGAACATTTATATAGCTCTACAAGTTGTATGCAGCGCTGCACAGACATGCATGAGACAGTCCCTGCTCATCAGAGCTTACAATCTAGTCAAGACAAAAACAGAAGGTGTAGGCAGGGATAAAGCAAGGGGAAAGAAAAAGGAGATCAGGTGAGTCATGATCCAAAAGCGGCAGCGAAAAGGTGAGTTTTCAGCCTGGATTTGAAGAGGGTCAGAGAAGGTGCCTGGCGTACAGACACAAGTAGTTTGTTCCAGACGTAAGGCACATCAAGGTGAAAGGAGCAAAGTCTGGAATTAGCAGTAGAAGAGAAGGGCAGAGATAGAAGCAGTTTGCTAGAAGAGCGGAGTTCCCGAGGGGGGGTTGTAAGGAGAGATAAGAGAAGAAAGGTAGCGAGGAGCCACAGAGTGAATGCATTTATAGGTCAGCAGGAGAAGTTTGAAATGGATAGGGAGCCAATGAAGTGACTTGAGAAGAGGAGTAATATGGGCATGACGAGGCTGGTGGAAGATTAGCCGCACAGCAGAGTGTTGAACAGATTGAAGGGGAGAGAGATGATTCAAAGGGAGACCAGCAAGGAGTAGGTTACAATAATCAAGACGGGAGGTGATTTCAGGAGTGGATAAGCGTTTTAGTAGTATGTTCAGAAAGGAAAGGCCGTATTTTGCTGATGTTATAGAGAAAGAAATGGCAGGTCTTAACTATCAGATGGATATGTGAGGAGAAGGAGAGAGAGAGGAGTCAAAGACAACCTCCAGATTGTGGGCTGAGGAAACAGGAAGGAGTACAGAGTTATCCACAGAGATTGAGAAAGGAGGAAGAGGAGGGGAGGCTTTAGGGGGAAAGATAGGATGTTCAGTCTTGGACATATTCAATTTCAAGCGGCGGTGAGACATCCAGGCCGCAGTGTCAGAAAGACAGGCAGAGATCCGGGTCTGGATTGCCGGAGAGATTTCAGGCATAGAGAGGTAGATCTGGGAGTCATCAGCATACAGATGGTACTGAAAGCCATGGGAAGAGATAAGCGCACCAAGGGACTGGGTGTAGAGAGAAAAAAGGAGTGGACCCAAGACAGATCCTTGGGGTACACCACCTGGGAGTGGGGTAGCAGAGGAGGAGGAGCCACCAGAACACACACTGAAAGAGCGATGGGAGAGATAGGAGGAGAACCAGGATAGTACAAAGCCACTAAAACCAAGCGAGGATAGGGTATCGAGGAGAAGATTGTGGTCAACAGTGTCAAAAGCAGCAGAGAGGTCAAGAAGGATGAGGACAGAGTAAAGGCCCTTGGATTTTGCCAGGAACAAGTCACTGGAGACTTTGGCAAGAGCCGTTTCAGTAGAGTGTAAAGGATGAAAGCCAGACTGTAAGGGATCCAGGAGGGCATGAGAGGAGAGGAAGTTGAGACAGCGGCAATGAACCGTACGTTCAAGTAGTTTAGAAATGAAGGGAAGGAGAGAGAAGGGTCGATAATTAGGACAGGTGGGACCAAGTGAGGGTTTCTTGAGGAGAGGTGTGACCACAGCATGCTTGAAGTCTGCAGGGACTGTTGCAGTGGAGAGTGATGGGTTGAGAATATGAGAGATGGAAGGGACAATGGTGGAGGAGATGGGGTTTAGGAGACGGGTGGGGATAGGATCAGAAAATTACTTTTAGTTTTAAAACACAGAGAAGAACTTTCTGGTTACATTTTATACCCAGCAGAGAGCTTGTAGTTTAAATTTAATAGTCACTCAGGGCCTAGCATCAGCAAAGTACTTTTAGCTTAAATTTAAAACACAGAAAAGAGCTTTCTGGTTAAATTTAGAACCCAGCAGAGAGCTTGTAGTTTAAATTTCATAAGAAGTTAGAGCCTAGCAGCAGCTAAGAGCTATAATTTAAATCAAATCAGAATATAGCTTACCTCAGCAGCACAAGACAGGGTACTGTGTAGCAGCCCTCTTTTAATAAGTGTTATTTCTCTCCCTCCCTCCCCACACCCTCCCACCCCTGGGATAATCGTAGCTTTATAGGTACTTACACATCTTAAAAGACAGGAGGTGCTCTCAGGTGAAGCTCATTACCCAAATCAGTCATACACTAAGGACCTGAGATTAGTTAAGCTTCAGGTGAACAAGGTATATTACACGTATTAGGTACAGTTTTATTAGTATAAATATCCATAGCAACCCTTAGTAAGTAAAGAACTTAGATCTAAACACAAACTTAAAACTAAGATGCAGACAGCAGTCCAGCAGCAGGATGGGGGCTTTCCAGTCTTTTGCATTGAGTGTCACATGTATGATTTTCTCCCAGTTGGTGAGAGGTCTTACGTGTGCACTAGGTGCAAGGAGCTCTTTGCTCTCAGGGAACGAGTCCGTTCTCTAGAGGCTAAAGTAGCAGACTTGGAAAGCATAAGACAGACAGAGAGGTACATAGACGAGACCTACAGGGATATAGTCCTGAAGTCCCACCTCCAGTCTGGCAGCATCCCTGTTGCCATGGAGGAGAGAGGTCACGTGACAGGAGAGCATCACCCTGGTGTGGCAGGAAGTGATCCTGTAACTAGGACCTGTTCTCCAGGTGATGTAAAACCCTCTCACACCGAGGAAGTTTCTCCAGGGCCATGTGCCCATGAGGGAAGGGTTAGGACAGCCGTTATAATTGGTGATTCAATCATTAGGCATGTAGATAGCTGCGTGGCTGGTGGACGTGAGGATCGCCTGGTAATATGCCTGCCTGGTGCGAAGGTAGCGGACCTCATGCGCCACCTAGATAAGGTCTTAGATAGTGCTGGGGAGGAGTCTGCTGTCTTGGTACATGTGGGTACCAATGACATAGGAAAATGTGGTAGGGAGGTTCTGGAGGCTAAATTTAGGCTTTTAGGTAGGAAGCTGAAATCCAGAACTTCCAGGGTAGCATTCTCCGAAATGCTTCCTGTTCCACGCGCAGGACCCAAAAGGCAGGCAGAGCTCCGGAGTCTCAATGCGTGGATGAGACAATGGTGCAGAGATGAGGGTTTTGGATTTGTTAGGAACTGGGGAACATTCTGGGGAAAGGAGGGGCTCTTCCGAAGGGATGGGCTTCACCTTAACCGGGATGGAACCAGGCTGCTGGCATTAACCTTTAAAAAGGAGAGAGAGCAGCTTTTAAACTAGATATTAGGGGAAATCCGACAGTTGCCCAAGAGCAGATGGTTCGGAAGAATGTATCTTTGAAGGATACTACCAAAAGCAGAGAGGTTCCACAATAGAGTAAAGTAGCCCAAATGCCCTCAAGTATGGGGCAGACTGAGCTTAAAGATCCCAAATTACCCATGTCTAACAATAGCCAAATTAATATGAATAAAATACATTCTCTAAAATGCTTGTATGCAAATGCTAGAAGTCTAAAAAATAAAATGGGAGAGTTAGAATATATAGCACTAAATGAAAGGTTAGATATGATTGGAATATCAGAGACATGGTGGAAGGAGGACAACCAGTGGGACACTGTGATACCTGGGTACAAACTATATCGTAATGATAGAGCTGATCAACTTGGTGGAGGGGTTGCTCTCTATGTTAGAGAGGGCATTGAGTCAGAAAGGATTAAAGTTTTGCAGGAAACAAAATCTGCTGTAGAATCTATATGGATTGAAATTCCATGTAAAAGGGGGAAGGCAATGGCAGTGGGGGTGTACTATCGAGCGCCTGGCCAGAATGACCAAATGGATGATGAAATGCTCAAAGAAATCAAGGAAGCTAACAAACGTTACAGCACAGTAATAATAATGGGTGATTTCAACTACCCCGGTATCGACTGGGTCAGTGTCACGTCAGGACATGCTAGGGAGATAAAGTTCCTAGATGAAATAAATGACTGCTTCTTGGAGCAGCTGTTTCATGAACCAACCAGAGGGGAAGCCATATTAGACCTAATCCTTAGTGGAACACCAGATCTAGTGCAAGAGATAAGGTTGTTGGGGCCACTTGGCAATAGTGATCATAGCATGATCGCCTTTGATTTAATTAGTGGAGGAGGGATAGTAAAAAAATCCACAGTACTACCTTTTAACTTTCGAAAGGGAGACTATGATAAAATGAGGAAAACAGTTAAGAAAAAACTAAATGGAGCAGTTGCAAAGGTTAAAGACGTACATCAGGATTGGCTGTTGTTGAAAAATACTATCTTGGAAGCCCAGGCCAGCTGTATTCCACGCTTTAAGAAAAGTGGAAGGAAGTCCAAAAAACTGCCAGCATGGTTTAAAGGTGAGGTCAGAGAGGCGGCTGTTGCCAAAAAAGCATCTTTCAGGAAATGGAAAAAAGAGCCAAACGACGAAACCTGGAAACAGCACAAGCACTGGCAAGTCAAATGCAAGGCATTGATAAGGCAGGCAAAGGGAGAATTTGAGAAGAAGCTTGCTGCGGAAGCAAAAACGCGAAGTAAAGACCTTTTTCAAGTACATTCGTAGCAAAAAACCTGTGAGAGAGTCAGTTGGTCCATTAGATGATAAAGGGGTTAAAGGAGACCTAAGAGGCGACAAGGTGATAGCGGAGAGACTGAATGAATTCTTTGCTTCAGTCTTTACTGAGGAAGATGTAGGGATGTTACCCATGACTGAAGTGGTATTTAAAGGTGCGGAAGAATTGAAGGAAATATCGATACATCGGGAAGATGTATTACAACTATTAGGTAAACTGAAGAGTAGCAGATCACCTGGACCGGATGGTATACATCCAAGGGTGTTGAAAGAACTGAAATACGAGATTGCAGACCTGCTATTAGTAATCTGTGAACTATCATTAAAATCATCTGTAATACCTGAAGATTGGAGGATCGGCAATGTAACACCAATTTTTAAAAAGGGTTCCAGGGGTGATCCGGGAAACTACAGACCGGTGAGCCTGACATCAGTACCAGGAAAAATGGTAGAAACCATCATAAAGAATAAAATTACTCAGCATGTAGATAGTCATGACCTAATGGGAGACAGCCAACATGTCTTTAGACAAGGAAGATCTTGTCTTACTAATCTGTTATGTTTTTTTGAAGGAGTGAATAATCAGGTGGACAAAGGTGAGTCAGTTGATATTGTGTATCTGGACTTTCAGAAAGCCTTTGACAAGGTCCCTCATGAGAGATTTTTGGCAAAACTAAAGAGTCATGGGATAGGAAGCAGTGTACTAATGTGGATCAGGAACTGGTTAAAAGATAGAAAGCAGAGGGTTGGGCTAACTGGCCAATTTTCCCAATGGAGAAATTTGGATAGTGGTGTACCCCAGGGATCTGTGCTAGGTCTGCTTCTTTTTGACATATTCATAAATGACCTGGAAAGTGAAATAACGAGTGAGGTTATCAAATTTGCAGATGACACAAAACTATTTAAAGTTGTTAAAACCCAAGAGGATTGTGGAAAATTGCAAGAGGATCTTGATAAATTGGAAGACTGGGCATCAAAATGGCAGATGAAATTTTAATGTGGACAAGTGCAAAGTTATGCACCTAGGGAAGAACAACCCAAACTATGGTTACACGATGCAAGGTTCCACATTAGGAACCACCACCCAGGAAAAAGATTTAGGCGTCATTGTGCATACAATGTTAAAACCCTCGGCCCAGTGTGCAGCAGCGGCCAAGAGAGCAAATAGAATGCTAGGTATGATAAGGAAAGGAATGGAAAATAAAACAAAAGATATTATAATGCCTTTATATCGTTCCATGGTGAGACCACACCTTGAATATTGTGTGTAATTCTTGTCGCCGTATCTTAAAAAGGATATAGTGATTTTAGAAAAGGTTCAGAGAAGAGCCACCAAAATGGTAAAGGGGATGGAAGGATACTCCTATGAAAGGCTAAAAAGGTTAGGGCTCTTTAACCTGGAAAAGAGAAGGCTGTGGGGAGATATGATAGAAGTCTATAAATTAATGAACGTAGTGGAACGGGTAAACGTTGATCAATTGTTTACCTTATCAGAATATAGAAAGACTAGGGGACATGCAATGAAGCTACAAGGCAAACTATTTAAGACTAATAAAAGAAAATATTTTTTCACTCAACGTGTAATCAAACTCTGGAATTTGTTACCGGAGGATGTAGTAAAGGCTGTTAGTGTAGCTGGGTTTAAAAAAGATTTGGACAAGTTCCTGGAGGAAAGGTCCATAAACCATTATTAAGAAGAGACCCAGGATATCAATGCTTGAACCAATACAAGCATTGTGGAACCTGTGTCCCTTGGGGAAACTGCTAGGTATATATGACCTAGATTGGCCACTGTTGGAAACAGAATACTGGACTTGATGGACCTTGGTCTGACCCAGTATGGCATATCTTATGTTCTTATGAGGAGCAGGTGGTGAGTTTGGAGGAAGAAAGAAGGTGTGCAGTTTCCTCTTCAGAGATTACAGGAAAGGAAGAGAGGGTAGCAGAGGTAGGGGGAGGGAGAGTTGGGAGTGAAGAGGAGGAGGAGGGGAAGTAGCTGATTTTGTGGGGAATTGGAGGGTGATCTTGTGGATTTTGTTATGGAAATAATCAGCCAGGGTTTGGACAGAAAGGGAGGGAGGGATCAGAGGCGGAGGCACTTTGAGAAGAGAGCTGAGAGTAGTAAAGAGACGGCGAGGATCAGAGGCAAGAGAGTTAGTCAGATGGACATAGTAATCTTGTTTGGCAAGAGCTATGGCTGACTGGAAAGAGACAAGCATGAATTTGAAGTGTAGAAAGTCTGCAGGGGAGCGGGATTTGAGCCAAGCACTCTCAGCAGAACGGGCACAGGAATGTAGATAGCGGGTAGTGGATGAAAGCCAGGGCTGGGGTGCAGAACATCTCACAGGACGTGGCATATCTATTTCTTTGATTTGAGTTGGAGGTCTGTAGACTACACCAGTATGGATGACAGTGCCATCTCCTCTTTCCAACACAATTCAGAGTGCTTCTTCTTTTCCCTATGCCCCCTGCATTTCAGTAGCTTTAATATTGCTTTTGACATATAAAGCTGCTCTTCCTCCTTTTCCACTTTCTCTGTCTGTTCTGAATAGATTATAGCTAGCTATATCCCATTCTTGCGATTCATTAAACCATGTTTCTGTAATGGCCTCAATGTCCAAGTCCATTTCCACCATTAGGGCTTCCAGGTTAGGAACTTTGTTGGCTAAGCTTCAAGCATTGGTGCTCATTGCTTTCCAGCATTTAACTGGCTTGCATGTATTTTGCATTGATTTTGTTCTACCCACTTCTTCTCACTTGTCGTTGATGTGTGGTTTAAAAGTATGGTTGTTTCTGATGTCATTTTGCTCTTGCCGGGAGTGATGTCCTGAAGTTGTCCTTCCCCATCTGTCACCCCCTTTCTCTAGTTTAAATGCCTGTCCACATACTGCCTGAATTTTTCACTTAGGATTCTTTTTCCTGCGACAGAGAGATGTAGTCCATCAGCACAGTATCTGACTTCTAAAACTTCCTGTATCTTCAGATGCTGTGTGTGTGTGTGTGTGTGTGTGTGAGCATGTTTTGGAGAGGGGGAGGGCTGAAGACACCTTTGGGCCAATAGGGGTCTGAAGACAATGGTGGAAGGGTAATGCACAGTGGTGGTTATTGGTGTTGCCTCGTCTTGGACACTATCCTTAATGACTCTGGAGGGTGAATGGGTCAATATTACATGGCATTAGCTAATAACACAAGTTACTGATACTATGTTTTGCCCTATATGGGCTGATGCAGCAGTTACAACTGATGATATCATTTGCTTTTTATATGTGGGGCCTGGGCAGGGATGAATTAAGTCATATCTTTCAGCACCCCCCCCCCCTACTTCCCAAACCTATAGGCCATAGGCATGTGCCTCGTTTGCCTGTCTTAATCTTACCCTATGGATATACAGGCTAAGTTCATATACTTTGAGAAATTTAACAAAAGGTCATTTCCATACTTAAAATGCTGTTTTACCTGTAAAAATGCCTTTTAAAAATTACCCTCATGTTAATAAATTTTAATGGATCCTTGTACATCTTGAGAGTGCACAAAATATATGAAGGCGCATTTTAGGTGCCCCATGATATGCAAGTCAAAACATCTGAAATGCAAGACCATTTCTTCTTTGTCTTTCAGTTCCAGCATAGTATATCATGTGATCTGATTCAAAGGCCCCAATGCCAGTCCATTTCAGTTTGCCAGCAACCAATAGATCAAGTTGTACACGTTGCATTTCAGTCTTGACCATCTCCAGCTTCCTTTGGTTCATGCATCATACATTCCATTTCCTAATATATAAGATAACTTTGCAGCTGCTGACTCATTTTATCACAGCTTCACCATCAGTCAGACATCCCGAGGGCTTTGAACCATCCACATCGTAAATGCTGGCTTCAGCACTTCCCCAGTAGCCCTTTGAGTGTCTTTCTGGGAGTCATATCACAATTTGTTTTGTTGCGACTATCCATTGGGTTTTTGTGACATGATACAGAAGTAGATTGCCAGGCCTGTCTTCCATGCAGGTAATGCCAGTGCTTTTGCCATTGTCTCAGAAATGTGATTCTCCACCACCAACATCATCTCAAACTGGTGCTGGGAGGAGCGTCAGGGTATGGTGTTTGGAGACAGCTTTTGTTCAGGGGGAATACCCATTTGGAGGGGTGAACTTGGGGATTCCTTTTTGGGTGAGGGTGCTGTTTGTGGGGTTATTCGGGGGGGGGGGTGTCTTGCATGTGGAAAGAGTATTGTCCAGGGAGGTGCTGAATGGAGGTGTCTACCTGTGGGGGGGGGGGGGCTATATGGGGAGTGAATTGGATTTGGAGGGTCTAATCAGGTGAGGCATTGCTTTGGGCGTGTCTGATCAGACGAGGGGCTTACTGTAGGTCTGTAGAATAGATGTGGTCAGGGGTGGAGAATGAGGGAGTCACAACTTGCATTATAGTTTATAAAAAAAAATATGCCAGAATCATATACCAGATAATCGGTGCAGTCACTGGTACTCCTGGATAGTGACTAAGCTATCCGGTCTGTGGCGATATTTAGCAAGTTAGGTATGCTTTTTTGGCTTAACTTTAGCTGGTTTGGGTTAACCAGTTAGTGGCTGAATAATGCCACTGACTGGCCAAACCTTGGTCCACCCCACAACGCCCCGATGCATCAGGGCAATCTGCTGACCTAAGAGGGGATATTTGACGACACAAATCAGATACAGTATGTGCCACTGAACATTCTGCTCAGGAGACCTGCCAACTGCATAAATCCTTTTGAATATGGCCTCATATGTATACCTTGTACTTAACCCCCCCCCCCCCCCCAGTATTTCATGCTTCTATGTATAAGTAAGCAAGAAAAACACCCTTCCTGCAGCAACAGCAGACATAGAAGAAGCAGGACACGAAACCACCGTGGAAGGAAACCTTTATTAGTGAACAGAGAGGTGTATCCCAACATGTGTTTCGGCCAGAGGCTGCCTTCAGGGATATTGCTCAACTGTTCACTAATAAAGGTTTCCTTCCACGGTGGTTTCGTGTTCTGCTTTTGTGTCTCTATGTATAAGTATACATATATCTTCAGCAGCACTGGCTATGAGGGTCATTTTAGAAGCTCTTTTTGTGATTTGGACCTCTGAAAATGGGCATTCAGATGAGCAAATTGTAAAGACGTCCCAGTAGTTATATTAGAAATGCTGAAGATATGTGTCCAGCATGATCACATCTAAGTTGCCTAGGGGCATGGCCAGGGTGGGTTGATAAAGATAAATGTGTGCATGTGATTTCAGACCAGTGCTGCATGTCTGAAATTTGCCATCGAGGACCTCCATGACTATACCTGCTCCAGGGCAGGAAAATGATTATAAAAGGTGCACATTTCTGCCACTCAAAAGTAAGATGAAGAAGGAAATGCCTGTTCAGCCCTCCAGTGCTTTTCACTCCTTCAAAGATACCTACCCGTAAGTTAAAAAAAGAATTCTTTCTTCAGATTTCTATGCCACTGCACATCCGTGTTAGCAAAATGGTATGCTGGGACATGGTGGGAGAGATCCACAGTCGCATTCTGTAAAAGGGCCGTGTGCATGTCCGCTATGCTGAGGATGAGCTTATAAGATGTTTGCAAGTTTCTGAAATACGAAGACATCCTGCACGTGGCAAACCCATACAATTTGTACAACTCCTTTTTCACTTTTATATAGCAGATATGTGCATCTTTAAGGGGGAGAAATTGCCTTGTAAAATCAGCCTTATATGTGACCACCTCCCACTGTATATTGGATGTTTGGTCTTTGACATCTTATGTTTTGCTTCCAGAAATTTTTTCTAAAATATGCCTTCACATATTTAGCACCACTGAATATAGGAATAATTTGAAACATCTAGATTAGATGTTTCATATTATTCACCAGACTTCCAGCTGAAATTTTGACCTTGTTTGTTTTCAGAGGTGCTTGTGTGCTCTAATCCTGATGGGCAACAAGCAGCAGAATTCAACCTCGGCTTTTCTGGCTCCAATTCCCCGACTTCAGGGCAAATAAAAGTAAGGAATGACAACACACACACACTCACACTCACTCTACTGGAATTCTTCAGGAAGGAATTACAAGTCCCATAAACTAGTGCGATCGATCACCTGCAAATACCGTTCCCCCAGCACTTCTTTTTATTGGCAAAAAACTCACATTGTATAATTTTACCGTATCTACTTTTTGCCAAGCTTTGTGTTGCATTTTGCTGACTCATATCTATAGTTTACACCTATATGTTACAGGCCAGGCTTTGTTGTTACAGGTCAAACTGGACACAGACACATTAGTTATCTCTAGTCATAATTTCTGAGAAGTATTTCTGGAAGTAAAAACATTCTGCCTTCATAAGAACATTTTGTCTCTCTACCTAGCTGTTTTTGTAAAGATTTGACCTTGGCTTTTCTCCCACATATCTTTCTAGGCTACCAGTGTACTCCTGACTATTCTCATTCTTTATATTGTTAACTCTTTCAGAGGGTACCCCATGTAGGTCTTCTCTACAGGGTACAGCATGTGCTTTTCAAGTATAAATACATGTTGTATAAGACTATGCCCTAAAACCTATTTTCTTCTCAGGTGCGTTCATCATTCCTTACTCAATTATGCTGGCAATTACTGGTTTGCCTCTTTTCTTCCTGGAATCTGCGTTTGGACAATTTGCCAGTTTTGGAGCAGTTGAAACATGGAGGATAACACCGATTTTCAAAGGTTAGCATTTTTACGTTTCCTTACATTTCTCTGCTGCTTATCATATTTAGTAAGAAGATAGAGATTTTGAAATCATCTTATATTACTATGTGGAATGGATGCTCATAATGGGAGATATTTATTAAACCATGGTAACTAATAGAGAGTTTAACGTGCGCAAAGCCTGCTGAGATAACCATTACCGCGTGCTAAAAATGAGGCTGTGCTGAAAATCCCATGTTAACCACATAGCAGGGATTGGGGCAGAAAGTGGGTGATTTAGGGATATAGTGTGGGCATGGACTGCACATTGCGTTTAACCAACATTGGTAGCAAGTATGTGCTAGTGTGGGTACACTTGCCGCAACCTCAATGGGTGGTGGTAATTGCACCCGCAGTAATCGTGGCAAATGGCTTAGTGCAGGGGTAGTGCTAGACCCATACTAACTACATGGGTTAAGTATTGGGACTGAACATGTGGTGAACTACTACATTTTAGTAAACCTATGCCAATAGGTGTACAATCACTTGATTGATTTGGCACCAAATATTTTAATCATCATGCACCACATTTTCACTTTTTAAATTTTTTAGGCAGGCATTTTCAAAGGCATTTACGTGGTTTTCAGACTTGCCAAACCATATAAATGTTGCTCTGCAGGATATTCAGCCGCTACACATCCTGCTGCTAAGTGATTAGCATTGGGACATTCCAGGGCGGAGCAGAGGAGGAACCTATCGCTAACTGCGCAGCAGCAAAATTGAGCCACTGCCGGTAAGCAATATGAAGTGAAGGCGCAGGTAACGCTGGCCTAATGCTTGTTGTGTTAGCTAACCAGGTAGTGGCTGAATATCACCGCTACCTGGTTAGGCTCATGGCAATTTGGCAACCTGGATATTCAACGCAGAGGCTGGATATGACCCCGGAATTGGATTTCTGGGGTTTAGGTTCAGTGCCAGTGGCTAGCTGTGTTAGCAGGGCTGAATATCCCCCCTTAGTTTAAAAAAAAAACAAAGTCTTAACAGAAGCAATTTAAAGGGCATCAATGCTCCTTATATCTTTATATTTTCAAGTTTGTTTGTTTGACCCAAAAGATCTCTGAAACTAAAAACTAGAAACACAACATTTTGAATGGACAGTAGTGATTTCCTTATTAAATTTTTGGTTGTGTTTTGATTTTGGAAAACAAAAATGAATTAAAATAAAGGGCCCATTTTTCAGAAATTCCAATATTTAAATGCCACAGTGATCAGCCATGGTGCTTAAATATCTGCAGGATATTCAACTGCAAAATCGATATAGGAGCTGCCGCTGAATATCTGGGGTGAGTGGCACTATCCGCAGAAGTGCCGGCAACATGTCTCCAAGCAACTGTACAAAATGTAATTGGCCAAGTAACTGGCCTTTCAAGTAATTACTTAATCCTAACCTGACCTTTATGCAGTGCGGAACACTTAGACTTCACTCTTGTTATATCCAGCCCAGTTCCCTCCCAGGCTGTAACACCTCCTTAGAATTCTGGATTACCAGCTTTCAGTTTTTAACATAGAAACATAGAAACATGATGACAGAAAGACCACATGGCCTATCTAGTCTGTCCTTCCATATCAACAACTACAACAGTCCACTTTTTACCTTTAGAGATCCTCTGTGTTGGTCCCATGCTTTTTTGAATTCAGTTACTGTCCTCATCTCTACCACCTCCACTGGGAGACTATTCCACGGATCCACTACTCTTTCCGTAAAGAAATATTTCTGCATATCACTCCTGAATCTATCTCCCTTCACCCTCATCCCATGTCCCCTCGTAGCAGAACTTGCTTTCAATTGAAAAAGGCTCTCTCCCTGAACATTTATGCCACGGAGGTATTTAAACATCTCAATCATATCACCTCTATCCCGCCTTTTATCTAAGGTGTACATATTAAGATCCTTAAGTCTGTCCTCATATGATTTAAAATGAAGCCCACTAATCATTTTAGTAGCCACCCTCTGCACCGACTCCATCCTGTTCACATCCTTTTGAAGGTGCGGTCTCCAGAATTGCACACTATACTCGAAATGAGGTCGCACCAAAGACTTATACAGAGGCATTATCACCTCCTTTTTTCTGCTAGCCATTCCTTTCCGTATGCACCCAAGCATCCTTCTAGCTTTTGCCGTCGCCTTTTCTACCTGTTTAGCTACTTTAAGATCATCAGACACAACCACGCCTAGGTCCCGCTCTTCTTTAGTGGACAACAGTACTTCACCTCCTATACTGTATTGCTCCCTTGGATTGCTGCAGCCCAAATGCATGACCTTACATATTTTAACATTAAATCCCAGCTGCCAAATTCTAGACCATTCTTCAAGCTTAGCTAGATCCCTCCTCATGTTATCTACACCTTCCTGGGTGTCTACTCTATTGCAGATTTTGGTATCATCCGCAAAGAGGCAAACCTTACCCGACAGCCCTTACCAAGGACAGATCCCTGGGGCACACCACTGGTAACATCCTTCTCCTCAGAGTGAGCTCCATTTACTTGTACTCTTTGTCGCCTCCCACCCAACCAATTTCTAAACCAAGCAGTAACTTTAGTGTCCATCCCTAGGGTGCTCAGTTTGTTTATAAGTCGCCTGTGAGGAACAGTGTCAAAGGCTTTACTGAAATCTAAATACACCACATCTAGAGCTCTCCCTCGGTCCAACTCCCTGGTCACCCAGTCAAAGAAATCAGATTTGTCTGACAAGACCTGCCTCTGGTGAATCCATGCTGCCTCGGATCCTGTAATCCGCTGGACTCCAGAAACCTCACTATTTTCTCTTTCAGCAGCGTTTCCAATAATTTACTCACCACCGAAGTTAAACTAACCAGCCTGTAGTTTTCAACCACATCCTTACTTCTGCTTTTGTGTAAAGGCACCACATGAGCCTCTCTCCAGTCCTTTGGCACCACTCCCGACTCCAACGAGGCATTGAAAAGGTTAGTCAGTGGAGTTGCTAGAACGTCCCCAAGTTCCCTCAGTATTCTAGGGTGTATCCCATCCGGTCCCATCACTTTGTCTACTTTAAGTTGAGCTAGTTTCTCACGAACACAGTCTTCTGAAAATTGTTCAAGATGTCCCTCGCTTCTGTTCCTATTTGTGGGTGTTTTCTGAGGTCCTGCTCCTGGTTCTTCCTCTGTGAACACAGAATAAAAATATTTGTTAAGCAATTCCGCTTTATCCTTATCAGCTTCTACATATTCCCCCCCCCCCCTGCACCCTTGCGTCTGACAATACCACTTTTGCCCTTCCTCTTCTCACTAATATATCTGAAAAATGTCTTATCCCCCCCATTTTATTGCATTGGCTATTTCCTCCTCCTTTTGAATCTTTGCCTTCTTGACTACTTTGCTAGCTTATCTACGTTTTTCCAAATACAGATGCCTGTCTTCCTCTCTCTGTGATCTCTTGTATTTCATGAAGGCCTCCCTCTTTTTCTTCACTTTTTCAGCTACTTCCTTCAAAAACCATAGCGGTCTCCTTTTCCTTTTGCCTTTATTTACCATTTTAACAAAAAGGTTGGTTGCCCTTAAAATACCCCCTTTCAGTTTTGCCCACTGTTTTTTTACATCCCCCAGCTGTTCCCATCCCACTAATGACTCCCTGAGGTATTGGCCCATCTTCGCAAAGTTAGTCTTCCTAAAGTCTAAGATCCTCACCTTGGAATGGATTCTAACAGCCCTAGTCCTAATACTGAACCACACCATCTGGTGATCACTGGATGCAAAATGATCTCCCACTACAACATCAGAAACACTTTCACCATTGGTAAGCACCAAGTCCAGTATGGCCCCTTCACGTGTGGGGTCTGTTACCAATTGCCTAAATAGTTCTCCCTGTAGAGAATCCAGGATCTCCTTACTTCTAGATGATACTGCAGCAGGAATGTGCCAATCAATATCTGGCATATTGAAATCTCCTATCAGTAGCACTTCTCCTTTCCTAGCAATGCTGCCTATGTCTTCAATTAACTCTCTGTCCACCTCTTCTTCTTGTGAGGGAGGTCTGTATATCACACCAATGCAAATAGATTTCTCTTTCCCTCTTTCTAGTTTAACCCACAATGCCTCCTTTCTCCCTTTTTAAGCTCTGTAATTCCAAAGCTTTAATAGTAGCTTTTACATATAGTGCCACTCCTCCTCCCCTTCTTCCTACCCTGTCCTTTCTGAATAAAGTATAGCCAGGTATAGTTAAATCCCAATCGTGGTTTTCTGTGAACCATGTTTCTGTAACTGTCACTAAATCCAAGTCAGCCACTCCCACCAAAGCTTCAACATCAGGGATCTTATTTCCCATGCTACGGGCATTTATACACACTGCTTTCCATATGTTACCCCTGTTACCCATTTCCATAAAAGTATTTAATGTATCACCTACCTCGGGGCTTTCACTTACCTGGGGGCTTTCTTCACCCATCCCCAACGAATCTAGTTTAAAGCCCTCTTCAGTAGATTAGCCAGTCTACTACCGAAGATGCGTTGACCTTTCTTGGACAGATGGATGCCATCTCTGCTCTGCAACCCTTGGAACAGCATCCCATGGTCTAGGAAACCAAAACGCTCTCGCTGACACCATCTAGGCAGCCATGCATTCATCTCCAGGATGCGAGCCTCTCTGCCTTGGCCTTTACCCTCAACAGGGAGGATTGAAGAGAACGCCACCTGTGCACCTAACTGCTTCACCCTCTGTCCCAGAGCCATGAAGTTACTTTTGATATGTTCCGAGGTATACCTGGCAGTATCATTTGTTCCAACGTGGATTAGCAACATTGGGTAGTAGTCAGTGGGCTTGATGAGTCTCGGCAAACTCTCTATAACATTTTGGATTTTGGCACCAGGCAGACAGCATACCTCTCTGGACATCAAGTCTGGTCGGCAGATGGACGCCTCAGTACCCTCAGAAGAGAGTCTCCAACCACCACTACCCTTCGTTTCCTTCTGGTCACTGTTTCTGCAACTTTGGGGTACTTGAACTCTGGTTCTTCCCTTTCCAGGGATGCTTTCACCTCCTCCACTTCCAGGGCTGCATAATGGTTCTTCAATTCAAGGGCTGGAGAAGTTGGATTGGTGATTTTGCAGGCCCTGGTGACTTGTGTCCAACCATCGACATTCTGTCGGCACCCATCTTCTCCTGTGCTGGAGAGCTTGGTTGCTGCAAGAAGCATCTCATCAATGTACTTCTCACTGTCTTGAATGCTCCTCAGCCTCACCACCTCCTCTCTGAGTTCCTCCACTTGTTTCCTCAGAGCTTCAGCATGCAGGCACCCTGCACATGGAACTGGTCCTTCAACTGGCATTAGAACCTCTGTCTGGACCGAGGCAGAAGCTGTAATGGGGGCAACAGCTTTAGCAATATGATTTTTCCCAGCCATTGTTCTGTTCGTGGAGCTTAGGTATCTGTTAAAGCAAAAAAGAGAAATCTATCAAGTACCAGCCGGTTTCCCAGCTGTCCTTTCAGAGAAAAGCAGTTAAATCTCTTTAATTATATTTAAAATGTGCTGGTCCAATTCTCTGTGATTTGTTAAAGGGGGAGGTGCCCTATAAAGCAAGACTGCTCACTAGGGGTGGGTGAGAGTTGGGGTGGATAGGGAGGGAACTAACACCTGATTAGGTGTTAGCAGTTTCCAAACCTGAGGAGGTTACTAGAGTTCAGCAACCTACTGTGCTCAAGGAAAGTTCCCCTAAAGCACCAAAAATAAAGTAACCTTGCTTTAAAAAATATACAAAAAACCCTTTTAAGAGCTCCCAGTCAGAGAGCTAGCAATGTTATATAATAAAAACAAACAAACAAACCCTCAAATCCTTACTGTTTGTTGATCTGTAGAGCCCTGGTTAGGAAAGTAACCACTACGTCCCCATTCTGGTGATCATGCAAACTGGCAAACAAACGTACCCCTCCCCTGTTATGTGCTTTGAGCATTGAGGGTCACAAACATAGTGGCTTGGGCGGAAGAGTTGGGGGGGGGGGTGCGGCAAGAGGTTGTAAATTGGACAGGAATATGAGAGAATATATGAAGAGGGATGGGCTAGTAGTATGTTGGAGAATGGCTACAAGATGTTATACAGATGGTAGAACTGCCCCTGAGGGCCTTCAAAAAATGTATGCGATGGAGAATGTGATGGAGAATGCATCACAAGTGGGCATCTCCCTTCATATTTTGTGGCTGTGTCCAAAGATACAGCCCTTCTGGAATGATATTTTGTAGCTACCTAGCAAATCATAGGCAGTCACTACTTAGGCCTATGGGGGTATGTTTGTTGAATAATGTGCCCAACAAATTGAATGCTGAGCTGTCATATCTGGTGACCATGTTTATGCATATGGCCATTGCAAGAGAATGGAAGCAATTAGATCCACCTAGTATTTCCAAGTATATGCACAGCTGCAAGATTTCTCATGTCACGTTGTCGGCTTTGCACGCCCCCCCAAAAAAAGGGGGGGGGGGAATGCTTTGAAAAACTGTAGGACCCAGTTGTGCACTGTGTAGCCACCTGGACTATTATGTTTGTTTATTAAATTTGATATACCGCTCAGGCCGAAGCATCAGAGCGGTTTACAATAATATATCATTTGAGGAAATATGAAAGTAACGCTGTTTGTAAGATAGGACAGAGTAGAGGACAGAAACAGTCAAAAAGATAAGGCAAAGAGAAGAAAGGGAACAGCAGGTTATTGGTAACATACTGGACTAGATTATTTCACCACTCTGCACTTCTGGGATCATTCTTTGTTGATGGGGAGCATGGGGTTTGTGGAACGGTATATTTTTTTTGTTTAAGGTATCTTATGTAGTTTGGTATATTTGTAAAGGCTCATTTAAAAAGGAAAAAAAAATAAGTAGAGCCTTAAAGGTAACAGGTAAGATGAGAGGGATTAGGTAATTGGCTAAATTGGTGTGTGAGTGAGTTGGAGGGGGATAGGTAGTTGAGTGATAGTTTAGTGAATGTGTGGGGGATAGGTGAAGTGGAGAGTCAGAGATTCAGATCTTCTGAGTACAGGTCCTGGACTAGTTCTGGAGGTCCTGGACTCTAGTTTCTCAAATTCAAGGGTCCAAGAATCAGGTAGCCCAATGCTTAACTGATTTTATTTACTCTGGAAATTTTAGGTTATGGGTCAGAGATGAAATTAAACTTTAATTCACATTTCTGCGTCTAGTGTTAGTTTATGGTGCTGTGCCAGTAGTGTCCTGGACCCGGAGATCACAGGTTTGAGGGTCCTCCCTGAACCTAGGTGACCCAAGTCCTGGACCCCTATACCCAGGAACACCAGGTTCTACTCTCCCCTATCAAATATACAATAGGTAAGTAAAAGCAGTACAAAGATCATATCAGTCAAATAGCTGAGGTAAGAGTGTTGCATTTTAACTCGGGATACAAAGTCATAGATCCGGTAATATGCTGCAATCATAGAACAACCTTTTGATACCAAAGCATATTCTCAGCTCTAGCCTGTCGGCCTTATTTTTCAGCAGGATAAGACAAATAGTCTCTAGTTGCTGCAAACAGTGAAAACATGTAGGGATTCCATACCAACGATTTCTCAGTACCCTGCATTCTGCTCCTTCAGCTTCTATGCATTTAGATGACATTTCAATTTTCTATCTTGCCCTGGTCCAAAAAAGGACTCAGTGATTCACAACATCCTATGAAATACACTAAGGCAATACTTAACTGCCATGGTTGACTGTTCTTCGCAACACTAGCTGTCGCAGTAAAAAAAAAAAAAAAAAAATCAGAATATTTTAGCGCTGGTATCTGGATATGGTAGGTACTGAATATTCAGGTAGAGTGGTGACCAGCACCACTATCTCTGGATAGCTGCAATATTGAACCCACTGTCCAGATAGCTAATCGGATGAAGCTAAGACAACCTTTTTTTTCTATCCTAACTTTAGCTGGATAGTTATTCTGTTAATGGACTACATATCCCTGAAGTCTGATAACGACTGGGATTACTCATGCTCTGCCCACGACTGCCCTGGCACTATCCTTATGGCATTGCTGAATACCTACAGCTAAGGGAAATATTTGGATAGTTATCCAGATATTTCCCTTCGAATATTGATCCAAATAAAAATAAAATTTGTTTTATATGTTCATTTTTATCAAAGGTAAAGGTGGTATTATCTTGGGAGGAGAATTCAATCTCAGTGTACCTGGAGACCCTACAAGCTAGAGACTCCTTGCTTTCTATCATTAAAGAGAGTTGCTTTTGTGATTCTTGCATTTGTGGTATCCCAAAGATAAAGAGTTTACATTGTACTTGGCTCTGCACCAATCCTACTTGCAGATTGATTTCCTTTTGATTTTCAAAAGATCTGATTCCCTCTGTGCTTGAGACCAAGATTGGAAGTATCTCAGACCATGCTCCTATATCACCAGACCTGTCTGAGTCCTGTGTGTCTGGTCCATGACAATGGTGGCTAAATGTCAGTCTGCTTCAAGACAGTAAGTTTTGTGAGCTGGTTACTGCACTATGTGATGACTCAATCACCATGGATATGAGAATTCCTCCCCTAAGGGTGTGATGGGATGCAGGTAAAGCATCTGTGCAGGAAGCAATTATTGGTTAATTTATAAAAAACAAAATAAAACAAAAAAAAAAAAATCCAGGGATAGAAATAAGGGGCCTGATATGCAGTGGTGGCAGTTAGCCTTTGTAAAGTAGCTAGCCAGTGGTGCTGAAGGTTAAATCCGGACACTCAATTCTGGGGCAGTGAAGTTTACCAGACAATGGAGATATTCAGCCACTGCCTGGTTAGCTTCCAAAGTGAAGGTTAGGCCAGCCTTTAAGGTGCCTAACTTTCACCACCAACGGATAACTGGGCAGCGGTTGAATATCCCAGTCACCACGATTAATGCAGTTAGGTTTGCTAACCACGCTAATCACTTAGAATATTGGGCCCAAGGAACTTGGGTGATGAAAAATAAAACAAAAATAGTTTTGGAATGAGCTTGGTGTGCGAAATATGAATATCAATGTTTATTGCGGCTTCA
This sequence comes from Ichthyophis bannanicus, assembly GCA_033557465.1. Lineage (NCBI taxonomy): Eukaryota > Metazoa > Chordata > Amphibia > Gymnophiona > Ichthyophiidae > Ichthyophis > Ichthyophis bannanicus. The sequence goes on along the minus strand of CM066036.1, from coordinate 133,727,785 downwards.
AGTCTTGAGATATGAATATAACTCCTATCTTGATTCAACAAGACAGCATTTTATTTATTTATTTTATTTATTTAACATTTTCTACTATACCGCGCTATTAAAATCAGCGCGGTGTACATCGAACAAGAATACTGCAATGTATACAAATAACATTGAGTTTACAAATAACAGGGAATTGAACATTGCTTTCCTTTAATCAAGATACTCTTTAGTATGAAGAGAATAATAAGGCAGGGCATCTTTTAGCATAATGCCTTAAAGCTACGCAGATTCCTAATAGGATTCAGCTGATTAAATTGTGCAATGGTAGCTCTTATATTATGGATAAGGAAATTTTGAATCAACTCTACCAATTTTATTCTCTGTTGTATCAGTCTGAGGTTGATTGCTCTGCAGAACAGGTAGAAAATTTCCTGTACAGTGGGACAGACTGAAGTTGACGGAGTCTCAAATGTACTTTTTAGAGAAGTCAATTGAACTTTCAGAAATTCTAGAAGTAGTGAAGTCCTTAGAAATGGGAAAAGCTCCAAGGCTAGGTGGTTTCAGACTGGAGATTTTATAGGTTTACTGACATTTTGGTGGATAAGCTTAGAATGATGTATGATGCCTTTTTTTTTTTTTTTTTAGTCAGACTTAAGGTTACATTTTTGGACGCCTGCATAGTGGTCATTCCTAAACCTGGTAGGGATCCATAAGAACATAAGATATGCCATACTGGGTCAGACCAAAGTCCATCAAGCCTAGTATCCTGTTTCCAACAGTAGCCAATCTAGGTCATAAGAACCTAGCAGTTTCCCCAAAAGACACAGGTTCCACAGTGCTTGTACTGGGGCAAGCAGTGGATTTCCCAGGTCCCATTTTATATTGTTTTATAGACCTTTCCTTCAGGAACTTGTCCAAACCATTTTTAAACCCATCTACACTAACAGCTTTTGCTACATCCTCTGGTAATGAATTCCAAAGTTTGATTACGTGTTCAGTGAAAAAAATATTTTCTCTTATTAGTCTTAAATAGGTTACACTGTAGCTTCATTGCATGTCCCCTAGTCTTTCTATATTTTGATGATGTAAACAATTGATCTACGTTTACCTGTTCTACTCCATTCAATAATTTATAGATCTCTATCATATCTCCCTTTAGCCGTCTCTTTACCATGTTGAAGATCCCCTAACCTTTTTAGCCTCTCCTCATAAGGGTATCCTTCCATCCTCTTTACCATTTTGGTGGCTCTTCGCTGTACCTTTTTCTAATAATGCTATATCCTTTTTTTTTAAATGCGGTGACTAGAATTGCACACAATATTCAAGGTGCGGTCCTAGCATTCTGTTTTGTTGTCTTGGCCACCGCTGCACACTGGGTGGATGGTTTCAACATGTTATCCATGATGATGCCTAAATCTTTTTCCTGGGTGGTGGTCCCTAATGTGGAACCTTGAATTGTGTAATCATAGTTTGGGTTGTTCTTTTCTAGGTGCAAAACTTTGCACTTGTCCCCATTAAATTTCATCTGCCATTTGGAGGCCCAGTCTTCCAATTTATCAAGATCCTCTTGCAATTTTTCACAATCCTTTTGGGTTTTAACAACTTTGAATAATTTTGTATCATCTGCAAATTTGATTACTTCACTTGTTGTTCCTATTTCCAGGTTATTTACGAATATGTTAAAAAGCAGCAGACCCAGCACAGATCCCTGGGGTACTCCACTATTCACCTTTCTCCATTGAGGAAATTGTCCATTTAGGCCTACCCTATGTTTTCTATCTTTTGTCCACTTCCTTATCCACAATAGTACACTGCCTCCTATCCCATGACTTTTTAAATTTGCCAGGAGTCTCTCAATAGGGACCTTGTCGGAGGCTTTCTGAAAATCCAGATACAATATATCAAATGATTCTCCTTTGTCTACTTGTTTGTTCACACCTTCAAAAAAACATAACAGATTAGTAAGACAAGACCTTCCTTGTCTAAAGCCATGTTGGCTGTCTCCTATTAAGGTATGACCATCTACATGTTCGGTAATTTTGTTCTTTATAGTAGTGGTTTCTGCCATTTTTTCCGGTACTAATGTCAGGCTCACCGGTCTGTAGTTTCCCAGATCACCCCTGGAACCCTTTTTAAAAATTGATGTTACAATGGCCATCCTCCAGTCTTCAGGTATTAGAGATGATTTTAATGATAGTTTACAGATTACTAATAGTAAGTCTCTGCAATCTCATATTTTCAGTACTTTCAACACCCTTGGATATATACTATCCAGTCTAGGTAATTTGCTACTCTTCAGTTTATCAAATAGTGGTAATACACCTTCCCAGTGTATCAATATTTCCTTCTTCAATTCTTCTGCGGCATCATCTTTAAATACCATTTCAGTCATGGATAACATCCCTACATCTTCTTCAGTAAAGACTGAAGTAAAGAATTCATTCAGTCTCCGCTAAGGCTTTGTCCTTTCATAGTGCCCTTTTACCCCTCTATCATCTAATGGTCCAACTGACAGGTCTTTTGCTATGCATGTACTTGAGAAAGTCTTTATTATGCGTTCCTGCTTCCACAGCAAGCTTCTTCTGAAATTTTCTCTTTGCCTGCCTTATCAATGCCTTGCTTCTAACTTGCCAGTGCTTATGTTTTCAGTTTTCGTCATTTGCTCCTTTTTTTTCTATTTCCTGAAAGATGCTTTTTTGGCAACAGCCTCTCTGACCTCGCCTTTAAACAATGCTGGCAGTTTTTTGGACTTCCACTTTTCTTAAAGCGTGGCATACAGCTGGTCTAGGCTTCCAAAATAGTATTTTTAAACACCCATGCTTAATGTAAATCTTTAACCTTTGCAACTGTTCTTTTTAGTCTCTTTTTTTCTGAACTATTTTCCTCATTTTATCATAGTATCCCTTTTGAAAGTTAAAAGGTAGTACTGTGGATTTCCTTGCCATCTTTCCTCCATTTATTAAATCAAACGTGATCATGCTATGATCACTATTGCCAAGTGGTCCCAATACCCTTGAACCAGATCTTGTGTTCCACTACAGACTAAGTCCAAAGTGGCTTCCCCTCTTGTTGGTTCATGAACCAGCTGCTCCAAGAAGCAGTCATTTATTTCATCTAGAAACTTTATCTCCCTAGCATGTCCTGCCTTGAGACTGATCCTGTTGATACCGGGGTAATTGAAATCACCCATTATTATTACTGTACTGTAACATTTGTTAACCTCCATGATTTCTTTGAGCATTTCATCATCCATTTGTTCATTCTGGCTAGGCGGTCGATAGTATACCCCCACTGCCATCTCCTTTCCCCTTTTACATTGAATTTCAATCCATAGAGATTCTACTGTGTATTTTGTTTCCTGCAAACACTTTAATCCTGTGTGACTCAATGCCCTCTCTAACACAGAGTGCAACTCCTCCACCAATTTGATCTACTCTATGATTGTGATATAATTTGTACCCAGGTATCAGTGTCCTACTGATTGTCCTCCTTCCACCATGTCTCTGAGATACAGTACCAATCATATCTAACCTCTCATTTAGTGCTATATATTCTAACTCTCCCAACTTTATTTTTAAACTTCTAGCATTTGCATATAAATATTTTAGAGGTTGTATTTTATTCATATTAATCTGGTTATCGGTAGGCAGGGGTAATTTGGAATCTTTAAGCTCAATCTGCTCTGTAATTAAGGGCATTTTGGTTATTTTTGTCTTGATTGGAAGCTGTCTGTCGATATGCCTTACCTTCATTCTTTTGCTAGTATACATCGTTCCTAAACATGCACTCTTGGGCGACTGTCGGCTTTCCCTTATTATCTAGTTTAAAAACTGCTTTTCATATATTTTGTGATTGAGTAATTTAATTGAGTGAATCCAGTAAATTTTTATTTTGGTTCAGAACAAACCTATTGAGTCTGGATTGAACTCTGGGGGTCGTGAAAGAAGAGGAGTGAGTGTTGTTAGAGTGTAGTAGACCCCTCCGCCCCCCCCCCCCCCCGTGCGCAATATTCTACTTCTGACTCAAGAACTTTTTCAAGCTGCAGCAGTCAATTATGCAGGCTTGATCTAGAATCTGTCTTGCAGCGCTACACACTGTTGAAAGACTTACAGCCTGATAAAGGTTATAATAACATTTATTTTTCGGTTCCATTTAATGCCAATGAGAAATCATTTTGTCAATTCATAATGAAGATTCTCTGCAGACATTTTAGACTCCAGTGGGGGATGGTAACTTCTTCTCCTTGCACATTTCTCCAAATTTCTAGTCACTGCTGCAGTACAATAAAACTAAAGAATTAAGACCACTGCTTTCAAAGCGATAACATCTTGAGAGTAATTGCAGCACCTCTGGTCTCTGAGCTCCAACTGATTAGTTATCAGAAAGAGACCCCAGAGGCTACTGCAAATTCTAATAAATTCTTAAGGGCCCTCAACATATTTTTAACCTCTTAAGCATAGAGGTCACAATAAAGGTGATACAATGAAAAGGTATCAGCATATATATGGTTTGATCTTTCTGCACATTCATGTGTACTGCCATGACAATCGCACTACTTTCTTCATGTTCTACATTCCAGTTCTAGAATGCTGAGTTCTTTTTATTGTTTCTCTTCTCTAGGAGTGGGTATCTCTATGGTTTGTGTTTCCGCAATAGTGTCTGTTTATTATAATGTCATCGTTGCCTACAGTTTCTACTATCTGTTTGCATCTTTCCAAAGTGTACTACCATGGTCTGACTGCTTTGCGTGGGCAAATGAGAACTGCAGCACAACACCCAAAGGTACTTGCACATGGTTTTTAGTTGATGTGCTTTTCATATTTCATGCACTTAGTTTATTTCATTATTGATATGAAATAAATGGGAAATCAAATAGCTGATAAAAGGACAGTAGTTGTATGGGGTTTAAAGCATTTTACAGTAACCAAGTGATATGATGCTGTCATGTTGATTTAAATGCAGAAAATGTATCAGAGATACTTTTCTGTACTCTATTTTTTTAAGTAAATAAATTGTATTCTATTCTATTTTAAATATAGAAGAACCCAATATAATTCAATATATCCTAAACCAATACATCATACATTATGTGTGTGGTGTTCTCCTATATCTGTATATACTTCTGCTTGGAGATTTTCTTAAAAAATGCTATGGTAGCAGATATTAAATAAAATTCAGACAGTAGTCTATAGGAGCGCAGAGCACATGTGTTCAGCATTGAAACATTACTCCTTTCTGGTGTATCAGGAACTTGTTTCCTATGTATAATAGGCATTGAATTGATAAATACCGTCCTGAATATTTAAAGGTTCAACTTAAAAAAAAAACATTAGGGGGCCCTTTTACTAAAGTGCCTTGTTTTTTGCACCCAACACGTGTTGTAACTATTCAGGATGTGATCAGCATGTTCCTGACAGTTAACGCACAGATGAGTACCCTAATGCACAGCGCGGTTACCACAGGTGCATTTCCCTCCACCTATTGAGGTGTGGCATTAAGTGAACCCGCATTAATGACAGCATTGACTGTAATTGCCCTCCATGTCTACACTCTGCCCCAACCCACCCATTCACCACCCCAACATGGGATGGCATTGCAAACACCAACATGTCTTAGATGGCATGTCCCTACAGAAACTGACCCCATAGACCCAAGCATGCAGGTAACATGCATCAAATGGCGCATTAATTGTAAAGCACATCTTTAGTAAAAGGGCCCCTAAAAGCAAATATCCCAGCCTCATGGGAACAGTCTGAACCAACAATGGAGTCCAGTCATGGATCATTACTGGAGGTGACGGTGCCCTCGTGTTCTCATGATATGGGTCCATAAATCATGAATAAAAGAGAGAAGAAAGGAAAGATCACATCTTATGGGACTGATAACTAAAGAATGTTACAGTACAATTTTACCCTTTTTGGTAGAAGCTAACCTTCATTAAGAATGGAAAAAAATAAAATTGTGGATAGCTGCTTCTTAAAGCAATCATATTAATGTGTGCTCACATTTCCTTTTATACAGGCTTTTGTAATATAATTTCAGAAACCAATATCATTAGAATGAACTTAACCTGGGCAAGACAAAATGATTTAAACTGCATTGATGATAGCATAATCTTTGAAGAGACTGAACTCCCAAGCCTGCAGTACTGGAAGTATGTCCATTTTATGAAACGTTATGGCCTATTTTACACAGAGCGTTTTGTATGGGAACTGCTCCATCTAGACTACCAGAGACCGCTGGTAATAGCTGGGGGGGGAATCGGGGGCTATGGGATTTTTCTGTGGGGGGGGGAGCAATCGTTTGTCTTGCTGCTGTCTGGGGTATGATGGGGGGGGGGTGTCGTCTTGCTTTCCAGGGTGCGACTAGGAGTGTCTTTTTGCTGTATGAGTGTTATGAACATGGGGGAACGTATACTGTTGTCATAGAGAAGTGTCAGGGATTGAGGGAAGATGTTCTGTTTTCAGAGGATGAGGTGGGGTTGGGGTGATGATGTCCTTGGCCTTTGCACATGCCCTTTAAACTGGCATGTCACGGGCCAGATGTAAAGTCTGACATCCAAGATTTTTGGCCACCACATAATCCCCTTATAAGATGAGGAATACACGTCTAGATTTTTGGCCCTTCCAACCCTCACTATATATCCTTATCTCCACCATGCCCCCCTTGAAATTTCCACATTCCAGGCTTTTCATATGTGTAAGTAATGGCTTTCCAAATCACTGTTTGCACATGCATGTAATCTAGATAAGTAAATGTTGCTAGTTACCCATCTAGATACTAAGGGGTATGTTTACTAAACCATCGTATTACCGGCGCTAGTTGCAGCGATAATTTGAAGAATGCCATAAAAGGAGTGGACGTTCCAGTCCTAAGGTAGCAAGAATCTGTATTGCGCGATAGTGGGCACCATGACACATTAACACGCGTTAACCCTAGCGCAGTGTTAGAAGCTAGCCCACTGGTTACTGCAATGACTGTGGAGGCAGAGGTCATGGGTTTGATCCTGCAGTGGTGTAATCTAAAAAGGCTGTCTGAGGCATTTTCTTTTATTTTAAATCAGTGCTGCCAGCAAAAACACCCTCACAGTGCTGTAACCTAAGGTGCCTCATAAGGCGCCCTATAGGTCACATTATAAAGTGCCCTGCCTGCCAAAGCACCCTATAATGTGCCTTACAGGGTGCCTTACAGGGCGCCTTATAGGGCGCCTATGAGGCACCTTAGGCTACAGCACTGTGAGGGTGTTTCTGATTGAAATGAAAAGGAAAAGCCTCAGACAGCATTCCTAAATAACACCACTGTGGGATCAAACACATGACCTCTGCTTCCACAGTCACTGAAGTAACCAGTAGGCTACATCTCTATAGCTACTACCACACTGCTGGCTGGCTACAGAAAGACAGCAGGTCACCACACAAACTGTCTGCTATGGTTACCAGGATAGGGTAAACCCACCCGTATCCATGATGCACTGCACATGCAGATCAGCAGTCTACAGCTGATCACAAGATGGGGTATGCACCCCCACAGCACCTAGGCCTGGTAGGGGGAACTGACCATGTGTGTTACTGGCACAGAAGTAGCTACAGACCGTGACATTGTGCGGGTCCTGTGTTCACCCTGAGGGTGAGGTGGGGCACCCAGCACCAGGTCCGCAGCACCTGGCTTGGCTGAGATAGGCTATGCTACAGGTCCCCATCAGTGCCAGTGTGTGATAGGTAGTCCTTGCAGACACACCTAGGTTACACCTGTATCCATCTCTATTTCCCAGTCACGTCTAGCCCTTGTGGACTATGATGCACCCAGAATAGTGCATATCCTGTGTGGGTACCATAATCACATGTTATAGGTGAAGGGGGGTGTTTGGACCCAAAAGCGGATAATGTAGCACCACCCAACCCGCCCTCTGTGTCTCAGGGTGGGGGGACAGGATCTCCCACCAACAGATCCACATTGTACATCTCTGCAATGGTGGCAGTAGAGAGGACCATCAACCCCAGTCCTGGTGGGGAACAGGCACCGTGCAGGGCAGTCGATGCAGATCTGTACGCATCACAAAAGGCAATGGCAGACAGGCAGAATGCTGGAGAAGCTCAGCTGCCCCCCACCACTATCTGACATTCACCAGCAGAGGGCACAGTCAGTCTCCACCTGCTGCACCCTGCAAGGTGTTCCAGCCATACACATGCTAACTGCAGACAGTCTGCTAGCTAGTACATAGTGCATGTTCCTGGAGGAACTGTGTGCACCCAAAAATGGGATGTGAGTACATACACCAAGCAGGTATGTCAGTGATTGGGCCCCAGAAAAGAGAACCCATAAGTATCACTTGAGAGAAATGCTGCATAGAACTATGGGGGAACCTAGCCGTGCCATGGTCACTGCTCAGTCAGGGTGAGAGTGACCTCCCAGCATGATATGCTGTGGTCACCTGTCCGTGCAGGTGGGGGTCGGGCACTACAATGTCCCAGCCATTGCCCTATACCTTGTGCAGATGCATCCTGCCCAGGCCACCCTGTCCGGGCCATACCTACAATACCTTGCTCCTCATTATGCACATTGGCAGGCTGACACTGGAAACAGCGCAAGCAGTGTGGGCTCAGTAAGGTGTAGACAGCCACAACACACTGGATAGACATACACACACTCCCACACTTATGCCAGCATTGTGCAAATATGGAGGTTTGTGGCAGCCCTGGCCGCCACACCTGTCCTGGGCACAGTGCGGGCATTGCTATGGTACGCAATACTATTGGGGTCACTCCCCTGGGTGGTAAACACTGTCAGAAGCAATAACTGAAAGTAACTCCACAGATATCAGAAAGGTTGCTATGATGAATCTCTATCAACAAATAATGTTTAACTTAGGATTTGTTAGCTGACATTAATCATAGCAACCTTTTGATATATGTGGAACGTGTTCCCAAGTTTAGGACGGCATTGCTACTGTATGCAGGTGACACTATTGGGAGATGCTGCTCCGCGCAGGGCCCAACAGCCTGACTCTCTATGAGGCTTTGAATAGTGGAGCCTGTGAGTGTGGGTGTTTATGCCCCTGTTGGCCGCTGCTCTAGGGCAGAGGTTCCCCACTCCGGTCCTGGTGGGCCAAACACTGTTCAGGTTTTCATGCTGTTCCTAATAAATATGCCTGTGCTGCATTTGTATGCATCGCCCCCATTGTATGCAAATGTATCTCATGCATATTCAGGTTTTCATGCTGTCCCTAATGAATATGCATGAGATACATTTGCATACAATGGGGGCGATGCATACAAATGCAGCACAGGCATATTTATTAGGGACAGCATGAAAACCTGAATGGTGTTTGGCCCTCCAGGACTGAAGTTGGGGAAACTCTACTCTAGGGTTTGCACATGTTTATGGTGTCTGCTCTGTAGGGTAAAATATAGGCGTTTCAGGCATGTTTAATTTATCTGCAATAAAGGTTCCGTCTTTATTACCACGGTTTAGCACTGGGTAAAATATGGGGACAAGGTTGACAGGAGCCACAGTTGGGACTTGAACTTGTGACCTTTTGCTCCTGAATACACTGGCTGTGTGTACTGTACCACACTGTTGCCACAGGGACAGATCATTTCCTGGGGCTACCATGACTGTTCATCAGACAGACCTTGTCTGTTGCAGTGCATGGCACCCACCTAAACGGGGCTTGGCCGTGGTCTGCTGTGGGCAGATGCCACTGCCCCCTCCGCCACCATGCTGCCATGCCCTTATGCTGGTGGTGCGCAGTCCCAGGCCATCCAGTGTGCCGGTAGGCAGCTGCCAATGGTGTGGGTTCTCGGGTAGGGGTGCCTACATGGACACGCGCGCTTCCCCCAGCACCGCCTGCCAATGTTATGCGCCCTGGGGGTACCTGCTGGGTAATATCCCCTGTGACACTGTGGGACACACACGCGTGCCCATGTTGGTCCCTTGTCAGTTGCTGTCTTGCTGCTTTAGAGTTTTGGCATTTGTATGTGCCACCTAGGCATCTGCCTAGTCCGCACTGTGCCCCAGCTGGACCACAGCATGTGCCACCTGCAGCCCCCTGATCCCATTTACAGCATCAGTACAGTTGCCCTTTCCTACGTGCCCACTCTGCTGTTGCTGCACATGTGCACGTCCTAACAAACCTGCCCAATATAAACGACAAAAACACTGATCACCGCTATTTCAATGTGGGATCATTCACTTTGTAGGGGGACAGAGCATAGACCCTTCCAAACATGATATCTTCCTATTTACGCTTTGTCAGTAGTGTTGCTTTATGTTTATCATTAATATCACTATTGGCCAGCTTGGTTATTGGGATTTCAGATGTGATTCTGGTCATTTTATGTTTATTTGCCTTTTTGGTTCATGCACATGTAGCACTACTATCACTCTCCTGGGTTTCCCTATCTTTGCTGTACATTGCTGACTGAAATAGTTTCTCTCTCCTGCAAATGTGCCTCTAATGCGAGGGTTTCACTGGCGTTAGTGTTCAGACCCAGATTTCACAGCGTTAGTGTGCCTGGAGCCTCTCCACGCCCACTCTCTGCCCATTGACCCATATCTCCGCCCTCTGGGAGGCCTTACTCCACCCTTCAGAGCCGGATTTCACAGCGCTAGTGTGCCTTAATGCTGCTACCGACGTTATCGCGCGATAACGTCGCCGCTGCTACGTTAAGACGGTTTAGTAAACATACCTCTAAGAAAATAACACTCTTTATATTTTAAAGAATTTCTGGAACATAATATGGAACTCGGAGATAATATTGCCTTTAGATTTTGGCTTCATTCCCTTTCATGATCTATTCCCTCCCCTAGGAGAAACATTTTGCGATTCATGAGCAGACTATAAAAAAAAATTACCACAGGAAGCTAAGTAAAATGAGCTAATCTTAACCCTTGGCAATAGCCCTTCAAACTGTCAGACCATCTTTGAATGTGATGTAATGATGTGCTTTGGCACCTGGGAGAAAGAAACAATTATGTGATGAAAGGAATAAGGCAAGAGAAGTTAGAAAATAAAAATACAATAAGAAAAATAATTCATACAGTGAGGCTTGAGAAAATGCTTTTTAAAAGAATGCAATAGAGAAAATAGTTATATAGAGCAAGATATTACATTGTTTGGCGACTCTCTTTGGAGGTAATGTCAGAAGTAGCTGTGTGCTTTGCATTGTAGAGTGTGCACCTACTTTGGCCATATTTTAGTCATTTACACATGTATGTGGCCGCCTACTTGTGTAAACGGCCTCTTTTATTAAAATACCAGCTGTCATAAAAGTGTGTTTGTTCACATGATGGCAGGTAGGCATGCACAGGGCAGGATTTAGGCAGATTATAGGCAGAGTTCATATATATGTGCATATGCTATAATTTATGCATGCACTAGAGACAATTATAGGTGTGGACATTAACACCAGTTCTAAGGCTGGTTTAAAAGTCTGCTCTTTAGGGGGAGTTAGAGCGCTTTTCTCTGGCTGCATGAGAGAATTGCTCCCAATTCACTTTTTTTGTTATAATACCAGTCAAATTTAAAGAATTTCAACCACAAAGAAATCTGATTTCTCAACGGTGGGCAATTGGGTGGTAAAGTGAACAAAATGTGATCCACTGTCCTGTCAACATGGTGGCCATCAAAGAAGCAGATATGTCTATGCAGGCCCTGATTAATTAAAACCTGGAGGTGAAGGAAATGCTCAAGACAAGTTGTGAAGCATTGAATGAGGTGTGTGAGATTAAAGACTTGTAGATGAGGATGGGGGCCTTGAATATCAAGACCGATACTTTAGAACAAAAAGCTTCAGCAGCTTTGGAGCAAATATCTGTATTACAGCGACAGAGTAAAAAGCTTGCAGCATTAACTAGAGATCTAGAGGATCTTAATAATAGATTCCGTTGGAATAACTTGAGCATTTGAAGTGGCATTTTAGAAAGGACGTCCAGGTGCAATCTAGTATGTCCAATGCAAAATGTCTGAAAAAGCCCCAGGTACATTTTCAGCCCGATTCAACCTGACATCCCGAAATGGACAGCCCCAGAAACAGCATCTTGGACACCCTGGGTAGTGTCTTCCAAATGAGGGGGACATTCATGTTTATTGACATTTCAGACACTCAGACATACAGTGATAGGTCAGTAATCTCTTTGGGGTTTGTATAGTTGTGGTCAACATTATTGGCACCCTTGCAGTTCAACCCCTTAATGTCTAATATCTCCTAAAAAATAAAAAGTGGCCAGTGAAATGGCTTTGGACTATGTAAACGTGTACATTTGACACACAAAAGAATCAAATAAAACTAGACCTATTAAAAAAGGAAATAGTATAAAAACTGGGACATTGCCAGGGCATGATTATTCCTATGAAAGAAGGCGGAATATGGACCACTCATATGTTAAACAATTCTAATTTCCTTAAATGAAACAGACAATCTATTCACTGTGTAAGTTTTTTGTCGGATCACCTGTCATGAGGCTGATAAATCACTCTCTTGAAACAGGCTCTCCATTTTAATCATTTTTAAAAAAACGGCCAACCAGCCCAAGTGTGTGAGGCTATATGTTCCCCAGAACCAACCACCGCATAATTCATATAATGCTTTTGAAAAAAAGCTAAGTATCATTCACGATCTTGCTTAATATGCCTAAATACATAGTGCAAGACTTCATGGGCAAAAGACCAAGGACGAGCCCGCTACTCAAAGACAGACATAAAAAAGCACACCTGATCATTGCCCAAACTCACCTTGAGAAACCACAATCCTTCTGGGAAAATGTTCTGTGGACATATGAAACCAAACTTGAGCTCTTTGGCAGTGCAGACCAGCGATACATTTACAGGCAAAGAAATGACGCTTAAATGGAAGAAAACTACCCGTCCTACAGTTAAATATGGTGGAGGTTCCATAATGTTGTGGGGTTGTTTTGCTGCCTAAGGAACTGGAGGCCTGGAACATATTAAAGGACTCATGAAGTCTGAGGACTTCCAAGCTATTTTGGAATGAAATATGCTACCTAGTGTCAGAAAGCTTGGTCTGGGTCGAAGGTCATTGATCCTCCAACAGGACAATGGCCCAAAACATACATTGAAAAGTACAAAAGAATGGTTAGAAAGGAAAAATGGACTGTTTTTAAACTAGCCAGCAATGAGTACTGATCTCAATCCAGTCAAGAATCTTTGGAAAGAGCTGAAATCGCCCTTGTTAAAAGGAATCCAGGAAACATTCATGAGCTGGAACAAATCTCAGTTGAAGAGTGGGAGTAACTACCAGCAGACATGGGTAAGAAACTTACAGATGGCTACAAGAAACATTTGGAGGCTGTCATCTCTGCCAAAAGTTGTGCATTTGTATAGTGTTTTGTATAACTAGGAAGTGTGATTGGTGTCCACTGAGAGAGTTTGCAACGAAGGAAGTTGGTAGATCCTTCCCTGTGTAGCAGTTATCCTTGGACAGGAAGAGGGTCCGGGCCCATAGGGTGACCAGATTCTCTTGCCCATACAGCAACCAAATATTAGTGAAGGGTGCCATTAATCCTGTCCAGGTCATATTTTGTTTTTTGTTTTTTCTCAGAAATTACTACATCTAAGTTGCACAGACAGCCTTTTTTGTTGTATACCTTTGAACATAACTATTAAAATTTTATGATGACATACAGTTGGAATATTTCCAATTATTTCTCAAGATATTGTACACAACATACCTAAAAGGCAAAGGTGCAATAATGTTGACCATAACTGTATTTACATACAGGTTTCTTTGCCCAGGAAATACTGACTGTGATGATGACAGCGCATTGGGCTCTTCCCCCTAGTAGCATTACCACCATGAAGCGGGCACTTTTGTGCTCCTTGGTCATCGTCAGGAGCAGATATAGGAATGGACACTGCAACAACCAGGGTCAGACGTGCTTGTTCAATTCTGGAATTGCACCCATGATGTGCATCTTGGTTGTTCTGCCCAAAGCCATTCCTCCAGCTTGCTCCCACTCTAGCTGGACATCCTTGCCCTAGGGGCATCCGTATACCCAGTTTCCAAATGAATAGGTCTCCAAAAATAACACCCATTAGGTTTACTTGAAGGAGTCAAAGGGGCAGATAATTTTAATAAATTATAAACTTTCTATACCGCCTTTCAGGTTCAACAGAGCAGTTTACATAAAATCAAACAAAATTAAAAAGAGGGAAAGGAACTCTGTTTAATCAAATAGGAGAGCAGAAACTATGCATACATTAGGAGAGAGAGAGGCTAACTTGAAAGCCTCCTAGGGGCAACAGATGCTATTGGTAAAGGTGTTTTTGAAAAGATACAATAGCTTTCCTGGAAACGCTGTTGCCTAATCTCTTGGAGTTAAAATTTCAAAAAGCCCTTCGAAATAGAAAGGACGCACAGAATCACCCCTCCCCCCCTTCCTCCCCCCCCCCCCCCCCCGGCAGAGAGGCAGGCTACAGCTAAATATTCACACCCAATTATTCTGTAATATCAGCAAGTGTTGTAAATTCTGCAGAAAGCCCAGCCAAATTTGCCAGTTTAGTAGGCAGGCTTTAATATTTTGATCTTTTCGGATATACCTAAAGATACAGTGAACAGGAGGAAACGAGTTTTGGCACTTCGGCCTCAGCTTAAAGCCATAAATGCACAGTACGGACTCTACTTCCCCTTTTCTAATGAGGATTACTTGGAATTACATCACTCGACAGTTTCAGGAACCTACAGATTTTGAAAGATTTCTGCAGGAGGTGGCTGAAACAGTGGTCATGTGAAAGAATAAAAAGCAGCTTGATTCCACCTAGACTTGGACACGGACAGACTTTTGAAGTAGCAGGAATAGTTGGATTGTCAAATTGACAGTCCTTTCAGAGGGTTATATAGACCTTTATAGTTTTAGCACTGGGAAGGCTTCCAGGGTGGCTTGAATGGGCCATGATTTGGGCTGCATAGTACCTTGACCTAAGAGTAGTATGAACAACAGCTCAGGATGAATGGAAAAGCAAAAATGGATGCATGGATTTTCTTTATCATACATAGCCTAGAGTAACACTAGCACCAATTTAAACCTAGCCAGAATGAGAATTAGAACTATTTCTTTGTGAGATGTATCCACTATGCAATTTGAGGCCCTTCTGGCTCAGAACTGTGATGTTCCACAAATTGTGGAATTCCTCTATGACTGGACATTGGCTGGAGAACATTGATGTGTAATGTATGTATGTGAAGTGATATGTGGATTGTTGATGTGGATGGAAGGTCAAAGTGGAGTGGATGAATATATGGGTTGAGTGTATATTAGATGACATCATGGAGCTGAATCTCTTATGACTGCATTGTTAGATAAGCTAATCAAAGGCACAGATAAGTCTAAAGCTGATTTAAATCCGTCTTAACAGATAGACAGCTACAGGTAAAACTAGGTAATACAAAATCTACCCCATTTACTCAGTCTCAAGGAGTACCTCAAGGTTGCATCCATTCACCACTATTATTCAACATTTTCCTCCAGCCACTTTGCTCCATCATGAAAGCAGCGAACATCCTTTATCACATTTATGCCAATGATGTTATGATTTATGCACCTATTAACACAGCCAGTCTAGATATCACACCCATAATAAGTTGTTGGAAAACATAGTATGATTGTAAATAAAAAAAACCTGAAGCAAGGTTCATCACCAGAAACAATAATTTTAAACCACAGAGTTCTTTAACCATAAACAAAATCCGCATCCAAGTGAAGAACATAAGATACCTTGGAGTCATGATTGATCATGGCCTTACCTTTAAAACACATATAAGGAACCTCATAAAAAACATGTTATAAAATCAAAACAATTAGGGGGATGTTTACTAAATCGCGTTAGTGCAGTTCGCGTTAGTATTCGCGTTAATAAGACAAACCCCCAAATAAGGAGATGGGCGGGACAACAGAAGATCTAACGCGCGGTACAGAACTAACGAGCGCTACGTGGCGCGTTAGAGGAGTCACCGCGCGTTAAGCATAAGAAGCCTCGTAGACATACCTGACCCATACAGAGCTGTAGCATAATGGTTACTGCAGTGACTGCTGATACGGGCAGCATGGGTTCGAGTCCCCAGGGTGCCAGATGCAGAAGGCTGGCTGATATAGTAACCTGTATATGATACAGTGAGGGAAGGGGCATTTATTTGTTTCCTTTTGGAGGGGTGCAAGCAAACACACCCACACATCAGATAGTGAGTGAGGGGCCCTATATTATTTTTCATGTATGTGCTGCAAGGTTGCTAGCAAACACACCCACACAGTGGTGTCCACAAAGTTGCTGCAGAAGGCACTCCATAACGCACAACATAGGCCACACTATAAAGTGGAGTGTCCACAGAGGCACATCAAAATGTCCCCCATAGAGCAGTCCATAAGGGAACATAAAGGGAGCCAGATAAGGTGACACATGGCGCACCCTATGACGCTCATTACGGTAATATCACGCTTGAGAGGCTGTCGCTGGTAGTAGTCCTGCGTATGTAAAAGATATAATGCGGCAGACACCCCTATAAAAGGAGTCCATTGTGGGTCTGAACCCATGACTACTGGTGCCACAGCTCATTGTCAATCCTAGCCCCCCCCCCCATCAGCCCATTTCTAGTCATTTCCTAGCCCCACCATCAGCCCATGTCAAGGCATAGCTCCCCTCCACTCAGCCCATTACCAGTCCTATCCTAGCTGTTCCATCAGCCCATTTCCAGTCCTAGCAACCCCCCAACCCATTACCAGTCCTAGCCCCCCGTCAATCACCTCCCAGTCTTAACCCCCATCACCCCATTTTCAGTTGAAGCCCCCCCTATAACCCATTACCAGTCCTGACCACATCAGCCCACCTCAGGTCCCAACCCCTCCCCATCAGCCCATTTTCTGTCCTAGCCCCCCTATAACCCATTATCAGTCCTACCCCCCATCAGCCCACTGCCAGTCTTAACCCCCCCCAGCCCATTGCCTGTCTTAACCCCCCTCCCTCCCTCTCTCCCTCCCTCATTGCCAGTCCTAACCTCCCTCCCTCCCTCCCTCCCTCGCCCATTGCCAGTCTCAACCCCCCTCCCTCCCTAGCCCTTTGCCAGTCCTACCGGCCCCCCCCCTCGGCTGATGGCAATTTAAAAACCAAATAACGCTTGCCACTGCCACGGTGGCGGCATGGAGTGTCCCGTGGGGCTCCCTCTGCCCGGCGGGACTCTCCCGGCGCGGCTCAGCCCCTCTCTGCCGGCTTGCAGATACGCGAAGGGAGAGAGAGTCACCCTCGCGTCTCTGTTAAGCCCGCAGGTGCTGATGGGAAATCTTCCATCTGCCCCTGCGGGCTTAACAGACGCAAGGGAGACTCTCTCCCTTCACGTATCTGCAAGCTGGCAGAGAGGGGCTGAGCCGCGCCGGGAGAGTCCCGCCGGGCAGAGGGAGCCCCGCGGGACACACCATACCGCCACCGTGGCAGCAGCGGCCACTTTTATTTTATTTCTACCAATTATGAAAGGGAAGAATGTTCTTTGCGCGGGGCCCCCCGAAACGCTGGGCCCTGTGCAAAACACATTCCTGCTCAATGGACGGGCCGGCCCTGGGTGCACCCTCTGTGTTTCCCCCCTAACCCCACCGGTACATACACACCTCAGCCGCCCTTCCCTTGCCACCACAGGCCACCAATTTGGGACACGGCTGGATAGGATACACAGGCCATCCACTTCCCCCCGCCATATGTCCCATTGTCACTCTGTGCTGTCTGCCCCGCACCTACCAACACACATGCTGTTGCACGTCAGTCAGGCACGCCACTCCCCACCCCTCTTGGTGGGCCACCCACACAGCAACGTAGCTGTGACATGTCTGTGGGGGGTGCCCACGCCACATACCTGTTCGACGTCCACCCTTGGCCCCAGTAGTGCCCACTGCCACACCCATCACTCGCACACCACTGTCATCAGGCAATGAGGGACATCTGACCAACAGGTACATATGTTTCAACCAACATTTATAACTCTTTTTTAAAACATATTTACATTATTTACAGTTACACAGACACGTGACATCCGGCTGACATGGCCCATGCTGTCAGTTGATGGCCGGCATGGCCAAACACGCATGCCACTGCAAATTGCAGTGTCCGCTCCCATCCCTGTGGCCAATGTGGTGGACATTCAATGGCACGGTGCGTCACAGGGTGGGTGTGCCATGTGTCCCCACACATTACACACCCTGGGGACCCCTGTTGGATGGTGGCTGACCGTCTGCGGAACGGCCAGGGCGGTCATCCCGCTCCCGCAGACGGTCAGCCACCATGGACGGGGTTGCCAGCACCTGGCCCTGGATTAGGGCGAACTGCCTCTGGGCTTGTGCCTGGGCACGCACAGCTGCAGCCAGGCGCAGGCCGCACATGCAGCCGCACAGACACACATCTCCCCGTGTCTGTGTGGCTGCATGGACAGCAGACCTGCCTGCGGCCATGTGTGGCAGGCACACGTCCAGAGGGCCTGCCACGCCCTGATCATGGGGCAGGTGGCTGGTGCCCCCAGTGCCCTGTGGCGGAGCGTGCCATTGGGGAACTGCCCTCGCCCCACCCCCTCCGCTGGACATCCCCTCCCTCCCCCCTGCCTCCAACACCCTCCCACAACCCCATCCCCCTCCCCCCCTGCCTCCCCCTCCCTCTCCCTGCCACCCACCTCCCCCCAGTCCTCTTCCCTTCCACTCACATCCCCCCCTCCTCATCCTGCTCCCCAGGCTCCACACCATCAGTCCCCATTTCCCTAGCATCCCCCACATTCCCTCCCATCTGGCCCCTATCATCACCCCCCTCCTCCCCCTCATCATGGCGTGGGGATGCGCGCTCATTCCCATCCTCGGCTCCCCGCTCTGGTCCGCCATCCTCATCCTCGTGCTGCTCCTGGTCTCCCTCCCGGGCCGCAACGTCTGGGGGCTCCTCCGGCCCCTCGTCCACGTTGGCTGCACGTGCATCAGCTGTGGGAGAGATAACACATGTCATCCCCTGGGGAAACATCCTCTTCCCCTGTCACTGTGGACCTGTGGTTCCACCACTCGTTCCCCTACATGTCCATGTCGCGGTACTCACCATTCTGCTGTGCCATCCTCTCGCGCTGCACCCTGGCAATGAAGCGGGGGGTTACCGGGGCCCTCAGCTCGCGAGCCTTCTTTCGAAGGTCCTCCACCTGTAGGGGTGACAACGAACATTGCCCTTAGCTACCGTGGGGACACGTGGTGGGTCCCTGCCTCTGCATCTACCACTCTCATTGCATACAACAAGCGCCTGCCCCTATTGGGTGGGCGCTCATGCCCCCTTGCGTTAACGTGTGACAGCCCCATGTGTGGGCCACACACACATCACCCTGGTCGGTGCACCATGTGCACTGTATGTGCGGCCCACGTACATAACACATCACAGCTGTGTGTGCCACCTACACACATCTGCATGTGCCAATCAGCCACTTTTTGGGTGGGAGGTTGTCACCTACAGTCCTCACTAGGATGCCCTTAGGCTGTGGTTTTTCCTTTGTGATCCCATACAGGGCCTGTTTCCCAGGGAACAGGGTCGGTGTGCTGGGGGACCCCTTGAGGGGCCTACATCTGCTTGGAGCTGGGGTTTGTGTTTTGTGCTCACAGAAGGCACCAGCAGACAGTGGGCAGGGTGGAGGGGGGATTCCCTCATTTGGGGCCTACATCTGCTTGGAGCTGGGGTTTGTATTGTTTAATCACACAGTGCACCAGCAGACAGTGGGCAGGGTGGAGGGGAGTTGCCCTCATGTGGGGCCTATATCTGCTTGGAGCTGGGGTTTGTGTTTTGTGATCACAGAAGGCACCAGCAGACAGTGGGCAGGGTGGGGGAGAGATGCCCTCATTTGGGGCTTGCAGCATCAGAGGATGCATTTTGCAAATGTGTTGGTTAAAGGAGACATGGTGCAGACCCCCTTCCTTTCCTGTTGGCCTGAGAGGTGGGACTGGGGTGTCTTGTGGATGGGGGACATCCCTGGCCTGCAAAGGCACCCTATACCATACCTCTGTGATCTGTGGTGCTGCTCTGCCATGGTTGCAGCTACCCCCTTGGGGCAGGGGTGCCTTTTTCAGGGGTGTGTGGCAGACTTTGCTAGCCGCAGGATGTGTCAGCACCTGCTATTCCCTGTCAGTGCATTGTGTATTTGTGCTGACGTTACTGGGTGTGTTTTGTTTTGTCTCATCATTTGGGGGACTTGTCCCCATGCATTTACCTCACGTGGGTAGTCTGAGCTCCTGTTGAACCTATGGGCCAGGCGCTCCCAGGCCCTCCTGACCCTTGCCAGGTTCTGCCTCCTGGATGAGCCAGGGAAGAGCCTCTGCTGGCGGAGGCAGAACAGCTCTGTCAGCAGGTATATGTCACGCTGGCTGAAGGGAGGCTTCCTCGACATAGATGCCATTTCTTGCAAATGCCTTTGCTGCTCAGCCACGTGCGTTGCTGGGGGCGTGGCCACGTGCATTGCTGGGGGCGTGGCCACGTGCGTTGCTGGGGGCGTGGCCACGTGCGTTGCTGGGGGCGTGGCCACGTGCGTTGCTGGGGGCGTGGCCACGTGCGTTGCTGGGGGCGTGGCCACGTGCGTTGCTGTGGGCGTACGTGCGTGCGTTGCT
Source organism: Ichthyophis bannanicus (assembly GCA_033557465.1). Taxonomy (NCBI): domain Eukaryota; kingdom Metazoa; phylum Chordata; class Amphibia; order Gymnophiona; family Ichthyophiidae; genus Ichthyophis; species Ichthyophis bannanicus. The sequence continues at coordinate 133,707,193 of CM066036.1, read as the reverse complement.
GCGGACGTACATCGTAGGAAGATGTACAGAGACAGAGCACTAACACAGAGCTATAGCACAATGGTTAGTGTACTGACCACTGTTACAGGCAGCATGGGTTCGAGTCCCCAGTGTGCTGTGAGAGGGCATGTTTTCCTTTACGTCGAGTACTCCATACAGAAAGAGACCCTCGCAGTGTGTGTAACAATGTACGTTGGGGTGTGCGTAGCATCGCGCGTAGCATCACGCGTACAATCGTGCGTGGGTATGTGTGTTTTTACCTGTGTGGGTATCATATATGACAGACTCGGTAGGGTGTCCTGCACCTATGCACAATGCTAACAGATGTACGTGGGATGGCCTATGGGTTATCAAAGCCTGTGAGCAGGCGCTGGATTCCCCCAGGGTTGGGTTGCGCCAGTCACACCCATGATGCACTGCACATGCAAATCAGCTGTCCACAGATAAACACAAGATGGGGAATGCACACCCACAGCACCTCGGCCTGGTAGGGGGGAAGCGACCATGTGCACCCCCACAGCACCTCGGCCTGTAAGGGGGTACTGACCGTGTGTTGTACCGGCACAGGGTGGCCACACACCGTCACAGCGTGCGGGTACTGTGCTCACCCTGAGGGTGCAGTGAGGCGCCAAGCACCAGGTCCACAGCAACGTCCATGGCTGAAAGAGGCCATGGTGCAGGTCCACAGCAGTGTTATAGTGTGAGACAGGTAGTTTCTGCAGTAACACCTTGGACATCTCTGTCTGTATCAGTCAGGTGTAGCCCCCATGGACCCCCCAGGAGGGCCCATGCACCACCACTCCCTCCCCCAGGGCGGCAAACAGGGTCTCCTATCAAATGATACAACATCTACCTCCCTGCAAGGTGGACATAGAGGGGAACATCAACCCCAGTCCTGCTGAGGGACACACACCCCACAGAGCAGTCAATGCAGCTCTGTACACATCCAGAACACAATAGCAGACAGACATTAGGCCTAGATATGGCATGCTGCACCCCACCACTATCTGATATTCCCCTGGTGCAAGCCATCAGCCACTGCACCCTGCAAGCCACTCCATCACAACACATACCAGCTGCAAATAGTCTGCTAGTGCCCAGTGGAGATGCCTGCACCCAGAACTGGGATGTCAGCATACACAGTTCAATCAGTGACAGGGCCCCATAAGGCAACCCATATATATCACATGAGAGAAATACTAGATAGCACTATGGGGGTGCCTAGCCATGCTGTGGTCACTGCACAGTCAGGGTGAGAGTGATCTCTCAGCAGCACATACTGAGGTCACCCTGTCTGTGTAGGTGGTGGCCGGCCACTACAATGTGCCTGTCATTGCCCTATGCCCTGTGCAGATGCGCCCTGGCCAGGCCACCCTGTCCGGCCTCTACCCATGGTACCTTGCTCCTCATTATGCACATTGGCAGCCCAATACTGGCAACATTGCTGGCAGTGTGGCCTGTGGAAGGTGTTTGCAGCCACCACACACCGGATAGACAGACAACCACCCCCACACCGATGTCACCATTGTGCTACTATAGAGGTGGTCAGCAGCCATACACACCACACCAGTCCTGGGCATGGTACAGGCATGGATATGGTACACAAGACTGTTGGGGGGTCACTCCCCAGGGTGGTGAACACTGTCAGAGACCAGACCTGCAGCACACACCGCAGACATCAGAATGATTGTTATGGTGGAGCTCAATGAGCAAAATGTGCTTAACAGAGGAATTGATATCTGCCAGTTCTCATAGCAAACGTTTGATAGCTGTGTACCATATACCCAGGTGTAGGGTGGCATTGCTAAGGTATGCAACTGCTAGTATTGGGAGATACAGGCAGGACCCAATTTCTTGCCTCTCCAGGTGGCATTGGCCAATGGGGCCTGTGGGTGGGTGTGTGGCCCTGTTGGCTGCTGCTTTACGGCAGAGTTCCCCAACTCCAGTCCTGGTGTTCCAAACACTGTTCGGGTTTTCATGCTGTCCCTCATAAATATGCATGAGCTACATCTGCATAACATGGGGGTGGTGCATAGCTATGCAGCACAGGCATCTTTATTGGAGGCAGCATGAAACCGGAATGTTGTGGGGCCCTCCAGGACTACATTTGCGAAACTCTGCTTTACGGTAATGTGCCTGTTTCTGGTGTGGTAAAATATAGGCCATGCGTATGTTCTCTGCAATAAAGGTGTGTCTTTACTATCAATGTTTAGTAGTGGGTAAAGCTATGGGGTCTGGGTTGCCAAGAGCCCCAGCTGGGATTTGAACCTGTGACCCTCTGGTCTTACAGGCACTGGCTGTGTCTTTTGCACCACACTGTAGCCACAGAGACAGTGCAGTCCCTGGAGTTAGTTAAACCGGCCTGACGAGTCAGAAACCCTGCTCTGCAACAGGTTTATTGTGACCTCATTTACCTTGTATGCAGACAACGGTGCACATAAACCTCAGAGAATACCTCACAAAAGGGGCACACACCCATAACCAAGCTGGGCAACAATGATATCATTGGGAAACATTACACAACACTCCCAGGACAATCCATTACAATGAAATGATATTTAAAAGGGTCTGTGAAGCGTAGACCCTTCCACACATCATTTCATTTTTATTTGGTGCTTTCCAGGCAGTGTTGTTCCTTGTTGCCCATTGCTATCACTGTTGCCCAGCTGTATTATGCTTTTTAAAATGTTTCCTGTGGTCATTTTTAACGTTTTATGTGTTATTTTGTTCAGTGCACATGTATCACACTGCTCACGTTTTGTGGGTTTCCCCGGTTTTTCTATACATTGCTGACGGAAATGGTTTCTCTTCCCTTTAAATGCCTTTAACGGCAGGTTTTCATTCGCGTTGGAATTGAGCTCAGAAATTCAGCGCGTTAGTGTGAGGGGAGCCTCTCCCCGCCCACTCTCCGCCCATTGACCCCTTCTCTCCGCCCACTCTCCACCCACTCTCCACCTTCTGCGCTGTTTTAACGCGCCGCGGGGCTTTACGATCGTTAAGCGCGGTTACCGCGCGTAGTACGACGTTAACGGTCGTTGGCGCGTGTTTACGCGCATTACACTGCACTTACGGTCGTTAACGTCATACTACGCGCGTTATTCACGTTTAGTAAACATACCCCTTAGACACCTTAAATCCTTTTTAGACAATCAAGATTTTTGTTCTATTTTTCATTCAGTCATTTTCCCACACTTTGATTACTGCAATATCGTCCTACAAGGGTTACAAAAAACAGCTACGTACCCTCTCCAGCTTGCGTTCAATACTGCAGTGCAAATAGTCCTGAATTCCAAAAGATCGGCGCATATAACACTGTTGCTTAAACAACTGCATTAGTTACCGATAATTAAGCGCATAAAGTTCAAATCAATTTTCACAATTTTCAAGATTATTAGCAACCTATCGTCACCCCACCTCCTCTTCTTACATCATACTACACTTTGTACCAGAAATTGACGAACAAGCTCACAGAATCTACTGCTTGTACCACTGTTCACAAAAACTTCCTATACCACATCGAAAATAGTTTTCTCGCTCTATGCACCGCAATTATGGAATTCTATCCCTGATTGTTTAAGGAGTACTATGAAACCCATCAACATTCAAAAAGGCCTTAAAGACCTACATATTTAAAGACTACTTCTTGGACAATATGCCCTGACTCATTACTAATTAGCTAATCCAATCCAAACACTTAAGTTTTCTCCCATGTTTTTTTTTTTTATTATATATGCTGCTATTTCCAAATTTGTTTTCCTTGTTCTATGTAATATGTTCTGTTACAATGTAAACTGCTTTGACCAGTGGATAAGATGGTATAGACAAATTGTTACATACATAAATAAATTTAGTAATGGGAGTAATTGTGAAGTGTGATTGGGGTAAAGAAGATTTTGTATTGATTGGTAAGGCTGTATGAAAGCCATCTGAAGAGGCCGCAGCTTTATGGATAGGAGATCTGAAGCACAGGGTTGAATGTTTGCTTAATAGTGGTAGTATGATTGTTATGGATTAAATAGGGTATGGTTGCATTAAACAGCAAAAAGACTGTGTGAAGTATAACGTGGCTGGCAGAAGATGTCTGGAGATGGAGGCGTCTTGGAGCAGCTGCTCGGTATGGATCTACCTGGCTCACTGAGTAGCATTGGATTAACAGTTCACTACTGGTTGCAGCCTTGGGTTACATTTGTGCTTGTAAGGAATTTCTGTGAACTGCTGTTAATGCTCTGTAGCAATCTTGAGCGGTTAAGTAGTCCCTCATTGGGACAGAGTAAGATCATCCTTTTCAATATTGAATGTGTCCACATGTTTTATGTACTTAGGATAAATGGGGGCTGTCCCTTTCATCTTTAAATATAAAGGGACTCAAAAAACCTTTTAAAAGAGAGAAACTATCTGTATATCTAAGTAAAGAGGCCTTCAATGCTATTTTCTGCAAGAGACTCATTTGTCACATAAGACTCTTTTAGAGCAGGGGTCTCCTATTCCAGTCCTGAAGGGCCGCAAACCAGTCAGATTCTCAAGATGACCCTAATGAATATGCAAGAATAAATTTGAATACAATGGGAGCAGTGCATGCAAATATCTCATGCGCATTCATTAGGGACATCCTGAAAACCTGACTGTTTTGCGGCCCTCCAGGACTGGAATTGGAGACCCCTGCTTTAGAGTATCAATTGGGAGATATGAGCTATAGGTTTTTTCCTGCTGCTAAAGAAAAGACGAAGGGGGTGGCCAATTTGGTAAGAAAAGGCTTGTCCTGTATGATATTGGGACAGGAGTTGGACACAGACAGTAGATGGATAAAGTTGCACTGTATTCTTGGTGGAGAAAAGTTAGTGCTTTGTAATGTATATGCTCCAACAATGGACTTGCCAGAATTCTTTAATTCATTCACTAGGATTTTGTTGAATTTTGGGGACTCCTCTATAGTGGTTGCAGGAGATTTTAGCTTGGTAATTGATTTAGTTTTGGATAGACATTTCCAGTGCAAGGCTAAAACATCTAAAGTACTGCTTGTTATGACTCAACAGATAGGATTGTTGGACCTTTGGAGGCTTCTATACCCTAAGGATAAAGACTTTGGGGGTCATTCTGGGCCGCTAAATGTCTGGATTGCAATGCAGAGAATAGAGCTCCCCACACATAGATCTGAGTTGTGTGGGGAGCTCTATTCGTAGGCTGGAGGGGGTGGGCCGGAGGTGGAGTGAGGATGGATTGTGGGCAGCACCATGACCCCAGACGTACAGGGCCGATTCAGAAGTTGGTCCTGTATGTCTGGGGTCATCCATTTAAATGGGGGACTTATTCCACCTCAGAGGAAACTAGTTCCCCTAGACAAAGCTCCCCTAGACAAAGACAGATCGATGAGCTGGGCCTGATAAGGAGGTTGAGGAGGTGTAGGAGGTTCCCCACAGCTTGGCCCTGGATATGGCAAGCCCTATCAGGAGCTGGGCAGCAGGAAAAGAAGTTAGTGATGGTCTGCCAGGTATCGCGGCTCCTGCATGGAGCCGTAGTGCTATAGCAACATGATGCCAAAGCACCACGGCTCCATGCAGGAGCCTGGCTGAGCTAGCCAGGGATGTGGCTGGACGTCTGGAGTACCTGAATCGGGGTATGTCCCAGATGTCCAGCTACTGTGCTATGATTCTGCTCCAGCGGGCATGTCTAGCCCCTATGGGAGCAGAATTAGATGCCTCCCCGGGCCATCCGGACAACCCGGGGACGCACACCATGGAATTAGTCTCTTTACATTTTACTTTTCTTCCCATTGATCCTTTTCCAGAATTGATTATTTTTTAATTTCCAGGTCACTTTCTGCATTAGTAGAAAATGCTGGTATAAGGCTTATTACAATATCAGATCATGGAGTCATTACACTAACACTGCAATATGTGGATCAGCTTCCTATAAAGGCCCAGAAGAAGTTTAATGCTGGTCTCTTGGAGAATGATCTTTTTGTATCTCACATTAAAAGAGTGTACAAGAAAATAAAATGTAAGACACAGTACATTAGTTGTGGCATGGTGGGATACTTTTAAGGGTACAGTTAGAGGTTTCCATTCAGGTCTATTCCTCCGTTGTTCTTATCTGTGTCGCGCTGAGAGACGCTGGCGGAAAAATTCATCTCCCACTACTCTAGCTCACTTTCGACACTGCCATTCCCACTATCGTTCTCTTCTGCATTCTTCTAAGTTGGACTACTTTTTCCAACCATATCTCCTCTTCAGCCAACTCCACTCATTCACTCTATTCTGCCCTTCGTTCTCTTTCTGCTTCCCATTCTCTCACCTCCCCAGCCCCCTCTCCTGTCTTTCCTGATCCCGCCATCCTAGCCGCTCACTTTGCCACCAAAGTCCAGTCCCTCTGCTTACTCTTTCCCTCCTGCCCTCCTCCCCTCTCTCCGTTTTCTTCCCCTCCCCCCTCTTCCCCCTCCTCCCCCTCTACACATCTTCCTCCTCTCTCCCACAGTTGGTCCTCTTTCCAACTCGTGACCACCTCAGATCTATCCAAGGTATATTCCTCAACCCGGAAAACCACCTGCACCTTAGATCCCATCCCCTCCCAATGGCTTCTGGATACCTCTCTAGCCCTCTCTCCACAGATACTCTCCATTGTCAATTCTAGTCTCTCTTCTGGTACCTTTCCCACTATCTGGAAGCACGCTATTATCCGCCCCATCCTTAAAAAAGACTTTCTTGATCCATCCTACCCAGCCAATTGGCGCCCCATTTCGAATCTTCCCTTCCTTTCAAAAATTCTTGAAAAACTGGTCTACGCCCAACTCTCCTCCCACCTCGAAGCCTCCCTGATTCTTCACCCCTGTCAATCCGGCTTCCGTCCCAATCACAGTAACGAAACCATTTTGCTCTCACTCCTTAATGATCTGCGTATTGCCCACGATCACGGTCTTATCTCCATTGCCGTCTCCCTAGACTTATCCGCTGCTTTCGACCTTGCAGATCACCACACCCTCCTAGCTCGTTTACACGATATTGGGCTCTCTGGTTCTGTTCTCAACTGGATTTGCTCCTTTCTCTCTAATAGGTCCTTCTCCATTTCTACGGGTCTCTCTTCCTCTCCCCCAACCCCACTCCCATGTGGTGTTCCCCAGGGTTCTGTCCTTGCCCCCCTCCTATTTAATGTCTTCATGGCCCCCCTTGCCCTTCTGGTCCAGCAGCACGGCATCACAGCTCATTACTATGCAGATGATATTATTATTCTTCACCACACTGACTCCACCACTCTGGACCTTGCTCCCCTCGATTCCTGCCTGGCCTCGGTGGCCACCTGGTTCTCCTCTAACTTCCTGCATGTGAACCCCTCTAAAACATTTGCTATTTGGTTTACCTTCGGTGCTCCAGCCCCCTCCCTTGCTCCTCTTTTCTCCTCCACTCCACTTCCTCTTGTTCCCTCCCTACGTTACCTGGGGGTTATCCTGGACTCTGCCTTATCTTTCAAAGAACATATTTCCTCTGTGGTGCAACGGTCCTTTCACACCCTGAGACAACTTTGTACAGTTCGCCCTTTTATATCAGTCCCTTCTATGACCACACTACTCTTATCCCTGGTGGTATGTCGTCTAGACTATTGTAATGTCATTCTAGCCGGCCTTCCCCAATCACAATTGCAGAGACTACAACTGGTTCATCACACAGCGGCACGTATCTTGATGCATGCTTCACATTTCAATCATATCACCCCTCTCCTGATTCACCTACACTGGCTTCCACTTGCCTATCGCATACAATTCAAGGTGCTCATCCATGTACATAAAACCATCCATACCGGTGTTCCCCTTTACCTCGCAGATCAAATTCATCTTCACTCCTCTCATCGTTCCCTCAGGTCAGTCCATCTGAACCGCATGTCCCTTCCCTCTCCATCACAGGCTCATCTCGAATCCACCCGTTCCTCTGCTTTCTTCTTCTTAGGCCCCCGACTCTGGAACTCGCTTCCCCTTGCCCTCCGCCTAGAACCCTCCTACAAAACCTTTAAGACTATGCTGACGTCCCATCTATTTTGCTCAGCTTTTAACCTCCCTCCTCCATCTGCCCCCTCATCTCCCCCACCCTGCTGAATTCAGATGTTCCTCAACCCTCCACTATTATGCAATGTTTCTGCTTTGCCTTGTTGCTCTATCCTCCTTTCTTATTCTATCCTATCTCATACTCGCCTTTCTTTTTATTGTGGCATTCTTTTCCTTTTCAGCAGCCTTATTATTTCTGTTATTGTAAACTGCTCTGGAGCCTTGAGCGTGAGCGGTATATAAAATGTGCTAATAAAGATGAAGAAATCTTAACATATTCTTACCAACCAGAAAAAAGGACAGGGACAAAAACTTAGTTAAATTAGATATCTAGATTAAGGACCTGGAAGAGAGTTCTTGCGGTTGGAAGCTGGGTCCACTCTGCTCCCACTTCAACAACTAAAATATAAGTACAATTCAGTTCTAATCCAAATTGCGGGTGTACTGATTACTACTCAAAAAGCTAGATGATATGAGGAGACTAACAAGGCAGGTCATATGCTAACACAATATCTTAAAACTAAGCGGCATAGGAATAGAATTGTCCACGTCAAAAATGAGAGGGGGAAGATGGCGTACAAGAAGGATGTGTGTCAAGTGTTTCAGGATTGCTATGATTACATTCTTTAGAAATCCAATGTAATTGCCAGATAGTACAGGCCATTTTGGAGGGTCATGAGCACCTGAGTTTGACCTCGGAGCAGGCAGCCTTTCTAGAGGGAAAGATTACCAAAGCAGAGATACAGATGGCCAACAAAAGTCTTCCATGGTCCAAAGCGTCAGGCCCAGATGGCTTTATCACTGAGTTTTATTTTATTTGTTTATTTAACTTTTCTTACATACTACCTTTCAGTGTTATCAAAGCAGTTTACATTTAACTCAAACAATTATACATGGAACATTTACAGGTATAACTATGATACATCCTAAAAATTAACTATTATGCCAATAGTGGCAACTATTTTACATTGACAGTGTCAATGAATGAGTTTTATAGGGCATTCTTAAATGTACTAGTTTCCCCCCTTTTTAGCATGTTCCAGGAATTCATGACAGATACGTTGTTGAGGGTTTCTTTGCTGAAGCTTGAATCAAAGTGCTGGAAAACCCCTTGTGCAGTAAGTTACACCCAGCACTGCAGTGAAATGTACCACAGCATGGAACTGTACCTACACAATGTTCTGAGCTTCCGAAACACAAATACAACTCTAAGGTGCAACAGGCTCCACTTCACTTTACATATACTTTATATACTTTTAATCACCACCTCAGCAAAAATATATAAATATAATGAAAACCATAAAACCAGTGTGTCCGTCTACATTGCTTTAGACCATATATTCATCTCCCTTAAGTAGTATCAGTTTTCCCATTTCTACTATTAAAATCCACATTTATTAAAGATTTTTTTAAAAACTTATCTGAAATTGTACAGCAGCTTAAGTTTTTAAGTCCATCATGGAACTGCAGTATGGTTTTCTGCTACTGCTGCATAGTAAAGGGGGGGGGAGGGGGCTGGATTTAGCCTATACACCTATTTTTCAGAAGGGGAGGGGAAGGCCATGTAGTCAGCTATTCCGGTTAGAAAGCTGAGTCCTGTTGTGGCAGACAGCATTGCCTGGAAGCTTTTGGTGGCCAGGAATGCTATGGATGTGGTGCTCTTCAGGTGCACTGGAATGAGCTAGCCTCTCTAGGTGGCAGAGCAGAGGAGGAGATTTAGCTGCGGATATAGCCAGCTCATCAAACCTGAAGCTGGTCAGACCCTGCTCATCCGTGAGGTCCAGAATTCGACTCAGGCCCAGTAGACCATCTAGTAGGGATACTCTTTTTCCCTCTGTGGGCCACCTCCTGCAACACCAGTGCAAGCCATGCTGAAACAGCATCCATGGCTTTTACCCAACACCAACACCCTTGATATCCCACCACCAACACCCAGTGCACTGTATTCTGTTAAACACTCAAACACAGACTGTCTGTGACACTCATAGATATGCTCAGACATACACCACAGGCCACTCATACACCTCCTCTCCAGCATGCAAGCATACAGAGGCACATACATGCTCACAGTGTTATGGCACAGGAACAAAAGGGCCACGCATGGACTGTAGAGGGAGACACACAGATGCTAGGCAAACGGGGGGAGAGGGGGGGGCTTATGGAGTTCAGGGAGGAAATTGGGGCAGTTGTGGGTCGTGAGTTGAGTAGTAGGCAACAGTGAGGTTTGGTGAGCACTATTGAGAGGCGGGTGATACACAGTATGAACACGGAGATCACAGCAGATTGCTCGGTAGACATGGATGACAAGCAGACCAATCTCTCTCCAGTACAAGCTTTTCCAGACACAATTGCAAACCATGGTCAGCATGGACAGTAAAGTCCCATGTTTATTCATGATTTCAGCAAGTGCAGAAGTGAACATTTGGATACCGTGTCCAGTAAAATATGTCTTGGACATAGCACATTCCACACATTATATAAAATATATCTTGAACATGCAGCTACTTTTCCGCTCATTCCCAGAAACACCCTCCAAACACGCCCACCCTGGGACATCCAGACCTGAACACAGCAACTGCAGGAACATACATTTCTAAAATTCACCTTCTCCATATCGCTATTTTTGTGATGTCCATGTCGGCTTTGTGGGACATCCATATTACCTTTATCTCTTCTAAAATAACTGTTATAGTGATTAGTCACCACTGAGAATTAGGCTTATGTTATTTAATATGTGTTAAAATACATTAGCATATGTTAATGTGCATTGATGCATGTTAGCGCAGATTAGTAAATGAGCACCTCAGATTTTAAGACCTCTAGGGCAGGGAACTAACTAACTACTGTACCTGATTTAAACCTTGCCTGAGCTTAGATTTGGAAAGATGAGTAAATTTAACCTAAAATTTAAAATCTGAATCTCCAGCCTGCATTTTTTATTTCTCTCCCCATCCCCCAAACATTTTCTTTTCATGTCAGGAATGGGACAGGACAGGAGCAAAGCAAGAACTGACACCATATCTCTCAGTCCTTCCTGACCCTTACCACCCAACTCGATTATTTATGGCAAAAGCAGATGAGTGATGGAAAATACGCCTTTGTGCAACGCCTGTGGCTTACACTTTTAACTTGTACTGGTGTAGTCACGATAATGCTATCTCTGGCTATGGATCACAAACGTCTGCTCCCCCTGGAACCTGGGATGTGTGGATGCTAAGTTCAGCCAGTGGGGGCACCAGTGAGAAATTTCCAAAACTTCCTCCTCAGAGGGGCTATGAACACATTATTCTTAATTTTCACAAAAATAAACATCCAGCTGACCAGTCACTATTACCCAGCTTATCAAGGTGCTTTCCCCAGAATGGCAACCTGCAATTTCTTTGAATATCAGTATATCATTTTGGAAGGGTTCAGAAAGAATTAAGCTATTTGTAGGATGAAGCTGTTTATATGTAATGGCTCAGATTTCAGCTTTTTTAAATCAATTGAAACTACTTTGTGCTCAGTGACACTATGTTCTATTATTACCAGGAATGTGGCACTCCTTCAATCCAGTGGCATCGATCACACTGGTAAAATTGTATGGCATTTAGCCTTTTGCCTCTTTCTGGCATGGATTTTGGTCGCAGCAGCATTATATAAAGGAATTGAATCTTCTGGAAAGGTAATTTTGTTATGAAATGCTAGTCTACAAAATATTGGACCACTAAAGTACCATTTCACTAAGGGGTATTCCCCCTTTCTATGACTATGGGAAAAGACTAGGATGATTCAAGCCCGAAGTGGGTAACATTTCCATGGCTATAGAACAAAAATATCGAAGCACCATTACTTGGCTAATTCAGATGTCTGTTTGCAGGTGGTGTATTTTACAGCTCTATTCCCATATTTTGCCTTGATTGTTCTTCTAATCCGAGGTTTGACGCTTCAAGGTGCTCTGAATGGCATCGATTTCTTTTTTGGATCACAATCTGATATTTCCAAATTGAAGAATTCAGAGGTGAATATACATAAATTCATAAAAAGATTTCTGAGAGAGGTTTTATTTATTTATTTATTCATTTTTTAAATCTATGCCTCCAGTAGGCTCTTTTCAAAGCCATTTCATAGGAAAACAATGCCTTTCCCATGGAAACTGACTTTTGAAAATGTTCCACCCTACCTATGGATAAAGGTGTAAACAGAAACATTGCATGCCTTTACCTGCAGTAGAGGGAGGCAGTATTTTGGGAAGGATTGGCACAGAATTGAGGCAGTGTTTGAAACTATTCATAAACTTTGGACATTCAGTTAAACAGTATCCACGTACAAAAGTAGGTGTAAATTGATGCAGATACTTTGCCTTTGGGCAACATTTAAAATTAGCATAGGTGTGTGTCTTCACTTTCAAAATTTGGTTCAAAGTCTGTAGGTAAAAAATGCACACAGGCTTTGCAGATAACGGGTAGTTTGAAAATTACCTTTTAAGAATAATTTTCAGATTGTTCACATTGAGACAAAGGCTGCACATTGGCCTCCATTTACTATCCATCATTAAAGTTTTGTAGTTAGCATAGGTTAAGTGCCAGTGGTAACCCATGATAGCTGGAAAACCTCCTCAGTAATTGCAGGGGGCCCTCCTGGCACTTGGGAAGGAGACCATACCCTTACTGGCGTGGAAGAGTAGCCTAATGCTTAGATCAGTGGGCTGAAAACCAGGGTCACCAGGTTCAAATCCCACTGTAGCTCCTCATGATGTTGGGTGAATCACTTATTCTTCCAGTGCCTCAAATACAAACAAATTAAGTTCCTAAGGATAGGGAAATAACTACGGTACCTGAATATTGCTTGCCTTAAGCTACTCCTGGAAAAGGCATGAGGTCAATCCAAAGTTTCTTCCTCTATTGTGATGCTGTGATCACTAACAGAATTCTGACCCTATTCTAATCCAGCCTAAAACCCACCTCTTCGATCCTGATCCCCTTATTCGCCTGAATTACCCTAGTCCCCAGTTGTATGGTCTGTCTTACTTAGTCCCTGCTCTTCAGAGCTTACAATCTGTCTCCTACTTGTACATGAACAGGAATTCCTGTATCCTCCAAAAGCGATTTCTAAAATCTACAAGAATTGGGATCCACAAAACTTATAAATGAAAGGGAGGAAGAGGACCTCAAAGACTCCGAAATGTGGCTACTACAAGGCTTACCACTGGCCTCACGTCACAAGTCAGAAAAAAACAAGTCTATTTTTAACTTATATTTTTCAAATTTAAATAGTAAAAATATTTTCAGCAGATAGTGACTATGTGCTGAAAGACCCCTCAATTGGAAATTCTTCCCCTCTCCAGATGGCTTCGCTCAGCAACTTCATTGGCTCCAACGCTGTCTTTTTGCAAAAGTGATGACTCGGAGAGACCAACTGCAAAAATAACAAAGCACTTATTAAAACTCCAAAGAGAAGGAGCATTGCCTTTTTAAAAAAAACAAAACAAAACTCAAAAGTGCATACTTACAACTTGAATTAAAATATAGCTCCACATTCAATATGTTATGAGTAACTAGACAGTGATCATTACTCACAAAACCCTCCTCCATAAACAACCCCCCCCAGAGACTCTACAACACAAACCAAATGTACTTAGCATGTATCCATACATACTATGCCATTCACAACCAACCACAGTCAAAAGCAGATCACAACCACACAACGCCAAGTATTGGACCATTGTTATGAGCAGTATTGTAGTGTTATACACATGATAAACAGTAGTAGTAGTAATAGTATTAATGTCACTGATGCAAATGTGGAATGAGGTTAACTATATCTCCTGTCATGTAGGGCCTGATATTCAGTGCCGGTGGCTAGTGCATTGAATATCAAGGTTAGCTGCTTTTGTCAATTGGTAACCGGGCAGCAGCTCAAAATCGCTGCTGCCCTGTTACCAATCAGCACCACCTCTGCTCTGCCCTGGAATGCTTCTGACATGCCCCAATGCTAAGCGATTAGCGCCAGGTCGTGTAGAGCCTGTAGCCATGGATATTCAGCATCACTAATTGTGTTGGAATATCGGGCCCGTAGTTGAAAGTTCCACGTTATCTGCTGCATCAGCCACATCCAGTTGAACTATAACACTGACACCCCCTCCCCCCCATTCCCTGCCTCCAGCATGAAATTCCACATATTGAGAGTAATTCTGTCGGAGGTGGCGCGATTTCCACATGTAAATCATGGTATTTTAGTGGTTTACAGATATGAATGGGCAATTTACAGACATAGTGTGAGATATTCAGTGGCAGTAGCTAGCCGATCTAACGTGGCTAGTGGCTAGCTGCTGCCACTGAACTTTAAACTTGGTCCCCAGCAATGAATATACAGGTTGGCTGGAATGCTAACCGGACAGTGGCAATATTCAGCTGCTACCCAGTTAGCTTCTGCAGCGAACGTTAGGCCAGCCTTCATTGTATCTGTCTTTCACCATGAGTCAGTAACCGGGCAACAGTTCAATATCACCGCTGCTTGGTTATTGTTGGGTGCCACCCCAGAACTCCCCGGCACTGGTTACCATCGAAGCATGCAGCGGTGGCACCTACGGATATTCAGGTCTGTAAACAATGTTGATGCCTTTGAATATCCTCCCTGTAGTCTACAGTAGTAATTTGCTATTCGGAAAGTATGTGCTCTAGATCAGTGTTGTATGCTTTCACTATGGGGTCATTCCAATTTGCGTTTAGTGGGGATATACGTCCGGTTTGGACATATATCCCTGCTAAATGCCAGGGTGTCGATTCCATACACAGAGTTCCCAGCCCATACCGCATAGATGTGTGGGGAACTCTGGATGGGGATGGGAGGAGGTGGACCAGAGCAGGAGTGAGGGCAGGGAGTATGTGGGACCTGACCCGGATGGCTCTGTACGTTCTAGGTCGGTGATCTAGATGGGGGGGACTTATTCCACCTTGGAGGTGGTATAAGTCTCCTCTGATGGTGGAGAACATTGATGCCAGGACCCCCGGGACAAGGTGAGGAGGGGAGGGGGTTCCCTGCAGGCCCGATCCTGGCCCCGGAAGGCCTGATCGGGGTCAGGCAGTAGGAAAAGACACACTTTGGAGCTGTGCGGACACTGCAGCTCCATGTAGGAGCCTGGCTGGGCTAGCTGCGGAAGTGCCTGGACATCAAGAGGCACGGAATCCCAGCATGTCTGAGAGTCCAGGCCCTATGCCCTGATTCTGCTCCTGCAGGGCCATCTAGCTCCCGTGGGATCACAATCAGGTGCATATCTGGACCTTCCAGATTTCTAGACATCCAGATGGCCCGGACATGCCTCCACATGTGTGCACAGGTACAGAGTTTGGGAAGTGCACAGACAGATCACAAATTTACACAGGTAAATTATTGAATGCTATAACTTATATATGTTCCTGCAAAATCTTGTCACGGGCATTTACATCAGTCACAGGGCTGATGTAAGTGCTCGCACCTTACATTTAAAAATATATTTCACCACTTCCATCCCTATTCTATAAAGTACATTTGTAATTTATCATGTAGGTTTGATTTACACATGTTAAAATGTGTGTAAATCTAATCATGCCTTCTAGAATTACCTCCATGCTATTTAATGTAGCGTTTAGTGAGCACTAACTGGAGCTCTCTGATAACTGTTAATGCTTGTTAAACACTGTTTAAACAAGTGAAGCAGCAATTGAGATGGGCAAATAAGAATGTGTATTAGACGGAGGTGAGACCCAGGCCTGTGCACATGCAGTGATAATATGAAATCGCAATCACTATGTCTTACTGGATGGACATGGGCTGCATGGACTCAACCTGTATGTGTGATGCCAGAAAAATACAGTGGAGCAGAGATGTAGGATCTCATTCACAGAAATGGGAGCAGAGATGTGCAGGTACTATGTAAAATACACATGCACATGTACATGCATGTGCAGACTTGTGGGGCCCTTACATTTGCGATGGGGGAGGGACAGCATGGGCACTAGCTAGCCCAATTTCACCCTAACTGAGAGCCACAGGCTCTGCCTGCTCATCCTGCAGTCAGAGGAGCTGCTCTAACCCGCATAGGGTCATAGGCAGTCGCCCAAGAGCGCATGGTTCGGAAGAATGTATCCTTGAAGGATACTACAAAAAGCAGAGAGGTTCCAAAAAAGAGTAAAGTAGCCCAAATGCCCTCGAGTATGGAGCAGACAGAGCTTAAAGATCCCAAATTACCCATGTCTACCAATAGCCAAATTAATATGAATAAAATACAGTCTCTAAAATGCTTGTATGCAAATGCTAGAAGTCTACAAAACAAGATGGGAGAGTTAGAATATATAGCACTAAACGAGAGGTTAGATATGATTGGAATATCAGAGACATGGTGGAAGGAGGACAACCAGTGGGACACTGTGATACCTGGGTACAAACTATATCGTAATGATAGAGCTGATCAAATTGGTGGAGGGGTTGCGCTCTATGTTAGAGAGGGCATTGAGTCAGAAAGGATTAAAGTTTTGCAAGAAACAAAATTCGCTGTAGAATCTCTATGGATTGAAATTCCATGTAAAAAGGGGAAGGCGATGGCAGTGGGGGTGTACTATCGTCCGCCTGGCCAGAATGAACAAATGGATGATGAAATGCTCAAAGAAATCAAGGAAGCTAGCAAAAGTTACAGTGCAGTAATAATAATGGGTGATTTCAATTACCCCGGCATCGACTGGGTCAGTGTCACAACAGGACATGCTAGGGAGATAAAGTTCCTAGATGAAATAAATGACTGCTTCTTGGAGCAGCTGGTTCATGAACCGACCAGAGGGGAAGCAATATTAGACCTAGTCCTTAGTGGAACACCAGATGTAGTGCAAGAGATAAGGGTGTTGGGGCCACTTGGCAATAGTGATCATAGCATGATCACCTTTGATTTAATTAGTGGAGGAGGGATAGTAAGGAAATCCACAGTACTACCCTTTAACTTTCGAAAGGGAGACTATGATAAAATGAGGAAAACAGTTAAGAAAAAACTAAAAGGAGCAGTTGCAAAGGTTAAAGACGTACATCAAGCTTGGGTGTTGTTGAAAAATACTATCTTGGAAGCCCAGACCAGCTGTATTCCACGCTTTAAGAAAAGTGGAAGGAAGTCCAAAAAACTGCCAGCATGGTTTAAAGGTGAGGTCAGAGAGGCTGTTGTTGCCAAAAAAGCATCTTTCAGGAAATGGAAAAGAGACCCAAACGATGAAACCTGGAAACAGCACAAGCACTGGCAAGTCAAATGCAAGGCATTGATAAGGCAGGCAAAGAGAGAATTTGAGAAGAAGCTTGCTGCGGAAGCAAAAACGCGAAATAAAGACCTTTTCAAGTACATTCGTAGCAAAAAGCCTGTGAGAGAGTCAGTTGGTCCATTAGATGATAAAGAGGTTAAAGGAGCACTAAGAGGCGACAAGGCGATAGCGGAGAGACTGAATGAATTCTTTGCTTCGGTCTTTACTGAGGAAGATGTAGGGATGTTACCCATGACTGAAGTGGTATTTGAAGGTGTGGAAGAATTGAAGGAAATATCGATACATCGGGAAGATGTCTTACAACTATTAGATAAACTGAAGAGTAGCAAATCACCTGGGCCGGATGGTATACATCCAGGGGTGTTGAAAGAACTGAAATTTTAGATTGCAGACCTGCTATCAGTAATCTGTGAACTATCATTAAAATCATCTCTAATACCTGAGGATTGGAGGATCGCCAATGTAACACCAATTTTTAAAAAGGGTTCCAGGGGTGATCCGGGAAACTACAGACCGGTGAGCCTGACATCAGTACCGGGAAAAATGGTAGAAACCATCATAAAGAATAAAATTACTTAGCATGTAGATAGTCACGACCTAATGGGAGACAGCCAACATGGCTTTAGACAAGGAAGATCTTGTCTTACTAATCTGTTATGTTTTTCTGAAGGAGTGAATAAACAGGTGGACAAAGGTGAGTCGGTTGATATTGTGTATCTGGACTTTCAGAAAGCCTTTGACAAGGTCCCTCATGAGAGACATTTGGCAAAACTAAAGAGTCATGGGATAGGAGGCAGTGTACTATTGTGGATCAGGAACTGGTTAAAAGATAGAAAGCAGAGGGTAGGGCTAAATGGCCAATTTTCCCAATGGAGAAAGGTGAATAGTGGTGTACCCCAGGGATCTGTGCTGGGTCCGCTGCTTTTTGACATATTCATAAATGACCTGGAAAGTGGAATAACGAGTGAGGTTATCAAATTTGCAGATGACACAAAACTATTTAAAGTTGTTAAAACCCAGGAGGATTGTGAAAAATTGCAAGAGGATCTTGATAAATTGGAAGACTGGGCATCAAAATGGCAGATGAAATTTAATGTGGAGAAGTGCAAGGTTATGCACCTAGGGAAGAACAACCCAAACTATGGTTACACGATGCAAGGTTCCACATTAGGAACCACCACCCAGGAAAAAGATTTAGGCGTCATTGTGGATACCATGTTAAAACCCTCGGCCCAGTGTGCAGCGGCGGCCAAGAGAGCAAATAGAATGCTAGGTATGATAAGGAAAGTAATGGAAAATAAAACAAAAGATATTATAATGCCTCTATATCGTTCCATGGTGATACCGCACCTTGAATATTGTGTGCAATTCTGGTCGCCGTATCTTAAAAAGGATATAGCGATTTTAGAAAAGGTTCAGAGAAGAGCCACCAAAATGGTAAAGGGGATGGAAGGATACTCCTATGAAGAAAGGCTAAAAAGGTTGGGGCTCTTTAACCTGGAAAAGAGATGGCTGAGGGGAGATATGATAGAAGTCTATAAATTAATGAATGGAGTGGAACGGGTAAACGTAGATCGATTGTTTACCTTATCAGAATATAGAAAGACTAGGGGACATGCAATGAAGCTACAGGGTAAACTATTTAAGACTAATAAAAGAAAATATTTTTTCACTCAACGTGTAATCAAACTCTGGAATTTGTTACCGGAGGATGTAGTAAAGGCTGTTAGTGTAGCTGGGTTTAAAAAAGGTTTGGACAAGTTCCTGGAGGAAAGGTCCATAAACCATTATTAAGAAGGGACCCAGGATATCAATGCTTGAACCAATACAAGCATTGTGGAACCTGTGTCCCTTGGGGAAACTGCTAGGTACGTATGACCTAGATTGGCCACTGTTGGAAACAGAATACTGGGCTTGATGGACCTTGGTCTGACCCAGTATGGCATATCTTATGTTCTTATGTTCTTAAGGCCAGAATACCACGCAGCACATAGGGTCTGGGTGAAGATCCTGAAGACCTGTGCTCAGTAAGTCTGTATACCGTGATGTATACATGGGGAGTACATGCTTCTGGGTACCCTAGAAGTACACAGGGAGGGGTAGCAAAGTAGGCCAGCAAGCATGACACCCTGGTTACCATCAGGAAAGAGACGGATTGGTGCAGAGAACAGATAACCAGCAGCAACACACAATAGCTGAGGTACGCCAATTATCTGGCAGTGATGGAGGGCAAATACATATCAGCTGTGCAGTGGTTAAGTGAATAGAGGCAGCAGACCTGCAAAATATGGCAGAGATATGTGCGGGATGCTGGGGAGTGAAGGAGGAAGAATGTGCATAGAAATATAGGCAGCTGTGCCAAAGAATGGGGGCAGCCTATGAACACCTCCTACCTCCAGGTCTTAGCACATGTACGTCTGGATGTATCCAGTATTGGAACCAAGAGCTAACAGATGAGGCATATACCCATGCGGTAACCTGAATGTGCTACCACATAGAAGTTAGCTACCAGCACTGCACAGGGGCTGCACAAAGAGCAAGATGACTGAATGGGGAAGGAAATTCCATTCTTTTAACTGCCCAGATTATCCATTGTGATGGTAATAGTTTCCAATTGCTCAACCAACATGTGTACCTTTCACAATGCCTCTCCAAGATAGTACCTTTGTACTGGACTGTCCCATAGTTGAGTAATGCTGAAGAGGCTGCTTATCTTTTTGGGGTCTAAGCTTCATATCCTGCATGGCCCTATCCCAGTCAAGTCACATATCCTTGACAGAAGGTTTTGGAAAAATGTTTAATGATATCTGTAAATAGATCAGAGGAGATGCATATAGCAGCATTGATTGACACTGTCCAACAATAAAGATGGCAAGCACAACACTTCACCCTGAACTCTACACACACACAGACTTACACATACTTTTAGCGACATGCATGTGGAACTAGGAAAGCAGGATATGAGTCCCACACCACTAACAGAACATTGCTTGGTGCACTAGCTTTTGGAACAGCTGTGGGATGCATGCAGTGCATGGGGCTGCATAGCAAGAAGAAAACTGGTAGATGTGAGGATGTACATGTGAACAGTTCTGGAACTGGGTCTACAGACATTGCCTTTCTGTGCACGGCTACATTAATGTGTCATTTAGATGCTGGAATGTATAAAATGGATATGTGCAGGACCTGCCCATGTACACACCCATATAAGGTAACCTTCACATCCGTAGACTCCATTTTAGAAGGCCTTCACAGAGTGAGGGCTGTTGTAGAGGCAGCGTGGCCCCCAAGGACAAGGAATTGACACAAAAGGACAACTTCTTCCTAGTGGATATGGAGATGATGCTGTGTGTGGTATGAGCCAATCAACAAATGCTATTTGGCCCTGTGGGTGCCAAAGGTCAGGGCATCCATGGTAGAGTAAACACCATATAGGACCATAACTGTAATATAGAAGGTCTCAAAAGGAAGTGGGATATTAGGCAGTGGGCAGTGGGATATTAGGCAGTGGGCATGGAAGATGATGATGATGATGGAGTTGGGACCCGATGGACAGACATTACTCCTTAATGACTTTGAACAGTGGGTCCTGCCAACCATTGATGAGGACTGTGTGAGAGGAGTTGGGGATCTGGAGAGTTCCAGGCGATCACATCCACAAGATGAGTGTTATGATCCTATTACATACAGACAGTTTATTAGGCCAGCACAAAATGCATGCTGATGTGTACACACTATAACCACCCACATCCCCATCCCCATGCACCAGGCTGGCCCATTGCCTGTTGAGAGAACCCTATGTCTCACCTGGTCCCTTGCATTCTCCCACAGACTGTATGACACTGTAGCCCCGATGGTGGATGCAAGAATGTGCCTCTTGCCATATCATGGTGGTTGTATTTCCAAGATATGTCTTTGGCTGGGGAGGGCTGGTCATGAGTTCCCCCCATTTGTCATCATACCCTACTTATCTCGGCATTATCTTATAGCACTGGTTCCTCCCCTACCCAACCCTAATAAGACAGAGGAATCATGGTCCCTGGAGATACCAGCACTGTAGACTGGTACCATTACTTGGACATTTTGCATAGATATTGAACAGAATATGTTCAAGGTTCACAGCAACTGTTAACTTATTACCATGCAGATGGTGCTGGTGATGCAAAGGATGGCCCTAGTGCTGAAGGCTCTGGTGGATGGTACCAGGGGATTCCAGAGCTACAGACTGGCCTGTCAGGTGAAAGGGATGTCAGCAGTGCACTGTCCTCAAGGCAGCCTTTTGGGATAGAGATTGAGATGGAGAGCAGCAGAGGTGGTGAGCTTGAGCATCTGGAAGCGTAGAAGGGAAACATAAGTGAAGATGCTATGCTGCTGCTGCTGCCACCACCTTCCCCCTACCAGAACTATGACCCACCTGCATACTTGGGGTGCTGTGGAGGGGAGGAGAGGAGCCATGCCAGCTGTCACTGGAGCCAGCAATTGCTGTGCTGTGGGGAAAGGCTACTGCAGCATAATGCACAGCACCTACAGCAATGTGGAAAGAATCTGGATCGCAAATGTTGATCATTCATGCTTCATGAGAAACAGCTGGAGGCTACCCACACCCTCACTGTGGAAGTCAGGGGTCAGCAGCAGGACACGTGGACTTTTTTTTTTTTTCTTTCAAGGAGAAGGGCTCATCTTCTAGCACCATGCACTGGGGCAGCTCAAGGCAATCTGCTACCTGAGGCGAAGGATGCGATGGCACCCCCCTCCCCCGTAGAGGTGGGCAGGGCTTTTTCAGAGCTCCAATCAGGGACTGAACCAAACCAAAAAGCCGATTAGATTATATTGAGGAAATGCAAGATGTTTGTACAAAAAGGAACTAAAAGAGAGCGAGAACCAACAGCACAGTTTATAAAACCAAATTATAACGCACCCTCCCTCTGGAACTCCCTGCCGAGCCAAATCCAAAACAGAGACCTCTCCACATTCCGGAAACAACTAAAAACCATCCTGTTTCAAGAATATCTTGGCCCAGAAACAGACATCTCTCACTGAAAACTCTTCCAGACTTTCTGACCTACCCCTAAGATTACCTACTAAGAGACTTATGTCAACTGTCTAAGTCGTTACTTTCTGTTCAGATCATCAATGTTGGCCCCCCATGGTGACGCCCCCCCTTCTCTGTCGAATTGATTACTGTCCCTCCCCTTTTTTTGTTAAACCGCTTTGACCCTGTGAAAAGTGGGATATAAATACAGCTAAATAAATAAATAACTCATTTTTATTATGATGTTATAAACTGTGTTATAGTTCTTGCTTTTTCTTTTTCAACATATATTTTTCATCCACAGTGGGTGCAGAGCAGAACCAGAACTCAATAAACTTAAAAAAAAAAAAAAATCTGATTCTGATCATCTTACTAACAACAAACATTCTCCAGTACCGGGCATATTGTAAACTAATACAAAACCCTACTACAAAGAGCACATCTACCATACCATACCATACCATACCATATCAGCACCAACTTCTAAAACTCACATAAGGAGCCCATGTAAAAAAAAAGTCACGGTTCCAAGATGGCGAATGAGCTGTGAGCGTTGTCGGATGTGTTCTTGCCTGCTCCGGTTTGAGGCGCGTGAATGGGGAGAAAGAGGAAACAACGAGCGGAGAAACCCCCCGCAACCTCTACCCCGACCGTGGTTTCGTCCCAATCGGTGATTTCGGGCTTTTTCCCTCCGATGGCAGCTGCTGTGGCTTCGGCAGATCAGTCGAGGATCTCGGCTGAATTGAGCAGTGGGGTTAGTTTGAGTCCCCTACAAGTCTTGCCGCCGCAACCCGGAAGTGCCCTGCGGGTTGGTTCGCCTGCCGGATTGACTCCCGTGGACGGGAGTTCCCCTGCAGAGGGGGGTGCCGCCTTGCTTCAAAGGCAGAGTTCTCCTGCTGCTCAGCCTGTTGGAGGAGAGGGATTAATGCAGGCTGTTGGAAGCGGTGAGGTAGAGCATAGAATGTCGGGCTCCTCTGTTCCTTTGGGTTCTTCAGCGTTGCCGGTTTTGGTTAAACCTGCAAGTATAACAATGGAGAGCTTGTGGGATGCCATTTCTTCTCTCCAACAGTCCCTCTTTCCTGTAGTGGCTGTTCTTTCACAGGACGTAACTCGGTTGAAATTACAGAGTGCTGCCGAAAGCTCGAGGGTAGATGACCATGCGGAGAGACTCTCTCGTTTGGAAATCCAGGCTGAGGAGTTGCAGGCTCTGGGGGCCACCCAGGCTAAAGGAAATTTGATCTTTGCGCGACGGTTGGAGTTCCTGGATAACCAAGCGAGGAGGAATAATCTACGCTTCCTGAACTTTCCTAGATCTCCTCTGCTGGACTCTAGGGAATTGGTTCGCAAGTATCTTACTGAGATTCTCCTTATGCCCTCTGATAATTTGCCTCCTATTATACGTGCTCAATATGTTTCTATTTCCTTATCAGAGGTGGGTGGAGGGAGAGCCTCGGTGGATCCTGATGGGCCACCTCAGATGGATCTAACAGGGTTTCTAGAGAGTTCGCTAGACGTGGTAACCAGTAGAGCTACTCTACTGGTCTCCTTTGCCTTTGAGTCAGATCGGAACTCTGTTTTGCGATTATATTTCCTTAAACTGAATGTTTCCCAATTTATGGGCTCTAAGATTTTGATATTTCCTGATTTGGCAAGGGATACCCAAAAGAGGAGGAGAGAGTTTCTGGCCATGCGTCAGCGCTCCCTCGCTTTGGGGGCACAATATAAGTTGAGATATCCGTGTAAATGTGTAATTGTTTATAAGTCTAAACATTATCTTTTCTTTGAGCCCATTCAATTAAGAATGTTTCTTGAGGGGAATGAGAGGGGTGGGATGGATTCCGCACTGGCTGCCACACATAACATCTAAGCTCTAAGGCACTTGTTGTCAAGTTGTATTTCTTATATTCTTTTTCTTTTTTCTTGGAACCTTATTGTGGTTATTCTATTTGAGGTCTATACCAAGTGTAATTATTGCTTAGTTTGATGTTATAATTAGTTTACTGTATTTCTTTATTCGCTATATGCTTAGTTTATTCTTTGTATATATGAATAACTTTAATAAAATATAAAATAAAAAAAAAAAAAAAAGTCACTGTAAATACTTCAGTGGGCCCTGGAACATCCATACACCTATTTGAAAAGCTGAACAAGTCAAATTACTACAATACAGTATAGATCTTTATGTACAAAATCCATGTTAACAGAACACCTGACCTCAGTCACACACTCAGAACACAGACCCTCACTAAGTACAGAATAAGTAACCACAATCTAAAGTAAAAATAAAAATATGTAGACAAAATTTCTCTCACTTGGTTTGCAGCTTGTCGTGCTGTGAGAGCTTGCGTGCATCAGTGATGCTGAGAGCTAAACTATCAGTAGTTTAACTACTGGCAGGGTCTCCCAAGATGGACAGGTCTCAGCTGAGGTGCCAGACCAAGACAAACCACCCATCTGGGCAGCAGCAGAATGGGATAGCGTTGACGGCGGAGGATCACATTTTTGCGACAACGGCAACAACACCAAACATAAACTGCATGGAAGAAAGGCCCAGCAATCTACTTCTGTATCTTGCCATGAAAACCCAATGGATAGTTACAGCAAAACAAATTGTGCTATGGTGCTGGAAGATGCGACCCCCAGGTCAGAAGGCACTCTAGCTACTGGGGAAGAGCTGAAGACTTTTCAGAGTAAAGCCAGCATTTATGATGTGGTTGGATCAAAGCCCTCGGGAAGTCTGACTGCTGATGTAGCTGCGCATGAAATGAGAGTCAGAAGCTGTAAAGATGTCTTACACATTGGAAGATGGAACATACGAAGCACGAACCAAGGGAAGTTGGAGGTGGTCAAGAATGAAATGGAACGTGTACAAATTGATCTGTTGGGTGTCAGCGAACTGAAATGGACTGGCATGGGGCACTTTGCATCAGATGATCACATGGTCTACTATGCTGGAAATGAAAGACAAAGAAGAAATGGTGTTGCATTTATAATAAAGAAGAAACTTGCAAGAACTGTAATGAAATACAATGCAGTCAGCGAATGCTTAATCTCTATTCGTCTACGAGGATTGCCTATCAACACAACTTTAATTCAAGTATATGCCTCAACAACAGCTGCAGAAGAGAATGAAATTGAAGAGTTCTATGAACAAGTACAAGCTGAAATTGACAGAACATGCAAACAGGATATCCTGATAGTCATGGGTGACTGGAACGCAAACGTTGGCAACAAAGAAGAAGGGAAAATATGGACTTGGCAACAGAAATAAAGCTGGAGAAAGACTGATAGAATTCTGCAAGACCAATGATCTATTCATCTCAAACACCTTCTTCCAGCAACACAAGCGGCGACTGTACACATAGAGTTCACCCAATGGATTGTATAAAAATTAAATTGACTACATCTGTGGAAGTCAACGATGGAAAAGTTCTATAACATCAACAAAGACAAAACCTGGAGCTGACTGTGGTACAGATCATCAACTACTAGTATGCAAACTCAAGCTAAAGTTGAAAAAGAGCAAACCACTCATGAATGCAGCAAAATATGACCTTGAGAATATACCACTGGAATTTAAAGACTGCCTGCAAAATCGATTTGCTGCTTTAGATACAAATGACAGAGCTCCAGAAGAGTTATGGAATGACATCAAGAAGGTTGTGTTGGAAGAAAGCGAGAAGTCTCTACAAAAGGTGAAAAAGCAAAAACGGCCAAAATGGATGACGGAAGAAACTCTGAAAATTGCCCAGAAACGCAGAGAAGGTAAGCCAGAGGAGAAAGAAAGACAATCGCAGAACTAAACAGAGATTTCCAACGTGCAGCAAGACAGGACAAGGAAAAGTACTACAATGACACTTGCAAGGAAATAGAAGCAGAAACTATTAGAGGAAGAACAAGATCAGCTTTCCTAAAGTTACAAGAGTTAAAGAAAAAGTTCCAGCCTCGAATTGGAATGTTACAAGATGCTCAAGGTTCCATGTTGAATGATGCTGAGAAGATCAAGAAAAGGTGGAAGGAATATACAGAGTTTTTATATGATAAAGATCAAGTTTCAACCTGTACCTTATGATCGGGAACCATTGGTGATGAAAGAAGAAGTTGAAGCAGTATTGAAAGCCTTATCAAAGAACAAAGCACCAGGCATTGATAGCATTCCTATAGAAGTATTGCAGCAATCTGATGCAGCTATTACCATACTTACATGGCTCTGCCAAGAAATATGGAAGACAACATCATGGCCAACTGACTGGAAAAGATCTGTGTTTATACCAATACTAAAGAAAGGTGATCCAACTGACTGTGGAAATTATCGAACAATCGCTCTGATCCCACATGCCAGCAAGATTCTACTGAAGATTATTCAAAAGAGACTACAACCATACCTGGAACAAGAACTACCTGAAGTGCAAGCAGGGTTCAGGAAAGGGCGAGGAACGAGAGACATCATTGCGGATGTGAGATGGATCCTTGAAAAGACTAAAGCATACCAAAAGGATATCTATTTGTGCTTTATCGACTATAGCAAGGCTTTTGACTGTAAACCATGAGAAGCTCTCGGCCACAATAAGAAGCATGGGTATACCAGAACACCTGATTGTTCTCTTGTGCAATCTGTACATTGATCAAGAAGCAACAGTTCGAACAGAACAAGGAGAAACAGAATGGTTTAAAACAAGCAAAGGTGTAAGACATACTTTCCCCCTACCTGTTTAATTTATATGCAGAACAAATCATCAGAGAAGCAGGATTGTATGAAGACAACAGAGGTGTGAAGATTGGTGGAAGACTCATCAACAACCTTCGCTATGCTGATGATACTACATTACTGGCTAAAAGTGAAGATGATCTGAAACATTTGCTTCTCACAATCAAAGAACATAGTCTCAAAATGGGCCTGCACCTTAATGTAAAGAAGACAAAGATCATGACAACTGGCATAATCAACAGTTTCATCATTGAAGGAGAAGAAATTGAAATTGTGAACAACTTTAACCTACTTGGATCAACTATCAATAAAGAAGCAACAAGCAGTCAAGAAATCAAACGACGCATTGCTCTTGGCAGAATGGCTATGAAAGACCTAGATAAGATTCTTAAGAGCAGAGATGTCTCTCTCCATACAAAGATTCGACTTGTTCAAGCCATGGTATTTTCAATAACATCATATGGATGTGAAAGCTGGACAGTGAAAAAGACAGACAGGAAGAAAATTGATGCCTTTGAATTATGGTGCTGGCAGCGAATACTATGTATACCATGGACTGCCCGAAGAACAAACCAGTCTGTACTAGAGGAGATCAATCCTAAGCTTTCTTTAGAAGCTCAGATGACAAGACTTCGACTTTCATACTTTGGACACATCATGCGAAGAGAGAGATCACTAGAGAAAGACATCATGCTTGGCAAGATAGAAGGTCAACGCAAAAGAGGAAGGCCAGCAATGAGATGGATCGCTACAATAACAGCAGCTACGGGTACCAGTCTGTCAACAATGAGTCGCCTGACTGAAAACCGAACACAATTTAGGATAGCTATCCAGAGGGTCTCCATGAGTCGACTCCAACTCGACGGCACTTAACAACAACAGACAAAATTTAAACTGAAACCCCAATAAGCCAGACTCCACATGCAGTGCAACATCAGATAAATAAGAGATGCAGTTACCCCCATACTGTGTAAAATATAAAGATAGCACAAAGTCCAATCACTAAAATTAAACAAAAATTATTTTTTCTACCTTTGTTGTCTGACCATTTTATTCTCTGATCATGCTGGCCTGATCTGAGGCTTCTGCTTTCCTGTCTTCTCTTAGCTCTCTTTCTGTGGGCAATGGTCCATCTGCCATTTCTTATCTCTTCTTTTGTTTTCTTCACTTCCTTCCATCAGCCCATTTCCAGTTTCAGTAAACCTCCCCAGTATTGACCCCCTTTCCACTTCTCCCCTCCCAGTACCCTGCAATGTCAATTGCCTTGCATTCCCATGACTGCCACTGGTGTCCATTCCCTTCCAGTCCCCCCTCCTTCCCCATTGTCCAGCCCCTTCTAGTCCAAATACTATCACAGGTATCAGCTCAGGTCCACACTCAGTACCACCCCCTCCAGTCAGCTCCCTTCCAGTCACCCTACCCTCTGTCCATCCTCCCTCTAGTGCCATTCACACATGTCAGCTCCCTTCCAGCCTCCTCCCCATTACCCAGCCACCTACCACTCCCATCCCCAAGTGTCGGCAACCTTCCAATCCCCCTTCAGTACATCCCAGGTGTCAGCTCCATTCCAGCCCCCTCCTTCCCCTGCCATATCAGCTCCTTTCCAGCCCCCTCCTTCCCCTGTGTCAGCTCCCTTGCTGCCCCCTCCTTCCACTGGCAGACTCTCTCAGTATCCACTCCCTTCCAGTCCTATTCTCCTAGCCCCTAGTTTTCTTCCAGGGCCAGCAGCACTCTCCTCCTCTCCCCCATTAGCCCATTTCCAGTCCTAACCCCCCCCTCCATTATGTCCATTTCCAGTCCTAGCCCCCCTATCAGCCCATTTGCTGTCTTAGCCCTCCTAATCAGCCCATTTCTAGGCCTAACCCCACCAATCAGCCCATTTCCAGTTCTAACCCCCCTCCCGATCAGCCTATTTCCAGTTCCAACCCCCCAATGAGCCCATTTCCAGTCCTAGCCCCCCCCCATCAGCCCATTTCCAGCCTTGGCCCTCCCCCCATCAACCCATTACAATTTCTATTGCTACCCCCTCCCCCCAGTGCAGTGCAGCCCAGCCCAGCCCGACCTTCTGAAGGGAAATAAAAAACAAAAACCTGATCAGAGGAGCCGCTGCCGCTGCGACAGCAGCAGAATGAAGTGCCCTGTGGCCCCCCGCCTCCCTGGCAGCACCGGCTGCTTTTCTGAGCCGCGAAGGGAGAGTTTCCCTTTCCCGCGGCTCTGTTAGTTGAGCCTGCTGGCGCTGATGGGAAACAGGAAATGCCTGTTTCCCATCAGCGCCAGCGGGCTCAGCTATTCAAAGATCTATGCAACCTCCCGAGGCAGTGGTAAGCTGGATGATGATGACTCCATTCCTCATAGAGCAGTGTTGCAGCCTGTACCACATCATCCCATTCCCAAGTATCCTCACAGGGTCTGGGTCTGAGCGGTAAGGGTCCATAGGGCAAGGGGAAGGGTAGATGATGGTGTAATAAATGATGCCTCCACCATGTCAGGTGCTGGGATATAGGTCTCTGAACTGGAAATGCATTAGGAGAATGCATATAGAGCTATTTGTGGACTTGCAATGTATACTGTGAGCATAGGGGAATGTGGAAGGGGCAAGCAATGCATTATGGGTTAAGAGTGGACTCTGGCAGGTACAACTGGATGTTTATGTGTGAGTGCCATTGAGGAGAGAATTTTAGGACAGTTTCACATATGTTGGGTGTATAGGCAGATGAGGTTGTGATGGGGATGTATGGGACTTCATTCTGTGTCCTGTGCTGCATGCTACAATGTGAAATAAAAATGTATGCCTTCACATGAAATTCCAATATAGGAGTTCTTCTCTTGCTGCCAGGCACTGCCTGGGTGGTGGTTCTGTCACCTCATGCCTCGTTGCTGGTCCCTCCTCTGTATCGATGTCCATGGGTTCCTCCCTAGCAGACAGGGTTTGCAACATGCAGCACACTATGAATATTTGGCAAACCTTGGTGGGACTCTTCAAGAGCTCTTCTCTGGATCTGTCCAGGTACCTGAAATGGTCTTTCAGCTGACCAAGCACCCTCTCTCAGTGATGGCTCTGGTGTGCCTATAGACCCTGGTTTGTTGCTCTTCTGCCTCATTGCATGATACCACTACAATGGTCGGACAGCTCCTTAAGGGATATTCTCTGTCACCTGCAAGGAATGGTAGTGCAGAGGGCAGATGTAGAATGACAGAAATAAAATAAGCTCCTATCTGTCTCATGTTCCCTCCTACCTGAGCTAATATATGATTAGGGCTGGCCCCAAGCTGGTGCATAGAAGTGGGCACCCTAGGCAGACCCCGGCCTTATGCCTCCTCTTCCCTCACCCCCTCAGGATGTTGATGAGATTTGGTATCATCTGCATACCACCTTTCCAACAACAATCCTGTCAGAATGCATACTTGGACATCATACTTCGCAATATTATGCTTTTGCTTTGTGTGTATGATTGGTTTTACTGTAGATAGAGATTATGCTGATGGTTCTTTGAATTTGTTTGGCTGTCAGGATCTCTCATTTTGCTTTTAATGCTGGCGCTCTTTACTGTTTCCACCACAAAAGCAAGGATACCAGGCAGCTGTCTAGTGGTTGTACCTGCCCTGTATGTGTTAGGAGTTTTCTCTTCCTTGAAGGCCTACAGTCTTTGATCATGAAGGGAATGGAGAGGGGATTAAGACAGGGGTTCTCAACACAGTCCTTGGGACACACCTAGTCAGTGAGGGATTCAGGATAGCCACAATGAATATGCATGAAAGAGACTTGCATATTCATTGTGGCTATCCTGAAAACCCTTCTGGCTAGGTGTGTCCCAAAAACTGGGTTGAGAACCTTTGGGCTAGGTAACCTGGCCCACCACACAATGGGATGATAATGGGATTTGAGCCCAGCTCCCTATAGTTGTGAGCCAGTGCGTTCAACATTGGGTACCCAGATATAGCTGTATGGCACCCCTGCAATGTGTTCACTTGAGGCATGGGTTGTTTGGACAGTTTCCTGGTGCTGCTGTTTTTCAGATTGGGCACTCTACATGTACAATTGGTATCTGTGGCATATTGACTATCATTACAATCATCTGTAGTATCTGTTGACCACCACCTTTTCCTCCATACCTTCTCCTCACTTGGTTTTAAGGGCTCTGTGCTATTGTGGCTCTCTTCTTATTTCTCCCACCACACTTGTTGTGTTGGATCCTCCTCTAATGCTATCCCACTCTCAGCTGGTGTATCCCAAGGGTCTGTCTTGGGTCCATTCCTTTTCTTTCTCTGTTCCTAGTCTCTTGGTGTACTCATCTCCTCCCATGGTTTTCAGTACCATCTTTACACTGCTGACCCTCAGATCTACCTCTCTACACCCGAAATCTCTCTGGCAATCCAGGCCCGGATCTCTGCCTGCCTATCTGACATTGCTGCCTGGATGTCTCACCACCATTTTAAATTGAACATGGCCAAAAACAAGCTTCTTATCTTTTCCTCTAAACCCACCTCCCTACTTCCTTCTTTCTCTGTCTCTGTAGATAACGCTCTACACCTCTGTGCTTCCTCGGTTTGCATCCTTGGGATCATCTTTGACTCCTCCTCCACACACATACAACCAATAGCTAAAACCTGTGTTCTTTCTTTTTCTATAGCATCAGCAAAATTTTCCCCTTCCTTTCTAAACACAATACTAAGACACTTTTTAGTCACCTTGTGTCTTGACTGCTGCAATCTCCTTCTCCTTGCTGGTCTCTCCCTCTGAATCATTTCTCTTTCCTTCAATCTGTTCAAAACTCAGCTGTGTGGCCGTGACCTGAAATGGCCCTGTATGTGCTGCCGGGTGGCCCACCCCCACTCTGCCCCCTCCCGCTCCCATCCTGAAGCATAGGATGTAAAGGGAGAGCCAGTGGGGGAATAGGGTTAGGCAGATTGTGGGATTGCACGTCCCGGCAGGATATACAGCCCTGCAACCCGCGTTATAGAAAGAGGGCCTAAACCCTCTGATATGGTGCCCTCTCCCTCCTTTGACCTCTGTGGGACTTCTGCAGCAGAGCCAGCACAAATCATGCTGTCACAGCATCCATAGCCCTGAGCACCACCACCATTGGCAACTAGTTATACCCACCACCAGCCCCCAGTGTATAATATCACAGCACCACAGACAGACAGATAAGCATACACACACACTCCACAGGCCACTCACATACCATCTCATCTCCACACTGGAACACACACTGGCACACTCATGTTCAGTCTCACAGCTGGATTACACACAGGGGCACACTATGACATGGAGGATACTGGGACACAACCACACAGGTACCAGGAAGGGGGGGGGGGGAATTCATGACAGTTAAGGACAGGGAGGGGAGAGGCTATGTAGGCTGGCGTGTTGCTAATGGGCTGCGGTTTGGCATGGGGACTATGATGGGGGGGGGATGGAATGCACAGGAGAAACATGTAGAAGGGTTGCTACACACGCCTAGGTAGACACGGATGACAGGCAAGCCAATCTCTCTTCAATGCAAGCTCCTTCAAGCACAATTGCAAACCGTAGTTAGCATAGACAGCAAAGTCCCATACCTCTTTATCATTTATAGTAGATGTTGTGGGGATATTTGCAAAGCATGCCCATATGTCCCCCTGGCTATGTGAAATATGTCATGGATGTGTGGCCACATGCGCTGCTGTAGCTGTGCCCAGAAATGCCCCCTTTGGGATGTGCAAAATGGAATAATTCTGAAATTTGCATTCAGCACGTCCCTGCCTTTTCCACATTCTTCTCCCATGTCTGGGGCATCCATCTGCCGAATAGGGCTTCTAAAATGACCCCCATAATGCTGTGGGTATAAAGAAGGCCTAGACAATTATACCCACTTTTTGTGTAGGCAGGTTTTTGCTGGAAAAGATTTGTAAGTATCATTTATTAGTGATGGACATAGGATAAAAATGTTGCATTCATTGTTAGTTCATTGGGCTATTTTTCTAATTTATGGACTTTCCCCCAGTTTTGTTTCATATATTATTTTTAATAAAAAAAAAGCTTTAATGCACATTAGAACTCTTTAATATGGGCAAGTCAACAGAATTTGCATTAATTCCTAGGTTAATGTGCATTAAATTGATTTTTCGCTCACTCGTTTTTTTAAGGCATGCGAATAAATCAAATGCATGCTAATGAATACACATTCCCTATAATCTACATGTGTACTTTCCCTACTCTGACCTGAACTCCTTTGTCCAATGTGACTAGGAGTACGTGCACTGAACAAGTTATAGACTTAAGTCCTGTTGAGGGAGGATAATTTTCAAGCAGCTAATTAATGAAGGCAACATACAGTTTGCCCACATAAATCACTTTGACAGTTGTTTTCCCTATTATGTGCAGTACTATCTAATATAGGAAGAGAACTCTCAAGTCAAGTTGGACCCAGCAAATTTATGTTCAAGGCTATCTCAAAAATAATTCTATCAGCATTTTGTTAATGTTGTGTGAAAATCAAATCACTTGTGTAGTTGGACACAGGAAAGCAATATTTCAATAGCTACATGTTAGTTTTCATAGATAACACATGCATGCTTATATGCAATAGTGAATATTTAAATCTTGACCAATTAGAATTATGAAATGTTAAGAGGTGAAAACAGTAAGTACTAGATACCTACAATGCAGTTCTTTCATTCATGTTTCATGAATAGATGATTCAGTAAAGTTCCATATATTGCTCTCTTTCACTGTGTCCTTGTCACTAGTCAGAGGTGAGGTGTGCAGCAGGATTCACAGATTCCTAGGAATCGGACAGAGCCTGTGATGTGAATGCTTCTGCTCTGGTCCCTAGAACTGAATAGAGACCAGCATTTTGTTTCTCATTGGCCACCTTAGCTTAGTTGGGATTTAAATAGGTGGCCTAAAGATGAAAGGCTCTAAAAGACCCAGTCCTCACTGCATATTGTTATCACTTACTTATTGATCATATTAAATTCACCAGCTACTTCCTTTCTTTTAAAATTTCACAATAAATCTCAAATTGTTCATGTTTTAGGCTTGGAAAGACGCTGCCACTCAAGTCTTCTATTCTCTTTCAACGGCAACAGGTGGTATAGCAACTCTGGCTTCCTACAATGAATTCCACAATGATTGCTATTCAGATGCTATATTGGTGTGTGTGATAAATGGCTTGACCAGTTTACTTGCTGGATTCACAATATTTGCAATCCTTGGACATATGGCTTTCCGATATAATAAACCTGTTTCAGACGTGGTAGATGGTGGTAAGTTCAGTAGTATATAAATTCAGTAGAAACATTTCTCATCTATTGTTAATATAATTTTGTGTATCTCAATGATCTGAAGAATTTTACAGGTGTCAAGCATTTTTATTGTCCAACCAAACCAAAGATTTGTATATTTGTCCAGTCAATATATATGTTTCTTTCCTTTGACAATGTCATTCGTACCAAGTGGGGTTGACACTTGAGCAGTGGCAAAAGTTCAAATTCTCCAGGAACAAGCAGGACGTCAGTCCTCACATATGGGTTACTTGGTGTCGATGGAGCTCTTGCGGAAGCATCCCCCCAACCTTCAAAGAAAGCCTTAGGGAGATGCCATCAAGCATGCGTGGTCTCCTTCACGCCCAAGGGTGCCATCTTGCTCATTCTCCTTTTTTCCACAGAGACTTTCAGATGTCTGTCTGACTTGTCCCCAGAAAAGTTGATTTTTCTCTCTGAGTTTTCATAGTCGCCTCCGATATCACACCTGCCGCCTGACCTCGTTGCCTCAGCATCGAGTTTGGGTATATTTTTGTAGTTTCCGTTCTTCTCTTTTCTTTGGCGTCTTGACGCCTTTTTTTCCAACTGGCAGTCTGGAGAGTCTTTGACCTCATAGGGGTACTTTTTTCCCCCATGGCTAAAAGTGGCTTTAAGAAGTGTGATCAGTGCTCTAAAATTATGTCCTTAACCAACACACACGACTGCTGTCTCTGCTGCCTCGGGCCAGATCATGACCCGGCAGCCTGCAGTCTCTTTAAAAGGATGTCCAACAAGGCCCCTCAAGAGCCACCAGCAGCAGCATGAGAAGTTTTTCCCCGAGTCCCCGGTGCCTCTGAAGGCCAGGGCCTCATCTGAGGCCTTGACATCTCAGGTGGAACCCTCTGAACCCGAGCCCCAATGTGTGTCCTCAGAAAGGGGTTCTTCCTTGAGGGAACCCAGGAAAAAGAAGAAACCCTCGAAAGTGGCGTCTTTGGATGGTTTTGACTGGCCGGATGCCTCCCAGGCCTGGTCCCACAGTCTGAGGCATTTATCTGAGGTTTTGGAGAAGGAGGGGCCTGCAAAGGTCCCCTGAAAGGACTCGACCTCAGACCAGCCTCTGTTCCCAGACACCATTCTCGTCAAGGATTCCCCTTCGGGAGAGCCTGCGTCGGGCCCCTTGGTGCCCGAGCCAAAGGCTGCTGAGCCTTCTGGCCTGGAGTCCAGAATGGCAGCTCTGGAATGCAGTTTGTCTGCCTTCATGGACCAGCAGCGAGCGCTGTTGTCCGGCAGGACCGATTCATCCGCCCTGACCACCAGTCCCTCGACGTCCAAGATGTCCCCGAAGGCTGAGACTATCCTCGAGGTCCTTTGCCCTTGAGTCAATCCTTGGCCGAGATCGTGATCCAAGTCCCACTCGATGGGACTGCGATCCTTTCCGGCAAGTATTCCGGGCACTGGTTGCGGAGCATCAGGAGCCCCGAGGCCCGCTGAGCAGCCCTTCTTTTGAGTCCTCAACGGACTACTCTGAGTGGGAGACGGAAGATGAAGAGTCCCCTGATACCTGTCGGCACCGCGATGTCCCATCTGACTCTCCCATCTCGGAGCCTTGTCAGTGGTCCTAGCCGGAGGATATGGTTTTCCTTGATTTCATCAAGGATATGTCAAAGGCCCTGGCGTTCCCTATTGAGTCGGAGGAGGATCCTCGGGCAGATGAGTTAGAAATCCTCACTCCAGTACAAGGCTCCTCTGTGGGAATCACTTACAGTGCCCATTCCTTCCATCCTGGAATGGCTGATGCTCTGGATGTGGGAGACACTGGCTTCTGTATCGATTGGTGAGCAAACGGCTTGGCATGATGTATCAAGTCCGCTGGAGCCCGGGCTTCCAAAAGTCACAGCTGCCGCATAACTCCATGGAGGTGGAGTCAGCCATGTGTTGGCTGAAAAGCCAGAGGACGCACTCCTTTGTGCCCCTTGGCAGGGTGGCGTGTACTCTGGACGCCCTTGGCAGAAAGTGCTACCAGGGCTCAATGCTCATCAGCTGCTTCCAGGCCTACCAGTTGTACATGGGCATGTACCTGAGAGACCTGGCGAAGGAACTTGCCAGCTTCTCAGCTGGTCTCGCTGAGGAACCCTTGCAATAGTTCAAGAACCTGGCCAAGGCAGTCCGTGAGTGCTCCAAATTCATGTCTCGAGTGGCCTATGAAGGGTTCGAGTTGGCGGCTTGAGTAGCAACAGCAGGCATTGGTGCACAATGCCAGGCTTGGCTACAGTCGTCCAACCTCGAGCAGTGGGGTCAGGACAAATTGGTTGGTGTCCCAGGCCAAGGAGAGAACCGCTTTGGCAAACCCATGACTGACAAGGCTGCCGAGCTGGAAATCGAGTTCATGATGAGGACCAGGCTCTCTAAAAAGACTGCTGCCCCTCCTCGATGGAAGGGCTTGGGTAAAAAATCCTTCTACCTGAGGAAAGGGGCTGCTTACAAAAACTACCCACCTTTTCAGGCCTCCCCAGCTCCTCAACAGGGTCAGCAGGCCAAGGGACATGGACATGGCCCTCATAAGCAGAAGGCTCCAAAACCTCAGGCATCGGCTCTGGGCCAGCCAGGGGGGAGTTTTTGACTCCTTGAGCATAGCCTGTCTACCCCAAGAAGGTCAGCAGCCCACAGGAGGACATCTGGCCCACTATGCCCACAGGTGGTTGGCCATCACTGCCAATTCATGGGCACTTGTGGTGGTCAGGGAGGGTTACCTCCTCCACCTGACTCAGACACATCCCCC
This sequence comes from Ichthyophis bannanicus, assembly GCA_033557465.1. Lineage (NCBI taxonomy): Eukaryota > Metazoa > Chordata > Amphibia > Gymnophiona > Ichthyophiidae > Ichthyophis > Ichthyophis bannanicus. The sequence continues at coordinate 133,670,161 of CM066036.1, read as the reverse complement.
TTATTTCCCAGGAGAGCCCCTCAGGTTTCCCATCCACTGGGACCTTCTACTGAAGGAATTGGCAGGTCTTCTCGAGGACAAAGCAGTGGAACAGGTGCCCCACCATCTCAAGGGCAAGGGGTTCTACTCCAGGTATTTCCTTGTGCCAACAAGAACAGTGGGCCTAAGGCACATCCTCGACCTACGCAACCTCAACAAATTCCTGGTGAGGGAGAAGTTCAAGATGCTCCCCCTTGGAAAATTGCTGCCCTACCTCCAGCAGGAAGATTGGCTATGCTCCTTAGACCTCAAGGATGCCTATACCCACATCCTCATTCACCCCAACCACAGGTAGTAACTGCGGTTCATAGTGGGGGCAGATATTTTCAGTATGGGGTGCTCACTTTCGGCTTGGCATCTGCCCCTTCACAAAATGCCTGGTAGTCGTGGCAGCCTTCCTCCATCTCCAGGGGGTCTTTGTCTTCCCCTACTTGAACGATTGGCTCATAAAGGGAGGCATATCCTCAGAGGTGCAACAGGCCACCGCTCGCACCATCCAGGTTCTGCAGCACTTGAGTTTTGTCATAAACTACCCCAAGTCTCACCTCCTCCCGACACAGTGTCTGGAGTTCATCGGGGCAAAGCTCGACACTCTGCAGTTGAAGGCCTTCTTGTCCAGGGACCTAGCCAACCGTCTCAGGACTCTGGCACGGGAAATACAGTACTGTCCCTCGGTGCCCACCTGGCTTCTTCTGCACCTCCTCAGGCACATGGCCTCCACGGTCCATGTCACCCCAGATGCTTGCCTTCACATGAGGGCAGTGCAGTGGTGTCTCTGAGAACAGTAGTTTCAGGCCACGGGATGCCTCCGAGGCAGAATTTCTGTAACCCGGCAACTGGAAGACTCCTTAGTCTGGTGGCAATCTCTCCAGCATCTCGAGGCATGCATGCCTTTTCAGGCCCCCAAGCCCCTTGAGGGTCCTCACCATGGACGCTTCCCTGCTCGTCTGGGGAGTCCACTGTGGCAACTCCACACCCAGGGCAACTAGTCCCTAGATGAGAGTACCCGGCAGATCAACCTCCTGGAGTTGTGGGCCATATACTTAGCCCTTCGAGTCTTCTGCCACTATCTGCATGACCAGCCGGTACTGGTCCAGACAGAAAACCAGGTGGTGATGTTCTATGTGAAGAAGCAGGGGTGCACAGGTTCTCATGCCCTCTGTCGGGAAGCAGTGGTCCTCTGCTCGTATGCAGTTCAGCAGGGTATCCTCCTGCAGGCAGTGTACCTACCAGGCCAGGACAACCTTCTGGCCGACATACTGAGCAGAGTCCTCCAGCCGCACGAGTGGCAGCTAGACTGCAGGGTAGCCAATCGGCTTTTCCAGATCTGGGATGAATCTGTGATGAACCTGTTTACCAGTCAGGACAACTTCCAGTTGCCCTGCTTCTGTTCCCAGCAGGCCCACCCCTCCAGAGTGGCAGTGGATGCATTTCTTGTCTCATGGTCGGAGATTCTCATGTACGCCTTGCCCCCCACGCCGCTGATCGCAAAAACCTTGTTAAGACCCCTCCACAACAGGGCCTTGCTCATCCTGATAGCCCCTCGGTGGCCCAGACATCCGTGGTTCTCATTGCTCTTCCGGTTAAAGGGTGGAGACCCTCATCTCCTTGGGGACCTCTCCGGGACTCCTGTCTGAGGAGGGGGTCTCTCTTCTGCAACCCAACTTGGGGTCCTGTTGCTGACAGCGTGGCTACTGAGAGGGAGACTGGCCCCATTCAGCCTTTCAGTTGAGGTGGAAGAGATTCTGCTGGCCTCTTGCAAGGCCTCTACTAGGAAGGCTTCTCCTGCCTGGTGGTACTGGTGTTGCAGTACCTTCTCCATCTCTCATAATCTGGGCTCAAATCTGCCTTCATCCGGGTGTACCTCAGTGCCCTGGCGGCGCACCACCACCCAGTGGATGGCAAGCCCCTCTCGGTCCAGCCTTTGGTGACCCATTTTCTTTAGGGCCTGCTCCTATCGAAGCCTCCAATTCGCCCTCCGGCAACTGAATGAGACCTCAGTGTAGTGTTGGGGCAGCTCACTTGCCTTCCCTTCCTGTCTCTGGCTACCTGCCACCTTCGCTACTTCTCTTGGAAGGTGGCATTCCTGGTTGCACTCACCTCCACTCGCAGAGTTAGCAAGCTTCAGGCCCTAGTGGCGGAGGCCCCTTATACCAGGTTCTACAAGAACAGAGTGGTGCTTCGCATGCACCCCAAATTCCTTCCAAAGGTAGTATTGCCCTTCCATCTCAACCAGGAAGTAGTGCTCCCTACCTTCTTTCCAAAACCTCACTCCAGTCCGATGGAGATGGTCCTTCACACCTTGGACTGTAAGAGGGCTTTGTCCTTCTATATGCAACACACTCAGGGCCACTGCAGAGCTTCTCAGCTTTTCATCTCCTACGACCCCAGTAGGCTGGGGAGGCAGTGACCAAGCATATTCTGTCCGCCTGGGTGGCGGACTCTATCGCCCTCGCCTAGAGCAAGCGGGGCTCCTGCTGGAAGGTCGCATCACGGTGCACAGTGTTAGGGCCATGGCGGCCTCAGTGGCAAACTTGCGCTCTGTCCCGTTGTTGGGCATTTGCTGGGCTGCCACCTCATCTTTAGTCCATACGTTCACAGCCCATTTCTGCCTGGAAAAAGATTCCCAACGGGACAGTGCCTTTGGCCAGGCTGTGCTCTGTAACCTTTTCGGGGTTTAGGCAACGCCTACCCTCTGACCCTTCTGTGTTCAGGCTACCAGAGTGCTGGTTTCATTCGAGACAGGGGTTCTACTGTAGTCTGTAGACACAGACTCAATTGCTGCTGCTCGCAGCTCTCCATGAGGAAGTTTGTGTTTTTGCTATGGGTTTTTTCGATAGCCTGTAGCTGGAGTGTCCCATATGTGAGGACTGACTTCCTGCTTGTTCCCGGCGAAAGCGTAGTTACTCACCTGTAACAGATGTTCTCCAGGGAAAGCAGGAATCAGTCTTCACAACCCTCCCTCCTCCCCATCTTTTATTGTTTCCACCTTTAGCTATGTCATCTGACTAAGCAAAATGGCACCCTTGGGCAGGAAGGGGACCACAGATGCGTGGTGGCATCTCCCAAAGGGTTTCTTTGAAAGCTGGAGGGATGCTTCCGTGAGGGCTCTGTTGGCGCCGACATCATCCATATTTAAGAATTGATTCCTGCTGTCCCCAGAGAACACCTGTTACAGGTGAGTAAGTAGACTTTATGGGTTCCCAAGTAACAATTTTGAAAGGGCCCTAGAGCAGTGGCAGTTCACTTCAGAAGGTACAGAAAGAGTTCCAAGTGGGACCCCTTCTTCCTTGGGGTTCCTCTATGCTGCATACAGGGCCAGTCAAGGGTTTCTGTCACCCAAGGCAGAAGCCCTAGCTGTATTGCTGCCCCCACGCTGAGCCACCCCTGGTGGCTGCTGATTCCAGAAGCGCGGGTGTGGGGGGGAGCAGCAGGCCATGTGTTTTGGGACACATGGCCTACTGCTTCTGATCCCCCTCAAATAGGAAGTAGCTTGTGACCCCACTCCGACACAGCAGGTGCCATCCTCTGCCGCCCATAGAGATTGTTTGCTCTAGGCCGCTGCCTAGCCTGCTTAGTGGACGGGCCTGCTTGGGCAGAATTTACACCACTGCACATGAGCTATTCTAGTATATGGAGCCCTGTACCTTATATTTACTTCAGATCACCATATTAAATCCCATTGCCCTCACATCTAACATTCAATATATCCACCCTTTTTTATAAGTGATATTTATATATTTGTTGGCCAATTATATACTACAGCAGGTGGTCCATTTTACTGAAACCTTTTGTGCTAATCACTGCTTATATTGTCCAATATGCATCCACAGACCCGCATTGTATCAATCCATGGCCCAAAAAAAGTGAGAACATCTTGTAAATTAAAAGCTTAAATAGTTTACTTATTTAACTTTTTTAGCTATATAACGTTTTTATTTTGACAATTTCCGGTTGCCTTTTTTTTTTTTTAATTTGTCAATCGTTTACATCTGTATTTTTGAATTTTTAAATAACTTATATGCTACGCGATGTTCTCACTTTTTTTGGGCCACCCTGTATAATGGACCATAGGGCTATGAGCAGATAAGTAGTGGTCCCACACAAAGAGAAAATCCAAAATCTTTCTTGTAAAGGCAATTGGTACAGTTTAGCAGCATTTAGGTACAGTCTCTGCTGGCTGTTCTTCATCATCTGAGTCAAAGCACAGTATCATCAGAAGTAACACTGGTGGGGGGGGGCGGAGCCTGATGTCCAGCGGGTAGGACGCTTTGCGTTGAAGCTCCCGAGAGGCCTACTTAGAATCCTGACTTAATACCTATACAAATTTACTATTTCGCTCCGAGCTGACCGGGGCACCTCGGGGGGAATGGCGGCCCATAAACCAGCGCGCTTGGACTTCGGGTCTCCTTCTTCTTCTCACGGAAAACGCTCCAAAACAGAGGTGTCCTCCCCACAGAAGATGGTTCCATTTCGTGAAAACTCCGAGATGCACCTGGAGATTTTGGAAGAAATACGCGGCGTGAAGGAATTGGTGCAGTCCAATGGAGAAGCGCTTCGAGCCATGCGAGAAGACTTTGGAGTGCTCCAGGACCGACTTGAAAGTCTTTCATTACGGCAGGACAACATGGCGGGGGTCCTCGACTCGCACGAGGTGCGCTTGGGCAAACTGGACGAGGCTGAGCGCCAGATACAGAATCTTCAAAAGGAGTTAGAAGATAGCAATAATCGAGCCCGTCGCAACAATGTGAGGCTCCTCGGAATGCCGGAGGGGGTGGAAGCAGGAGATATAAGAGAATTCTTGCTCAAAACTCTTCCCTCCTTGCTGAAGATCACTTTTCACAGAGAACTGGAAATCGATCGAGCACACCGTGTTCCTGCCCACATGGCGCTCAACCGCACGACCCCCCGGCCTATTGTCTTTAGCTTGCTACGATATCAACAAGTGGAACAAATTTTACATGCTGCCCGAGCGAATCATCATTTGGAATTTGAAGGTCGTAAGGTCTCCTTCTTTCCTGATTTGGCAAAGCCTACCGTTGACCGTCGGAAGAAACTCCTTGCTTTTCGCCCTCGACTTCAACAGCTACAGGCTCGCTTTGGCCTGTTGTATCCAGCGAAGCTCCGAGTGACTCTCCACAACCAAACCAGGACGTTCGAAGATCCTGATCTACTATCAACATTTTTAGACTCCAAAGAAGCAGAGCAGATGCGCTAATCCCAAATCTTGGACTCTTATTTGTCGGCTCTATCCGCCATTTTGAAGGGCCCGATGCGGCGGTCATAGCCAAGCACAGAAATAGCCTGGACTTTCTTTCTTTCTCTATATGACTTTTGTTTTTTGGTCTCCTATCCCTTCATGATGTGTGCCTCGGTCGGATTCGGAGCACGCACAGTCCTACAGGTTATGTGTTTTTTCAATTTCGGCCTTCTCTGGGGTTTCTCCCCGCAGACACATGGTCGCCAGTAATTTTGGGGTTTTGCTTCTCCTCTACCGTACTGCGGTTTTCTTTGTTAATGTGGGGCGCTTCATTGTATTATATTAGTTTATTTTTCCTATGTCATGTGTACAGCCAGATACAGTCAGTTTGAGGGACATAGTGAAATTATGTGCGCTATCATGCTCAGAATTTTTAACTTTTCTGAATGGCCTTATGTAAAATCTTATCATTCACCGTCAAAGGCATTAATGGTCCACTCAAAGGAAAGAAAATCCTTAGCTATCTTAGCCATGAGCATGTTGATTTAGTGTTTCTTCAGGAAACGCATTTAAACTCTGCTGAAACACTGAAACTCAATGCTAAGCCTCACATGGTAGCTGCCTATTCTCCCACCGTTTTCAAATGGTACGGGATAGCCACTCTGGTTAAGAAGTCTTAGCACGCTACTGTACCTGATATTAGCGCTGACAAGAAGGGTAGATGGGCCCGTGTACACCTTGAGGTTGGAGATAGTGAATTCACGTGTATTTGCATTATGCCCCGAATGTGGACAACCCTGCTTACTATGCAAGTATTGCGCAGTTGGCCTTGGCCTCTGCCAATGCTCCATTAATACTTGGTGGCGATTTTACTCAAGTGTTCCCTCAATCTTTTCTTCTCAAACAAGGTGCTCGTTGGTTGGAAGAGCCAGTACCGAGTAGACCTGTGTGGCTAGATATAGAAGCGGGCCTTTGCAAACCGACTCCTCTTACCTTTCTCCCTGGTATGACTCTCCCATCAGACTCCCACTATCCACCAATGCTTTTAGACACTTTAGGTGCCTTTAATACTCTTATGCAATCTTTAGACTCCCGACTCTGGTCAGTGCAACTTCAGCATCGCCTTCGGTGCACTAGAGTACTCCCGCCATCGGCATTCTCTATATAAGGTTGATTGGAGACTTTCCGATCTCTCGGTAGTTCACCGGGTGTAGCATCCAATTTTACTAAACCTTCTGTAATGCTATAGCTAGAGATACCCCTATAGCGCAGAAAGTATGGGAGAGAGAATTGCATGTGACTTTGACCTCGGAGCAATAGAGCCTTATCTGGAGTAGAGGGACACGGGTTCCCGATCCGCCTCACTCATTCAGACCCTCTTCTTTCTAGCCCACCGGTGTTTTTACACTTCTCACAGATTAGACAAATGGAACACTACTCAGGGCAATGGTTGCTGGACACGTCCTGCGGCCATTGGTTCATTGCCTCATGTTATGCATGAATATCCCGCACTACAGTATTACTGGCGTCGGGTCTGGGGTCGTATTTAGTCTATCTCGCACTCTCAGGAGCCCCTTTCTTGGAGGATAGTGGGACTTCGCCCAGTTGCGGGGATCCCCTCTCTCCCAAAAATGGCTTATCTCCTTTCGAACTTTATGCTTGGCATTGCTATTTCCCTAATTAAGTAATACTGGAAAATTAGCTCCCATATGAGCCCCAATGAATGGTGGAATCATGCCTGTCTTTACAGTAAATATGAACAAATACCTCGTCTGTTCGCTTCCTCCGTTCAGACTCCTTCTCATTGGTCTCAATGGAAGATGCTCAATGACTATGTACATTTTGCTAAATGCTCTCATCTGACTGTCTAACTTTGTATATATCTCTGTCCCATGATCATGCTGTATTGTAGATACTCTTTTGATCGTTTGATGTATAATCACTGTTAATTGGAAGCGCTCACATGCTGATATAATCGGGTAGAGAAGAAGCATCGGGGTGGGGGGTAATGGGTTTACTTTTCCTTATTGTATACTTGTTTTGTCTCTTTTGGTGTGTTGTTTCTTTTGTTTGTTGCAAAATGAAAATAAAAGTTTAAAAAAAAAAGAAGTAACACTGGTGGGAGATGCTGCTGCTTCAGCAACATCCGCATTCAGATCAGATGTGATTCTACAGTTATAACCGGGGCAGCACTGGTGTTGGTAATCAAGGCACAAGCAGCTTCCTTTTCTTCCGGGATGTTGTGCTCCACCGTATTATTCGGGGATGGGATAGTTCCATGGCTCCAACATGCTTTCCAAGTCTTGGGAGGAACCTGCTAGGTCTTCCCAGGTCAACTCCTCTCTCTCCCTTTCCTTAAGGGGCCTTGTAGTTCTGTATCAATCCCATGAGAGGGCCTTTGCCATATCGGTATACAGTAGTTTTGTACTTACAGGTGTGCTGCTCTACAGTTGGAAACTGATTGTTTACTTCTCTCTTTTGCAGTCCCAATCATGCCCCGCTGCTGATTATTTGCCTCACTCTCCTTTCCTCACTAGCTGTTGCCAGGCCAATGTTAGAACTCTGAGGATGCAGAATAGTTGCAGGGTCAGTTCCCGGTTTGGGAATCTCAATAGATGAAATTTCAGTTGCGGCTGCTACAATCTGTAACAGCAGACTTGTGGCTGCAGTCTTTAGTGCTGGAGCTGGGATGTAGCATCTCTTGGCCTTGCTCAGTCATGATCAGTGCCTAAGAACTGTAGCATCCACATGTACGTAGGTGATTGCCTTCTGCTCTCTTTAGGACATGCCTTGTATATGTCAGCAGCATCGTGCTCCTATGGATGATATGGCATCTCTAGATTGGTTCCTGGTCTGTGAGGTCATCTATGATGTCAGAATCATGTGCAATACTCCCTTCTTCTTGGCGATAGGGTACACTTTCTCCTTCGTCTTGTTCTCTGGGTAGGAATGGTGGCCATTTTCACACACATCCTCCAAACTTTGCCGAGTGCCTTAAAAGTCCACAACAGTCCATTTTCTCTTCAAAAGTCCACAACAGTCCATTTTCTCTTCAATAGGCCCCATGACATTGGGCACAAACTTCTGGAGTATCAGGCAGGTCCTGCAGGGGCCAGGCTACAGGCTATCCTGGGCTCTCTCCCACTTCTTCACTCAGCTAGCACACCTGTGGAGGGAAGTGAAATCTTTTCAAGGCCCTTGGTGCATAAATTAAAGAGGCTCTTGACTCCAAATTGGGTACTCCAATTCTCTTTATTACAAATACAATATCTAATTTAAACGGTAGCAATGATAATGTTCAGTGCAGCAATTACACATTCTTTGGTAACTTGAGTTCTGTTCCCTTGTGTCTGTGATCCCATTTTAAATATTTATACTGCTGGCAAAGGATCCTGGGTTAGAGGTCGTATGCACTTAGCAGAATGCAATGTCCTTTTTCACTCTTTACTGGGATACTATTCTAATTCTCTCTGTGTACCATGTAAGCAGTCGTCACACTGTATCCCATCCAGCAGGCAACTCTTCCCCTGTATAGCAAACTCCTCTGTTAGGCTTGAGTAACAAGTCAGTTCCTTAAGTCTGACTCCTTTGGTTAGGCTTATATAGCAAGCCAGCTCCTTCAGTTCCTCTCCACACTCAAGCAGAGAGGTGGGTAAAACCTCTGACTAGCTCTCCAATCATCACAAGCAGACACTTCAAGACTGGACACAAATAAAATGAAAAACTGCGCCCAGAGCCGAGCCTCTACACACCAACACAGACCAAACCTTTAAGCAAAGACCACAAGAATATCACAAACAACAACGTGCATCCTGTACACTGATGTTACTGTATATAAAGGGCAGGCAGAACCAAACAGCCATCCCAAGAGGGGGATGTTACAGCAAGATAGCATGCACCTACTGCAGAGGGTAGAAATGGAATAGTCCTGCACACAATGCATGTGGAATTAATAAAAGTCCATAAGGGATTCCTTACACTTCCATTGTCTTTTCCAGTCGTAAATCTCCTTCTAAATCCTCCTGTAATTCAGTTCCATGTGGATTGCCCCAGGAATCAATCCTGTCACCAACTTTTTTAGGTTTCCCTCTTTATTCTTTTGTAGAATCTTGGAGTTCTTATATTTTCTTATCCTGATGATATTCAGCTTTTGTTTAGTTGTCGTTTACTCAATCCAGGTTTGCAAAATATTGATTCTTGCTTAGATGCGGCTGTGCTAAATAAATTTGTTGCTCCAACACGACTTGTCAGCAGTATTTGATCTGATTAATCATTCTTTTGCTTGAAAGGTTAAAGAAAATTGGAATTGATGGTACTGCTTTTGATCTTATTTTTATCATCGTACCTATAAGGTTGTTATGCAGAATGATGTTTCTCAACCTTCTCTTTTTTTTCCTGTGGATTCCCGCAGGGGTTAGTTCTTTCCCTGGTATTAACATCTTTATAGTCCCTTCTGCATCATCAATTCAGGATTTGGGTCTTGGGGTCTATATATGCGCGGGTGACATTCAGATTGTCATTTGCCATGATTCATGAGATTTGACTTTTCAGACTGTTCTTTCTACTCACCTGGAGGAAATTGAGTATTGGTTTCATTCACATCAGCTAACGATCGGGCCCAATTTTGGCAGCCACTGCACAAAATCATTTTCATGCGGTAGCTGCCAAGCATGGCCACCCCCACCCTGATCCTGTCCCTAGGGAGCTGTACCATCTAAAAATCAGATGATATGGAAAATTGCCTGCGATATCTCATTTATTTTTCATGGGTTAGTTGCTACCACGGGGTGTTAATCCTGTGTTAGCCCTGTGGTAGCAGCTAACGCACTTTAGTAGACATACCCCTATGGATGGTTGTTAGGACCTCTACTGCTTACCAGATGTGTCTGCTGTTGCTTCGCCCCCTCTGACTGCTTGCATGGGAGTGAAAGCATTTGGTCCATCGGCTTCCACCCTCTTGTAAAAAGGAAATCTGCATCAGAGGTGACAGAAGCACCAACATGCAGCACTGGAGACATTTGGTGAGTTCTGTGTTGCTGTTTTACTTATTTAACTAGGCTTCTATACTGTTTTTCTATGAGTCAAAGTGGTGTACATTCAGGTACTCTGTGTGTGTGTGTATATATATGTATATGTGTATATATGTATATATGTATGTATATGTGTGTGTGTGTATATATATATATATATATATATATATATATATATATTGTAGTGAGGAATGCCCTCAAGAAGAGATGGAAATAGGGGAAAATCCTGTTGGAGGAAATAACACTCCACTGACACACAGGATTTTCAAGTCAGAGATGAAAAAAACTCAGCTCTATGCTGAGTACAGGCCACACCTCAGCTCAGAGGAGGAGACAGGCGTTGCACTGATTGGTCGCGCCCAGGGGAAGGTCAGGGAGTGCAGGGAAGTGAACCCTTTTTAAATCCTCAAGCAATGCAGAGAGAGGGGAGAGAGACGAGAGAGACGGGAAGCAGTTCAGGAAGGAGTTCAGGAAGAACTGCCAGAAGGATAAGTAAGCTAGAACCTTGGAGCAGAGCAGAACCTGGGAGCAGTGAACATTGGAGTAAGGAACAACCTTGGAAGAAGCGTTACTGCAAGGTAGAGCCTGGGAACAAGAAAGCTAGCAGAGCAAATACGTGGAGTAACGGTAGTTGGACCTACAGCAGTCAAGGCTATAACGGCAGCAGAGAAAGCCAAGGGGAAAGCTATCAGCCTAACAATTACCCGAACGGCAGTCGCAATAGCAATAAGAAAGCTGAGTTCCAGAGCCTGGGAGATAGCAGGAGAAAAGGTACCAGCAGTTATCTAAAAGTCCCTGTCAAAGGTAAAGCTGATATTTCTTATTTCAAATCCTTGCTTGAGAAGCCTTTTACTTATGCTAACGTCCAAAAGACAAACCAAGCACAGTCAGCTAATAGCAAGTGGGGGAAGGGACTTACCCTTGCTGAGAGCTATCCTTCTGATAAAAGCAGGACAGCTGAACCCCCTGGGGTGGAAGCCATAAGCAAGCTTTTATCAGAAAAGGAGGATGGTTATCCTAATGAAAATGTGCACAGACAAGCTGAATTGCTTTTAAGCCAACTGCAGGAGTTTCTGGAAAGAAAGTCAGGGAAAGATAATAAACCTGACAAAGATACCACTAACTCTAGCTCTGAAGAAAGTATGCAGGTGGATGTTTGTTTGCCTACAATAGAATATGATCCTTCTGCCATGGACTGTTCAACATGTCTAATAGAAGACAGCAGGGTTAAAGAGCATTGAAAACTGTATGAAGGAATACAGAGTAAGTTTGCCATACCTGTTGCCACATTGGGAAAACTTTACGAGTTGTTTAACAAGCTTAATCACCTGTTGAAAGTAAGAAGCTGTGCTGTAAAGAAAAGCAGCTGTTTCAGTTTGGTGTTTTTCCTTGAGTGACCACATGAGGCAGTGCCTAGTGGAAAGTCAGAGGAACGGTGAAACAGCCAAATAGTGCTGAGTTAATTTCTGTTGCATTTCCTGTGTTTCTGTTTCAACCTTTATGTTGGAGTTGCCTCCTTTTTGCGTTTGTTGTACTGAACTTTGATGCGCTGAATAAAAAATCCCCACAAATAAATATTCTTGCAGCCTTTACTACTCAAGTCATAACTACAGCTCAGTCCTTAAGGGAGACAAGCAAACTACAGGTCCCAGAATTCCTGGTGACAACTGACACGATTGACTCTCAGCAGCGTGATCTTTTAATCACCACCGCTGTGCATCCGCGTAAGAAAACCTTCCCGTGTAGCAAATCGAAAGTAAAAATATCATTTTTTTGTGATGATTGAATTGTGAATATGAAAGTTGTGCAAATGGACATTAGATATGGTTGAAACTTTGATGATAAGTGTTATTGCTCACAAGTTTCAATGTTGTAGAAATACAGAATAAATAAAAGGGGAAAAATAGAGTTTTATAGTGATGATGTTTTAGTTGTTAAGTCAAAATACAAAAGCATTGCAAAATAAGTTCATTATTTTTATTGGTCATTTCTGTTCTTAAAAAAAGCAAACTATTAATTTGTTCATTTAGGATTTGCCTTGGCATTTATTGCCTATCCAGAAGCTTTGACCACCCTGCCAGTTGCTCCTGTTTGGTCCATTCTTTTCTTCTTCATGCTTACGACATTAGGAATAGATTCGCAGTTTGAGATGATTGGTGAGATGTTTTTTTTTCTTGTAATTTAGTAGAACTATCATCCATTAAAATGTTAATTATATATCCAGAAAGATAGTATCTTAACTTGGTGGTCAGTTATGAGGGGGAAGAATGTAAGTGTTGGAATTGAGTATGAGAACTCTCGTATGCTCATGAAATTAAGGTGGGAAGACAACAAAAACTGACTTGGATAAGGGAAGATATCTTACATGTAATCTTGCCTTTATGCACACCAGCTGTGCCATTAGTAGTGTAAATCACAATAATTGCGAAGATTGGTAGGCCTGTTGGTTGTTTGTTCTGGTTATCTACTGTGTTACTATGTGTAAACATACTTTGTTTTCACAGAGACAATTACAACTGCTATACATGACGCCTTTCCAATAGCAATGGAAAAAATGAGATTTCCTATCACTGTTGGCTGCTGCTCATTCTTATTTCTTCTTGGTCTCATGAGTATCACTCAGGTACTTTATTAGTGATTTATTGGCATTGAAATGACTAGTGCAATATGAAGTCACTTTTGAGAGCATATGCAAATTCTCTCCAAAGTGATGCTAGAATTGCATGCTAACTGTATGTGATTTAGGACTTCAGAAGGCATTTCCAAATTTGCTATCCCTAATGTGCATTGATCAAAAAAGCTCGTTTTTTTTTCATTAAGGTACTTTCTTAAACAGATTCTTACAGGACAGTTTCTCCAGGAACAAGCAGTAAGTCAGTCCTCAGATATGGGTGACGTCGGCACCGACGGAGCCTCGCGTAAGCATCCCCCCAGCTTTCAAAGAAAGCCTTTGGGAGATGCTACCACGCATGCGTGGTCCCCTTCCCACCCAAGGGTGACATCTTGCTCAGTCTCCTTTTTTCCACAGAGCCCTTCAGACATTGTCTGGCTTGTCCCTGGAAAAAGCTGATTATTTCTCTCTCCGAGTTTTACACTCGCCTCCGGTATTGCACCAGTACTCTTCCCGCTTACTGAACTCAGTGCCTTGGCATAGGGTTAAGTTTAATTTTTGTAGCCTTTTGTTATTTTCTTTTTCTGGCGTCTTGGCGCTTTTTTCCTCCAGTTGGCAGCCCGGAGAGTCTTTGACCTCACAAGGGTACTTTTTTCCCCCATGGCTACCAGTGACTTTAAGAAGTGTGATCGGTGCTCTAAAATCATGTCTTTGACCGACACACATGACTGCTGTCTTTGCAGCCTCCGGCCAGACCACAAGCCAGTGGCCTGCGGTCTCTGCAAGAGGATGCCCAACAAGGCCCTCAAGAACTGCCAGCAGCAGCACGATAAGTTTTTCCCCGTGTCCCCGATGTCTCCGAAGGCCAGGGCCTCGTCTAAGGTCCCAACATCTCGGGCGGAACTCCCCAAACCCGAGCCTCATCATGGGTCCTCAGAAAGGGGCTCTCCCTCGAGGGAACCCAGGAAGAAGAAGAAACCCTCAAAGTGGTGTTTTTGGATGGTTCTGACCAGCTAGGTGCCTCCCAGGCCCAGTCCCGCAGTCTGAGGAGCTTGTCTGAGGCTTCAGAGAAGGAGCAGCCTGCAAAGGTCCCCCGAAAGGACTCTAACTGGGACTGGCCTCATTCCCCAGACACCATCTTGTCAAGGATTCCCCTTTGGGGGAGCCGCATTGGGCCCGAATCCCTCGGTGCCCGAGACAAAGACTGTGGAGCCTTCTAGCCTGGAGTCCAGAATGGCAGCCCTGGAGCACAGTTTGCCTTCACGGACCAACAGCGGGAGCTGTTGTCCGGCACGACCGGTTCATCTGCCCCAACCACAAGGCTCATAATGTCCAAAACGTCTCTGGAGGCCGAGACTATCCTTGAGGTCCTTCGTCCTCGAATTGATCCTCAATCGAAGTTGCAATACGAGTGCTGCTTGACGGGACTGCGATCCTCCCCGGCTAGTACGCCAGGCACTGGTCACAGAGCATCAGGAGCCCTGAGGCCCGGTGAGCAGCCCTCCTATGAGTCCTCGATGGACTGCTCCAAGTGGGAGACAGAGGATGAGTAGTCCCCTGACACCCGTCACCACTGCGACATCCCATCCGACTCTCTCGTCTTTGAGCCCCGTCAGCGGTCCCCGCCAGAGGATATGGGCATCCTTGATTTCATCAAGGATATGTCCAAAGGCCCTGGTGTTCCCTACAGAGTTGGAGGAGGATCCTCAGGTGGATGAGTTGGAAATCCTCCAGTACGAGGCTCCGCCGCGGGAATCGCTCATGGTGCCCATTCCTCCCAACCTGGAATGGCTGATGCTCCGGATGTGGGAGACTCAGGCATCTGTACTGGTGGTGAGCAAATGGCACAAGTCGATGTATTGAGTCTGCTGGAGCCTGGCCTTCCAAAAGTTACAGCTGCCCCATAACTCCATGGTGGTGGAGTCGGCCATGCGTCGGCTGAAAAACCAGAAGACACACTCCTCAGTGCCCCCCCCCCACCGACAGGGAGGCCCGCAGCCTGGACACCCTCGGCAGAAAGTGTTACCAGGGCTCAATGCTCATCAGCTGCATCTGGGCCTATCAGTTGTACATGGGCATGTACCTGAGAGACCTGGCGAAGGAACTCACCAGGTTCTCAGCTGGTCTCGCTGAGGAATCCTTGCAGCGCTTTAGGCACCTGGCCAAGGCATTCTGTGAGTGCTCCAAATTCATGTCTCGAGTGGCCTATGAAGGGTTCGAGTCAGCGGCTCAAGTAGCGGCTGCAGGCATTGGTGACCGACACTAGGATTGGCTACAGTTGTCCAACCTTGAGCAGTGGGTTCAGGACAAATTGGTCGATGTCCCATACCAAGGAGAGAATCTCTTTTTGCAAACCCATGACCGACAAGGCTGCCGAACTGGAGACCAAGTTCATGACGAGGACCAAGCTCTCAAAAAAGGCTGCTACCCCTCCCCGATAGAAGGGCTCGGGTAAAAGGCCCTTCTACCCAAGGAAAGGGCTGCTTACAGAAACTACCCACCTTTTCAGGCTTCCCCATCTCCCCAACAGGATCTGCAGGCCAAGGGACATGGGCATGGCCCTCATAAGCAGAAGGCTCCAAAAACCCCAGGCACTGACTCGGGCTATGCTCAAGGAGTCAAAAACTCCCCCCTGGCTGGGCCAATCTACACCAAGAAGGTCAGCAACCCACAGGGGAAAATCTGGCCCACTATGCCAAGAGTTGGTTGGCCATCACCGCCAATTCATGGGCACTTCGGGTGGTCAAGGAGAGTTACCTCCTCCTCCACCTGACTCGGACACCTCCCTCTTATTTCCGAGGAGAGCCCCTCAGGTCTCCCTCCACCAGAGCCTTCTACTGAAGGAGTTGGCAGGTCTTCTCGAGGACAAAGCGGTGGAACCAGTGCCCTACCATCTCAAGGGCAAGGGGCTCTACTCCAGGTACTTCCTTGTGCCAAAAAGAACAGGGGATCTAAGGCCCATTCTTGACCTGCACAACCTCAACAAATTCCCAGTGAGGGAGAAGTTCAAGATGCTCTCCCTTGGAACATTGCTGCCATACCCCCAGCAGTGAGATTGGCTGTGTTCCTTAGACCTCAAGGATGCCTATACCCACATCCTCATTCATCCCAACCTCAGGCAGTACCTGTGGTTCATAGTGGGGGTAGACATTTTTAGTACAGGGTTCTCCCTTTCGGCTTGGCCTCTGCCCCAAGAGTCTTCACGAAATGCCTGGCAGTCGCGGCCGCCTTCCTCCGTCTCCAGGGGGTCTTTGTCTTCCCCTACCTTGACCACTGGCTCATAAAGGGAGGCACGGCCTCAGAGGTGCAATAGGCCACCGCACGCACCATCCAGGTTCTGCAGCACTTGGGTTTTGTCATAAACTACCACAAGTCTCACCTCCTCCCAATACAGTGTCTGGAGTTCATTGGGGCAAAGCTTGACACTCTTCAGTCAAAGGCCTTCTTGCCCAGGAACCGACCCGGCCATCTCAGGACTCTGGCACGGGAAATACAGTACTGTCCCTCAGTACCCACCCAGCTGCTTCTGTGCCGCCTCGGGCACAGGGCCTCCACGGTCCACGTCACCCCAGATGCTCGCCATCATATGAAGGCGGCGCAATGGTGTCTCCGGGAACAATGGTCTCAGGCCACAAGACGCCGCTGAGACAGAATCTCTGTAAGCCGTCAACTAGCAGACTCCCTGGTCTGGTGGCAATCTCTCCAGCATCTCGAGGCAGGCATGTCTTTTCAGGCCCTGAGCCCCTCAAGGGTCATCACCATGGATGCCTCCCTGCTCAACTGGAGAGCCCACTGTGGGGGGCTCCACACTCAGGGCAACTCAACACTAGACGAGAGTACCCAGCAGTTCAACCTCCTGGAGTTGCGGGCCATATACTTAGCCCTGCGAATCTTCTGCCACCACCTGCATCACCAGCCGGTGCTGGTGCAGATGGACAACCAGGTGGCGATGTTCTATGTGAACAAGCGGGGGGGCACAGGGTCTCGTGCCCTCTATCAGGGGCAGTGGTCCTCTGCTCGTATGCAGTCCAACAGGGTATCCTCCTGCGGGCAGTGTACCTACTAGGCCAGGACAACCTTCTGGCCAACATGCTGAGCAGAGTCCTCTAGCTGCATGAGTGGCAGCTGGACCCAGGGGTAGCCAATCAGCTTTTCCAGATATGGGAAGAACCTGTGATGGACCTGTTCGCCAGTCTGGACTACTTCCAGTTACTCCGCTTCTGTTCCCGGCAGGCCCACACCTCCAAAGTGGCAGCAGACACATTTCTTGTCTCATGGCTGGAGGGCCTCATGTATTCCTTCCCTCCCACACCACTGATCACCAAAACCTTGTTCAGGACCCTCTGTGACAGTGCTTCGCTCATAGCCCCTCAGGGGCCCAGACAACCGTGGTTCTCATTACTCCTTCCGTTGACGGTGGAGACCCCCATCCCCTTGGGGACTTCTCCAGGACTCCTGTCTCAGGAGGGGAGCTCTCTTCTGCACCACAACCTGTGGTCCCTGTCACTGACAGCATGGCTGCTGAGAGGGTGACTGGCTCCTTTCGGTTGAGGTGGAAGAGATTCTGCTGGTCTCTCGCAAGGCCTCTACTAGGAAGGCTTATGCCCTCAAATGGCGCAGGTTTCCAGCTTGGTGCACCGAGCATGGTGCTGACCCTTTCTCCTGCCTGGTGGGACTGGTGTTGCAGTACCTTCTCCATCTCTCACAATCTGGGCTCAAATCTAACTCCATCTGGTTGCACCTCAGTACCCTGGCGGTGCACCACAACCCAGTAGATGGCAAGCCCCTCTCAGTCCATCCTTGGGTGACCCGTTTTCTTCAGGGCCTGCTCCTATTGAAGCCCCCAATTCGCCATCCAGCAACTGAATGGGACCTCAATGTAGTGTTGGGGCAGCTCACTTGCCCACCCTTCGAATATCTGGCTACCTGCCATCTTCGCTACCTTTCTTGCAAGGTGGTGTTCCTGGTTGCGCTCACCTCCGCTTGCAGAGTTAGCGAGCTTCAGGCCCTAGTGGTGGAGGCCCCTTATACCAGGATCTACAAGAACAGAGTGGTGCTTCACATGCACCCCAAATTCCTTCCGAAGGTAGTATCGTCCTTTCATCTCAACCAGGAAGTAGTGTTCCCTAACTTCTTTCCAAGACTTCACTCCAGTCGGGCGGTCTTTCACACCTTGGACTGTAGGAGGGCTTTGTATATCCAACACACTCAGGGCCACTGCAAAGCTTCTCAGCTTTTCATCTCCTACGACCCCAGTAGGCTGTCGAAGGCGGTGACCAAGTGTATGCTGTCCACCTGGGTGGTGGACTATATCGCTGTCGCCTATGAGTAGGCAGGGCTCCTGCTGGAAGGCCACATCACGGCGCATCGTGTCAGGGCCATGGCAGCCTTGGTGGCAAACCTGTGCTCTGTCCCGATGATGGGCATCTGCCGGGCCGCCACCTCATCTTCAGTCCATACCTTCGCTGCCCATTACTGCCTGGAAAGAGAGTCCAAGCGGGACAGTGCCTTCGGCCAGGTTGTGCTCTGTAACCTTTTGAGGGTTTATGCAACACCTACACTCCGACCCTTCTGTGTTCAGGCTACCAGAGTGCTGGTTTCATCGGACACGGGTACTACTGTGGTCTGTGTACACGGACTAAATTGCTGCTGCTTGCAGCTTCCCGTGAGTGAGCCCCTATTTTTGCTATGTAACTGGGGAGTCCAATATGTGAGAACTGACTTCCTGCTTGTTTCCGGAGAAAGTATAGGTAGTCACCTGTAACAGGTGTTCTCCGGGGAGAGCAGGAATCCGTCCTCACAACCCTTCCTCCTCCCCTTGGAGTTGCTCCTTTCCCATTTTTTATTTTTGCTGTCTTTTAGCTGTGTCATCTGTCTGAGCAAGATGGCACCCTTGAGTGGGAAGGGGACCATGCATGCGTGGTGTCATCGGTGCTGACGTCATCCATATGTTAAGACTGATTCCTGCTGTCCCTGGAGAGCACCTGCTACAGGTGAGTAACTATGCTTTTTCTGCTGGTACTTAGTGCCTGCATCTATTTTTTATTTGCTTTTTTTCTGAATCAGACCCCAAGTATCAACAAAGTTGAGGAGCTGGATTAGAGAGCTAAGTAGTTCTTGGCTCTGTTCTGTCTGCTCTTGGCTCACCCCTCCTGATCTCTGCAGGCTGCTACGAGGGAGGAGAGGAACTAAAGGGGCAGGAAGCAGAGGTATGTTTTCTGCAGGGCACAAGTTCATAGAGCTAGGGGACAAAAGCCCCTTATGCTATGCTCAGGGTCAAAACACAGCAATATATCACTTTGGGAACCAAAACGAACAGTCATTGAAAAGTAAATTAGACCCACACTGCTCGAATGTTACATGAAGGAAACTGTACCCGAAAGCCTAATACGACGACTGGTTTCGAAGAAGCTGTGGCAGACAAAGAAACCAACGGTCGTGGTCAGCCTAGACCCTAGCTGATACAGATAGACCAGATTTATTCCATAGGAAAACATTCTTGATTACACACGCAGACATCAGTGGGAGAAAGTGGTTCTATCCTCTAAGATGAGTACATGCTTTCCTGGGCTTTGAACACTATTTTTAGGGGTGTTGATGATGGTGACTAAGCAGCAGGCATAATTATAATGCCAATAAGTCTGTTCCTTGAGCCCTTAGAGCATTTCCAATGATATTCTTACCTTCAGTGAAGAAACTGTTAGCAATAAGCTTCATCTTTAGGGGAATAAATAGTGTGGGTCCAGTTTTTTTATTTATCATGCCCAGAGTCAATACATAACGGTATCAGAAAGTGATAATTGTCCAGATTATTGATTATTCTGGACATTGTCATCTTAATTATTCTTATTAAGATTATTATGTTTTCTTTTTTTTCTCTCCTTTTAACCAATTTGAGGGTAATTTATAATCAATTTAAAACAGCATTTTAAAGTTTAGAATAGGTGCTTATAAAATTGCCTGGGAGTATTCATGCATAAAGCTCGGTACACAGAAAACATAGTGCCTACTCTTATGCGACGTGGACAGTAATTTTATAACAAGACACCAATGTGAGAAGTTCAAAAAGGTGACTATTTTAAGCCCATTTTTAGGGAAAGATAGATAACATTGGGCTTTTTTAAAAAAATGCTCCCAAATCCAACCACAATAGCATACATATGCTGATACAAAAATTTACACCTGCACCTACTCTGTATATGCGTGCCTCTTTTATAAAATACACATGTACATTGCCACTGCATCTCTGCTCCACCCACGCTGTGGCTCTGGGAATATTTGCATGCAGACTACATAAAGGTAGGCACACTTTTGATGTGCATCATTTTTGTGAGTATGGCGGTCACATAATTTTATAAAAGCCCTCTTCTGTATGTAAAACATACTTTATACACAGAAAAGGCTTTATAAACTTAACTCCTATATTCATAAGAGTTCCCAAGGGCAGAGATTCAGTAAAAAAGTGACAGGATCAGCATTTATGCATTTAGGGCCACATATTGAGATCCTTAAATCTGTCCCTATATACCACTCATCATTTTTGTAACCACCCTCTGCACCAACTCCATCCTGTTTATATCCTTTTGAAGGTGTGGTCTCCAGAATTGCATACAATACTCCAAATGAGGCTGTACCAGAGACTTACATAGAGGCACTATCACCTCTTTCTCCCTGCTGGTCATTCCTCTCCCTTTGCAACCAAGCATCCTTTTGCCGCCACCTTTTCTACCTATTTAGCCACTTTAAGATCATCAGAAAGAATCATGTCCAGGTTCCACTCTTCTTTTGTGGACATAAGTACTTCACCCCCTATACTATATTGCTCCCTTGGACTTCTGCAGCCCAAATGCATGACCCTGCATTTTTTAGATTTAAATCTGAGCTGCCAAATTTTTGATCATTCTTCAAGCTTATCTAGATCCCGTCTCATGTTATCACTCCTTCTCCAGGAACAAGCAGGAAATCAGACCTCAGATACGGGTGGCGTCGGTGTCGACGGAGCCTGCACGGAAGCACCTCCCCAGCTTTCAAAAAGAGCCATTGGGAGATGCCACCACACATGCATGTTCCCCTTCCCACCCAAGGGTGCCATCTAGGTCAGTCAGATTTTTTTCACTGAGCCCAATGTCCCTGGAAAATTTTTCTCAAAACTTAGTAATTCAGTTTAGCTTTCCAGTAAGTGTACCGATTCCTCTTCCCACCTTGAGCCAGCGTCTTTGACACCGTCCTCTGGCCCGTCCTTTTTCATCTTTTCCTTGAGGTTCCCTTGACCGGCGCTTTGCGCCCTTTTTCACCCAGGGGTCATCGACCCCATCAGGGTGCATCCCAACATGTCCCCCGGTGGGTTAAAAAAAATGTGACTGCTGCCGTCAAACCATGTTCATCACCGACACCCATGACTGCTGCTTGTGTTACCTGGGACCAAACCATGACCATTCCATTTGTGACCTTTGCCAGTCCATGTCAACAAAAACCAACAAAAAGAGGTTGGAATTGCAGAAAAAGATGTTCCTGGCGCCCAACTCGAAGGCAAGCACATCCCGCGATGCCTGGGCTTTCTTAGAGTCCCGCAGCGGCAGATCCTCCAAGATGACTCCGGAGTAGGAGCAGAGGAAAAAGAAATCCTTGAAGATCCTGGAGGTCAGTCCGGAGAAACCCGGTAAATCGCACTGGAGAGTGTGATAAGGAAGCTTATCATAGTTCAGGAGGGAGCTATAAAAGAGGTGAATTGGCTCTGAACAAGCAACCTGTCTTTGCTGGTAGAAATACTAAAACAGAATGTTTTCATAAAAGACTACCAGTCCCAGAATGCACCAGGTTTCAAACAGCCTCTAGAAGGGCTGAAGTGGGGAAACGTGTGTTCAATCAGGAGAGCTATGAGGTAATCCCCAATCACTCATCTCCAAGGGCAGGGCTTGATTCAGCACACCTGGGCTGTGCTAGGGTGGAGTGTCCCTCTAAGCACGTTAAAAGTAAAACACATTCTGCACAGAGGGAGAATCGTGAGCAGAGTGAGATCAAGGACAGAGAGAGCAAGGAGAGACAGAAGCAGCAGCAACGTGGAAGGAAGAAGAGAAAGACATCTTGGAGGTCTAAAGAAGGAGCCCACAGCAGTACGTGTGTTGGGAGTCATTTCAGAGGCAAGCATACTCCATTGGACTGGAGGAAGCCAGAGGAATGGGGTTATAGAGCCAGGAATTCCCAGACGGCACCTTTGAAGGAGACGGCTACAGGTGGAAGGGGCCCTAAGACTGTTGCAAGAAGGTATGTGAAGAGAGACCCAGTGTCCAGGGATCTTGATTGGAAGGCTGGACATAAAAGCTGGACTACTTACTGGCCAGGATATCTGGAGAGGAAGCCTAACAGCAAAGGAAGCTCAGGTATGAACTTTGATCTATGCCCTATCTCTTCTCCAGGAAGACAGCAGGGAAACAAATATTATCCTGAGAGTGAACAATTGAGGAATTCCTCTGAGCCAGACCCGGATATTGATTCCATGATATTTGAGGAAGAAGGAGATATATTAAATGATCAGAATGAATACATGGATTGCTCTCTGTCTAGACTGCTGTTGTAAAATACTTTCTCAATAATACAAAAACCACCAAAAGGAACTATAATTTGTTCTTTTATCTACCCAGAAAAGTCTGCAAGAAAGCTTTTGGGTAGGATTGAGCCACGTAGAGAAAGTGAACCAGCAAAGGGGTTTGCAGCTGGCTAATTGGTGATAATTGAGCCAGGCACAAGTGCACGTGGGCTCTGAAAGGAAACTTTTCTTTTTGTGTGTGTAAATAGAAAAATGCTATCCTTCATAAAGAACAGTTTTTGTTACTTTTGGGTTTTGTTTTTGCTTTTGGAGCAATGCTAAGAAAGTTATTAGCATGAGCCATCAAAAAGACCTTTTCTGTTTCCCATCAAGGTCTTATTTGATTTTTGCTTAAGAAGTTCAGTTACCTTATTTCATGTTTTGTTTTCCTGAATGCAATACTGAAAGCAAGTGTCCTTTTTGTGTTACCAAGTAAATCTGTGTGGGAGAATTAATCCCATGAATAAAATCCATTTTTCTTTGCTTACATTCGTGCATCACAACTCATTATTTTGTGAACGGTTGATTCTGGTATAAGTGAACTACATTCCCCACAATCCTTTGCAAGTCATAATAATATTTTTGCCTTTGCTAAGACTGTGGCCATTTACGACCAGCGCCCCCATTTACAAGAGTCAGAGAGATGCCTGGCCAAGCTTTCCAAAAGCGACCCTTCAGCAGGTGGAGATCAGCCAAGGGCACTTGAGGCCATGATGGTTATTGAGGACATACTCTCCAGAGTGTCTGCATCTGGCTTGAAGCCGTTGGTGCCCCCACCTAAAGCTGAGGAGTCGTTTGGCATGGAGACCAGAATGGCAGCCTTGGAGAAGAACATCACTGCTATCCTGGCTCTGCAGCAGGCAATGAAGGCCAGTTCACCTGGCTTATCCGCCCTGACGACCAGCCTCTCGACTGCAAGAGGGTCACTGGTCGTTGAGCCGAGCATCGTGTGCCGTTGGCCTCGAGTAAGCCCTCGGCGCCAGTCTAGGGTCCTGGTCCTGTTCCTCGGGAATCCGATCCTCACCGATTAGTGTCCATGATTCTCTGACTTCAGGTCTCCAACAGGCCTCCTGCCCCCAGGTATGGGCCTCAACCATCAGAATCACAGTGTCTCTGAATCCTCGACACCGCTCAATTACAAGTGGGAGACAGAGGATGAGGCATCCCCAGACACCCAGCGACACTGAGATGTTTCCTCAGACCCGTCTCCACTGGCGCCTCAACACTGGTCTCCACTTGAGGACATGGCCTTCCATGACTTTGTACAGGATGTGACCAAGGTGCTCTCGGTTCAGACCAAGGCCGATGAGGACCCATGCACTGAGGAATTGGAGATTCTCCAGTATGAGGCTTCTCCCCTGAAGACCTTCACAGTGCTGGTGCAACCAATCGAGTGGCTGCTCCTATGGATGTGGGAAACACTGGTGTCTGTGCCCATTGTCAGCCACTGGTTCGACATGATATACCTCATCCGCAAAAGCCAAGGGTTCCAAAAAACCCAGTTACCAAATAACTCCATGGTTGTCAAGTTGATCATGCACAAACTAAACAGCCAGAAGTCTCACTCCTCCATCCCCCCTTGTAGGGAGGCTCGTACCCTCGACGCCCTTGTGTGAAAATGTTTCCAGGGCTTGATGCTAGAGTATAGAGTCCAGGCCTATGAGCTCTACATTGGCATGTATCTTAAGGCACTAGCCAAGGAGCTTGGGTTCTCAGCAGGCTTGGACAGGGAACCCCTCCAGCAGCTCAAGACCCTCACCGCAGCAGTACGGGACTGCTCAAAGTTCCTCTCTCAAGTGGCTTATGACAGCTTTGAGTCGTCTGCTCAAGTCACGGCTGCCGGCATTGGTCCCTGACACCAAGCCTGGTTACAATTGTCCAACCTCGAACAGTGGGTCCAGAAGAAACTATTCGATATCCCCTGTACCAGGAAGAACCTTTTTGGCCAACCTATGTCTGACAAGGCGGCTGAGATCGAGAAAAAGTTTGTGATTTGACAAAGGTTCTCCAAGAAGACTGCGGGGCTTCCCCGCAGAAAACCACTGTGGAAAAAGCCTTTTTTCCCCCAGAAAGAAGGGAGCCTTCTCTCATACCCACCAATATGAAGGCTACTCAGGGTCTCCATAGCATACCCAACCCAAAAGACAAGGGCACGGGACTCAGAAGGCCAAAACCCCTAAGCCCCAGACTCCGACTCCAGCCCAGTCAGGGGGGAGCTTTTGACTCCTAGGGCAGGCCCCCTTTCCCCCAGAAGGCCTTCCTAAGCCCACAGGGGGATGCCTGGCACTCTTCTTCCATAGGTGGGCCTCAGTCACTACAGACCTCTGGGTACTGCAGGTGGTCAGGGAGGGTTACCTCCTCCACTTACAGCAGGCACCCCCAGACTTTTTTCTAGGAGAACCACTGAGGCCTCTCCTTTACCAGACCTTGCTCCTCATAGAGCTTGCAAGTCTCCTCAAGGACAAGGCAGAAGAGCTGGTACCCAAGCACCTTTCAGGCAAGGGCTTCTATTCTAGATACTTTCTTGTAACAAAAAGGACTGGAATCCTCAGGCCCATCCTAGACCTGTGAAACCTGAGCAAATTTCTGGTGAGGGAGAAGTTCAAGATGCTCTCCCTTGGAACACTGCTGCCTTACCTCCACCAGGTAGACTGGCTTTGCTCCTTGGACATAAAGGATGATTAAACACATATCCTAATCCATCTCTCCCACAGGCAGTACCTAAGGTTCATAGTGGGAGGAGGGCACTACCAATACAGGGTGCTGCCCTTTGGACTGACCCCCTCACCAAGGGTGTTCACCAAATGCCTAGCAGTAGTTGCAGCCCACCTCTGTCTACAAGGGCCTTTGTCTTCCCCTACCTGAACGACTGGCTCATAAGAGGCAGCATGGCCACAGAGGCACACCAGGCCACAGGGCATGCTATTCTCTTACTGCAGCACCTGGGGTTTGTCATCAACTACCCCAAGTCTCACCTATCCCCCATCCAAAATCTGGAGTTCATAGGGGCTCAGCTAGATGCTCGGCAGGCCAAGGCCTTTCTCCCTGGAGAGAGGACAGAGCACCTCAAGGAGCTAGCGGCTCAAATGCAGCACCAGCAATCGGTCCCAGCCCATCTCTTCCTCTGCCTGCTGGGCCACATGGCCTCCACAGTCCACGTGACCACACTAGCTTGCTTACACATATGGGTAGCTCAGTTGTGCCTACGCTCTCAGTGGACCCAAGTCACTGGCAGACTACAGGACAGGGTCAGAGTAACCCACCCTGCTAGCAATTGAGTCCCTCGATTGCTAGCAGCACTCCTGCCACTTTCAGGCCTGGATGTCCTTCCAGACATCCTCCCCACAGAGAGTCCTGACCTGGACACTTCACTCCTTGGCTGGGAAGCCCATTGCGGGGATCTCCATACACATGGCTGCTGGTCCCAGGCAGAATCCCAGCTACAGATCAACTTAGACAAACATCGATAAACCAGGTCAAGATTGAGAGGCTGGGAGCTGTGGTAAAAAGGTGAGTTTTCAGCTGAGACTTAAAGGCAAGAAAGTTGGTTTCTAGGCGAAATGAAGTTGGTAAAGAATTCCACAGGGCTGGACCAAGAAAGAGAAAAGTGGAGTGCCGAGTTGATTGTAAGTGTGTACTTGAGGGTGAAGGGAGATGAAGATGGTTGACATGAATTAAACAAGGGAACGGGAGGGAGTGTGGAACTGAAGGAGGTCAGTGAGGTACTGAGGTGTTTGGGTATAAATGGCTCGGTGAACTAGAATAAGAATTTTAAAATGAATACGAAACTCGATAGGTAGCCAGTGTAGGTAATAGAGAAGCAGTGTGACATGATCTCTTCAGGAAGAATAGTTAATAATCCTGGCTCCAGTGTTTTGTAGTAATTGTAGACGGCATAGCTGAATATGAGTGAGACCCGTGAGAACTGAATTACAATAGCCGATACGAGAAAGCACGGTAGCTATGGTAATGGTGGTCAGGGCAGAAGCAGAAAGAAAGGGACGAATTGAATGAATTGGGCGCAGGAAGAAGTAAGAGGTTTTTGAAAGGTGCAAAATATGGTCGTTGAAGGAAAGATTAGAATCAAGCAGAACACCAAGGTACTGAAAGGAAGAAACCACAGGAATTGGAGAACTGTCAATGGAGGGTGTTAGTGAAGGACAAGAGCCACCAAAAGTGAACCAAGTGCATGAAGTTTTGGTTAAATTGAGATGCAAACAATTAGAAGAGAGCCAGTTAGATACAAGAGAGAGACAGAGTAAGCGAGCGCCAAGCTCTGGTGGCAGAGCCACCTTATGCATGGATCTACAAGAACAGAGTGGTGCTTCGCATGCACCCCATATTCCTCCCAAAGGTGGTATCCCCTTTCCACCTCAGTCAGAAGGTGGTCTCCCCACCTTCTTCCCACGGCCACATGCCGGTCAGGAGGAGACCATGTGCCATAGTTTGGATTGCAAAAGAGCCCTGTCCACTTTCAACGGACTGAAGGCCACCGCAAAGCTTCTCAACTTTCTGTTTCATGCGACCCCAGTAGGCTGGGGCGCCTGGTGACTTGGGTGGCAGACTGTATTACCCTTGCCTATGAGTGGGCTGGACTTTCCCTAGAGCACCAGATCACAGCGCATTGTGTGCGAGCGATGGCCATTTTGGTGGCGAACTGCACTCAGTGCCGGTGACTAAGATCTGCAAGGCCACCACATGGTCTTTAGTTCACACTACTGCCTAGAGAGTGAGTCCCGTTGGGAGAGTGCCTTTGGTCAGGTGGTACTCTGTAATCTATTCAGGGTATAGGCCACTCTGCCCTCTGACCCTTCTGTGTTCAGGCTACTGGAGTGATGGACCCTCTGGATACTGGGGTCTTGCAGAGTCTCTTAATCGGGGACTCATCTTCTGCAACTCATGGCTATCCTGTCACGGTCACCACTGGTGCTGTCATGATTCAGTCCTCGGCAGCCTGGAGCTAAGGAATTCCATATGTGAGGATTAACTTCCTGCTTGTTCCTGGAGAAAGGGTGTTCCTGTAATGGGTGTTCTCCAGAGACAGCAGGAATCAGTCCTCAAAACCCTCCCTCCTCCCCTTGAAGTTGCCTCCTTTACCTTATTTTATGCCTTCCTAGCTATGTCATCTGACTGACCAAGATGGCACCCTTGGGTGGGAAGGGACCATGCATGCATGGTGGCATCTCCCAAAGGCTTTTTTTGAAAGCTTTGGAGATGCTTTCATGCAGGCTCCATGGGCACCGATTTCACCCATATGTGAGGACTGATTCCTGCTGTCCCTGGAGAACACTTGTTACAGGTGAGTAACTATGCTTTCTTGGGTGTCTGCTCTATTGCAGATTTTTTTTTATCTGCAAATAGGCAAATCTTACCCAACAGCCCTTCCTCAATATCACTAACAAAAATGTTAATCGGACCAAGGGCAGATCCCTGTGGCACATCACTGGTAACATTCTTCTCCTCAGAGGGAGCTCCATTTACCTGCACCCTTTGTCACCTCCCACTGAGCTAATTTCTAACCCAGTCAGTCACTTTAGGGTCCATTCCTAGGGTGCTCAGTTTATATGTTACCTGTTTGGAATGGTGTCAAAGGCTTTACTGAAATCTAAGTACACTACATCTAGGGCTCTCCCTCGGTCCAGCTCTCTGGTTACTCAATCAAAGAAATTAATTAGATTTGTCTGGCAAGACCTGCCTCTAGTAAAGCCATGTTGCCTTAGATCCTGCAATCCATTGGACTCTAGAAACCTCACTATTCTCTGTTAGCAGTGTTTCCATTAATTTATTCACCACAAGGTTAGATTAACCAGCCTGTAGTTCTCAACCTCATCCTTACTTCCGCTTTTGTGTAAAGGGACCACATGCACCTTTCTCCAGTCTTCTGGGACCACCTCCCAACTCTAAAGAAGCATTGTAAAGGTTGGACTGTGAAATCGCTAGAACTTTCCCAAATTCCTTCAGTACCCTTGGATGTATCCCATCCGGCCCTATCACTTTCTCTACTTTTAGTTTAGCTAGGTCCTCATAAACACAGTCGTCAAAAAATCGTTCAAGATCCTCTTCACTTCTTTTCCTATTTGTAGATGTTTTCTGAGTTTCTGCTCCTGGCCCTATTTAATCCTTTTTATCCTCTTCAGCTTCTGCATATTCCTGTCCTTCACCCTTAAGTCTGACAATATCAAATAAAAATAACTCTAATGATAATACCACTTTTTCACTTCCTCCTCTCTCTAACATATCTAAAAAATGTCTTGCCCCCCATTTTACTGCATTGCCTATTTGTATATTTGCTATCTCCAGGAACAAGCAGGAATGTAGTCTTCACATATGGATATCGTAGGTACCGACGGAGCCTCGCGGGAACGCTCCCCAGCGTCCAATAGGAATGCTTTTGGGAGCATCCCTCAGCACATGTGCGCTGCCTTCCCGCCTTTCCAACTGTCCCTCTTCAGTTCTTCGTTTTCCGCAGAGCCGACAGGATCTATTCCCTGTCACTGCAGAAAATTCCGTCTTTGAATTTCTTTTCTTGTGGTCGCGTTCGCCTTCCGCATGACACCTGCCGGTACCGCCGGTTCTTTTCTTTTCTGTTCATTAAAAAAAAAAAAAAAACGTAGACTTTTTTTTTTCAGAAACTTTTCTCTTTGGTGCTAGGTGCCATTTTGGGCACTAGGCCCCATATTCCTAAACATGGAAAAACCAACTAGTGGTTTTAAGAAATATACTAAGTGTGGCGGTACCATCTCCGTCACTGCCACCCATGATTGGTATCTGAAATGTTTAGGACCTGAACATTCTCCAACTGAATGTCTCTCCTGTATGGGCAGGGCTGGCCCGTCCATTGAGCAAGAATGTTTTTTGCACAGGGCCCCGCGTTTCAGGGGGCCCCGCGCAAAGAACATTCTGCTTTTTTAAAAATTACATTAAAAAAAAAAAGCTGGCTCTGGCTGCTGCCGCTGCCGCCGTCGCAGCAGCGGCAGAATAAAGTGTCCCGCGGGGCCTCCTCTGCTCGCTGAGCCCCTCTGCAAGGGCTTTCAGATTCGCGAAGGGAGAGTGTCTCCCTCGCGTCTCTGTTAAGCCCGCAGGGGCTAATGGGAAATTTCCCATCAGCCCCTCGCGTCTAAAGGGGCAGATGGGAAATTTCCCATTAGCCCCTGCGGGCTTAACAGAGACGCGAGGGAGACACTCTCCCTTCGCGAATCTGAAAGCTCTTGCAGAGGGGCTCAGCGCCGCGGCAGCGGCACCAGCCAGAGCCAGCTTTTTTTGTTTTTTTAAATTTTGCCATAAGCCGATGGGGGGGGGGGGGTTAGGACTGGTAATGGGCTGGGGGGGGGGGTTAGGACTGGCTGTGGGCTGATGGGGGCTGTCTGGAAATGGGGCGATGGGGGGTTAGGACTGGTAATGGGCTATGGGGGGGTTAGGACTGCTAATGGGCTATGGGGGCCCTAGGACAGGAAATGGGCTGATGGGGAGGGGTTAGGACTAGTAATGGGCTGTGGGCTGTTGGGGGGGTTAGGACTGGTAATGGGCTATAGGGGGTGTTAAGACTGGTAATGGGCTGTGGGCTGATGGGGGCTGTCTGGAAATGGGGTGATGGGGGGTTAGGACTGGTAATGGGCTATGGGGGGGGTTAGGACTGGTAATGGGCTATGGGGGGGTTAGGACTGATAATGGGCTATGGGGGGGCTAGGACAGGAAATGGGCTGATGGGGAGGGGTTAGGACTGGTAATGGGCTGTGGGCTGTTGGGGGGGTTAGGACTGGTCATGGGCTATGGGGGGGGGGTGAAGACTGGTAATGGGCTGTGGGCTGATGGGGGCTGTCTGGAAATGAGGTGATGGGGTTAGGACTGCTATTGGGCTATGGGGGGGTTAGGACTGATAATGGCTATGGGGGGCTAGGACAGGAAATGGGCTGATGGGGAGGGGATAGGACTTGAGGAGGGCTGATGTGGTTAGGACTGGTAATGGGCTGTGGGCTGATGGGGGGTTTAGGACTGGCAATGAGCTATGGGGGGCTGACTGGAAATGGGCTGATTGGGTTAAGACTGGAAGTGGGCTGATGGGGAGTTAGGACTGGTAATGGGTTATAGGGGGGGCTTAAACTGAAAATGGGGTGATGGGGGGTTAGGACTAGAAGTGGGTTGATGGGGGGCTAGGACTGGTAATGGGTTGGGGGTTGCTATGACTGGAAATGGGCTGAGTGGAAGGGGAGGCTTGAACTGCAAATAGCTGATGGGGAGGGAGCTTGGAATGGAAATGGGCTGTGAGGGAAGGGAGCTAGGACTGAAAATGGGCTGATGGAGCAGCTAGGATAGGACTGGAAATGGGCTGTTGGGGGGAGCTAAGATTGGAAATGGGCTGTGATGGGGGCTTGAATTGAAATGGACTCATGGAGGGGCTAGAACTGGAAGTAGGCTCATGGGGGGCTTGGACTGTAATTGGGCTGAGTGGAAGGGAGCTAGGATTTGACATGGGCTGATGGTGGGGCTAGGAAATGACTAGAAATGGGCTGATGGGGGCTAGGATTGGAAATGAGCTAATTAAGGGACTCAGACTGATAATGGATGGGGGAGCTAGGATTGGAAATGGGTTGATGGGGGGCTAGGACTGGAAATGGGCTGATGCAGGGACTAGAAGGGAATGGATGCTGGGTGAGACTGGAACTAGAAGGGAGCTGATGTTGGGGGAGGATTAGAATGGGATGGGGCTGGAAGAGTAAAATGGAGAGGGGAAAAATATTTTGTGTGGGAGGGATGAAAAATCTACAATTGGCCGGGTATTGGGAGAGTAAGTGGGGATTGAGGATGGAGGGGTAAAATTTGTGTGGATGAAATAGGAATGAGGAAAGAGCAAATGGAGAAAGATTAGTATGTCAAAGCAGATGTAGAGAGAGAGAATGGAAAAAAAAACTAGAAGAGAGAAGAAAGAACAAATGGACAGCAGACGATGGACAGTGTGACGCAGTGGCAACTTCAGAAGCTATAGAAACTGATACTGACCCTCTGGTTGGTTCAGGTATTGCAAGAAAAGGCAAGGTTTTCCATTCTCAGCATAACCTGCAGGCAACTAATCAGCTAACACAGCTCACCTCAGGGGAGGAGAGAACCAGAGCTGCTGATTGGGCACGCCCTAGTAGGAGGCGGGCTTCCCAGAGCAGGGGCCCCTTGTTAAGCAGAGAGAAGGAAGACAGTGAGAGGAATGGAGGAATGAAATGGAGGACGAATGGAATGAGCAGTACGAAGGAAGTGAGAAGTGAAAGTGGATTGAGTCCACGAGTGAGAAGGCAAAGGACATTGGAAAGGCAAGAAGCTCTCTTGAATGCAGAATCCTTTGACCCTGCTACAGAAATACTGCCCAGCTGCAATAGAAGGGAAACTGATTCAGAACCAGGATTAAAGCCTAGGTTGTTGGGAGACAGCGTTTACCCTTGGAGAGAAAGGCACGCTGGCAAGACATTCTCTGACAAGCCTCAGTTCAAGGTACCTGCTACATTTAATTCCTTTAACAAGTTTTATAAGCCAGAAAGAGTGAATCCTGATTTTAAAGTACAGGATAGTTTCAGGCAGTGTGAGAGTCGTTGGCTACAGCCTGAAAGCTCTTTAAATAAGCCTAGCTTTTCTCAACAAACAGCTGCAGCTTTTAACAAGCAAGCTGACGGGAAGAATTCAGCTAAACTGTTTACAGGAGAATTAGGCCACAGTAATTCAGAAGGTCCTACCTTTGAAGCATTCTTTAAGAGCAGAGCTCGTGCAGAGGAACGTGTTGATCCAACACTTAACAACAGAGATAAGTGGGGGAGGGGTAACTCCACCACGGGCACAGAGTGTTTGAACAGAGACAGCATTGTTTGTTCACCAGAAGTGAATAATTACCTGCCTAAGCAAGGAGAATATATTCCCAGTAGTCCTGCTAGAAGACAGGCAGAACTACTCCTCAATGAGTTCAAACAATTTCTAAATAGAAGAGCTGTTCCTGGACAGACTTCCATTCAAGCAGGAATTAATCCTGAGATAGGAATTCCCTTACCGGCTCCAGTTCCCATGATAGATGTTAACCAGCCGATGGACAGCTCAATTGGGCTGATAGACAGAGCTGACAAGAGCCAAGCTTGAATGGTCATACCTGCTATTTTTATTCTGATTGTTATGCTAACCAAATACATGAGTGAAAAAGCTTATGAAAGGAATAGTGTTTAAGCAACTGAAATGAAGAGCTTATGAAGCACTAAAATAAGCTGGAATGTAACCTGATTGCAAGAGATAAGCAGTATTATTTCTTACATGAGTATTTTTGGAATACAAGAAAAAGGACACATGAGGTAATGTGCCATTACAGTGAAGAATAGTTTAAAGCACAGTTTGAAAGCTTGCATTTGTGTTGTTCCTGATTTGGTTATTCTTCTCACCTGTTCCTGTCCACCAAGGAGCGGGGAAAATAAAATCCTTGTAAAAATAAATTTCTTGTTCCCGACTTTCATTGGCCCCCACAACTACAAAGACCCATCCCTCCTTAACCCTCAAGGTTAGGGAGTGGGTGCAGGGTGACAACAGTTAGCAGAAAACATGAAGAAACCAGAAGAAAGTGGCTGGAGCAATTGCAACTGAAAAAAATGCACAAAAGGTAGAAAGATATCTCTTTATTTTGAATTTATTAACTGGTATATGAAAGCTCTGGGAAATGTGCATCATTAACGTCTGCGCTTTGTTTGGTACAAGAGGAAATTAATTTATAGTTTTATTTCTACAGTGTTGTTGTACATTCCAAGTTTGGCTTTTGGGGTTCCCAGTTTAATTATTGCCTTCCTGTTTCTAAATTGATTCCTTGTTTGGTGATGGTCTATGTTCTGCATGTGTAACTGAGCTGAGGTATTCTATTTATGTAATTCCTATTTGACATTGCCACTTGTTCTCTTTCCCCAGTATTCTCTGAAATGTATTGGTTTAATATTTGCAGTGTTGCCTTTTGATAGGTAGGGTATGGTGCTTTGTGAGTCCTGGTAATGCTGTCAGGATACGGCGGGTTTGCTATGGGTTCTAAATGGGCAGCGTTTGTAGTAGTTCCTAATGTGCCTGGCGGTTGGCACTGGATTATAGTAATGTAGAAATCTTTTAGTCTTTCTTTATCCATACACTCATTAAGAGACATGTTTACTAAAAGTTAGTGTATGGTAACATTATGCAAATATTTATGCAAATAAGGCCACTTATGCAAATGAGGCCCCGCACCGAGTCTCCGCACATGGCCCCGCACCCCCCTTGGGCCGCCCCTGTGTATGGGGATGACTAAAAGAGGAAGACAGAACTGGGCTGCAAAGCTCGGTACCCTCTTTTCTTCGGATTCCAGATCCATTGCATCGACATCATCAAGGGCCTCTTCTTCATCCCATGGATCTTTCGTAACTAAACATAAAAGCCAGTCCTCAAAGGGTAGCTCTCCTGCTAAGCATCGAGAGGCCATTGGCATTGCCCTTGAGGGAACCACACTGGCAAAACAGCTCCGGCGGGAGGCTTTGGCTTCCAAAGCATTGATGGGGCTTCAGGATGTTCTCGAGGCCTCAACCTCGCACAAACTACCTGTGCCATGCTCAGGGGTTCCAGCCGTCCTTACCGACACCAGGCATCAGCAGCGTTGATAGACTAGAGCAGCGTTTTTCAACCACTGTGCCGCGGCACACTAGTGTGCCGTGAGATATTGTCTGGTGTGCCGTGGGAAAAATTCCAATTTCATCCGTGGCGTAACATGTGGCCTCGGCTCACAAATAGACCAATCATTAGATTCTAATGATTGGTCTATTTGTGAGCCGAAGCGCATGTTACGGACTATAAATAGCTCCGGTGTCACTGTTACACTGACAGGAGTCTGAAGTCCCAATTCAATACCCTTTTAAGCGGTAACACTCGAAGCACCATCATAGAGTCATTTAAATACCCCTACTGCACTTGCGCGGCGTTTTCCCACGCACAGCAACGACCTGGTAATGGTTGCAGTTTGTTTCGAGTTGCTTTTCTTCTCCTAAATCATAAGGTAATTTCTCTTTTTTGTGCACAGTTTTATCGCACTATGGCTTCTCCCTATTTGGTTTACGGCACTTATAAGTCTTCCTTGTCATGGCTAAGGAAAATTATGCACCTCTTCGGCAATAATAAGCTTCGGTATTTATTAAAAGCACTTCTATTTGAGTTACTTTCGTTTTTATATGTTTATGTGCCCATATACTGCCATGATCTCATGTCCTTTCATCGTAGGGCTCTGTATTCTTTGCGGTTAGCTCTTTATTTTTATTTTTATTTTCATTTTCTACATGTTTGTAGCGGATGTATTTTCACTCACTCATAATGGCTCGCCTCTGCGGTCCCCTACAACCTTTTGCGATGTCATACGGATGCTCCATTATAATTATTTTCTGCACACACAATGACATTCCCTTGTTATATTTCTGACATCTTTATATATAGTCAATATAGGCACAGAGGTAAATTTTTTTTAACATTTTCTAATGGTGGTGTGCCTCGTGATTTTTTTCATGAAAAAAGTGTGCCTTTGCACAAAAAGGTTGAAAAACACTGGACTAGAGGTTCCTCGCTATCGAGTGCAGCATCGCAGCTCTTCTTTCAGCTGCGGTACCGGTGATCCCAAGGGCACCGGTACCGACATGGACACCGATGCCGGTACCGACACCAGTACAGACACCGATACCGACACCGACGATACCGATACCGATGGTACCGGCCATGGTGGTAACTCTTCCCATGTCATTTCTGGCTGGAATTGACAGAGGGGTACCGGGTCAGCTCAGTACCGACTTCGATCGGTACCGGGATCGTGCGTTGCAAGAGCATTGGGGTCAGGAATACTTTGATTTCTCCGATTCGGAAGACTCTGACAATTCTGCTGGCACTAGAGGGTTTCTCCTAGAAGATCCCTCTTCTCCCCAACACAGAATGTCACCTCCAGAGGACATGTCATTTAAGGATTTCATCCGTGATATGGCCAAAGGTCTTTCAATCACAGTTGCTCCTAGAGGAACCCAGAGCAAAGGAATTTGAAATTCTCCAATATCCTAAAGCTCCTAAGGAGGCAGCCACTCTGCCTATCCATGAAATTCTGCATAGCTTGATGCTCAGAATGTGGGAGACACTGACTACTTCTCCTCACTCTAGGAGACTTGATACTATGTATCGAGTTCCACCATGTCCTGGATTTCAAAAAACTCAGCTGCCACACCATTCAATGGTAGTGGAATCAGCCATGCGTAGGATGAAAAGTGCAAAGAGGCATGCATCCAATCCTCCAGGTCGTGAATGCAGGACTCTGGATGCTTTTGGGTGCTGAACCTTTCAAGCTTCCATGCTTTCAGCTAGGATCAATTCATATATCCTATATATGGGAATGTTCCTCAAGGAAGTCACCGGAGACTTCAAACTTATGAGTCCATTTCTCCCAGATGAAAAGAGACAAGATTTTCTTGCTCTAGTTAAGCATGCTAAAGATGTCTCCAAGTTTGTTAATCTTGCAGCCTTTGACTGTTTCGAATGCATCAGCAGAACCTCTGCTATTGCCATTGGCGCACAACGGATTGCCTGGCTACAGGCATCAGACTTGGAGACTTCGGTACAGGACAAGTTAGGCAACATTCCTTGCACAGGGGAGAATCTCTTCGGCAAGAACTGGCAGGAAAAGGCTAACAAGTTAGATGCTGACAATTCTACCTTAGATAGATTGTCAAAGTCTATAGCCACTCCAGCCAAAAGGAAGCCTTATAAAAAACCCTCTTTTAGCAAAAAGAGGAAGTTTTATCCTTCCTATACCCAGCAGAGTCAAAGTCAAGGTCAGGTTGCCCAAAAGGGACAAACTAGACAGCAAAAGAAGCCAAAAGGCCCGAGAGCCCAACCAACTCTCCAGGTTCAGCCCCCTCAAGGTCTTTGACTCCTTCCTAGAGAGCTTTGCCTTCCTGCCTCTGAGTGGTCCCCAACCCCCCAATATTCCGGGCAGGTTATGTCACTTTGCCAACAGATGGCATCAGATAACAGCAGAAGATTGGACTTTGTCCATTGTAGGAGAAGGGTACAAGCTTCATTTTCACAGCATGCCCCCTCCTACAATTCTAAAGCAATTCAATTCTCAAACCTCTGCAGACAATCTGCTAGATCACGAGGTCTCCACACTTCTTGCCCAAGGGGCAATAGAGGAAGTACCCATTCCTCAACGGGGTGCAGGGTTCTACTCCTCCTATTTTCTTATTCCAAAGAAAACAGGGGGACACAGACCCATTCTAGACCTCAGAGAACTGAACAAATATCTGTTTTGAGAGAAATTCAAAATGATTTCTCTAGGAACTCTTCTGCCATACCTTCAAAGCCAGGATTGGCTTTGCTCTCTAGACTTAAAGGATGCATACACTCACATTCTCATCCATCCAGATCACAGGAAATTCTTACGTTTCCTTTTCAGGGGAAAACATTTCCAGTACAGGGTTCTTCCCTTTGGTCTGGCTTCAACACTAAGGGTATTCACGAAATGCATGGCAGTAGTAGCTGCATTTCTACGAACCCTGGGGATTTTCGTCTTCCCTTATTTAGACGACTGGCTCATTCAAGCCCCTACAGTTGCAGAGGCCAGCACTGCACTGTCTCATACAATGCGAATCATCCAATACTTGGGATTGGTAATAAACTTCCCAAAATCTCAACTAGTTCCTTCCCAATGCCTAGAATTCATAGGAGCCTGTCTAGATACCAGAAAGGCAAGGGCTTTCCTTCCACAAGCCCAGTGTCTTCGCATAATACAACTAGCTTCTCAAGCAGTAGGCAAATCATCCCTCACTGCTCGAGAGCTACTACAGTTACTGGGACATATGGCATCCACAGTTCATGTAGTCCCATATGCTTGCCTCCACATGCGAGCAGCTCAGTGGACCCTCTCCACACAGTGGACACAGGCCACAGGTCATTTGTCAAACAAAATAATAATCTCTCAATGACTAATTTTGTCCCTCCAATGGTGGCAATCACTAGAAAATCTGACAGTGGGGTCTCCTTTTTATCAACCCCTCTTTCAGGCCACCCTAACAGATGCATCACAGGTGGGTTGGGGAGCACACCTGAATCATCTGTCTACCCAGGGCACCTGGACTTCACTGGAGGTTGGTTTACACATAAACCTCCTGGAATTAAGAGCAATCTATTTAGCTGTTCGAGTATTCCACGCCCAGCTCAGCTACAAGACAGTCATAGTCCAGACGGACAATCAAGTAGCCATGTTCTATGTGAACAAGCAGGGCGGAACAGGCTCTCTGTCGTTATGCAATAAAGCCTTACGACTGTGGGCCCTCGCCAGAGAGCATCAAATTCACCTTCTAGTGGTATATCTTCCAGGCATTCAAAACCTTTGGGCAGACAAACTCAGTCGAGTACTGCTGCCTCACCAGTGGTCCCTCCACTTAGACCAGGTGGCAAAGATATTTAATCTCTGGGGCACTCCAGACATAGACCTCTTTGCAAGTCCACTGAATGCCAAACTTCCCCGGTTCTGTTCCAGGATTCCGGCTCACAGCTTTCAGGCAAGGGATGCCTTCCTCCTTCACTGGGGTCAGGACTTCCTTTATGCTTTCTCACCCATTCCCCTCATCCCCAAAACACTCTTCAAGCTTCAGAGAGACAGGAGATGCATGATTCTCATAGCACCACGATGGCCACGCCAAACGTGGTATTCCCTGCTTCTACATCTCTCTCAAGCGGCACCTCTGGAGTTAGGGCATGCTCCGTATCTCCTTTCGCAGGAGAACGGGACGCTATGGCACCCGAATCCTGTTTCCAACAGTGGCCAATCTAGGTCATAAGTACCTAGCAGTTTCCCCAAAAGACACAGGTTCCTCAATGCTTGTATTGAGTCAAGCAGGGATATCCCGTGTCCCTTTTAATAATGGTTTATGGACCTTTCCTCCAGGAACTTGTCCAAACCTTTTTTTAAACCCAGCTACATTAACAGTTTGATTACACGTTTGATTACATGTTGAATGAAAAAATATTTTCTCTTACTAGTCTTAAATAGGTTACCCTGTAGCTTCATTGCATGTCCCCTAATCTTTTTATATTCTGATGACATACACAATCGAGCTACGTTTACCTGTTCCACTCCATTCATTAATTTATAGACCTCTATCATATCTCCCCTCAGCCGTCTCTTCTCAAGGTTGAAGAGCCCTAACCTATTTAACCTCTCTTCATAGGAGTATCCTTCCATCCCCTTTACCATTTTGGTGGCTCGTCTCTTTACCTTTTCTAATAATGCTTTATCTTTTTTAAGATACGGTGACCAGAATTGCACACAATATTCAAGGTGCGGTCGCACCATGGAACGATACAGAGGCATTATAATATCCTTTGTTTTATTTTCCATTCCTTTCCTTCTGATACCTAGGATTCTATTTGTTCTTTTGGACACCACTGCACACTGGGCGGAGGGTTTTAACATGTTATCCACGATGACGCCTAAATCTTTTTCCTGGGTGGTGGTTCCCATTGTGGAACCTTGCATTGTGTAACCATAGTTTGGGTTGTTCTTTCCTAGGTGCATAACTTTGCACTTGTCCACATTTAAATTTCATCTGCCATTTGGATTCCCAGTCTTCCAATTTACCAAGATCCTCTTGCAATTTTCCGCAATCCTCTTGGGTTTTAACAACTTTAAATAGTTTTGTGTCATCTGCAAATTTGATAACCTCACTTGTTGTTCCCTTTTCCAGGTCATTTATGAATATGTTAAAAAGCAGCAGACCCAGCACAGATCCCTGGGGTATACCACTATTCACCTTTCTCCATTGGGAAAATTGGCCATTTAGCTCTACCCTGTGCTTTCTATCTTGTAACCAGTTCCTGATCCACAATAGTATATCACCTCCTATCTTATGACTTTTTAATTTTGCCAAAAGTCTCTGATGAGGGATCTTGTCAAAGACTTTCTGAAAGTCCGATACACTATATCAACCGACTCACCTTTGTCTACCTATTTATTCACACCTTCAAAAAAACATATCAGATTAGTAAGACAAGATCTTCCTTGTC
Source organism: Ichthyophis bannanicus (assembly GCA_033557465.1). NCBI lineage: Eukaryota > Metazoa > Chordata > Amphibia > Gymnophiona > Ichthyophiidae > Ichthyophis > Ichthyophis bannanicus. The sequence continues at coordinate 133,630,634 of CM066036.1, read as the reverse complement.
TAAAGCTATGTTGGCTGTCTCCCATTAAGCCTTGACTATCTACATGCTGAGTAATTTTGTTCTTTATGATGGTTTTTCTACCATTTTCCCAGTACTGACATCATGCTCACCGGTCTGTAGTTTCCTGGATCACCCCTGGAACCCTTTTTAAAAAATTGGCGTTACATTGGCAATCCTCCAATCTTCAGGTATTACAGATGATTTTAATGATCGTTCACAGATTACTAATAGCAGGTCTACAATCTCATATTTCAGTTCTTTCAATGCCCTTGGATGTATACCATCTGGTCCGGGTGATTTGCTACTCTTCAGTTTATCAAATAGCTGTAATAGATCTTCCCGGTGTAGCGATATTTCTTTCAATTCTTCTGCAGCATAACCTTTAAATACCACTTCAGTTATGGGTAACATCCCTACATCTTCCTCAGTAAAGACTGAAGCAAAGAATTCATTCAGTCTCTCCACTATAACCTTGTCCCCTCTTACTGCCCCTTTTACCCCTTCTATCATCTAATGGTCCAACTGACTCTCACAGGTTTTTTGCTACAAATGTTCTTGAAAAAGTCTTTATTATGCTTTTTTGAATCCACAACAAGTTTCTTCTTAAATTATTTTTTTTGCCTGCTTTATCAATGTCTTTAATTTAACTTGCCAGTGCTTGTGCTGTTTCCAGTTTTTATCATTTGACTCTTTTTTCCATTTTCTGAAAGATGCTTTTTTGGCAATAACAGCCTCTCTGACCTCACCTTTAAACCATGTTGTCAGTTTTTTGGACTTCCTTCCACTTTAAGAAAATCTTCAGATTGCTCAACAATCTCTCCCAAATCAGAGCAAATATGTCTTAGACGTAGAAGCTAAGAATACAGCTGGTCTGGGCTTCCAAGATAGTATATTTAAACAACACCCAAGCTTGATGTAAGTCTTTAATCTTTGCAACTGCTCCTTTTTTTTTTCTTAGCTATTTTCCTTATTTTATCATAGTCTCCCTTTCAAAAGTTAAAGGTATTAATGTGGATTTCTTTACCTTTCCTCCTCCATTAATTAAATCAAATGCAATCATGCTATGATCACTATTGTCAAGTGGCCCCAAAATCCTTATCTCTTGCACCAGATCTGGTGTTCCACTAAAGACTAAGTCCGAAATGGCTTCCCCTCTGGTTTGTTCATGAACCAGCTGCTCCAAGACGCAGTCATTTATTTCATCTAGAAACTTTATCTCCCTAGCATGTCCTGCCGTGACACTGACCCAGTCAATTCCGGGGTAATTGAAATCACCCATTATTATTACTGTTCTGTAACTTTTGTTAGCGTCCCTGATTTCTTTGAGCTTTTCATCATCCATTTGTTCATTCTGGCCAGGTGGTCGATAGTACACCCCCTCTGCCATTGCCCTTCTCCTTTTTACATGAAATTTCAATCCATAGAGATTCTACAGCGAATTTTGTTTCCTGTAGAACTTTGTGACTCAATGCCCTCTCTAGCATAGAGTGCAACACCTCCACCAATTTGATCAGCTCTATCTATGTATAGAAAACCAACTGAATGCAATGATCTTTTGAGTTACAGTAGTTGCCACCTGGTTCACATTAAATAAGGTCTACCCATTGGGAAGTTTCTACGTCTAAGACATATTTGCTCTGATTTGGGAGAGTTTGTTGAGCAATCTGAAGATTTATGTCTTAGATTTGCAAAGGGGATATCTAAGGTCCTGTGTGAGAAAAGATTATAATAAGGTCTGCTATGCACAGCGAGATCTGCTGCTTACCTATAAGATCCGAGATCCACTGGAGCAGCTTATGTATATGCTGCCTTTTTCTGCTAATGCTCAAGCTGTGGTACAGTCTATTCATAAGCACTGGAATGATTTGCAATTATGTAAATGCTTTGAACCTTATCTATTGGAAAGGGCAGTGTATCAACTGTAACATTCATAAACATATATTCATAATAGAAATTTGGCAGATATATTGGTCAAGACAGTATATTGGGAGACAAAGAATCAATTCCCACAAGAATTAGTTGGCCATTTTGCTTGTCAGAAATGTTCAGTGTGTGCATATTTAACGTTTATTTTTATACTGCTATATCATTGCAGTCACTGTTGATAATCTAGATCACCGAGAAAACCCCGGGTTTTAAAGGGCATTGCTTTTAACCTTTCACAGCATTCGCAGCTTCACAGAAACAGCCACCAGCGTGAAGGAAAAAGATCTTCATGCTGGCGTTTGTACAGAGGGAGCCGGGGCCTCGTGCCGGCTTCCCTAGCTCCCTCCCCCGCGGACTTTGGGAGAAAAGCCGTTTTTTTGCTCTGGCCACTCCCAATCTTGAGGCCAGAGCAAAAAAACGGCTTTTCAAGGGCCGGTTTTACTTCTCTGCTGGAAGCCGGCCTGACTATGGAAAAACCGGCCAGGCCGGCTGAATACCGGCCGGTTGGCAACCCTAGGCAGGAACCAGTTCGCATGAACCAGCTGAATCCCACCACTGCCTACATCCCTGCCCAGTCCAGGATCCAGAGCTGCGAGAGTGGTAATATATCTGGTTTCTGGCTTCTTGGTGTGATGCCACAGTGACCCCCCCCCTCCCATGCCCACATAGGCCTAACCAGGGGAGCAGTGCCACAAAGAAGACTGTGGGAGGGCAGGTAAGGTTGCCCCACAGATAGCAGATGTATACAGACTGACATACACCACAATGGGACAGGTGTGGCTGCTGTAAGAAATGCCAGTACCCAGATAGTTGGGCCTCAGACTACAAGGCAATACGCAGCTCTGCACACACACACACACACACACACTTAAAAGATGGCCCCTGTTCAGCAGAGCTTTCAGTCTAGTCAAGACAGACAACACAGCAGCTGTGGACAAGATACATCCATGGGGAATGGGGAGGAAACACAAGGGATATTAGGCGGTTAAGATCCAAAAGCACAATGAAGAGGTGATTGCTCAGCCTGGATTTGTGAAGGACCAGAGAAGAAGCCTGATGTACAGACACAGGTAGTTTGTGCCAGACATAGGGGGCAGCAAGATAAAAGGAGCGAAGTCTGGAGTTTGTAGTAGAAAAAGGGCACAGATAGAAGTAATCTACCAGAATGGTGGGGTTCCCCAGGAGGAGTGTAGGGAGAGATAAGAGAGGAAAGGTAGTGCAGATCAGCAGAATGAGTGCACTTATAGGCCTGAGGCACAAAAAGAGCATACATTTGTTGCTCAGCAATATTATGCATCTTTTGGGGAACTGCAAAGTTAGTTTGGGGTTTTGTGCACTTGGTAAGGGTCCATCCTTAGCAGTTTTACAGCATGTTTGTAGAGATGACCAAGGCAGGAATCACTGGGGCTGTTGCAGATTACTGTTGCAGGATTCACTACAAATGTTGCTACAATTCAGCTATTAATGTTACACACAGTAATTTAAACCCTATCACAAATATTGCAAACGTTACACGATTAACATTACAACCTTGCCAAGGCTGATGTTACAGGTTTGATATACTGCAAACAAGTAGATTTAACATTAGTAAGACCTGGGCTTTAGAAATATAACCCACCTATTAGCACAATTCCATTTTAAAAACCTTTACCACGCAATAGGCTACAAAATCTACTTAAAAATCAAACAATGCCTACTCAATCTCCCTCTCCCATCAGGATTATACTGATTAGTGTCACTATCCTCACACTGATAGATCTAACAAAATGTATAAAAAATACTTATAATAGACCAATCCCTATAATACAAGGTACATCACGTTATGACAACTTAATATCTCCGTTTAAAAATGGACCCAACCCCAGACCCAAACAATCTAGACTTATATATATAACAACTGCACCAGAATGTGATTCAACACAGCAACAACCACTCTATACACAAAAATACACAACCCTCACCTGCCAATTCATTAACGCAAGATCCATGAAAAACAAACTGCCAATCTTTACAGACATCATCAATGACAATAAATCAGATATTGTCTGTATAACTGAAACCTGACTCAAAGATACAGACTCAATTTTCTTGAACCAATTAATGACACCTGAATATGAGATCTTCCATACACATAGAACACTTTAAAAAGGTGGAGGCGTGCTCATAATAGTAAAGAAAAACCTCAATGCAAAACTAATCACATCTAGTAATATCGATAATGTCCACACGCTAGCTATAAAAATTAAAAACATAAGGATATGCCTAATATATAGGCCACCAGAATACAACATAGATAATACTGACAATCTAATTGAATTACTGGCCTCATCCACAGACACAAACCCAGCAATACTAATGGGTGATTTTAATCTCCCCTCAACACCCAACACCCAATCAACTCACTTCTTAGATGTGATAAGCAATTTGGACTTCCACCAAATAATAACAGAACAAACACACAATAAAGGAAAAACACTTGACATGGTCTTCCTACCAAACTCACTCCACAACTTATATAACACTGAATCACTCTCAAACATACCAGTTCCCTGGTCTGACCACTACCTCCTGAAATTCAATATCACCATCCCTGACAACAATCAAACTAAAAGACCACAACCCCCACAAACTAAGAGATTCAGAAAGTTCAATGAAGAAGAATTCCTAGATCAAATAATCCCACACCTCACCCTAACACCCACAAATCTTGAGGAATCTATCAAAACTTGGAACAAAACTATCTCCATGCCTGCAGAAAGAAAACCAAACCCATCACCCCATAATAGCAATGACAATAAAACTGAAAAAAGGAATGCCCCATGGTTTAATATGACACTCAAAAAACTAAAAAGACAATTAAGAATGGAAGAAAGGAAATGGAGACAAACCAAATCACTAACAAATTATGAGAAATACATTAATACCCTACATATATATAAGGAAATAACAGACAATACTAAGAGAAACTATTACTCTAACATACTCAATAATTCCATTAACCGACCAAGGGAATTATTCTGTATAATAAAGAATCTAACAAACAAAACATACAACTCAGACGAAATTTCCATAGATATTACTCCACAAGAATTAGCACAATACTATACTAATAAAACAAAACTACAAATGACCCCCCCAATAACACACACTGAAATGACGCACACTACACCGGATAACTGGTCCAACTTCATTCCAACTTCAAAGACCACTCTCAAAACCACTATATCTAACATCAACACAACTACATCATATCTTGATCCATGCCCAGTAGATTGGATAAAAAAGACATTCTCAATACTCTCTTCTTTCATCCTCCCTATGGTCAACTTATCACTAAAAAAAGGATATTTACCACCATCTCTCAAACATGTTCAAATACGACCAATACTTAAAAATAACACATTAGACAAATTATCACCAAAGTCATACAGACCCATATCGAGTATTCCTTTCATGGCCAAACTTATTGAAAAAATAGTCCAAACTCAACTACAGGAATTCATTGATACATTGAACCTCCTTGACGAACACCAATATGGCTTCCGGCCATTCCATGCGGTAGAAACACTACTAACAGTCCTTTATGACACTTTATTAAGGGGAATCGATGACACTAAACAAGCATTCATCCTAGTGTTCCTCGACATCTCTGCAGCATTTGACAGCGTCAATCACTTAACAATGTTAAACAGACTCCAACAAATTGGAATAACATCTACTGTTTATAACTGGTTCAAATCCTACCTATCAAACAGAACCCAAACAGTGAGAATCCTCAACCAAACATCTACCACTTTCAATCAAACATAAGGCCTTCCACAGGGATCCGCGCTATCAGCACAACTATTTAACATTTACTTACAACCAGTCTGTAGCATTTTTAAACGTCATGGCGTCTATTACCATATTTATGCCGATGATATAATGTTCTACCTCCCATTTAAAATCCCACACCCTCCACTACAACAAATAACAGAATGTTTTAAAGAACTAACAATATGGCTTAAGGATCAGAACCTACACATCAATTTCTCAAAAATAGATGTACTATATATTACTAAAAATCAAACATACACACCCCCAAGCACCATTACTCTAGATAACCATGAGATCACCATAAAAAAAGAAATAAAATACCTAGGTGTGATACTTGACAATAAACTTAACATGGATTCACACATAAAATATCTAACAAAAAACATACATTACAAACTCAAGACAATGAGACAATTAAGACCATTGATTCACTTACAAGACTTCATAACTATAATTCAAGCTATCATAACCCCACACTTTGATTTTGCAAATATAATCCTTAATGGCATCACAAAGCAAAATATTAAAAAGATACAACTAACTCAGAACATAGCAGCAAGGATAATAATGAATATAAACTCAATAGAGCATATCACACCGATCCTGGCTGAACTTCATTGGCTACTCATCTACTGCAGAATAAAATACAAAATTATTTTAACCACATTTAAACTAATAAATAACTTAGCACCATCCGTACTCAATACACTCATTAACGTAGAGATAGATAAACGATCACAAAGGAGCAGAAACACAAACACTATAGCAGTTCCAAAAGATTACACAAAAGCTAAAAAACAAACCAACATGAGGGCCTTCTCCCATTCGGCACCTATCCTATGGAATAATCTGCCTGACAACATTCGCCAACTAACAGACATAAAGGAATTTAGAAAAAAACTAAAAACCCATTCTCATTACACTACAATACACTACCTAATCAGAATACACAAAGAGACACAGGTTAACATCCATACTACAATACTACATAACAAACAACAGATAATAACATAACCACACAATACTTAACCATACCACACTTATACACAGTTGACAATTCTCCCAATTTATAATTATGTGATTTATCACATTTAAATTATGAATCACAATTTTGATCCATGATATAATTTGTAAGTACTTATAATGTAACTACGTTCTAACATTTTACTGTTCAAATGTTATATCGTTACTTGTAAATAGTTCCACCCGTTCTATGTAAAACGACTAGGTATGCTCTTTCACATACCATATAACTTACTGTTCCTTGTAAACCGCACTTGATACTTGGGAAAGAGCGGTATAGAAATAACTGTTAAATAAATAAATAAATAAATAAATAATGCCAAGTACCATTTGATGCAAGTTATGTCCTGACATATATGTTCATATTTACATTCTCTTATACCATATCAGGGTGCACTGGGCTTACCAGCACTTTTCAGAACCTGTAGAGGACTGGTATGTGGTCTAGGTTGCAGCAGCAGTCATTTCTCATTGCTATTCATGTCTAGTTTGCATCAGCAAACTACTGTCCGTGTGAAGAGCAGCTTAGGAGATGCATGTTTTTCCAGGAGGTGTGGCGTTCACAAGTTCATCATGGAGATGGACAGGATCCGAAATGTGTAAATTTTCAGAATACAGTGTATGTGAGGACATCCAAAATGTATCTGATAATATTGATAGGGATGTGTTTCTCCATTATATTGCATGACCCATGCGCAGGCAGCACACCAGATGCGTGCATGGGCCGGCTGAATAGCGTTTTGCCTGTGCCACACCAAACACGTTTATCTCCCTGATTGTGGACCTGCGTGCACGTCTAGACCCGTGGATGCGGAATTGGGTACAAACGGGGTCCATTTATGATTATAACCATCTCAAAAAAGTACCTATCAATTTGCCCCACATACCGAGCACCAAACACCAAGGAGGAAGAGCTAATAGTCATTCTAGAAACAGTGTGTTCTCATTCAAACCCTGAAACCCCTTCTCATAATAGGAACCAAAACCTATCCCCCTTACCATCTAAAGAGGCTAGCTCATTTTTGTATGCAATGAATTGACCTACTCTACACACAAATATCAAACTCCCCAGCAAACAGGAGAGGAGGAACCTTAGACCTCATTTTTGTGCCTAACCATTTGCTGGACCAAAAGCTCATAACGCAACCTAACTCTATGCCAATTCCCTGGTCAGACCACTACATGATTAACATTAAAATAAAAACCCTGTAACAAGAAAAACTCAAGAAGGGTTGCCAAATGAGCATAGACAGTTTTAAACAATTTAACAATCACGAATTCCTGAAACAAATACTTTCACAGCTTCAACACAACACAACAAATCTGGAAGCGATCATGAGCAACTGGAACGACACAATACATAATGCTGCATTGGGGCTCCAAACAAGAGGATACATAAAAATAGAAGACATAAACCACCCATGGTACTCCAGTGAAATCAATAACCTAAAAAGGGCACTACGGAAACTAGAAAGGCAATGGTGACAAACCAAAGACTAGGAAAACTACAGAAATACAACAGTATGCAACATAAATACATGACCTAATAAACAAGTGCAAGAAAGAATACTATACTAATCGTATAATGGGTTCTCTCAATAAACCTAGAGAACTATTTGATATCTCATGCACCCTAATTAAAGAGCCCCTGCAGGACAAAGAAATTGATACTTTAAATCTTCAAGATATAGCAGACTTTCTGGAACTCAAATCAAAGACATATCAACTCAAGATGGTATTTAAGCTCAGAACCTCAGCCAAAGCGCTCAACAAGAGACAACAAAGGCAAGCCATCTGTACGCCTTGCATACAAGGCAAGCACATCATGGGACATCATTAGAGGACATATCTCGTCTTCCAAAAGGGGAAGCCAAGAAATGGAGAAAAGCAGCAGAAAAGGAAATGAAGTCCTTGCATGAAAATTAGACATGGACATTCACAGAACTGTCGGAAGGGAAGAAAACCGTAGGTTACAAATGCACCTTTAGAAATATGATGGCAGAAAAAGAGCACATGGCCTATCTAGTCTGCCCTTCTGGCAACGCAGATGGAAGAGTTAAATGATACAAGACAAATCGCGTTGCCAAAGGATACTCCCAAAAGTATGGAGAGGACTACGACGAGACATTTGGCTCCAGTAGTCAAGCACACTACCTTCAGATCGTTGCTTTCTGTAGCAGGTGCACAGAAACTGCACTTAAAACATTTTGATATCAAGCCAACTTTCCTGCATGGTTATAACTGATGTAGGACATCTACATGCAGCAGCCACGGGGATTTGAGGAGCCACAGAGACCAGATCTGATATGCAAACTACACAAGAGTATCTATGGTCTGAAGAAAGCTGCCAGAGCATGGAACACCAAGATAAATGAATTGCTTACAAGGGAGCATTTATAAAGAAGGAAAGCAGCGCCCTGTTTCTATAGAGAGATTAACAGACAGATCATTTGTGCTTGTCAATGTGGATGACTTGTTAGTCGCTTCAAACAAGAAGGGATGAAACTGGGACACTAAAAGCCCTGAACAAGGACTTTGAGACAAAAAAGCTTTGGGAATATAAGACATTACATGGGCATCCAGGTTGAAAGAGAAAGATGGCTGCTTTATTCTAAGTCAAAGGCACAAGATACTGGAAGTGGTCAAAACCTTTGGTATGAAAGATACAAAGCCAGTAAATTCACCCATGGAAACCCACTATGTAAAGGAAATGAACAGACCAGGCACCTTAGTGGAGACCGACGATCAGTACAAGGAGGCAACAGGAGAATTGCTGTTTATTGCCACTGTTAGGAGGCCTGAAATTGCAGCTGCAGTAGGAATACTGTGCAGGCAGGTCTCAAGGCCAAGTCAAATGGACTGGAACACAGTAAAGAGAGTAATGCTTTTTCTAAAGGGGACCATGAAGGACTACAAAAGGGGACTGCTACTTCTGGAGAGAGATCTGCAATTGTAAGTACTACTTCTGGGAATTTTTCTAAATCTTGGGGGAAAAGGAATTCTTTAGATTAAAGCTGATTAATCTGTGAACCCAGTGTATTTGTTAAATCGGTCAGGGCCTAATAGCAACAAAGAGTTTTCAGATTAAATTTAAAACACAGAGGAGAGCTTTCTGGTTAAATTTAGAACCCAGCAGAGAGCTTCCAGTTTAAATTTCATACTCGGTCAGGGCCTAGTAGCAGCAAAGAGCTTTGATTTAAATCAAATCAGAATATAACTTAACATAAAAGGCAAAACAGTGTCAGTATTCCTTAAGCAATAAATTATTTCTAGAGACCTTTACAAAGAGGTCTTCTACATAGGGGGCAAGAGACCTGTGGAATTTTTTAAATAGGTGTTAAAGCCAGGCAACAGATCAAAAGGCCAGTTTGAAAGACTCCCACTTTCAAGCAAGGACTTTGTTAAATCACTCAAGAAATTGGTCATAGCTTACCTCAGAAGCATAGGCATGAATAGTTCAACCAGAGTTCTGTGTTTCTCAATCTTGAAGGACTACAAAAGGGGACTGTTACTTCTGGAGAGAGATCTGTAATTGTAAGTACTACTTCTGGGAATTTTTCTAAATCTTGAGGGAAAAGGAATTCTTTAGATTAAAGCTGATTAATCTGTGAACCCAGTGTATTTGTTAAATTGGTCAGGGCCTACTAGCAGCAAAGCGTTTTCAGTTTAAATTTAAAACACAGAGGAGAGCTTTCTGGTTAGATTTAGAACCCAAGACTCCCTCTATCCAAGCAAGGGCTGTGGGACTTCCCCTGGAGATTGGTCACAGATTACCTTAGAAGCAAAGGACAGGGTACTGTGTTGTAGCCAGCTTTTAATGTCTTCTTTCCCTCCCTCCCTTCCCAACACCCACCCACCCCTGGGATAATCGTAGCTTTATAGATGCTTAAACCTCTTAAAGGAAAGGAGGTGCCATATTCACTCTCAGATGTAACTGTTTATTTTCATCAGCATATATTAAGGACCTGAGATTAATTAAATTTCAGGTGAACAAAGTACATTAAACGTATTAGGTATAGTTTTATTAGTATAAGTATCCCCAGCAACCCTTAGTAAGTAAAGAACTTAAATATCTAAAAACAACCTTAAAACAAAGATGTGGACAGCAGTCTAGCAGAGAGATGGGGGCTTTCCAGTCTTTTCCATTGAGTGTCACATGTATGATTTTCTCCCAGTTGGTGAGGGGTCTTACATGTGCACAATGTGCAAGGAGCTCTTTGCTCTCAGGAAATTAGTCTGATTTCTGGAGGCAAGAGTAGCAGACTTGGAAGACATAAGGAAGACAGAGAGGTACATAGGTGAGACCTACAGGGATATAGTCCCGAAGTCCCTCCTCTAGTCTGGCAGCATCCCTGTTGCCATGGAGGAGAGAGGTCATGTGACAGGAAAACATCACCCTAGTGTGGCAGGAAGTGATCCTATAGCTAGAACCTGTCCTCTAGGTGATGTAAAACCCTCTCATACCGAGGAAGATTCTCCAGGGCCATGTGCCCATGAGGTAAGCACAGGCATTATAGTTGGTGATTCGATCATTAGACATGTAGATAGCTGGGTTGGCTGGTGGACATGAGGATCGCTTGGTAACATGCCTGCCTGGTGCGAAGGTAGCAGACCTCACGTGCCACCTAGACAAGGTCTTAGATAGTGCTGGGGAGGAGTCTGCTGTATTTTATTTATTTATTTAAACATTTTTCTATACCGCCTCTTCCAGAGATCAGTGGCGGTTTACAATGAACATTAAAACTTAATAATAGAAAACTATTATTTTACATATAACAAATTTCAGAACATTTAACAAAGAAAATAAAAACTTAATAATAGAAATCTATTATTATTTTACATATAAATTATAGAGCATTTTTAACATTTAAGCCATAAATGAACATCAGAATAAAATTAGAAATGCGGCAAAATAACGTGCCGAAAACCTAGAACTATATACATTGAGAATTAATTTTACCTGTTTATTGTAAGCACAAATCACTAATCTGAGTTGTGTAGTTTTAATGTTCATTGTAAACCGCACTGATCTCAAATAGCGCGGTATAAAAGAAAATGTAATAAATAACACAGGTACACTAAAAATTTTTTTTTTTAAACTGCCTCTAATGTTTCGATTGATTTTTATGTTTTTTGGTGCGCTGAATCCAAATCTGGTAACCAATTTGCTCCATCACGTACAGATATTTTGCTACATTGGGTTAGCAGTTTGAGGTGAACGTTTCAGATTGAGTGTGATCGAGATAAAATTCCTATTCGTCTCTCCGGGCCAGTCCAGAACAGATGGGTAGTCAAATCTCCCTCCTCTAGCAGCTGAGGACAGAATTCCAATTCTTTTGTTGCTAGGCTACACATCACTCCCTTGGTAACAACAGCCAGTCTTTTTTGTCCTCAGCAGCTGAGATGGATGTGTGAAGATTTCTCTCCCCACCTGTTCTCTGTTATTATTCTTTATTTTTCTTTATTTTTCTTATTTTATGGAAGAGTTCTCATTGAAGAGGTAGTGCTGTGCCCTAGCAGGGTGTTTAAGCGCTGGGCTCTGATTTATGTTGTCTTTTATACTGTGACATCAGTGTCAGTAACTGGTTAAACGATTCAGAGTATGGGACAGAGCCTGTCTCCTCTACTCTGCTAAAGATAATTGGGAAGAACAGATCTGGGGGCCCCAGCTACTGTTTCTTATCTGGTAGGCTTTTCAGTTATAGGATCGCTGGCAGCGGTTTCTAAGGAGCTAGAGAGCCTGTCTGTCTACTGGCGTTAGTAGCAGTTATTTTTTGATTAAGAGCTGTGCCGCGGATGTTTGCTCACCTCTCTCTGGCACTCGATTTCTCCGATACCTTTCGGTTTTACAAAGTGCCTTCGGTGCCTGTACACTTGCTCTGCGTTATGCAGGACAGTAAAGGAGATTCGCAGCACCATTCTTCTTCGCTGCAGCCGTTGGCTGAGAACGCGGGAGCGGCGGCCATCTTTGCAGCGTCTTCCGTTCCTTCTGCTCCACTGCCCAAAGCAAGTAAAAGGAAAGCGAAATCTCGTCATGTGACAGAGCCTCCTGCTCAGCCTGTGTTGCCTGTGATTTCAGAGGCACAGGATCCGTTGCTTTCAGCTGATTTCATCCTCGCGTTTCATAGAGCTTATTTGTTAAAAAAATCTCAGGCTTCTCTTCCGGTTTTATTGGACCCTCCACAATTAGCACAGATGGGGGTTTCTATTCAATCTGCACAGATGGGGGTTTCTAATCAATCTGCATCTTGTGAAGAAGTTCCTTTATCAGATGTAAAGGAGTCTAAATTGGATTCAGTTTCTTTAGAGGCTGAAACTTTAGAGCCTGAACAAGGGGAACTTATTTCTGAGCAGGGTTTGGATTTTTGGCCCGCGGACTTAGAGGAAGGAGAGTTGGGTCCGGGTGAGGATCCAAATATCTTTAGGGTGTTTAGAAAGGAGGAGTTACCAGCTTTGATTGCACAGTCCCTTACAGCGCTTAGTATCATTCCGCAGGTGGTTCAACAAGAACCTTTGGAAGACCCCTTGCTGCAGGGTTTCAAAACAGAGCAAAGATGTTTTCCTCTGCATCGGGTAATCAAACAGATGATAGAGTCTGAGTGGGAATACCCTGAGGCTTCATTAAGAGGAGCTAGAGCTTTGACTCGGTTGTATCCTATGCATCAAGAGGAAAAGGAGCTTCTACGTACGCCAAAGGTGGATGCACTGGTGTCTGCTGTCACCAAAAAAACTACCATACCTGTAGAGGGGGCCGCGGCTCTTAAAAACATGCAGGATCGTAGGTTAGAAGGTCTGTTGAAACAGGCTTTTGATGCCAGTGCTCTGGCGCTTCAAGCGTCTGTCTGTGGAGCATACGTGTCCAGAGCTGCGATTCGATGGGGCCAGCAGGCCTCTGCTCCGACTGATGCAGTGACTCCTTCTAGTGAGGGGGCAAAGTTGGAGTCGGCAGCGGCATATTTAGCAGATGCCTTTTACGATTTGATTCACATTTCTGCGAAGTCTATGGCTTCCATGGTTGCTGCTCATCGTTTTCTTTGGTTACGGAATTGGGCAGCAGATGCCTCCTCCAAGGCACGTCTCAGTAAACTCCCTTATAAAGGGAAGCTTCTTTTTGGAGAAGCGTTAGAGAAAATTGTTAAAGATTTAGGAGACTCCAAGGGAGGGCGTTTGCCTGAGGACCGTCCTAAATCAGCTAAGCAGGGCTCTTTTTCTAGGGGTCAAGGGCGTGAATTTCGCCGTTTTAGGGGAGCTCGCTTTACTCCCTATCAGCGAGGTCGATTTCCTTTCCGGGGGCAGTCCTTTCGAGGCGCTAGAGGTTCCGGTAGAGGCTACTTTGGAGCTCCTGCCGCTACCATTAAAAAACCGCAATCAAGCAAGGCCGGCCCAAGCGGAGTTTCTCTCTGCTTGGGTCGCCATTACTTCCGACAAGTGGGTACTGCAGATAATTCGCGAGGGCTATGCTCTCGAGTTCAATTGTCATCTGACCGACGCCTTCGTTTTTTCTCCGTGCGGGTCGGACACCAAAAGGAGAGCAGTTCACGACACGTTGCAGCGGTTGTTGCAGCTCCGGGCAGTGGTTCCAGTTCCATTAGACCAGTACGGCTTCGGTCGATACTCGATTTATTTTGTGGTTCCAAAAAAGGAGGGCTCTTTTCGGCCCGTGTTGGATTTAAAGCACGTGAACCGTTGCTTGCGAGTCTCTCATTTTCGAATGGAGACATTAAGGTCTGTAATCCGCTCGGTAAGGCCGAGCGAGTTCCTCTCTTCCATAGATTTGACGGAAGCTTATCTGCATATTCCTATCAAGCCAGATCATCAGCGCTTTCTTCGGTTTGCAGTACCCATGGGTCATTTTCAGTTTCGGGCCTTACCGTTCGGCCTAGCAACGGCGCCGCGCACTTTCACCAAGGTACTGGTGGTGGTGGTGGCGGCGCTACGCAGGGATGGCATTCAGGTTCATCCTTATCTGGACGACTGGTTGATTCGAGCGTCGTCGCGAGAGGAGTCGCTAAAGGCGACAGCGAGAGTAGTGTCCTGTTTAGAGAATCTAGGTTGGGTTGTGAATCAGGCCAAAAGTCGGCTGGAGCCGGTGCAGCAGCTGACTTATCTCGGAGCATTCTTCGACACGGGCCGAGGTATGGTTCTGTTGTCTCCAGAACGAATTCGAAAGCTTCTCGCTCATGTGTCGGAGTCTTTGCTCGCAAGAGCGCCAACAGCTTGGAAGTACTTACAGTTGCTGGGGCTAATGGCAGCGGCCTTGGATTTGGTTCCATGGGCCAGAGCACACATGCGGCCGCTCCAGCAAGCTCTTCTTTCGCGTTGGTCTCCACAACAGCATCCCCTTTCTCGTCGCTTAAGCTGTCCAGATCATGTCAAGGTCAGTCTTCAGTGGTGGTTGGTTCCAGACCATCTTCAGGCGGGAGTTCCCCTAGCGCTGCCGGAATGGATTTTGGTGACTACCGATGCCAGTCTGTCCGGTTGGGGAGCACACTGTTTGAATCACATAGCGCAAGGCTCTTGGACGGCGGAAGAGAGCCTGTGGTCCATCAATCGCCTGGAGCTGAGAACGGTGCGTCTAGCGCTGTTAGCGTTCGCAAGTCTTCTGGAGGGGAAGTCGGTGCGCATCTTCTCCGACAATTTAGTGGCGGTCTCATACATAAATCGCCAAGGCGGAACAGGAAGTCTTCTTCTTCTGGAGGAGAGTCAACGCTTGTTTCACTGGGCGGAGTTGCA
Organism: Ichthyophis bannanicus; assembly: GCA_033557465.1. Classification (NCBI taxonomy): domain Eukaryota; kingdom Metazoa; phylum Chordata; class Amphibia; order Gymnophiona; family Ichthyophiidae; genus Ichthyophis; species Ichthyophis bannanicus. Next base: position 133,615,136 of record CM066036.1, on the reverse strand, counting down.
CCTTTCGGCACTCTCGGCAGCTCATGTGGCAGGAAAGGACAATGTGCAAGCGGACTATCTCAGCCGACATGTGCTAGATCCGGGAGAGTGGCAACTCAATGCCGAAGTTTTTCACGAGCTCACAGTACGTTGGGGTCAACCCGTAATGGATCTGATGGCAACTTTGGACAATGCAAAGGCGACTCGCTTTTTCAGCAGACGCAGGGAACATGTGTCCGAAGGTCTCGACGGTCTAGTCCAGCCCTGGCCGTTGGGGCAACTTCTGTATGTGTTTCCTCCATGGCCATTGGTGGGTCTCGTTGTTCAGCGAGCTGTCATGCACCAGGGTCTGTTGATTCTTGTTGCCCCAGATTGGCCTCGACGGCCTTGGTATGCCGATCTAATGCGTCTTCTAGCGGCTCCACCGTGGAGGTTGCCCGCTCGGGCAGATTTACTGCATCAAGGGCCCGTTTGGATGCCTCAGGCGGATCGATTCTTGCTTACGGCATGGCTCTTGAAAGGCAGCGCTTGCGCCGAAAAGGTTATTCAGTTTCGGTAATCAACACCTTGTTGCAGTCTCGTAGAAAGTCCACATCATTGGCATACATTCGGGTGTGTGGCGAGTTTTTGAAGCTTGGTGTTCTGATCGCCGTTTGAAAGCTCGTCTATCTTCCATTCCGGATGTTCTCGATTTTCTTCAATGCGGTCTTGAGAAAGGTCTTGCTCTGAGTACCTTAAAGGTGCAGTTAGCAGCCCTGGCAGTTTTTCGTGGGCCGGTTCGCGGACTACGTCTTTCGTTTCATCCCGATGTTCTCCGTTTTCTTAGAGTGGCTAAGCAAATTCGTCCTCCGTTTCGTCAAATTGTTCCTCCTTGGGATTTGAACCTAGTATTAGAGGCTTTAACACAGTCTCCTTTTGAGCCTCATTCTTCACGTTCGCTAAGAGAATTGTCCTGGAAGACAGCTTTTTTAGTGGCATTGTGTTCAGCTAGACGCATTTCGGATCTGCAGGCTCTTTCATGCCGTCCGCCCTTTCTTCAGTTTTCTGAGGAAAAAGTGGTCTTGCGTCCGGTACCGTCCTTTCTCCCGAAAGTACTGTCTGCTTTTCATGTGAATCAACCGGTCTCGCTTCCCACTTTCGTGGATTCGGGGGAAGGTTCTTTCGATCGTTCTCTGCGGAAATTGGATATGGGACGTGTGCTCCGTAGATATCTACGGGAGACCGAGCCGTTTCGTAAGACTGATCGGTTGTTTGTGTTGTTTGGAGGGCCATCCAAGGGACAACCTGCCTCCAAGGCCTCCATTGCACGCTGGGTAAAGCATGCGATTTGGGTCGCGTATGAAGCCAGAGGTAAACCGGTTCCGGTAGGTCTTCGGGCTCATTCTACCAGGGGTCAAGCTACTTCGTGGGCAGAATCGGCCTTGGTTCCGCCGGTGGATATTTGTCGTGCGGCGTCATGGTCTTCTCTTCATGCCTTTTCACGTCATTATGGTTGGATGTTCTCGCTAGGCAAGATGCGTCGGTGGGGGCTTCAGCAGTGATAGCGGGGCTCTCAGGTCCCTCCCAGGGTTAGGTACTGCTTTGGTACTACCCATCTGTTCTGGACTGGCCCGGAGAGACGAATAGGAAGGAGAAATTAGACCTTACCTGCTAATTGTCTTTCCTTGAGTTCTCTCCGGGCCAGTCCAGAACCCACCCAATAATTTTCATTCTTTATTATTAGTATTTTCTTGTGTTTCATTTATGTCGGTCTTTTTTTCGGTGTTACATGAATGGAAACTTGTTTTTTGTGGTTATTGTTCATTTAAAAAAAAAAAATTATTTATAGCCATTGCTTTGGCTATTTTCGCTCTCAAGTGCTTTCGTGGTCAAGCATGAGACACAGAGCAAATTTATATACCTTCAATGGGACTCTTCCGCTGTTTTATTCTTATTGATTTGCTATTGGCTGCTTGCTACGTAAAGACTGGCTGTTGTTACCAAGGGAGTGATGTGTAGCCTAGCAACAAAAGAATTGGAATTCTGTCCTCAGCTGCTAGAGGAGGGAGATTTGACTACCCATCTGTTCTGGACTGGCCCGGAGAGAACTCAAGGAAAGACAATTAGCAGGTAAGGTCTAATTTCTCTGTTTCTTGGATGAATTCTTTATACTAATTGTTTAGTAGTTATTCAAATAAGAATAAAGAAAATTGTAACAAGGCAGCACATAAGAATAGAGTAATGTCAACAAAACACACTGTGATGGTAGCAAAATTGTCTGCACTTAAAACAGCCACATACATGTGCACAAACATTGAGCATATAAGAGCGAGGTTAGACACAAAGCAAAGCAAAGAAATGTGCAAAAAATGTTGTACAGGTATGTATGTAAGAATAGAAAACGCAAACCGCACCATTGCAATACATGAAGACAAACACCCGATGGTGTGAAAATAAAATTCTAATAAATGAGATCCGACACTGTGGTAATAACTAGCAAATTTTTATTTCAAAGTTTAGTAAAAACACGATATTTGTCAACACAGTTTAGATTTTAAAGTCATTCTTGGGTCAATCAATCTCCTGGTGGGCCCGTTTCTTCTTCCCCCGAATGCTTCTCTTGGTGCGCTGCTTGGTGTATTTTTCATCTGGGGTTTCCCGCAGCAGCAACCAGCAGAAATCAGCCATCATAGTGGTGTTCCATCTTCCTTGGTACCTTCTCTCTGCGTCCTTGATGTCCTGGTGAAACCTTTCACCTTGTTCTTCACTGTACGCCCCCAAGTTTTCGGGAAAGTAGTTCACATGGGAGTGCAAGAAATGGACTTTCAGGCTCATGTTACAGCCTTGTTCTTTGAAGGCATTGAGCATCCTGGCAACAATATCCTTATAGTTCTCATCCCGCCTGTTCCCCAAGAATTTGAGAACAACATCCTTGAAGGAATCCCAGGCTTCTTTTTCCTTCTCAGACATCGTTTCAGCGAATGCTCCATCTGAAATGAGTTTCCTTATATCAGGGCCAACAAACACTCCTTCCTTTAGCTTTGCTTCAGAAAGTCGGGGGAATTTTGAGCAAAGGTACCGAAAGCACTCACCATCTTTTGGAAGGGACTTGATGAATTGCTTAATGAGACCCAACTTAATGTGGAGAGGTGGTAATAGAATTTTATCACGAGGTACCAAGCTCTCATGAAGAACATTTTTCTCACCGGGTCTCAAATACTCCCGAATTGGCCAGTCTTTTTTCCCCCAGTGTAGGTCGCGGGCCCGGCTATCCCACAAGCAAAGGAAGCAGGGATATTTGGTGAAACCGGATTGCTGCCCTAATAGCATGGATAGAATTTTAAAGTCTCCACAAATCATCCACTTATGCTCATCATAACGAATCTTCTGAAGAATCAGGGCCAAATTCTCGTATTTTTCTTGGAGAATAACAGAGTGAGCAATAGGAACTGAAGCGAATGTGTTGCCATTATGAAGAAGAACACCTTTTATGCTGTCTTTTGACGAATCAATGAACAGCCGCCATTCAGCAGGATCATACTTGAGTTTAAACTTTTCCATCACTCCGTATATATCGTTGCAAAATAGCAAATCTTCCTCTTTGCTGAAATACTTCAAAAATTGTGTCTCGCGGTTGCGGTACCAATAAAAAGTTGTTCCTGGTGACAATAGATTTTTCTGTTTAAGCCGAGAACCTAGCAGTTGGGCAGCATCTTTTGGGAGTCCTAAATCCCAGACTAAATCATTCAATTCAGCTTGAGAGAAAAGTTCAGGTTTCGGATCTGGTTCAGTTTCAAACTCGGAAGTACTGGACTCATCGGGAAAAGCCATCTGATGAGTCTCATCATGATCAGAACCGTCCACACAAATATGATCCAAAGATTTTGGTGGTTCAGGCACAGGTACTTCGTTGCTATGAGGCATAGGCCTAATTGCTGAGGGAAGGTTGGGGTAACTTATTACATTCTTATTTTTTAAGTTGTATCCCTTCACAATGCAAGAGCAAAAATAGCAGTCACTGCTGTGGTCTCTTTGTTCACGCCACATCATAGGTATTCCAAAACGAAATACTTGTTTTTTACCTTTCATCCATAAGCGTAGATCTTCCTCACATGTCTTGCACACTTTGTGAGGAGCCCACGGTTTGTCTTGATCGCCTAACTTCAAACCGAAATAGGCGAAATATACTTTTTTAATAAATGCAGAAATGTTCCTCTGCCGCTTTTTCACGGTATATTCCCCACAAATAAAACAAAAACTGTCCGGAGAGTTGACGCAACCTCTGGCTCTGTGAGCCATCACAAATACACAGCACTGCAAACTACAACTGTAGTGAACCACTTCGGAATAAAGCTGGATTACGACTGAGCAAACAAAAGGTAATAATGAACTTGCAAGAAACTGAAATTTGACAGGAACGTTCATGTCGCAACCACCGTGTTTGAGCAAGCGAACGAGGCGAGGCGAACAGGAAAGAACATGCGCCAGCGCGAGTACTGGATTTAGCCCCCCGCCTCCTAATTGTCCTGTTAATGTATAAAATGAATACAAAACACTCTAAAATATCATGAGGGAGTGTTTCTAGTTAGTTAACCATTACAACCTCTATTTTGGGCCAAGAAAATAAACTGCAGTCGGCTAAAAAGAAATTATGTGAACATTCCTTATATGAGTAAGAAATCTAATTTTGCAAGAAAACGTGACATGATGGAACATTTTGGCTATTTTTCCTGGATTCAGCACCCCAAAATCTATAGGAATCAGTTGCAAAACTGGAGGCAGTTTTTTGGTAGTGTACCTGTGTAATAAATAAATAAAATGTCAGTACCAATGACATAGAAAAATGTGGTAGTGAGGTTCTGGAGGCTAAATTTAGGCTTTTAGGTAGGAAGTTGATATCCAGAACGTCCAGGGTAGCATTCTCCGAAATGCTTCCCATCCCACGTGCAGGACACAAAAGGCAAGCAGAGCTCTGGAGTCTCAATGCGTGGATGAGACGATGGTGCAAGGATGAGGGTTTTAGATTTGTTAGGAACTGGGGAGCATTCTGGGGAAAGGAAGGGCTCTTCCAAAGGGATTGGCTTCATCTTATCCGGGATGGAACCAGGCTGCTTGCATTAACCTTTAAAAAGGAGATAGAGCAGCTTTTAAACTGGATAATAGGGGAGAGCCGACTGTCGCCCAAGAGTGCATGGTTTGGAACAGTGTATCCTTGAAGGATACTACCAAAAAAATGAAGTTAGGGCACATCTGCAGAGATGTTCCAATAAAGACAAAGGTAGCCCAAATGCCCTCGAGTACGGAGCAGACAGAGCTTAAAGATTCCAAATTACCCTTGCCTACCGATAATCAGATTAATATGAATAAAATACAGTCTCTAAAATGCTTGTATGCAAATGCTAGAAGTCTAAAAAATTAGATGGGAGAGTTAGAATATATAGCACTAAATGAGAAGTTAGATATGATTGGTATCTCAGAAACATGGTGGAAGGAGGACAACCAGTGGGACCCTGTGAAACCTGGGTACAAACTATATCGTAATGATAGAGCTGATCAAATTGGTGGAGGGGTTGCGCTCTGTAGAGAGGGCATTGAGTCACAAAGGATTAAAGTTCTACAGGAAACAAAGTTCGCTGTAGAATCTCTATGGATTTAAATTCCATGTAAAAAGGGGAAGGCGATGGCAGTGGGGCTGTACTATCGACTGCCTGGCCAGAATGAACAAATGGGTGATGAAATGCTCAAAGAAATAAGGGAAGCTAACAAAAGTTACAGAACGGTAGTAATAATCGGTGATTTTAATTACCCCGGTATTGACTGGGTCAGTGTCACGGCAGGACATGCTAGGGAGATAAAGTTTCTAGATGAAATAAATGACTGCTTCTTGGAGCAGTTGGTTCATGAACCGACCAGAGGGGAATCCATTTTGGACTTAGTCCTTAGTGGAACACCAGATCTGGTGCAAGAGATAAGGGTTTTGGGGCCACTTGGCAATAGTGATCATAGCATGATTATGTTTGATTTAATTAATGGAGGAGGGATGGTAAGGAAATCCACATTACTTCCTTTTAACTTTCGAAAGGGAGACTATGATAAAAAGAGGAAAAGGGTCAAAAAACCCCCAAAACTAAACTAAAAGGCACAGTTGCAAAGGTTAAAGACTTACATCAAACTTGGATGTTTAAAAATACTATCTTGGAAGCCCAGACCAGCTGTATTTGACGCTTTAAGAAGAGTGGAAGGAAGTCCAAAAAACTGCCAGCATGGTTTAAAGGTGAGTTCAGAGAGGCTGTTGTTGCCAAAAAAAAAACATCTTTCAGGAAATGGAAAAAAGAGCCAAATGATGAAAACTGGAAACGGCACAAGCACTGGCAAGTTAAATGCAAGGCATTGATAAGGCAGGCAAAGAGAGAATTTGAGAAGAAACTTGCTGTTGAAGCAAAAATGCATAATAAAGACTTTTTCAAGTACATTCGTAGCAAAAATCCTGTGAGAGAGTCAGTTAGACCATTAGATGATAGAGGGGTAAAAGGGGCAGTAAGAGGGGACACGGCTATAGCAGAGAGACTGAATGAATTCTTTACTGAGGAAGATGTAGGCATGTTAACCATGACTGAAGTGATATTTAAAGGTGATTCTGCAGAAGAATTGAAAGAAATATCGATAAACCTGGAAGATGTATTACAACTATTTGATAAACTGAAGAGTAGCAAATCACCTGGGCTGGATGGTATACATCCTAGGGTGTTGAAAGAACTGAAATATGAGATTGCAGACCTACTATTAGTCATCTGTGAACTATCATTAAAATCATCTGTAATACCTGAAGATTGGAGGATCGCCAATGTAACGCCTGTTTTTTAAAAAGGGTTCCAGAGGTGATCCGGGAAACTACAGACCAGTGAGCCTGACCTCAGTACCAGGAAAAATGATAGAAACCATCATAAAGAACAAAATTACTCAGCATGTAGATAGTCATGGCTTAATGGGAGACAGCCAACATGGCTTTAGACAAGGAAGATCTTGTCTTACTAATTTATGTTTTTTGAAGGTGTGAATAAACACATAGACAAAGTTGAGTCGGTTGATATAGTGTATCTGAACTTTAAGAAAGCCTTTGACAAGGTCCCTCATCAGAGGCTTTTGGCAAAAATAAAAAGTCATGGGATAGGAGGTGATATACTATTGTGGATCAGGAACTGGTAAAAAGATAGAAAGCAGAAGGTAGGGCTAAATGGCCAATTTTCCCAATGGAAAAAGGTGAATAGTGGAGCACCCCAGGGATTTGTGTTGGTGCTGCTGCTTTTTGACATATTCATAAATGACCCGGAAAAGGGAATAACGAGTGAGGTTATCAAATTTGCAGATGACACAAAACTATTTGAAGTTGTTAAAACAAAAGAGGATTGTTGAAAATTGCAAGACAATCTTGATAAATTGGAAGACTGGGCATCCAAATGGCAGATGAAATTTAATGTGGACAAGTGCAAAGTAATGCACCTAGGAAAGAACAACCAAAACTATGGTTACACGATACAAGGTTGCACATTGGGAACCACCACCCAGGAAAAAGATTTAGGCATCATCGTGGATAACAATTTAAAACCCTCTGACCAGTGTGCAGCGGTGGCTAAGAGAGCAAATAGAATGCTAGGTATCATTAGGAAAGGAATAGAAAATAAAACAAAGGATATTATAATGCCTCTGTATCGTTCCATGGTGTTACCGCACTTTGAATATTGTGTGCAATTCTGGTTGCCATATCTTAAAATAGATATAGCGTTATTAGAAGAGGTATAGAGAAGAGCCACCAAAATGGTAAAGGGGGTGGAAGGATACTCCTATGAAGAGAGGCTAAAAAGGTTAGGGCTCTTCAACCTGGAAAAGAGATGGCTGAGGGGAGATATGATAGAGGTCTATAAATTAATGAATGGAGTGGAATGGGTAAACGTAGATCAATTGTTTACGTTATCAGAATATAAAAAGAAACACTGAGGAGTGGCCTAGTGGTTGGGGCAAGGTACTTCAGGCCAGAAGGTTGGGCTTTCAAATCCCACTAGAGGACAGCAATCTTGGACCAGAAGGACTGGGGTTTCTAGTCCCACAGGTGCTCCTTGTGGTCTTGGGCAAGCCACTTAACCCTCCATAACCCATGTTCCCTGTAAAATAGTTATCTCCAAGTTATAATGCCCTGTTCAATGTAATTTCAGTTTGTTTAATGTAAACCACACTGATACAGAATAGCACGGTATATAAGAGAATGTAAATAAAATAAATAAATAATAAATACTAGAGGACATGCAATGAAGCTACAGGGTAACCTATTTAAGGCTAATAAGAGAAAATATGTTTTCACTCAACTTGTAATCAAACTCTGGAATTTGTTACCGGAGGATGTAGTAAAAGCTGTTAGTGTAGCTGGGTTTAAAAAAGGTTTGGACAAGTTCCTGGAGGAAAGATCCATAAACCATTATTAAAAGGGACACGGGATATTGCTGCTTGACCCAATGCAAGTATTGAGGAACCTGTCTTTGTGGGAACTGCTAGGTACTTATGACTTAGATTGGCCACTGTTGGAAACCAGGAAACTGGACTTGATGGTTCTTGATCTGACCCAGTATGGCATATCTTATGTTCTTATGAACCTCATGCTAAGATGACCAGCAGCACATAATGCAAACAAACCAGATACTTGGACGCAGATTGGACAGGAGGCTCCTGTGATTGTAAGCCCATAAGTGACTGTTTTATTTATTTAGCATCTTTTTATACCACTGTATCTACCAGTTACAGCAGCTACAGTATGTTTTTCTGCTTGGCAGAGGACCTATGCTAATCTGGCCACATCCACAGAGGTGAAACACAGGATGTTGCAGCAGCACAAGTGAATGAAGAAGTGATTTGGCTAAGGCAGTAGGGCTGTAAACCGTGTAAATGCCTTTTGAATATCTGGCCAGTGTCTTAAGATTTTCTGTCCTAGGAATATACTTGAGGTAGTTTCTCCTAATGGATCAGTTTTGCGCATACTATGGCAGTCGTGAACCTCACTTCTAAGCTAGGGTATGTGGAATATGATCTTAATCTCTCAAATTTACTGCTAATGCCCGGTGTAATACTTGCATCGTGCCAAAGAGAGCCTCCTGCTGGAGTTCATAAGATGTAACATGTATGGGTAGTTTGTCAAGATGTGCTTGGAAATTCTTCTTTATCAGGCCTGTGGGAAATATTTCAGTATCTTTCTGCCACATTTTCTTGGTCTGTGATTGCATTTTTTGATACTTCAGGATCTTCTCCCTCTCCACGCGATTCACAGAATGATCACTCCGTATCGACATTATTATCAATGCAGTTTTGGTGTTCTTCTCCTTTACCACTATGTCAGGTTTTCTGGCATCCAGTAGCTGGTACTGTTGTATAGGTAAGAGTGCAAGTTACCTTACTGGAAGAACTATATATCTCAGAAGGCTTATTAGAGGAAACACTCTAAGGTGGAGTTTCTGGTTCCTGTTTCATAGCAGTTGTTCAGTTGTTGCTGTTAAGATATTCATGTGCCTGCAGCCATATTAGGATGAAAGTCTCTGTATCTTATATCAATTTTTAATGCAGTATATGTATCCTGTGCATGTAATTACTTATTAAACAGTTTTTCTTTCTAAATCTAATTGGGTGAACTTTTGTACTAACCAACTAACTCTCCAACACCCGGTGGGTTCCATCACCAATTGTCTGAGCAAAGTGTTAGATATCCATAATCTTTCTACTTCTTTCCAGATTTGCAGACGGGATACTTCAATCCACATGTGGTAGATTAAAATCACCTAGTATCATCACTTCTCCAGGACCAAGCAGGAAGTCAGTCCTCACATATGGGTGACGTCGGCGCCGACGGAGCCCTCGCGGAGCAATTTTCCCCAGCTTTCAAAGAAAGCCTTTGGGAATTGCAGCGCGCATGCGCGGTCGCCTTCCCGCCCAAGGGTGCCATCTTAGCCAGTCTTCTTTTTTCCGCGGAGCCCTACAGACGTACCCGTCGTGTCCCCGCTAAAAAGTTGATTTTCGTGAGTTTTTCTCTTTTTTCAATTCGGTTCGACGCCGGTCGTTTTCCTACCCGGACTCGCGACGCCGTTGCGAGTCCTTCTCTTATTTTTCGGTTTTTCTGATTTTGGTCAGTTTCGTTTTCGGTTTTTTCGCTGGCAGCCCGGTCCTTTGACCTTGCAGGGGCCCTTTTTCCCCCGATGGCTGCCAGTGGTTTCAAGCGGTGTGGTCAGTGTGACAGAAATATGTCACTCACTGACACACACGATAATTGCCTCCGCTGCCTGGGCCCGGATCATGAAGAAATGATCTGTGGAGCCTGTGGCAAAATGTCCTCCAAAGCGTTGAGGAGTCGGCGGCATCAGCGGGATATAATCTTTGCTGACCCCAGCCGTACCCGGACCTCGTCGGAGGCCTCGGCATCCAGAGGCTCCAGCTCTGACCATCGCCGAAGCTCCTCCGACAGGGGTTCTCCCTCCGGAGACCATCGACGGAAGACAAAACCCGCGAGGGCGGTGTCGGTGGACGCTCCTGGCTCCGCGAGGGCCAGGTCGCATAGCCCCGACAGCCGTCCCTGGTCTTTGGAGCAGGAGCACCTCCCGAAGCGACCTCGCCTGGAGTCGGAGTTGCCTGCTCGGGTAAGTCCTGTGGTCCTTCTGGACTCGCCTCCGAGAGGTCCGACGTCGGGCCCGACGCCGTCGGGGCCCGAGTCAGGGGCTGCTGGGTCACCTGAGGTCGGACTCAGGTTGACGGCCTTGGAGAGCAGGCTATCTGCCTTCATGGACCAGCAGCGGGCACTGATCGCTAGCCTCGCTGGCGCCGCTGCCCCGACCACCGGGACGTCGACGTCTAAGTCAACCCCGGAGACCGAGCCGATCCTCGAGTCCATGCGAACTCGAGTCGATCCTCGGTCGAGGTCACCCTCGGCCTCCCGTTCGGGACCGAGGTCGTCTCCGCCGACTCCCTCGGCGTCGGGGCGGCCGACGCCTCCGCCTGTCCGAGCCGACCCCACTGATTCCTCCTCGGAGTCGGTCTGGGAGTCTGAAGAGGAGGAGTCACCTGATTCCTTTCGGACTCGGTGTGTCCCCTCGGACTCACCTGAGTCCGAACCTCGGAAACAGTCCCCTCCGGAGGATGCCCGGTTCTCGGACTTCGTCAGGGATATGGCCAAGGCTTTGGCCTTCCCTGCGGATCCCGAGGAGGAGCCTCGAGCCGAAGAGCTCGACGCCCTTCAGTACGACTCTCCCGCCCGGGAGCACTTTACTGTACCGGTGCCTCCCATGCTGGAACGACTACTCTTCCGCATGTGGGAGAGTCCGGCCTCGTCGCCGGTATTGAGCAAGCGGGTCGATTCCATCTATCGAGTCCGCAAGAGTCCTGGCTTCCAAAAAGCACAGCTGCCACACCATTCCATGGTAGTGGAATCGGCCATGCATAGGCTTAAGAGCCAAAAAATGCACTCCTCGGTGCCTCCTGGCAGGGAGGCCCGTAACCTGGATGGCCTTGGTAAGAAGTGTTTCCAGGGCTCTATGCTGGCTTGTCGTGTCCAGACCTACCAGCTATACATGGGCATGTATCTCCGAGACCTGGCTAAAGAGCTAGCCGGATTCTCCGCTGGACTGTCCGAGGAACCTTTGCGGAGGTTCCTAGCCTTGACAACTGGTATTCGGGAATGCTCCAAATTCATGTCCCGAGCAGCCTATGATGGCTTTGAAGCATCGGCTCGTGTGGCCGCAGCTGGCATCGGTGCCCGCCGACAGGCTTGGCTTCAGTCGTCTGACCTTGAACCTTGGGTGCAGGACAAGTTGGTCGATGTCCCCTGCAGAGGTGAGAACCTCTTTGGCAAGCCCATGGCTGAAAAGGCTGCACAAATCGAGACGGAGACTCTCACCAGGACCAGGCTTTCTAGGAAGACCTCCGCCCCTTCCCAGAAAAAGAAGGGCTCGGGAAAGAAGTCCTTTTACCCGAGAAAGGCGGCTGCCTATAAACACTACCCCCAATATCAGGCCCCTCCAGCTCCCCAACAGGGTCAGCAGGCCAAGGGACGGGGTAACGGGTCCCGTAGGCAGCAAGCCACCAAGCCTGCACCACCAGCCCCTGCTCAGCAGGGTGGGGGTTTTTGACTTCCCTCAGCATAGCCTCTCCCCCTCAGCTGGTTCCTCCCAGCACCGGAGGCCGCCTGGTTCACTTCGCCCACAGGTGGTCCAACATCACTTCAGATGCCTGGGTGCTTCAAGTCGTGCGAGAAGGATATCTTCTCCACTTCCATCAGGTCCCTCCCTCTTATTTTCCGGGAGAACCTCCTCGACTCCCTCTGCACAGGGACTTACTCCTTCAGGAGTTAGCAAGTCTTCTTCAGGAACAGACTGTGGAACCGGTGCCCCACCACCTGAGAGGTCACGGCTTTTATTCCAGGTATTTCCTAATACCAAAAAGGACAGGAGGCCTCAGACCCATCCTGGACTTGCGCAACCTCAACAAGTTCCTTGTGCGGGAAAAGTTCAAGATGCTTACCCTTGGAATCCTTCTGCCCTACCTCCAGCAGGGAGATTGGCTATGCTCCTTGGATCTAAAGGATGCCTACACGCACATCCTCATCCACCCAAGCCACCGCCAATACCTAAGGTTTGTGGTGGCAGGAAATCACTACCAGTACAGAGTACTGCCCTTTGGCCTATCCTCCGCACCGCGAGTCTTCACAAAATGTCTCGCGGTGGTGGCGGCCTATCTCAGGCTTCACGGCCTCTGTCTTCCCGTACCTCGACGACTGGCTCATCAGAGCGTCGTCCTCTCTGGCAGTCGCCAATGCCACACACCGCACGGTGACTCTTCTGCAGTACTTGGGCTTTGTCATAAACTTCGCAAAGTCCACTTTGCTCCCCTCACAGGATCTCGAGTTCATCGGCGCAAGACTGCACACTCCTCAGGCTCGAGCTTTCCTGCCTCTCGACAGGGCTCAACGGCTCATGGACCTAGCCGGCCGTTTTCGCAGCCAGTCCCTGGTCTCCGCCAGGCGCTTCCTGAGACTACTCGGCCATATGGCTTCCACCGTCCACGTGACCCCCAATGCTCGCCTGAATATGCGGCCGGCTCAATGGTGCCTTCGCAAGCAGTGGCAACAAGCCACCGGCGGACTAGCCGACTTAGTGCGCCTCTCCAGACCGCTGGCCTCTTCCCTACAGTGGTGGCTTCATCGGCCGAACCTGGTGCTCGGAATGCCGTTTCAGTCGCCTCAGCCGGCTCAAGTGCTGACGACCGATGCTTCCCTCCTGGGTTGGGGAGCACATTGCCAGGGGGCATGTACTCAAGGTCTCTGGACCGCGTGGGAGTCTGCTCAACAGATCAACTTCCTGGAGCTCAGAGCAATTTGTCTGGCGCTCAAGGCTTTCTCCCACCTGACTTCTCACCAGTCCGTCCTTGTCCAGACGGACAATCAAGTTGCCATGTTCTACGTAAACAAGCAGGGGGGCACGGGCTCCTTCCTTCTCTGCCGAGAAGCTCAGAAGCTCTGCTCTTGGGCCGTCAGTCACGGCATTCTTCTCAAGGCAGTTTATCTCCCAGGCCAAGAAAATTGCCTGGCGGACAAACTCAGCAGGATACTCCAGCCGCACGAGTGGCGTCTGGATCCCTTGGTAGTTCAGAAACTCTTTCTGAAGTGGGGCCTCCCCACGATGGATCTCTTTGCCAGTCCTCTCAACCGGCAACTTCCTCGCTTCTGCTCTCGTCAGCCACATCCCCTTCGGGTAGCGGCAGATGCTTTTCTGCTCTCCTGGTCAGAAAGCCTTCTCTATGCTTTTCCTCCCATCCCGCTAGTCTCCCGAACTCTGTTCAAGGTTCTCCGGGATAAAGCGTCCATGATCCTGGTGGCTCCTCGCTGGCCCAGACAGCCGTGGTTCCCACTCCTGTTACAATTAGCGGCAGAGGATCCGTTCCCTCTGGGGTTTCAACCGGATCTCCTAACACAGGATCAGGGGTCTCTGCTACACCCCAACCTCTGATCTCTCAACCTAATGGCCTGGCGGCTGAAAGGGTAGTCCTTGCTCCCCTTCTCTTGCCGGCAGAGGTGGAAGAGGTCGTCCTAGCTTCTCAGCGCCCTTCTACCCGCAAATGCTACGCCCTTAAATGGCGTCGCTTTTCCGTTTGGTGTGTACAGCAGTCTCAGGATCCCTTCTCCTGCTCGGTGTCGGTGATCTTGCAGTACCTGCTCTACCTCTCTAATCTGGGACTTAAGTCCAACTCCGTCAAAGTCCACCTCAGTGCTCTTTCAGCACACCATGTGCCGGTGGACGGCAGACCTCTTTCCAGCGACCCTCTCGTAGCACGGTTTCTCCGAGGTCTCCTTCTACTTAAACCACCTCTGCGCCCGCCAGCACCTGACTGGGATCTGAATGTGGTTTTACAGCGGATCACCTGTCCGCCTTTTGAACCTATGGCTACCTGTTCTCTGCGTTTTCTTTCGTGGAAAACCTTGTTCCTCATAGCCCTCACTTCCGCTAGACGCGTAAGTGAATTGCAGGCCCTCGTGTCTGATCCTCCCTTCACTCGGTTCTACAAAAATAGGGTGGTCCTACGGACTCACCCAAAATTTCTTCCAAAAGTTGTCTCCCCTTTTCACATTAATCAGGAGGTGGTACTTCCAACCTTCTTTCCCAGGCCTCACTCCAGCCGAGCTGAACGAGTCCTGCATACCCTGGACTGTAGAAGGGCATTGAACTTCTATCTTGACCGTACGCGGGAGCACCGTAAAGCTGCTCAGCTTTTTGTGTCTTTTGACCCCAATAAATTGGGGCTCCCGGTCTCCAAGCGTACTCTGTCCATCTGGGTTGCTGACTGTATCGCTTGGGCTTATGGGGCAGCCGGACTCTCCTTAGAAAGTCGAGTCACGGCTCATTGTGTTCGGGCGAAGGCTACGTCAGTGGCTTACCTCCGCTCTGTTCCGCTGGCAGACATCTGCCGGGCCGCTACTTGGTCTTCGAGCCAGACTTTTGCGGTCCATTACTGTCTCGAGAGGGAGTCCCGTAGGGACAGTGCTTTCGGACAGGCAGTCCTCCGAAATCTCTTCGAGGTTTGAGCAACTCCTACCCTCCATCCCGGATGGGGGCTACCGGTGGGTGATAATTCAGTGAAGATTCCTTCCTTCTGTGCCGCTGAGCTAGAGGGAGCTCATTTTTGTGCTTAGGGTCTCCGGTAGCCTTAAGCTTGGGAGTCCCATATGTGAGGACTGACTTCCTGCTTGGTCCTGGAGAAAGCGTAGTTACTCACCTGTAACAGGTGTTCTCCAGGAGCAGCAGGAATCAGTCCTCACAACCCTCCCTCCTCCCCGTGGAGTTGCAATCATCTGCTTAAGTTTTTTTGCAAATTTTTATGCTGTCTTTTAGCTATGTCATCAGACTGGCTAAGATGGCACCCTTGGGCGGGAAGGCGACCGCGCATGCGCGCTGCAATTCCCAAAGGCTTTCTTTGAAAGCTGGGGAAAATTGCTCCACGAGGGCTCCGTCGGCGCCGACGTCACCCATATGTGAGGACTGATTCCTGCTGCTCCTGGAGAACACCTGTTACAGGTGAGTAACTACGCTTTCTGTCTTCATTGCCACATTTGCAATATCATTGATCAAGTTTCTGTTCATTTCTTCTGTTTGAATTGGAGGTCTGTGGACTACACCAATGCAGCTGATAATACCAACTCCTTTTCCCTCTATAAGTCACAGCACTTCTTCTTTTTCCTATGTCCCCAGCATTTCAACTGCTTTAATTTTGTTTTTGACATAGAGGGCTACTGCGTCTCATTTTCTTCCCTGTCTGTCACTCCTAAATAGATTATAACCACCTATGGTGATATCCCATTCATCCTGTTAAGAATGTCTTGCTTATTGATGTCTCAACATGTTGTTGTTGTTTTATCTTTTATGTGATTATGATAGGTATTTTAGAAGCCCTGTTTGTGAGTTGGATGTCTGAAAATGGGCACTTAGATATGCAAAACCTGGAGACTTCCCCAAGGCCATTTTAGAAGCCAGGTCAATAGACATCCCAAGCTTGAGAATGTCCATGTAGAATGGGGACATGGAGGCATGGTGCAGTTTGATGGCACGAGCATGTTTGGCCATGGTTGGTGAGACATCACTGCCTATAACTGCTAACAATGAATATGGTGGATGTAACTCTTCCAGGGGAAAGCGCATAATGCACTTTACTGTAAGCATTATTTCCTGCCAAAAGAAACCTGCACATAAATACATACTCCATACGTATTTCTGGCCCACCACTGCATATCTGAGTATCTCAAATGGCATGCCAGAATGTGCAAGTCTCATAGCATAGTCACCCCCTTCTTAAGTACCCCTTCCGGCTCGTCAAACTACTCGGTTCTGAGGCTGTGCAATTCGGGGACATCCACATATGTAAAATGGCCTACACCTGTGCATGTGTTTTATTTTTAACTGCATAGAGGATTTAGATTTGTGGTATGCAAATGAAATGAACTATGTTTCTGTAATGGTCGCAGTGTCAAAGTCCATTTCCATCATCAGGTTTCCAAGTCAGGAACTTTGTTACCTAGACTTTCAGCCTTTGTGCTCATTGCCTACCAGTAATTTTTGACTAACATGCTTGTATTTTGCTTGGTTTTTGTTCCTATTTCCTCTTCCCCATTGTTATTGATGTGTGATAATGTTTTCAACATTCTTATGATGCTTTTGCTGGGGTGATACCCTGAACTTGTTTTCTTCCATCCACTATTAGTGGAGTGCAGGGAAAAAGAGTTCATTTCATTTCAATGGGGTTTTTTGGGTTTTTTTCATCTTTGTATCTTTCTTTTAATAGTGTGCCCTATTGCACGATAGGATGCACAAATTCTCATGTATAAATAAACACTGAAGAAATTGTAAATGTGTGTATGTTCTCTATGTATGTACTGTACTGTACATGTGTAGTTTATAACATATATGTGTACATTGCAACAGTAAGAGTAATTCCCAGGTTCTTGTGCTGTTCTATTCTGGTCAGATGATGGTTCTGGCCTGGTGGCAGAACACGTGTATTTTGCTGCTATTCTATAGGTGCTATTTCTCCTCCCCCCATTTTAGGGGTTTTCCAGTTCCTTCTTTTGTGAGAATTCTTTGATTTTTCTGTGTCAGCTTTGGGAAATGCACATCTCTGATATCTTTCAGGCCAGTGAAAGCATAATTACCTTATCCATTATTTTCAAGCAACATATGGATAATCTCCATCTATTTAAATCATTAATGTGCTAATAAGTTGTTTCCTTCTGGTCCACACTGTTCTGTTCTGTTGTGCTAGTAGGATACCTCATACTAATAATAATTTTGGATTTATAGGTCTCCTTTCCAAATATACACAAGCTAGCTTAAAGCATTTTAGAATGCAGGTGCAATAAGTCCCTACCCAACAGAATTTACAATCTAAATGGGCACCTGAGGCAGTGGAAAATAAAGCAACTTGTCCAAAGTCACAAGGTGTGTCCGTGGAAGAATTGGGATTAGAATTCTGGTTTCAATGGTTTTGCAGTCTATTGCTTTAACTACCCTCAAACCCAACCTGCACTTCCACTTCTGATCCTTTTAGAAAATTCAGTCTTCCTGAATCCACCCCAAACCCCAGCCTACTTCATCCCCATATTGGTCCTGCCCTTAGTTTTCTCTCAAAGAAAATGGCACTTGCAGGCCCCCAGCGGTAGTCTTATAATACTATTACTAATATTTTCTTATTTGATATCCAGACTCTACCAGTAATAAGACTACTGCTAGGGGTCTTCAAGTGCCTTTTTTCAGGAGGTAACTACTGGGGCAGAAGCAATACCTGATCATGCCTGGCCCCCACTACTCACCAGAGATACTCTGGTCAGTCCTGGGGTGAGTATGGGAGGGACTACAAATTTTCTAAAGGGATCAAGGGGTCTTTGGAGTTTTCTAAAAGGCTCTAAGATCTGGGGGTAGGGGATGGTTCCAGGGGATACACATTTTTTAAAGGGACTAAGAGATGCAGAGCTATTTTTAAGTAATCACTGGCCCCTTTCAGTGGGTCCCTGGGAGCACTGTCCATACGTTAGCAGGCTGGTGCTCCTGGGGAAAGTTAAAAACTCCTTTTGAAGTGGTGTTAACGTTTCATGAATAAAGCAGTTTGACAAGTTTACTGCAATCTACATTATTCATTTTGCATTATAATGAGCTGCTTGGCATGCAGTTGCATATTTCACAGTTTGTTATTAACACACACTGCATGCATTAGAGTCAAAATTGTTATGCTAAGCTGTATTCTCAAAAGATCATTCTGAGTTGAACATAAATATCTTGAACAAATATATCCATGAAGGCACTTCTTGTGGTAAACTAGTCCAGTATCACTATGGGGCTAATTTTATAAAGGAATTTTCACATAAATATGCCAGTATGCACATGTAAAATGCCTTTTATAAAATTATCTCAGGTGTAAAAGTTTGCAAAATGAAAAGAATATGCATAGTTGTTTGTGACTTTGGATTTAACTATTATTTCTTCTAAAGGCAGGAATATATTGGGTCAATCTGCTTGATTATTTCTGTGCTGGATGGCCACTTCTCATTGCAGCAATATTGGAAGTTATAGGAATCGGTTGGATTTATGGTAAGTTTTAGGCAGCATCAGTGTAATGAAAGTATTTGTCATGACGATGCCAAATGAAAATCCAAAACAAGGGCAAAGAATCTCAATACTTACAGGGGCCCATTTACTGAAGCGCAGTAAGGTGTTGTAGTTACCATGCATTAGCTGCTGAAATTAACACATAGCAATTAACAGGCCTGTGTGGTAATTGTTGGGGGCATGGCCAGCATCTGTTCTGCAGTTACAGCACAGGGCAGACATTTACTGCGCATTTCATAGTTAATGCATCAATACATACAACAGTAGTTGCTTTTGTGCCATCTGCCAATGCATTTATTGCAGCCTCCTGCTCTAAATAAAAGAAAATCACAATCCCCCACAGCATCTTCTCAAACCCCAAATATCACCCTTCCAATGCCCTCCCATCCTTCTAACGCAGTGCCCCCACCAAGCATCATCCTCCAACTTCTCTGATCCCACCAAACATCATCCTTCCAACCCCTCATCTCCAAGCAGCAAGCTTCCTATCTCCCCACGCCCCCCCCCCCCACCAAGCATCAGCCTTCCAAGCCCCTCTTCTCACCAAACAGCATTCATCAAACTCCTCACTGGTGGGTTAGTGGCAGGACAGGAATGATGCTCCTGCCCTGTTGCTAGCCTAGGTTCAAAATGGCTCTGACTTCTAGCAGTATTGTCACAGTAATAGAGCACTAGGGGTCAAGCTGCCAAATAAGGGCCGGGGCAAGAACTCTTTATTTGGCAGCCTAAACCCACTGATAGAACCTTAAGACTAGCACTAGGAGTCAGAGCTGCCATTTGAAGCCTAATCTAGGAACCCAATAAGTGTTAGGATTGGAAGAATGCTGCTAGGGGAGATGGATAGATTGGAAGGATACTGCTCGATAGTGGAGATGTTGGAAAGATGATGCTCAGGGAGATCAGGCAGATTGAAGGGAAAGTAGATCAGTGATGATGCTCAGGGATCTGGCTTGTTTTATTTTCCACCTGCATACCTAGTAATAAAGCAGGTGTACCAATTCCATTACACCTGTAACGGAAGCTAATCCAACCCACCCATGGATTACCTTATGAAGACTGCTGATAGTATTTGTACCGGTCAAGGAGATGAGTGTCTCAAAATCTTCTGGACAGGATGGTAAATAAAGTTGACAACATAGAGCAGCCATAAGCACAACCCTGATTGACTTTCCAATGGTGCACCGACATCTGTTACATTGCTAGTGTTTTGAAAAGTAGCATTGACTGATGGTAGCATCCGCTGTCTTTTCTCTATTTTGCTATAAAGGAAAAGAGACAAGGTTTTCAATAAAGAGAAAAAAATACAGTCCAAGAGTAAAACCAACAAAGGGTAAAACAACCAAGTAAAATTAAATGTGTAGGCATGTTTTAGAAATGACATCCAAGTTCAATCTGGGACATCCAGGATGGGAACATTTCACAAAGACTGGGCATGTCCAAGTTCGGGCATGATTTCAGAAATGGAGAGGGAGAGCAGGAGGATGCGCAGAGGGCACCCATACCAGATTATATACCAGCCAAGGGGCCAGTTCATGGGGCTCACAGAAGAACAGTGCATGATGTGGTTTCGCTTTGACAAAGCCTCCATTCAGCGTGTGTGTCTGGGGCTAGAGCAAGACCTCAATGCCAGCATACAGCGAGGCTGCCCCATTCCTGTTGCACTAAAAGTTAGAGGTGGAATAAGTTCCCCTAGATGGCGGGAGACGGCAGGCCCGGGTGGCAGAAGGGGTCCGAGGGAGTGCAGATGATTCCCCACAGTCCGACCCTGGCCTTGGGAGGCCAGATTGGGGGTCAGGCTGTGGGGAATGAGAGAACAGGTTGGCAGCTGGGGCTCAGGAGTCATGGTGCCATGGCAACCGGACGCCATGGTGCCCTGGCTTCATTCAGGAGCCTTGACTGAGTTAGCTGAGTAGAGGCCTTCATGTACAGGCCTAGTCGCGATTCTGATCCCGTGAGGCTAGATGTACCCCGTGGGATCGGAATCGCATTTGCCCATGGGCATCCGATTCCCATCGGGCGCACAGGGGCTTGGATGTCCTGAACGGAATGAGGTCCTATATGAAATAGGGAATACATGTGTAAATTTTTGTCCTGCTCAGTGCTCAGGCTGTGACTCCCTCCCTTCCATATTACAACAAGAACCATCCTTCCCTAAATTCAACACACTTCTGAAAACTCACTTTTTCCAGTCTGCCTTCGACCTACCCTCTACCACCTCCTGACCACCCATAGTCCCTGCCCACACTAAGAGTCTCCACTAGTTTTTCTCTACCCCCCTCCCCCGTATCCTTCTGCTGTCTTATTCACCTTCTCTATAACTGTTCCACTCCTGTCCTGTCATATAAAGGAGTTCTTTTTCTTTTCCCTGGCCTGTGGCCATTTTTCTTTGTTTTTGCAGTTTTGTAAACCGCCCTGGTGTTATGAAGGAGCGGTATATCAAGAAACCTAATAAACATAAATATAAACCACAGCTCTTACATTCCTACCGACTGGACGCTTCCAATCCATGCTGGCATCCACGGCAGGCATCAGTTAGTCAGCCATGTTGCAGTGAATCACGTAGTTCCTCGCAGCATTCCTCTCCAGGATGGAGCACTACATATACTTTCCCAGCATTGTCAACAGATCATTATCAACTTCCATAAGGTAGCTGGCTTTCCCACGGTGCTCAGTGGCAGACTGCATGCATTTGGCCCTGCGGCCCCCGTGTGCTAGGGAAGTAACCTACATAAATCGCAAGTCCTATCATTCCATGAACATGCAGGTAGTTTTCAATGGAGAGGGTGAAATAACCAATGTCTTTCCCCAATTTCCAGGATCATGCCATGATGCCTACATCCTGGTGCAATCAGGCATTCACAAGTGCTTCAGCAGTGGGGAG
Source organism: Ichthyophis bannanicus (assembly GCA_033557465.1). Classification (NCBI taxonomy): domain Eukaryota; kingdom Metazoa; phylum Chordata; class Amphibia; order Gymnophiona; family Ichthyophiidae; genus Ichthyophis; species Ichthyophis bannanicus. Next base: position 133,593,626 of record CM066036.1, on the reverse strand, counting down.
ATCACAGCTGGCTGGCTCCTAGATAATTCAAAGCCTACCAGCTGAACAACTGCCATGGCTATAGCTAGTGCCATGAAGCAGGTGGAGGGAGTGCACGCATGAGAAACCACACTGTTCCCCTCCTCCATATTCCCTGCTACAGGTGATCGTGGCTGCCCACTGTGGAGCTGGCTGATGGCCCCTATCATCTCCCCACACAATAAGGCAAAGGAGTGCTACAACTAGGCTCACAGTGCAACCTGTGCCATCATCAAACGTACATTTGGCAAGCTGAAATCACATTTTCATTGCCTAGACAGATCCAAGGGTGAGCTGATATATAGACCGCAAAAGGTCTGCCAGATCTACATGTCTTGCTGCATGGTACACAACCTGGCGAAGAGGAGGCATCAGCCCCTACCACTGGAAGATGCACCCAAGAAGGATGATGTAGAGGAGAGCTCAGACAGCGGCACAGATGTTACTGCCCAGGCATACAGACAGAGGAGTGTTAAAGATACAGAAACATTTTTTGTGAGGTATGTGTTTTATTCAGGAGCTGTAAAGTAAGCTTTCACAAAGATCCGTTGGCCTTCCCCCCCCCCCCATCTTGCCTTTCTCCCTTGCTTGTCCCCCTCTTGCCTATCTCCTCAACCCCTCATGCTCCCCTCTTTATCCACAGAGGAGGCTCTAACAAGCCTACATCTCACACATGAGCACGACAGTAACCAAATACTTTCCCCCTCTACCATCCAGACCACCACACTGCCCCCTTGCACCCCTGCCCCTGCTGCCCACTTATCATCCATCCCCATGCACAGACCCTAGCCCCAAACCCTAGCAGTCATCCTTCACTGTGCCACTTGCCCCCAGCTACTCCCTTCACCATTGCTTCTTGCTGATGCATGTAAAGCGGTGACATCTCCCTGCCTATACAATACTCTTCCCCCTGCCCTTACCACGTCCCCATGCCCCTTGCCCCCTCCTGCCCACATCCTCTGCAACTGTTGATGCCTGTATGCAAATACTGAAGGTATCCTGGGTGCTGCTGATGGAAGCTGAAGAGCTAGACCCCTCCTTGCTTGACCCTTCAGCATCCTGTGCAGCAGCAGAGTAGAAATTGGGAAACCTCATCGGGGAGCCTGTGCCTTGGGAGGAAACTCTGAACATGTTGCTCATTTGTCTTTCATGTTATCCACAGGTATCAGTGGAGGACTTAGAACTCATTGCCAGGGAGTGTCCCCATTTAGGTGATGTATGACAGAAGAACCCAGACCTTTCACACTAGAGTTTTCAGGGACTGGCTGATGTGTTCCAGCCTGTGGTGTATATGCTCACTACACTCAGTTGTCTCACACAGTGCCTGAAGAGTGCCCTCCAGGATGCTGGTGCACACCCTCTCCAGCTCTAGGAACTCTTCATTCTGGCATAGGAGTCGCTCCTTACATCGGATGAGCTGCTGCCTGTGATGACTGGGTGGCAGGCCCTCTGTGATCCTCGGTCTTGCCTTCTCACGAGGTGGGTCACCTGTACCTGTACTGGGGATTAGTGCCGTTTCCTCTTGCCTGTCTCCTCCAGGTGCTGTTCTCTGTGCCATCCTCTAGGTATGGCTGATGTGGCTCATCCTCTGTCCTGTCCACTATGGTGCTTTTCTCCTCCTGCCTCTGCTGAGTATTTTTGCCCAATATAACTGGATTGAACTTTTGGCAGACCTTCTCCAGACCATCCTTGCCATCATTTGAGGACTGCTGCATCACCTCGCCACTAGCATTGGTATGTGTAGGTGAGTGGTAAACATCAGGCTGGCTACTCCTGTCTCACTGTCACCGTGGGTGTGCAGTACACCAGACACAGACTTATGTGCATGAATCCAGCAGGATGTGTTGTGAATGTGCAAGTTGATTACACCATGACAATATCTGCATGCCATAATATGGCCATGGGGTTATGGGTGATCAATATGCACTAGTGCTGCAGTCGGTGAGTGGGCACACAGTGTCACATTTGGGAAAGCGGAGATGACCACAGCCAGCGCGTGACCCTCACATCATCCATGCTTCGTCATCCATGCTGTGTTTTCCTAGCTACCACGAAATTACGGCTCACATTGCATGTCTTCCTGGTGAGATCAGACCTGTGTATGTGCATTGTGGTAGCAGCCACCAAAGTCCATTCCAGCTTTTCCTGTCCTCACCCTGGGCATTGTGTTACAATTCTACTTGTGTACCCTGCTCAAGGGCCATTTAATCATGTAGATGTTTCCTATGTTATGTGCATCTTCGGTTGCCACCCTTTGTCCATGCCATGCATATTGGGAACTGCTGCCAGACTTGCAGGGTGGCCACCCATGTGAGTGGACTATGGTGGTGAGACCTGCATGTCATGGTAAGGGGTCATCTCTTTCACCTGGGGGATGCTCTGTATTGCATGTGCTAAGAGGACCAAAGTCATGTCTGGCCAGTGGCTTCTGTTGCTCCTCCGCTGCCATGCATACCTCCAGCTGTGGAGCTGGACATCTTGGTAAGTGTTTATGTAATCAACTACATGGATATCTCCAAGGACTACATGCTGCATACAGCTTCCATGGTTGGGAATGGACAGGGGTGGGGGCCAGCAGACCATATGACATGCCTTCTGACATTGCCTGCAGGGGTGGCTGATGTCCATAGGGTATTGACAGTGATGATATATTCCTGAAGGCCGTGTGCAATACTATTCAAGACTACACCTTGGGTCTTGTATGTGTCCATGTGATACTGATGTGAACTGACCCATATGGGACAATCATCTGTGGGGCATGTGTATTGCTATAGGACCTCAGTACCTGTCTGTGCTAGAGTGAGGGTGGGAAGTTGTGTGGGGCACTGTGGCCTTCTTCGCAGGTGATACCAAGAGCAAAGGGACAGTGATGGTGGTGAGTGAGTGAGTGAGTGAGTCTGGCTGGTGCCTGCGTGTCCTACATTTGTCTAGCATTCCCCATTGTCATGCATCTATGGCTCTGCAGCATAGTCCAAGCACTGTGTGTCACATACATCATGATCTGCATGCAGATATCTCTTTGCTAATGCTGGGTCCACGGGGTCATGCCTGGCAGGGGTAGGGGTTGGGTTTGGGCCCATGGCCAGATGCCCCAGGAACAATGGGAGTGTATCTGCTCTAGAGGTGATGAATGACATAGACACAGTGGTACCGAACAAGTATCAGGAGTCTTTATTTATAGCATGCAACATTGTGTCCCTATGTACTGGACCCATCCCCCTACCTGGGGCCCCTCACCCCTGAGAGTGGGTGGCATCAGGCTGGGGCTGAAGCCCCACTGGCCCAACAAAGACTGTGTGAGGGCTCTCAACTCCGCCCCGATGCCCTCCAGATACCCAACCATCAGGTCCTGGGCCCAAGCAACAAAGGTGAATTCCTGCTGCACCTCATATTTCAATGCCTGCAGGTGCAGCAGGACATCCTGATCACACAGACCCATTAGGCCTCATGGTGGGGCATCAGTGGTGGTGCACATGGGAACCATGCTGCTACACACATTCACAATCACCACCCCTTCCCATCCCTCTTCCATCCCTCCCACTGCTGCTCCTCCTCTCCCCTACCCCCTCCCTTCTCCCACAGCTCCCATCTCAGGCTCTCCCTATTGCCCTCTTCCTCTAACTCCAGCACTGCTGGACTTGCACCCTCCGCTGGCCAGTCCGGGTCCCACTCCGCAGTCCAATGCCTTTTGGATAAGAACATAAGATATGCCATACTAGGTCAGACCAAGGTCCATCAAGCCCAGTATCCTGTGGATGCACTGGCTAGAGTGGCCAGCCCTCCTTGCAGGCGCGGGCCAAGCTTTATCCTCCTCTTATTTATTTTATCTATTTAAAAGGATTTATATCCTACACAATCGCTGAGGTGGGTTACAAAATACATACACAATAAGTCATTATGTACAACAAGGACAAATACAAATACAAACATTACAATTAAAAATAGATATTCAAAAACACTGCTATATTATATGATAACTGCCATCAGAAGCTCAACACAGGTTCTAAATGCCCACACACCACACTTGCCTGTCAGACCAATTCAGGAAAAGCCTGTTTAAATAAATGACATTTCAGGTTTTTTTCTAAAAGTCATCAGTTCTACTTTAGCATGCAAATCAATCGGCAAAGAGTTCCAAATAGATGGAGCAGTCATAGAGAAAATTCTCTTGTATGGACTGAAGATGAATTGATTTAAAAGAAGGAACACCCAATAAATGCATCTCCTGAGAGCGCCAAGTGCGAGAAGGACAGTATGATTTAAGCAGAGATGACAAACTAATAGGAACCATTTTGTGCAAACATTTAAAGGTAATCATAGTCACCTTGTATAACACTCGAAATTCAACTGGCAACCAAAGTAGAGCAGACAATTAAGATCTAGTATTCTTAAATCCTTTACAGCCAGTTAGAAGTTAGAAGAAGCATGGCAGCATTTTGAATTGACTGTAAAGGAAACATAGTAGCTTTTGAGAGACCTAAAAAAAGACTATTACATATTCAGGGGTGAAAGTATTAAAACTTGTAATACAGAATGAAAGTTACTACATGAAAGATATGGCTTCAATCACTGAAGAAGATATAACTTATAGAAAGCAGCTTTAACCACCCTTTGAATGTAATCATGTAGATTCAGTTGAGTATCCAACCAAACACCCAAATCTCTCACAACATCACTAATCAATCTCTTCCTTTGATGTCTATGACCAGCTGCCCACTGCTGCTGATGTATGTCCACTTCACCTTTTGCCATTCCAGCTGGCCCTTCTGTCCCTCCCTGGCCACCTCCTTGGTCTCTTGGCCACCACTTCCTTATAAGCAGGGGCATCTTAGGCTGCACAGTGTTGGTTGCATGAAATTAGTATCATTCTATGCATTCCCACTTGCGCTGCTGCTCGCCACTGCCTGCCACACTGATCCTCCACCCTGTGGTGGCGTCATGCCTAGGGTCTTCATCACTCATACTGCAGTCACTCCAGGAGCCATGGCCTCTTGCACCTTACAGCTCAGAAGTGGCACTTCATTGCCTCTATGGATCTTCTGATCCTGTAGCGCCTGCAGATGGAGGTGTCATGGTTAGTGCTGCCCTCCCTTTCTAACCTGCTGGGTCTCCATCGAAACCACCAGCTCTGTACATCTGTGCTCACCTCTGCCATTCCACGGCTCTGCTGGCCTTATGTTGCCTTTGGATGTGCCTTACCAAATGTTGTCATAAGTTTGCTCATCCTCCCTCTGTGCTCTTCCACCCCCTGCTGTCCTGGTGGTCCCTGCTCAGTGCTCCTCTATCTCTGAGAACCACTGGATCGCCAATAAATTTGTATGCCATGTGGCATCCTCATGCCTTTCGTGATGCCCAAGCCCTCTTTCCTCTACCATATTTACCGGTATGTGTATTACTTGTCAGGCCGCATTGACCTCATACCGGTCAGTGTGTACATTATGGGGCAGGTACAGCAAGTCCTCACTGGAGAGCACAAGGCGACACAGAGTTTTTGTCTCTGTGCAAGAGGAGTTTAGGAACCTGCCAGACATGCTGCCACCTTCTCCATTGGCCCTGGTGCTCTGGCCCTATGTTGCTGTACATGCTTCTACATGTCGCCTGCACCTAGACATCCTTCTGCTTATATAGCCTTGGCCATCCTCATTGATGTATTATGCTTGGGCGACCATACAGCTGCTCGCCTGACTTTACATCCATTTCACCACATGTCCACAATTCCATTTTACCACCAGCCTGGACATCCCCAGGCATGGTTCCTAAATCATGAACATTTACTGAATGTCCCCTTTTGGATGTCCTGCTCGTGCACTGTCCATCCTATGTAAAATAACCCCCTTAGATGATAGAGGGATAAAAGGGGCACTTAGAGGACACAGCCATAATGGAGAGACTGAATGAATTCTTTGTTTCAGTTTTTACTGAAATGATGTAAGAAACTTACCCATACCAGAAATGATATATAAAGGTGATGTATCAGAAGAATAGAAACAAATCTCAATAAATCTGGAAGATGTAATACAGCAATTCGATAAACTAAAGAGTAATAAATCACTTGGACCGGATGGCATACATCCCAGAGTGCTGAAAGAATTGAAATATGAGATTACAGATCTACTTTTAGTAATCTGTGATCTATCATTAAAATCATGTGTACTACCTGAAGATTGAAGATTGGCCAATGTAACACCAATTTTCAAAAAGGGTTCCCGAGTGATCCAGGAAACTACAGACTGGTAAGCCTGACATCAGCACCAAGCAAAATGGTAGAAACCATTCTAACGACCAAAATTACTGAACATGATGTTGTTGTTATGTGTTGTCGACTCTGGATAGTTGTCCTAAACTGTGTTCGGTGTTCAGTCAGGCGGCTCATTGTTGACAGAATGACACTCATAGCTGCTGTTATTGTATTGATCCATCTCACTTCCTCTTTTTGCCCTTGACCTTCTCCCTTGCCAAGCATGATGTCTTTCTCTAATGATTTCTCTCTTCGCATGATGTGTCCGAAGTATGAAAGTTGGAGTCTTGTCATCTGAGCTTCTAAGGAAAGCTTAGCTTTGATCTTCTCTAGTACTGACTGTTTTGTTCTTTGGGAAGTCCATGGGATACACAGTATTCATCACCAGCACCATAATTCAAAGGCATCAATTTTCTCCCTGTCTATCTTTTTCACTGTCCAACTTTTGCATCCTTATGACGTTATTAAAAATACCATGGCTCAAACAAGTTGAATTTTTGTATGGAGAGAGACATCTCTGCTCTTGATAATCTTGTCTAGGTCCTTCATAGCCATTCTGCCAAGAATAATGCATCGTCTGATTTCTTGACTGCTTGTCCTTTCTTTATTGATAGTTGATCCAAGTAGGTTAAAGTTATCAACTATTTCAAATTCTTTTTCATCAATGATGAACTTATTGATTTAGCCAGTTGCCTGGATCTTTGTCGTCTTTATGTTAAGGTGCAGGCCCATTTTAAGACTATGTTCCTTGATCTTAAGAAGCAAATGTTTCAGATAGTCTTCGCTTTCAGCCAGTAATATGGTGGTATCAGCATAGCGAAGGTTGTTGATGAGTCTTCCACCAATCTTCACACCTCGGTTGTCTTCATACAGTTCTGCTTCTCTGATTATTTGTTCTGAATATAAATTAAACAGGTAGGGGGAAAGTATGCAGCCTTGTTGTACATCTTTGCTGATTTTAAACCATTATGTTTCTCCTTGTTCCGATGAACTGTTGCTTCTTGATCAATGTAAAGATTGCACAAGAGAAAGATCAGGTGTTCTGGTAAACCCATGCTTTTTAATGTGGCCCAGAGTTTCTTATGGTTTACATAGTCAGAAGCCTTGCTGTGGCCAAAAAAACACATATAGATATCCTTTTGGTATTTTTTTGTCATTTCAAGGATCCATCTCACATCCGCAATGATGTCTCTTGTTCCTCGCCCTTTCCTGACCCCTGCTTGCACTTGAGGCAGTTCTTGTTCCAGGTTGTAGTCTCTGCTGAATGATCTTGAGTATAATCTTGCTGGCATGTGGGATCAGAGCAATTGTGTGATAATTTCCATAGTGAGTCGGATCACCTTTCTTCAGTATTGGTATAAACACAGACCTTTTCCAGTCAGTTGGCCATGATATTGTCTTCCAAATTTCCTGGCAGAGCCTTGTAAGTATGTTAACAGCTGCATCCAATTGCTGTAATACCTGAATGGGAATGCCATCAATGTGTGGTGCTTTGTTTTTTGATAAGGCTTTCAATGTTGCTTCAACTTCTTCTTTCATTTCCAGTGGTTCCTTAGCATAAGGTACACATTGAAATGATTGTTGGTCCACTTGATCTTTATGGTATAATGACTGAATATTCTTTCCACCTTTTCTTGATGATCTCAGCATCATTCAGCATGGATCCTTGAGCATCTTGTAACATTCCAATTTGAGGTTGGAATTTTTTCTTTAATCTTGTAGCTTTAGAAAAGTCAATCTTTTTCTTCCTCTATTTCTTTGCATGCATCATTGTACTACTTCTCTTTGTCTTGCTGCACGTTGGAAATCTCTTTTGAGTTCTGCAATTGCCTCGTTCTCCTCTGGCTTTAGCTTCTCTATGTTTCTGGACAATTTTCAGAGTTTCTTCCGTCAACCATTTGGCCATTTTTGCTTTTTTCACCTTTTGTAGAGATTTCTCACTTTATTCCAACACAGTATTCTTGATGTCATCCCATAACTCTTTTGGAATTGTCATTTGTATCTAAAGCAGCAAATTGATTTTGCAGGTAGTCTTTAAATTCCAGTGGTATATTCTTATATTTTGCTACATTCATGAGTGGCTTGCTCTTTTTCAACTTTAGCTTGAGTTTGTATACTAGTAGTTGCTGATCTGTACCACCGTCAGTTCCAGGTTTTGTCTTCATTGATGTTATAGAGCTTTTTCATTGTTGACTTACACAGATGTAGTCAATTTAATTTTTGTACAATCCATTGGATGAAGTTCAAGTCTACAGTTGCTCCATGTGTTTCTGGAAGAAGGTGTTTGAGATGAATAGATTGTTGGTCTTGCAGAATTCTATCAGTCTTTCTCCAGCCTCATTTCTGTTGCCAAGTTCATATTTTCCAACCATTTTGCCGCCTTCTTTGTTGTCAACATTTGCATTCCAGTCAACTGTGACTATCAGGATATCTTGTTTGCATGTTTTGTCAGTATCAGCTTGTATTTGTTCATAGAACTCATCAACTTTGTTCTCTTCTGAAGCTATTGTTGGGGCATATACTTGAATTATAGTTGTGTTGATTGGCATGCCTTGTAGACGAATAGAAATTAAGTGTTCACTGATTGCATTGTATTTCAGTACAGTTCTTGCAAGTTGTTTCTTAATTATAAACACAACACCATTTCTTCTTTCTTTCATTTCCAGCATAGTAGACCATGTGATCATCAGATGCAAAAAGTGCCCGGTGCCAGTCTATTTCAGTTCACTGACACCTAACAGATTGAGTTGTACACATTCCATTTCATTCTTGAGCACATCCAACTTCCCTTGGTTCATGCTTCATATGTTCCAATATGTAAGACATCTTTGCAGCTTCTGACTTTCATTTCATGTGCAGCTACATCAGCAGTCAGAGGTCCCAAGAGCTTTGATCCAACCACATCATAAATGCTAGCTTTACCCTAAAAAGTCTTCAGCGCCTCCTCAGGAGCCAGTTGATTGCCTTCTGAACTGGGGGTTCATTTTCCAGCACTGTAGTGCAATTTTTTTTCATGCGACTATCCATTGGTTTTTCGTGGCAAGATACAGAAGTAGATTGCCAGTCCTTTCTTTCGTCCAGATAATTCTACTGTTATTGCCATTGTCACAGCAATGTGATCTTCAGCCGCCAACATTGTCCCATTCTGCTGCTGCCCAGATGGGTGGTTTGTCTTGGTCTGGCAATTCAGCTGAGACCTGTCTATCTTGGGAGACCCTGTCAGTAATTAAGCTATCGATAGCTTAGCCCAAGGCATTACTGATGCACAAAAGCCCTCACAGCACGACAAGCTGCAAACCAAATGAGGGAACATGTAGATATTCATGGTTAAATGGCAGAAAGCCATTATTGATTTAGCCAAGGAAAGTCTTGTTTCACTAATCTGTTATATTTTTCTAAGGTGCGAATAAACAGATACATTATATTGACTGGCTCACCTTTGTCTATCTGGATTTTTAAAAAGCCTTTGACAATGTCCCTTATGAGAGACTCTTGGGAAATTAAAAAGTCAAGGTGTAGGAGGCAGTGTACTCTTGTGAATGAGGAACTGGTTAAAAGAGCTAAATGGCCAATTTTCTCAATGTAGGATGAATAGTGGAGTACCCCAGGGATCTGTGTTGGGATTGCTGCTATTTAACATATTTATAAATGACCTGGACATGGGAATAACAAATGAGGTGATTAAATTTGCAAATGATACAAAATTATTCAAAGTTCTTAAAACATAAGAGGATAGTGAAAAATAACATGAGGAGCTTGAAAAATTGGGAGCTCAGATGTCCAAATGGCAGATGAAATTGAATGTGGACAAATACAAAGTTATGCACTTAGGGAAGAACAACCGAAACTACAATTACATGATGCAATATTCCCATTAGGAATAACCATCCAGGAAAAGGACTTGGTTGTCATCATGGATAATATGTTGAAACCCTCTCTCCAGGGTGCAGACGTGGCCGGGAAAGCAAATAGAATGTAGGATTCAAAATGAAAGGAATGGAGAATAAAACAAGGATATTATAATGTCTCTATATCACTTCATGGTGTGACCGCACATTGAAAATTGTGTGCAATTCTGGTTGCCATATCTTAAAAAGGATATAGCAGAAATAGAAAAGGTACAGAAAAGAGCAACCAAAATAGTAAAAAGGATGGAAAGATACCCCTATGAGGAGAAGTTTAAAAGATTAGGTCTTTTCAACCTGGAAAAGAAATGGCTGAGGGGAGATAGGATAGAGGTCTATAAAATTATGAATGGAGTGGAATGGATAAGCGTAGATTGGTTGTTTACTCCTTCAAAGAATAGAAAGACTAAGGGACACTCAATGAAACTACAATGTAGCACATTTAAGACAAATCAGAGAAAATATTTTTCACTCAATGCATAATCAAACTCTGGGATTCGTTACCAGAGAACGTAGTAAACATTGTTAGTATAGCTGGGTTTAAAAGAGGTTTGGATGAGTTCCTGGAGGAAAAGTCAATAAACTATAATTAAAGTGGATTGAGGAAATCCACTTCTTAATCCACTTCTTAACCCTGGGACAAGCAGCATAGAATCTGTTGTCATGATGTGGGCACTGATAAAGTTGTTTTGAAGAAAAGAAATCCTGTTTCTTTAGAGGAACTAGATGTGCAGTTACCCCCAGGCACAGCTAGAGGGAGCAGGAACAGACATGCCATACTTAATGAACCTAGGCTCTCTGATGACCTGCAGCTGAAAGGGAACCAGGAAGTCATCAGTAACCGTTCACTTTATAAGCCAGAGCAGAATGCTTCTGGACAGGAAGAGAAAGAGGAAGAGGACAGGGAAGGAGTAGAGCTGGTAGTAGAAGAAGGAGAAGGAGAAACAGCAGAGAAGCCTGGAGGCTACCAAGGAGATAAGCCTGATTGCTGTGAAGGAAGCAAAGCTGGGAGCTGGAGGAGAAACAGACCTCACAAGGTGGGAAGCCAGAAGGCCCAAACTGATCCTGTTGTACAAGGGCAGTTTGGTGGAAGTTACCCCAAGGTGAGAGCGTCTGCCACGCCTAGTTCCTATACTTTGCCTGGAGATAGAATAGAGAGAAGAAAGCCAAGAACCAGAGAGAAAGGTTCTGACAGAAGCTTATTATCTCTAGAGGATCATTACCCAGTTTCACCTGTTCAGAGGGAAAAGCACTTTTATAGGCAACAGGAGCTTTTACCCAGAGTGAGAGGAGAATCCAACAGAAGTTTTATTCCACTGCCTAGAAGCACACCTCGGTATCCGGTTGGCAGGCAGAAGTGCAGCTACCAAGGGAGAGGTGCAGGAAAAAGAAGCACTGTGGATTTTATCTCACCAAAGCCAAGGTATGAGGCATTAAATATTGACTGTGATAATTGTGCTACTAAAAGCTCTACTAAAACAAGTATTCCTTCTATGAGAAACAAGGATCAAGACTGGTTTAGTAAACTACCACCAGCCCTGAGAATCCCTGGCTATAGGAAGCCAGACTCCCAAGTTTTAAACTACCATGCTGAGATAGACAGGGACAGTGAACGCTCCTTGAATGAGTACAGGGGAGAAGAATCTATGGAAGTGGATTATCCCAGCACTGTTCCCTCACCTATGCCAGAGTTAATGGAATGTGATTGGTGCACTGCCTATGCTCCAAAGTCTGTATGCTCCACATACCACAGAAGAATAAGTGAAATATAATTTAATGTTTCTTATACCGAATGCTACTATGAAAAACTTGCCTTAACTGTGAAGTAACAGTTAAGTGCTCAGTGAATATTGGTACCTTTTAAGACAAAGGACTGTTTCTGTTATCTGGAATTATCTCTTAGTTGAACCTTGCTTTAAACAGGGAATAAAAGCCTTTATTTCCCTCCACCTGGTCTCTTTGATCATTAACGTCTCTACATAGTGGCATAAAATCTTTGTGTCACCGGGAACCCCGTGACACTGTTTACCCTTTGGGAACTTGACAGGTACTTGTGACCTGGATTGGCCACTTTTGGAAACAGGATACTGGGCTTGATGACCCTTGGTCTGACCCAATATGGCATATCTTATACACCATGGTAACTGCTGGAAACATGCTTTACATGCTTCTGGCAGTTAACATTGTGGTGTTGCCCTAACACACCATGGATTTGCACGTTATGGGTGCATTTGATACAACACCACAGTGCTCTTTAGTAAAAGCGCATCTACATCTCAAAAGAAGTTCACTATCATTATGCAAATTAGTTTGACATTAGGGGGTAATTTTATAAGGATGTGTCTAGATTTCTAGTGATGTATGCCTGTAAACAGGCAGTTATGTGCAGTTATGTGCACAATTTTTTATGTACGCATGCATATCTAAGAACATAAGAAAATAAGATATGGCAAACTGGGTCAGACCAAGGTCCATCAACCCCATTATCCTCTTTGTGCATTCTTTCACCATGGGCATATACAGGGGTGGTGTTGGGTGAAACATGGGTGCAGTGTAAGGTTTCATATGTAAATTATAAAATCCTATACTTTGCATGTGTGGGCATTTACACCAGCCCTAGGACTGGTATAAGTAATCCTCCCTTAAAGTAACATGCGTATTTGACTTTATAGAACAGATGCAAAATACGTGCACATTAAGTGGGTGGGAGTTTATAAAGTTTTACCTTCTAAGTTTTGAGATAAAGTGAAGAGGGCATGTAGATATCTGACTTTACGTTCTGCAGTGTTTCTATAATCCATTCCATTTCTATAGGGGTGAATAGATTCCAGGGAATCTGCATAAGTCTGATGTTTGCACATATCCATACAAAAAACACTCAGCAAAATGCTGTAGGGGATCGGAATTAATATGCATATATGGAGTGGAGGAGTAGCCTAATGGTTTGAGACCCAAGAGAAAGGGTTCAATTCCCACTAGCACTCCTTGTGGCCTTGGGCAAGTCACTTAACTCTCCATTGCCTGAGAAAAATCCAAGTTACCAATGTTCCTATTTAATGTACGAGGGTTGCTCAGAAAGTAATGCCCCACATGTTTTTTCTCAGTCCAGAATGAAATAGAGGTGTGAAATTGAAAGGGTAGTAACTTGGAACTTCAAAGGACACGTGTGTAATTTTACAGTCATCCGACAAATAGCGAGGCGGTAGTGATCCTTCACATGGCGTCTGTGAGTGGCACTCGGTACAAACAACGAGCTGTAATGAATTCTTGGTGAAGGAGAAATAAAGTGTGAGAAACATTCACAAATGGTTATGTGCTCTGTATGGAATGGACTGCCTTTTAGTCTCTGGTTCATAGTGGCGAGCCCAGGTTTTGTCACCTGTGACGATCTGGGACAAAAAGGCCTCCCCCTCAGCTTCAAAACGCTCCAACAAATCAGAGCAGATGTCTTTCCTTTGGCGTTTGTGTTTGGTTGTGAGTCTTCGTGGAACCCATCTTGCACACACCTTTGAATATTCCAAAGAGTCAATAATTGCCAGTGCACTACCTCTACTGACGGAAAGCTGTACGGACAGTTCCCGACTCGTGATGCGCCGATCCGCGTGAATAATGTCATCAGCGCGCTGCAACTTGTCTGGACTGGTGGCTGAGGCAGGACGCCCAGACCACGGCCGATCTTCCAGTTCCGTTTTACCACTTCCTGAAGCCTTTACTCTCTTCACCCATCATCCAGCGGTGCTCCTATCTACTGCAGAACTTCCATACACAGCACACAACCGTTTGTGAATGTTTCTTACACTTTCTTTCTCCTCCACCAAGAATTCAATTACAGCTCATTGTACTGTGTGTCACTCACAGATGCCATTTGAAGGATCACTACCACCTCGCTATTTGTCGGACGACTGTAAAATTACACACATGTGTCCTTTGAAGTTCCAAGTTACTACCCTTTCAATTTCACACCTCTATCTTCATTCTGGACTGAGAAAAAACATGTGGGGCATTACTTTCTAAGCAACCCTCGTACATTACCAAGTTTAAGTTATAATGTAAACCACTATGATTGAAATGATAAAGTGGTATAAATAAAACCTGTTAAATACATAAATGCATATTAAAGTTCCCAAATCAATATTCAAGACCAAATCCCATTCCAAAAATAAGGGAAAATCTTGCAAGATCATATGTGGGGGAAAATACAAGGTGTGACAAAAAAGAAACGAGACTGTCCCATAAATGTTTTATTACAAAATCTACAGAGAAATTATGCCTTGTCCCCTTCAAAGTAATCCCCCCAAGAGTTAATGCACTTCTGCATTCATTTCTGCCATGTACAGAAGCATTCAGTAAAGTCCTCCTTCTTGAGGTCCCTCAGCTCCCTTGTCACAGTGGCCTTGATCTCTTCTACAGAGGCAAAATGAGTTCCTTTGAGCACAGTCTTCAGCCTGGGAAAGAGCCAGAAGTTGCACAATGTGAGATCTGGGGAATAAGGAGGGTGGTCGAGAGCCAAGTTCACCGCCTCCCCCCTGTTGACCACGAGTGATATCTACAAACCTACCCCACCCAACCACATGTGGGAAAAATTCAGCATTCCTTCAACTAACCAGATATCACACATCATCACATCACTCAACACCAGCACCGCCCCCACAGACCCATGACCTATGGCCTGGATAAAAGCAGCAAAAGAGGAGCTCATCCACTTCATCCACAATATGGTACACAACTCCCTAACCCAAGGTATCATGCATACTAAAGCTAACGACAATACGACCAATCCCGAAAAAATCCCCCCTAAGTAAAACCGATCCAGCTGCCTACAGACCTATCACAAGCCTTCCTCTCCTGTCAAAGATCATAGAGAAGGTGGTTCAACAACAACTCCAAGACCACATTGACACCCATGCCCCTCTGGACTGCAATTAACACGGTTTCCGCCCAAGCCACGGCGTTGAAACCCTACTGATTTACCTCTTCGACAATCTGATTCAGATCATTGACAACATCAAGAATGGCGTCATCATGATCTCCATAGACATCTCCTCTGCTTTTGACACCGTTGACCACAAAACTCTACAATCAAGACTTCAGGGAATTGGTCTACATGGCACCACCTTGAACCGGTTCACCTCTTTACCTTACAGACAGACACCTCCAAGTCAAATGTGGCTCAGCCACCTCCTGACCTCAGAGCCACCAGGGTGTCCCACAAGGTTCCGCCCTCTCAGCCTTGTTGTTCAACCTGTACATACAACCTATCTGCTTTATCATCGAAGACAACAAAATACAATATACCATCTACGCAGACGATATTATGATATACATCCCAACTGCCTGCAACAGATGAACATCTGGCTTCTGGAAAACAACTTAACCGTAAACTACAACAAGGCAGAAGCGCTAATCATCACCAGAAACTCTGCCTTCACCCCTCCCCCTCTCATCAAGCTGAACGACACCACTATACCAATAAAATCTGAAATAAAGTATCTCGGTGTGGCACTCGACATGGACCTGAACCTTCAATCTCACATTGCCAAAACCACCAGGAACACATACCTCAAAATGAGAACCATAAGACGCCTCAAGCCAATCCTCTCACAGGATCACTTCCGCACAGTCTGTCAGGCTCTTATCATTCCCATCCTTGACTACTGCAACCCCATCTACCTCAGACTCTCAAAACAAGACACCCAGCCATTACAGATGGCCCAAAACACGGCCGCAAGAATAATAACAGGATTTTCAAGGAACGACCACATCACCCCCATTCTCAACCACCTCCATTGGCTCCCAATCAGCTCCCACATCCGCTACAAAGTACTCCTAAACACATTCAAAATCAAACAGAACATCTCCGCAGATAGTCTGAAACCCCTCATTAGACCAGACCCAGGCATCAGACCCAGAAAGCGAGGCACATCAGACACTATCATCATGCCCAGAGCCTTTGCTAAAACAAGAAAAGACACTTCAAAAAGAGCACTATCCCTGGCCACTCTCATGCTCTGGAACTCACTCCCCGACAACCTTAGATCAACAAAAGACCTCAAAGACTTCAGGAAGATGCTAAAAACTATGCTCTTCACAGAACACTACAAGGACATCACATGAACCATCCAAACAAACTCTCTCTCTGCCACCAAAATGTAAAAATATAAGTAGTTCTTGTACATACCTCATACTGTATATAGCTCACCACACAATCAACCTCACACCACACGCTTCGATTTATCACTGCATGATTACACCCACGCACCCTGCCACTTGATTTGTTTGATGTGTACACCGCTTTGATTTCA
Organism: Ichthyophis bannanicus; assembly: GCA_033557465.1. NCBI lineage: Eukaryota > Metazoa > Chordata > Amphibia > Gymnophiona > Ichthyophiidae > Ichthyophis > Ichthyophis bannanicus. Next base: position 133,577,163 of record CM066036.1, on the reverse strand, counting down.
GGATAAGATGGTATATAAATCCTTTTAAATAAATAAAAATCAGGCTAGTGGCGCAGACGTCTGCTATGGACGTGCATTGGGAAAGAGCATGAGTAGAGTGGATATCTATGCATGTAAGTTATAAAATACTATAATTCACATACGTTCTTTAAAACTCTAGGCAACAAATTGCCACAAGCTCTATAGCTGGTGTTAGTGCTTGTGCCTAGATTTAACGTGCAGTTTCAGATACACCCCTGTTTTACAAACAGAAGTAAGTGCCTGCTTTTCTTATAAAATAGTCGTGATAGGTTCATTCTGGGTACCTAAACCTACAAGCTCAGTTATAAAATTACCCTCTTACTGCTTATCATGGGTTGGGGTGGGGATAGGATTGGTTGTAGGCAAGATAGGGCATGGATAGTGCTGGCAGTTAGCATGTGGTCAGTGGCAGAAATTCAAATTGAGGGCCCCTAAGCAAAATATCAGAAAGTGTCCACAGAGCAGGGGGAGTCCACATTAGAAGATATGAGAGTGGTTACAAATGGGCCACCTTATCCTCTGGGCCCTGCTGCACTGCAGGGGCAGTTGGGGTGGAATTTACACCACTGCATGTGGTAGATTACAATACTTTGTCAGAGCTGCTGATAGCATGGGTGCATTTAACCCATGCTATCAGCTTTGACCCGGTGAAAAGCGGTATATAAATGCAGTTAAATAAATAAATAAATAAATTTAACACCACTTCAAGAGATAGTAAGGTAGCACAGTTGCTGATTATGATGATGATCATCAATCTCTTTTGGTGCAAATATCAATCTCCCCAAGGTGGCACTATCCTCTCAAGCCAGACCCTTGCAAGGAAGACCCCCTGAAGTCAGACCCAGTAATTAAGTCCCCTCCAAAGCCAGACCACCACAGGGAACATAAGAACATAAGAAATGCCATACTGGGTCAGACCAAGGTCCATCAAGCCCAGTATCCTGTTTCCAACAGTAGCCAGTCCAGGTCACAAGTACCTGGCAGGTTCCCAAAAAGGTATACAGATTTTACAATGCTTATCCCGGGGTAAGCAGTGGATTTCCTTGGTCCTCTTTAATAACAGTTCCTCCAGGAACTTGTCCAAACCTTTTTTAAATCCAGCTACACTAACAGCTTTTGCTACATCCTCCAGTAAATAATTCCGAAGTTTGATTACTTGCTGAATGAAAAAATATTTTCTCTTATTAGTCCTAAATGGGCTACATTGTAGCTTCATTGAGCATCCCCTAGTCTTTCTGGTTTTTGAAGGAGTAACAATTGATCTACATTTAGCGGTTCCACTCCATTAATTTATAAATCTCTATCATATCTCCGCTCAGCTGTCTCTTTTCCAAGTTGAAGAGTCCTAGCCTTTTAAGCCCCTCCTCACAAGGGTATCTTTCCATCCTTTTTACCATTTTGGTGGCTCTTCTCTGTACCTTTTCTAATTCTGCTATATCCTTTTTAAGATATGGCGACCAGAACTGCATACAATTTTCAATGTGCAGTTACACCATGTAGTGATACAGAGGAATTATAATATCCTTGATTTTATTCTCCATTCCTTTCTTTTTTATTTATATATTCTATTTGCTTTCCTGGCCACAGCTGCACGCTCCCAATTTTTCAAGGTCCTCTTGTAATTTTTCACAGTTCTCTTTTGTTTTAACAACTTTGAATAATTTTGTATCATTTGCAAATTGAATCACCTCACTTGTTGTTCCCATTTCCAGATCATTTATGAATTTGTTAAAAAGCAGCAGGCCCAGCACAGATCCCTGGATATGCCACTATTCACCAATCTCCATTGAGAATATTGGCCATTTAGCCCTACTCTCTGCTTTCTATCTTGCAACTAGTTCCCGATCCACAATAGTGCACTGCCTCCTATCCCATCACTTTTTAATTTCACTAAGAACCTCTCACAAGGGACCTTTTCAAAGGCTTTCTGAAAATCCAATACAGTATACCAACTGCTTCATCTTTGTCTACCTGTTTATTCACAACTTAAAAAAAAACAGATTATTATGACAATACTTTCCTTGGTTAAATCCAATGTTTGCTTTCTCCCATTAAACCATGACTACATGTTCAATAATTTGTTTCTTTATAATAGTTTCTACCATTTTGCCTGATACTGACATCAGGCTCACTGATCTATTGTTTCCCTGATCACCCTTGGAACACTTTTTAAATATTGGTGTTACATTCTCTAATCTTCAAAAGAGTAAAGTAGCCCAAATGCCCTCGAGTATGGATCAGACAGAGCTTAAAGATCCCAAATTACCTTTGTCTACCAATAGCCAAATTAATATGAATAAAATACAGTCTCTAAAATGCTTGTATGCAAATGCTAGAAGTCTAAAAAATAAGATGGGAGAGTTAGAATATATAGCACTAAATGAGAGGTTAGATATGATTGGAATATCAGAGACATGGTGGAAGGAGGACACTGTGATACCTGGGTACAAACTATATCGTAATGATAGAGCTGATCAAATTGGTGGAGGGGTTGCGCTCTATGTTGTTAGACCTAGTCCATAGTGGAACACCAGATCTAGTGCAAGAGATGAGGGTGGTGCGGCCACTTGGCAATAATGATCATAGCATGATCGCCTTTGATTTAATTAGTGGAGGAGGGATAGTAAGGAAATCCACAGTACTACCTGTTAACTTTCGAAAGGGAGACTATGATAAAATGAGGAAAACAGTTAAGAAAAAAACTAAAAGGAGCAGTTGCAAAGGTTAAAGACTTACATCAAGCTTGGTGTTGATGAAAAATACTATCTTGGAAGCCCAGGCCAGCTGTATTCCACGCTTTAAGAAAAGTGGAAAGAAGTAAAAAAAAAAAAACCTGCCAGCATGGTTTAAAGGTGAGGTCAGAGAGGCTGTTGTTGCCAAAAAAGCATCTTTCAGGAAATGGAAAAAAGAGCCAAACGACGAAACCTGGAAACAGCACAAGCACTGGCAAGTCAAATGCAAGGCATTGATAAGGCAGGCAAAGAGAGAATTTGAGAAGAAGCTTGCTGCGGAAGCAAAAACGAGAAATAAAGACTTTTTCAAGTACATTCATAACAAAAAACCTGTGAGAGAGTCAGTTGGTCTATTAGATGATAGAGGGGTTAAAGGGGCACTAAGAGGAGACAAGGCGATAGTGGAGAGGTTGAATGAATTCTTTGCTTCGGTCTTTACTGAGGAAGATGTAGAGATGTTACCCATGACTGAAGTGGTATTTAAAGGTGCGGAAGAATTGAAGGAAATATCGATACATCGGGAAGATGTATTACAACTATTAGATAAACTGAAGAGTAGCAAATCACTTGGGCTGGATGGTATACATCCAAGGGTGTTGAAGGAACTGAAATATGAGATTGCAGACCTGCTATTAGTAATCTGTGAACTATCATTAAAATCATCTCTAATACCTGAAGATTGGAGGATCACCAATGTAACACCAATTTTTAAAAAGGGTTCCAGGGGTGATCCGGGAAACTACAGACCGGTGAGCCTGACGCCAGTACCGGGAAAAATGGTAGAAACCATCATAAAGAATAAAATTAATCAGCATGTAGATAGTCATGGCCTAATGGGAGACAGCCAACGTGGCTTTAGACAAGGAAGATCTTTTCTTACTAATCTGTTATGTTTTTTTGAAGGTGTGAATAAACAGGTGGACAAAGGTGAGTCGGTTGATATAGTGTATCTGGACTTTCAGAAAGCCTTTGGCAAGGTCCCTCATCAGAGACTTTTGGCAAAACTAAAGAGTCATGGGATAGGAGGCAGTGTACTACTGTGGATCAGGAACTGGTTAAAAGATAGAAAGCAGAGGGCAGGGCTAAATGGCCAATTTTCCCAATGGAGAAATTTGAATAGTTGTGTACCCCAGGGATCTGTGCTGGGTCCGCTGCTTTTTGACATATTCATAAACTACCTGGAAAGTGGAATAACGAGTGAGGTTATCAAATTTGCAGATGACACAAAACTATTTAAAGTTGTTAAAACCCAAGAGGATTGTGGAAAATTGCAAGAGAATCTTGATAAATTGGAAGACTGGGCATCAAAATGGCAGATGAAATTTAATGTGGACAAGTGCAAAGTTATGCACCTAGGGAAGGACAACCCAAACTATGGTTACACGATGCAATGTTCCACATTAGGAACCACCACCCAGGAAAAAGATTTAGGCGTCATTGTGGATACTATGTTAAAACCCTCGGCCCAGTGTGCAGCGGCGGCCAAGAGAGCAAATAGAATGATAGGTATCATAAGGAAAGGAATGGGAAATAAAACAAAAGATATTATAATGCCTCTATATCGTTCCATGGTGATACCGCACCTTGAATATTGTGTGCAATTCTGGTCGCCGTATCTTAAAAAGGATATAGCGATATTAGAAAAGGTTCAGAGAAGAGCCACCAAAATGGTAAAGGGGATGGAAGGATACTCCTATGAAGAAAGGTTAAAAAGGTTAGGGCTCTTTAACCTGGAAAAGAGATGGCTGAGGGGAGATATGATAGAAGTCTATAAATTAATGAAAGGAGTGGAATGGGTAAACGTAGATCGATTGTTTACATTATCAGAATATAGAAAGACTAGGGGACATGCAATGAAGCTACAGGGTAAACTAAGACAAATAAGAGAAAATATTTTTTCACTCAACGTGTAATCAAACTCTGGAATTTGTTACCGGAGGATGTAGTAAGAGCTGTTAGTGTAGCTGGGTTTAAAAAAGGTTTCTACAAGTTCCTGGAGGAAAGGTCCATAAACCATTACACAGGTACACTACCAAAAAACTGCCTCCAGTTTTGCAACTGATTCCTATAGATTTTGGGGTACTGAATCCAGGAAAAATAGCCAAAATGTTCCATCACGTCACGTTTTCTTGCAAAATTAGATTTCTTACCCATATAAGGAATGTTCACATAATTTCTTTTTAGCCGACTGCAGTTTATTTTCTTGGCCCAAAATAGAGGTTGTAATGGTTAACTAACTAGAAACACTCCCTCATGATATTTTAGAGTGTTTTGTATTCATTTTATACATTAACAGGACAATTGGGAGGCGGGGGGCTAAATCCAGTACTCGCGCTGGCGCATGTTCTTTCCTGTTCGCCTCGCCTCGTTCGCTCGCTCGCTCAAACACGGTAGTTGTGACATGAACGTTCCTGTCAAATTTCAGTTTCTTGCAAGTTCATTATTACCTTTTGTTTGCTCACTCGTAATCCAGCTTTATTCCGAAGTGGTTCACTACAGTTGTAGTTTGCAGTGCTGTGTATTTGTGATGGCTCACAGAGCCAGAGGTTGCGTCAACTCTCCGGACAGTTTTTGTTTTATTTGTGGGGAATATACCGTGAAAAAGCGGCAGAGGAACATTTCTGCATTTATTAAAAAAGTATATTTCGCCTATTTCGGTTTGAAGTTAGGCGATCAACACAAACCGTGGGCTCTTCACAAAGTGTGCAAGACATGTGAGGAAGATCTACGCTTATGGATGAAAGGTAAAAAAACAAGCATTTCGTTTCGGAATACCTATGATGTGGCGTGAACAAAGAGACCACAGCAGTGACTTCTATTTTTGCTCTTGCATTGTGAAGGGATACAACTTAAATAATAAGTTACCCCAACCTTCCCTCAGCAATTAGGCCTATGCCTCATAGCAACGAAGTACCTGTGCCTGAACCACCAAAATCTTTGGATCATATTTGTGTGGACGGTTCTGATCATGATGAGACTCATCAGATGGCTTTTCCCGATGAGTCCAGTACTTCCGAGTTTGAAACTGAACCAGATCCGAAACCTGAACTTTTCTCTCAAGCTGAATTGAATGATTTAGTCCGGGATTTAGGACTCCCAAAAGATGCTGCCCAACTGCTAGGTTCTCGGCTTAAACAGAAAAATCTATTGTCACCAGGAACAACTTTTTATTGGTACCGCAACTGCGAGACACAATTTTTGAAGTATTTCAGCAAAGAGGAAGATTTGGTATTTTGCAACGATATATACGGAGTGATGGAAAAGTTTAAACTCAAGTATGATCCTGCTGAATGGCGGCTGTTCATTGATTCGTCAAAAGACAGCATAAAAGGTGTTCTTCTTCATAATGGCAACACATTCGCTTCAGTTCCTATTGCTCACTCTGTTATTCTCCAAGAAAAATACGAGAATTTGGCCCTGATTCTTCAGAAGATTCGTTATGATGAGCATAAGTGGATGATTTGTGGAGACTTTAAAATTCTATCCATGCTATTAGGGCAGCAATCCGGTTTCACCAAATATCCCTGCTTCCTTTGCTTGTGGGATAGCCGGGCCCGCGACCTACACTGGGGGAAAAAAGACTGGCCAATTCGGGAGTATTTGAGACCCGGTGAGAAAAATGTTCTTCATGAGAGCTTGGTACCTCGTGATAAAATTCTATTACCACCTCTCCACATTAAGTTGGGTCTCATTAAGCAATTCATCAAGTCCCTTCCAAAAGATGGTGAGTGCTTTCGGTACCTTTGCTCAAAGTTCCCCCGACTTTCTGAAGCAAAGCTAAAGGAAGGAGTGTTTGTTGGCCCTGATATACGTGATGGAGCAAATTGGTTACCAGATTTGGATTCAGCGCACCAAAAAACGTAAAAATCAATCGAAACATTAGAGGCAGTTAAAAAAATTTTTTTTTTAGTGTACCTGTGTTATTAAGAAGGGACCCAGGATATCAATTCTTGACCCAGTACAAGCATTGTGGAACCTGTGTCTTTTGTGGATACTGCTAGGTACATATGACCTAGATTGGCCACTGTTGGAAACAGGATACTGGGCTTGATGGACCTTGGCCTGACCCAGTATGGCATATCTTATGTTCTTAAATACTACAGATGATTTTAATGGTTGTTCACAGATTACTAATAGTAGGTCTTCAATCTCATATTTCAGTTCTTTCAACACCCTTGGATGTATATCATTCAGTCCAGGAAATTTGCCACTCTTCAGTTTATCAAATAGTTGTAATACATCTTCCTTGTTTATCGATATTTCTTTCAAGTCTTCTGATACAATGCCTTGAAATACCATTTTATTGGTGGGTAACTTCCCTACATTTTCTTTAAGAAAGACCGAAGCAAAGAGTTATTCAGTTTTTCCGCTTCGGCCTTCTCCCTTTTACCCCTCTGCCATTTAATGGTTCAACTTGAAAAAGGTCTTATTATGCATTTTTGCTTTTACAGCAAGCTTTCTTTCAAATTCTCTCTTTGTCTGACTTATCAACGACTTGCATCTAACTTGCCAGTGCTTATGTCCTTTCCCTTTTTCGTCATTTGGCTCCTTTTTCCATTTCCTGGAAGACCCAAAACCCCCAATCACACACCCCTTTACAAAAGAATCCCTTGACTCTCCACCCCCATTGTATTTACCAGGGTATCCCTGGTAGCCTTTTGATGGTGCAGAAACAATCTACATATGCTCTTAACTCATTGCTTCCTGTGTTGAAAATAGAATCTCTGATCCCTAGCAGTAATAGTACTTCCACAAGGAATCAGTCTGTCAAGTAAAAGGGCTATTGCTTCTTAATTAGTAAACTGACCCCTTGCGGTATCTCAAGACTACCACTAAATGTCAGAGCTGCTATTTTGTACCCAGGCAGCAGTAGGGTGGGAACAGAGAGGCATCCCTACTGTCCTGTCCACTAAACTACCAGGTATACCCCGATAAGTATCAGGAATGGAGATTGGGAAGGTTGTGGGATTCTTCTGAGGGGGGGGGGGGGGTTGTAATCAGAAGGTTGAGTATTCCTTGAGGGTTCTTCATTGGGGGGGCTAACTGTGGGGGTTCTTCCTTGGGGGATCTCACTTTAGGCTGGTCTGCCTTAGGAGGCCTGGCTTCAGGGGGAGGGGCCACCTTGGGGGGTTGGTATGTGCATCAAGGGTATTAATGATTTTGCACACGATTGGGGGAGGGGGTTTGTTTATTAGGACTATGGCATACCTTCAGTGTAACCCACTATCAACTGATTTATCATTGCAGGCCTATGCAGTAAGAGTGTGTCCTGTGCAGGACATTTATAGATCACAACCCTGACAGCACATACAGTAGCTTTTGCATGTACTGTGTGCTAGTTTTTGTATTTAATGTTCAGTAAGTGCTAAATGTACTGCATTTTAATAAACGTGCCTCTAAATCACAATCGTAACAACACATTTCTTTTTCTTTACACCAAAACAGTCACAATACTTTTGAGATGTATATCTTTAATAGAGATGTGAGGATAATTATATTAGGGGGTGCCTAGTTAAAATGTGTATTAAGGTGCCTATTTTAAGCCTTCCTTATAAAGACAAGGCACATAAATCCAGGGGGTCAATAGTCAAAGGATTTGTGTGGTTTGCCAGACTTGCAAACCAGCTAAACCCTGGTCTTTCTAGTTTTCTGGGTCAGTATTGGGCAGAGCAGGGTTTAGGTGGCGGCAGCCTAAGAGATTATCTAAACCCTGCTCTGCCTGATACTGAGCAGCACTAGCCAGTTAGTGCTGCTGAATATTCTCACAGGCCACCCTAGAAGCCCTGCGTTTAGTCGCAGAGGTCCATGGGCAGAGCTAGGGTGTCCCAGCACCTGATCCGGTTAGTAGTGATATTCAGCCACTAACCAGATTAATAAACCGCAGACACTTCGAACAGTCAATGGCTGTCCTAACTTTAAGTGGAACTTGCCATCTGATTAGTTACTATTACCGTTAACCAGATAACAAGACTGATCACTGGCGAAACCAGATATTTAGTACCTGATGAGCTTTGGTGCTGAATATCTGGTTTCATTTTTGCTTGCGGCAGTCGGGCACTTTAGCAATCTGACTGCCATGGTCTCAATATCTACCTCTTTGTGTTTGTCACATATGTCCGTAAATGGGTTTTTACGTACATAACTTATTCTCTTACTTTTAGAATAGCGACTGCATGCACAGTTTGTTGGCTCGATCATGCATATTTTCACTGTGGGCATGCATTGGGTGAAGCATTCAAGTATATGTATAAATTATAAAATACTGTATTTTATATGTTCTCCTTACAAAATTAGGTGTGGGCATTTACACCAGCCCGAGGAATGGTAGAAATGATTGCAAAATAAATTAGTACTCGTTCTCAGCAATTTAGGAAAGTGTTTTATGAAGTCTGGTACATGCTAACTTGATTTTATAAAATATGCATGAAATATGTGCACAAAAACCTGTGTTAACTATATGGAAACTTATAAAATTATCGTCATAGTGGCTGTGTATTGCTTCTGCTGTGTGTGTGTGTCTACCAGCCATGAGCACTCTACTATATTCAGCACCACCACCTATCCATACAGTGACACTGAATATACATGATTTTTAAGTTCTGTGGCAGTGGGTAGATGATAGTCTAATGTTCAGTGCTGGGGAATTCCAGAAGGTGGGGCTGAACTTGAGAGAGATTTTTTTCTTCCATTGGTGAGGTACATGTTTTTGGGTATTGGCAAGGTGAGATGATTTGTAGCCTTGAGTGCAAAAAGCAAACTGCATGTACAGTACGAGGTAAGGAAAGAACTGAGGTAGAGCACTGCATGGTATCTGAATTTTTGTAAAAAAATATCAGGAGCCATTGCAAAGATTTCGGGATGGGGTAGACCTTAATTTCCTCACATTCTGTAGCATTTGAGCTGGAATATTTTAATAATTTATCGGCACCAATTGTTTTTTTGGGATCCTCATGTAGAGCAATTTGTGCTGGGTGACTGTCACAGAGGCATTTCTGTCAAGGAAAGGATGGAGATTACATAACTAGTGTAGATGAGATAGCTGAAATAAAATAAATTTAGTTACTGTCAGGACCACTTGGGGTTTAAGTAGCTATTTGTTTTCTAACCTATCTACAGAACCTCTGTTGTGGATTTATTTTCCATTTATTTTGGTGTAGCCAGTTAAAGATCCTTCCCAGAATTCACTTAGGTTTGATATGAATTTTTCTTGGTGAAGGTCAAGGGGGCCTGGTAGCTGTAATGTTGTCAGCATTTGAATAGTGAGAGATCTGACAGTCTCTGGCTTTCTCTAGGAGAAGTCATAGAGATATTAAATGTTGTTGATAAGATAGATTCTTGTATAACATCATAGGAGAGGGAAAGGGGTGTGATGTTGCTGATCCTAGAGAAACAGTGTGCACATAATTTTGGAGATTTGAATCAGGACAGCACTGTGTGACTCCTGTTTCATAGCAGACCATGAAAAACACTACAGAGGTACAGGACTGATACTAAAGTTACCTTATCCCCATTCATATGTAACACTTTCCTACCTTGCGCTCTGTTCCGTCACCCCGTGCTCTCATGCCCCCCATCATCAAGATACAGCTAGAATTTTGTGGAAGTGTAGCATCAGTTCTGCTGTGGCTTTTTCTACCCATTTACTATACACATTGGATGTTTAGACAGGAAAGGAAATGCATTTGTATCTAGCTTCCAATGTAATTATGATAAAGGAAACATGAACAGAATGTATAATACTCAGCCTAAATTATTTGTCAACAGGTGGAAATCAATTCATTGCGGATATAGAAATGATGCTTGGGAAGAAGAGCTTTTTTTTCTGGTTGTGGTGGAGAGTCTGCTGGTTTATCCTTACCCCAGTGACATTAACTGTAAGTTAATAACATTAACAATATAATGAAATGCATTCAGAAAAATCATGTAATAGTTTGGTCTCAAAGGCATGTTGAGGGTAATTCTGTAAGTAGTGGCTAGATTTCCATGCGTGTTTCCATGCATAAATCATGGTATTTAGAGGTTTATGCATGTACAGTAAATGGCAACATATGTACAGAGGTTAAGTCAGTCATTATTCTGAAAGTACACGTCATGGCATATACTTTCACTGTGGGTGTGCACAGGGGCGGAATTTGGGCAGATTATAGGCAGAGCGCAAATATACATGTGCATCATATAGCATATGGCACAACAGGCATAAGATACCTAGTCTGCTTTTGAGCTGGTATAAGTGACTGACTGCAACTTTATTTACATGTGTCCACGGTCTCTTATAATAGTATTCTATAAATTCAAATCCACATGGCTGGCATTAGTGCTGGCGCCTAGGTTTATAAAGAACATGCATAAGTTCCAGTATTTTAGGACTAACACATGCAGATTTGTGCTTCACTGAAACACTGTTTGTACTTCACCCCTGGCCACACCCAAGCCAAAAGTATGTACCATGTATTTAGAGAATAGCACCCAGCTCTATAACATCAACAAAGACAAAACCTGGAGCTGACTGTGGTACAGATCACCAACTACTAGTATGCAAACTCAAGCTAAATTTGAAAAAGAGCAAGCCACTCATGAATGTAGCAAAATATGACCTTAAGAATATACCACTGGAATTTAAAGACTGCCTGCAAAATCGATTTGCTGCTTTAGGTCCAAATGACAGAGCCCCAGAAGAGTTATGGGATGACATCAAGAAGATTGTGTTGGAAGAAAGCGAGAAGTCTCTACAAAAGGTGAAAAAGCAAAAATGGCCAAAATGGATGCCTGAAGAAACTCTGAAAATTGGCCAGAAATGCAGAGAAGCTAAAGCCAGTGGAGAAAGAGAGGCAATTACAGAACTCAACAGAGATTTCCAATGTGCAGCAAGACAAGACAAGGAGAAGAAGTACAATGACACATGCAAGGAAATAGAATCAGAAACTATTAGAGGAAGAACAAGATCGGCTTTCCTAAAGCTACGAGAGTTAAAGAAAAAATTCCAGCCTCGAAATGGAATGCTATAAGATGCTCAAGGATTCATGTTGAATGATGATGAGAAGATCAAGGAAAGGTGGAAGAATATATAGAGTCATTATACCATAAAGATCAAATGGACAAACAGCCGTTTCAACCTCTACCTTATAATCAGGAATCATTGGTGATGAAAGAAGAAGTTGAAGCAGCATTGAAAGCATTATCAAAGAACAAAGCACCGGGCATTGATGGCATTCCCATTCAAGTATTACAGCAATCGGATGCAGTTGTTACTATACTTACAAGGCTCTGCCACGAAATTTGGAAGACAACATCATGGCCAACTGACTGAAAAAGATCTGTGTTTATACCAATAATAAAGAAAGGTGATTCAACTGACTGTGGAAATTATCGCACAATCACTTTGATCCCACATGCCAGCAAGATTCAACTCAAGATTATTCAGTAGAGACTACAACCATACCTGAAACAAGAACTGCCTGAAGTGCATGCAGGGTTCAGGAAAGGGCGAGAGACGAGAGACATTGTGGATGTGAGATGAATCCTTGAAAAGACAAAAGAATACCAAAAGGATATCTATATGTGTTTTATCACCTACAGCAAAGCTTTGACTGTGTAAACCATGAGGAACTCGGCCACATTAAGAAGCATGGGTATACCAGAACATCTGCTAGTTCCCTTGCACAATCTTTACATTGAACAAGGAGCAACAATTCAAATGGAACAGAATGATTTAAAATCAGCAAAGGTGTACGACAAGACTGCATACTTTCCCCCTACCTGTTTAATTTATATGCAGAACAAATCATCAGAGAAGCAGGACTGTACGAAGATAAGAGGTATGAAGTTTGGTGGCTGAAAGTGAAGACGATCTGAAATATTTGCTTCCAAGATCAAGAAATATAGTCTTATAATGGGCCTGCACCTTAATGTAAAGGAGACAAAGATCCTAACAACTGGCAAAATCAATAAGTTCATCGTTGATGGAGAAGAAATTGAAATAGTGAACAGCTTTAACCTACTTGGATCAACTATCAATAAAGAAATGACAAGCAGTCAAGAAATTCGACAACACATTGCTCTTGGCAGAATGACTATGAAGGACCTAGACAAGGTTTATTTATTTATTTTATTTATTTATTACAATTTCTTATATACCGTGCTATTTAGCATCAGCGCGGTTTACATCATAACTTAACGACCATAACAACAAGCTGTCAGGTTTTACATCGAACAGGAGTACAAACTTGGATAACAGAGTTAACTATATACATAAGCTATTTACACTGGAAGGATAGGTAAAAGTCAGATAATGCATGTAAGGGCCTTTCTAAATTGGGTCATTTCCTGAGAGGTATATCTAGGATCAATTGCTGTCTGGTAAGTGTTGGAGGAACAGGTGAGTTTTGAGAGCCTTCCTGAACTGATATATGTTGGCTATGGCCCTAATGTCAGGGGGTAGAGCATTCCAGCATTTGGGTACATAAAAACTGAAAGCCCTGTTTGTGGTTGTCGTGTTGGACTTTGTCGAAGCCTTTGGTATTGCAAGCAAGTTGACAGCTGTTGTTCTTCTGGATCTGTTGGGAGGGACAATGTGGATAAAATGCGTGAGTGAGGAGGCTGAAATACCTTTGATTGCCTTGAAAGCTAATAGAAGGGTTTTGAAGGTGATCCTCCCATGGATCGGTAGCCAGTGTAGCTGTTTGAGAATGGGGGTCACGTGGTCATTTCTGGATGCTCCATAAAGGACCCTAGCTGCGGCATTCATGGCCAACTGTAAGGGGGTTAGTGTGGATTGGGGGAGACCTTGTAATATGGCATTTGCAAAGTCAAAGTGAGGCAGGATCAACGCTTGATATATGGTTCGGAAGTCATCTGGGTCCAAAAGGGAGCGAAGGTGCTTGAGTGAACGGATTTTGAAATAGACGGCTTTGACTATGTTGCTTATGTGGCGTTTCATGTCAAGATGTTGATCCAAAGTAACGCCCAGATATTTTATTGCATCTTTGGTTTGCAAATCAGCTTCGTTGACACTGACGTGGGATGGGGGAGTAAAGTTGGCGTCTCTGGTGATGAATAGCACCTCTGGTTTTTTTTGTTGAATACGTAGGTTCTGTGTCTGGAGCCAAGTTGAAACTGCATTGAAGCAGTCTGTGAGTGGGGTCAGGTCCATGTGAGTTGTGGAGAAGGGCATGTATAAGAGAATATCATCTGCATATATCAAACATTTCACATTGAATGATCTTATGATATTGCAGATGGGCTGCATGTAGATATTGAAAAGTAAGGAGGATAACGATGAGCCTTGGGGTACCCCTTGCTTTTGATGGAAATGTGTTGACTCTTCTGATCCAGATTTTACATATTGCCATCTGCCGTCAAGATAAGATTTGCACCATCCTAGTGCACTGTTGCAGACGCCCTTCTCTTTCAGTCTTCCTAGGAGAATTTCGTGACTCACGGAGTCGAACGCCGCGGCGATGTCTAGAAAGATGAGCACAAAACCTTGACGGATGTTGTCAATTCCAGTGATGATGTCGTTGAATAGACCAGTGAGTAGGGTCTCGACCCCATGATATTCTCTGAATCCGTGTTGGCAGCTGTCTAAAGGAGCAGCGGCATCGATGTAATCTTGAATTTGCCGTTGTGCTTCTTTCCCAATTATTTTGGCTAAGAGGGGAATGCTGGCTATTGGTCGGTAGGAGTCAACTCTTTGTGGATCAAGTTTGGGGTTCTTCAATAGTGGTCTAATGGAAGTCTGCTTGAGTGAAGTGGGGAAATATGCCGTTTTGAAGGAGAGTTTCATTATTTTTGTGATGACAGGGCTGAACACATCACGTAGCTCCTTGATCCAAAAAGCTGGACATGGGTCAGTCTGTGCGGTGGAGGTGTTGAGAGAGGCTATGGTGTCCTCGATACATTTAGTGGATGGTGTGGAAAATATGTTAAGTGTGGATAGGCCCGTTGGTTCTTGATAATGGGCCGCTAACACCTTGTTGGTTTGCACGATCTTGGATTGCAGGTAATCAGCGAATTCCTGCAGGTGAATTTCGCTGTGTTGTTCAGGGGAAGGTTCTTTTGAGAGGGATTTGACCAGATTGAAGAGATCGCGTGGCTTGTTCAGAGACCTCTTTAGGGTATCGGTGTGATATTGTCTCATTTTGGTAGTGATTGATTCACGGTGTATTGCAAGGTGGGTTCGGTAAGCGGTCTGATCTTCAGTTGAATGGGATCTGCGCCATCGGCGTTCAAGTTTACGTAGTTGCATAAGGGACGATCGCAGCTCAGGGGAGAACCATGGGGTGGAGCTTCTTTTTGACCTAGCTGTATTCTTCGGGTTCGAGTGTTGTGAGATGGCAAGCAGGCTAGAGTTCCAGTAAGCGATTAGTTCATCAAGGTCTGGTGTGGTTTTGTTGATGAGTGATGGGGTCTCCGACAGGATGTGTTCCCTATCGAAGGGGCGAAAGCATCTAGTGGCAGTTCGAGAGGATATGCTCGAAGGTCGGCTTCTGTCCGGTTGGTCATTGTTGATGGGTATCTGGATGATGATCAATTTGTGGTCGGACCAGGGTACATCCATGACTGATATTGGAGGATAGTGGTTTTGGTCCAAGACTGGGTGTGGAACAAATACCATGTCAAGAATGTTCCCCTTTGAGTGTGTGGGTTCATTGATGATTTGTTTGAGACCTAGGTCTTCCATTGCATCCAGGAACGCATTTGCATGGCTTTGGGGTAAGGATGGGAGATTGAAATCACCCATTATCCAATTTGGTTTATTGGGAGAGAGGGTGTTAGCTGCAAGGTCAATAATGGTTGGAAGGTCTTCTGGAGAAGTGGATGGTGATCTATATAACAGGTTGAGGGAACATTGTTGATTAGCAGCGGAGAGGATGTCCAGACTGTTTGTGCTAGAAGAGTCTAGAGCAGGGGTCTCAAACTCCAGTCCTGGAGGGCCGCAAACCAGTCAGGTTTTCAGGGTATCCCTAATAAATATGCATGAGATACATTTGCATGCACTGCCCCTATTGTATGCAAAAATATCTAATGAATATTCATTAGGGGCATCCTGAAAACCTGACTGGTTTGCGGCCCTCCAGGACTGGAGTTTGAGACCCCTGGTCTAGAGTGTGGAAGTTGAGCTCAGATTTGGAGATTATGAGTACACCTCCTCCTTTTTTGTTTTCCCGATGCCGCGTATGTATTGAGAAATTGGGGGGTAGTAGTTGGTGGAGGATGACGTTGTCTTCTGACGATAGCCATGTTTCTGTGATCATAAGTATCTCCAGGTCATAAAAGGAGATTGTGTCAAGGACAACAGGCCATTTATTGCAAATGGAACGTGCGTTGATGATGGCACATTTTAGGGGTCGGCATCTCAAAGGTTTTTCCTGTCTGGTTGACTTGGATAGCTGGAGTGCTACATGAATCAGGTGGGAGTGGCGCGTGTAGGCGTCACTTCCTGGGTTGGAGTAAGGGGGGCAATTCCATCTTTTTCCATGGCTATTCAGGATTGGGATCCTGCCTTGTGGTGTGTAAAGAGCCTGGGAGGTTCCAAGCCAGTGGGTGAAGAGGTAGATGCTAAGAATGACAGCGACCTGGAGGGCCATTCTGAGGGTTTGGATTGAGTGTGAGACCCTGTAGGTACGAAGTGTGGAAGTGCAACACTGTAATACTGATATAAATACTGTAATACTGATATAAAGCTGTTATGAGACACAATACAGTGATGAGATTCTTCAGAACAGGGAGCAATTATACGAGAGTGCAAACATTGAGGAGGTAAAGTTTACATGCTAAGATATTGCCTATCTTTAAAGAGAGAGGGTGCAATACTGAGATGATACATTAATCAAGAAAGAACCTAGCATAGTATATTGATCTTCAACTGGCAAAATAGCAATATTAAGGTGGTACAAAATAAACTATGAATGCTGACAGGTTACTTTGAAAGTTAAAGTGGCTTAATGATAGTCCATAGAATGGGCTGCGTTGATTAGTAGTGTTCCAATGTGAGCTTGGTGTATGGTGCAGGGATACTGACCGGCGCTGGTAACTGTAGTTGGATGGGATTGCTGATAGAGTAAGCCGTCAGGAGCTGTGTAGGGTGCGGTGGACTTCTGGTGGCCCTCTTCTCAGTCCCCAGGGATGGGCTGGTCCAGTGGCGCGAACTTTAAAGATCCTGGCTGGAGCCCCGATTGGACATGATGTTGGTGTTGCTGCTCCAAACGCTTGAGGCTCTATCCCCTGACTGGGGAGATCCAATGAAGGCAGTTGTGAAGCAGGGGGCTGAGAGAAGCAGGCGTCGGGTCGCTGTTGAGCTGCTTAGGATATTTTGTGTCGCCTATCGTGCCTCGCCTAAGGGCCACGCCAAAGGGCCCTCTGGCGAGGCCCTCAGGTGCGGGCCCGCCAGGCGCGGGCGTGCCCGATGGCGCGAAGTTTAAAAATGCTCTGCTGAGCTCTGCTGGGCCCCGATTGGGCTGTGGTGAGCTGGCGGCCCCTCCCGCTGTTGGTGGCTCGATCCCCGGGAAGGGGAGAGCTGCTGGTGGTGGCGGGGGCTGAAGAGAGTCGGCGCCCGATGGCGCGAAGTTTAAAAATGCTCTGCTGAGCTCTGCTGGGCCCCGATTGGGCTGTGGTGAGCTGGCGGCCCCTCCCGCTGTTGGTGGCTCGATCCCCGGGAAGGGGAGAGCTGCTGGTGGTGGCGGGGGCTGAAGAGAGTCGGCGCCTGATGGCGCGAAGTTTAAAAATGCTCTGCTGGGCCCCGATTGGGCTGTGGTGAGCTGGCGGCCCCTCCCGCTGTTGGTGGCTCGATCCCCGGGAAGGGGAGAGCTGCTGGTGGTGGCGGGGGCTGAAGACATATAAAGCTGAAGACATAAAGCTGAAGACATATAAAGCTGAAGACATCTCACAGAGGAGAGATGTCTTTCTCCATACAAAGGTTCAGACTTGTTCAAGCCATGGTATTTTCAATAATTTCATATGGATGCAAAAATTGAACAGTGAAAAAGATAGGAAGAAAATCGATGCCTTTGAATTATGGTGCTGGCAACGAATACTGTGTATCCCATGGACTGCCCGAAGAAGAAACCAGTCGGCACTAGAGATCAAACCTAAGCTTTCTTTAAAAGCTCACATGACAAGACTTCAACTTTCATACTTTGGACATATCATGTGAAGAGAGATCATTAGAGAAATACATTATGCTTGGCAAGGTAGAAAGTCAACACAAAAGAGAGAGACCAGCAATGAGATGAATCGATACAATAACAGCAGCTATGGGTGCCACTCTTTCAACAGTGAGCCACCTGACTGAAGACCAAACACAGTTTAGGACAACTATCCAGAGGGTCTCCATGAGTGGACACCGAATCAATGGAACTTAACAACAACAAAGTACATGTAAAAGGCCCATCCACATGCGTAATTCATTGAAAATAGGCATCTTATGCAACTTTACATGGCTCCTTATAAAATTATCTCTATAAGGGGTGATTTTGAAAATGTTCTAAGGAGGCAACGTTCTCATTAAGCAGATTTGAGCTTCATGGAAGTCCTCCGCCACAACTTTCTGTCTCTTGGGACCTGCTTGCCCTTCACAGGTTACAGAGGCCATGGACCCACCCAACACAGCATCAACAGTTAGAGAACTTCAGAGTGGGGCTCGAGATCTGTTTGTTTGGCCCCTTCAGTCAAAAATATTCCACTGCCCCTGTTTTGAAGACCTTCTTGGCTTCTGCACTTTTCAAGTAGAAAAACCTCTGAGAATCAAAAACTGTTCCATTGGCACTTCAGTAATAACTGGCATACAGGCTTAGTCCAGACTTTGTAGCAGATTACTGTCTTTAGCTCAGCTGTGCCTGCAATTCTAGTGCAGAGCCAGGGTTTCTATCTGTTTCTCAACTCTCAGTATATCAGGGTGCTAACTGCCTGGGGCATTAGTGGGATTTGAATCCTGGTCTTTCCAGTGCCATGTTGCTGCCCTAACCAGTAGGCTACTCTATCACTCCGCAAAAGTATGAATGCTTGTGTGCACCTCACACCTAGCCATTCTTTGGGATGCTGTTTGGAGGAGATTGTGTAGAGTTGTGTGGTACACATGTATTTAATATAATATGTACCTACCCTCACAGAATACATACATAGAGTAACACCTGCCTCAGAGCAGATACAACTTTCTGCAAGAACATTTGTGCACGTCTGAGTTTTCTTTAGACATAAAAGAGGTATGGTTTTGCCTTTTTACTATAAGCAAAAGTGCAGTGTGTGTCTTCAAATTAATGCTGACTCCTGGTGACCCAGCAGCTCCTGGGTTTTCTTGGCAGTGTAACCAGAAGTAGATTGCCAGGCCTTTCTTCAGAAAACCCTGGTCTGTTTGTTACCAAGCTAGTGCTCTAACCACTAGGAGGTTACTCCACTGCTATAGGTAGCCCATTCTAAAATTATCACCTGAGGATCATTTTCAAAGGCATTTCTATTGACAATACAGTGCTTTACACATAGAAATGGCATGTTTCAAAATTACCCAGATGATATGCAGTTGTTGTTGTTGTTAAGTGCCGTCGAGTCAGAGTCGACTCATGGCGACCCTCTGGATAGCTATCCTAAATTGTGTTCGGTCTTCAGTCAGGTGGCTCATTGTTGACAGACTGGTACCCGTAGCTGCTGTTCCCCAGTAGCTAGTTGAGTGCCTTCCAACCTGGGGGTCTCATCTTCCAGCACTACAGCATAATTTGTTTTGTTGTAACTATCCATTGGGTTTTCATGGCAAGATACAGAAGTAGATTGCCGGGCCTTTCTTCCGCGCAGTTTAAGTTTGGTGGTGTTGCCGTTGTCACAGAAATGTGATCCTCCACCGTCAACACTATCCCATTCTGCTGCTGCCCAGATGGGTGGTTTGTCTTGGTCTGGCATCTCAGCTGAGACCTGTCCATTTTGGGAGACCCTGCCAGTAGTTAAACTACCGATAGTTTAGCTCTCAGCATCACTGATGCACACAAGCCCTCACAGCACGACAAGCTGCAAACCAAGTGAGGTTAAGCCTGCACATGTGCAGTCTGTATACCTGTAACTTTACCAAATGTTTGAGGCAGCATTTCAAAAGAGCACATAATTTATACATCCCAAATAGCATGTCTAAATGTAAATATATAAATATTTAGGGTTGATTTTCAAGGCAAAAGTATGCACATACAGTACATTCAGTTTGAAAATCTAGCAGAGTTTGTACAGAGAGAAGTATGCAAATTCCTCTAAATCTCTTGAAACAGCATGTGAGGAAGAGTCACAAACTGCCTTAAGTTAATGGAATCTGGTGGTTCATATTGCTGAAGTCAGAAGTGGTTTCATGTGGGCTAATGGGGTCCCACTGTATAGGAGGACATGTCTGACAATACTCCAAAATCTCAGCTTCAGAACACGGTTAAGATTTATAGACTATATCATTCTCAAGTGAAATAATTAAAGTGTTACAAAGGCAATGTGTGCCTTTGAGTCAATGTTGACTTCTGGTGACCCAGCAGCCTCTTTCTTGGCAAAGTGTGACCAGAAGTAGATTGCCAGGCCTTTCTTCCAAGGCAATAGAGGGTAAAGGGACTTGCCCAAGGCCACAAGGAGTGTCAGTGAAAATTGAACGCTGGTTTCTTGATCACCAGGTCACTGCTGTAATCACTAGGCTACACCTCTATTCATTAATGCTTTAAAATGCCATTTTTTTATTCTTTTTATGAAGTATCATATTGCATTTTGAACTCTCTTAAAATCTTTTTGTATGCTCGAAATTCTGAATAACTTACTAGTAGGTGTAGACAGTCTGTCAATAACATGTCTCTTTCTTTCAGAGTGGTATCTGGTGAAGATCCTGAAACAACTCAGTTTGGTGTGCCATCCTAAATGTTTTAGAATCTTCAGTGGGACTGCTCACACAGAATGAGAGATCCTCAAATGGTCTACATACTATATTTTTCTCTGGTTTTTAAATTAAACTGAGTCACGGCTTCATGCATCCTATAATAACTTCAGACAGTACTGATTTGTTTGTCAACTTTTCATCTTTGTTATAGATCATTTTATTTTGGTCTCTATCAACACTTGATCCACTTACATATGACAAAATCACATATCCTCAGTGGAGTGAAGCAGTGGGCTGGGCTGCGCTGACCTTCATTATCATCTGGATTCCCCTTATTGCTATAGTAAAAATATACAAAGCTAAAGGAAATCTATGGCAGGTAAGTTGCTAACCCAATGTTTAAAGTTTAGTGAATTCTTATACATAACCCTCGCCTAATACTGTAAACCTAGCATGCTTTATAACCTTATGCTATATTTTGTATTGCTGCATTATTTTTCTGTCTTTCATATGAACTGTAGTAGTTTGGTACTAATTTATATTTTCACCCTATTAAACCTTTCAGTCAAGCAATATCCCATTGAACTTTGCAGTTTAATAGGTTATGGCTTGGCATGTGACCTGGCAGCATATTTGTGATGCATGTTTGCTTGGGCTGCAGATAAGATCATAAGAACATAAGATATGCCATACTGAGTCAGACCAAGGTCCATCAAGCCCAGTATCCTGTTTCCAGCAGTAGCCAGTCCAGGTCACAAAAACCTAGCAGTTTCCCAAAAAGCCACACAGGTTCCACAATGCTTGTACTGGGGCAAGCAGTAGATTTCCTGGGTCCTCTTTAATAATGGTTTATGGATCTTTCCTCCAGGAGCTTGTCCAAGCTTCTTTTAAACCCAGCTACACTAATAGCTTTTACTACATTCTCCAGTAACAAATTCCAGAGTTTGATTATGCATTGTATGAAAAACATATTTTCTGTTCTCTAGGAACAAGTAGGAGGTCAGTCCTCATATGGGTGACGTCGGCACCGACGGAGCCTGCGCAGAGCATTTCCCCAGCTTTCATAGAAAGCCTTTGGGAATGCTGCCACTCATGCCTAGTCCCCTTCCCGCCCAAGGGTGCCATCTTGCTCAGTCTCCTTTTTTCCGCAGAGCCCAATGAAAAAAATCCTTGCTATATCCTTTAAAAAATAGCTGTTCCCGGTTTGCGTACCGGTTCCTCTTCCTACCTCAAGCCGGTGTCATTCTTGGCTCTTTTCCAGTTTTTTTCTTCAAGATTTGCCTCAACCAGCATTCATGCCCTTTTTTGCCCGGGGGTCCTCAACCCCAGCTGGGTGTCTCCCCACCAAGTCTCCCGGTGGGTTCACAAAATGTGACTGCTGCAGTCAAACCATGTCTGTCACAGACACCCATGACTGCTGCCTATGCTGCCTGGGACCGGACCATAACAGTACCTCCTCCAACTTGGCACCAGCCTCCCTGATGCTAAGCTCCAAGCTCAGCACTTCCAGAAAGGGCCGAGCATCTTCAGAGTCCCACAGCGGTGGCTCCTCCAGAAAGATCTCTGACCCTGAGTGGAAAAAGAAAAAATCTTCAAAGTCTGTCGAGGCTATGCTGGAGAAACCCAGTAAGACTGTCCAAAAGGACTCTGGCGACTCCAAGAAACATCCCATTAAGGTCCCCAAGAAGGATACCTCAGCCGGCGGAGACTGTGAGAGGATCCTTGAGGTCATAGTCATCGTCGAGGACACGCTCACGAGAGTGCTGGTGCTTGGCCCGAGATCCTCTGTGCCCATGCCGAAAGCTGTGGAGCCTTCTGGCTTGGAGTCCAGAATGGCTGCCATGGAGCAGAACATCACATCTATCCTTTCCATGAAGCAGGCAATGATGGCAGGTTCATCCGCCCCAACAACCAGGCCCCCAACTGCGGGACAGTCTCTGGTCGTTGAGCCAGCTCAGAGTGCCACCAGTCTTGGGTAAGCCCTCTACCATGGTCGAGGTCCTGGTCCTGGTCCCATTCCTTGGGAATCCGGTCTTCTCTGGTCAATTTCTGAGTTTCCGACCCCAGGTCCTTGGGAGGGCCCCGGCCCTTCGGGGTAGGCCTCAAGCTAAGGAGTCACAGAACCTTGGACTCGTTGTCCCCTCAACTTTGAGTGGGAGACCGATGACGAGGCCTCCTCGGAAACCAGATAGCACCGAGACATCCCTCGGATCTGTCTCCCCTGGTGCAATTCTCCTCAGGAGGATATGGCCTTCCACAACTTTTGTCAGGGATATGGCCAGGGCCCTCTCAGTGCAAACTGAGGCAGAGGAGGACCCAAAGACTGAGGAGCTGGAGATCCTCCAGTTCGAGTCTCCACCCAAAGACACCAGGCCAGTACAGCCGATCCTCGAGCGGCTACTACTGAGAATGTGGGAGACCCTGGCATCAGTGCAGGTGGTCATTTGACGCCTTGATGCCATGTACTGTGTCAAGAAGGGGCCAGGGTTTCACAAGCCCCAACTCCCATACAACTCCATGGTTGTCAAATCAACCATGAAAAAACTCAAAAGCCAGAAGACTTTTATTCCTCTGTCCCCCCTGGCAGGGATGCTAGAGCCCTCGATGCCATGGGATGCAAGTGCTACCAGGGCTCGATGCTGGGGTGTTGAATCCAGGACTATGAGCTATACATAGGCATGTATTTGAAAACCCTGACCCAGGAACTGCCTGGGTTCTTGGCGGGGCTTGCTGAGGAACCTCTCAATCGGTTCCAAACTCTGACCTCCGGGATCAAGAACTGCTCAAAGTTCCTCTCCTGGGTGGCCTATGATGGATTCGAGTCCACAGTTTGAGTAGTAGCAGTCAGCATCAGAGCCCAATGCCAAGCCTGGCTACAGTCCTCAGAACTCAAACAGTGGACAAGATGCTCAACGTCCCCTACACTGGTAAGAACTTGTTCAGCAAACCAATGGCGTAGCTCCTGAAAGGGTAGCGCTGGCCCCGTTCAACCTGCCAGGGGAAGACAAGGAGGTCCTACTGGCCTCTTGGAAACCCTTCACCAGGCAGGCCTACGCCTTTAAGTGGAGATGGTTCTCTGTCTGGTGTGCAGAGAAAGTGGAGAACCCCTTCTCCTGCCACGTGCAACTGGTTCTCCAGTACTTATTATACTTGTCGTACACTGGACTGAAATCCAACTCAGTGAGGGTGGATCTAAGCACCATAGCCTTGTACCACCACCCTATCAAGGGAAAACCCCTCTCTAACCAGCCAGGTTCCTCTGGGGCCTCCTGTTGTCCAAGCCCCTCCTTCGCCCTTCGGTAGCAGAATGGGACCTCAATGTGGTGCTCTCCCAGTTCCCTAAACCACCATTCAAGCCCCTGGCCACTTGTCACCTGAGATATCTGTCTTGAAAAGTAGCCTTCCTGGTGGCCTCACGTCCTCTCGAAGAGTGAGCGAACTGCAGGCCCTATGGGGGATCCACCTTATACGAGGTTCTTTAAGAACAGGATGGTGCTCCGCACACACCCCAAATTCCTCCCGAAGATGGCCTCTCCTTTTCACCTCAACCAAGAGGTGATCCTCCCCACCACCTTCCTGTGGCCTCATGCCGGCAAGGAGGAACTAATACTTCACACACTAGATTGAAAGCAGGCCCTATCCATCTACTTACAATGGACTCAGGCCCACTGGAAAGCTCTGCAGCTTTTCGTGTCTTATAACCCCAGAAGACTGGGGCTCCCCATGACAAAGCGAACTCTGTCCACTTGGGTGGCAGACTGCATTGCCCTCACCTATGAGTGAGCTGGCCTCTCCCTTAAGCACCAGATCACAGTGTGTCGTGTGAGGGTGATGGCCATGATGGTGACCAAGCCCCGCTCGTGCCGGTGACGGAGATCTTTAAGGCAGCAACATAGTGTTAAATTCATACATTTGCAGATCACTACTACCTGGAGAGCGAGTCCCACAGGGACAGTGCCTTTGACCAGGCGGTACTCTGTAATATTCTTGGGGTGTAGGCAACTCCTGCCCTCCGACCCTTCTGTGTTCAGGCTACTGGAGTGATAGTGTTACTGGACGCTAGGGTCTTGCAGAGTCTCTCAGTGGGGGCTCACCTTTTCAAACTCACAGCTAGCTGATTGGTTGCCGTTGGTGCTGCTGTGGTTCAGTCCTCTGCAGCCTGGAGCTCGAGAATCCCAAATGTGAAGATTGACTCCCTGCTTGTTCCTGGAGAAAATGTAGTTACTCACTTCTAACAAATTTTCTACAGGAACAGCAGGAATCAGTCATCACAACCCTCCCTCCTCCCCTGGGAGCTGCCTCCCTACCTTGTTTTAGTTTTTACTGCTGTCCTAGCTATGTCATCAGACTGAGCAAGATGGCACCCTTGGACGGGAAAGAGACCATGCATGCGTGGTAGCATTCTCAAAGGCTTTCTTTGAAAGCTGGGGAAATGCTCTACACGGGCTCTCTCAGCACCAACATCACCCGTATGTGAGGACTGATTCCTGCTGTTCCCAGAGAACAGCTGTTACAGGTGAGTAAGTATGCTTTATTAGTCTTAACCTTGGAATTACCAAGATTTTTTGCACACACTGAATACCGTTGGGGTCATAAATGACCCCACGACGAATTTTAATTGTTAACCATGAAAAATGTAAACTAAACAGACAAAATGGAGGAGTGGCCTAGTGGTTGGGGTAAGGTACTTCAGGCCAGAAGGTCAGGGGTTCAAATCCCACCAGAGGACAGCAACCTTGGGCTGGAAAGACTGGAGTTTCTAGTTCCACGGGTGCTAATTGTGGTCTTGGGCAAGCCACTTCACCCTCCATTGCCCATGTTCTCTGTAAAATAGTTATCTCCAAGTTATAATGCACTGTTCAATGTAATTTCAGTTTGTTCAATGTAAACCACACTGATGTAGAATAGCACAGTATATAAGAGAATATAAATAAATAAAATATTATTCCAAATTAATTATTTATTATAGGAAGGTTAAATGTTTTGAAATTTAATACTTTATCATAAAATTACATGAAGAAGAGTTGCCATAAAAGACATTTTTGCATGCATTTGATGAACACAGTAAAGTACTACAGTCATTTGCATGAGACACAGACAATTTCTGAATGTTCTTTGCAAACATTGCGCTTGCAGGAGGTGCAAACTATGTTGCTTTTCTTATCTTTTTCTCTGAAACAGCAGTGACACCTTGCCCTTTTCTTTGGAATCCGACATTGCAAACAGCATCAGTGTCTTCTTCAATGCTGGAAGAAGTCTCACTGCAATAACTCTGAAGCAGCTGCTTTCCTAATTCCAAGAGGAATAGACGACGTCTGTGCTTTGACTTGGACTGCCATTCTGGATTTAGTGACATCCAAATAATGAAGGCGTTCAAAGCACTGATGTCCAACATGTTGTAGAAGATTGTCACTGGCCAGCATCTTGTCAATCGTTTTGTGGTATACATGCACAAAATTTGATCTGCAGTATCTACTCCACCTTTACAAGAATTATAGTCCAAGATCATGCGTGTTTTTTTGTCTGGACCTTGTTGTACGGGCATGACATTAGAAACATAGAAACATAGAAACATGATGACAGAAAAAGACCACAAGGCCCATCTAGTCTGTCCTTCCATAACAACAACTACAACAGTCCACTTTCTACCTTTAGAGATCCTCTGTGTTGGTCCCATGCTTTTTTGAATTCAGTTACTGTCCTCATCTCTACCACCTCCACTGGGAGACTATTCCATGGATCCACTACTCTTTGCGTAAAGAAATATTTCCGCATATCACTCCTGAATCTATCTCCCTTCACCCTCATCCCATGTCCCCTCGTAGCAGAACTTGCTTTCAATTGAAAGAGGCTCTCTCCCTGAACATTTATGCCACGGAGGTATTTAAACATCTCAATCATATCACCTCTATCCCGCCTTTCCTCTAAGGTGTACATATTAAGATCCTTAAGTCTGTCCTCATATGCTTTATAATGAAGCCCATTAATCATTTTAGTAGCAACCCTCTGCACCGACTCCATCCTGTTCACATCCTTTTGAAGGTGCGGTCTCCAGAATTGCACACCATACTCCAAATGAGGTCGCACCAAAGACTTATACAGAGGTATTATCACCTTCTTTTTTCTGCTAGCCATTCCTCTCCGTATGCACCCAAGCATCCTTCTAGCTTTTGCCGTCGCCTTTTCTACCTGTTTAGCTACTTTAAGATCATCAGACACAACCACGCCTAGGTCCCGCTCTCCTTTAGTGGACAAAAGTACTTCACCTCCTATACTGTATTGCTCCCTTGGATTGCTGCAGCCCAAATGCATGACCTTACATTTTTTAACATTAAATCCCAGCTGCCAAATTCTAGACCATTCTTCAAGCTTAGCTAGATCCCTCCTCATGTTATCTACACCTTCCTGGGTGTCTACTCTATTACAGATTTTGGTATCATCCGCAAAGAGGCAAACCTTACCCGACAGCCCTTCCGCTATATCACTAACAAAGATGTTAAAAAGAATCGGACCAAGGACAGATCCCTGGGGCACACCACTGGTAACATCCTTCTCCTCAGAGTGAGCTCCATTTACTTGTACTCTTTGTCGCCTCCCACCCAACCAATTTCTAACCCAAGCAGTAACTTTAGGGTCCATCCCTAGGGTGCTCAGTTTGTTTATAAGTCGCCTGTGAGGAACAGTGTCAAAGGCTTTACTGAAATCTAAATACACCACATCTAGAGCTCTCCCTCGGTCCAACTCCTTGGTCATCCAGTCAAAGAAATCGATCAGATTTGTCTGACAAGACCTGCCTCTGGTGAATCCATGCTGCCTCGGATCCTGTAATCCGCCGGACTCCAGAAACCTCACTATTTTCTCTTTCAGCAGCGTTTCCAATAATTTACTCACCACTGAAGTTAAACTAACTGGCCTGTAGTTTTCAACCACATCCTTACTTCCGCTTTTGTGTAAAGGCACCACATGAGCCTCTCTCCAGTCCTTTGGCACCACTCCCGACTCCAACGAGGCATTGAAAAGGTCAGTCAGTGGAGTTGCTAGAACGTCCCCAAGTTCCCTCAGTATTCTAGGGTGTATCCCATCCGGTCCCATCGCTTTGTCTACTTTAAGTTGAGCTAGTTTCTCACGAACACAGTCTTCTGAAAATTGTTCAAGATGTCCCTCGCTTCTGTTCTTATTTGTGGGTGTTTTCTGAGGTCCTGCTCCTGGTTCTTCATCTGTGAACACAGAACAAAAATATTTGTTAAGCAATTCCGCTTTATCCTTATCAGCTTCTACATATTCCCCCCCTGCACCCTTGAGTCTGACAATACCACTTTTGCCCTTCCTCTTCTCACTAATATATCTGAAAAATGTCTTATTCCCCCATTTTATTGCATTGGCTATTTCCTCCTCCTTTTGAATCTTTGCCTTCTTGACTACTTTGCTAGCTTCTCTAAGTTTTTCCAAATAGAGATGCCTGTCTTCCTCTCTCTGTGATCTCTTGTATTTCATGAAGGCCTCCCTCTTTTTCTTCACTTTTTCAGCTACTTCCTTCGAAAACCATAGCGGTCTCCTGTTCCTTTTGCCTTTATTTACCATTTTAACAAAAAGGTTGGTTGCCTTTAAAATACCCCCTTTCAGTTTTGCCCACTGTTTTTCTACATCCCCCAGCTGTTCCCATCCCATCTTCGCAAAGTTAGTCTTCCTAAAGTCTAAGATCTTCACCTTGGAATGGATTCTAACAGCCCTAGTCCTAATACTGAACCACACCATCTGGTGATCACTGGATGCAAAATGATCTCCCACTACAACATCAGAAACACTCTCACCATTGGTAAGCACCAAGTCCAGTATGGCCCCTTCACGTGTGGGGTCTGTTACCAATTGCCTGAATAGTTCTCCCTGTAGAGAATCCAGGATCTCCTTACTTCTAGATGATACTGCAGCAGGAATGTGCCAATCAACATCTGGCATATTGAAATCTCCTAGCAGTAGCACTTCCCCTTTCCTAGCAATGCTGCGTATGTCTTCAATTAACTCTCTGTCCACCTCTTCCTCTTGTGAGGGAGGTCTGTATATCACACCAATGCAAATAGATTTCTCTTTCCCTCTTTCTAGTTTAACCCACAATGCCTCCTCTCTCCCTTTTAAGCTCTGTAATTCCAAAGCTTTAATAGTAGTTTTTACATATAGTGCCACTCCTCCTCCCCTTCTTCCTACCCTGTCCTTTCTGAATAAAGTATAGCCAGGTATAGTTACATCCCAGTCATGGTTTTCTGGCGTATCTTCCAGCAGCTTGCTTTATAGGTTTCCTGTTCCATGATGTGGCATCCTTAGATACATAGGCTTCAATGGCAACATTTGTGCTTATAGTTTATTTATTTAATTTATTTACATTCTCTTATATACCGCGCTATTCTGCATAAGTGCGGTTTACATTGAACAAACTGAAATTACATTGAACAGGGCATTATAACTTGGAGATAACTATTTTACAGGGAACATGGGCTATGGAGGGTTAAGTGGCTTGCCCAAGACCACAAGGAGCACCTGTGGGATTAGAAACCCCAGTCCTTCCGGCCCAAGGTTGCTGTCCTCTAGTTGATGACCTCTTAGCTCCTCTACAACCACAACTAAGATTCCTCACAGATGATACTGACACCGAGGACTCCTGCCTTCTTCCCCGTCCAGCACAGCCTCGACCATTGCCTCGACCTGTAACTTGACTCTTTGCTGCAGGCGATGTTACCGGCTCAACATCAGTCTCACATTCACTTGGCGACCAACTGCTGTCGCCATCTGACTCATGACTGTCATCATCAGATTTATCGCCTGAACGTGGCTGATATGCTTCTTCGCTTGCTGAATATGCTGCATCATCAGACGACTCAGAGTCGTCACTGTCAGCATCTCGTTGCAATATTTCTCTTAATTGGACAGCTGAATACTTTCGTTTTGACATCATAAACAATAACCTAAAATAAATAAATAATAAAGATAAAGTTGAATAAAACGCAAAGCAGTTTTAATATAGGTGTACAATAATCGTGATGAACGAGCTGAAAGCCTTTAGATTTCATCAGAAATAATGAGAGAACGTATGGTATCAATTACAGAAAATGTGTAATTTTCATAAAATAAGAGTACAAAAAATAAATGATAAATAATTAATGATAAATACCTTTGTCAGATCAAAAAATTCACAAAACTGCAAATTGTATCACGATCCAAACTGGACGTAAGCAACTGGGGTAAAAAATGACCCCACTGGTACTCTGTGCTGCAATTCATCACTAGCATCACCTATCGGATGAAAATTATTCCTCTCATGGTGCAATATAAAGAGAATTTTGACATGTGAAAAGTCATAAAAATATTGCATTCTTGAACAACTAGTTTCCGAGATACGCATTGTGAAACTTGTAGTGGGGTCACTTTTGACCCCATCGCTACTCCCAGGGTTAAACAGGTTACACTGTAGCTTCATTGCATATCCCCTAGTCTTCCTACTTTTTGATGGCGTAAACAGTCTATCTACATTTACCCATTCCACTCCATTCATTAATTTATATACCCTCAGCAGTCTCTTTTCAAGTTTGAAGATCCCTAACCTTTTTAGCCTCTCCTCATAGGGGTATCCTTCCATCCTCTTTATCATTTTAGTGGCTCTTCTCTGTACCTCTTCTAATTCCACTATATCGTTTTTAAGATATGGCAACCAAAATTGCACACAATATTCAAGGTGCGGTCACACCATGGAATGATACTGAGGCTTTATAATATCCTTTATTTTATTATCCATTCCTTTCTTTGATTCCTAGCATTTTATTTGCTTTCTTGGCTGCCACGGCACACTGGCCAGAGGGTTTCAACGTGTTATCCATGATGACACCTAAATCTTTTACCTAGGTGGTGGATCCTAATGTGGAACCTTGTATCGTGAACCATAGTTCTGGTTGTTCTTTCCTTGGTGCATAACTTTGCACATATCCACATTAAATTTCATCTGCCATTTGAACGTCCAGTCTTCCAATTTATCCAGGTCCTCTTGCAATTTTTCACAATCCTCTTGTGTTTTAACAACTTTGAATAATTTTATGTCATCTGAAAATTTGATTACTGCACTTGTTGTTCCCATTTCCAGGCCATTTACAAATATGCTAAAAATCAGCGGACCCAGCTCAGATCCCTGGGGGACTCCACTATTCACCTTTCTCCATTGGAAAAATTGGCCATTTAGCCCTACTCTCTGCTTTCTATCTTTTAGCCAGTTCCTGATTCACAATAGTACCCTGCCTCCTATCCCATGACTTTAATTTCACCAAGAGTCTGTCATGAGGGACCTTGTCAAAGGTTTTCTGAAAATCCAGATAACCTATATTGACCAGCTTACCTTTGTCTACCTGTTTATTCACAACTTCAAAAACTTCAAAACTTCAAAAAAATATAATAGATTAGTAAGACAAGACCTTCCTTGGCTAAAGCCATGTTGGCTTTCTCTTATTAAACTATGACCAGTAATTTTGTTCTTTATAATGGTTTCTACTATTTTGCCTGTTACTGACGTCAGACTCACTGGTCTGTGTTTTCCCAGATCATCCCAGGAACTCGTTTTAAAAATTGACATTACATTGGCTATTCTCTACCCTTCAGGTATTACAGATGACTTTAATGATAGTTCACAGATTACTAATAGTAGGTCTGAAATCTCATATTTCAGTTCTTTCAACACCCCCGGATGTATGCCATCCAGGACAGGTGATCTACTACTCTTCAGTTTATCAAATAGTTATAATACATCTTCCCAGTGTATTGCTATTTCTTTCAATTCTTCAGATGCAACACCTTTAAATATCATGTCAGTTATGGGTAACTTCCCTACATCTTCATCAGGAAAGACTGAAGCAAAGAATTCATTCATTCTCTCTGCTATGGCCTTGTTCCCTTTTAGTGCCCCCCTCACCCCTCTATCACCTAATGATCCAACTGACTTACAGGTTTTTTGCTACGAATGTACTGAAAAACGTTTTTATTATGTATTTTTGCTTCCATAGCAAGCCTTTTTTTCAAATTCTCTCTTTGCCTGCCTTATCAATGCCTTGCATCTAACTTGCCAATGCTTGTGTTTCCAGTTTTCGTCATTTGACTCCTTTTTCCATTTCCTGAAAGATGCTTTTTTGGTTACAACAGCCTTCCTGACCTCATGTTTAAACCATGCTAGCAGTTTTTTGGACTTCCAATTTTCTTTAAGTGTGGAAATACAGCTGGTCTGGGCTTCCAAGATAGTATTGTTAAACAACACCCATGCTTGGTGTAAATCTTTAACCTTTGCAGCTGCTCCTCTTAGTTTTTTCTTAACTATTTTCCTCATTTTGTCATAGTCTCCTTCATTTATTACATCAATCACGATCATGCTATGATCACTGTTGCCAAGTGGCCCCAACACCCTTAGCTTTTGCATCAGATCTTGTGCTCCTCTAAGAACTAGGTCCAAAATGGTTTTAAGAACATAAGATATGCCATACTGGGTCAGACCAAGGTCCATCAAGCCCAGTATCCTTTTTCCAACAGTGGCCAATCTAGGTCACATGTACCAAGCAGTTTCCCCAAAAGACACAGGTTCCACAATGCTTGTACTGGGTCAAGAATTGATATCCTGTGTCCCTTCTTAATAATGGTTTATGGACCTTTCCTCCAGGAACTTGTCCAAACCTTTTTTAAACCCAGCTACACTAACAGCCTTTACTACATCCTCCGGTAACAAATTCCAGAGTTTGATACACGTTGAGTAAAAAAATATTTTCTTTTATTAGTCTTAAATAGTATACCCTGTAGCTTCATTGCATGTCCCCTAGTCTTTCTATATTCTGATAACGTAAACATTCGATCTATGTTTACCCGTTCCATTCCGTTCATTAATTAATAGACTTCTATCATATCTCCCCTCAGTTGTCTCTTTTCCAGGTTAAAGAGCCCTAACCTTTTTAGCCTTTCTTCATAGGAGTATCCTTTCATCCCCTTTACCATTTTGGTGGCTCTTCTCTGAACCTTTTCTAATATCACTATATCCTTTTTAAGATATGGCGACCAGAACTGCACACAATATTTAAGGTGCGGTCTCACCATAGAACTATATAGAGGCATTATAAAATCTTTTGTTTTATTTTCCATTCCTTTCCTTATGATACCTAGCATTCTATTTGCTCTCTTGGCTGCCGCTGCACACTGGGCCGAGGGATTTAACATGTTATCCACAATGATGCCTAAATCTTTTTCCTGGGTGGTGGTTCCTAATGTGGAACCTTGCATCTTGTAACCATAGTTTGGGTTGTTCTTCCCTAGGTGCATAACTTTGAACTTGTCCATATTAAATTTCATCTGCCATTTTGATGCCCAGTCTTCCAATTTATCAAGATCCTCTTGCAACTTTCCACAATCCTCTTGGGTTTTAACAACTTTAAATAGTTTTGTGTCATCTGCAAATTTGATAACCTCACTCATTATTCATTTTTCCAGGTCATTTATGAATATGTCAAAAAGCAGCGGACCCAGCACAGATCCATGGGGTACTCCACTATTCACCTTTCTCCATTGGGAAAATTGGCCATTTAGCCCTACCCTCTGCTTTCTATCTTTTAACCAGTTCCTGATCCACAATAGTACACTGCCTCCTATCCCATGACTCTTTAGTTTTTCCAAAAGTCTCTGATGAGGGACCTTGTCAACCGATTTACCTTTGTCCACCTGTTTATTCACACCTTCAAAAAAACATAACAGATTAGTAAGACAAGATCTTCCTTGTCTAAAGCCATGTTGGCTGTCTCCCATTAGGCCATGACTATCTACATGCTGAGTAATTTTGTTCTTTATGATGGTTTCTACCATTTTTCCCGGTACTGACAGCAGGCTCACCAGTCTGTAGTTTCCCGGATCACCCCTGGAACCCTTTTTAAAAATTGGCGTTACATTGGCGATCCTCCAATCTTCAGGTATTACAGATGATTTTAATGAAAATTCACAGATTACTAATAGCAGGTCTGCAATCTCATATTTCAGTTCTTTCAACACCCTTGGATGTATACCATCCGGCCCAAGTGATTTGCTACTCTTCAGTTTATCTAATAGTTGTAATAAATCTTCCCGATGTATCGATATTTCCTTCAATTCTTCCGCACCTTTAAATACCACTTCAGTCATGGGTTACATCCCTACATCTTCCTCAGTAAAGACCGAAGCGAAGAATTCATTCAGTCTCTCCGCTATTGCCTTGTTGCCTCTTAGTGCCCCTTTAACCCCTCTATCATCTAATGGACCAACTGACTCTCTCACAGATTTTTTGCTACGAATGTACTTGAAAAAGTCTTTATTTCGCGTTTTTGCTTCCGCAGCAAGCTTCTTCTCAAATTCTCCCTTTGCCTGCCTTATCAATACCTTGCATTTGACTTGCCAGTGCTTGTGCTATTTCCAGGTTTCGTCGTTTGGCTTTTTTTCCATTTTCTGAAAGATGCTTTTTGGCAACAACAGCCTCTCTGACCTCACCTTTAAACCATGCTGGCAGTTTTTTGGACTTCCTTCCACTTTTCTTAAAGCGTGGCATACAGCTGGTCTGGGCTTCCAAGATAGTAGTTTTCAACAACACCCAAGCTTGATGTAAGTCTTTAACCTTTTCAGCTGCGCCTTTTAGTTTTTTCTTAACTATTTTCCTCATTTTATCATGCTCTGCCTTTCAAAAGTTAAAAGGTAGTACTGTGGCTTTCCTTACTATCCCTCCTGCACTAAATAAATCAAATGTCATCATGCTATGATCACTATTGCCAAGTGGCCCCAAACACCCTTATCTCTTTCACCAGATCTGTTGTTCCACTAAGGACTAGGTCCAATATGGCTTCCACTCTGGTCGGTTCATGAACCAGCTGCTCCAAAAAGCAGTCATTTATTTCATCTAAAAACTTTGTCTCCCTGGAATGTCCTGTTGTGACACTGACCCAGTCGATACCCGGGTAATCGAAATCACCCATCATTATTACTGTGTTGTAACTTTTGTTAGCTTCCCTGATTTCTTTGAGCATTTCATCATCCATTTGTTCATTCTGGCCAGGTGGTCGATAGTACACCCCCACTGCCACCGCCTTCCCCTTTTTACATGGGATTTCAATCCATAGAGATTCTACAGCAAATTTTTTTTCCTGCAAAACTTTAATCCTTTCTGACTCAATGCCCTCTCTAACATAGAGCGCAACCCCTCCACCAATTTGATCATCTCTATTATTATGATATAGTTTGTACCCAGGTATCACAGTGTCCCACTTGTTGTCCTCCTTCCACCATGTCTCTGATATTCCAATCATATCTAACCTCTCATTTAGTGCTATATATTCTAACTCTCCCATCTTATTTTTTAGACTTCTAGCATTTGCATAGAAGCATTTTAGAGACTTTATTTTATTCATATTAATCTGGCTATTGGTAGGCATGGGTAATTTGGGATCTTTAACCTGTGTCTGCTCCATACTCGAGGGCATTTGGGCTACTTTACTCTTTTTTGGAACCTCTCTTGTTTTGGTAGTATCCTTCAAGGATACATTCTTCCGAACCATGCGCTCTTGGGCGACTGTCGGCTTTCCCCTATTATCTAGTTTAAAAGCTGCTCTATCTCCTTTTTAAAGGTTAATGCCAGCAGCCTGGTTCCATCCCGGTCAAGGTGAAGTCCATCCCTTCGGAGGAGCCCCTCCTTTCCCCAGAATGTTCCCCAGTTCCTAACAAATCCAAACCCCTCATCTCTACACCATTGTCTCATCCATGCATTGAGACTCCGGAGCTCTGCCTGCCTTTTGGGTCCTGCGCGTGGAACGGGAAGAATTTCGGAGAACGCTACCCTGAAAGTTCTGGATTTTAACTTCCTACCTAAAAGCCTAAATTTAGCCTCCAGAACCTCCCTACCACATTTTCCTATATCATTGGTACCGACATGTACCAAGGCAGCAGACTCCTCCCCAGCACTATCTAAGATCTTATCTAGGTGGCGCGTGAGGTCCGCTACCTTCGCACCAGGCAGGCATTTTACCAGGCGATCCTCACGTCCACCAGCCACCCAGATATCTACATGCCTAATGATCGAATCATCAACTATAATGGCTGTCCTAACCCTTCCCTCATGGGCACATGGCCCTGGAGAATCTTACTCAATGTGAGAGGGTTTTACATCACCTGGAGGACAGGTCCTAGTTACAGGATCACTTCCTGCCACACCAGGGTGATGCTCTCCTGTCACGTGACCTCTCTCCTCCATGGCAACAGGGATGCTGCCAGACTGGAGGTGGAACTTCAGGACTATATCTCTGTAGGTCTCGTCTATGTATCTCTCTGTCTTTCTTATGTTTTCCAAGTCTGCTACTCTAGCCTCTAGAGAACGGACTTCTTCCCTGAGAGCAAAGAGCTCCTTGCATTTAGTGCACACGTCAGACCTCTCACCAACTTGGAGAAAATCATACATGTGACACTTAATGCAAAAGACTGGAAAGCCCCCATCTCGCTGCTGGACTGCTGTCTGCATCTTAGTTTTAAGCTTGTGTTTAGATCTAAGTTCTTTACTTACTAAGGGTTGCTATGGATATGTATACTAATAAAACTGTACCTAATATGTTTAATATACCTTGTTCACCTGAAGCTTAATTAATCTCAGGCCCTTAGTGTATGACTGATTCGGATAACGAGCTTCACCTGAGAGCACCTCCTTTCCTTTAAGATGCCGGGGTAATTGAAATCACCCATTATTATCACTGTGTTGTAACGTTTCTTAGCCTCTATGATTTCTTTGAGCAATTCATCATCCATTTGTTCATTTTGGCCAGGCGGTCAATAGTACACCCCCACTACCATTGCCTTCCACTTTTTACATAGAATTTCAATCCATAGAGATTCTACGTGTGTTTCTTTCCTGCAAAAATGTAATCCTGTGTGAATCAATGCCCTCTCTAGCATAGAGTGCAACCCTCCACCAATTTGATCTACTGTATCATTGAGATATAATTTGTACCCAGATATCACAGTGTCCCACTGGTTGTCATCCTTCTACCAGATCTCTGAGATACCAATTGTATCTAACCTCTCATTTAGTGCTATATATATCTTATTTTTTAGTCTTCTAGCATTTGTATACAAGCATTTGAGAGGTTGTATTTTATTCATATTAATCTTGTTATTTGTAGGCAGGGATAATTTGGAATCTAAGCTCTGTCTTCTCTGTACTTAAGGGCATTTGGGTTACTTTTGTCTTTATTGTAAGCTCTCTGTTGATATGCCCTAACTTCAGTCTTTTGCTAGTATCCTTCAAGGATATATCATTCCAAACCATGTGCTCTTGGGTAACTGTAGGCGTTCCACTATTATCAAGTTTAAAAGCTGCTCTATCTCCTTTTTTAAAGGTTAATGCCAGCAGCCTTGTTCCATCCCAGTTAAGGTGGAGCCCATCCCTTCAGAAAAGCCCCTCCTTTCCCCAGAATGTTGCCCAGTTCCTAACAAATCCAAAACCCTCTTCCTTGCGCCATCGTCTCATCCACGCATTAAGACTATGGAGCTCTGTCTGCCTTTTGGGTCCTGCATGTGGAACAGGAAGCATTTCTGAGAATGCTATCCTGGAAGTTCTGGATTTCAGCTTCCTACCTAAAGGCCTCCAGAACCTTCCTACCACACTCTCCTGTCTAGGTGGTGCATGAGGTCTGCTACCTTTGCACCAGGCAGGCATGTTACCAGGGGATCCTCATGTCCACCAGCCACCCTTCTATCCACATGCCTAATTATTGAATCACCAACTATAATGGTTGTCCTAACCCTTTCCTCATGGGCACATGGCCACAGAGAAACCTCTTCAGTGCAAGAGGGTTTTACATCACCTGGAGGACCGGTTCTAGCTACAGGATCACTTTCTGCCACACCAGGGTGATGCTTTTCCTGTCATGTGACCTCCATGGCAACAGGGAGACTGCCAGACTGGAAGTGTGACTTCAGTACTATGTCCCTGAAGGTCTTTTCTATATACCTCTCTGACTTCCTTATGTCCTCCGCTACTATAGCCTCCAGAGATCAGACTCGTTCCCTGAGAGCAAAGAGCTCCTTGCACCTAGTGCACATGTAAAACCCCTCACCAACTGGGAGAAAATCATACACGTGACACTCAATGCAAAAGACTGGAAAGCCTGCATCTCGCAGTTCTGCAAGTAAGCACACATATCTGACATGTGTACTCACACAGTGGATATGCATGGGTCAGAGTTACAAGGCTACACATATACATTATAAAATTCTATAATTTATGTATGTTCTTTGCAAATCTAGGCATGAGCATTTAAACCAGCCCCAGGATTGGTGAAATATGCACCGAAAAAGGCATATTAACTTCTCATGGCTTTACAAAATTAACCTTTAAAAGTCTGGGTTTTTTTTTAAAGCATATATCAATTTAATAAATCTTTTTCTCTTTACAGAGGATTGCGGATAATTGTATAGCAGCTCCAAACTGGGGCCCAGCCTTGGAGCAAAACTGGGGAGAAAGATACCAACATCTAGCAGACCTTCAAGATGACAAACATGCTGGGTAGATATAAAGCCTCATTTCAGCTCGACGATGAGGTTCCCTATGAATCCATTCAAGCTGAAGCATGTAGAGACTGCTGTTAGAGTTTCAGTGATTCATTGCAGGCTAATTCTTGCTGGCAATATAATCTTCATCACACCATCATTTAAAAATACATCTAAAAACAGAGTATCACTTAACTGTAACAGAAGGGCTTCATCCTAGACCTGGAAATGATGTGCAGTTCTTTCTTTATAATTCAAAGTTAAGATCAAGTATGAGAAAAGCACAGCAATTGTTAAAACTGCTTTTTTATAACTTTGGGCTAGATCCATCCATTTAATGAGACAAACTTATTTTTCAAAATTTCTGGGTAGCTCCATTGATTTTATGGGAAACATTTTGGTATCTAACTTTTATATAGATCCACCTATCCTGAAAATTTAGCTGCAGAAGGTTGAACAGTTTGGAACTGATCCATTTAATGGGCAAAATGTATTTCCCAGATTTGGGACAACTCTACTAGATTCATTCATTCATCCATTCATCCCATGGGAGTGGTGGGTCAATTCAGTCAGCTTCTATCTAGCACCACCACCCACTTTCTAACTTAAAAAAAATATCAAGATATGAAATTAATTTCTAAGATCTTTTTTTTCCCTCATAGATACAGTAGATGTATTCCACCTCCATAGCATAGTCATTCAGTCCACCATTAATGACTGACTAACTCAGCATACAAAAAGCCTTTTCCTTTACATCAGGCATATCCAACTTTGAACAGGTCGTAATCTACTTTTTCTGGCCAAAAGTGCCAGTGATCTACCGCCATGAAAATTAAGTTTCAAATTAGTTTCAAATTAAATTTTAACCCAATAAAGTTGGAGGATCCCCCCCCCCCCCATTTTTAATGAACCTTCTGTCATTTATTTGGATGTGATCAGCTGTTAAGCAAATTAAGCAAAAACAAAACAGAGATGAAGAGCCAATAAGAACTGCGAGGGGAAATGGAAAGTACATTTTTTCTTGAAGTTTTATTGAGTAATAACTTGTCAATAACTTTCTTTAACTTTTATTGAGTAATTTGTGTTAAATTTAGGTTGAGTATTGATCCAGGCACAATCTTTATCATTTTGCTTTTGCTCATTAGTGAGAAGTCTGAGCCTGCATTTCATCCACCAGCTTTTTGAAGTTGGGTGAATATTGCGTGAGGGCCAGTCTCAGGGAATCCTGGAGATGTTCATCTGTCATGTTGGAACGTTGTGTACTCTTTGTCATTTTCAGATGGGAAAACACAGATTCACACCAATAAGTTGAACCGAAACAGAAGTGTACAGCTTCAATGCATCTTCTCAAGTTGGAAAATTTGTCTCTAGGCACTGGCTTCCAAAAACAATTCTTGCTCAGCACGGGTCTTGAGAAAAATGTCATTTGTAAGGGTTAATATTTCGTTTTCAAGAGATGTCTTGTTCAATGAGTAATTTTTACTGATTGCAGCTGCAGTTTCTTTAATGTCCACATCTACTTTGAATGGGTATGATAAGTACTCCACTACTGTTCCAATTTTTTGGAAGTCACAGAATCTATTTTCGAATTCCTGATTTCTGTCACATACTTCTCGTTCTGAAAAATAAAATTTGGATATTGTCCCAGATGGTCCTGCATATTAGGAAAATGATCAAAAGTGTTTGCAAGGTCAGTCATCATTAGCTCAAATTTGCTCTTGTAGGATGAAACTGTACTCATCATCTCGCAATGCATTTGTTTTTACCTTGTAGTTCAAGGTTCATCTCACTTAGTTTGCCTGTAAAGTCAGCAAGAAATGCCAGATCACAAAACCATGCCTCATCTTCCAACTCTACTTGGTCATCTCCCCTCTCCTTCAAAAAATTCTTATTTCATTCAGCAAATCACAAAATCTTTGCAGAAATTTGTGTCTACTTAGCCACCTTACATCTGTGTACAAAATGATTTCAGCTGCCCCTTCATCAAGAGTAAGATTGAAAAGCCATCTTTGAAGTGATCTTCCACGAACTGAATTTACAATTTTGAAAGTGATGTCCATGACAGTCTTTGTATTGAGTCTCTTGTTTGCCAAAACTTGCTGGTG
Organism: Ichthyophis bannanicus; assembly: GCA_033557465.1. Classification (NCBI taxonomy): domain Eukaryota; kingdom Metazoa; phylum Chordata; class Amphibia; order Gymnophiona; family Ichthyophiidae; genus Ichthyophis; species Ichthyophis bannanicus. Next base: position 133,536,922 of record CM066036.1, on the reverse strand, counting down.
AATGATGCAGTGGTAAGAAAGGAAATCTGGGAAGTCGTCATGCTGTCTACAGAGGGCTATGAAACCATTAACCTCACCTGTCATTGCACTTGCTCCATCAGTAGTGATGGAAACAAGTCTATGCAATGGAAGATTACATTTTGTCACAAAAGAATGGAAAGAACTGAATATTTCCTGACCGGTAGTTCTCCCTTTTAAAGAAATCATTCCAAGTAGTTCTTGTTTAACACTGAAGTCTTCAAAAGCCATCCGGATAAAGACTAGTAACTGGGCTATGTCTCTTATGTCTGTAGATTCATCCAGTTAGAGTGAGAAAGCAACACAATTTGAAACATCCTCCAACAATTGTTCAGTTGTGTCTCCACACATCTTTTCTATTCGCCACACGACGATGCTTCTTGACATTTGTACATCTTGAATAGCAGCTATGATCTCTTTCTTATTTCAAAAAGATTGTCAGCTGCTTCAAGAAAACAATCTTTTACAAATTCCCCTTCAGTGAAAGGTTTGCATTTCTTTGCGATCAGGTTGCTGACCATGAAGGATGCTATGGTTGCATTGACCGAATGTGACCTTGGCTTCACCATCAATTGTTGCTGAGTAGCCAATTTCGATTTAAGTTCTTTGAGCTTCAGTTTACGAATTTCACTTTTGGGTGGAAAATCAGCATCAAATGTTTTGCTATGCAGAGCCTTATAATGACGTTCCAGATTACCCTTTTTCGGCAAGGATACTGGGGCATTAAAAATTAGACAACACTTGTCTTTCACCATGATGAAGAAGTAGTCCATTTCCCATTCATCATGAAAGTGGTAGGTTTTGCTCTTCTTTGGAACACTCACCTTCGTTATGCTGGGGTGGCTGGATGTAAGAAGGCCAAATCTGCTAAGTTAGTAAAAACACTGGCTGAATCTGGTCCAAAACTGTCACTGTCCCAAATTATTAAAGATCAACAGGAACTGAAGACCTCTGGATGATGTACAATACAAGGACTGGAGATGCCAAACCACACATGCAGTTCTAAAAGTAAAAATAAGAATTCATCATACTGGCACCAATAATCAAATACCACCAAACAATCATCAAAAAAACTAAAATACCTGTCCAGCAAACCAGATAAAATCAAATACTGCCAAACAAGTTCAAATACCACCACACATGATTTAATAAATTCTGCACACAGTGTAGAATCAACGCAAAGGCTAGGCAAAATAAAATTGCAGTGTAGAATCAACGCAAAGGCAAGGCGAAATAAAATTGCAGAGGCAAGCAAAAGTCACAGTGGTTTGAACCAATTCAAAGGCAAGGCATAGGCAAGTTAGAACAAAATTGGAAAAGCCCGCCAAAATCACCAAATTCTTGACACTTTGTTGTGTCTGCCCGAAAATGTTTAATGAAAGCGAACTATAAAGTGACCAACGACCAGCACATGACACAACTAATACGGTAAGTGTATTCAGGTAAAGCCCGGATGAATGGATATCGCCCAGTATATAACACACTTCTAAGGGGTGTTGGGGCGGGGGCAGGAATGGGTGATTCTGAGAGACAGGAGACCAGGTATGACGCCGGGCCTGTGGCGTCTCGTCATGGGATGTGGGCAGCGGACACCTGGGGTACCCACAAACTATTGGCACAAAATCAACAAGTGCCCCCTATACACCCGCAGGCAAGATCCCGCAGGCAGGGAAAAAAGACAGGCAAAGGATCATCAGCGGCAGCAAACCCTCGGCAGACGACCTGCCGGCATGAGCTCTCTTCTAGCGATGGGGCGAGCTGCTGGAGAGATGGAGCCAAGTGGGGCTGGCGATCTACCTCTGACCCCTCCGCTATCTACAGGTAGATTGCGATCTATCTGTTGGACATGCCTGGTATAAAGTATGAACTCTTCTAACTTAAATACACTCAACGGATATCAAAAGCAATAGATAATATGTCTTCTAAACTTTATTTTCCCAATTTATTTTCTTAACTTTTTTTTCTTATTCAATTTTTTTTCTTATTTAAGTTTTTTCACGCAGGGTCTCAGACTTAGTAGCGCTGTAGCCAAACTGACGGGCTCAGACACTTCATGTTATGGGAGGGCACTTCTCGGCAGTTTGAGGTTTTTGTTGAGTGGGTTAATGGCTGTGACATTAACATCAAATTCACCCATGAATGTAGTAGAGTGGAAATAACGTATTTAGATGTCAAAGTTATCCGACGTCAGGGATCTTGGGCCACCACCATTTTTCGTAAAGAAACTGATCGGAACACATTCTTACACTTTAAGAGTGCCCATCCATCACGCTTGACGACAGGGCTGCCATTTTCCCAATTTTTAAGGTACCGAAGAAATTGCTCGGACAGACGGAATTTTAAGATGGCTTTGCAGCGGTTGATTGCCAGTTTTGAGGAACGGGGTTACCCGCCTCAGATAGTTCGACAGGCATATCAGAGGGCTCTTAACAACAACAGAGATCTGCTATTGCAGAGTAGGTTGCAATCTAAACAACCATCAGAAGATGAGCATGTCAATCTAATCACTCAGTACTCTCCACTTAGTAAGTTTATTCAACGTATTTTGCGGAAGCATAGTACTGTGTTAAAGGTGATTCCTGCACTTCAAGAGAAGAACATCAGATGTGTGTGGCAACAGGGGAAGAATTTAAAAGAATATTTGAGTCCCTTGATATTAAAAGCCACTTGTTCCATGCCAACTTCTGGAGGAGTTACACCAGGACATCGAAGGTGCAGAAAGTGCAGCATTTGTTCTATTACCAAGGAGATTGATACATTCTATCATCAGGGTAAAGAGTATGGTTTGCAACATTTTTCTAATTGTGACTCCACCCACGTGGTCTACATCATACAATGTCCGTGCAATCTAGTGTACGTGGGGAAAACCAGCCTAGCTTTCAAGATTCGAATGGGGGAACATAGAAGCCGGTTGAAGAACAAGATCATTGAGGTGCCTATTGTGCAGCATTGCCTTTTGTTACAACATTCTTTTGACGATCTTCAGTGCTTTTGCATAGATGTAGTAACTAGGAGCAGTCGGGTAAGTCCCTAGATCAATGGCTCATTATTAAAGAGCAGAGATGGATTTTTGAGCTCAATTCGGTGGACCCGGGGGGGTTTGAATGGATTTATAGATTGGAAGGCCTGCATGGTTTGATCCCCGGCGGTATGCCACAGCAGCCCTTTATTGTTATCATTCAGTCCATCTGAGCGTTGATTTTAGCACAATCTGTTCCGGGAGATCCCCGGTTCGTATTGTTTGGGGGGACTGATGTCATCACGTCGTGCGTGGATTCCCGTTAAAATCTAGGATGAGTGTTCTAGACCGCATGCGCGGCGTTTTTCATTGAGAAGATCCAAGCTGGAGTGTAATGGAATAGTCTTTCTCTGAGGGTGAACGTGGGCAGCATTCTCAATTTTGGTTAGTTTCACAAGCGTGTTTATCGGTGGAGACATCACGTGCCAACAAGGTTTTTGAAACAAGTAATGAAAACTGGGGGAGTAGATATTATGGGAAATAGAGGTATTTAACATTGTCACTTTTGTTTCGCAATAGATTGATTTCAAAACATTGGCATGATTTTCAAACATTTGGAACGAGGACCCCTGAAGAAACACGCAGTGAAACGCGTAGGCATTGCCTTTTGATGGCGTTGGGGAGAAATTGTTTTGGAAGAACTATTTTGACTGTGCCATTCTGTGACAAGATAAGAACAATTTTATTTCTTATACAGTTAAAGGATGAAATGAAATGAAAGTGCTTTATTCTTAAAAGTGATCATAAGAAAGTGTTCACAACTGTAAACATAAAATCACGCGAAAGAAGAAGGGTCATTGATGCTAATGAAGTGTCTGAGCCCGTCAGTTTGGCTACAGCGCTACTAAGTCTGAGACCCTGTGTGAAAAAATTAAATAAGAAAAAAAATTGAATAAGAAAAAAAAGTTAAGAAAATAAAGTTTAGAAGACATATTATCTACTGCTTTTGATATCCGTTGAGTGTATTTAAGTTAGAAGAGTTCATTCACACTCTATAAAAGGACCCTTATTTAGTGGTATAAAGCATGTGCATACTTTATAGAATAGGTGCAAAATACATGCCCCTTATAAAATTACCCTCACTGCTTTCAACGCATCCTCTGGCGAGTTCCAGAGCTTAAATACACATTGAATGAAAACATTGCCTCCAATTTCTTTTAAATGCATTACTTAGTAACTTTGTGGTATATTCCCCAGTTCATTTATGTTTACCCATACCACTCCCCTCAGGATTTTATAGACTTTTCCCCTCAGCTGTCTTTTTACAAAGTTGAAGAGCCCTAACCTCTTTAGCCTTCCCCCATAGGGGAGTCGTTCCATCCCTTTTATCATTTTGGTTGTTCTTTTCTGTACCTTTTCCAATTCTGTTATATCTTTTTGGAGAAGGGGAAATCAGAATTGCAGAATAATATTCAAGCTGCTGTGGCACCATGGAGCAATACAGAGGCATTATAATAGTTTGTTTTATTTTCTATTCTTTTTCTAATAATACCTAACATTGTGTTTCTTTTTTGCCTGCTACTGCACACTGGGCAGAAGATTTCAATGTATTGTCCACGATGACATCTATATCCTTTTCCTGGGTGGTGATGCCTAATGTGGATCTTTGGATCATCTAGTGGCTATAATTTGGGCTATTCTTCCTTACGTGCATCACTTTGCACTTTTCCACATGTGGAGGGTAAATTATGACCTACCATGCAGTCAATGCACATTACCACGTGCATATTGGGCCCTATTTTATTATGTGAAGCCAGTGGATACTTTATAAAATAGGGGTGTAGTGATGTGCTCTATCCTAGTAACATCAGTTACATCTGCTCTAGAGCACCCAGATTTGCAGAAAACATGCATTAATTCCTAGTATTATAGTTTATATAGTTTATTAGATTTGATATACCGTCCTTTGTAAGGGAACATACACAGTGGTTTACAATGTCAAGCCTAAAGTAAGGAAAGGAACTCCAATCTTAAAATAAAGAGACAGTAGACAAGGACAGGGACAGTAAGAGGATAAAAACAAGAAAGGAGTTAAATATTGCCAGAGGTACCTCATCAACTTTCCAGGCCTGACTTGACTCTGAATTCCTGCTCAAGCAAGTAAGTCTTAAGGACTGTGTTAAATCTTTTAAATGTAGATTCCAATCAAATAGGAAGAGGTAAGCTGTTCCATAGAGACAGGGCAACAAAGAAAAAGGCAGAACTTCTTGTAGTCACGTATTCTATAACTTATTCATATAAACTAAGGTCCTTCCTATGCATCACCCAAGTTCTGCCACCATGCATACCCCAGTGAAAGGTCTGCATGATGAGACTTGCATGCATGCCCACTGAATAGCTACAAACCAAAGTGCACGAGGAACTGCACATTCGTGCGCAGATGTCCTTTAAAATAAGGACTTACCTGCATAAATAGAGCGGAAATATCCATGCACCCCTTATAAATTGGCCAATCTCTCGTCCTGTAATTTCTCACAATCTGTAAGTGGTCTAGCACTTCTGAATAATTTGGTATCATTGACAAATTTGATCACCTCACTCCTCGTTCCACTTTCTAGATCATTTATAAATATGTTAAAGTACCCATCACAGTGTAGATCTCCACTGAGAAAACTGTCCATTTAACTCTATTTTCTGTTTTACTATTTTTAACAAGTTCCAAATCCACAAAAGGATATTTCCTCTTTTTCCATGACTTTTTAAATCCCTCAGTAATCTCATGAGGACTTTGTCAAACACTTTTTGAAAATCCAAATAAACTATGTCAACCATCTCATCTTTATCCATATGTTTATTCACGCCTTCAAAAAAATGTAGTATATCGGCGGGATAAGGCTTCCCTTGATAAAATCCATGTTGGCATTGTCCCATTAAACTATGAATATCTATGGGGTATGTTTACTAAAATGCATTAGTTACTAATGCAGTGATAACATTGAAAAAGTGTGCTTCAATATCAGCTAATGTGGGCCAAATACAGACATTATAGTGATTTTCTGCAATATGTGTATTTCATGCAGTAGCTGCAGACTTGGGCCCTTTTCTTTCTGGACACACTACTACTTTCCACTCGCTAATCACTTCCCGTCTTGACTATTGCAGCCTCCTTCTTGCTCGTCTCCCTATGAGACACTTCTCTCCCCTCCAATCTATTCAAAATCTGCTGCACAACTTATCTTTCACCAGCCTCAATATACTCATATAACCCTTCTTCTTAAATCACTTGATTGGCTTCCCTTCCATTTCCATACCCAATTCAAACTTCTCCTTCTGACCTATAAATGTATTCATTCTACTGCTCCTCCCTACCTTTCCTCTCTCCACTCTCTCTACTCCCCTCCTCGTGAACTCCACACTTCCTCTGGCCTACTCCTCTCTATGCCTTTTTTTTCTACTGCCAACTCTAGACTTCGATCCTTTTGCCTTGCAGTTCCTTATGCCTGGAACAAACTTCCTGAGTCTGTACGCCAGGCGTCCTCTTTCCCCCTCTTCAGATCCATGTTAAAGGCTCACCTCTTTTAGGCTGCCTTTGGTTCCTGATCGCTTGCTTTCCTTGTGTCTCCTTACCCTTCCCTTTTGCATAATTCTTATTTTATTCTTTGTCTTGTCTGTCTTTTAGATTGTAAACTCTACGATCAGGGATTGTCTTCTTTGTTTGTACAGCGCTGCTTATACCTTGTAGCACTATATAAATGAGAAATAGTAGTAGTAGTAGAAAGTGGGCATGCCTACAATGCGTGATTACCGCAGATGTCAACATCGTGCAGTAATCGCCAAAGTTGCAGACGTCAGGATGCACCTAATGCCACCTCAATGGGTAGTGATAGCTATCTCTGCGGTGCTGGCTGACCACGATCCCTGAGTTTCACCATGCTGAGGAACAGCTGTACACACCCGCAACAGATACCACTGGGCCTTTGCAGCTAACACGGTGCTATCTGCACTAATGCCTGGCGTTAGCGGCAAACAATGATCACGTTTTAGTAGATACGCTCCTATGGATTTAGTAATTTTGTTCTTTATAATAGTTTCTGTCATTTTGCCCTGCACTGACAGCAAGCTCACCAGTCTATAGTTTCCGGGATCCCCCTGGAATCCTTTTTAAAAATTGGCATTGCATTGGTACGCCTCCAATGTTCATGTACCACAGATGAGTTGAATGATAGTTTACAAATTTCTAATAGCAGATTTGCAATTTACTTCTTGATTTTTTCCCAGTAATCTGGGTTTTATGTAATCTAGTCTAGGGGATTTGCTGTTCTTTTGTTTTGCTAATTTGCCCTATTGTATCTTCTGGGTTCACAGATATTTGTTTGACTTCCTCCAAGCAATCACTATAAATACCATTTCTGAAATGAGCAGCTCTCTTACATCTTTCTCAGTCAAGACTGAAGCAATGAATTCATTTAGTCTCTACACTATGGCTTTGTCCTCCCTGAGTACTTCTTTTACCCCTTTATTAATAATGGTCCAGCAGACTTCCTCACAATGTACAGTACTTGCAAAAGCTTTTATTATGAGTTTTTGATTCTACAAAAAGCTTATTTTTAAATTCTCTTTTTCTTCTTATCAATGCTTTGTATCTAACTTGCCAGTACTTATACTCTTTCCTAATCATGGTTTAATGGGACAAAACCAACATGGATTCAGCCAAGAAGAATCTATGTCACAAATCTGCTATATTTCTTTAAAGGTATGTATCTGAATTTTTAGAAAGCCTGTGAGGAAATAAAAAAATCATGGGATAGATGCACTTGTACTATTGTGGATTGGGAACTTGTTAAAAGATAGAAAAGAGAGTAAGGATAAATGGCCAATCTTCTGAGTTGAGAAAGGTGAATCGTGGAGTACCCTAGGAATCTGTTTGGGGCTTTTTATTATATTTATAAATGACATAAAAAGGGAATAATGAGAGAGGCGATCAAGGTTGCAGATGTCACAATATTTTTCAAATTTTTTAAACCATGAGAGGACTGTGAAACATTGAAAGAGGGCATTGAGAAATTGGGAAACCAGGCATGCAAATGGAAGAGAAAATGTAATATGGACAAGTATAAAATAATGCACTTAGGGAAGAACAGCCCATACTACCACTACATGATAGAAGGAACCACCATAGGAATCACACCCAGGAAAAGAATCTAGATGTCATCATAGATAGTATGTTGAAACACACACTATTCAAGATGCGGTCACACCATGGAGCAATATAGAGGCATCATAATATTCTTGGTTTTATTCTTCATTACTTTCATTATGATTCTTCATTACTTTCATTATGATTCTATTGTCTTTCTTGGCCACTGCTGCACTGTGAACAGTATTCCATATATCTAGAGTGACCAAAATGATAAAGGGGATGGAAGGATACTTTGATGAGGAAAGGCTTAAAAGGTTAAGACTCCAGCTTGGAAGAGAGATAAAACAGCATGGAATCTTTTGGTAACCTGACAGATACTTGTGTACTCTATTGGCCACTATCAGAAACAGGATACTGGGCTTGATGGACCTTTGATTCCACCCAGTATGGCATATCTGATGTTCATGTTGTTGATAAGTGCCATTGAGTCAGTGTCAACTCATGGCAACCCTCTGGATAGTTGTCCTAAACTGTTTTCGGTATTCAGTCAAGCAGCTCATTATTGATAGACTACACCCATAGCTGCTGTTATTGTATTGATCTAGTTATGTTCTTTTATTCATATTATCTTCATTTGGATCCTTTTTCTATTTTTTGAGATATGCTTTTTAGCACTATTGTCTGTTTTTTTTTTTTTTGCCTCCCTCCTACCTTCTTAGATAAGTGGAATACATCTGATCTGCATTTCCAAGATGGTATTTTTAAACATCATCCATACCTGATTTAAACACGTAACCTTTGCGGCTGCTCTTTTGAGGATTTTTAACCATTTTTTTCATTTTATCATAGTCTACAATCTCTCTTTTGAAAGTTAAGTGGTACTCAGGAGATTTCCTGAGTGTCTTCACAACAGTTATTAAGTTAAATTTGATTATGTTCTCAGCTAAAGGGATGTGGTACCATAAGCTGGCTTTTGTTTTTATGCCCCCCTCCCCCCTCATCTTGCGGTGAATCTTGCAGTATGAGCTTTGCAAATAAGGGTGGTTTTTCAGCTGGTGTGGTCATTGACTTAAGTTAAATGCCAACGCTGCCATATAATGTTCTTCATATATTTTGCACTATTATTCATATAGGTAGTGGCACTGAATATAGGGAAAGTGCAGTAATCACGCCAGCACTACCTGTTTAGTTTAGGTCTGCTATTTAACATTGGAGGAATGGAGGAGTAGCCTAGTGGTTAGAGCACTGGCTTGGATCCAAGAGGCAAGGGTTTGATTCCCACTAGCACTCCTTGTGGCCTTGGGCAAGTCACTTAACCCAACATTGTCTCAGAAGAATTCACGTTATCAATGTCCCTGTTTAATGTACATTGCCAAGTTTAAGTTACAATGCAAACCACTTTGATTGAAAAGCTAAGTGGTATAAAAAAACCTGTTGAAAATAACTAAACTAAGGGGATCTTTTTTAAAGCTCTATTCATGCTTTGGACATCTGAAAAAAGGTATGCAGTTGTTCAAATCATCGAGATGTCTCCAGAACACAACACAGGTTTAGAGATGTCCCTGCTGTGGGCACGTCTGACTGGGATTGAGGCATGTCAGTGGCATTCCTCTGCATTTAGACATTTACAACTGATTTCAGAAATGCCCGACATGTCTAGACCTGCTCCAGGGCACAAATAGGCATCAGAAAAGGGCTCGCTTTAACAGCAACACATTTGGAGGGTGTAGAGAAGATGGTACTCTAGTAACTTACTTTACATGTCAAATGCATAAAGATATTCATAGGGGTTTAGAGAAAAATGAGTTGTGATTTTGGCATTAATGAATGTCCCTGCCTGCAGAATGGCAGGCTGTGCTTCATCCCCCTGTCGGAGATGCAATTGGGTGATGTCGATATAGATATCCTTGAAGTTGTCCATTTTGGGTGTGTCTACATTTTTGAAATTGTGCCTTTCAGGCAAATTTTTACATGGATGTTCCTGATTGCACCTGAGCAAGTCGAAAAGCTAGGTGAGAAACTCTGACACCATACCATTGGTTAATTAAAACGGGAGCTGATTTATTTCTGAGAGCCCATACACTTCAGTCACATTCCACGATAGTGATTTCATCTCTACCAGACTTCTTTAGGGGTGTAAAATCCTAAATAACATAAAGAACACAAATAATAAATATATACATAACATAAATCCATCCACAACATTAAAAAATAATAAAAATCACATTAAAACTATACAATCTCAAAATAGATCATGATTAAAATCAATACTAATGAATACATATTTAAAAAAGATAATGAATAAATATCATATTCTGTCATTAATACATTAAAATGAATAAATGAACAAATCTAGGATATCAAAAATCATGTTAGTAAAAAAACCATAAAAATAAAATTAATAATAAAAGATATATCACCCCATATGTGGCATGTATATAAATATATATACCATATTTTCTCACATATAACACGTACATTATATGCTTTTGTGCAGAAACTGTGTCCTCCGCGTGTTATAAGCATGTGTGTTTTATATACATAGGGAGTCATTCTGAGCTGCAAATAGCAGGGATGTACATCCTGCCTGGACATACATCCCTGCTATCCATCCCCTTCTGCTCTCAGTGTAAAAACTCCCCATACGAACAGTACTGTTATACGGGGAGCCTTATTCTGGGGCAGGAGGGGGTGAAGCAAGGGCAGGGCATGGGTGGGCCGTGATCCAATACATACAGGGCTGATTCTGAAGTCGGCCCTGTACGTCTGGGGTCAGCCACATAGATGGGGGACTTATTCCACCTCGGAGGTGGACAAGTCCCCCTGGATATTGGGAGATGCCGGGACTGGGGGCGGCAGCGTGTTGAGGGGCACAGGGAGATCCCAGTAGCCTGACCCTGGCCATGGGAGGTCAGATTGGGGGTCGGACTGTGGGGAAAGGACATTGGGTTTTGTGGCCGAGGATCACGTCAATGAGACACCATGGCACTGTGGCTCCATTACAGAGCCTGGCTGAGTTAGCAGGGAATCTGCTGGGCATGTGGCCCATCAGAATTGGAGTCTGGCCTGCACGTCCAGGCCGGTAGACCTGATTCTGATCCCACAGGCACATCTAGCCTCTGCAGGATCAGAATGGGGTGCTACCTCTATACGCCCGATATTGAGGGGCCGCACAGGGGCCGGATGGCCAGACTAGAATTGGCCTCATAATTATCAACACAACATTAAAAGAAATCCAGAGTCCTTTAACTATTTTATGACTTTTTTATTTTTGACAACTTTACCGGTGGGTAGTTTTTCGAGGGGTATGGATAACTCTCTTGAAAACTACAATCAGCTTTAATTTCACCCCACTTGCAGTGCATCCAAGGATTACAGTGAAGCAGACCCTCTCATGCCCAGTGGTTGTAATGGCTACAGTTTTCATACCTGAAGCAGCTACAGTCCTGGTGGCAGGGATGTCGAAAGGCATTGGAACCTTGTCCATATTTATAACATCCAATGCAGAGACACCATGTCAGAGAGTTCTTTGGAGATGAATTCAGGGAAGTTGTTCATCTTTTGCTTCCAGTCGTCCAGAAGTCGCTGGCCTACATTCTCACTGAAAATCCATTTCTTTTCATGAGTCTAGAAATCCAGGTGAAACCCATTTGCCAGAATCTTCGCTTTGATCTGAATTGTGACAGTAGAGACAGCTTGATTTTATTCACTCCAAGAAAGAACCCAATCTCTCAAGTCATTCTCCAATTTAGGCTATTTTGCTTTAGGCCATGACATGTGCAAATTTTGCAGGGGCTCATATTCTTAAGCTCCTTTTTCTTTCTCCATTCGCAAATGGACATTTCTCCAACCTCAATCTCTCTCGCTGCCGTTCTATTGCTTGTTTCTTCTGCTCTCGCAATAAGTATGAAGTCGGTGGTGTAGGACTTGAATTTCATTCCTGGCATGGTCAGCAGCAAAAAGGGCATGCGCATGCACGTTATATGCATGGGTGCATTATCCAAAAAGTCTCAAACAGAATGGCGTCATTTCCGTACATTATATGCATGTGCGCATTATATATGTGGGCCCATTATTTGCATGAAAATATGGTACTCATATAATTGCACCATCACCATCTGAACCAATAATCTTAAATCCAATTTGTCTTTAAAATAAAGAATATTACCCTTTAAGTGAAAACAGCCTCAGAATGAGACAAAAAGCTTACTGAAGGAGGTGCCTCAGTTTCTGGCTTCCACTAATATAAGAACATAAGATATGCCATACTGGGTCAGACCAAGGTCTATCAAGCCCAGTAGCCTGTTCCAACAGTGGCCAAGCTAGGTCATACGTACCTAGCAGTTTCCCCAAAAAACACAAGTTCCACAATGCTTGTACTGGGTCAAGCATTGATATCCTGGGTCCCTTCTTAATAATGGTTTATGGACCTTTCCTCCAGGAACTTGTCCAAACCTTTTTTTAAACCCAACTACACTAACAGCCTTTACTACATCCTCCAGTAACAAATTCCAGAGTTTGATTACACGTTAAGTGAAAAAATATTTTCTTTTATTAGTCTTAAATAGTTTATCCTGTAGCTTCATTGCATGTCCCCTAGTCTTTCTATATTCTGATAACGTAAACAATCGATCTACGTTTACCCATTCCACTCCGTTCATTAATTTATGGACTTCTGTCGTATCTCCCCTCAGCCGTCTCTTTTCCAGGTTAAAGAGCCCTAACCTTTTTAGCCTTTCTTCATAGGAATAACCTTCCATCCCCTTTACCATTTTGGTGGCTCTTCTCTGAACCTTTTCTAATCCTATATCCTTTTTAAGATATGGCGACCAGAATTGCACACAATATTCAAGGTGCGGTCTCACCATGGAACGATATAGAGACATTATAATATCTTTTGTTTTATTTTCCATTCCTTTCCTTATGATACCTAGCATTGTATTTGCTCTCTTGGCTGCTGCTGCACACTGGGCTGAGAGTTTTAACATGTTATCCACAATGACGCCTAAATCTTTTTCCTGGGTGGTGCTGCCTAATGTGGAACCTTGCATCGTGTAACCATAGTTTGGGTTGTTCTTCCCTAGGTGCATAACTTTGCACTTGTCTACATTAAATTTCATCTGCCATTTGGATGCCCAGTCTTCCAATTTATCAAGATCCTCTTGCAATTTTCCACAATCCTCTTGGGTTTTAACAATTTTAAATAGTTTTGTGTCATCTGCAAATTTGATAACCTCACTCATTATTCCCTTTTCCAGGTCATTTATGAATATGTCAAAAAGCAGTGGACCCAGCACAGATCCCTGGGCTACACCACTATTCACCTTTCTCCATTGGGAAAATTGGCCATTTAGCCCTACCCTCTTCTTTCTATCTTTTAACCAGTTCCTGATCCACAATAGTACACTGCCTCCTATCCCATGACTCTTTAGTTTTTCCAAAAGTCTCTGATGAGGGACCTTGTCAAAGGCTTTCTGAAAGTCCAGATACACTATATCAACTGACTCACCTTTGTCCACCTGTTTATTTACACCTTCAAAAAAACATAGCAGATTAGTAAGACAAGATCTTCCTTGTCTAAAGCCATGTTGGCTGTCTCCCATTAGGCCATTACTATCTACATGCTGAGTAACTTTATTCTTTATGATGGTTTCTACCATTTTTCCCGGTACTGATGTCAGGCTCAGAGGTCTGTAGTTTCCAGGGTCCTCCAATCTTCAGGTATTACAGATGATTTTAATGAAAATTCATAGATTACTAATAGCAGGTCTGCAATCTCATATTTCAGACTCCAAAACACACACTGATGAACTTGCTTCTATTAGATCAATAGTCCAGGGTGAAACATTTTAATGATAATATAAAAAGTGACAATCAATTCAGTAGAGGATTATATCCCCAAAATAGCAGGATCTTAAATCATCTACCATTCATGGAGCATACAATACTGTAGTATATTATGTAATATCTCTTAAAAAAATCAAGTCATCTGTGCAATCTAAATAGGCTCAAACATTCTTCGAGTGACTAAAATAAATAAGACCACTTGAACAGCCAATAATGGTAACAGTATTATTAAAATCTTACCATGCTATGTTGTTTACCCATGGCAGTCAAACTGGATAGTCAAAAAATACTAAGAAGCCACCCAAAGCCATATTTAAACAAAACCAAGCGAGGGCAAAATGATGAAATCTTCACATCAGCATAATTAGTGACGTCATTCCAGCGATTTCATCCTTTGTAAGATAAAACTATGGTACTTCACATGATATGTCCTTAAGAATAATACCTGGGATTGTACCCTAAATGCATTGTACAGTAATAGTGCCGATCCTAAAAGAATTATCAAATTTCAAACCAAACCGCACTACCCATGCATCTCCAGCATAAAACATCTGCTCATTGTTGCATATAGAGCATAGCTAAAATAAATCAGCTACCAACTGTCATAAAAGGACTATCAATATTACAATACATACCTACTGTTTACAAGTATAAAGCAAATCTTGTCATACTGCAACCAGTAATTATGCATAAAATACATTATATTCAAAAAACAGCAACATAAAAAAACGGCAAAAGGCGGTCAGTGATTCATCTTTAAAATCAATGAAAAATTAAATGGATTTTATCTGTACTGCTACCCCATCAACTAATAGTTCTAAAAATCTCAATTTAATACATATATAAAAATAATAACAGGTGGAAGACAAGAGAAACCTTAATATAATTAAAATATACAAATAATATAATGTATATCCAAAAAAATATAAGTAAAATAATATTGTATGGATGGTGATATGCACTTCTATATTTCTTATCGATATACATGTGTTTCCTAATTAACAAGAACAAAACCATATACCAATGGATGGAATCATGTACATTATGACATATGTTGTTACATTTGCAATTACATAATATGTTGACTACCTAATCATAAATATGAAAAATATATATTTTCATAGATGAACAGGCGATGTTATTGTTAGTCCACTCAATGATAAAATATTCAATCAATAAATGAATCCATGTTCAAACTATGGTAATGTATTAACTTACTTTAACACAATAATCAAAGACTCTCACAAAAAAACTGAAAAATCAATGTCATTATTTAATCCACTTGGTGACAAAGTATTCCATGTATATATAAATTTCTATTCAATCTGTAATAAAGTTTTGTTTACATCTCCTCCTCGCCAATGTTTCCTAATCACCCTTATAACAAAAAATCTGATGCCATTTATACTGTTTTCCTTCTCATTCCAATGTGCTTCCAATGGCTTATCTTCAAGTTTCCTTTTTAAACAATTTCTGTGTTTAACTAGTCTAGTCATATGTTTCTATTTATCTTGCCTATGTAAAGCACATTACAGGGACATATGATTTGTCAGACGGCTGCCTAGGGTGAGAACTTACACAATCTTGACGATGCATATATTCATATGATTCTTGCAAGGTATTGTGGGTATTGTAGTTCATTCACTCCCAAACACAGCTGATGACAATAATTTGAGTTGTGAAACCAAGTGGTAAGATCAATAAAATACTTCTTTTATTGATGGGGTTTAATTCACCCAGCACATGTATGCTTGATAGCACTATAAATGAGGTTACTTGCTTGCAGTGTTTAAAATGGATAACAAAAAGTCACAAAGTAAACCAAAAACAACCTTCAGCTTGTCAGGCAATTAGCTAATGTTTTCTTAGCAAATAATTACCAAATACAAAGGCACAAAGAAAAGAATAAACTTTGCTGGTTAGGTTAACTTCTGCTTATTTTCCACGCAGAACTCAGCAGTGATTCTCCCTTGCTCACACACACAATCAGGTGCAGCTTTAATTACTATCAATTGACCAGCTGTAAGCCTTTAGCTGGCTGGCTGCTACTGTGTGAACCCAAATCCTGCTTTAAGAGCTGTTTGCAGTGGAAATAAAGAACAAAGTTAGGTTTCTTTGTGATGGCTGATGTGTTTGCTCATAGAAAACTAGCAATAGCATTTAGATAAAGAACAGTCCATGTAAATAGTTTCATCTGCTGTATTTCCCCCTGCATCAACAATCATAGGGTCAATATCATACATTGGCACAGATGAGTCTTTCATTAAGGCACTATCATGAGAATGCTTATTCCCTTGCTGCCATTCTCTATTATAGATAGGGTCTGGATCAGTGTTCATACCTGAGCCTCTCCTGCTATCATTATTCCTCTCTGTATAGCCTGGCCAATATGTAATCCAATTCTGATGTCCAGCCTTCCAATCTTGATCCCTGGACACTGGATCTTCTCTCACATACCTTCTGGCCTTGGTCTGAAAGTCCCTTCCACATGCAGTCTTCTCTCTTCCAGGTAGCCACTGGTGATTCCTATCTCTGCCACTCCATTCCTCTGGCTGAATCCAGTCCAATGGACTCTGCTGGCTTTTGGAATACCTCCCAGTATGAGTACTGCCTTGGAATCTCCCAGACCTTCCAATGGCCTTTCTTCTCTTCCTTCCAGAGAGTTTCCTTCTCTCTCTATCTGCTTGGCTTGGCTTCTGTTTCTCCAGGTGATACTGGTGCTTGAGCTTGTAGCCGTTGCTGTCTCTGTATCTCTTCCTCCCTCTGTAGCTGAAACCGTTTCCTGAAGAATAAGCTCTACTCTTATCCTGTTCTAATGTGTGCTGCTCCCTAACACAGCGCAGCTGTCTTGAATCAGGCCCTGCCCTTTGAGATGAGTGCTTAGGGATTACCTCATAGCTCTCTTGATTGCACACACATTTCCTCACTTCAGCCCCTCTCATGGCTGCTGGAAACCTGGTGCATTCTGGGACTGGTAGTCTTTTATGTGAAAACTCTGTTTTCTTGCTTCTACCAGAACTGACAGGTTGCTTGTTCAGAGTCACATCATCTTTTCTATAGCTCCTACCTGAGCTATGATAAGCTTCCTTATCACAGATTGCATAAATATATTAGAAGTTTTGCAATTCAAAAAATGGTCCAAATAGTATTTTCTCTCTATATTGGGATGTTCAAAAAAATGTTTCACAGTCAAGGACAATTCAGAAATGGAACATTGTCCACATTTGTAGTGGGCCTTTAGCAATGGCTTAGGCATATATTCCGGTAAAGCTGAAGGAATCATACTATAACCAGGTAAGGCGGACGTGAAAACACCCTTCAGCACACCCCCCCCCCCGAATAACCACACAGTACACATATTGACATTTAACTGGTCGCAGCTTTATTAGTCAACATTACCAACATAACAACAAAACCATGACAATGTCACTCTTTTGCCAAATGAGAAAATGTAAGAGAACACAAATTTTTATTTATTATTTGTTAATGTTGTGGATGGATTTATGTTATGCACTCATATGTCCCTATATTCCAAAAGGCATAGTAAGTGCCGTTGAATATCCCCCTCAAGCCCCGTTAATGCCCCAATGCTATGTGGTTAGCATTGGGGCGTTATGTGGTATTCCGGGTCAGAGCAGAGGTGGAGACTGTTGCTAGCCGGGTAGCAATGATATTGCACTGCTACCCGGTTAGCGATCAAGTGGGTAAAGCTAGGCATAGCAAAAGCTGGCCTTGTTTTACCCATGGAAGCTAACTGGGTAACAGTGCAATATTGTCACTATCAGGTTAGTTTTGGAAGTTCAAGAGCATGTGCGGTGACCCCGGATATTCCATACCATTGCCGCAACATTGAATATCTGGTGTTAAGGGTTGGTGGGCAGGGCTATGCGCTATAGCGGCACATAGCCTGCCCAATTCAATATTGGGCCCATACTTATTATTTGTGTTCTTTACTAATGCCACTGTACAAGTCGCTTGTGAGACCTCACTTGGAATATTATGTTCAGTTTTGGAGACCGTATCTCGCAAAGGATATAAAAAGACTGGAAAGGGTTCAGAGAAAGGCGACCAAAATGATTTGGAGCCTGCATCAGAAGGCGTATGAGAAGAGATTTGAAGACCTAAATATGTACACTCTGGAGGAGAGGAGGGACAGGGGAGATATGATTCAGACCTTTAAATATTTAACGAGTATTAATGAACAAACAAACCTCTTCCAAAGACAGAGAAGCTGTGAAACTAGAGGGCTGCAAGGGGGTAAACTGAGAGGCAACGCCAGGAAATACTTTTTCACTGAAAGGATGGTGGATGCTTGGAATGCCTCCCTGATGGAAGTGGTGGCGGCAAATACAGTGACAGAATTCATAATGGCATGGGACAGATATTGTGGATCCCTTTATAGCAACAGGATAAAATCAAAATAAACATAACTAACTCTTATATTTCAACAAATATGGGTGACCTGCACGGAACGGTGGGTATACCTCTAAACAAAGGCATGAGGAGGGGTGACCTGCACGGAGTGGCAGGTGCACCTGCTCTTGCCACCTTGCACGGCAGACTAGATGGACCATACTGGTCTTTATCTGCCATCATATACTATGTTACTGAAGCAGCGAAGTGCAGACAATGAATAATTCCAGGAGTCAATTTACAGGGTCCAAGCCAATTTATTGTGCACAAGGCCCAGTTAGTCAAAGCTTCAAAAAGGACTGAGCAAAGTTCTTACAGAGACATATTCATTTATACATTTCGTTTCAGTTTGATGTATGCAAACTCTCTATTGGTTCCAACGCCCCCTGCACCTGTCCAATCAGAGATCCCTCCTGGGCCTAGCACCCAGCTCCCTCCTCTAGGACTGTTCTAACAATGGTGCAGTTTCTAGGTTTGGATACTTCTCTACTGCAAGGTCGTCCCTGGCTCTAGGAATGCAAGTATTGAAACATTTCTATTTTCACAGCACAAGAGAATAATGAAAGATTTATGCATTCATGAAAACTTCTTATTAAGCAGTTTAAACAGTTTTTCTCAAACTTTTACAGACTTTGGTTCTTTACTGAGATGGGGGTTGGAATCAGGGCCTAACTTACAGGCCTTTCACATTTGCAGACTATTATAGGCCATAGCCTGCCACATTCCCCCCTTTGATTATTCTCACCCACTAGTGAGAAAGGGTGAGAATTAAATCACATATTAAACTTGCATAACCGCCTCATCTTGGGGTATTGGGGAGTATTGCCACATAGCTAATATTTTCGTAGCTGCCTTCTGTTCTATAGTGCTATCAATAACTGAGGTTATCATACATAAGCAAAGGGGTAGGAGACATGGGAGAAACAAGCAAACAGCCAATATGAGTAATACAATAAGCACAAGGGTCTTCATACCTCCTAACCATGAAAATGCTGAACCAAACCACCCATCAAGCTTTAGGCCATGCCAGGTCTGAACAGGCACAAATGTTTGCTTTCTCATCTGGATAGCTATATCTTCAACAACATGCCCATTATTATCAATCTGCAAACAACAATTGCTTAAATTCAATTTTCCACATACTCCACCTTCAGCTGCTAACACATAATCTAGAGCTAAACGATTCTGATAAATAGCTGTACGCATCTGTGTACTTTGCTTAGCTAAAAGAGTTAGTGCTTTACTGGTTTCATTGTTTATTATTTCAACAACAGCTTGTAGACGTATAATACGATTTATCATATACACAGGAGTACGATATCCCTATTGTGGCGGTCGCGCCCCTACCAGGCGGTCGCCTAGTAGGGACGGGAAGCCATCTTGAATTCATCTTTACCAAGGATTGTAGTTGTGTATAGAGATAAATGAACCAAGTGGTTGTTTCAAAGCACACAGGAATTTTATTAGCTTCCGTGGCAAGCGGGTAACAAATCTTTAAAGCAGTTGTACACTCAAGTCAAAGAAAATAAAGGATAATCTTCTCCCATTAAAGCAAAGCTTACAACCAGTGTTGTAGTAGAATTATTTACACAGGCTTTCTTTTCTTTTCCCTTTATGATGCTTCTCAATTCCGTAATCATAAAGCACATGTATTTACAATTCTTAACTTCTCACTGCTCTCAGGCTTTCATTACTTAGCCACAATGCACATATCACAGTCCATCTCAGAACAAGCTGAAGTCAGGTCACTTTCTTTACCTTCTACCTCCATGCTTTCTGCTGAGCTGTATCTTGGCAAAGTTTGAAAACGCTCGGGCACTTTATGCTTAATGTCCTTTAACAGGTTAAACAGCCTATTCCACTGAATGGCCCCTTCTCCTCTAGGTAGGACTTCAACGGGCTTCTCCTGTTCAGTTTCTCCTGAAAACCCCTTCTTCCTAAACCGGGTTTTCTCAGGCCTAAACCTCTCTTCAGAGTCAGAGCAAGAAACACAGGGTTTTGGTTTTACTGCTTTCTTTCTCCTACCTTGGAGTCTTGTTGCAGCACCTTCCTGGCTGAGGCTTCTGTGGCTTGTGACTCTCTCTGCCTCTGAGCTAGACAGGGAATCAGGGTAAGATCTCCACTTCCCTTCCTGGGGCTTCTGCTGCCTGCAGACAGACCCTTCATCAGAGGAGTCTAAGCATTCTTGCTTTAGCCTTCCCAAAGCCAACCTTTTCTCTCTCTCCCTCTTGCCAGTCTGTTTGGTCCTCTGCCTGGAACCTTCTCTGTAGCTTCCTTGGCTGCAGTGCTGGCTGCTCTTGTCTCTGCTGCTGCTCTCTTTGTGGCTGCTTCTCTCTTGGCTGCTTCTCCCTTGGCTGCTTCTCTCAACTTTTTTTGTTTTCTCAAACTTAAACGTTGAGCAGGGCACCTCCCTCTCTGACTCCACCCACTTGTACCTCCTACTCTTACCTGAGGTTGTCATGAAGTCTGGGAGTGGCTTAAACCTAGCTCTACCCTCTTGGTTTCTCTCAGGGATTTTGCTGTGGTGTATGTGTTCTAGTGCACCCATCCCCCGAAAAGAAGAAAAAGTTCTTCTTTCTCTTTTATTTCCATGCTGAGCTGCACTCTCCTTACCACACTATGTACCATCTTGCTCCCATGTAGCAGGTCCATAATATGAGATAATTCTCTCAGGTGGCCACTCCTCCTCCCCCCATTTGTCCCATTGGCCTATTTTCAAGACCTCTCGTTTCTGCCGACTTCTGTACACAGGATAACCCAGTTGTTCTCCATGGCATGTAGGCAAAAGGAAAAAGGAAGGTCGTATGGTTCCCAATGCACATGCTCCTCCCCAATGGTGAGGAAGCCTAGCATATGCTCTGGTTCCACAAATCCAGTACAGTCTAGGCGGTGCTTGCCAGGAATTATAAGCTGCTAAATCAGTCCAGATGCTGGCAAGATTAGGGAAATGAACTAGAGGGTTGGAGGGCTCTGAAGCATTGACTCCTGACCACCAAGACGTCTTCTTAGTGGTACTGTTGCAGAACTTTTGGTTGAGACAGACCAGCTGTCCAACCTCCATGTTAAACTGTGGTCCTGAGCGAGCAAAACACAAATTACCAACAATGGGGTGGGCCAGTACCCACTCACTAGTAGTGTTATGTAAGTCAGTCTGGTTGTAAGGAATTGAATAGTTCACTTCTTGCGCTTCCCAGGGCCATTGGTCTCCCATCTTAGTCCCTCCACAGAAGAGGCAGTCTGAAATGTGGAGACTAGATGCTACTGCTCCGGCAAGTTCAAAGAACAAATTTTGGGAGGTATGAGGAATCTCAAACTCTGCTTTCATGGCCTCATAAAAAGAGTGATGTATTTGATAGGGTGCGGATATATGAGCCTTAGTATTCAACTGTATATATATGATGGTTCCAGGATCTATGCCTCCTCCTGCTATACGCAATCCAAATCTGTATCCTTGCTTCCACTGGCTAGGGTCAAATATGAGGAGTTGTAGGGGATTGCAGGCACCCTTCTTGCATTTCTTGGGCTCAGATAATCGGACCCTTGTCAGGGTGCCTCTGTGATTATCTCCATCCCGCCCCATAGGTGCATTAGTCCAAGTAGCAAAATATACGCATTCCCATTTTGGACAGAAGTAGGCATCTTTAGATGATGTGCTGTAGACGGTGGTTGGGGAATTCTTTCCAGTACATCATCCCCATCCGTAGGCTCCTTCTGGACACATATATTTATCATCATGATAGTAATCTTGTTCCCATGACCCACACTTGTGGTAGGCATTTCTGTTTATCACATCGCAGGCATCAAAGTCCAAGTGAACATATTTTGTGGAGTCTGTGAGTGGGCGCGTGGCTCCATCCTCATCATTCCAGCGTATCTCAAGTACATAATAGGAGGGGTTCTGCCGGGGGTTGTAACAAGTCTTACTTTTCCCCTTCATACAGATATTTAATTCTGTGCCATTATATATACACCGGCTGACTATAGCAGTGCAAGTATAGTAGGAATGGTAGAGTAAAGTCTGAGTGACCTTCTCTCCAGTTCGGGTGGTAGTTATGCAAGCTGCACAAGGGGGTAAGGCAAAAGTTTTTTCCAGGAATCCCAGGACCACCACTCCCAAAAGATAATAGTGGAAGAACATTATGATTACAGTCTTTGGAGGTCAACTGGAATATTCGGTACGTTGAGCTTGTAGAGTTTCTTCTTCTTTTCTGCTCTGACTACCACTCTTGCGTGTCAGGGATGGGTTTGTAGATTCTGAAGATTCTTACAATGTTGGTTGTCTCCGCAATGTGAGTCACAATGGAGTCTCCGGATCATTTACTGAAGTCCATTGACCAGGTTCAGGAGCAGCTGCTGGTTTCACTCGACTGTGATGGATCCAGGGTTCAAGTTCTGCGACTTTTACTGCAGTTGGAGTTGACAAGATGACAACATAAGGTCCCTTCCAATGCGGCGCCAGCGGGGTCTTTCTCCACTCTTTGATCCACACTGACACTCCTGGCTTGAAGGGATGCAGAGGTTTGGTCAGATTGATGGGCAATCAATCTTGTACCCAGGTATGAAGACTCTGCAAAACAGAACCTAAAGCCAATAGTTCTTGTCTAGTTATTTCAGATCCTATTTGTTTCATATCCCCTTTAATTCCCTGTACAATGGGCGGAGGTCACCCATACAAAATCTCAAAAGGGGAAACTCCCAAATTTATTTATTTATTTATTTATTTAACGGTTCTTATATACTGCGCTATTTGTTATCAGTGCGGTTTACATAAAACTGATTTTTACTCAGACATTTAGGACATGTCTTGAGTTTACAAATAACAGGGAACGTAACATGGGCTTACAACTGGGGTAAACTAAGACTTGGTTGGGGCAGAGCGTATCCTAAGAAGGGCTATAGGGAGAACCTGGAGCCACTTTAGGTGTGTTTCTTGACAAAGCTTGGACAACTGAGATTTCAGGGTTCTATTCATGCATTCTACCTTCCCTGAACTCTGGGGTCTATAGGCAGTGTGCAACTTCCATTGTATCTGTAGAGCTCGAGCTAACTGTTGAGTTACTTGGGACACAAATGAGGGTCCATTGTCTGACCCTATAGTTAATGGTATTCCAAATCGAGGAATAATATCATGGAGCAGTATCTTTGTGACTTCTCGAACCTTCTCTATTCGGGTGGGACGGGCTTCTACCCACCCAAAAAATGTGCAAACTGGAACCAACAGGTAGTGATATCCGTTTGCTCGTGGCATTTCAGTAAAATCTACTTGAATATCACTCATGGGGGCCACCCCTACTGACTGAACTCTTGGGAGAGGAACGGGACCTTGCCTAGGATTGTTCTTGGCACATGTCAAACACTACTGTGCCACTGAAGTGGACAGGGGTCCTAGTAGTGAAATGCAAAAATGGGGTCTTAGGGCTTTCTCCATGGCCATCTTCCCATAGTGCGTGGCCTGATGGAAAGCATGAATAAAGGCTGGCCCTAATGCTTCAGGAATGACTGTAGGACCTGGAGGTGTGCTGCCCTCTGGAGGTGGCAGCACTATCCAATTCTTTTCCGGTTAGGACCCCTCCCTCCTTTCCACAGAAATAATCCAACTCTTTGGTAGTGTATCGGGGAGCCCATGAACTAAGGGGCACGGGGAACATGGCTGCTTGCACTGGAATATTTTGGGTCACAACTCGTCCAGTTGTGGCTGCTTTTCGGGCGGTGGTATCAGCAAACCTATTACCTCGGGTAACTTTTCCTACTCCTGTCTGGTGACCTCGACAGTGCATGACTGCAACTTGCTTAAGGGCCCATACAGCATCTAATAGTATCCATATCTCGGGCCCATACCTAATGGACTTGCCTCCTGAGATGATCAACCCTCGCTCTTTATACAAGGCTCCATGTGCGTGTAAAGTGGTAAAAGCATACTTGGAATCTGTGTACACATTTAAACGGAGTCCTTCTTCTAATATCAGTGCTCTAGTGAGAGCTATCAACTCAGCCTTCTGTGCTGAAGTCCCTGGGGCCAAAGCTGAGGACTCAACTATCAAATCAAGGGTCACCACTGCGTATCCAGCACAACGATGTCCATTGATGACGAGACTGCTTCCATCCACAAAGAAAGTCTGTTCAGGATCCTCCAAAGGAACATCAGTTAAATCTGGGCGACTTGAAAATACAGTGTCCATAGTCTCTATGCAGTCATGATCAGGGGGCCCGGAAACAATGTAGCAGGATTCAGAGCTTGACTAACTTTTAACTGTATCTGGGGATTTTCGCACAACATGCTCTGATATTTCAACATTCGTGAATTCGTTAGCCAGAAACTTCCTTTGTGTTCCATAAGGGTGAGAACAGAATGGGGTACAGCCACTTGAAGATTTTCTCCTAGTGTGAGCTTATCTGCTTCGTTCACTAAAAAGGCTGTTGCTGCAACAGCTCTCAAACAAGGGGGCCAACCTCTTGCTACCACATCCAGCTGTGTTGACAAGTAGGCTACTGGCTGTTGCCAAGATCCAAGAGATTGGGTCAGCACCCCTAGAGCATTTCCTTGTGACTCATGGACATAGAGATGGAAAGGTTTCTGGACATCTGGGAGACCTAGAGCTGGTGATGACATCAGAGCACTTTTCAGAGATCGGAATGCTGCATTCTGTTCCAGTCCCCACTCCAGTGGAGACTTTTCCATTCCTTTGGTAACTTGGTACAATGGTTTTGCTAGCAGCGCAAAATTGGGGATCCATATGCGGCAGTATCCTACGGCCCCCAGGAAGGCTCTCACTTGCCTCCTAGTGGTTGGAGTGGGAATACTGCATACAGCTTCTTTGCGTTCAGGTCCCAAGCGTCGAATTCCGCTGGACAACTGGAACCCTAAGTATTTAACTTCAGTTTGACATAGTTGCGCCTTAGCTCGTGAGACTTTGTATCCAGCCTCATTCAAAAGGTATAGAAGTTCAATGGTGGCTTGTAGACATTCACTTTCTGAGTTGGTGGCTATGAGCAGGTCATTCACATACTGAAGGAGAACCCTTTGTCCTGGGTTCACTGAGTAACTTGAAAGATCTTGATTCAGGGCAGCACTGAAAAGAGTAGGCGAATTCTTGAATCCTTGAGGTAATCGGGTCCAGGTGAGTTGGCCCCGCCTTCCTGTTGTGGGGTCTTGCCATTCAAAAGCAAATAAAAGTTGACTAGTGGGGGCCAGGCGTACACAGAAAAAGGCATCTTTGAGGTCCAGGACAGTGAAATGAGTAGTTTCAGCGGGGATCAGTCCCAAGAGAGTATAAGGATTTGGTACTACTGGGTGTATAGTTTCAACTGCATCATTTACCCGCCTCAGATCTTGTACTGGGCGGTAATCCCCTGTCCCAGGTTTATTGACTGGGAGACGAGGGGTGTTCCAAGGTGACTGGCACTCATTGAGAAGTCCATACTTCAGCAGTTTCATCAGATGGCAGTGGATTCCTTCAATGGCTGGTCGGGGAAGAGGATACTGCTTCACATGCACTGGTTCCACTCCTGGCTTGAGGGTGACAATGACAGGGGCTATGTTCTTCGCTAGGCCAGGTGGATTATCTTCTGCCCATACTTCAGGCGGGGCTATGAGGCTGGTGGGTATACAGGAACTGTTTGACTTAATTGGAGGTGTACTATAGAACCGCCACTCTTCTTCTCGGGGAACAGTTAGCACCATTAATCCAGCAGGCTTTGGGTTCACAGTCATTTTCATTTCTCCCCCTTCAGCAAAGGATATTTGTGCCTGAAGCTTTGCAAGCATATCTCGGCCCAGAAGTGGAATAGGGCACTCAGGCATATACAAGAACTGGTGCGTTATCTTTTGTCCCCCTAGTTCACACATACGATTCTACAGGAATGGCTTGGTGGCCCTGTTCCCGGTGGCCCCAACAATAGTGACAGATCGAGAGGAAAGAGGAGCCACCGGCTTTGCCACCACGGAATGTTCTGCTCCTGTATCTACCATAAAGTCCATATATTGGTCCCCTACTTTTAAACTGACCATAGGCTCCTGGGGACCCAGGGTGAACTTGGAGCCCGGTCTGGCCTAGTCTTCATCCATTTCATCCATGTCATAGCCCGTTGCTACTGCCACTCCCTCAATGGATTTTTCTCTCTCGCGCTGGAACTGTGCTCGGTTCATTCCTCCACGATTTTGAAATCGGCCTCCTGCTCTCCAGGGGCTCCCTCCTCCCCTTCTGGGGGTGGAGTCAAGATGCGGGCATTCATTTCTCCAATATCCTTCTTCTCTGCAATGGGCGCACTGATTCGCACCCAAAGGAGGCCTGCTACTTCCGCGGCCTCTTCCACGTTCTCTGGTCCTTTGGTTAGGAAAACCTCCTCCACGTCGTTCACTTAAAGCGGCAGCAAGAAGATCTGCTTTCTTCTTCATCTTTCTTTCACTTTCTCTGTCACATTCATTTTCACGATTCACAAATACTTTCTGAGCGACTTCCATTAACTGTGCTGTATTCATACCCGCAAATCCATCCAGTTTCTGCAATTTTCATTTTATGTCTCTCTGAGACTGACTGACAAAGGCTGCATTTACCATGCGCAAATTCTCCTGAGCGGCGGGGTCGTTTGGGGTATATAGTCTATAAGCTTCAGACAACCGCTCATAAAAGGCCGCTGGGCTCTCATCTGGACTCTGGATAACTTCAGATACCTTCCCGATATTCATGGCCCTCTGGCCCCCCTTCTTCAGACCTTGCAGCAAGGCCTGGCGAAATCGCGTTAGGGCCGCTGCCCCCCTGTCATCATTTGGGTCCCATTTAGGATCTTCATTCGGGAAAGCTGCAGCAGCTGCTTGTGGAAGATTCAGATCCCACCCCCCTTCTACGGGATTTTCTTCTAACCAGCCGACAGCTGCTTGCACAATCCGCGCTCGCTCCTCAGTAGTAAAGAGAGTGGACAGGAGCTGGCGACAATCGGCCCAGGTAGGCTGATGAGTTTGCATTGTACTAGACATTAATTCTGTCAACTCCTGGGGTTTTTCTGTATAGGATGCATAATGCGTTTTCCAGTTTAATAAATCAGTAGTGGAAAAAGGTACATAAACTAGACTGGCTGGTCCTGGTGCCATCTGGCCCTGATCATTTAGGATAGGTACACCAGGCACTTGACGCAATGGCATTAGGCGCCCTGCTTTCTCCTTCTTCTTCGGGGTTATACTTCTTAAATCATATGACTCCCGGGTATAAGCTTCCTTGGTTGGTGACCCTGAACTGGCAGGAGAGCCTCCGCTTTCCATCTCGTTGGAGGACCCTGGTTCCCCCGACATACTTGGGCCAGACTCGGGGCTATCACTCGGGGAACTGGGTTTCTTTTGCTGCTGCAGCAGTAATTGCTGAGGTACCTCATCAGGTTCCGCTTCAGGTAGCGGAGCTGGGGGAACTACCCTATGTGGGTGCTGGGGTAACCGGGCCAGGATTTCTGGGGACTCTGGGGCAGAATACACAGGTGGCTTCTTCTTCTCCACCTTTCGGGTCCCCCTAGTGGTTGCTACCAATATTCTACACTGGTCCTCATAGCAGCGCTTCATCCATGAGGGCTGCCTCTCACAAGCACTTAACCAGGAATCTATGTAGGGGAACTGATCAGGGTGCGCTTTTTGTACAAGCTGATGGATACGAGAAACTATTTCTACATCAAAGGTGCCCCCACGGGGCCATGAAGTAGCTAACACAGGCCACTCCCTTTCACATAATACTCTTAATCTAGACGGAGACAATTTTATGCCATAGTCTCCTGAAAATCCTTTACAGAAATTCGTGATCATACATTCCAGCGGAATGTACACGTAATGACGTACAAGACGACAAACAGTAAGGGTAGGTAGTATGGCTGTAGGTAAGGGGTCCGTACAGCCCACAAAACACTGAGGGGAACAAACACCACATGCTTCCTCCTTTTCGCGACCTGGGCATGGTCGCCCGGCCAGGAACTGTGCTACTCAGGAATCCGCTCTCGCTCGGTCTGTGTCTCAAGACCTCTCAATCACACAAAGAATCATACCAGCACAAGAAATCATTTTTCAAAATGCCCAAGGTTTTCTGACTAACTGACTATTCCCAACCAAAGGGTCGGTGGCTTCTGCTTCTGCGCACTCATGCAGAGCATACTAGGACCGCCCTTATGAGAGGTGATCAATCTCTCTTGTCTCGCGCACCCATGCAAGACGTCTCGCGCACTCATGCGAGATTTTCCCAGTTAGTCTATACCAAATCAGTCTCGCGCACACATGCAAAACTCTGTTCCCCAGGTTTCACTGACTTTTAAACAAGAAAATGTCTACTCACCGGATCCGGTTCCCGATACCAAACCAGTTCTTGGGTTGGATACTGGACTCCCCTCGGGTTCGGAGGTGTTGGCCGGCCGGACCCAGTGGCCCGCCGAGGCAAGGCGGAACACTCTCCGATACAAAGGGATCGGCGGCGCCTGAGGTTTCCCCTGCGGTCGGACAGACACGGTTCCAACCGGGCCAAACCTGGAGGCGAATTGCGTGGAGTATTCGCTTGACCACCATTCACTATCCGCACATTCCTGGCCAACGCACCAAGAATATGAAGCAGCAAAGTGCAGACAATGAATAATTCCAGGAGTCAATTTACAGGGTCCAAGCCAATTTATTGTGCACAAGGCCCAGTTAGTCAAAGCTTCAAAAAGGACTGAGCAAAGTTCTTACAGAGACATATTCATTTATACATTTCGTTTCAATTTGATATATGCAAACTCTCTATTGGTTCCAACGCCCCCTGCACCTGTCCAATCAGAGATCCCTCCTGGGCCTAGCACCCAGCTCCCTCCTCTAGGACTGTTCTAACAATGGTGCAGTTTCTAGGTTTGGATACTTCTCTTCTGCAAGGTCGTCCCTGGCTCTAGGAATGCAAGTATTGAAACATTTCTATTTTCACTGCACAAGAAAATAATGAAAGATTTATGCATTCATGAAAACTTCTTATTAAGCAGTTTAAACAGTTTTTCTCAAACTTTTACAGACTTTGGTTCTTTACTGAGATGGGGGTTGGAATCAGGGCCTAACTTACAGGCCTTTCACATTTGCAGACTATTATAGGCCATAGCCTGCCACATTACTATGTTTACATTATTTAGGATTTTACACCCCTGAAGAAATTTGGTAGAGACGAAACACGATTGTGTAGGGTGATTGAAGTATAATAAATCTGCTCCTGTTTTGATTAACCTCTGGTGTGGTATCAAAGTTTCTCACCTCGATTTTTGGTTTGCATAGGTGTGTTGCGAGTGTATTTGCTGCTTGATCTAGGACTCCCCGAATGCACCTGGACATCATTTCTAAAATGTGTCTTCACATGTATAACTTATCCAGATAATGGCTGAGTATTCCTGCTGTCTGGATCATTTTCTGGCCTACCCTCATTCCTCCCCTAACATGGCCCAAATATACAGATAATGTATGACCATTTAGCAATTTTAATGGCCCACTATTTTTCATATATTTTTAGAAAATACTTGGATAGGCTAATTTTGCATTTGCCAATGAATGCATAATTACCTTTGAATATCAGACCAATGCAATTCATTCATATGGAACATTCCATGACCAACCAATTAAAACTCTCCCAACAATGGATGCAGAGCAGAAGTTTCACTTTACAACTCGACATATAAAAAAGATTCTATTCAAATTCTGATGGCATATCAGTGACAACAACATAAACTCCTTCTACTGCCAGATGCTGTATGAAGTAATGCACTGCCATGCAAATGAAAATCAGAAGCCTACCATACTATACCAACAACCAAGGGACCCCCTTTACTAAAGATGTGCTCTTATCACATGATTAGTGGAAATACCATTGTGCAATACCCTTTGTGCACTAACTGGAGGGGGCATGACCGGCATGTTCCCAGCAATTAGTGCATGATCACAAACACTAATGCACGGTGTGATGAATGTGGGTATATCTAATGCCACTCATAGAGGTATTGTTATGTGTACTCATATTAATTATCACAGGGCCACTGAGCACACGGCAATTGCTCTCACACAAGCAGCACTGTGCTCACCATGCCATTCGTACCTCTTAGAGCTAGGGTGCCATGGTCATTTAGAGTGTGTTTAAGCAGGTGTTCACTGCTGTGCCCATGCATTAGCTTTCCGGGCTGCCAGTTACCACTCACTAAAACACGTTACCTAATCTGTGGGCTTTAGTAAAAGGGCTCCCGTCCAAAACGTCAAATTGCACCAATCCTACCTATGAAAAGTCAGCACTGCAAATATTCTAGAACACCAGTACATCTCCAATTGGGAAAAGAGAACAAGCTGAACTACCACAAACTCCTACAGGGAACCTTGATGTTAACAGAATCTTTTACATTGGCTGCACAAGAAAACACAGAACAGCAGCTGTTAAAAAAAAAAGAAACAACACATTATAAACAAATGTGCAAACAAAAGATGAAATGGAATCCCTCCCCAAAAGAGTCTGAGCTGTGGGACACTGAAGACAGAAAAACAGATTTCAGAACTTAGGCTTTGTGATAAATGGACATACCTCTCAAACAACCTAGTGCTTTACTTCCTAGATTAGAACGATCAAGAACTGCACCAAGAATCACACAATACTATGCTTACACTATCTACTAAAGTTATGAAACTCTACCACCAGAAACGTGAAACGACTTCATAAAAAAAAGGCATCAGCAACCAAACAAAGAGAAGCAGAAGTGATGAAATGTGATTTGGAATTTGCAACTGTGTCTCAAGGGGTCATTCATCAACTTAAAAACAATCTGTAGTGGGGGGAGGAGAAAACAGCAAACGAATAATAAAAATAGATGCAAAACAAATAGTTGCAAAACCACAGGTCTGGTTTACATTTCACACATAAGTCATTTGCAAGCAACTTGTTGACCCGTCTCTCTCCCTGCCCCAAAAGCATCCACGCTGAAGAGAATCAACGAGTGGATAGTGCCTGGCCCCAAGCTTCCCAGCCACCAGCCACTGAGCTGTTAAGCAGGCGCATACCTGTCGTGGAGCACCGCTGACATCATCTCCCCTTTGTGCAGTGGATGATCCATGCCCTCGGAACTTGTGACAACGCACCGCCTAGCCTGTGGCGTAAGCAGGCCAAGGGGATGTGAGCCACACAGTGGGGTGAGTTTAAAAGAGTCCTTGTTAGTGCTGAAGCCTTCCTACTGTAGTTGTGGAGTGAGTGACGACAGCCAAGGTTGGGTTTCCAAAGTAAGTAATGCTTTATTCATGCATAAGGTATTTGCACAAAGTATAGCAAAGGACACCGTACAGGACTTACTCCCCCGCCACAGAAGTATAATGGTAACCTTCTGTACCAAATAAAAGTTCAAGTGTTTATATAGCTTCTCCTGATACTTCTCAGGGACACATAAAATATTTACAAACTTTCATCCTTCTTCCAGCTTCATTACTACAACAGGGCTTCAATCTTCTAGTACTGCTTTCTCAATATCTACTGGTAATAAAGAATCTTTCTCCTGTTGTACTTCTTTCTAGTGTCAAACAGCTTCCCATAGAAATGGCAATCTCCACAACTCTGGCTTATTAATGACTGCCTTCTTGTGTAAGAGCAGTTTCTCTATATTGCCTTCTATTCACAGCTGTACCACATGAAGCTTTGATTCATTCCATTCACTAGAACGCTGCTGTCTCTCATGCAGGTTCTAGAACATTGGCTTAAGGCTTCTCAGCACTCAATCATCAATTAGGAATACTTATAGTTCTTCACTCTAACATGCAAATTCCACACTCCATTTCTGACTCACTGGAACTAGATAATGGAGCACCCAATTCCATTGCTTCCTCTTGGTTCTCAAAGGGTTCCCTTAGCTCTCTGCACGATTGCTGCCAATTAGCCTCTTGCTGGCAAGCAGGTGTGTGCTCCTCTGAACTAGAGCTTAGGTCACGCTGTCTATACCATGGAAATGTTTGTAGCTTTATAACAGGGACTTTTCTATAGCCCCTCTTCCTTCTATTAACTTCAGGTTATATTCAGGGTCTGGTTTACCCCTGCCTCTTTTAGCAAGCAGTCTATTGTCAGTTCCTATAGACTGACTTCTTTCAAAGCTATTTACTTTACAAGGCTTAGAAGAGTTTGCTCTGACCTGGTTTTTGCAGCGTCTGCCTCTGGGGAACTCCCCTGACTCCAAGTCAGTATTCCAGGCTTCTGAATCCAGTTCTGGGTCACCTCCCAGGTTTTCTCTCTCATTGAGCTGAGGTCTGCCTGTGTCTCTTCCTGGACCACTTGCAGGAACTCTCCCTTCCCTGGTTCTCTCCTTAGTTCCTCTGGGCTCAGCCTTTCTGCTTGCACTGCTCTGTAACCAGTTCCTCTTCTCCAGGCCTTGCTCCTCGAGGGCTTGCTGCTTCAGTGCTTGCTCCTCGAGCCCTTTTTCTATACTAACTGCTGCTTCCTGGTTATGAGTGCAGAGTGGCCCAATCCGGTCTGACTCCTCCCACCTCCCTGATTGGCTATGTCTCTGGGTTAGCCTAGAGCTAGGGTGTGGTTCTTTCCCTGCTCTTCTCTGCAGAGAAAGTTTGTGCACAGGAAACTTAACCCCTTCCTGTCCTGCCTCTCCAAGCATCTGAGGTGACAGAAAGTGATTTAAACCCATTTTCTCCTGTTTCTGAGCCTCTGCCTTGTCACAAACTACATAAGCAGCAGCCCTCTGAAAGCTAGCATAAATTCACAAACTACCGCTGGAGGCTACCCAGTATAAGATAATAATTGCATAGTTAGTTTAACCATGTCATTGTTCAAGGTTGTTTTGTACTATGCTGCTGACTGAGAGTACTAAA
This sequence comes from Ichthyophis bannanicus, assembly GCA_033557465.1. Taxonomy (NCBI): domain Eukaryota; kingdom Metazoa; phylum Chordata; class Amphibia; order Gymnophiona; family Ichthyophiidae; genus Ichthyophis; species Ichthyophis bannanicus. The sequence continues at coordinate 133,503,727 of CM066036.1, read as the reverse complement.
AATAAGCCGCTCACTTTTTTCAAATAAGATCCTTTTATTTCTTTTCATTCCAAAGCTAATCTAGGTTTGAGAAGGATTTCACCTTGCATCTGCTCAAAGGCTTCTCTCAACAGACTAGAGCATCAGCAGGAGGCCATTAGCTACTGAAGGGAGATGTGTCAAGTTCTTAAAGGGGCCTCAGCATAAATGTGTGAGAAATCGTAGAGGTTACATTATCCAGTATAACTGTGAAGGGATACTACTAGGTAACTAAGGGTACTATTTCACAGTCATAACTGAAATGGGTCATAAGCCACATTTTTGCAAAAATGGTTTTAAGGTCCTAACACCAACTGACGGATTTAAAAACATCTGTAGTGTCACTGTCTCTGGCTAAGCCCTATGGAGCAGAAGGAAACCATTTAATACTAGTAGTAGTTTCCTATAACTTCTCAATTATGCACTCTATGCATCACAATGAGTCCCTTGAAAGAGAGAGAAATGATTACATCTAGGGCTCAGATGTAGATGTAGAGGTAGAATAATTTAAACCAATGGAAGTGGAGGTGGTGTCCCGTATGAATTTACTGCTGCTAGAGTAGATCTGCCATAGCAAGTAGGACAATGCTCCCATTCTACCTGCTAACCCAGGCAATGCAGCTGCTGTGCAGAAGTGTCTACCCTGTGCAGTAAATGCAGGACAGATGCTGGGCACACCCCCTGCATTTACCACACAGAGTTTGCACTTACCGCACCTTAACTTTGCCAGTTAAGGTGTGGTAAGTGCAAACACTTACTGCACTTTAGTAAAAGGGCCCCTACATTTTTTTAATCAATGAAAAACAAAAGGCTGTGTTCTTTTCTTGCGCATTCTTTCTCTAACAGGGTGAACCACCTGCAGAATATAGATCAAGAGGTGTGATTGGCCAGACACCAGCGGTGAGGCTTTTTGCTCAGAGAGTGACATATTGGAAGAAAGCCCCATTGATATTTAAAGTACCATTATTATACAGAAGAAGTTTTCCAGAACAAGCAGGAAGTCAGTCCTCACATAATGGGTGACATCGGCACTGACGGAGTCCTGTGCAAAAGCTTCTCCCCAGCTTTCAAAGAAAGCCTTTAGGAGGTGCACCATGCATGCATGGTCTCCTTGCCGCCCAAGGGTGCCATCTTGCCTCAGTCTCTTTTTTTCCACAGAGCCCAACAGAGGTGTATTCTTTTTCTCCAGAAAAAGAGCTAGTTTTTTCTCTTGGAAGTTTTCTTCCCTGGTAGAGTGCCGGTTCTCTTTCCCGCCCCCAAGCTCGCTTGCCTCGGCATCGTGTCTCGGGTTCATATTTTCTTGGTTTTTTTTCACTGGCGTGATTCACTCTCTTTTTACTGGCAAAGTCCTGGGTCTTTGACCTTGCTGGGGCCCTTTTTTGCCCCATGGCCTCTGCCAGCAGCTTCAAAAAGTGAGATCGGTGCTCACAGACCATGTCCCTCACCGACACACATGACTGCTGCCTCCGTTGCCTCAGGTTGGACCTCAACCCCTTGGATTGTGGTCTCTGTAAAAATAAAGATTTCCTCCAAGGCCATTAAAAGTCAGCAGCAGCAGCAGCATGACAAAATATTTCAAAGGTCATACTCTGCCCCAGAGTCTCCAATAATGCCACGCTCCAAGGCCCCTTCCGGGACCCTGGAGCCCGAAGTGACCCCGTCGTCTCCAACCGATGTCGGGGGTCCTTCAAGCAGAGCACCCCAGAGGTGGCGCACAAGAAGATGAAGAAATCTTCGAGGGCAGCATCTGTGCATGAGTCAGGGAAGGAGGGTAAGTCGCATGCTCGGTCCCGCAGTCCATGCCATGAGTCCAATTGATCAGAGCAGAAGCAATCTACCAAAGTTGCCCAAAAGGATTCATCAACCACCGGTGACTGGCCTCGGACCCCCCAGGCCATCCTGGTATCCTGGTCAAAGCCTCCCCCTTGTTGGAGCTGGCACTGAGCCCAAGATTCTCAGTGCCCATGCCAAAGTCTGAGGAGCCATCTGGACTGAAGACCAGCTTGTCTGCCTTCATGGCCCAGCAGCGGGCCTTGATGTCTGGTTCTGCAGGGTCATGTGCTCAGATCACCGGGGCCTAAACCTCGAGGATATCCCCAGATGTTGAGCCAATCCTTGAGTGCCATCAGCCTCGAGTTGATCCTCGACACTGGTCTCGATCCCAGTCCCAATCCTCGGAACCAAGGTCTTCCCAAATGAGTGGAATATATAACTACACTATATTGGTGAACCTTAGGTTTATAGAATGCAAATTAACAGAGCTGGAATGTATGAATTTTAAGACGGCAAACGTTGCAAAAAAGAAGAAAGTGAATAAATTATGATGCTCTTGCTTATAGAACTGGAAGGCTTGAGCATAAATGCTTACTTTTTCTGAGTTTTAAGGCTGCATGATAATGTAAGACCCATTTCTCCTGGAAAGTTAGTTTTGATATATGCACCTGTTCCCACAAAGGTTACACACACAGAAATTACCTCCTGAGCTTCAAAAACCTTGTGGGCCCCAGCAGACAATTATTACAAAGAAAATGGAAAAAGCTTTGTACATATATGTCAAAGGATCATCATATAAGGATGCTCACCCTGTCTGTTGTCTACTTTGCAAAAGTATAATCGTTGGTTTCAAAAATCCATATATTTTAATATTTTTGTTGTGTATGTAAAACCATTCATTTCTAATAGCATTTCTTTGGTCAAGGATGATTTTATTAACAAATAGATACTGGATTGGTGGAGCATTTGTGGGCATGGAAGAGAATCATAGTGAGTAGTGGGTAGGAAGGTTGACATAATGAACTTCTCTTCATCCATCGCCTTCAGTGGTATAGGCCTGTCTCAAACACCTCCTTGTCTCCAGGATCTCTCTCTGTTCCTCTAGATCATCTACACCATTCATTTTCACTTACCACTTTCTCCTCCAACCTATCCCTAGCAGTCTCGCTCACCACTCACTCCACCCCCTCTCCCCTAGCCCAACTCTACCAATTTTTCTTCTCCACCACTCTCTCTCTTCAGTGTTGGGCCAAGCAGCTTCTTCATGGTATCAGCCTGCTTGTGACCTTTGCAGCATTAGCTACATGTTGGAGGCTGCATTATGAAGACCATACCACTGAGACTGTAACTTGACCATGTCTAACCTTCTTAGAAGGGTGAATGTGGACCAAAGATTTAAAATCTTGCCTTGTCCAATAAGGTTAACTGCAAGGAAAGGCAACATTAATTGGTGGGCCCAATCTTTATTTAGAGCAAAGATCCTTTCTCTGCTGGGATGTCTAAGGAAGGAATATTCCAGAGAGATATTGCTTCCTTTCAGGCTTGGATAAGGTCTAGGAAGTGGGAAAGAACTCTTGAGAAATAAATGATTGCCACAAACCTTGCAGGAACAATCCCAGGAAGGTTAGTAGACTGAGGCTGTTTTCTACATATGAGGTGGGATTTAGTTTATATCTAATATTTGCCTCTTTAAATTCTTTACATTATTAGAAAGGCAGAAGCTTATTGTTTAAATTTTCAGCTTTAAAGTAAGATTATCATTGATCTGAAAAATGCTTTGTACTAGATATCTATGAGTATTCCTAAGAACTCCAAATGCCAGAGATGGAAGGTTATGTCACTACTACTACAGCAAACTGCTACAGTTGCCACCAATATTAATACCAGTCCCTACTTCATAGAGACTCAATCTAGTAAATGGGGTATATTTATCAATAGGCAGAGTAGGCAAGTGCTATGTAATTTATTTATTTATTCATTTATTTATTTAAAAGCTTTTCTATACCACACCTTCCAAAGATCAATGGCGGTTTACATAGAACATAGAACAGGATAGTTACATTATAACTTAGAACAATGAGTAACATATTAACAGCTGGTTAACTACTTACAGGTAACATATTTATATTCAACATAGGCCCGATTCCGTTTCTGTCTCGTACAAGCCCTCTGTATGCCCGGTCTGAACTGGATGTACAGAGGGCATCGCGATTCTGATCCCGCTGAGCACATCTAGCCCCATGAGATCAGAATTACAATCAGGCCTATACATGCAGGCTGGGACTGCAATTCAGCTCGGCCTGCAGGTACAGGTCATGCCCAACTAACTCAGTCTGGGCTTTACAATGGAGCTGTGGCATCATGGAGTCTGGTTGCCTTGGCACCGTGGCTCCATTGTAAAGTTGCGATCCCAGCCGCCGGCTCCCCCACTGCTTTCCCTACAACCTGATTCATGATCCAGCCTCCTAAGGCCAGGATCAGGCTGCGGGGAATGCTCACTGCCCCCCGCCTGCCGCTTTCTGGCTCCGAGCCTGCTGACCCCTGGCATCTAGGGAAGTTATTCCACCTTGGAGGTGGAATAACTTTCCCATGCAGGTTGCCGGCCCCAGATGTACAGGACCGATATTAGAATTGGCCCTGTACATCCAGGGCCAATGACCTCCCATTGCCCACCCTACCTCTGCCCCTATCCCAGGGAAGTTATGCCCTCTGTACATCCAGTTCAGACCGGGCGTACAGAGGGCTTGTACGAGACCGAAACGGAATCGGGCCTATGTTGAATATAAATATGTTACCTGTAAGTAGTTAACCAGCTGTTAATATGTTACTCATTGTTCTAAGTTATAATGTAACTATCCTGTTTTATGTTCTATGTAAACCGCCCTTGATCTTTGGAAGGTGTGGTATAGAAAAGCTTTTAAATAAATAAATGAATAAATAAATAAATTACATAGCACTTGCCTACTCTGCCTATTGATAAATATACCCCATTTACTAGATTGAATCTCTATGAAGTAGGGACTGGTATTAATATTGGTGGCAACTGTAGGGAGGCGCCGGTGGGAAGGGGCACGAATAGCGAGGATGGATGTCCTGTTTGGACGTCCATCCCTGCTATTCACGGGTCATAATGACCCCACATATGTACATATTAGTTAAGTCAATTTACTTTATTTATTTATTTATTTATTTAACATTTCTTATATACCGCCTTTTATGATATCAAGGCGGTTTACATTGAACAAACTGAAATTACATTGAATAGGACATTATAACTTGGTGATAACTATTTTACAGGGAACAACTTGTTTTACATTATCATGCAAACATACGAAAAGACATTGAGCCTAGCATTCTGTCCCTGACACTGGCAAGTTCAGGATGCAAGTACTTGGCAGATCATAAAAAGCAGATCTATTTCCCTTGGTTCCTTACCAGAGATGAGCAATTTTGTAGCTCTCCCAAGTCTACCTGGCAAATAATTTTTTATGGACTTTTCCTTTTGGAGCTTGTCCAAACCTCTTTTGAATATCCGTGTTGGTCACCTTGACCACATGCTCCAGCAAGAAATTCCATAGCTTAATAAGGCACTGCATGCAGAAAAACATGCCATACTGGGTCAGACCAATGGTCCATCAAGCCAGGTTTCCTATTTATAAAAGTGGCTAATCCCAGGTCACAAGTGCCTGACAGGATCCCAAAAGATAGACAGATTTCATTCTCCTTATCCCAGGGATTTTCCCCAATCCTCTTTAATTTATGGTTTATGGACTTTTCCTCTTGCAAATTGTGCAAACCATTTTTAAACCCAGCTACGCTAACAGCCAACCTGAATGAACGCAATCTGGGATGATCTTAGAAACTAAACAGCTTTGGTCCTGGCTATTATTTGAATGGGTGACCACATTGGAATACCAGTAGCTGTAGACTTACTGCATGGTAGAAAGGCCTGGCAATCTACTTCCTGTCACACATTGCAGATAATGGGTTACCAGGGGTCAGCATTGACTGAATGAACACATGCACTGATGACTTTTACTATATCCTCTGGCAACGAATTTCAGAGCTTAATTACACACTGAGTGAAAAAAATATTTTCTCTAACTAGTCTTAAATGTATTTTATTTAATTTATTTATTTAACTGGTTATGGTATACTGTTTTATTACCAGTCAAAACAGTTTACATAGAACAAGGTGAAACAAGGAACTTTCCAGAGTGTTTAGGTTACAGGAAAACATAGTGTCATTAGAAATAAATGGTTAGCAATTTTCCAGAGTTTTAGGTTACAGCAAAACATAATGACATTAGTGTGAGTATTTAACAGTATCAGATTAGAGTATAGAACTATCTGTGGGGCTGGGGTTATGCTAATATGGAAGCGCAGGAGGGAGGGTACAATATGTAGGAAGGGTGTACTGGATTGATCAGATGCACTGTGGGTTACACGGTAGATGAGGGGGTAGGGTTAGGGCACTTGGAAAATGGTGATAAGGGCGTGGAGGGTGAAGGGGAGTTCAGAGAGGGGTGAGCTTTTGTGTGCTTGTGAGTGGTGGTGTGGCGTGGCATTCCAGGCAGAGATGAGTTTTTAGACTCTTGCAGAAGATTTGGATCGACGATGCCCCTTAGTGCAGGGGGTAGTGAATTCCAGAGGGTGGGGGCATAAAGTGAGAAGGCCCTGAGGAGAGTGGATTGGTTGTATCTGCAGATTTGGGGTGGTAGGTAGATGAGGTTCTGTGTGCTGTGACTTCTTGGCCTGTTGGTTTGGGGGTGTGGATTAAGGATTGAAGATGTTCAGCAGTGAGATTGTGTAGTGCATTGTGGATTGTGGCGAGAACTTTGAATTTAATTCTTGGGGTAATAGGTAGCCAGTGGAGGGATTTTAAGATGGGGGTGATGTGTGTGTGTCTGGTTGCCTAATATATGGTAGGTGCTGCAGTGTTTTGGGTGGGTTGTAGAGTGAGGAGGGTGTGTTTAGGTAGACCTTGGTATATGGAGTTGCAGTAGTCAAGCAAGGGGGTGATGGTGGCTTGGCACACCGAGTGGAAATTGTCCGTGGTGAGGAGGGGTCATAGGTTTTGTAGAGTTCGGAGCTTGTAGAAGGTTGCTTGGGTGACGTATTGGATATGTAGTTGGAGTCAGAGCTGTTGGTCCAAGATGATGCCGAGGTATTTGACTTGCTTTCTAACCTGAATGCCCATGATGCCAAACCTGATGGAGGAGGGGGTGAAGTTGGGATCTCTTGTGACATATAGGATTTCTGTTTTGTTGAGATTGATTGCGGAGTTGTAGCCAGTTGACCATTGCAGTGAAGCAGGTAGAGATTTTTGAGTAGTCCGTCACGGATGTGGAGAAAGGTGAGTACATCATAATATTGTCAGCGTAGATAAGGTAGTTGAAGTTAAATCTTTGGATGATCATGCAGATGGGTTGAATGTATATGTTGAAGAGAAGTGAAGAGAGGGAAGCACCCTGGGAAACACCTTGTGATAGTTGCAGATGTCTGGGTGCTGACTTTTATCTGTTGCGTTCTGTCAGTTAGGTAGGAGTGGATCCATCTGAAAGATGTGCCATGGACTCTGATGTAATGGAGTTGGTTTAGTAAAGTCCATTGCGATATGGTGTCAAATGCAGTAGATAAGTACAGAAAGAGCAGGATGAAACCATGAGAGATCTGCTCGTTGCCTGATATAAAGGTGTTCGGTAGCAAGGTCAGGAGGGTTTCTGCATTGTGATAGGGGCGAAAACTGTGTTGGTCAATGTGATCCTAAAGCTGGTTTTGTATGGCTTTTTCTATGATCTTTGCTAGGAAAGGTATGCTAGTTATGGGTCTGTAGGAAGCGGGGGTGTTGGGATTAAGGTTTGGCTTTTTTAGGAGGGGTCTGATGGATGCTTGCTTTAGCGAGGGTGGGAGGAGGTCTTGCAAGAGAGATGTGTGCAGTATATCTGAAATAATAGGTAGGAATTGTTTTCTGGTGGCTTTTATGTAGGATATTGGGCAGAGGTGGTCATATTGAGGTTGATGATAATTTTGTAAAGCTCCAAGAGGGAGAGAGTCCTGAAGGTAGTCCAGGAGTGGTCGGATGCAGATATGACTTCTGGCTTAGGAAGGGTGAGTTTGCCAGTGTTGGTTGTGCCAAGTTTGGTTTGTAGGTAGGTGGCCATAGCTTGGGGATCTAGGATGTCATCATAGCATGGCTGGGTGGAATTTCTGATAAGTAATTTGACGGTCTCAAAGAGATCCCAAGGTTTGTTGATGGAGCATAATAGAAAGTTGTTGTATTCCTGCTTAGCTTTCATGGTGTTCTTGCAGTAGGATCTTAAGTTGTCCAGGTACAGTGTGTGGATTTGGTGGTCTTTATTTATTTATTTATTTTTCTTTTTATTAGAATTTTCACTTATACGAGGGTTATTTTTAAAGTAAGGTCCGATTGCCTGTAGCTTTGTCAATTTTTTCCCCCTGTAGAAACAAGCATGCATGCCGGCTCCTGGCATGCCTTGTGAAAAAGCAGATGCCATTTGCAGTCATAGCATCACTTTGTGCAGTTTATACTGAGACGTTAAAATGTTTAAGACAATTGAGCAGCCCTCCGCCTGTTAAATACGGTCTGTGATTCGGTTTTTGACAGCAAGGACTGTGTCATCAACGGACATTCATCACCAGATATGTGAGGTGTACGGTCCCAATGCAATGAGTAACAGCAAAGTGTTTTTACTCAGGGTAGTTTTTCCAAATGGGTTAGTTTTGTTCATACTATGGCAGAAAGGGGTATGATCTTAGTTTTTCAAATTTACTGCTAATGCTTGGCATAATACTTGCATCATGCCAAAGAGAGCCTCTATTACTTGGGGTAGTTTTTCCAAATGGGTTAGTTTTGTGCATACCATAGCAGTCATGAACCTTACTTCTAAGCCAGTGTATGTGGAATATGATCTTAATCTCTCAAATTTACTGCTAATGCTCGGCATAATACTTGCATCATGCCAAAGAGAGCCTCCTGCTGGATTTCATAAGATGTAACATATATGGGTAGTTTGTCAAGATGTGCTTGGAAATTCTTCTTTATCAGGCCGTTTTGGTATTCGTCTCCTTTACCACTATGTCAGGTTTCCTGACATCCAGTTTCTTATCCGTCAGTATGGGAATGTCCCAAGTGATCATAACCTCTTCATTCTCTGTTATTCTCTTAGGGTCATGATCCCAGTGCTTTTCAGGGACAGTGATGTTATAGTGTTTTCAGAGTTTCCAGTGGAGAAAACGTGCTACTTTGTTGTGCCTTTCTGTATAGAAAGTTTCCACCATCACAGCCTGCTATTAGGTGAGTCACTGATTCCAGCTCTTTCTTACAGAATCAGCATATGTCTGTGGTGCCAGTTTTTTCAATACTTGCCATAAACCATCTCATCCGTAATCCGCTGTCCTGGGTTGCAACTATCAATCTGTCATCCTTTGGTTTCAGTCTACTTCTCCTCAACCATTCGTGTGTCTTTTCTTGATCGACAAAAGGTTATTGGAGTAACACTGTATTTTCCACTGTATTTGTGCATTTGCCACTTGTTTTTCCTCTCCTGCTGATGTAATTCTTTGAAGAGTTTTTTCTCTTGTTTTGTAAATTCTGTTACTTCCTTTCCCATGCACGCCTGTGGATTCTCGCTCATTTCCTTCTAATCGTTGGAAGGCTTGTCCAAGTTTAATGATGGAGATAGATTCTGGATGTTTACTTTCATATTTCAGCACTTTTTGTGTATGTAGATCCGATGATGCTCTCAGATAGGCTTGGAGGTCTACGATAGTAGTTCTGTAGGTGTAGTCAATCTCTATAAGTCCTATCCCTCCTTCAGCTCTAGGGATATACAATCTTGGCATACACTGATTCCTGTAAATTACTTCATGAGCATGGAGGAGTTTTCTTGTTCGTACATCTAGTTTTTCAAGCTCTTTATGAGGCCAATCCACAATCCCAAAACTGTAGGAGAGTACAGGAATTGCCAGTTGATTGATGGCTTGTATCTTATTTTGTGACGTTAAAGCACTTTTCAATAACAGTTTTAATCTCCTGTAATATTCTTTACTGATCTTCTCTCTCTGCTCGAGTGCCATTCCTTCATCTATTCAGAGATACTTATACGCCTTCCTGGTCAAGGTCCTTGATGTCACAGCCCTCAGCAAGGGGTGTGTGTTTGGTTTTGTTCAATTTTCCTCTGAAAAACGTTGCACAGTTGTCAAGGCCAAAGGTCATCCTGATGTTGTCAGAAAAGCTTTTCACCACACAAAGCTGCTCTGCTAATTGTTGGTTGCTGGAAATGTAGAGTTTCAGATTATCTACAAATAGCAGATGGGAAGTTGCATCTGGGTTGCTACAGTCTTTAGAATTCAGGTTAAATTCATACCCCAAAGAGTTTATGAGAGCACTCATTGGATTAAGCACCAAACAAAACAGAAGTGGCGACAGGGAATCTCCCTGAAATATTCCTCGCTGGATCTTAATGTTAGGAATGATGTACTGACCATCTTCATATCTCAAAAAGAGTGTGGATTGCCACATTTTCATAATGAACTTAATATATTCTATCAAACCAGAATTTATTTTATACATTTCAAGGCAATGTATTATCCAAGAGTGTGTGATGCTGTCAAAAACTTTCTTTTAATCAATCCATGCTATACTGAGATTTCTGCCTTTCTTAGCACTGGCCATAATGGCCTTATTCAGCATTAACTGGTCTTTGGTTCTATATGCTTCTCTCTTATTGCCCTTTTGCTGTATTGCCATGATAGTAATAAGCTCGATGTGATCGTATATTCTGTCTGCATCTATCGCAGTAAACAGCTTATAGATTGTAGGTAAGCAAGTTATTGGTCTAAAATTTTTAGGAATGTTAGTTGGGTCTCCCTTTGGAAGGAGAAACGTAGGATTGGAAATGAGCTGATGAAGGACTCAGACTGAAAATGGATGGGGGAGCTAGGACTGAAAATGGGTTGATGGGGGGCTAGGACTGGAAATGGGCTGATGCAGGGACTAGAAGGGAATGGATGTTGGGTGAGACTGGAACTAGAAGGGAGCTGATGTTGGGGGAGGATTAGAATGGGATGGGGCTGGGAGAGTAAAATGGAGAGGGGAAAAATATTTTGTGTGGGAGGGATGAAAAATCTACAATTGGCCGGGTATTGGGAGAGTAAGTGGGGATTGAGGATGGAGGGGTAAAATGTGTGGATGAAATAGGAATGAGGAAAGAGCAAATGGAGAAAGATTAGTATGTCAAAGCAGATGTAGAGAGAGAGAATGGAAAAAAAAAACTAGAAGAGAGAAGAAAGGACAAATGGACAGCAGACGATGGAGAATTAGCAGAAAACATGAAGAAACCAGAAGAAAGTGGCTGGAGCAATTGCAACTGAAAAAAATGCACAAAAGGTAGAAAGATATCTCTTTATTTTGAATTTATTAGCTGGAATATGAAAGCTCTGGGAAATGTGCATCATTAACGTCTGCGCTTTGTTTGGTACAAGAGGAAATTAATTTATAGTTTTATTTCTACAGTGTTGTTGTACATTCCCAAGTTTGGCTTTTGGGGTTCCCAGTTTAATTATTGCCTTCCTGTTTCTAAATTGTGATTCCTTGTTTGGTGATGGTCTATGTTCTGCATGTGTAACTGAGCTGAGGTATTCTATTTATGTAATTCCTATTTGACATTGCCACTTGTTCTCTTTCCCCAGTATTCTCTGAAATGTATTGGTTTAATATTTGCAGTGTTGCCTTTTGATAGGTAGGGTATGGTGCTTTGTGAGTCCTGGTAATGCTGTCAGGATATGGCGGGTTTGCTATGGGTTCTAAATGGGCAGCGTTTGTAGTAGTTCCTAATGTGCCTGGCGGTTGGCACTGGATTATAGTAATGTAGAAATCTTTTAGTCTTTCTTTATCCATACACTCATTAAGAGACATGTTTACTAAAAGTTAGTGTATGGTAACATTATGCAAATATTAATGCAAATAAGGCCACTTATGCAAATTAGGCCCCGCACCGAGTCTCCGCACATGGCCCCGCACCCCCCTTGGGCCGCCCCTGCAGCCAACTGTGATCTCCCCACTGCTGAAGTGCTTGTAAAGGCCTTATTACAAAAGGATATAGATATTGTGGCATGATCCTGGGAAATGGAGGAAGATATTAATTTCTACAGTCCTATCCAGCACTGTTTTCAGGCTCAATGATTTGTAGTTTCCCACATCACCACTCAAAGCCATTTTAAAAATTGGCATTACATTGGTCATTCTCCAGTCTGCAGGCAATATAGACAATTTTAATGATAGTTTAGAAAATACTAATATGGGTCTTAGATTTCATTTCAGAGTCCTTTTAGCACCCTGGAATGTATACAGTTGGGTCCAGGTGATTTGTCATTCTTTAGTTTGTCAAACTGCCTTATTACATCTTCAGGTTTTCCAAGATTTGTTGCAGTTCCTGATTCATCACCTTTAAATAACATTTCTGGCATGGCTATGGCTCTACATTTTCTTCATTAAAGACAGAAACAAAGAATTTATTTAGTTTCTCCTCTGTCTTTCTCCTCCCTAAGTGCCCCTTTTACTCCTCTATTATCTAACTGTTCATCTGACTTCCTTACAAACCTTTTGCTTCAAATGTACCTGAAAAAGCTTTTATGAGTTTTTGCTTACATGACAATATTCTTTTCAAATTCTGTCTTTGCCTGCCTTATCAATGTTTTGCATCTAATTTGTCAGTGCTTATGTTATTTCCCCTTTTCTTCATTCAGGTTGCTTTTTTATTTTAAGCACATTTTGCTAAGGCATAGTGCCTATTGTCGCGGATTAAGGTTGCAGGGAAACACATGCAAAAACAAACATACATTTATTTATTTATTTTATTAACATTTCTATACTGCGATTTCCAGAAGATCAATCGTGGTTTACAGGTAACAATTTGAGCAATACAGAACAGTTATATACTCATTTACAATGAGCAATGTAGAACTATTTACAGTGGTATAATATACATTTAACTATATACATGAACAAGTTAGTGAGCATTCAAAGATGGGTTGCTTAGGAAATATCTATATAAAATTATTTGAGTGTGGGGAGGTAGCGGGCACTGGGTTATGTTTGGGGAGGAAGTGATATTGAGTTCAGTGTATTATGTTGGTCTTAATTGCCAAAATGGAGGGTAAACAGATGGGTTTTAAGGTTCTTTCTGAAAGTTTGTAGGTCAGTTAGTTCTCTAATATTGTCAGGGAGAGCTTTCCAGAGGTAAGGGGCAGAGTAAGAGAATGTTCTGTTATTTGTTATCTTTTTAGATTTCCTAAAGTCTATTGGAATAGCAAGTTTGTTCTTATTCTGGATGTGCTGGGTACGATTGCTATTATCTTTTGAGATGAGTGTGGATAAGTGGGAGGTAGCAATGTTATTGATGAGCTTGAAGGTAGTTACAAGTATTTTGTAGATTATATGGCTTTGAACGGGAAGCCAATGGAGTTGATACAAAGTAGGTGAGATGTATGAGCCAATGCCATGGTTCAGGCTTCTCTCATCATGATTGGCTGTCTGAATGGTGGAACCTGTCAGTGTAGGGAGTTCGGGCTGATCTTGCAATATGAAGTCTTGCAAGACCTGAAACCAGCAGATCAACCCAAACTTCCTGCCTCACATGATTTCACCATTCAGAGAATCAATCACAGTAGGGAGAGCATGAATTGCAGCATTTAGCCAGGGACAAGTATGGGTGAGTGAAAAAGGAACTGGATGATGGCTGAGAGAAAAAGAGAGTGGATGAAGCCTGGGATTGGGGTTATGAGAAAGAGAGAGAGACACACACACTGGGCGAAGCCTGTGGGGGTCATGAAAGTGAGACAGAGAGAGTGGGGGAAGGCTGGTGGGGGTAGTTATGAGAGATAGAGGTTGACTGGAGGAAGGCTGGAGAGGTTATGAGAGAGAGAGGGTCTGAAAGAAGCCTGGGAAGGAGATCATGAGAGAGACAAAAACACAAACACACAGCCCCAGACACTCTCTATGAAACACACAAACAAACATGCAGTGTCTGGCAGTCCCCGTGAAATATACACCTAAAGTAGATGCACATGCATGCAACCCCAAACATACTCCATCACACACACACATACATATACACATATGCATACAGTCCCCAAAAGCCCCTATGATACACAAGCCCAAACAAAGTTTTCAACACTCTTCATGCCAGACATACATGCATGCATGCAGCCCCCAGTACTTCCCATATCTCCAAAAGCTCCACTATCTGGTTAACCTGAACCTCAGACACACCTACCTCTGCTCCTCTGTTAAATGGCTTTACATTTTTCCATCATCAAATTTTGATATCTTGGAGTTATCTTGAACTCTTAACTTTTCTTTCACGAACACATCAGTGCAGCAGTTAATAGTTTTTCTGGCTTTATGATAGACATGGTCCTTTTGCTCCTTCCTTTCACCCACAGCCCTTACTACCACAATTCTTACATTGGCCATATCATACCTTGACTACTGCAAAATCATCCTTGCTGGCCTGCCCAATTCTCAGATTAAAAGGTTGCGAAATATCCAGAACACCACGGCTAATCTACTTGCCCATGTGTTTGTTCGACCACGTTACCCAATTTCTAAACCATTTCCACTGGCTTCCCATTCAGTTCTGTGTTCAATTTAAGATTAACCCACAAAATCTTCTATAATGGTACTGCTGCCTATCTCTCATCCTTGATCATACCTTATACACCCACCCATGTGCTCCATTCTATACATACTAATCATCTTTTTCTTCCCTGCGTCTTGCAGGACAGGTATGAGTCCACAAGGCGTTCATAGAAACATAATGGCAGAAAAAGACCATATGGTCTATCCACTCTGCCCTTCCATACCAACTACTATAGTCCCTTTTTTTCCTTCAGAGATCTTCTGTGTTGGTCCCATGAAAAGCTTGACTAGTACTGCCTTGGTACCTGTCCCACCAAAAACCTGCCTCACAAAGTGCTGGCCCCTTATTTATGGAATAGTCTACCTTCTGAATTACAACTAGAACCTTCTGTCAAGAAATTTAGATCTGTAGTGCAAACTAATTTGTTCCTCACTGGTTTTGATCGTCCTAACAGCTAATTTGCCTTTGATCACCCCTTCTGCCAACTTGTACACCATGTAGCTTTCATTCCCCTGTTTCCTCTGTAATCCCTTCCCCCTTGCTTCCCCCTTCCCCTTTGAGATCCTTGACCTACTCCCTTATATGAATGTTGCTTTCCTATCCAGTTTATTGGAGTTCTTTTCAATCTTATTATCTTTTGTCACATTTTAATGTAAACCACTTTGACATTACGAAGGGCAGTATATTAAGTGCCCAATAAACTATGACATGGACATGCACACATACAAGAATGAACCTTCCAACATTCCCCATGGCACACGCACCCCTCAAGACATACTCACACACACATACACACATGCAGCCCCTGACACTCCCCCTCAGCATAGACATGCACACACACTGCATCCTCACAGACTCTTGCTATAAGATACACATATGAACTCCCCAGATGCCTGATTCTGGAAATGGGGGAAATGCATTGTCATTTAACACTGCTAGTGCACCCTTTTCAACATAAGAACAAAAGAAATACCATACTGGGTCAGACCAAAGTCATCAAACCCAGTATCCTGTTTCTAACAGTGGCCAATCCAGGTCCCAAATACCTGGCAGATTCCCAAAAAGGCACACAGGTTCCATAATGCTTGTCCTTGAGCAAGCATTGGATTTTCTAGGTTCTCTTCCATAATGTTTTATGGACCTTTCCTCCAGGAACTTGTCCAAACCTTCTTTAAACCCAGCTACACTAACAGCCTTCACTACATCCTCCAGTAATGAATTCTAAAGTTTGATTACATGCTGAGTGAAAAACGATTTCCCTTTCTCGTCTTAAATGGGTTACATTGTAGTCTAATTGTGTGTCTCCTAGTCTTTCTACTTTTTGATGGCATAAACAACCAATCTACATTTACCCGTTCTACCCCAGTCATTAATTTATAGACATAAGAACATAAGATATGCCATACTGGGTCAGACCAAGGTCCATCAAGCCCAATATCCTGTTTCCAACAGTGGCCAATCTAGGTCATACATACCTAGCAGTATCCCCAAAAGACACAGGTTCCACAATGCTTGTATTGGGTCAAACATTGATATCCTGGGTCCCTTTTTAATAATGGTTTATGGACCTTTCCTCCAGGAACTTGTCCAAACCTTTTTTAAACCCAGCTACACTAACAGCTCTTACTACATCCTCCGGTAACAAATTCCAGAGTTTGATTACACGTTGAGTGAAAAAATATTTTCTCTTATTTGTCTTAAATAGTTTACCCTGTAGCTTCATTACATGTCCCCTAGTCTTTCTATATTCTGATAGCGTAAACAATCGATCTACGTTTACCCGTTCCACTCCATTCATTAATTTATGGACCTCTATCATATCTCCCCTCAGCCGTCTCTTTTCCAGGTTAAAGAGCCCTAACCTTTGTAGCCTCTCTTCATAGGAGTAGCCTTCCATCCCCTTTACCATTTTGGTGGCTCTTCTCTGTACCTTTTCTAATAACGCTATATCCTTTTTAAGATACGGCGACAAGAATTGCATACAATATTCAAGGTGCGGTTGTACCATGGAACGATACAGAGGCATTATAATATCCTTTGTTTTATTTTCCATTCCTTTCCTTATGATACCTAGTATTCTATTTGCTTTCTTGGCCGCCGCTGCACACTGGGTGGAGGGTTTTAACATGTTATCCATGATGACTCCTAAATCTTTTTTCCTGGGTGGTGGTTCCCAGTGTGGAACCTTGCATCGTGTAACCATAGTGTGGGTTGTTCTTTCCTAGGTACATAACTTTGCACTTGTCCACATTAAATTTAATCTGCTATTTGGATGCCCAGTCTTCCAGTTTATCCAGATCCTCCTGCAGTTTTCCACAGTCCTCTTGGGTTTTAACAACTTTAAACAGGTTTGTGTCGTCTGCAAATTTGATAACCTCACTAGTTATTCCCTTTTCCAGGTCATTTATGAATATGTCAAAAAGTAGTGGACCCAGTACAGATCCCTGGGGTACTCTACAAGTCACCTTTTTTCTATTGGGAAAATTGGCCATTTAGCCCTACCCTCTGCTTTCTATTTTTTAACCAGTTCCCGATCCACAATAGTACACTGCCTCCTATCCCATGACTTTTTAGTTTTCATACAACTTCATCTTTCAAAAACGTATCTAGATAAATACCAACACATTCCAACAGAGACTCATTGTTGGAAAGTATTGGTCTACCTGGAGGGTTCTTTAAAGCTTTATGAACCTTGGGTAAAATATTAAAAAACTGGTACCTTTGGAAAGGGTGGATTCAAAAATGAATTTTCTTTCATTGTCAGAAAACCAAACTCATGGGGGGGCGGAGCTTGCCGCGAAGCGTGATGGCCGCCTAAAGTACTCTCTCCTGCATTACATAGCAGAATCCGCCCTTTCCTTCCGCCTAGAGAGGTGATATACCATCAGTTTCTAGGTGCCCGTGTTTGAGCAGATGGCGACACTAAAACCGGCAAAGCTGGAGTTCCCGCCGGCCTCGGGCCAGGCTGTAAAACGCCTAAAGCAGGATGCGGCCTCCCCGCAAAAGCAAAAGCCAGAGAAGGAGACTGCTGAAGGTGTTCAGGAAATCCTTATGGAGCTGAGAGCAATGAAAGAGATGATGGCGAATAATGGGGAAACGCTAGCTCAAGTGCAGGAGGAGCTGCATGCTGTTCGCGAAAAGTTGAGCGGCATGGACGGTCGACTGATTAAAGTGGAGGCCTTGGCACAAAAGCACGAGGGCATGGTTTCACAAATAGGCCCACTGGCAAAGAGAGTGACCCTACTAGAAGCGCAACTGGAAGAGCAAGGTAACAGATCCCGCAGGAGCAATATACGGATTCTTGGTCTCCCGGAGGGAATCGAGGGAAACGACCCACTTGGATATATGGAACAGATGATCCCGGAACTCCTCCAACTTAAATTCTCAGCCCCCTTTGAAATTGAGAGGGCACATCGGGTCCCCATTCTAAGCTCGACGCAAGCGAAACGTCCACGACCGATGCTTATTAAGATCCTGCGGTATCCCCAAGTGCTACAAATTATGCAAGTTGCAAAGCAGAGGAACTCTATATTGTTAAATCGTAATAAGCTTGCCTTTTTTCCAGACCTGTCCAAGAAAACAGTAGACCGGCGTCGTGAATTGCTTGAGTGTCGGCCTATGTTACAAAAGATCCAAGCCCGTTATGGGCTTTTTTATCCAGCGAAAATGCGGGTCACTGTTGACAATGTCACCAGGAACTTTGAAAGTGCAGCGATGCTACGAACCTTTTTGCAGGATTATTCCCAGATGGAAGTGGGCCGCTGATTCTGGACGCCTGGTGAATCCACTCACGGCGGATATTTAGATCGCGCCTCAGGAGCCTGGCGGAGCTGGTATGCCCGGTAGGGCACTGATCGGTGTTGATGGATGCCGCTGGGCTGGAAAGACCTTTGGGAGAGTATAGTAGCAAATCCCTTGTTAATGAAGCCCGTTCATGTCTTTAAGGATGTGAACCACGATGGAAATTGAGTATAAGAAGTTATAGGCCTACTGTATTTGCTCGGTATGGTAATGTTCTTAAATAAACTGGGGATGTAAGAAATCAAAGAGAAGAAAGGGGTGTAGACATGCTATGTTGCGGGATAGTTGCAGGGGAGGGAGGGTGGGTGGTTTGATTGCGGAGGGGGGGTACTCCACCACACAAATGGTATGGTTGTTAAAAGTTTTGTGTGTTCACTGGCTATGTGTATACTTTATGATTGATGGACAGGGAAGGCTTGCAGGCGCTTGGCGATGGACATGGATTCCGGCGATCCGACTGAAGTATGACAAAAGGGGGAGTTAAACTTCTAACATTGAACGTCCAGGGCATTAACAACCCCATCAAACGATTGAAAATATTGTTGTATTGTCAGAATCAGGGTGCTGATATCGTATACCTGCAGGAAACACACCTGACTCTAGCTGAGTCCTGTAAGGTTAGCAGTGGTGTGTATCAGAATGTTTTAGCATCTCCTGCACCAAACAAGAAGGGTGGCGTAATTATCCTAATCCGGAGAGCTCTGCAACCAGTCATCCAGGAGACCAGGATAGATCCAGGTGGCAGATGGGCCAGGGCCAGAGTACAGATCGGTACTGAGGAATATCTTCTGTTAGCGGTTTACGGCCCTAATATTGAAGATCCGACTTTCTTCCAGCAGTTAGCGAATGAAATGAAGGCACCGGCCTCTGTACACCTGGTGCTTGGAGGGGACTTTAACATGATCCAGGATCCCTTGCTAGATCGCACCCCCTATAGGCCTCAGAACAAACCCAAGGCAATTGGAGTGTTGCAAGGTCTGATGGAGACCTTTGAACTTATTGACCCATGGCGACTTCTGCATCCCAACGCAAGGGAATACACCTATTATTCCCTGCCACACCAAACGCAAACTAGAATTGATTACTGTCTGATATCTAAGACATTGGTACCACGAATCCTCAGGGCAGAGATCTTGCCGAAAACCATATCGGATCACGCTGCTATTATCTTGATGTTGGGAGCTGCAACTAATGGGCAATCGTTCCTGAAATTCAGAATGGATAAAGCTTGGCTAGCGGATGCGGAGTTTATGAGATACATGCGAACATGTATAGAAACATATCTGGAGTGTAATAAGGTTGGTGACACGGCTACCTGGGCTTGGTGGGAAGCTCTTAAAGCGACTCTCAGAGGCCATATGACAACATACAACATTCAGCAGAGGAAAGTACGTAAGGAAAAGCTGGCGGAACTGCAAACCTCCATAGGGGTCGGGAAGAGGCTCCTCGCCAGAAATGCTGATCCAATGGTATTGCTTCGGCTGCAGCGTCTTCGGTACCAATATAATGCCATCTTGAGTGAAGAAGCCCAGCGCCTGCAACAAGCACAACAGAGTGTATACTACCATGAAAGTAATCGTGCTGGCCCACTTTTGGCCAGATCACTGAGGGGGCGTCCGTCGTCCACGCGTATAGCTGGATTGGAAGATATGCAAGGCCATGTATTAGTGAAAGATGAGGACATCCTGGAGAAATGTACGGTATTCTATCAGGATCTGTACAAGTCAGAAGTCACCTGGAAGGAAGAAACTTTCCAGCGCCTGATCGCCAACACGCAGGCACCCAACTTATCTCAACAGCAGATATCGATGCTGGAAGCTGAGATCACCTGCTCGGAGATTGATAAAGCGATGAATCAGTTGGCCAACGGGAAGGCGTGTGGCCCCGATGGCATTCCGTTGGAATTTTACCGCGCCTTCTCTACTCTCTTGACTCCTGAATTGCAAACTTATTACAGTCGCCTATATGAGGAACATCCTGACACAGGAGCACTTGCCGAGGCTACGATTGTTATACATCCGAAACCGGGTAGAGACCCCCAACGGATTGAGAACTACCGTCCCATATCTCTTCTCAACTCGGACTATAAAATCTATGCTAAAGTCCTGGCCAATAGATTAAATAACGTATTGAGTACACTTATACACCCGGATCAATCCGGCTTTATGTCTGGGAGATCGACAGTGGATAATGGAAGATTATTGGCTCATGTACTATTGGAATCTCACAAAGTCGAGTACCCGATTGTGGGGTTGGCATTGGACGCAGAAAAGGCCTTTGACAGGATAGAATGGGCTTTTCTCTTTCGATCTCTGCAATGGTTTGGCTTTCAAGATCGGTTCATGAAGCGGATACAGATGCTATACACCCAGCCCAGTGCACGGATATTCGCAAATGGGACCCTATCTTCTTCCTTCCGTTTGTTCAGAGGCACGCGACAAGGCTGTCCCTTGTCGCCGCTGCACTTTAATCTAGCCCTAGAACCATTAGCTATCAGTATCCGACAACAAGCTGCCATTAGAGGTATTGAAATACATGAACGCCACTACAAATTGTCGGCGTATGCCGATGACTTACTCATATTTGTGGAGCCACAGTCGCTTGAAGCATTGCTGTGTACTATTGCAATCTACTCGGAAGTTTCTGGCTACAAATTGAATCTCACTAAAACAGTGGCAATCCCGTTAAACAACATGGTAGCGAGAGGCCTGTTGGATAACTACCCATTCAAGGTGGCGACAACTCATTTTAAGTACCTGGGTGTCGAATATTATACTACCCTATCAGAAACAGTGACGCAAAATGAGATCTATTGTGAGAAGCTCGTGCGAGAATGCATCCATAAATGGAATCCCCTCCACCTAACGTGGTGGGGCAGACTTGAGACCATAAAGATGGTGATTGTTCCCAAAATCAACTATATATTAAGTATGATACCAGTTTTATTCTCCCCACGCTTTTATAAAACTTTGAGCAAGGTGCTGCTAGCCTTCCTCTGGCGTAATAAAACTCCTCGAATCGCACATTGGAAACTCAAGCTGGCCAAGGAGAATGGAGGAGTGCAATTCCCAGATTTCTACTGGTATCATACGGCAGCTATATTGCGGCATGGATGCCTGTGGAATGACGAAGACCTGGGCCCAGATACGCCACACTGGTTACAAATAGAAGCCGCAATCTGCAAGCCGCTCTCATTGACTGCCTGTATTGGGGCTGCCAGTGTTAAAGGGGTGAAATCTAATGAAGTAATTCAAGCGACGCAACAAGCCTTTCAAGTGCTTCAGAGTTCAGACACAGGATGGATGGGACATACAATAGATACTCCGATCTGGCTAAATCCCAGATTTAAGATAGCAGGGGAATGTTTTATTTGGCCTACATGGCTCCACCATGGGATATACACCCTTGGCCACCTGATTATTAGAGATCGGTTTAAAACTTACTCAGAATTGCAGCACGAATTTGGCCTCCCTAGTAGTGGGATGTTCCAGTGGTGCCAGCTACGTCATTGTCTGGGGAAGGCCGAAGTGACGCCAGTTTGTATACCTGCGACCAGCGCGTGGAAGATCAAAGTTAAAGAGTTGCGGGAGGGATCACGGATTACTTCGAAAGTGGTCTCCATTTTGCGAGATGGACAGATTAGGAAGTGTACAAGCGTGCAGTCCAGTTGGGAAGAGGAAGTTGGATGCATGGAGAGGATGGAAGACTGGACGCATTTTTGGCAATCTCAGATTAGGATAGCGTGTTCAGCCTCCTTAACGCAAACGTTGTTTTTCCTGGCACATCGGGCATATCTGACCCCTGTTAAGATGGCAAAATGGCAGACTCAAGCGGATAACCTATGTTGGTCGTGCAAAGCAGACCCCGGCACGCTAGAACACATGCTCTATACCTGCCCAATGTTGAGAAGATACTGGCGACAAGTATGGGATAGAATCGCCCACCTACTGGATCTACATGTCCCTCTGACATTCCGAATACTTATTCTCCGCTCACGAGCGGGAATTCCAGGCTTGTCGAGAGGGGATCGCCCTAGCCTGGATTTGCTGATTGGGCTGGCATTAAAAGCTCTGATGAGTCATTGGAAAATTTTTACTGCTTTAACCTTTGAACAGTGGTGGAATTCGCTGTGTGCGCATCGCCTGTACGAGCGACTTTATGTTCAGCAAAATCCCTATCTCTCCTCTAAGCTGCTAAAGTGGGCTGTCCTGGACTCCAAGATTATTCCTAATTAATTGAGGTTGGTGTCGGGGGTCGGTGTCCATTGCCGGGTGCTATGTTGCAAGTCAAAGTGTATCTTTCTAGTATGTTTGATTGATGTACTTTACCATGATGCCTCTATATGTATATTCATAGATTTATAATAATTCTATGTGATGTACTCCATAGCCAG
This sequence comes from Ichthyophis bannanicus, assembly GCA_033557465.1. Lineage (NCBI taxonomy): Eukaryota > Metazoa > Chordata > Amphibia > Gymnophiona > Ichthyophiidae > Ichthyophis > Ichthyophis bannanicus. The sequence continues at coordinate 133,481,077 of CM066036.1, read as the reverse complement.
GGGTTAATTGTTAGGTTGTTTTGGTTGTTTGGATATTTGTTTGTACTTGTATGAAGCAAAATGATAAATAAAGAATTAAAAAAAAAAAAAAAAGAAAACCAAACTCATTGGCTTCCATGGTGACTTTAGCAAACAATTGCTGCAACGCAGCCGTAGGGTCTGCAGACAATCTTAAATATTTTTTGGTATCTTGCAATTGCCGGTACACTTCCCATTCATAGTCTATTACATTCATAATGACGATTGTACCCCCTTTATCAGCTCTTTTAATCACTATGTTACTTTGTTGATACAGGGCCTGCAAAGCATCAATAAAAGTTGTTTAAATGTATATAACATTGGATCTATGGGACTGGTGGAACCCAATCAGATTTCTCATGAAATCCCACTTGTCCTGAAAAAAACAGCTTTAGCTGTAAAGAGCAAATCAGTCGCTCAAAAGATACCCAACTTTGAAAACCATCATATGAAGGACCCTTAATGAAATATAATCCTTATGCAAATACTTATAAATAAAATTATTGTTGATATTGAATATTTTGAAAAAGTACTTTTTTGGTAAAACATTTTTTTATATATTAAAGAATAGGAATTGTTGGACCTATGATGTAAGATCTTGGAAATCCCCTATGGTGATGAATTTCGCTGCATGGTGGGAATGAAGAGTAATCCTGAGGTCATTTTCTTCCTTAAAGGTATTTTTTGGAGTAGTTATAGGAGCGTGTTGTTAGAGTATATTGGTTTAATGGGTTTATGTTTTTTTTATGGGAAAATTTAGGTAGATTCAAGGGATTGTTTTGGTTTAGTAGAATTTGTTTTCCCTTGGTGTATGCTGATTAGTTTTGTGGATATGTGGAGTATGATCTCAGTTTCTCAAATTTACTGTTAGTGCTCTGTGAAGTACTTGAATTGTGCAAAAGAGAGCCTCCTTCTGGAGTTTGTAAGATATAACTTGTATCGGTAATTTATCAAGCTGTGCTTGGAAATTTCTCTTAATCAAGCTTCTGTCACCCAGCATGATAGGAAATATCTTGGTATTTTTTTCCACATTTTCTTGGTCTCTGTTCTGCATTTCTTGGTACTTTAAGATCTTCTCCCTCTCATGGCAATTCACAGAATAGTTGCTTGGGACCAACACCTCTACAATCAATGTGGTTCCTCCTGTTTTCTCTTTTACCACTTTTTATCAGTTGGAATGTGAGTATCCCAGGTGATCATAACCTCTTCATTCTTCATAATTCTCTTAGGGTCATGATCTCAGCGCTTTTCTGGGACAGTAATGTAATGATTATAGAGTTTCTAATGAATGAGGCGTCATATATGTATGTATGTAGTATGGTCGATGATGCAGTGCATAAGAACCCAGATAAAATCACTGTGCTGCACAGTCACGGAGTTGGCAAGTGAGTATACTCTTCCCTTGGCACTTTCCTAATGTCGGGTATCAAGATTTGAGAAATTACAGAGAGCTTTCTGAGACTCATCAAGCCTACCAAGTGGTTTTCAATGCTGCTCATTCATATTGGCACAAATGAAACTATTAGGTATCCCCTTGATTGTATCAAAAATGACTTTTTGGCTTGGAAAGACGGTGAATACATGAGTGGTATTCTCTTCAGTCCTTGCCAGGGTAAAAGGTTGGGCAGAGAAGCTCACATCCTGAAGATGAATATATGGCTGCATGGTTGGTATCATCAAGAATGTTTCAGTGTCCTGGATCATAGTATAATTTTCCAAGAGCTGCTGAGCAGAGAGGAGATCCACCTATCGAAAAGTTATTTTCCAGAACACACTGGCTAATTGACTGAGCAGAGCTTTAAACTAGGATCATTGGGGATAGATGAACAAAGCCCTCTAGAAATAAAATGCCCTCAGGAAAGTAAAACAAGACAGAAATCGTAAAAAAGAGCAACATCTAGAAAACTATGCCCATATTATGCAAAAGAAATTCATGGATCCAGACTGTAATGGAAGAGGCTGACTTAGATTTAGTGGCTGTCCTAAAGACGTGGCACATGAAGAACTGTGACTGACATATAGTTGTACTGGACTGTGTTCTATTCAGGAAGGACAGAGCGAGAAGAAGGGGAGGAGAAGAGCTGGATTCTGATAGGGGACTGAACTGGTGACAGCAAACAAATACTATGAATGCCTTCACTGCCTTTGTTTCAGGGGCTCTCTCCCCAGTCAAAATTGTAACTCTATTTCTTGTATTTATTTTGATTTTTTTGTCTGTCTTATTAATGGATTGTAAACTGCTTTGGTGTCAATGACGAAGGGCGGTATAGCAAATGCAAATAAACATACATGTTTATATTTAGGGTTATTGGTTTTAATATATCCCAGATTTATAAAAATATGTATCAGCGGTTTACATTTAAATAATAGTAAAGCAACAGACCTAATAGGTCCATTTTCAAAAGCCCTTATCCAGATAGCAGACCCTGAGTTTTCCTAGGGTGCCAACACCTTGAACCCTAATTCTGGGGTCAGCCCTAACTGTGGTGGCCAGTGTTTTAAACCACTGCAGTTAGATATTGACCCATATACATCTTCACAAAATGCTAGCACAAATCCTGCAGCAATAGAAGCAAGATTGTGGGTGCTGACAGCTACTGTATACATGCTCAGGTGCTGGTCCAACGCAAAAGCACAAATCCACGCAAGTAGAATGAACCCAGTCCAAAACGTGGCAAAAGGAAAGACAGAGCTTTTATTGAAACATATACAGGGGATATTTAGCCAAGGGGACCCGACACAGGCCATGTTTCAGTTATGCCTTCATCAGGGGTGTTCTTGGCATACTCTATTGATTATAACCCCATATAGTAGTCTTGTGAGCTCAATGTAAAATGTTTAATAGTATTGTCTTCGAGAAACACTCTTCATACGCACCAGAGGTATTAACATCCAGATCCAAAAAGGAACTGGCATGAACGTTAGTGTGTAAAGTGCATGTCTTTTGTAAGATATGCGCAAACATTTGGATTCAATGTACAGAAAAGGGTTATAAAAGTTATCTCCAGAAGGTCCTTTTATGCAAACATTTTCTGGACTAAATTGCTACATAAAAAGTAGTAAGAAATATCTTCCAAATAATGTTCTTGGGGTAGATATGCGGGATTTGAATGGATATCTCAGGGTTAATATTACCTTTATAATAAATCTATCAGTGCTGACAAGCCACATCTTTACTGTCATTGTATTTTCATATAGGTAAGAGTGTTATAGTAATAATCAGAATAAAGTCCTAACACTCATGCTGACAGAATTTCTTCGTAGTGTTGATGGTTCATTTTCTTCTTGTGTCTGTGTCCCACAGTTACAAAACCTCATTTCCTCTAAACCTGAGCCAGGGAAATACAGCCCTCCTGGCATTATTAGCACAACAATGGGCAGTGATTACATAGCTTACTCAGTCTTTTTACAGAGCATCAGTCAGGCTATTTCCTTTCCTGGTCAGGATAATTTTAAACTGAGTTCTTCTAGGAGAGACAAACAGAAGAAAGGGAACAGCATCCGGCAATGTCTCTCCAGTGGTAGTAGGATTTTACTTTTCTTTTAAAATTGACCACATAAGTTGCAATTATGCTTTATGTTAGTATTGTTTTGGGTTATATTTAAGGTAAGATCTTGCATATTTATTTAAGATATTTTTACTCTGTTAGCCAAATTTGGGCTTGGTATTCAGTGGAGGTAGCTAGGATTGTTCTGAGTTGGCAATGTGCCCTGTTCGACTGGTGGATTTCATGCCCTCTCCCCCTCCCCTCCCCCTCGCATGGGGAGCTCACTTTTGTCAGTCTTCCTGGAAGACCAGCAATGACATTTCTGTTGTACTTGCACCCTGTGCGACTGCACTTCTTGGTACAGTCTTGGTGCTGGCCACAGATCTTTCTTAATACATTCAGCAGCACTATCTGTTCAAGAAACACCAGTGCAGTACTGAGTGTCACCAGGTCTTTTTGAAATACCACATGCAAATGCTAAATCTAAAAAATAAGATAGGAGAGTTAGAATCTATAGCACTGAATGAACAAGTAGACATACATAATTGTCATCTTAGTCCTGGTGGAAGGAGGATAATCAGTGGGACAATGGTTGCAATGATAAGGTAAATCTGATGGGTGGAAGGGTAGTACTATACTTTAAAGAGGAGGGCACTGAGTCAAACAAGATAACAACTCTGCACGACACAAAATGTACTGTAGAATCTTTACAGAGAGAAATTCCATGTGAGAAGATGAAGGGAATAGCAAAATGGTAAACATCATTATAAAAAACAAAATTAGTGAACATTTAGTTAATCGTGGTTTAATAGGATAAAGCCAACATGGACTTAGCAAAAGGATGTCTTACCTCCCCAATTCGATACATTTTTTTGAATGCATGAATAAACATGCAGATAAAGGGGAACATTTGATATCGAGTATCTGGATTTTCAGAAAGCATTTAACAAAATCTCTAATGAGAGACTCTTGGGGGGTGGTGGATTTTGGAAGCCTTATTTCTTCTTTGGATGTCTGAAAACCAGGTGCAGAGACATCTCAAGAGACATTTTAGAAGCCCAGTCTGTGGACATCCTCAGCATGAAGATAGATGTCCAAGTCTGAAGGGGGGCATGGCTAGGGCTTCTCAGGAATCTGGACATTACTGTCTGATCTCAGAAACATCCTGGATGTCTGGAGTCATGTGTAAGTTTAGACCTGCTCCAGGTATTAATAAGCATCAGGAAAGTGCTTGTGCTCCAGGTATGAATAAGCATTGGGAAAGTACTCATTTTGCCTGAAAAACATCCAGAGGCTGTGAAGAAGATAGCACACCATCAACCCCAGTACCCAGCAAGATCACAACAGCAGCAGTGGGATTTCTACCCTGGTTTCTCTGATCCTAGCTCACTACTCTAACCACTAGGCTATTCCTAGATATACGGGTTCTGAATTGCTACTCTGGGGATGATGTCTATGTAGACACCCCCTGAGACGTCCATATTGGGCACGTCCACATTTGTGAAATCGTGTCTGCACCTGTGGATGTACTTGTTTTGGCTTAGGCATCCCAGAATGCACTTGGAGATCCTTTCTAAAATGCCCCTTCACAGGAAATTAAAAGTGATGGAATGGAAGACAATGTCCTATTGTAGACTGGAAACTGGTTAAAAGATAGAAAACATAAAGTAGGGCTAAATGGTCACTTTTCTCATTGGAGAAAGGTGAATAATGGAGTGTGGCACAGGCCTGCTCCTTTTTAACATATTGATAATTAACCTGGAAATGGGAACAAGTGAAGAAATCAAATCTACAGATGACACAAAATTATTCAAAGTTGTTAAAACTCAAGGATATTGTGAAAATTACAAAAGGACTTTGAAAAACTGGGAAACTGGGCATCTAAATGGTAGACGAAATTTAATGTAGACAAGTGCAAGGTTATGCATTTAGGCAAGAACAATCTAAGCAATAGCTATATGATGAAAAGTTCCACATTAGGAATTGCCAACTAGGAAAAGAATCTAGGCGTCATCGTGGATAATATATTGAAATCTTCTGCTCAGTGCACACGGTCAATCGAGGGAGGAAATAGAATGATAGGAATTATAGGGAAAGGAATGAATACTAAAATATAGCATATCATAATTTCTCTTTATCATTCCATGGTGTGACTGCACAGGGCTGATGGAAGGGTATTGGGAACTCTAGGTGAACCTTCAATCTTACATGCCCCCGCCCCAACTGGGATTTGATATTTAAACTCAACAATCACAATTATTCCAACATCATGCCCCCACAATTGTGTAAAAATGCATAATTGGACATCATACCTTTAACTGTGAAATCTTGTTTGATATGTAAATATGTGCCCACACTCTGCAGGTAAAATAATATGCTTGATGGCTCTTTGACTTAGTGGGAATGTTGGGATGTATTGTTTTGCTTTGATTGCTGTTACTCTCCTCTGCTCCCAGAAGCTGCCCTGGGTGACTGTCTAGTTATGCCTGACATCTGGGCTGTCCTGCAATTGAACCCTTGAGTACGGTATGCAATTCTGGTCATGCACTTCAAAAATGATATAGTAGAATTAGGAAAGGTACAGAGTAGGGCCAAGAAAATGATACCCCTATGAGGAAAGAATAAAGATGTTAGGGCTTTTCAGCTTGGAGGAGAGGGCTGAGGGGAGATATGTCAGAGGTATATAAAATAATGAGTGGAGTGGAACAGGTAAACCGTAATTAGCTGTTTACACTTTCAAAAATATAAAGACTAGGGGACACCAATAAAGCTAAATTTAAAACAAATTGTAGAAAATATATTTTTTTACTCAGTACATAATTAAGTCCTGGAATTCATTGCCAGAGGATGTGGCACAATCTGTTAGTTTAACTAGATTTAAAAAACGGTTTGAACAGGTTCTTGGAGGAAAAGTCTATAAACTATTATTAAGGTGGTCTGGGGAAATCCACTGCTTATCCCTTATGTTCTTAAGTTTGACCTGTTATTTTGCTGGTCTAACTTAAACAGATAAGCTATTGAAGAGCTGCTGAATTTCACTGCTCACTGGTTAACTTTTTGGACAGCCCTGGCCCACCTCTAACCAGCTTCTGCACATAAAGATAACTTTTATCCATATAACTCTCCACAGCATGATTGATGAATAAAAGTCATTCTTCTAAGTTGTGGAAATTTATAGTAAAAGACCTATATGGTTAGTGTTGGTGTTGATCTGCAAAACCTATCAAATAATAGTCCATTTTTATTGTTTTATTTTTTTCTATTGGTTATATTGCTTTATGTGCTGTTTTATCTTATTTTTTTTAGTATGAATGACATTCTTTTAGCTTATTTAACATTACTGTGGGAAGGCATGAACTAAGAATGAAGTTATTATTATTATTGTTTTGCCAGATAATAGTGGCAAATTATGTGTCATTTGCAGTGCTAAATGGCATAATATGTGTATTAGAAGCAATATTAAGCAGCTAAGCGGAAAATTTAGAGCAGAAGTTCCAAAACCTTTTGATCTATATGAAACCCTTATTAACCTCCAAAATGTTCATGGACCCCCAGTTCATCCCCACCAGTCTTCCCAGACCCTACGCCTCGGTGCCAAGCCTGTCCCCAATAACCCTCTATCGCCCTTCCTCTTCTTGCCATCAGCAGTCTCCCTGTTTCCCTCTAGTCAGTCCCCACCAATGTCAGTCTCTTTCTCTCTCCTTTTCAGGGCCAACCATAAATTAAACTAGGCAGCCACCTAGGGTGGCAGTTTCTGTGGGGCAGCAAAGAGCAGGGTATTCAAAACTAAACAATAGATTCTGACAGTCAGAGGGGCATAAGGCTTAAGGTTTGACTAGGGTTCCAACAGCGTCAACCGACTCTGGGGCCACCCCTACTCTCTCTGGCCAGCCCTATTCCCTCTCCCCAACCAATTCCTATCAGCCTCCTACTCATTTTACAGACCTAATCTGACAGACCCTAAGGGATCCATCAACCACAGATTGTTAACCACTGCTATAGATGTTTAGTTTAGTCCTGCTGAGTATCAGGGAAAATCAAAGAGAGGCTGGTAATACAACACACACATCAAGAAAGAAAAGAGTAATACCATAAGAATATAAATATAGGTAATTTATTATAAAAAGTCAACAATTTGTAAAACTGATTTAAAAAGCCCAAAATTCGAAAACCAGAGTTCTGATTAAAAAAAAACCCTCTTGAAATAGCCATGTCTCAGCATCTGCATGCATCAGGAGTCAAATATTGGCTAAAAATAAATTACAAAATTAATTGATTATAATAAATAACAAACTTTATATTGTATCTTTATTTGAATTTGAAAAGAATACAACAAGCATACACTCACTGGTCTTTGAAAATCTAGGGGAGAGGGCGTAAATCTTGCACCAGGCCATACCCATATCCACAGCAGGTCTCCAAGATGTACAGCCTCTGTGTGTTACAACAATGTAGGTAAGGGAAGATGGCAAGTCAGATCTGTAACTTCGAGAGAAGGATTAGCTCTAAGGGCTGGGTCAGTCGGGGTGGGGCACAAAGCGGGGCAGAGCACATATGATGGCTGGACAAGGTGCACCACTGACCTCCTCCCCTTGTGAGGCAGACGGTACGGCGGAGGCAGCGACTCTGGATGTGAGTCGGGCCCTTCCTGTAGATTACCCCAGCTGTGGTGGGCATCTCTCCCCCTCTGCCCCATTCTCAGGGAGTGTTGTGGGTGGACCAGCGTCCCACCTTGGCTGGCACCTGGCAGCTGACTTAGAACTAGTGTGGACCAGGGAAATCTGACTGTTTAATTAAAACAAAGCATCACGAAGGCTCCCGGCAGATGTTGACGCGATGTGATTTCTGCCCAATGCTCTGAATGACAAAGTGAAGAAATTCAATGAAACATGGTTAAACGGCGGGAGTAAATATGATTCTCTTAAGGTAGCCAAATTCCTTGTCATCTAATTAGTAACATGCATGAATGGATGAATGAGATTCTCACTGTCCCTACCTATTATCTAGCAAAACCACAGTCAGGGAAGGGCTTGGTGGAATCAGCAGGGAAAGAAGACCCTGTTGAGCTCGACTCTAGTCTGACATAGTGAAGAGATTTGAGAAGTTTAGGATAAGTCAGAGGACCACCCGGGCCGTTGGTGAAATACTACTTACCTGGTGAGGTGGGAGGGGAGCCACAAGAGGCAATCACTTCTGTCTCTTAGAACCAGTGCCCACCGGGTGTGATCCTCCAGAGACAGTGGCATGTGGGGAGTTTGACTGGGGCAGTACACCTGTCAAACCATAACGCAGGTGTCCTAAGGTGAGCTCAGGGAGGACAGAAACCTCCCATGAAGCAGAAGTCCAAAAACTTGTTTGATCTTGATTTTCAGTGTGAATACAGACTGTGAAAGCAGGGCCTCACAATCCTTCTGACGTTTTGGGTTTTAAGCAGGAGATGTCAGAAATGTTACCACAGGGATAACTGGCTTATGGTGGCCAAGCATTCATAGCGACATCCCTTTTTGATCCTTCAATGTCAGCTCTTCCTATCACTGTGAAGCAGAATTCACCAAGAGTTGGCTTGTTCACCCACTAATAGAGAACGTGAGCTGGGTTTAGACCATTGTGAGAAAGGTTAGTTTTACCCTACTTATGATGTGTTGTTTCGATAGTAATCCTGCTCAGTATGAGAGGAACCGCAGGTTCAAACATTTGGTGTATGTGCTTGGCTGAGGAGCCAATGGGGCAAAGCTACCATCTGTGGGATTATGACTGAACGCTTCTAAGTCAGAATCCCCCCTAAATGGAATGATACCGCAGTGCCGCAGAGCCTAGGTGGGCTATGGATAGCCGGCTGCCAGCTGGTGAGGAAAACTGCTTGCCCCAGCACTGGAGCATGGACTAAAGGGGACTGTCTTTCCCATCGTGTAATGCACGCTCGTGGAGCACCAGTGCTAAATCATTCATAGAAGACATGATTCTGGGTCAGGGTTTCTCATACATAGCAGAGCAGCTACCTTGCTGCGATCTATTGAAAGTCATCCCTTGAGCCAAGCTTTTGTCTTCCTTCTCCTGATCCTGGCTGTGCGAGAGAGGGCCGGGGACCCAGTGGGCATTGAAGCCTTCTGTTCCCTTTGAAGGAGAGGCTGGGGCTGCCAGGTTTCTTCCACCTCTTTCCCTCTTGGCAGGGACTAGATGGTCAGGGGAGGTGTCTGGTGCCATGTCTGCAGACCTGGGGATGCAGGGATTAGATGGCCGGAGTCTCAGACAAAGCTCCAGATGGCCGGCATCTCGGGTGAAGCACCAGATGGCTAGAGTCTTTGATGACTGCCAGAGCCCCTGGTGTGCCATATTGGTTGGGGAACATGTGGTGGGGGCTTAAGGGTCCATTATCAGAAAGCCTGCCATGCAAAGATGGGGCATGGGCATCTGCAAGAGTGAGCAAGACCAGGGGCTGCAGCTGGCGGAGGTCTTCCGAACATGCCTGGAAAGGAGGCCTCCAATCCCTTCCGGAGGTCTGGATGTGTCAGTGTTCCAGGAAGCTGTGTACTCAAAGCGACTCGACTCGGTACACTTTCGCAGCTCCAGGGCAGAGGACCTACATCTGCAGGAAGGCTAGACCTTATGTGGCAGAGGCCCTTCTGTTGGCTTCAAAACAAGCCTGGCACTGTCTTGCTGGCCCCTCAAGGAGCAGAGATATGGGCATTGAAAGGAGGTCTTACCCCACTTCCAGAAGTCCAACCAGGATATTGCCGTGAAAGGGTCAGAGTTCCAGGAAGCCAGGCACCTTGAGCACCTTGACCTGGTGAATTTCCATGGCTCTGGATGAGAGACGGAAAGGCCCAGGCTAACCATGTTTGGTGTGCAGGAGGCCTGGACCGAGGGCTACCGAACGAGTCCTGCCACGTCCCCATAGTCCTGAAAAAAGGCCACCCCACTTCTGGAGCTCCTACTGGGACCAAGCCCAGACCGTGGCCAAGTCAGAGCTCCAGGAGGTTGGACACCCTGAGTGCCTCAATCTGGTGGACCTCTGTGGTTCTGGGTCAGAGATGGAAGGATCCAGGCAGGCCAAACTCCAGCAGCAAGAGGCATGGACCAACGGCTATCGAACGAGCCCAGACCCTTCCCCATGGCCCCATTGGGGGTGGGGATACAGGCCTCAAAAGGAGGCCTCCACCCCTCCGTAGCCCCAAAATCGATGGTCTGTGTGCACATGAGAAGGTGCATGAGAACCCACAATCAGTGATGGCCTGTGATGCTGCAAAGTGAGGTTATGGTGACTATGGGAGTCCCGATGGGTCAAATTTGCTTGCCTAGTCCAGGTCAGAGTTCCAGGGACATGGAAGGAACCACCAACTTTCCCACAGTGCAGTTGTGTCCTGACATTTTGGGTGTATGGGCTGGTGAGGTTCTGCTGGAATGCTATAGGGGCCTTTGCAAGAGGATGAGGTTCAGGGATGATGGCGAGGACACCGAGCCCCACACACGTCTGTCGATTTCAGGGGAAGGATGATGCGGAGAGTGCCTGACTTGGGCGTCTCGAGAGAATGATATACAAGGTTCCTTGGTGGGGGGTGGGGTGCGCTCCTCAGGCTTGCCCTGCTGTGTGCACTCTTAAGAGGTAAGGAGCATATCCCCTGCCACCAGACCCCTCTTTGGAAGTCCTGATAAGGTCATGTTCACTGCTTACATTTGAGGCAGAGTTCCAAGGGTTCGGCAAGAGCCACCAGTTTTCCCCCCGGTGCTGGTGGTGTCCTGATTGTTTTGGTGGACAGTGCAGTGAGGTTCCACTGTTTATATGTCTCTGGCTTGCATGAGACCTGGCTCCACACTCCAGGGGACCGTGATTTGAGGGCTGCCCACCTGCAGGGCATCCTCCTTGGGTCTCATGGAGCTGTCTATGCCCTGACTCCTTGTCAGAAGTCCCAATGAGGTCATATTTGCTGCTCATGTCTGAGGGGTTCTGCAGGAGCCACCAGCTTTCCCCGGATGCTGGTTGTATCCTGATTTTTTGGGGTGGATGGTGCAATGGGATTTCACTGTTTGTATGTCTCCGGCTTGCACAATACTTGGCTCCACACTCTAAGGGAAAACCAAAAAAGTTGCTCCTAACCCAGAAAATATCTTATAACATACACAACACAAATTTTGCACAATTCAATGGCAAAGACCTCAGAAGTTTTCACACCCCACAAGTAGCGCCCAAAAGCACTATAGGGAGTAAAGACGTTCACATCACCGGTCTTAATGCCACCACACAACCACCCTTAAAAATCACTCACAACGTTCAAAAACACCCAATAACTATGGGAAAGCTCTTCTAAACAACATTAACCGTCTAACAAGCATACAAAGCCATACATACAAACATATACATACATACAACAGCAACAAAGCACTCTCACAACAACGTCTTCATACAAGACTCAAAAGAGCCTCAATATGCAGGAAAGAGCCGGAGTTACCCGAGGCCAGAATACAGAACCTGAAAAGAGATAGAAATCAACTATAAAAGCGGTGTAACGCTACAACATACAAATGATTCCAATCACTTAACTGAAGGATGATAACATAGCATCGGGACCGCAGCAACCACACATCAGCATCGGATCCCACAGGATCATAGAGACCTCCACCAAAACATCAATGCACATAGGATCACAAGGACCTCCACAAGGTATAGCAGGAAACAGGAAACTCATAAACGTCGCGGATAACAATAACTCCCTACAGAAGCTCCCGTTTTGCCAATTAGGCTTCGTCAGGGGAAGCAAAATGACTACAATCTATTGATATCACTTTCCCACTAGCAAGAAGAACGGCGTCTGACGCACTGAATATAAGGGACCAACAGTCAATCAAATAAAAGACTATGACATCACCCTACATCATTCATACACACACCAATCACCACATTGCAACCATTCACACACCACTTCCCACACAAACTAACCACAATAGTGAACAGGTTGGAGAAACATAGCACACTGCACTGTACTATATACATAAAACCGCACAGTCATCAAAAAACTAAGGACCAATCAATCTTGTCATTTATTACATTTTTCCAGTTTTCATCCTATGCCTTTGAAGCGGAGTTTACCCTACTCTCAACTTTTGCGCTGTCGGCGCATTTGTTTATCGGTTGCGGATTTTAAAATGCAGGCGCGTTTTATGCTTAAGAAATTTTCTGATCGTGAGTATCCTTCAGATGTCTTGCGGAATGCATATCGGAGGGCGAAATGTAATCATCGGGAATGGCTATTGCAGCCTAACAGTCAGGAGCCTGAAAATTCATCATCTATTATTCCATGTGTCTTACCATATTCTAGTCTTTCTTCACGGATAGCGGCAGTCATGTGAAAACATTGGACTATGATTACTAAACTTTCAAAATTGGCTGATTTGTCATTACAAATGTCCTTCAGTCGTGGTCAGAATTTGGGGGACCGCCTTTGTTCGGCTGTGATACGCCGCACCACTATCGCGTCAGGGACGGGTCATGTGGCCTGTCAGCATTGTTCTTACTGTGCAGTTATGAGTGTCTCTATTTGTTCAGAATATCAACATTTAGTGCGCCTTATATCTTTTTCTACTACTTGCAATTCTACCTTCGTGGTTTATGTTTTGTGGTGTGCTTGCCCTAAATTATATGTGGGTAAAACCACGTGGCCTTTGCGGACCCGGTTGGCCGAACATAAGTATACATAAATTGCGCACAGATACTCCTTTGATACAGCATTGTGTGGATTTTTCACACCAGTTTATGGATCTTTGCTGCACAGTATTGGAGCATGTTCCTTTAAATATCCGACGTGGTGATCGGAAGAAGTTATTATTACAGAAAGAACAGAAGTGGATTTTTCGTCTGAACACTTTACATCCTTCAGGTTTAAATGACAAGATTGATTGGTCCTTATTTTTTTTATGATTGTCCGGTTTTATGTATATAGTACAGTGCAGTGTGCTGTGTTTCTCCAACCTGTTCACTATTGTGGTTAGTTTGTGTGGGAAGTGGTGTGTGAATGGTTGCAATGTGGTGATTGGTGTGTGTATGAATGATGTAGGGTGATGTCATAGTCTTTTATTTGATTGACTGTTGGTCCCTTATATTCAGTGCATCAGACGCCGTTCTTCTTGCTAGTGGGAAAGTGATATCAATAGATTGTAGTCATTTTGCTTCCCCTGACGAAGCCTAATTGGCGAAACGAGAGCTTCTGTAGGGAGTTATTGTTATCCGCGACGTTTATGAGTTTGCTGTTTCCTGCTATACCTTGTGGAGGTCCTTGTGATCCTATGTGCATTGACGTTTTGGTGGAGGTCTCTGTGATCCTGTGGGATCCGACGCTGATGTGTGGTTGCTGCGGTCCCGATGCTATGTTATCATCCTTCAGTTAAGTGATTGGAATCATTTGTATGTTGTAGCGTTACACCGCTTTTATAGTTGATTTCTATCTCTTTTCAGGTTCTGCATTCTGGCCTCGGGTAACCCCGGCTCTTTCCTGCATATTGAGACTCTTTTGAGTCTTGTATGAAGATGTTGTTGTGAGAGTGCTTTGTTGCTGTTGTATGTATGTATATGTTTGTATGTATGGCTTTGTATGCTTGTTAGACGGTTAATGTTGTTTAGAAGAGCTTTCCCATAGTTATTGGGTGTTTTTGAACGTTGTGAGTGATTTTTAAGGGTGGTTGTGTGGTGGCATTAAGACCGGTGATGTGAACGTCTTTACTCCCTATAGTGCTTTGGGCACTACTTGTGGGGTGTGAAAACCTCTGAGGTCTTTGCCATTGAATTGTGCAGCAGGCGCACAAATTACCCACTCCCGACTCGGGGAGGTAGTGACAAAAAATAACAATATAGGACCTATTCAAGGCCCTGTAATTGGAAAAAGTACACTTTAAATCCTTTAACTAGGATCCATTGGAGGGCAAGTCTGGTGCCAGCAGCTGAAGTAATTCCAGACTAGCCCAGACACTCAAAGATGCATGGGGTTAGCGCAAAGGCTCCCCTCAGGCTGTCTTCAGGTTGCGGCTTCCCAAGACTGGGCCTTGGCCTTCTCTGGAAGGAAAGGCCCTGGTCCCAAGGCTCACCAGGCCTGGTGGACCTCAAAATTCCAGGGGGCTGTCTCCTCCAAGGGGCCCCCTGGGGACTCCTGGCCCAGGAGTCCACATTGGTTGGAGAAGGAGAGAGCTGGGCCAGGAGGCTTGATTCCAGGGGGCTCCCAATCGGGGAGCTCCCCTCTAGGGAAATCAGGAGTCCAGGTTCCAAGGGGTGGTCAAAGCCCTGGTTCCTGCCTGGGACCCTCTATGACATGGAAAGGACTGAGAGGGCAAGGGTCTACCATTGAGGAATCCACCTCAGAATCAGATGGGAGAGACTGATCCTGAACCTCAAGAAGAGACCCCTCTGGCTGCTGTAACACCAGTTGAAGTGATAGCTGCAGTACATATGCTGCAATGGCTGGAGGGTGAGGTGCCATGCATAGAGAAGAAGGTGGCAGAGCTCAGTGCTGCAAGCCTCACCACCTCCACTAAAAGGTGGGACCTCTCTCCACAGAGTTAAAGAAACTAAAAAGGAAACTTTGACTCAAGAAGCAAGGCTGTGGCACTTTGACTGAAATATATTGGAATCAGGAGAGAGGTGGGCAAGGATGGTAAAAGCGGTGAGGGGTTGAGCCTCGGGTGACTCCCCTATCATCTCTCCCTCACAGGGGCCTAGGCCGTCTCCCTCCCCCTCCCTGTCTACCCTCTTCCACCAACAAAGGAGTTGAGTGGAGGGGACAAGAAGACCCAGCTGTCAAAGGGAGGTCAGCCCTAGAAATGAGGTTCCTGGCGAGTTCACCAGAGCTAGTGCAAGAATGCAACCATACAGGTATTCAGTCTTTTAATGAAGTTTATGTACCTGGATCAGTCATCCTCTCAGAATCAGAGTTTCTCCATGACTATGGCAAAAGGCAAAAGGATTGCTATCCTTGAGCAGAGGAGATGTAAATTTTGGTGATGCAGAAGCTCAGCAAAGTGCAGATAAAATCCAAGCAAGTGAGGTTTCCATTTCATGTATCAGCAAAGATGGCAGCTCGGCATCCCTAGAAGCTGGGGAAGAGCCACTTCTGGTGTCAATGGGAGCAGGTGACAGCATCAGCAACCAATCAGGTGTGAGGAAAGCGGTGTGGGAACTAGCTGGGAGTTTGATGTCCTGTTAGGCAGCAACAGTTGCTGGTTTGCCAGGAGAGAGAATGAACATGGCAGGAGAAAATGGCATGGAGGAGAGACTGTCCTGGCTCAGCACTGCACTAGGGAAGGAAAAGGTTGTTTGGGAGGAAGGGAGGAATGGGGAGGAGGTAGGATGGGTGGTGAAAGGAAGTCCAATGCTGTTGCAGGTCGCAGTAAGCTACGCAGGGGAGAAGGATCGAATTGGGGGGGAGGGGGGAGGGAGGGTCAGCAGAAAGAGTTGGGAGGGGGGGGGTTGGGGTAGAAATGGGGCATCTGCTCCCTGCAAAGGGATTTAACCTTCCACCACTGGTGACAGATATGGATGCAGTTTGCAGAATCAAAGCCCCCATAGATCCTAATGGAGAATGCCACAGGGGGAACAATGGTGGGTGTTTCTGGGGTTGGGTGAGAGGAGGTTTTCCAACAACTGCAGGGGTCAGAGGCCATGCTTCCTGATCTAGGAGCCAAACAAAATGTGAGTGGGCAAAGGGGGGCCGGAGATACGGATGACCTGGAATCCCCATTACAGTTAATGGGAGCTAGTAGTATTGGCAGAAAAGAGGGTCTCCCAGCAGGGGGGGGGGGGGGAATGCAGGGTGAGATATGATGGAGACCATGTTGTTCTGAGAGGGACACTGGCCTCAGGGGACAGGGAGGCGGGGGAGGACAGATAGCAGGGGGCTACCTGGGATCGTGGTGAAAAAGGAAACAGGGAGTCAGGGGAATAGTGAAGGACAGAGCTTGATGGGGGTGAGAGGTAGCATCACTGATTTTCAGATCTTGGAAGTGGTGGGAGGAACAATGGGAAATCCCCCTTGGGAAACCTCCAAATCCTATTGGTTGCCCAAGGAGCAAGCGAGTACTAGAGGGGCAGACATGGATATGCAGACCCCATTACCAGGAGTCCCCTGCCCAGAGAAGAGGGAGGATTTGAGGGAACGGGACTCCACAGTGGCAGGTTGGGGAATGAGGGGAGCATTTGGGGGCCCCTGGTGGTGGTCCCCAGGGGGGGGGGTTAGTAGTTTCTCTGACTGCCTCTCGTCCACCTCATGTTTCAAGTAAAGCAGAAGGTGTACATGAGGTGGGCGGGGGGGGGGGGGCCTGGGGATGAAATTCCTCGGCTTTCGCACCAGTCAGGTCCTTTGCTGATGTCCTAAGGGGTACAGGGAGGAATGCAGGGTCAGTAGGGATAGGTACAAGTAGGTCATAGAAACATGATGGCAGAAAAAGACCACATGGCCTTTCAAATCTGCTTTTCCATATCAACACCATCTCATGGGGCAATGCAGGAAGAGGTGTGTAAGGTGCGGACTCGGCTCTGAAACCTGCTTTACGATTGCTACGCCTTTCTGTACTTTGAGGGAGCAGCCTGGAAGGTCATATCCCCAGATCCCTTCCTGAGTTGCAGGGAGGGGGTCCAGCGCTGGGAGGTGCTTGCCCTGCAGGACTCGGAGGACACCTTGCACACCTTCAAGGAGGACCTTTTGTAATTAGTGGGTGAGTACTTTTCTGATCTGTTTGGAGATAATCCTGTGGATTTCACATGGATGCGGGAGTACTTGGGCCTCCCTCCGGCACATTCTGCTGTAGTGCAGGCACAGGTGGATGCACTGGCTGCTTCGATCCAACAGGTGGAGGTGGAAAGACTGATTTGTGGAATGTCGGAGGGAAAGATACCTGGGCCCAGTCGGCTCCCTGTGGAGTTCTATTGTTTCATCACCTGGCTGGCCCCTTTCCTAATCTCCCTCTTTCAGGAGATCATGGAGAAGGGGTTTCTCCCCCAGTCATTACGGAAGTCTGTCCTTCTCTTGCTTTCCAATGGGAAGGATGACAGTTTCTTGAACTACTGGTGGCTGCTCTCTCTCCTGAATGCAGATCGCAAAATTCTAGCTAAGTGTTGGGCCAACTGGCTGATAGAGGTGTCGGGGGCTCTCCTGTTGCCTTCCGAGTTCGGTTTGGGAGAGAGGAGTTCTGGATGCTGTCGCCACGGTCTGGGAGCTTGTGGAGTGAGGGTGGACAATTCAATGCTGCTACTGGTTGATCTCCTTGAACCAGTCCAAAGCCTTCGACCGCATCAGTCACCTGTACCTGTGGATAGTGCTCCAGTTCTTTGGGCTTCCTGCAGTGTTTATTGCCTTTTTGCAGGTTCTGCACCGAGGGAGGTGGGGTGAGCTTCCCATTTGTGAATGGGTGGCTAGTTTGGCCTTTTCGAGTCGCCTAGGGGGTGCAGCAGGGGTGCCCTTTGAGCCCCTTGCTGTATGTTTTCTTCCTCGATCCCTCCCTCATAAGATTGTCCTCGGCGGGACTGCGGTGCCTGGTGGTGCCTGGTATGCCCCAGTGTCTGCAGTGAACCCAGTAAGAAACGTGGAATGCAAAGAAAAGACGTGGATTCAAAACACTTTATTTCTTAATTCCACATCAGCCACCGGCCCGACACTGGCCGTGTTTCGTAATCACCTTCCTCAGGGGCAAATGATGGCTAAAACACATAAATGCATATTTAAAAACACAAATATTGTAAATAACATTGTTAACAAAAGAAAACGGAGAATTAATTAAAACGCAAATAAAACACGCCAATATAGTACATAAAATAAAGTACAGCCAATAGATGGAACAAACACAAACATCGTGAAATAATAAGTTAACACAGCTAACTAAAAGCATAAATATAAGTAAAAATGTAAAAAAAAAAATTTGCATAATAGCAATCAAACATACTAAAAAAATAAATAACCGATAGTATGATAAAACTCTACATTATGCATATAAACAAATAAATATGATGAATAAACACAAAGCAGCGTAAAAAGTATATCTATCACAAATCTAATGATTGTTGTCCGTTTAACATTACAAAGAAATAACCACGTGTGACAATTAAAAATTAAACACATGTATAAAATTTGAAAATAAAAAACGTGCTACAAAGGATGTGACTAAAACATAAATTATAAAAAAAGAGATAAAAACATACCTGTGTATCATGTGCTTCTATTATTATAAATGCTCTTCCTTAAACTCATAGAAGGAGCTAAAACTTTAAAAACATAACAAACAGTATTGTTAACACAAGGAAGGAAGGAATCAAAAAGAGAAAGAAAAGGGGGGATGAGGACGAAAAATTAAAAAATATTTGTCAGTATGGATGTACAACTCTTGAAAATATTAAGCCCAGAGAAAAAACCAAGAAAAGGAATAGGGAAATAACAACAAGCTAAAAGTTACCTGTGTAAGATAGAACATCTTAAAATCAGAGTCTGCTTATAGCACCATAGTTCTATTCCTACAAGGGGAATATTAAATTGATTATGTAACTTCCAAAATCATTCTAAACCAAAAACAAATGGACACATCCATTATAACTTTAAAAAATGTGTTAAGCCAAAAGCAAAGAACTTACAAAAACGCAAAAAATTCAGCCTCCTCGCCTACGATTGAATTTTTTGAAAAACGGATGGAAAACTATCATTACGCATTGAATGTGTAAAGGAAATATAAGGCTCCAGAAAGCATTGTATAATCCTTTTAATAAATGATTCAGTCCTGCCTCCAAATGGCTGTCATAAAAATAATGAATTAAATATATAAAATATATAAAAAACCGTGAGGCCCCACGGGGCATACTTGCATTGGCTAATATTGGTACTGCCTGCTCACCTCTGATCGGCGTTCAAAATTTAAAAATAACTACAAATTTATTAAAACAACACATAACGCCGTATTAGGAAAGGCCCGCTGGACAGAGGCGCTCAAAAAACAAGATAAAGACGGTGGGACTCGTAACATGGTCTATATCAAACGATAGGATGCAAATAAAGCTAAGCGAAAAAACGTAAAAAAACAAGAAGGATAAAACCTATGTAGTAAAATAGCGTTAAAGAAAACCACTCGTTTTGTTTAGATGTACTTACTAGCTAGCCTTCACGGTCTTATTTATCCTACTCGTTTGGTTTAATTAGTGTTTTGCTGCCATGCACACATAGGATGATTTCACGGCGGCTGTTTATGTTTTTATGACACAATGATTGATCTAAAGTGGTTTCTCCGTGGTTTTATTTAACGCTATTTTACTACATAGGTTTTATCCTTCTTGGTTTTTTACGTAGTTATTTTTAAATTTTGAACATTCAATGCGTAATGATAGTTTTCCATCCGTTTTTCAAAAAATTCAATCTTAGGCGAGGAGGCTGAATTTTTTGCGTTTTTGTAAGTTCTTTGCTTTTGGCTTAACACATTTTTTAAGTTATAATGGATGTGTCCATTTGTTTTTGGTTTAGAATGATTTTGGAAGTTACACAATCAATTTAATATTCCCCTTGTAGGAATAGAACTATGGTGCTATAAGCAGACTCTGATTTTAAGATGTTCTATCTTACACAGGTAACTTTTAGCTTGTTGTTATTTCCCTATTCCATTTCTTGGTTTTTTTCTCTGGACT
Source organism: Ichthyophis bannanicus (assembly GCA_033557465.1). NCBI lineage: Eukaryota > Metazoa > Chordata > Amphibia > Gymnophiona > Ichthyophiidae > Ichthyophis > Ichthyophis bannanicus. The sequence continues at coordinate 133,460,935 of CM066036.1, read as the reverse complement.
TAATATTTCCAAGAGTTGTACATCCATATTGACAAATATTTTTTAATTTTTCGCCCTCATCCCCCCTTTTCTTTCTCTTTCTCTTGTGTTAACAATACTGTTTGTTATGTTTTTAAAGTTTTAGCTCCTTCTATGAGTTTAAGGAAGAGCATTTATAATAATAGAAGCACATGATACACAGGTATGTTTTTATCTCTTTTTTTATAATTTATGTTTTAGTCACATCCTTTGTAGCGCGGTTTTTATTTTCAAATTTTATACATGTGTTTAATTTTTAATTGTCACACATGTGGTTATTTCTTTGTAATGTTAAACAGACAACAATCATTAGATTTGTGATAGATATACCTTTTATGCTGCTTTGTGTTTATTCGTCATATTTATTTGTTTATATGCATAATTTAGAGTTTTATCATACTATCGGTTATTTATTTTTTTAATATGTTTGATTGCTATTATGCAAATTTTTTTTTTTACATTTTTACTTATATTTATGCTTTTAGTTAGCTGTGTTAACTTATTATTTCACGATGTTTGTGTTTGTTCCATCTATTGGCTGTACTTTATTTTATGTACTATATTGGCGTGTTTTATTTGCGTTTTAATTCATTCTCCGTTTTCTTTTGTTAACAATGTTATTTACAATATTTGTGTTTTTAAATATGCATTTATGTGTTTTAGCCATCATTTGCCCCTGAGGAAGGTGGTTACGAAACACGGCCAGTGTCGGGCCGGTGGCTGATGTGGAATTAAGAAATAAAGTGTTTTGAATCCACGTCTTTTCTTTGCATTCCACGTTTCTTACTGGGTTCCTTGGTGCACGTGGATTCGTGCTTAATTTGATTGGTCGTTCCAGTGTCTGCAGTGGCCTATGCTGATGACATCTTGGTTTACATGGTCAAATCCGAGGAGGTGACTGTGCTATGGGATACCCTGGAGGAGTACTCAGCAGTATTCTGCTCTGTTGTCAACCACAGCAAGTGCCAGGCCCTGTGCTTGGGGCCCGCCAGGTCCTCCCCGCCATCCTGCTTTCCCTTTCCTCCTCCTCAGGAGGAGGTCTGGATCCTGGGACTCATCTTTGGCTCAAAGGATTGCACAGCGACCAATTGGGAGTGTTGTGTGGATGGTGCACCAAGAAAAAGACCCCAAACTGGGAAGGAGCAAAAAATCTCACAGTAAGCAAAGGCAAAAAGCCCAAATAATCCAATAGAGGCCAAGCAGATGCAGGCCCCACCATAGCAGGGACCCAACCAAACTCCCAAGAGACCCCAACAAAGACAACCTAAGCAGAAAGCAAAGAAAAACACAACCCAATTGAAAGGAAAAACACAGGGAAATGACAGAGATAATCCCCACCCCAACACTTCAAGGGGGACAGAGGGTGAGGTAGTGCCGCAAGCACTCCCAATGGTGGGCCACAACCACCCCTCTCTCACGTTGCACCAAGTAGAACACTTCCCCCAGAATGTCCTGCACCATCCTGTGAAGAGGTAGGATGAACCCCTGTGTCAATACATGACACCTGGCCTGCCACAGATGGTAACGAACCACAGCCGTGACCAGGAAAAGGGTCTCAGGATTCCGTCTTGGAGAAAAGGACCAGGCCCCGTAGATACACTCCGCATATGACAGGCCAGCAAGGTCGCGCAGAGGGCAGCAGAGGCACGATGACAAGCCTGAATGTTGAAGAGGTACTGCCATAGAAAATGGTCCATGGTCTCCAGCTGCCCTCCGCACTCCGCTCGCAGACACCCCCATTCGGCCTGGGACTTGTACTTGAGGTTATCCCTCATGTATAGTGTGATGGGGAAAAGATATCCTGTGATAGGAAAGCAGTGGAACCTAGGACTAATAGGGCTGTTTCTAGCAGGAAGGAAGATATTAGGACACCCAGTTGCCAGGAGCAACACAAACATTCCCAGCCACGAGGGAGAGAACCCTGCACAGCTGATAGGCATTCCCCAGCTCTTAGCTCTGATAGCCTTCACCTGGGAGGGGGAGGAGCTGGAGTAGAGCCTCAGCAAACGTATAAGGGACGTTCATTAGAGAATAGAGAGAGAGGTGGAAGCGGCGGCAACAGTTGTAGCTGGAGAAGGAGATCTAACGTGGGCTTTGGCAGCGTTGATAACTTCAGAGAAAGCAGTTTTAAGGATACAGTGAGACCAGCAGTTGAAAGCAGGAGAGACGTGTTGGATCAAGACCAGCTGAATAATGAGTGCAAGCTGAGGTCTGAACCTGGGAAACAACGTCTGCTTTGGGCTGGTAGGAAAACTGATATAACTGACTTTGATTCTAATTGTGAGAGAGGCTGGCAGAGAACAGCTGATAGTGGTAATTGGAGGAGAAAGGAAAAGAAAGCTTTTAACCAAACCTCCAAACGTATACCTTATGCTGAAGATAGTTATAAGGGTAAATTACCAGTCAGGACAGCTGGAGAGCAGTACAAGCCTCAAGAAAGAAAGGATACACAGTGTCAGACATCTGCATGTGGGAAGAGGGTGACAAACAACTAAAATCTAGAGAAAAGCCTCTGAAATTTAAACCCTTGCTGGAAGAAGCAGTGCCTAGCTTTTCTCCTGACTCAAACCCAAGAGATAGGCTGTTTTACAAGGGTAAAGCTGTGCCCAAGTCTTTTCCTCATAGAGGTTATAAAGGACATAAAGCCCACTGGAATTATATACCAGGATATGCTGACAGTGACCCTTATCTGCTGGAGGAACTAATAGGGAAGTCCAGAGAGCTGGCAGAGGAGAATAATCTGCCAACATCATATAAGCAGCAATGTATTATAGATGATAGTCAGGTTGAAGCAATGATCATTGATCCTCCTGAACCGGACGTGTCTGACTATCAAATGGATTGTACATTGGCTGTGTTTAATGAAGAAATTTCATTGTGCTGAAGAGATACAGTGTTAGAAGTGAGTTAACTGCCTGTTATAAAGCACAAGACTTTATTTTTGTTCTTATTCTTTTGGCCAGAGCATGGCTTATGTTCTTTTGTATTTGTGTTGAATCAAAACCCCGGGAGGGGAAATAAAACCCTGATTTAAGCTTTACCACTCGAGCTTCAACTACCTTATTGAAAAGGAATCCTTTCAGTAAAAGGTCCCCCTGTAGCCCAACCAGCTTGCTACGCTGCTGGTGGACCAGGGTGTGACAATAGGTGTCCGTGGAAAGACAAGCAGGCTACATCCCAGATCTTCTTCGGCAACCAAGGGGAATTCAGAAACTGAAGCAGCAAATCGATTTTGCAGGCAGTCTTTAAATTCCAGTGGTATATTCTCAAGGTCATATTTTGCTGCATTCATGAGTGGTTTGCTCTTTTTCAACTTTAGCTTAAGTTTGCATACTAGTAGTTGATCTGTACCGCAGTCAGCTCCAGGTTTTGTCTTTGTTGATGTTATAGAGCTTTTCCATCGTTGACTTCCACAGATGTAGTCAATTTGATTTTTATACAATCCATTGGGTGAAGTCCATGTGTACAGTCGCCGCTTGTGTTGCTGGAAGAAGGTGTTTGAGATGAATAGATCATTGGTCTTGCAGAATTCTATCAGTCTTTCTCCAGCTTCATTTCTGTTGCGAAGTCCATATTTTCCAACTACTTTGCCTTCTTCTTTGTTGACAACTTTTGCATTCCAGTCACCCATGACTATCAGGATATCCTGTTTGCATGTTCTGTCAATTTCAGCTTGTACTTGTTCATAACACTATATTAGATGGTGTTAAATACAGAAATGTCAGTGACGCTGATGCTCGAAGAACAGCTTGCCGTGCTTCTTGGTCTGCAAAATGGTTGCCCTTTGCAAACACTTCTGCTAGCTGTGCACTAGTAAACGGCAAAGATGCTGATTGCACTACATCATTAACTGTTGTGACTGCATAGCCTACATGAAGTTTGCCCTTGTCATCTCTGAAAGCAGAACCATCCACAAACAAAGGTATATTTGGGGCTGGTAAAGGTATAGGGGAAAGTTCGGGTCTAGCTCGAGAAAATGTCAAAATAGTTTGAAAACAATTATGAGACCCATCCTCCTCCACAAGATTTGCCAAGGGAGCTAGAAGCATTGAAGGGTTGCATATTGATGTAGTATATACTGTAACATGAGCTGAGAAATTATTAATTCCAGAGGCAATAAACGTGTGGAGGACAAAGGCTGAATCTTGGTTAAATGGAGCAACCTAGAAACTGAATGTGCCACAAACACTTCAAGAGGGTGCTGTAAAACCAGAAAATCAGTAAGTTTTAATTACAAAAGCCACTGCTACCAAACTACGTAGACATAGTGGGAGTCCCAAAGTCACTGCATCAAATTGCTTTGAGAAATAGCCTACTGGCTTGCAACCAGCTGGGAAAGCTTGTAAAAGCACATTGGACTGTTGTAGTTGTTGTTATGGAAGGACAGACTAGATGGGCCTTGTGGTCTTTTTCTGTCATCATGTTTCTATGTTTCTATTGGACTGTTGTAGTTGTTGTTATGGAAGGACAGACTAGATGGGCCTTGTGGTCTTTTTCTGTCATCATGTTTCTATGTTTCTATTGGACTGTTGTAGTTGTTGTTATGGAAGGACAGACTAGATGGGCCTTGTGGTCTTTTTCTGTCATCATGTTTCTATGTTTCTATTGGACTGTTGTAGTTGTTGTTATGGAAGGACAGACTAGATGGGCCTTGTGGTCTTTTTCTGTCATCATGTTTCTATGTTTCTATTGGGTAGCAGAGGAATCAGAAATAGCTACATACAGTTTGAATGGGTTCCCAGTGCAGTTTTTATATTTAAAAAGGCCTCCCACAGTGATAAGGTGGGTACAATGAGACCTTCAGGTCCTTCTTTCCCAATGAGAGCATAAAGCGGAGCAGTAAGATCTGAGAAATTTGCTAGCCATTGTTTATCAAAAGATTAATAGGAATCTATGCAGTAACACTGGTGTTGCTGGTAAAAGCAATGAAATAATCCTAAATCAGCAATATGAGCTAAAATGAGACAAGGAATCTGACAAACAAATCTCATAACTTGGTGAACATAAAAGCAAATCATCCACACACTGAACTAAAGAAGAATGGTTGAGTCTTACATCAAATAATGCAGTTCTTAGGGCCTGTGAAAAATATGCAGGACTGTCAGTGTACTCTTGACACAAAGTGGTCCAAGTATACTGCTTATTGTCAAAATGGAAAGCAAATAAAAATTGGTTTTCTTCGCTAATCCTTACTGAAAAATAAGCAGAACTCAAATCTACAACAGAAAACCAGGTAGTCCCTGAAGGCAAAATCACATTATTTACTGCTCGCAGGTCTTGCACAAATCTATAAGTCTTACCGTCAGCCTTTAGTACAGGAAGAATTGGAGTCTTACATGATGAAGTTGTAGAATAAATTACACCTTGTTTCTGAAGATCTTCAGTCACAGGATGAATTCCATCAATGGCAGCTGCTGGTAGCGGATACTACTTGAACCTGGGAAGCTGAGCTCCAGGTTTCACAACGATTTTCACAGGCGGGATAGCTGACATTGGATCCCGGCACTGCCTACAGGGTAGAAGGAAGTTCTCCAAGAGCAGGATGAATGGGACTGGCATCTGCAGGGGACGGCACTTTAGAGAGAGAGTACAGCTGGAAATATAACTTGCCACTCATCCAGGATAGAGTAGCATGATGTGACGCCAAAAATCCTGACCTAAAAGATTCACTGGTAAAGTCTCCTACAAGGAAGTTAGTAGGATACACATACACAGTCTCTCCAATCTGCAAAGGTAAAAATTCAAGTTTACGATGAGGAATTAACTTACCCTCAATGCCTTCACAATGTACTGTCGGAGCTTGTGATAGTTGAGTGTGATAAATGGCAGGCAAATCCTGTAAACGCAGTGCTGATGTTATAGCTCCAGTATCAATAACAAACTTCAAAGTAGATCATCCCAGTTTAGCTTCTAACTCACCCTGAGGAGTTACATTCAATTTTAAAAATAGTCATGCATCCCATGTATCATCTCTACAATCTTCTGGGTTAGAGAAGCACTGATATATGGGAGTGAATTCAGCTGCCACCGGAGGGAAATCAGCTTTCTGGACATCAAGATTCTGATTCCGGGGGCAGTCTCGCTGAAAATGTCCAAGCTCACCACAAGTATAACAAGTACGCATTCCTCTGGACTGTCCACGCCCTCGCTGAGGATTCCCATAACCTCCTCTGGCTCTGTTTCTACCTCTCCCCCTGCCCATGTGTGGCTGCATCAACAATCTGTAAATTGAGCAATTTAGTCTTTTTCACATCTATTTTAGTTTGCTCTTCTTGCTGTTCCTTGATAAATTTCAATTCACTGTATCAAGCTCCTTCCAGAATTGCATCAGCTGTTCTAGCTGGCCAATCTATTATTGAAGTTTCCAAAATTTATTTTATTCTCGGAATCAAACCATTTACAAAAATATTAGTGAATCCTGAAGGTGTGTCTTATGCCTTACCAGAATAGTCTTTAAAAGCTAGCATACACCTAGTGTGAAAATCTGTAAACTTTTCACCCCTATCCTGCCTTAGAGATATTAATCTCAACCAATCCTTTACAGGTTTGCATACTACTTTAAGGGATTCTAACAATTTTTCTCTACACAAAAACAAAATTATCTCTTTGAGTCTTCTCTTGGAAATCTATCACAGGATCTGTCACGAACTGGATGAGAGACCCTTTGAAAATCAGATGGATTAAAAAAGCACAGTTCTGAGCAAATTATATAGAGCTGCCCAAATGGGATTATAACTGTTAATTATTTGAGACCATAAAGACACAAATCTACCAGGGTTATCCCTGTAATTCAGAAAGGTTTTAGTCAAATCAAACACTTCTTTAAGTAGTCACAATATCATTTCCCACAGCTGCTTCAGTTTAACAGTGCCAGAACATAAATTATGTTGCTGGTGTAGAACGTCCTGAATAGAACCTAGATCATAATATAATTGATCACACTCCTCTTTGTAAGTTTCATAATGTCTGTCCAAATCTCTCTCAATTTTATCGATAAGTTCATCAGAAACACTTAATTCTTTCGCAACAGAAACACTACGACCTATTGCTACTTTTAAGATTCTTATTACAACACTTTCCGTTTCTTGGTACAAACGTGATCTCAATTCCTTGAGCTGGGAGACAATCCAAATATCCAAAATACACAATTCTACTCCCCCTAACTTCTGTTGCTCTTTAAGTATTTTCTTTTTCTCTTAGTTCTGCTACATGAGTGATCCTCACTCACTCAGCTGGTCATTAGTTACATTTCCTAACACAAACAACTTTTGTTTCAAAACATAAACATTCCTATGTTTTTCATTATGTACCATCCGTTCCCACCATGTAAGCACAATTGCACGGTTTACCTTTAACCGCTAACTCATATCTCAGGCAATGGACCTTTTCTACAGAGAAAGTTCCCTCCAAAGGAAACTGCAAATCCTCATTACCTTTAGTCACTGAATCCCAATGTGCTACGGAATCAATGGCTACATCACCATGCTTCTCATACATACACTAGAAGCATACAATAAGAAGGGCTACCTTTCTTAAACACTAAAGCCCTAGCCCTAGCCCATGCCATTCACGTATCTGATACAGAGCCTATCCACTTAACAGATTACCCATTACTGGTAATACTCACAAATCTTCAGGCACCTTCTGCCCTTGCCTTGAATGCAGAGATCCGTATCCGAGTCACGGCACAGACAGAAAGTGCACCTCCCCTCACCGGTAACACACCAGGGCTTTTGGGTAACAGAAATCCACACACAAAGCAATGAGAAGGGAATCTGTAAATCAGTAAATAATATACAACACACTTATATTATTTAAGAAAACAACCAAAGCTTTGGGAGAGCAAACAAAGTTAGTACCTTGTTCACTCTGTCATCTTAGCTTTTGGCCACTTTATTTATAGGTAAATATTCCATTACACAGGATGATTTTCACTTTATTGTTCTACGTCAAGCATTACATATCCATACCATCATAGTTCAGTTCTCATTAGCATAGGTCATCATGAGGAGACATACGCATATTCCCAGACATAACTATGTAAGCATTAATTCTAATTAATTCTAATACTGACAGTTTGATATCTCTGACCCGAGACTGAGAGACTGGGAGACAACTTCGCCCTCTACTTATCTTTATTATAACAAGACTAGTGTCTTTTGTTGTTAGAAACCTTCAGCCTTATTATTTTAGCAGAGTCTTTCAAGGTTGTTGCTGAATAATAAGCTCTGGAATAATATTAACTCTTTCCTAGGGCTGTTGGTAATATAATGTCATTAAGTACCCTAACCATGTACACAGCCCTGTACAGACAAATTTACTTTCAATCTTCAGTGGTCAGTGTCCAACTTCTTAGAGGGACATGGCGTTCAGCCACACAAGATAACAGGTCTGTGATACTCTTAGATGTTCAGGGCTGCACGCATGCTACACTGAATGGATCAGCATGTGTCTACCCTTCGCCGACAGGTGCGGGTAACCCGCTGAACCCTATTCATGATAGGGATCGGGGATTGTAATTATTTCCCATAAACAAGGAATTCCCAGTAAACGTGGGTCATAAGCTTGCATTGATTAAGTCCCTGCCTTTTGGATATACCGCCCATCGCTACAATCGATTGGATGGTTTAGTGAGGTCCTTGGATCAGCCCTACCGGGATCGGCGATGGCCCTGGCAGAGCACTGAGAAGACTATCAAACTTGACTATCTAGAGGAAATAAAAGTCGTAACAAGATTTCCGTAGGTGAACCTGCAGAAAATTCATTACTGGGAAGTGCCCCCATTGCGTGGTGTGTACAGTAGCCAGACCTGGGGCCTCCTCTGAAGGACGACCAGATGCAGGCAAGAGAGGTGAAAGGTCCCGCAGGAGCCCTCTGCCCCCCTCCTCCTGTTCTGCAGAAGACATCGGGACCCACAACTGCATGTACCACTACCCCACCAGCTGGGGGGAGGGTTGTGTGTGTGCTCCACTATCTATCCATCTGGATCTGCGTTCAGGCTGGGAGCTTAGGGAACGACAGCTTTATGTAGGTGTCCAGGGGAGGGAAAGAGGTACATGTCTATCAGGTGCCCGGTGTCCCAGATAGTACATTGTCCAGGGCATGGAGTGGCATGGCCTGCAGGTGCTATGGACATGGTGTTCCACTGGGAACGCACTACTGTCCTCTAGTTCCAGGTACCTAGCACCATCTTCTGCTTCCCCGCAGGGATGGGGAGGAAAAGGCATCAGAGGTTTGAAGACTTGAGCGGCCCAACACCATGGTCTCCATGAGGTGCGCCAAAGGGCCCCTGCACCCTTGTGCTTCCTTGGCTCAGGTCAGTGAGAGGGATGCCTGTTGCTCTCAATCTGGTGGGCCCCTGGGCCGAGTGCCTGAACATATTATCCTGGTGGTCTGTCGATGTAGAAGGTGGCTAAGCGTATTGTGCATACCCCTGGCCTGGGTATGGTATGGCTGGCCTTTGGCCCAGGCCATGGCTCCTCTCTGTGTGGAGAGGGAAGTGAGTGCATGAAATGCTTCTAGTGAAGCTGCGACACTTAGTGGTGAATCACTTGGCTCAAGCCCCCATTGTGTGGGTATACCAAAGCCATGCCTTGGGCCTCCTCCGAAGGATCAGACATGGCAACCCATTGAATTTAAGCATATTACTAAGCAGAGGAAAAAAAACTAATCAGGATTCCCTCAGTAATAATGAGTGATGAGGGAAGTGCCCAGCACCGAATCCCCAGCTGTGTGGCAGGTGCATGAACTGTGACATACCCGGGAGCCCAAGTCCTTTTGATCAAGGCACAGCCTGCAGATGGTGTTAAGCAAGTAGTGGCCCCCAGCATGCCAGGTACAGGCCTTCCCAGAGTTGGATTCTTTGGGAATGCACCCCAAAGTAGGTGGTTATCGCCATCTAAGGCTAAATACTGGCTTGAGACCAATAGCGGACAAGTACTTTAAGGGAAAGTTGAAAAGAACTTTGAAGATAGAGTTCAAAAGGGTATGAAACCATTAAGAGGGAAACAGGTGGAGTCCATGCAGTCCACCTGGAGGATTCAACTTTGCGTATGGTCAGCCATTCCAGGGTCTTGGTGGACCTCCTCTCTTGCTGCCTCTCAAAAGGTGGTCATGGAGCACGCCTCCTGGATGTTACCGGCCCCTGCAGGGCATATTTCCTCTGCAAAGGTGCACCGCGACTGGCTATGGGTCGGCTGGGAAGGCTGGTGGGGAAGGTGGTCCATCGCTCCACGGCGGTATGTATTATAGATCCCCCCCGGCAGCAGAATTGCCGTTTCCCCTGGGGCTGAGGAAGATGACTGCCACCATGCCCTCTCCCGGAACCCTCCATCCCCAGTGTGACTTGATAACTGGGGTGGACTGTGCTCAGTGTGCCCCAACTACATCATGCCACCGGGAGGAGAGACCCATCCGACCCAACTTAAAATATGGATCAAGGAGTCTAAAGTATGCGCTAGTCAGAGGGCCCCTGCTCAAAACCATGCGGCGCAATAAAGATGAGGGCCGGCGCACGCTGTCTGAGGTAGGATCCTGCTGCCCTTCTGAGAGTGGCGGGTGCATCACCAGCCCATCTTGCCTGCCCCGTCGGAGATGTGGAGAATGGGTGCACGCAATAGGACCCGAAAGATGGTGAACTATGCCTGGGCATGGCAAAGCCAGAGGAAACTCTGGTAGAGGTCCACAGTGGTCCTGATGTGCAAATTGGTCATCTGACATGGGTATAGAGGCAAACGACTAAACAAACCATCTAGTAGCTGGTTCCCTTCGAAGTTTCTCTCGGGATAGCTGGCGCTGTCTTGTGATTTTATCCGGTAAAGTGAATGATTAGGTCTTGGGGCTGAAATGATCTCAACCTATTCTCAAACTTTAAATGGGTAAGATGCCCGGATCTCTGGAATGGAGCTGGGCGTGGAAAGTGGGTGCCTAGTGGGCCACTTTTGGTAAGCAGAACTGGCGCTGGGGATGAACCGAACACTGGGTTAAGGCACCCGATGCCGATACTCATCAGACCCCAGAAAAGGTGTTGGTTGATATAGGCTGCGGGATAGTGGCCTTGGAAGTTGGAACCCACTAAGGAGTGTGTAACAACTTACCTGCCGAATCAACTAGCCCTGAAAATGGATGGTGCTGGAACATCAGGCCCATACCCGGCCATTGACGGCCACGGGAAGAGAGCCATGGGGGCTAAGCTATGATGAATAGGAGGGCTACTGCAGTGGGCACAGAAGCCCGGATGGAGCCGCCACAGGTGCAGATCTTGGTGGTAGTAGCAAATATTCAAACGAGAACTTTGAAGGCCGAAGTGCAAAAGGGTTCCATGTGAACAGCAGTTGAACATGGGTCAGTCGGTTCTAAGAGATGGGCAATAAAAAACATGAGCATCAGTGATATACAGAATTGAAAAAAAACCCAAGCTGTATAATAATATATACTATACAAAACTTAAATACATTCCCAATCCACCATATCAGGACCGCACAGCAATGTTCCAAAAGCTCTGATTAGCAGCTGAATAGTGGCCCTAAACTAATTGGATAGTACTGACATAGTGACCCCACTAGCTATACAATATATTCAGTGCCTCTACCTATATGGATAGCTGTGTTGAATATATGGATTAAGTTAAACCCTACTGTTGGCATTTAACTTAAGCAGAAGCAGTAGAACTTAGTCTAGGCAGAGCCTGACACAAGCCTTATGTGTTCTGTGTAAGGACACTGAGGCTGTGTCACTATACTAATAGCTCAATTTACAGACATCCCTAGAATTAGCAGGATTCAGATCATGGCTGTTTAGAATGTAACTTTTTAGGGCATATGCAAAACGTTTCAAATCATTTCACTCTTTTTTAATACTTCATGTCTATAAAATTCACCATTACAGATATATGTGTGTCTCAAAATACAATCTGACTTACAAAATATATAAGGGAATGTAAGGCTAAATATGCTGCAATAAGCTAAATGTCCATGCTAAACAGCAACACAAATTATTTAAGTCTTTAAAATATTTACAAAAATCATGGCAATCACTGTTACTGACTATATATATGCCCAGCAACTTCCTGCTGTATTTATTTTCTTTTATTCTTTTATTCACTTAAGAGCAATCACAAGGATAACCTACAGCTTTTCCATCTGAACCTATGCAGTCTGTGAGTGGACAAATGGATACATCTGTTACTCAACTTGGATCACCAGCTTCTACCTCCGATATGCCATCCTTAGAAATGCCAATTGGGGAAGGAGGCTCGTCATCAATCTTGGTTGTCGACGTGCCTCTGAATCCAGAGGTTTCTGTTCTCCCCACTGTTCCGCTGGCAAGAGATTCCAGCAGTCTTGCTGTTTTGGAGCTCCCAGATGAACGTCAGGGGCTGGAGGTGGCAGGAGAAAGTATCAGCAGTGTGAATGCCGAGGAAGCTGAGGTGCTGCATGTTTCAATGAGGGATTCAAATCAGACCCTTCTGACTGAACCTGCACTGATTATGGATTCTGGGAAGTATATAGAGCTAACTGTAACAAGAACTGAAACCAGTAGGTCAAAGACAGAAGGCCAGTTTTCTGAGACCCTGGATCTGCCTGTGGAGGAGAAAGAGGGCTCAACACTGATTTGTGCTTCAGAACTGGTATGGCCAGATACTTTTAACCTTGACTCTTTATGGGAAGGCATTTTAACTATCTGGGTAGCTTCATCTAATTATTGCTAATACAGAAGAATCTTTAGGGATGTTCAAGGACTAAGAAATTGAAATTTCTTGTATTAAAAAGTGCATATTATCTTAACAAGACAAGGTGAAATAAATATAAAAACAAGGAAACTTCAGATAAAATGTGTTAAGCACAAAGGGGGGAAGTTATTAAGTTGCAGTAAAATATTGCATTTTACCACAGCTCAATTTAATTTATAGATTTATATTCTGCTTTGCCAATCATAAGCAAATACATTTATACAAATTTTTTATGTTTTTCATTCAGGTATAGTGAGCATTTTTCTATCCCTTGGAGGACTTATAACCCAATTTTGTACTTGAACTAATAGAGGGTTAAATGTATAGCCCAATTCTAGAGACCAACTTAAAGGGGACAGGGGTTTGCTAATACCCATACCTACTCCTGATCTCCTTAACAAAAAAGATGCCCCCCATCAGACTCCCAGAATAGACACCCCAACACTCCCTTCACACCCACGAGAACCCTCAGCCACAGAATAGCCTACCCTGAAGAGACCCATACCTTAACTTCTTTGGACCTACTGGGCACATCTCTGGTGTCTAGTGGGTGGGGGGGGGGGGAGGGGGCAGCACAGGAACAATTCACCATTGCTCCTGCCTCCTTGGGCTACTGGGTTCAAAATGGCCTCAGCTGATCCTTAGCAATAGCTTTTTGTACTACTATAGGTGTCACACTTCTTGACATCTAGATTGATATCTAGCAGTAGTACTGCCAGATTACCTCTAGTGATCAAAGGGCAACATTTTGACCCTGACAGTGTAGGGGGTGGGTGACTGGGGATCGCTCCTGGCCCCCTCCCAGCCGATAGACACTAGGGATAGGTCAATGAGGTCTGGACAAGGTTAACTTGCAGGTTTTCTTTTTGGGGGGGTTTCAGGGGGGTTAATCTCTTGGGAGGTGGGGGGCAGTGTGGTATCTATTGGGAAGGATCAGGTGGATGTCTTTGTTGGCGGGGAGATCAGGAGTAAGTGCAAGTATTAGAAATTCTCTGGCTTTTTTGGGATGGCCCACAGGAGCACTGGGCCATATCTTAATAGTCCAGTGCTTCTGGGGAGGAACTAATGCCAGTTCAAAGCTGGCATTATTTATCCATGAATAACTCAGTCTGAGAATTTTAACACAGGTTGGGTTATTTACTTTGCATAGCAATGAGGTGCTATGCATGTATTTATATGCTTTGCATCTCATTATTAACTAATGTGAACTGTAGTAAACTAACTTGCAGTATGGTAAATTTATGTACAATTTGGCCATTTAAAAGGTGTTATTTGATAATAAAATATGCTATTCCTGTAACACATGTAAGTAACCACCTGCCAAAATAGGAGAAACCCTTTAGTGTTCCTGGCCCTTTTTTGAACAGTCTGCTACAAATTGTTAAGAAATTATAAAACCCAATATCACAGATGGAAGGCATAACTTCTACCTGGTTAACTTTATGTGGATTCCTTCAATTCCTGCAGTTGATACGTTCAAAAGATAAGACGATCGAATTCTGAAGATACTGTCAGTCTATTCCCCCTTTTTCTAGGTGCTGCCTTCATTGTATTCTACACACAAGATAAGTTTTTCACTATTTTTATAAATACCTACACAAATTGAGTAAAAGGAAGATTTGTTACTTGAGGGTTCATCCCCCCATTACAAACAGTGCGACAAAAAAATATTTTTTTGGTTTTGGCGGTTAGCTCTTAAGCCAGACTTAGTTATTTGGATTCATTGTATGCAGTGCATGCAAACTTATCTCACGGATATTCATTGTGGAAATCGTAGAAATGATTGGCTGAGTGTATCCTGAGTACTGGTTTGAGAACCCCTCTTCAAGGACCTTTTAGCTACAATTTTTTAAGGAAAAAAAGTTGAGGGACAGCAGTAGTCATCAGGGATGGGATTGGAAGGGGAGTCTCTTCAATAATCAGGGTTGGAACTGGTAGGATGGGTATCTCTGTGCAGTCACTGGAGTTGGCAGGGGCGGCCCAAGGGTGTTGTGGGGAGACTAATTGTGGGGCCTCGTTTGCATAACTATTTGCATATCCACTGGGCCTCATTTGCCTAAATTTAATTTATTTTATTTTAAAATGTATAGGCTGCCCATCCAAAGTTTTAAGTGGTTATCAAAGGAGTCCTTCACAAGCCTCTTAGGGGCATGTTTACTAAACATTAATATGTGTCAAGTGCCACTGTGCCCATAGACATAAATGGTGCTGCTGCACTTAGTACATATTCAACTTTGTGAAAGCACATTAACCTTTAGTAAACATGCCTCTTAATGAGTGTCTGAAAACCATTTTCATATACAGTGTCAACTGGCAGATGCATTACTATAAAACCCTGCTTATTTAGAACCCATAGCAAATCTGTCCTATTATAACAGCACTACCAAGACTCACACAGCACCTAACCCTATTTATCAAAAGGTAGCGCTACAAATATTGAACCATAACATAGGCATTCATACTCATCACCATCCATTCACCCCACGAGCGAACCACACAATAAAACCCCTGGAGAGATGCTTGGCACAGCATTCACCACAGCTTTAATTCAGTATCCTCCCCCAGTCAAGCTGCCCAGGGAGGGAGAGGCAGGTTTCCACTCCGAGCTTGCTCCTTCACCCAGTCGGTCGCTGCCAAAGCCTGCTAATTCAACAGCTCTGGTGAGCCTGCACCTATCTTCCTGCCCCCGCCTGAAACCCTCCCCCTTTCTCTCCAGCAATCCCAGTCCCCCCCCCCCCCAAGTGAATGGCTGGAAAGACTCAGCCATGTTACCTGTCCCACTCCCAATTCATTTGGAGGGGTGGGAGCTGGGACATTATAACACAGGCATTCGTACTTATCATCCATTCGCCCTATGGGCAAATCACGCAATGAAACCCCTGGAGAGGTGCTTGGCAAAACATTGGCCGTAGCTTTAATTCAATATCTGAATATTTAGCAATAACATATCAAAGCAAGTGATATCAAGCTCTATCAAAGGTCGGGCTAGACGGTGTAGCCTTAGCCCAGCACTAATCCATGTTTCTGTACTCTGCACTCCCAGCAACCCCCCCCCCCTCCCCAGTCTTTAAACCTCCACATCTAGGGCTCTCCCTTAGTCCAACTCCCTGGTCACCCAGTCAAAGCAATCAATCAGATTTGTCTTACAAGACAGGCCTCTGGCGAATCCATGCTGCCTCGGATCCTGTAATCCGCTGGACTCCAGGAGCCTCACTATTTTCCTCTTTCAGCAGCATTTCCAATAATTTACTCACCACCGAAGTTAAACTAACTGGCCTATAGTTTTCAACCACATACTTACTTCCGCTTTTGTGTAAAGGGACCACATGTGCCTCTCTCCAGTCCTTTGGCACCACTACCGACTCCAATGAGGCATTGAAAAGGTCAGACAGTGGAGCTGCTAGAATGTCCCCAAGCAGGGCCGTAATGATGGTGAAATGCGCTCTGTGTGACTTGCACATCGGGCGTGCACCCCCTCCCCGCACCCCCATCTGGCCACTTTATGGGGGCGGGAGAGAAGAGGCGCGCACCCGATGTGCAAACTGTTTGCCGCCTGCACACTAAGCAGGTCTGGTCCCTCCCGGAGAGACCAGACCTGCTTAGTGTGCTGGCAGGAAGACTTCAGGGGCGCATTTCGGCTCTCTGCGTTAGTGTGCCGGCGGTAGGCAATGGCAGAAAGGCGAAATGCGCCCCTGAAGTCTTTGCGCCCTGTGCGTCCACACCACTCACACAGGGCTCGGTACGATCCTGTGCCCAAGTTCCCTCAGTATTCTAGGGTGTATCCCATCTGGTCCCATCACTTTGTCTATTTTAAGTTTGGTTAGTTTCTCACAAACAGTCTTCTGAAAATTGTTCAAGATGTCCCTCATTTCTGTTCCTGTTTGTGGGTGTTTTCTGAGGTCCTGCTCCTGGTTCTTCATCTGTGAACACAGAACAGAAATATTTGTTAAGCAAATTCCGCTTTATCCTCATCAGCTTCTACATATTCCTTCCCTTCACCATCGAGTCTGACAATATCACTTTTGCCCTTCCTCTTCTCATTAACATATCTGAAAAATGTCTTATCCCCTCATTTTACTGCATTGGCTATTTCCTTCTCTTTTTGAATCTTTGCTTTCCTGACTACTTTGCTAGCTTCTCTAAGTTTTTCGAAATATAGATGGCTGTCTTCCTCTCTCTGTGATCTCTTGTATTTCATGAAGGCCTCCCTCTTTTTCTTCACTTTTTCAGCTACTTCTTTCAAAAATCATAGCAGTCTCCTTTTCCTTTTACCTTTATTTGCCATTTTAACAAAAAGGTTGGTTGCCCTTTCAGTTTTGCCCACTGTTTTTCTACATCCCCCAGCTGTTCCCATCCTGCTAACGACTCCTTGAGGTATTGGCCCATCTTGGCAAAGTTAGTTTTCCTAAAGTCTAAGACCCTCACTTTTGAATGGATTTTAACAGTCCTAGTCCTAATACTGAACCACACCATTTGGTGATCACTGGATGCAAAATGATCTCCCACTATAACATCAGAAACGCCAAGTCTAGCATGGCCCCTTCACGTGTGGATTCTGTTACCAGTTGCCTGAATAGTTCTCCCTGTAGAGAATCCAGGATATCCTTACATCTAGATGATACTGCAGCAGGTGCCAATCAACATGTGCCAATCAACATCTGGTATATTGAAATCCCCTATCAGTAGCACTTCCCCTTTCCTAGCAATGCTGCATATGTCTTCAATTAATTCTCTGTCCACCTCTTCCTCCTGTGAGGGAGGTCTGTATATCACGCCAATGCAAATATATTTCTCTTTCCCTCTTTCTAGTTTAACCCACAGTGCCTCCTCTCTCCCTTTTAAGCTCTGTAGTTTCAAAGCTTTAATATTATTTTTCACATATAGTGCCACTCATCCCCTTCTTCCTACCCTGTCCTTTCTGAATAAAATATAGCCTGGTATGGTTACATCCCAGTCATGGTTTTCTGTGAACCATGTTTCTGTAACTACCACTAAATCCAAGTCAGCCTCTCCCATTAAAGCTTCAACATCTGGGATCTTATTTCCCATGCTACGGAGATTTATATACACCGCTTTCCATATGTTGTTCCTTTTACCCATTTCCATAAAGGTATTTAATGTTTCACTTACCTGGGGGCTTTCTTCACCCATCCCCAATGAATCTAGTTTAAAGCCCTCTTCAGTAAATTAGCAAGTCTGCTACTGAAGACATGTCAACCTTTCTTGTAAAGATAGACGCCATCTCTGCTCTGCAACCCTTGGAACAGCATCCTATGGTCCAGGAAAACAAAACGCTCTCAGTGACACCATCCACACAGCCATGTATTCATCTCCAGGATGTGAGCTTCTCTGCCTTGGCCTTTACCCTTAACAGGGAGGATTGAAGAGAACACCACCTGCACCCCTATCTGCTTCACCCTTTGTCCCAGAGTCATAAAGTCAGTTTTGATATGCTTAGAGGGATACCTGGCAGTATCATTTGTGCAAACAAGGATTAGCAGCATTGGGTAATAGTCAGTGGGCTTGATGAGTCTCGGTAAACTCTCCGTAACATCTTGGATTTTGGCACCTGGTAGACAGCATACCTCTCTGGACATCAAGTCTGGTCGGCAGATGGATGCCTCAATATCCCTCAGAAGAGAGTCACCAACCACCACTACTCTTTGCTTCCTTGTGGTCATTGATTCTGCAACTTTGGGGTGCTTGAACTCTGGTTCTTCCCTTTCCAGGTATGCTTTCACCTCCTCCACTTCCAGGGCTGCATAATGGTTCTTCAATTCAAAGGCTGGAGAAGTTGGATTGGTGATTCTGCAGGCCCTGGTGACTTATGTCCAACCTTCATCATTCTGTAGGCTCTCATCTTCTCCTCTGCTGGAGAGCTTGGATGTTGCAAGAAGCATCTCATCAATGTACTTCTCACTGTCTTGATGATCCTCAGCCTCGCCACCTCCTCTCTGAGTTCCTCCATTTGTTTCTTGAGAACTTCTGCCTGCAGGCATCCTGTACATGGAACTGGTCCTTCAACTGGCATTGGGAACTCTCTGGACAGATGCAGAAGCTGTAACGGGGGCAACAGCTTTGGCAAAACAATTTTTCCCAGCCATTGTTCAGTCGGTGAAGCTTAGGTATCTGTTAAAGCAAAAGAGAGAGACCTACCAATCAGCTGGTTTCCCAGCTGTCCTTTCAGAGAAAAAGCAGTTAAATCTCTAAGGGGCTTGTTTACAAAGCCACGGTAGTTGCTTCCGCTCGATATCGGAGCCGCGGCCCCATTGAATTCAATGGGGCCGCGGCTCCGATATCGGGTGGAAACCGCTACCGCAGCTTTGTAAACAAACCCCTAAGTGTGTTCAAAATGTGCTATTCCAAGTCCCTGTGTGTAGTTAATTGGGGAGGTGCCCTATAAAGCAAGACTACTCACTAAGAGTGGGTGGGAGTTAGGGGAGTGGGGAGAGAACTAACACCTGATGAGCAATGTTCCCTCTAATTTTCTGTAGGCTGTGTGCACATAAAATATCAGCTGTGCAGCTTTTGAAGGAAGGTTAAATTTTTGTGTGCCACATAACGACACTCAGAGTAATATACTTTAAAATTTGACTACACGTCAGAATACAGTATGTACACCACATTGATTGCACTAGAAAATATTGTATAACTTGTGAAAACCGTAAATGCACAACAACTTTTAAATTTTAAGACGTCTGTGTTGTTTTCTATCAGAATCAGAACTGTAATTTTTGTACGCTCTGTTGTAAAGTATGTGCGTTCGCTCGGCGACGTGTGTGCGCGCGCACAGCTTAGAGGGAACAGTGCTGATGAGGTGTCAGTAGCTTCAAAGAGCCGAGAAAGATACTAAAGCAGAGTTTTAAACCTACCCCACTAAAGAAAATATTTCCCCTATTAAACTAAAGCACCAAAAAGAATGTAACTTGTTTTAAAAATGTACTAAAACCATTTTAAGAGCTCCTGGGCAGAGAGCTGTAATTTAAAAAGCCACAAACTCTTACCTTTGTTTGAAATGTATAGCCCCAGGATATCCACCAAAATTAAGTCATGAGCCATCACTAGCCCCTGCAATAAATGGATGAACTTGAATACCTCTGCATTCACATACCTCCGTAAATGCTCTACAGCATGTGGACGAATTGCATCTCTCCATAGCCACTGAGGAAGTCTCTGCAATCAAATTACTATCGCAGAAGGGAAATAGCAACAGATTAAGAAAAAAATCACGCTTCATTTGTCGGATAAGGTCAACCCCTTTCATCTCACAAAGATCATTCCCATCCAGATGAACAAAAATACAACGTGGTTGACTATATTGATGAGTCTCCAGTAACAATGGCAGCAATTGGGACCAGTGCATCCCTCGTAGGCCCATCTGCTGCAGCAGCACTCCACCCTCAGCTAGGCCAAGATTCAATCCCCATTTGTATTCAGCTGCCCTTAACTGGGCCCAGAAAACGAAAGAATGCCCATACATCCAAACAAGGAACTCTCTCCTTTGCTAACCTGGGGATAAAACTGAGAAAAAGGTAAGCTGAAAAAGGCTGTTGAGGAGTACTGTTTAGCGCACACTTCTCTTATACACATTAGACTGCTAGCAACCCAAACGCTGAATTGCCAGTGCAGAAAGACCCTGCATGGCAGCCAGCATGGCCACCCCAATGTGGAGCAAATGTGTTCCAAACTTCTTTGGCGGAAAACCCACTAAAGCTAAACCCTGCTTCAAATAATAGAAAATTGGAACCGGGTCAACGGATCCCTCCACTCATAGCACAACCAAAACAGGCTCCCCGCTGGCCGAGAAAGTAAAATGGTCTGGACATGATGAACAGGGCAGGAGATCAAGCCAGGAACACTCTGCAACTGGACCCAAGCACCACATCCCTACTGATCCAGGTTGCTACAAGAAATATACAACTGCACTTATTCATCCAAAAGCACCACATCATCAGCAAAGAATGAGCTCCCTGTCACCCGAAGAGGACTTGGGTCTCCACCAATTCCCCAATTCTAAGCACTATGAAGAAAGCAAAGGAAAAAGCAATGCTGAATAACCCCACTCCAAACGAGGTAGAACACACCCGCAACAATACTGCCAAAAGAGCCAGCAGCATATCATGCCGGATGGGTTGCCGCACCAACTGCATCACCGAGGCTGACCGTGCTCTTGCAAATCCTTTCACCAGTTTCAGGACTACAAAAAATGCTGTAGGGTCCACAAACCCAAGGATCTTAGACATAAAAGCAACACTCGCCAACGCCTCCGAGAGAGCATGAGGCGACAAATGCTCAAACATCAACTCCAGAAAGCACAATACATCTGTATGCATAATCTGCCGTCCAGGCCACCAAACCCCAGCTGACACCAAGTTCGAAAAATGCTGCCAGTCAGCTTCATAAGCTTTCCATGTGTTTGTAGCTAAAGCAGCCTTCAGCAATCTTGCAAGGATGTGCCAACAATTCTTCAGGATCCAGGAAGGGGCGGCATCTGCAGCTGGAGCCAAAGTGCAAAACCAGGCCCACTACAAATGAGATAAAGTATCAGTAACTGAATTATCCACACCAGGCACATGCTTCGCCTCCAATGATACATTCAACTGTTAGCACTGAAGTACCATCTTGCGCAGCAATCCCACCACCAAGAGGGAGCTAGATAACTGCCTGTTGATTGTCAGTACCACTGCCATATTATCAGAACGCAAGAGCAAGCTCTGATTTTGCAGGTGCTCACCCCACAGCAACAATGCCACCCACACAGGGAACAGCTCTAAAAAGGTACCAACTCCAGTCTCTCCAAGCATTGGGACAAGACTCTGCATACCATGCGCTACCAAAATATACCTTGAAACCGATCCCTCCAGACGCGTCTATATATAGCTCCAAGTCATGGTTAGACACCACAGACAACCGCCACACTCAAACCCCACTGAAATCCCAGAAGAACTCCAGCCAATGGCCAAATCTGCCCTCACACCACTACTTAACCACCGAAGCTACCACGAGGAAATCATCTAAACAGTGCACCATAGAGTCAAAATGAGCTGCAAGCTGGAATGCCCAATGAAGGAAGGAAGAAAACACCTCAAAATAGGCACAGGCCACTGAACATCCCATGGGCATGAACTTGCCAACATAATACCACCCCTGGAAATGAAGCCTTAGCAGATAAAAGGATCTGGGTGAATAGGGAGCAATCAAAATGTGGACTCCACATCTGCCTTTGCCATCAAGGCCCACCGCCCAGCCCTTGCCATCAAGGCCCACCACCCTGTCCTTGACCCCGCAGCACTTTCGCCCATAGTTTTCGGGACATATGATAATCTAGCACAGCATTCATTCTCAATGTATGCCCACCACAAGTCAACCCCAAGCCACTACCAGCTCCACACTCAGCCTGCAGGCCTGAACTATGTGGACCAACTTCATTATCGTCGGACTCAGTGCCTGCCGAAGATGAGGAATCAGAAGAATACCAGAAGTCTGAGGTATCCCACATCTGTACTGCCGACTTGTCACCCGACTGATGCAAATGCTTCTCACAACGCTTGCAGCTCACCACCCTCTGCAAGTTCTTTAAAAATTCCTGTTCCTTCACTGACTCAGCATCTGCTACTGAAGCCCACCAGTTCAACAGCTCTGGTGAGCCTGGGCTTATCTTTCTGCCACCGCCTGAATTCCTTCCTCTTTTTCTCCCGCAATCCCAGTCCCCCCCCTCCCCAGCGAACGGATGGTGAGGCTCAGCCAGGTTACACGCCCCCCACTCCCGATTCGCTTGGAAGGGTGGGAACTGGAGCACTAATACCTCTCTTACTGGGAAAAGAGAACAAGTGGGCCTACTACACAGAAACTAGGTGACCAGAATAACATAGTTCTGTTATACCACACAAAACAGATTATCACCAAATACAGAAAAATGGATCACGGTTTAGAAATATGAAGACAATAATTGAACTGGGAACCCCAAAAGCAAAGCTTTGAATGCACCACAACACTGGAAAAATTAAACAATGAAATTAATTTCCTCTTATACTGAACAAAGCACAAACAGGTTGATGCAGAAAACCTGCATTAGACATGTGCTGAATCAACTTTCTACACATCCCAACATTACACACCTTTTAACCCGCGATGTAGCAGAGATAGGGTATGCAAATGAAGGATGCAGTAACCGTGGACATGCAAATGAGCCACCCATTAAACTGGGCGCAAAATGGTAGCATTAAACTGGGAGAGCCAGTCAAAAACTTGTGCACAAGAAGTCTGCACTTGTTTGGCATGCTCTCCCAGAGAAACGGGCATCGCATGGCTAATTTGCATAGCAACCCCGACAGTATTTTGATGGAATCAGGGATGATCACGGCATCAGGAAAAGTCCATGATGCCATCAAAATACTGATGGGGACCGGTGGCCTGACAGAAAGAGAATCCCTGGTGGCCCAGTGGCCCCGATCCCTCCACCAGACAGTATTTTGATGGCATCAGGGACAATCGCGGCATTGGGAAACACCCCGCTGCCATCAAAATATTGTCGGGGGATCGTGCCCCATCAGAAAGAGAATGCCTGGTGCTACTGCCATGTTTCGAAATGTTAGACCCAGAGCTGGAGTGCATAGTGTGGCGGTCGCGCCCCTACCAGGCGGTCGCCTAGTAGGGACAGGAAGCCATCTTGAATTCCTCTTTACCAAGGATTGTAGTTGTGTATAGAGATAAATGAACCAAGTGGTTGTTTCAAAGCACACAGGAATTTTATTAGCTTCCGTGGCAAGCGGGTAACAAATCTTTAAAGCAGTTGTACACTCAAGTCAAAGAAAATAAAGGATAATCTTCTCCCATTAAAGCAAAGCTTACAACCAGTGTTGTAGTAGAATTATTTACACAGGCTTTCTTTTCTTTTCCCTTTATGATGCTTCTCAATTCCGTAATCATAAAGCACATGTATTTACAATTCCTAACTTCTCACTGCTCTCAGGCTTTCATTACTTAGCCACAATGCACATATCACAGTCCATCTCAGAACAAGCTGAAGTCAGGTCACTTTCTTTACTTTCTACCTCCATGCTTTCTGCTGAGCTGTATCTTGGCAAAGTTTGAAAACGCTCGGGCACTTTATGCTTAATGTCCTTTAACAGGTTAAACAGCCTATTCCACTGAATGGCCCCTTCTCCTCTAGGTAGGACTTCAACGGGCTTCTCCTGTTCAATTTCTCCTGAAAACCCCTTCTTCCTAATCCGGGTTTTCTCAGGCCTAAATCTCTCCTCAGAGTCAGAGCAAGAAACACAGGGTTTTGGCTTTACTGCTTTCTTTCGCCTACCTTGGAGTCTTGTTGCAGCACCTTCCTGGCTGAGGCTTCTGTGGCTTGTGACTCTCTCTGCCTCTGAGCTAGACAGGGAATCAGGGTAAGATCTCCACTTCCCTTCCTGGGGCTTCTGCTGCCTGCAGACAGACCCTTCATCAGAGGAGTCTAAGCACTCTTGCCTTAGCCTTCTCAAAGCCAACCTTTCCTCTCTCTCTCCCTCTTGCCAGTCTGTTTGGTCCTGTGCCTGGAACCTTCTCTGTAGCTTCCTTGGCTGTAGTGCTAGCTGCTCTTGTCTCTGCTACTGCTCTCTTTGTGGCTGCTTCTCTCTTGGCTGCTTCTCGCTTGGCTGCCTTTCCCTTGACTGCTTCTCTCTTGGCTGCTTCTCTCAACTTTGTTTGTTTTCTCAAACTTAAACGTTGAGCAGGGCACCTCCCTCTCTGACTCCACCCACTTGTACCTCCTACTCTTACCTGGGGTTGTCATGGAGTCTGGGAGTGGCTTAAACCTAGCTCTACCCTCTTGGTTTCTCTCAGGGATTTTGCTGTGGTGTATGTGTTCTAGTGCACCCATCCCCCGAAAAGAAGAAAAAGTTCTTCTTTCTCTTTTATTTCCATGCTGAGCTACACTCTCCTTACCACAATAGGCAGCGCTCCCCCTTATTTTAAGGTAACGGGTGGGACGTGGTGGATTTAGGGGCCGCTAGACCACCAGGTTATTTTATTTTAATTTGGTGTGGGGGTAGGGGTTTCAAGGGCCGCTAGGCCACCAGGTTATTTTATTCCCATTTAATTTGGAGTGGGGGTTTCAGGGGCCGCTAGACCACTGGGTTAATTTTATTTTTTATTTATGAAATTGTTACAAATAAATCAAGAAAGTTCAAACAAAACATTCTTGCAGCAAAAGAGCAGACACAATAGCAAATTCTTTTTTGCAAGAATCACAAAAAAGTAATATAGAAACAAGCAATTCCAAATGAAACAAAGTGTCCGCCCACCCTAGCCCACAAAACATTAGAGGGGAGATACCACATTATAAATTTTACCACCATATGCAAAAGAAAATATAGGCAGCTAGCTAAATCCGGATCCTAAAATTAAGAGAGCACAGGTGAGGAACCAATTGAGAACTCCAGGCGCCTGGCATTGATGAAAACCGTCAGCTGAGAGGGCTCATAAAAAATATAAGAAACAGAGTGATACTTCACTAAACATTTACATGGGTGCTTTAAGCCAAAAAGCCCCCCCCCCCCCCAGCTGTATTACCCCAGGACGAAGCAGGAGAAATTCCCTGCATCATTTCTGAGTTTCCCTAGCTAAATCTGGGTTGATACGTACCGATAATCCTCTAAATGAAAGGTTTCGTTTCTGAAAGAAAAGATTTAACATCCTTTCTTTATCAGAAAGTAATGCAAATGTTATTAACAACGTGGAAGGAACCTGAGCGTCATAACCTGAGTGTTCCAATAAATCCGTTACATTCAGAATATTCCCTTGCTCCTGGTCCCCCCTAAATTAACCAAACCCGATGTTAATTTTGTCTTAGGTAAATAATAAATCTTAACCAAGGGCGGGATCAATTCAGGGGAGACCACCAGCACATCAACTAAGTATTGTTTAAACATTTCTCTAGCAGACACTGTAGTAAGCCTTAGAAAATTAATTAATCTTAGGTTATTAGCTCTAGACAGATTATCCAAATGTTCCAACTTGCACAGATGCAAAGTTCTTTTTGTAAGCTTCAGAGTGTTCCTCAAGAGCAGCAACTTTTCTCCGGATCTCTCCCACTTCAGACTGTATCCCCAACACCTTCCGTTCCAACTCCTCAATTGCAACCACAGAATTATTCACCTTCAAGGCCAATGACGAAACCTGAGGCAACAAAAATTCTCCCAAGGAGACAATTGCATGCCAGATAGCCTCCAAAGTAAAATTAACCGGTCGCTGTAGGGAGAAAGCTATCCCCAGTTCAGCAGGTGACAAAGCAGTTTCCATTCTCGCTGGTGTCTCTCCTCCTCGCCACACAGGGATCTCTTTCCCTGCACAATCCTCACCAACCAGCGGCCTCGATGGTAAGGAGCAGTGCTGCCCAGAGACTGCACTCTCCAGCTCCTGCAGCCCCTCCGTTCCAGACCCTCTCGAGCTAATGACTTCCCCCTGCGTCGAGGGAGACTCAAGCACCAGGAACCCCTCAGGCAGGGGCTAACCACGGAGCACTTTCGGCGCTGGACTCTGGGGAGAGAGATGTTGCCGAAGCAGCCATCGAGTCACCTGACTCTGGCAAAACTGCAACTCGGTGTTCCTCCCCAGCATCCACTGGATCCCTAGCAGCACGAACAAGGAAATCGTCCAAGGGACCCACAGAAGAAACCGGCATAGAGGTACAGGGGGGTTGAGAGGGCAATGACCCACCTCTCCCCTTTCGCTTCTTGCCCATCAGTAAACGTGCTCACACTCAGAGCAGCCGGCTGCCGCCATCTTAGATTAGACACTCCCCACTCTCCCACTTCTCGGGTTATTTTATTTTAATTTAATTTAGGGTGGGGGTACAGGGGCCACTAGACCACCAGGTAGTCATTTTCTGTCAGGATACCGGCCTCCGACAGTATTTTGATGGCATCGGGGGCTTTTCCCAATGCCCCGATCATCCCCGATGCCATTCCATCAAATACTGTTGGATGGGGTATCAGGTCCACTGGGCCAGCAGGGATTCTCTTTGTGTCAGGGGACTGGCCCCCGACGTTATTTTGAGGGCATCGGGGCTTTTCCTGATACCGCGATTAATACTGTCGAGTGGGGAGATTGGGGATGCTGGGGCACCAGGAATTTGATTCCTTTATTTTGTTGGGATCGAGGAGAAGATGATCTAGGCATCTGGGAAAGCACCTGGTGCCATTAAAATACTGTTGGGGGCATGTGTTAGAGGTTTAAGTCATCTCAGACCCTGCAGTAAAAATATCGGTGCTATGGCTGGTTGCGAAATCCTCTACACCTGTCTCTGCATCAGGCATAGCCATGATTTGCATATCACACTATTATGTGCAGCTCATTTTCCTACAGTTTAAATACATTTAAATAAATCTAAATACTCGTGGTGTTAATTGGGCACTAGTTTTTCTGTCGGTGTTTATGCGCATATCTGTCTGTTTTCTGCATTTAAAAGTGCTTAAAGGCCGCACTAGCTTTCTGCATCATCCTGAAAGACATCAGCACACATTTCCCAGAGCTGACATATTCAAATTAATAAATTCAAAATAAAATACTTTTTTTTTCAGTTGCACTTACCTCAGTCTCTCTCTCTCTTGTGTTCCTTGTGTCTTCTGCTAACTCTCCATTGTCTGCTATCCATTTTCTCCCATTTCTCGTCTCCTTAGCTAGTCTCTTATTCTCCTCTGTCTTTCTTCCACTCCCCATTACCACATTTCAACCCTCTGTAATCATCATCATCCTCTCACTAATCTCCAAGCCACAAGTAATACACACTTGCTAAGTAATGGGGGACACCTCAGAAAAAAAGAAAAGGAAAAGAATAATTAAACAGCAATAATCACAAAATGAACCCTTCCAATAGCCCACTATATAGAAGATCCAAAAAAGGAAAACAAAATTACTCCAAATTTACAATGGAAATTAACAGTCGTACACAGCCTATACATAAACCAAGCATCTAAGAGAGCTCGCTCACTCACCCCCAACTGGTCCCCTAGAATTTAAAAAGGAAAGTAATTGAGAGGGATAAAGAAATATATACGAATTACCCTGAAGTTTTATCAAGCATTTACAAGGGTTTTTCAGAAAAAATAAACCACCAAGCTGGAGGACCCGCGGACGCATGGTTAGAAATTCACTCCTGTGCCGACGGGTCTCCCGAGCCAGGTCAGGAAAAATTCGAACAAGACACCCCTTGAATAAAACATTCCTTTTCCTAAAGAAAAGTCTTAATAGCCATTCACGGTCAGAAACCAATGCTAAAGTGACTAAACAGGTCTCAGGTTTCACTAAAGCTGTATCTGAAGTATCCAACAATTCTGAAATATTTAACTCATCAAATTGAACAGGCCCAGCTGCCTCAGTAGAAACTGAAGCCTTCTGTGCTGTAGGAAAATAATATATCTTTACAATAGGAGGACGGGAGTCCACAGGGACCCCCAAAATCTCAACCATTTTTTAAACATTTCTTTTGCAGGAACAGTAGATAAACAGGGAAAATTAACCAAAGATTAGCTAACTTAGAAAAGTTCTCCAATTGCTCCAACCTGATTTTCATCTGATTAGAGTCCTTAATAAATCTCCCAGATAAAGTCTCCAACTGATTATTCTTTCCTGAAACCTCATCCACTGTTGCTTTCATTTAATTCAAGTCCTGCTCCGAATTTGCAATACTTGTAGAATTTAATACAACCTGCTCCTGGATTTCGTTAATCTGAGATACAAAGGTTTCCCCTAGATGGTTAATGGCAGTCCATATTGACTCCAGGGTGAAATGATCCAGCCGTGGCAAGGAAAAGGAGAAAGCAGACCCACGCTGGACACCTGGCAAAACTCCACTAGGCCATGGGATTCCAGGAGGGGGAGCTCCGGCGTCGCAACTAAACGCCTCAGCGAGACTCCCACTCTCGAGTGCAGATCCAATATGCTGCCCCATCAAAGGGAAATCTCCCTCTGACACACTGGGATGCGCGGCCCCAGAGAAGATTCAGAGACTACCATCGTTAGAGAGGCCGACATCTCCACGCTACACCGAGCTGAATCTGGGCAGGGCTGCTTTGAGACACGATGAACTTCCGGGGGCGTAAGGTCACTACTCGAAGGAGACGCCGAGCTACTGAGCCCCGACCGTCCTCCATCTGAGTTTCCGTCCCCTGCTTCTGGCTGTGGCTCCTGACACCGGTACACAAAAAAATCCAGAGGTCCGGTAACCGGAGTTGAGGTCTGCGCGACTGCCTGGGGCTGCAATTCGCGCCTCACCTTCCTCTTTCGACCCATCAGGAAAAGAATACAGGAGCCAGCATGGGTTTTTAGTATGGCAGTGCTTTTACTGCATGGTAACCCTTAGCAAAGCCCACACTAATGGTTAGGATGCAGTTAAACAAGCTCTGTGTGCTTACATGCCCCTTATTGCTTTAATGCTCTTCTAAATTTGCAATTACTTTTCAAGGCAGAAACTTCTCATTTAACTGCCTTTCTTAGTGATAAATCGCCTGGAACTACATCATGACTTTTTCTGGCTAATGGTGAGCTTTTCACCATGCTGTGGGATTGTGGTCACTCAACCTTTTCATTTATTTTCCTTATATCTTTTGACTGTTGTGTTTGGATATGTACATGTTGTTGGCTGATAGCATACTGGTGATGACTTTCCTCGGTGCAGTTTCTCCAAATGAGTTAGTTTTGCACATACCATGACAGTTGTGAACCTCAGCATGGTGAATATGATCTCAGTCTCTCAAATTTACTGCTAAGGCTCAGTTAGTACTTGTATTGTGTCAAAGAGAGCCTACTGCTGGAGTTCGTAAGATGATACATGTATGGGTAGTTTGTCAAGATGTGCTTGGAAATTCTTCTTTTTCAAGCCTGTGGCACCCAACACAATAGGAAATATTTCTATATCTTTCTACTACTTTTTCTTGGTCTCTGATTGCAATTTCTGGTATTTCAGGATTTTCTGCCTCTCCATGCGATTCACAGAGTAGTCTCTTGGAAATGACACTATTATCAATGCCGTTCTGGTGTTTTTCTCCTTATTTATTTTATTTATTTATTTAGACAGTTTTGTATACCGCCTTATCCTTCAATCAAAGCGGTCACAACACAATTGGGGGATACATTTAACACGTGGGGATATGAGACACATACACTAATACTTACAACTATACCGACTTCCTTAACCACTATATCCGACTTCCTTGCATCCAGCTTTTTATCGGTCAGAATGGAAGTATTCTAGGTGATCATAACCTCCTCCTTCTCTGTAATTCTTTTAGGGTCATGATCCCAGTGCTTTTCGGGCACAGTGATGTTGTAGTGCACCGGCACCTGACAGTATTATGATGACATCGTGGGCTTTTCCCAATGCTGTGATCATCCCCGATGACATCAAAATACTGTTAGGTGGGGGGATCGGGACCGCTGGGCCACCAGGGATTCCCTTTCTGTCAGGGCACTGGCCCCCAACAGTATTTTGAGGGTATCGACGGATTTTCCTGATACTGCGATCGTCCCTGATGCCCTCAAAATACTCTTGGGTGGGGGGATTGGGGCTGCTGGGCCACCAGGGATTCTCTTACTTTTGGGGCACCGCCTCCCTACAGTATTTTGATGGAATCAGGGGCATTTCCTGATGCTGTGAACATCCCCAGTACCATCAAAATACCTTCGAGTGGGGAGATCTGGGCCACTGGGGCACCAGGGATTTGATTCCTTTATTTTGTTGGGATTGAGGAGAAGATGATCTAGGCATCTGGGAAAGCACCTGGTGCCATTAAAATACTGTCGGGGGCATGCGTTAGAGGTTTAAGTCATCTCAGACCCTGCAGTAAAAATATCGGTGCTATGGCTGGTTGTGAAATCCTCCACGCCTGTCTCTGCATCAGGCATAAACATGATTTGCATACCACACTATTATGTGCAGCTCATTTTCCTACAGTTTAAATACATTTAAATAAATCTAAATACTCGTGGTGTTAATTGGGCACTAGTTTTTCTGTTGGTGTTTATGCGCATATCCGTCTGTTTTTTGCATTTAAAAGTGCTTAAAGGCTGCACTAGCTTTCTGCATCATCCTGAAAGACATCAGCACACATTTCCCAGAGCTGGCATATTCAAATTAATAAATTCAAAATAAAATACTTTTTATTCTACCTTTTGTTGTTTGAACATTTTATTTTTCACTTGCAATTGCCTCAGTCTCTCTCTTGTGTTCTTCGTGTCTTCTGCTAACTCTCCATTGTCTGCTGTCCATTTTCCTTCTCTCTTCTCCTATTTTTTTTTCCATTTTCTGTCTACATCCGCCTCTGACATACTGATCTTTTGTTTGTTCTTTTCTCCATTTCTTTCTATACTCATTCATCTACTCAATTTCAACCCTCCATTCTCAATCCCCTTTGACCTTTCACCTAGCAACTTTCCATCTACTCTTCTAACCTCCAGCCCAGCTCCCCTATTTCTCATCTCACTCCTTAGCTGGTCTCTTATTCTCCTCTGTCTTTCTCCCACTCCCCATTACCACATTTCAACCCTCTGTAATCATCATCATCCTCTCACTCATCTCCAAGCCAGCTTCCCATGCCCATTATGCCCACCATTTCCCCCCTCTTTCACCACCCCAAATCAGCATCTCCCAATCCCCTCATCCTTCCACTTTACCCCAAAGTGCAATATCTCATGCTTTCTCTTCCACCTTCCCAGACCTTTTCCCCCACCATAGACCCAACCCCCCATAGACCATCAGCTTTCTGTCACCTTCCATTTCTCCTAACTCTGCCCCTGCAGTGGTCCGGCTTCTCCCCTATCTCCTTTCCAAGCCCAGCATCTTCTCTCTATCCCCTGTTCCTCTCCATTCCAGGCCAATATATCCCTTCTCTCTCTTAACTTAAAATCCATCTCTCTCTTTTTTCTCTGTCTCCCCCCCCCCCCCTAGAAAAAAATATTGTGCTACACCATATCTTGTGTCATCTTTTTTTTTCTGAATCAGCAGCAAAAAGATCTCATAGCACCATCCCCAGCTTTATCTTTTTTTCTCTGAGCCAGCACGCAGGTCAGCTCGGCATTGTAGCCATTGGAGGTGGAGGCCTCGGTGTCTGCATCGGGCAATAATTCTATCTCCCCTGGCTCATCTTGGGCCTCAAAAGTCCTCCGGCAAGAAGTTCCTGAGTCGGCGAGTCAGGCTGAGGGATCCCTATTGACGGATTCCGCCTGTGAGCAGGGGCTGGTCTTGGGACTCGGATTGGTTGCTGGTACTTCCCTGGATCAGTGTCAGAGGGCAAAGGTCTCAGTGACTATGGCAGAAGGAAGTGAAATAGCTGTTTCTGTTCTGAGGATGCCCAACCTGTTGCAGAGCAGTTTGGAGGCTATTCCTGGGAGGGTGGAGGTCCTCCCTTCAGTGTCTTCTACTTCTCCAGAGGTTAAAAATTTGGACTCAATATGGGCAGCCATTATGCAGCTTCGGAAAGACTTGGTTCCACGGATGTCCAGCCTGGCGATTCAGGATCCAACTAATGTATCTGCTATTCAGGAGAACATAAATAAAATATCATCTATTAAGACTGATGTTTCCCATTTAAAATCTAAGGTTATCGTTGTTGAAGGAGATTTAAATTCTTCTAAGAAGGCTACTCTTGCTATACGTGCTAAATTGGAGATTTTGGGGAACGCAACTCGTGCAGTGAATTTACGCTTGGTGAACTTTCCAAGAGTTGCGTCTGTATCAGCAAGGGATATGTTTTGTGCTAATTTAATTGAGAACTTGGGTATTCCTCCTGAATCTCATCCCCTATAGCTAAGCTATATTATTTACTTATTATTATATTATTTATTTTTTCCATCTGGGACACAAGATGAGGGGTCTGGAATTGTTAGAGGTTTATCAAGCGTTAACGCTTTAAATGTGACTGCCTTGCTGGAGTCATCACAAGAAGAAAATGTTGTTACTTCCATATTAGTGATAGCATTAGCTTTGTTGTCTGACAAAGAATGGCTTATGAAGCTTTTCTTCAGGAAGCGACATATCTATTTAAGGGTTTGACTGTTCGTATGTTTCCGGACCTTTCCAGGGAAACTCAGAAGAGGAGACAGGAGTTTCTTCTTCTACGTTCTGGGGTCCAGCAGTTGGGAGGGCTTTTTTTCCTAAGGGTCTGATCAAGTATCAATCTGTGTCGTATATTTTTTATGAGCCTTCCTAATTGCTGGCCTTCATAAATGCTTAGTCGGTACAAAGACAATAGCAATCATTCCATTCTAACTTCAGTCAACGTGACATTAGTTCTCCTACTTGTGGAAATTTGGTTTTTTTATTGTGTATTACGTGCTTTATAGGTCTCAGACTCGTCGGCACTACAACATGCTTATGGAGATATCTATCATGGTGCCTAATAGCATCAACGACCTTTTGGCACTTTTATACACTAATGTGAAAAAAATACCACAAGTGAAGCATTCAAATGATTTATAAACTAAATGCTGCTTAGCTCTTGAGTGCTCCCCAACGCCATCCCTTGGCGCCCTTTCTTGCATTTCACTCTAAATGAGCTTCTTCAGGGGGATTTGCAACATTGAAAAATTCTCTGTATATTTTCTTTGCTATTTTGTGGTGTGAATAAAATAAAAAAAAAAAATTGCAAAAATTTCATTTGTTCTTTTTCCCCCCTAGGTTTCTGATGATATTAGCATGGATGAAAAGATGGATCGTGCTGTCTGGGGAAATAAAGCAGAAGCTCTTTTAGCCTTTATTGGCTATGCAGTGGGACTGGGAAATGTCTGGAGATTCCCTTACCTAGCTTACAAACATGGCGGAGGTAAGATTGTATCTCTGCTATTTAACATATTCTTGTCCATGGATTTAACTACTCCTGGCTGCTTCACTGCAACCAATGTAACCACCATAAAAATTTTAGGGCCTGATATTCAGCGGCGGCAGCTAGTGCAAGTACAGTGTCTAGCTGTCAATGCTGAAGAGTTAACCTGGATATTCAATGCTGGGACCATATCTGGCCACCAGCATTGAATATCCGGGTTTGCCGCACAGCTGCGCATGGCGCAGAAGTTAACCAGGCAGCATCGGTATTCAGCAGCTGCCTGGTTAGCTTCAATCAAAAGAAGAAACCTCCCAATAACTGATGACACTATTATGTACTATAAATCAAGAAAGTCATCAGTGATATTGTCCCTGCCACCAAATCAATATACTAATGATGTCGGGCGAAACGGACTGGAACAGCGAGAGTAAGTAACTCTGCTCAGTAGTGCGAAACTCCCATTTTTTGAAAGAATTTTCTGTTAATGCAAATAAAAACTTATCTCAGTCCACGGCGGTTGTGAAGCTGATCCATGAACACACTGCCTTAAAACAGCACACGACATGCATGTTTCGGGTCCCCCAAGTGACCCTGTATCAAGTGTTCTGCCGCTGTAATGTGGACATGGTTATCTTCAGTGGCAAAAGTTAGGACAGCTTTTGTTGTGCTTAACTGTTGCTGCTGAGGGATAACAGGACAGTGGCTGAATATCACCGCTTGACGGTTATTGCCGGTACTGTCCACGGAACGCCCCCGACAAGCCACGATTCTAAGCGGTTAGCATCGGGGCGTATAGTGGCATTACTCAGTTATATACAGTGGCACGAACTGTGTTAGTACCAGGGCCGGCCCATCCATTGTGCAAGAATGTTTTTTGCACAGGGCCCCGCGTTTCAGGGGGCCCCGCGCAAAAAACATTCTTCATCATCCCAAGTTTAAAAAAAAAAAACAGTTGCTTCTGCCGCGGCAGCATCAAGAGTGCCGCCGCGGGGCCCCCCCCCCTGCCCGGCAGAGCCTCCCTGCGTTGAATCCCCGAACGCGGGCTTCTTTCAAAGGAAACTCTCGCAGCTCTGAAAGAAGCCTGCGTTTGGGGATTCAACGCTAGCCTACGATGCAGGGAGGCTCTGCCGGGCAGGGGGGGGCCCCCGCGGCGGCACTGTTGATGCTGCTGTGGCAGAAGCAGCTGTTTTTTTTTATTTTTTAATTTGGGCTGATAGGGGGGAAGGGGGTTTAGGACGGGTAATGGGCTATGGGGGGGGAGGCTAAGACTGGAAGTGGGCTGATAGGGGAGGGTTAGGACTAGTAATGGGCCATGGGGGGTGCAAAGACTGGAAATGGGCTGATGGGAGGTTAGGACTGGTAATTGGCTATGGGGGGGGGGGGCTAAGACTGGAAATGGGCTGATGGGGAGGTTTAGGACTGGTAATGGGTTATGGGGGGGGTCTAAGACTGGAAGTGGGCTGATGGGGGAGGGTTAGGACTAGTAATGGGCCATGGGGGGTGCTAAGACTGGAAGTGGGCTGATGGGGGGTTAGGCCTGGTAATTGCCTATGGGGGGGGCTAAGACTGGAAATGGGCTGATGGGGAGGTTTAGGACTGGTACTAGGTTATGGGGGGGGGCTCAGGCTGGAAGTGGGCTGATGGGGGAGGGTTAGGACTAGTAATGGGCCAAGGGGGGGTGCTAAGACTGGAAGTGGGCTGATGGGGAGGTTGCGGTCTGGTACTGGGTTCTGGGGGGAGCTAAGACGGGAAATGGGCTGATGGGGTTTAGGACTGGTAATGGGCTATGGGAGGGGTTAGGACTGGTAATGGGCTGATGGGGGATTAGGACTGGTAATGGGCTATGGGGGGCTAAGACTGGAAATAGGCTGATGGGGGGCTAGGCCTGGAAATAGGGTGATGGGGGGGTTAGGACGTAATGGGCTGATGGGGGGGTTAGGACTAGTAATGAGCTATGGGGTGGCTAGGACTGGGAATGGGCTGATGGGGGGTTAGGACTTGTAATGGGCTGGGGGACTAAGACTGTTAATGAGCTGGGGGGTTGCTAGGACTGGAAATGGGCTGAGTGGAAGGAGGGCTTGAACTGCAAATAGCTGATGGGGACGGGGGCTTGGAATGGAAATGGGTTGTGAGGGGGAGGGAGCTAGGACTGGAAATGGGTGAGTGGGGGGGCTAGGACAGGAAATGGGCTGATGGAGGGGCTAGAATAGAACTGGAAATTGGCTGTTGGGGGGTGCTAAGATTGGAAATGGGCTGTGGTGGGGGTTTGGATTGAAATGGACTCATGAAGGGGCTAGAACTGGAAGTAGGCTCATGGGGGGCTTGGATTGGAAATGGGCTGAGTGGAGGGGAGCTAGGATTTGACATGGGCTGATGGGCTCATGGGGGGCTGGGATTGGAAATGAGCTGATGGAGGGACTCAGATGGGACTGGAAATAGATGGGGGAGCTAGGACTGGAAATAGGCTGATGGTGGGTCTAGGATAGGACTGGAAATGGGCTTATGGGGGGCTAGGACTGGAAATGGGCTGATGCGGGGACTAGAAGGGAGCAGATGCTGGGTGGGACTTGAACTAGAATGGAGCTGATGTTGGGGGAGGATTAGAATGGGATGGAGCTGGGAGAGTGAAATGGAGAGGGAAAAAATATTTTGTGTGGGAGGGAAGACAAATCTACAATTGTCCAGATATTGGGAGAGTAAGTGGGGATTGAGAATGGAGGGGTAAAATTTGAGTAGATGAAATAGGAATGAGGAAAGAGCAAAAGGAGAAAGATTAGTATATTAAAGCAGATGTAGAGAGAGAATGGAAAAAAACTAGAAGAGAGAAGAAAAGACAAATGGACAGCAGACGATGGAGAGTTAGCGGAAGACACAAATAAACCAGAAGAAAGTGGCTGGAACAATTGCAACTGAAAAAAATGCACAAAAGGTACAAAGATATCTCTTTATTTTGAATTTATTAACTAGAATATGTCAGTTCTGGGAAATGTGCATCATTAACGTCTGTGCTTTGTTTAGTACAAGAGGAAATTAATTTATAGTTTTATTTCTACATTGTTGTACATTCCAAGTTTGGCTTTTAGGGTTCCCAGTTTAATTATTGTCTTCCTGTTTCTAAATTATGATTCCTTGTTTGGTGATGGTCTATGTTCTGCATGTGTAACTGAGCTGAGGTATTCTGTTTATGTAATTCCTATTTGACATTGCCACTTGTTCTCTTTCCCCAGTAGGTCATGTATTGTTATTCTCTGAAATGTATTGGTTTAATATTTGCAGTGTTGCCTTTTGATAGGTATGGTATGGTGCTTTATGAGTCCTGGTAGTGCTGTTAGGATACGGCGGGTTTGCTATGGGTTCTAAATGGGCAGTGTTTGTAGTAGTTCCTAATGTGCCTG
Organism: Ichthyophis bannanicus; assembly: GCA_033557465.1. NCBI lineage: Eukaryota > Metazoa > Chordata > Amphibia > Gymnophiona > Ichthyophiidae > Ichthyophis > Ichthyophis bannanicus. Next base: position 133,423,985 of record CM066036.1, on the reverse strand, counting down.
GCGGTTTTATTTATTTATTTATTTTTATTCTCTTATATACCGCGCTATTCTGCATCAGTGCGGTTTACATTGAACAAACTGAAATTACATTGAACAGGGCATTATAACTTGGAGATAACTATTTTACAGGGAACATGGGCTATGGAGGGTTAAGTGGCTTGCCCAAGACCACAAGGAGCACCTGTGGGACTAGAAACCCCAGTCCTTCCGGCCAAAGGTTGCTGTCCTCTAGTGGGATTTGAACCCCCGACCTTCCGGCCTGAAGTACCTTTCCCCAACCACTAGGCCACTCCTCCACTCGGTTGGCACTGGATTATAGTAATGTAGAAATCTTTTAGTCTTTCTTTATCCATAAACTCATGAAAAGGCATGTTTACTAAAAGTTAGTGTATGGTAACATTATGCAAATATTTATGCAAATGAGGCTCCTTATGCAAATGAGGCCCCGCACCGAGTCTCCGCACATGGCCCCGCACCCCCCTTGGGCCGCCCCTGCTTCTGCTGTAGATGTTTGTTGGAGGTTTTTAAGTTTCCCATGGGAGTTAGTGGACATGAGGACAATATCTGAATTCAAAAAAGCATGGGACAAACACAGACGATCTCTAAAGATAAAAAGAGGACTATTGTAGTTGATATGGGAGGGCAGACTAGATAAGCCATGTGGACTTTTTCTGCCATAATGTTTCTAAACTTTAAATACCTCTGTTGGAATGGGTAAAAGGGGCAACATCTTGAAAGCAGTGTGCATAAATGCCCGTAGTATGGGAAATAAGATCCCAGACGTTGAGGCATTAATGGAAGAGGCTGACTCGGATTTAGTGGCGGTTATGGAGACATGGTTCATGGACAGCCACGACTGGGATTTAATTATACCAGACTATAGTTTATTCAGGAAGGACGGGGTAGGAAGAGGGGGAGGGGGAGTGGCACTATACAGTATGTAAAAAATAGTATTAAAACTATAGAATTACTGGTATGATATACAGATCTCTTTCACAGGGAGAAGTCATCAACAGAAATTTAATAGCAGACATATGCAGTATTGCCATAAAAGGAAAGTGTTACTGATAGTTGATTTCAACATGCCATATGTTGATTGGTACATCCCTGTTGCAGTGTCATCTGGAAGTAAGTGAGTCCTGGCTTTGATGCAGGGAGAACTATTCTGGCAACTGGTAAGAGAACCCACACGTGAAGGGGCCATACTGGACTTGGTGCTTACCAATGTGGAAAGTGTTTCTAATGTGATAGTGGGAGATCATCTTGCATCTAGTGATCACCAGGTGGTATGGGTCAATATTAAGACTAGGGCTGATAAATTCCATTCAAAAGCAAGGGTCTTAGATTTAGCAAAACTAACTTTGCCAAGATAGGCCAGTACCTCAAGGAGCTATTAATGGGATGGGAACATGACACCCACCAAAAAGCGAAATAACATCTGATCTCACCGACCATGACCAACTAACTCAAACTATACTAACCTGACCATGTCCGAATTCTGTCTAAGTCCAAAGTCTGTCCTATATCTGTCTAAGTCCAAAGTCTGTCCTATATCCTATATTAAAATCATTAATGTAGCCTCCCCGGTGATGGCCCCACCCTTATACGTAAATTCCCCCCCCCCCTTTCTATGTAATGCCACTTTGACCCGGTGAAAAGCAGGATACAAATACAGCAAAATAAATAAATAAATAAATGTAGAAAAGCAATGGGCCAGACTGAAAGGGGATATTGTAAGAGCAACAAACCTTTTTGTTAGAAAGTTATACATGTAAAAGGAAAAGGAGGCCACTATGGTTCTCAAAAGTAGTTACTGAAATGGTAAAGAAAAAGAGGTTGGCCTTCATAAAATACAAGAGATCACAGAAAGAGGATGACAAGCATCGATATTTGGAAAAACTAAGAGAAGCTAGTAAAGTAGTCAGGAAAACAAACATACAAAAAGAAGAAGCGATAGCCAATGCAATAAAATGGGGGGCAAGACATTTTTCAGATATGGTACTTCACAAAATTACTTCACCCTCTATATTATATCGCTCCCTTGGATTGCTGCAGCCCAAATGCATGACCTTGCATTTTTAAACATTAAATCCCAGCTGCCAAATTCTAGACCATTCTTCAAGCTTAGCTAGATCCCTCCTCATGTTATCTACACCTTCCTGGGTGTCTACTCTATTGCAGATTTTGCTATTATCCGCAAAGAGGCAAACCTTACCCGACAGCCCTATCATTAACAAAGATGTTTAAAAGAATTGGACCAAGGTCAGATCCTTGGGGCCACACCACTGGTAACTTCTTCTCCTCAGAGTGAGCTCCATTTACTTGTACTCTTTGTCGCCTCCCACTCAATCAGTTTTTAACCCAAGCAGTAACTTTAGGGTCCATCCCTAGGGTGCTCAACTTGTTTATAAGTTGCCTGTGAGGAACAGTGTCAAAGGCTTTACTGAAATCTAAATACATCACATCTAGGGCTTTCCCTCGGTCCAACTCCCTGGTCACCCAGTTAAAGAAATCAATCAGATTTGTCTGACAAGACCTACCTCTGGTGAATCTATGCTGCCTCGGATCCTGTAATCCGCTGGACTCCAGGAACCTCACTATTTTCCTCTTTCAGCAGCGTTTCCAATAATTTACTCACCACCGAAGTTAAACTAACCAGCCTGTAGTTTTCAACCACATCCTTACTTCCTCTTTTGTGTAAAGCTTCTCTCTAGTCCTTTGGCACCACGCCCGACTCCCACGAGGCATTGAAAATGTCAGTCAGTGGAGCTGCTAGAACGTCCCCAAGTTCCCTCAGTATTCTTGGGTGTATCCCATCAAGTCCCATCGCTTTGTCTACTTTAAGTTTAGCTAGTTTCTCACAAACATAGTCTTCTGAAAATTGTTAAGGATGCCCCTCGTTTCTATTCCTATTTGTGGGTCTATTTCTGAGGTCCTGTTCATGGTTTTTCATCTGTGAACATAGAACAGAAATATTTGTTAAGCAATTCTGCTTTATCCTCATCAGCTTCTATATATTCCTCCCCTTCACCCTTGAGTCTGACAATACCACCTTTGCCCTTTCTCTTCTCACTAACATATCTGAAAAATGTCTTATCCCCCCATTTTATTGCATTGGCTATTTCCTCCTCTTTTTGAATCTTTGCTTTCCTGACTACTTTGCTAGCTTCTCTAAGTTTTTCCAAATATAGATGCCTGTCTTCCTCTCTCTGTGATCTCTTGTATTTCATGAAGGCCTCCCTCTTTTTCTTCACTTTTTCAGCTACTTCTTTCGAAAGCCATAGCAGTCTCCTTTTCCTTTTACCTTTATTTACCATTTTAACAAAAAGGTTGGTTGCCCTTAAAATATCCCTTCAGTTTTATCCACTGTTTTTCTACATCCCTTAGCTGTTCCCATCCTGCTAACGACTCCCTGAGGTATTGGCCCATCTTGGCAAAGTTAGTTTTCCTAAAGTCTAAGACCCTCACTTTTGAATGGATTCTAACTCTAATACTGAACCACACCATCTGGTGATTACTGGATGCAAAATGATCTCCCACTATAACATCAGAAAAACTTTCACCATTGGTAAGCACCAAGTCCAGTATGACCCCTTCACGTGTGGGGTCTGTTACCAATTGCCTGAATAGTTCTTCCTATAGAGAATCAACGATCTCCTTACTTCTAGATGATACTGCAGCAGGAATGTGCCAATCAAGATCTGGCATATTGAAATCCCCTAGCACTTCCCCTTTCCTAGCAATACTGCAAATGTCTTCAATTAAATCTCTGTCCACCTCTTCCTCTTGTGAGGGAGATCTGTATATCACGCCATTGCAAATAGATTTTTCTTTCCCTCTTTCTAGTTTAACCCACAGTGCTTCCTCTCTCCCTTTAAAGCTCTGTAATTCCAAAGCTTTAATATTATTTTTTACATACCTTGCCCCAACCACTAGGCTACTCCTCCCTTTAAGGGAGGAGTAGCCTAGTGGTTGGGGCAAGGTACTTCAGGCCGGAAGGTCAGGGGTTCAAATCCCACTAGAGGACAGCAACCTTGGGCCGGAAGGACGGGGGTTTCTAGTCCCACAGACGCTCCTTGTGGTCTTGGGCAAGCCACTTAACCCTCCATTGCCCATGTTCCCTGTAAGTATTAGTGTATGTGTCTCATATCCCTGTGTGTTAAATGTATCCCCCAATTGTGCTGTGACCGCTTTGATTGAAGGATAAGGCGGTATACAAAACTGTCTAAATAAATAAATAAAATAAACATATAGTGCCACTCCTCCTCCCCTTCTTCCTACCCTGTCCTTTCTGAATAAAGTATAGCCTGGTATAGTTACATCCCAGTCATGGTTTTCTGTGAACCATGTTTCTGTAACTGCCACTAAATCCAAGTCAGCCTCTCCCATTAAAGTCTCAACATCTGGGATCTTATTTCCCATGCTACGAGCATTTATACACACTGCTTTCCATATGTTACCCCTTTGACCCATTTCCATAAAGGTATTTAATGTTTCACTTAGCTGGGGGCTTTCTTCACCCTTCCCCAATGAATCTAGTTTAAAGCCCTCTTCAGAAGATTAGCCAGTCTACTACTGAAGATGCGTCACCTTTCTTGGACAGATGGATTCCATCTCTGCTCTTCAACCCTTGGAACAGCATCCCATTGTTCAGGAAACCAAAACGCTCTCGATGACACCATCCACGCAGCCATGCATTCATCTCCAGGATGCGAGCCTCTCTGCCTTGACCTTTACCCTCAACAGCGAGGTTGAAGAGAACACCACCTGTGCATCTATCTGCTTCACCCTCTGTCCCAGAGTCATGAAGTGACTTTTGATATGCTCAGAGCGATACCTGACAGTATCATTTGTTCCAACATGGTTTAGCAACATTGGGTAATAGTCAGTGGACTTGATGAGTCTCCATAACATCTTGGATTTTGGCACCTGGTAGGCAGCATACCTCTCTGGACATCAAGTCTGGTCGGCAGATGGACGCCTCAGTACCCCTCAGAAGAGAGTCACCAACCACCACTACCCTTCACTTCCTTGTGGTCACTGATTCTGCAACTTTGGGGTACTTGAGCTCTGGTTCTTCCCTTTCCAGGGATGATTTGACCTCCTCTGCTTCCAGGGCTGCCTAATGGTTCTTCAGTTCAAAGGCTGGAGAAGTTGGATTGGTGATTCTGCAGGCCCTGGTGACTTGTTTCCAACCTTCATTATTGTGAAGGCACCCATCTTCTCCTGTGCTGGAGAGCTTGGTTGTTGTAAGAAGCATGTCATCAATGTACTTCTCACTGTCTTGAATGCTCCTCAGCCTCACCACCTCCTCTCTCAGTTCCTCCACTGTTTCCTGAGAGCTTCAGCATGCAGGCACCCTGCACATGGAACCAATCCTTCAACTGGCATTGGGACCTCTGTCTGGACAGAGGCAGAAGCTGTAACGGGGGCAACAGCTTTAGTGATACAATTTTTCCCAGCCATTGTTCTGTTCATGGAGCTTAGGTATCTGTTAAAACAAAAGAGAGAGATCTACCAAAGTACCAGCCGGTCTCCCAGCTTTCTTTTCAGAGAAAAAGCAGTTAAATCTCTAAGTGTGTTCAAAATGTGCTGTTCCAAGTCCTTGTGTTTTGTTAATTGGGGAGGTGCCCTATAAAGCAGGACTGCTGATTAGGGGTGGGTGGGAGTTGGACGGGGTAGGGAGGGAACTAACACCTGATTAGGCATCAGTAGCCCCAAAGAGCTGAGAAAGTTACTAAAGCAGAATTTTAAACCTACCCCACTAAAGAAAATATTTCTCCTTTTAAATTAAAGCACCAAAAAGAATGTAACTTTGTTTTAAAAATGTATCAAAACCCTATTAAGAGCTCCCAGTCAGAGAGCTAGCAATTAAAAAAACCACAAATTCTTCCCTTTGTTTGATATGTATAGCCCCTGTTAGGAATGCCTCAACAGTGCAGAGCTCTGAAGCCTTTTATGCAGGCCTCAGCTACTCTCAGTTCTTTCACGGGCTAATCAGGCCCACTAACTCTTCATTAGGCGTCAGTAGCCCCAAAGAGCTGAGAAAGTTACTAAAGCAGAGTTTTAAACCTACCCCACTAAAGAAAATATTTCTCCTTTTAAATTAAAGCACCAAAAAGAATGTAACTTTGTTTTAAAAATGTACCAAAACCCTTTTAAGAGCTCCCAGTCAGAGAAGAGCTATCAATTTAAAAAAACACAAATTCTTACTTTTGTTTGAAATGTATAGCCCCTGTTAGGTAGTAGAGGACAGTTTTGAATTTGAGAAAGCATGAGACAAACACAGAAGATCTCTAAAGGTTAAAAAGGAACTGTAGTAGTTGATATGGAAGGGCAGACTAGATAGACCATGTGATCTTTTCCTGCTGACATGGTTCTGTGTTTCTGTTTTGCTAGTTGTTGCAGCACCTCATTTTCATGCTTCTCCCACAGCTGTAATCCACTGTTTCAACCCTGGCTATTTCACTGAGCACAGGTCCTCTCTCCCAACTCATCCGCAGCTTACCACACCATCAGCCCTTCCACATCTATCCAGTGCAAATGCATACTTAAATATCATAGGCCCGATAATAATCAAAGTAATTAACATGGTTAGCCAACCTGCTAACTGTGTTAATCATGGCAATTGGGATATTCAGGGGCTATGTCAAAGAGTTCCGGAGATGGAGCGGAGGTGGCACCCAGGGATAACTAGGCAGTGGCAATATTCAGCTGCTGCCCTTTTATCCCAAAGTGGTTAAAGTTAGGCACCTTAAAGGGTGGCCTAACTTTCACTGCAGAAATTAAATGGGCAGTAGCTGAATATTGCCGCTGCCCAGTTAGCTCCCATGCTATCCTCCAACTTGGATGTTCAGTGATGTTGGCTGGATGGATGGATGGATATGGCCCCAATATTGAATATCCAGGTCTTAGGTTCTTGGGCTAGTCACTGCCATACTATCAAGACTGATGTTGCTTTGCATATATACGAATGCCTGCACTTCCAGCCGATACACTCATGTGCTACAGGCTCAGATTTTCTGTCTGTCTGGCTACAGTACTCCGCTGCTATGGCAGAAATATCATGCTACCCATCCTATACCAATGCCCTAGGGTAGCTCCTAGTTCACGTCTGGACATTGCCATCCAGCGTTGTCAATGATGGTATGTCAGTGGAATGGTTCAGGGCTTTAAACTTCTGGACATTCATGCCCAGGCCACACATTGGCAATGCACTAGTAAGGCGGGTGCAACTACAACCTGGTCAGAGGCTGGTGGTAGTTGCATCCATGCTAGCAGCATCTTTGTGCCTTTAGCATGCCTGTTGCACATGACTGCTTTTGCCCATTCTCCATCACAACTCGGCCCTAACCCAGCCTGTTTACATGCTGTTCAGGTAGGCAGCATTTTTAGCATAGAAGCCTTATGACTAAGCGCTCCTGGCTATCCTGTTCTTTCTTGCATTCTTTAAAATTATGAAAAATGAAGGCCCAAATTACTAAACAATGTAAAATGCATGGATAAAAAGTATCTTTAAAAATAAATGAAAGTGTGGAATGTACCATTTACTAAAGTATTGTGCACTTTCTCAAGATGTGCAAAGATGCACTAAAATCTGATAACATGGGGGTAATTTTAAAAGGCATTTCTACATGTAAAAATTGATCTTGGCATGTAGAAATGGCCTTGTACTGTATATAATTGCCCAGGGTATATACACTTAAACTTGTATAGACTGATCACAGGGCAAGATTAAGGCATAGGCAAACAAGGACAATATCTAAGGCCCAGAGGCCAATAAGACTATGTGCTAAACTTATTTCCTTCTCAGGTGCATTTGTTATTCCTTACACAATTATGATGGCAACTACTGGTTTGCCTCTGTTCTTCCTGGAATGTGCATTTGGACAGTTTGCCAGTTTGGGGCCAGTGGAAATATGGAGGATAATACCGCTTTTCAAAGGTTAGTATTTTTATGTTTCTATACACTTCTCTGTTGCTCCTGATACTTAATAAGTAAATAGCAATGTCAGATAATTTCAAAATATATTCAGACAATTTCAAAATATTTATGTAGAGGGATGTTCATAATAGTATATGTGCAATTTTTTGATCAATAATTTAATCATCATACCACAGATTTTCACTTTTTTTTTCATTTTAATATTTTAAAAAAGCATCCATGTGTCAAATCAGAACCAGTTTAAAGGATGCATGAATGCTATTTATATCTTTTTCTAAAAAACTTTATTTATTAACCACCAACAAACATCAACAACCAATGTACATTCATCTCCGAATGGGGTGGACTCTGATCCCCATCCGGAGGAAATCTATTTAAAAAATGTGTTTGTTTGACCCAAAAGATTTCTGATAATGTAGACATTAGAAACATAAAATTTTGAACAACAATACTGATTTCAGAACTTAAATAAATGGATGAGTAATAGTTCCCCCAGAGATCTAGTTGGGTCCACTGATAAACACATTATCTTCATCCACACACACATAAACAGCAAATATTGGAATTCCGTACTATCTCCCACACACTGAGACAACCATATACTTCCTCATAAACACACCAGAACACTCATCCTCAAATCCCCACACAACACAACTCACAGACCACACACATTTCCACCCTATATACATTAACACATGAACTTCTATATACCTCCACCTTCTAGTCCCTTATTCTCCACACCCACACAGTCCTACTCACCTCATATAAAAGCCTACAACTCATAAATTGCTACACTCATATACCAACCACACATATCCCATCTACTCACAGACACAATCATGCATCCCCCACACATCCCACCAATATCCTCCATGTTCCCAAATAAGCCTTCACCAGAAATCACACCCAGAACTCACAAATACCTCCTTTACAAATCTGTGCTTGAAATCATATTTCATCTGTTGTCCATTAACCTTTCTGTTAATGCTCCTTCTTTCATTATATCAATGGGTCCTTTTACAGCAACAGGATAAAATCAAAATAAACTTAACTAATTTCTCAACAAACAGGGTTGTCCTACACTCACCCTTAAACAAAGACATGAGGGAGGGGTGGCCTGCACGGAGCGGCAGGTGCACCTACTCTTGCCATCTTACTGGGCAGACTAGATGGACCATACTGGTCTTTATCTGCTGTCATGTACTATGTTACTCAAAAATGGATATTGTGATAGATATTTTCCAGTTTTTGGCTTGAGCATTGATGGATTGCTACACAAAAAAATATATTGCCAACAATATAGGCTAAAAGCATCATCATTCCTAAGGAAAATGCTCTTCTTGTAATTTAATGATTGGATGAATGTAATTGTGAAATCAATATCCCCGATCTTCTAAATAAGGAACTCCATTTCCACATGAAACATAATTGAAGCAATGATATTGGTAGGCTGAGTAAAAGAAGACATATTAATGGCAATAACACCTACAAATATGCCATTCCAATCCATGTCTATTTATAAATACTTGGATCAACCATCAATAAAAAAAATGACAAGCAGTCAAGAAATCTGAGGATGCATTGCTCTTGGCAGAATGGCTATGAAGGACCTAGACAAGATTCACTAGATGTCTCTCCATACAGAGATTCAACTTGTTTAAGCCATGGTATTTTCAATAATGTCATATGGATGTGAAAATTGGACAGTGAAAAAGATAGACAGGAAGAAAATCAGTGCCTTTGAATACTATGTATACCATGGACTGCCCAAAGAACAAACCATTCAGTACTAGAGGAGATCAAACCTAAGCTTTTTTTAGAAGCTGAGATGACAAGACTTTGACTTTCATATTTTGGACACATTATGCCAAGAGAGATGATACTTTGCAAGGTAGAAGGTCAACGCAAAAGAAGAAGGTCAGCAATGAGATGGATCAATACAATAACAGCAGCTCTGAGTGCTACTCTATCAACAATGAGATGCCTGACGGAAGATTGAACACAGTTTAGAACAACTATCCAGAGGGTCGCCCTAAGTCGACACCGACTCAAGGGCACTTAACAACAACAACAAGAAGGATAAATGCACAAAGTTGCTGAAATAGGACTGGCCCAAGAGTATCTGATGCCCTAGGGTGAACCTTCAGTCATGCCTCCTTCCCTAGGGTGGCTGAAGGCCCTACCTCAACATAGTCCAGCATTTATCCTTCCTTTTCCTACTCCTCACCCCCTATGTCTAGCATCTCCCCTTCCTTCTTACCCCTCAGGTGGTTAAAATATTACCTTTCTCCGGAGTCAAGCAGGGTGATTCAGGCACACTTCGATGGTGAAGTGCTCACTGAACCAAGTTGCCCGGGTTCTCCCCTAGCTCAGAGAAGTCTTTGGATCATCTGAGCATGCATGTGCCCTTCCCGTCAGCTTGCCTCTGGTGATGCCAGTTTTTTAAGCTACCGCGTTGAAAAGCTATGGCTCTCCTCGCCTCCCCAAACCTTTTCATTAAATTCCTTCAAACCATACACTTTATCTCTCACACAGCAATCACTGCACCTCCTGAGCACCTGATCCTCTGGATCAGCCTCTCTCAGGGATCGAATTTGATTCTGCCCCGCCCCCCCTCAAGGACCGTGCTCAAATCACTGGTTATTAAAAAAAAAAAAATCAAAAATGAGTGAAGGGAAATTGCAGCTCCAGAATATGGCCAGCTCTCAGCCCTACAAATCACGATCACTCTGATGGCTGCTGCACCGAATCACTCCTCCTTCTTCCTCCCATTGGGACCAGCTCAGGAATGATCGGGAACCTCGAGGGCAGCTTCTCCCCCCCTCCCCCGGTAACAGCTTCTACCCCGGGTAGACAAGATTCTGCCATTTCAGCCAGGTGGATCCCACCCCCCATCCCCATCTCCAGAGCTCATTATCTATTCACTGGCTTCCCTCCAATCCCCTGCAAAGCCAACAAAGGCAGGGGTTCTAAAGAATAAGGCAAGGCAAAAACAAAGAATCTTCAGGTACAGTCTATCTCAGGTGAGGACTCAAGCACAGCCAGGACCTCAGGTAAGATCTGTACCACAGCTGTGCCTACGGGGCCCATACCAGGAGCAGCCTACCCCAAAACTGGCCAGGCCCAACATTACTCTGCCTGCACTGAGCCCTGAAAATCCCCCTCCTGGAGCATCGGGGACCCCCAGTCCTCATTCTTCCCTTCTCTCCCTTCTTCAGAGATTTGTATAGGACAGCTCCACAATACTGTTGACTACACCCCCAGAAGATGCCACCACTGGAGTGGACATGCCTGTGGACCCTTGAATCTCACAAGTTACCTCATCTCTCATTGAATAGCACTCTCCCCCTCCCCTGGACAACAATGTCAGCTCCTTCCACTCCTTCAACCTGCTCTGGGAGACTGCACACTCCATGGCAGATGATGGCGCTTTCTCTTTACACCAATAGTCCCCAGACAAACCTGTGGAGGAGCTCTCCTATCCTAAATCTCCAATGTGCTTGCCCTCAGTGTTTCCCAAATGCCCACAAAGGAACGAGATGTTCAATCCATTCTCATGGCTTGCAGTGCTCCTAATGAAGATATTGCACTGCCAGTTCCTCAAGTACACTAGGATCTCCACTCCTCTATCTGGAAAACTCCCACCTCTGGCAGCACTACACCTTGTCAGCTCGATTTTAAGTACTCTTCTGCTCCATCCAACTCAGCCACCATCAGCGGATGCATGATGCAAGAGTCACAGAGACACTTTTATGCTTTTCCTCTCTTCCCACTCATCACTCGTCTTGCTCAAAATTAGACAGGAAAGAGCCTCAGTCATCCTCATAGCTCCCCAGTGGCCCTGGAAAGACTGGTTCCCACATCTCATAGCCCTTCAGCAGGTGCCACCCATTCCTCTAAGACCCCACCCAGCCCTCCTCACTCAGAACCACAGGCTCCTGTTGCACCACAAACTCATATCCCTGTTTCTTACAGCTTTGAAACTACAGGGACCTGATTCAGTGCTTTACCCTGCTGGACGATGTCTGGGCTGTCATAACAGCATCCAGAAGACCTATGATACAATGCTCTTACCACCTCAAGTGATCTAATTTCTACAGCCATGTGGCCTCGCAGAATTAAGACCCCGTTCATTGTTCTTTGGGACATGTGCTGACTTATCTGCTCCAGCTGTCCAGCTCCAGTCTGTTCACTATCACCTGTCTGCCATCATATCTTCTCATGCTCTTATCAATGGCCAATGGGACCTCAACATTGTTCTTTTAGAGCACATGAAGGAGCCCTTCCATCCCATGGTATCAGCTGACCTCAAGCATCTCATGTGGAAAATCGTCTTCATGGTTGCCATCATGTCTGCTTGTCACCTTGTGGAACTTCAAGCTTTATTTCACTTTCCTCCCTATACCTGTATGGCAAAGTTGTCCTCTGTATTAAGCATGAATTCCTACCTAAAGTATTGTTAGACTTTCACATTAGTTAGCCTCTTGTCCTACCCACCCTCTTTCTGAATCCACCAAAAGAATCTCCAGAAGAGACCCTGCATACCCTGGACTGTAGGAGGGCTCTCCTATATTACCTGCATCACACTGCATCCCAGCGCACTTCGTCACAGCTTTTTATCACATTTAATCATAATAACCCAGGATAATCAGTGTCCAAACAGACTTTTTCTTCCTGGATAGCAGACTGCATTTCCTTCTGCTAAAGCAGGCTCACCTGCAGTCTCCCCGCCATACTGGGCCCCACAACCTCAGGACCACAACAGAGTCCATAGCTATCTAGCTTCAGTCTTCAATCAGGCAGAGCTGGCTCAAAGATTTCTGCTGCCTAGGCAGAAGCCCTGAACATGCTGCCCCCTCTGCCACTGAGCTGCACCACCCTCCCCCTCCCCATGCTGAGCTGTGCTACCACTGATTCTGGTGGCAGAGTTGAGGGCAGCTTGGTGGCAGTGGCAGGCAATGTGTGCTGAAGCACATGGTCTGTTGCAGGCCGCTGCCACCAAGCCAAGCCAAGTCGATCTCACCACCAAAATCAGTGGCAGCGAGGGGTAGTGGCATGGTGTGGCTCAGCCTGGGGGGGAGGGGGCAGCAGGCCATGTGTACCATGACACCCATGGAGGTCTGCTGCCCCAGGTGGCTGTTTAGCCCGCCTAGTGAATGGGATGGTCCTGCACTCAGGACATCTGTAGAGCGGTTACCTGGAATCTCTTCACATATTCACGAAATGTCAAAACACTATAGCTTGGACCGCTCTACGGCATGAGACTTTACCTTTGGACAAGTGGTTCTCTGCAACCTTTTTGCAACATAGTCCTTTTCCACCTCCTGTCCACCCAGGACAGCCACAAAGTCAAGATGCTACCATTGCGATTCTCAGCTCTTGATTCACTATCAGAGTGTGCTGCATACCCCTCCTTGTCTCTGGAGAAAGCGTAGTTGCTTACCTTTAACAGGGGTTCTCTATAGACATCAGGGGTAAGTGGCCACACTCACCCACCCCCCATCCCCACTTCAAAAAAACTATTAAGAACAATAGGGAAAGAAGAAGCTGAACAGACATCAAAACTCTCAGAGGTGGAACTCAAGATGTAAAAAAAGAAAAGAAACAAGACTGCAAAGGGAAGACTGTCTTCTGCTATGTTATGAACTGACATCACTGGAGGCAAGAAGGCAGGAAGGCACAGGCATGCTCAGAAAGGTCCAAAGACTTCTCCGAGCTAAAGGGGAGCCCAGGCAAGTTGGCTCAGGCACTTCACCATAGGATTTTTATTTTTATTTTGTTTTGTTTTTTAATCAAGTTTTTATTGAGGTTTGCTTAATATGTTTTGATTTGTATACTATTGCAGGGGTATTTCCCTGATGTTTTTTGGTCTTAATGGTGAAATGTGATGTCTCCCAATAAGGGTGGTGGCCTCTGCTTTTTTAGTTTTTAAAGGGGTTTTTCTTTAGTTTTTAAGTTCATTTATCCATCTTTTATTGATTTGATTTCCATTATGGGTTTATATGAGTATATATATATATTTGTATATTTATATAATTTCATATAATTTCATGTATTATATTTTTGATGTTTTATCATTTATCCTTTTTCTTATTAGTTTTACCTGTGTCTATTTTTTTAGATTCTGCTTCGCATTGGTTTTTTTTATATTTTACCATACTGTTTATTTATTTACTGAGATGTCCCCATGATGTAGGCTTCAGCTAAAATTTGTTGGGCAGCTTTTGAATTATTATCTCTATATGGATTTTATGGAATGTAAATAATGAAATTATCTGTCTTTTTTATTTGTTTTTTGGACTACCTCTTTTGGTGTTCCATTTTATTCCCCTATGGTGGGTGTGCCTCTATTTTGGTATTTTTTTAATGAGATGGTAATATACCATACATAATAGATTGATATAAGTTCAGAGTCTTTTTTTTCTCCATTTTTTGCACATTATTAATTCCAGCCTTATCTACATATATTTTTTAGATGTTGATTGGGACATCTTAGCTACAGTGTCATCTAAAAGTAGGCAGGTCCTTGATTCTCTACAGGAAGAACTATTCTAGAAACTGATAATAGAATCCATGCAGGAGGGGACCATACTGGACCTGGTGCTTATAAATGGGGAGAATGTTTCAGATGGCATCTGGCATCCAGTGATTACCAGATGGTGTGGTTCATTATCAGGACATGGGTGGAGATGATTCATTCAAACATGACTTCAGGAAAACTAACTTTATAAGAATGGGGGACTATCTCTGTGAATCATTTAGCCAGATGGGAACATCTGAGGGATATAGAAAAACAATGGGAAAAACGGAAGAGAGATATTTTAAGGGCAAAGTAAGAGGAAAAGGAGGCCACTATGGTTCTTGAAGGAACTAGCTGAAAAGTTAGGAAAAAGAGATTAGCCTTCATAAAATACAAAATATAGCAGAATGAGTAAGACAAGCAAAATATCTGGAGTGGAGTAGTGGCCTAGTGGTTGGGGCAAGGTACTTCAGGCCAGAAGGTTGGAGGTTCAAATCCCACTAGAGGACAGCAACCTTAGGCTGGAAGGACTGGGGTTTCTAGTCCCACAGGTGTTCATTGTGGTCTTGGGCAAGCCACTTAACCCTCCATAGTCCATGTTCCCTGTAAAATAGTTATCTCCAAGTTATAATGCCCTGTTCAATGTAATTTCAGTTTGTTCAATGTAAACCACACTGATGCAGAATAGCATGGTATATAAGAGAATGTAAATAAAATAAATCAAATCTGGAAAAGCCAAGAGAATCTGGGAAAGCAATAAGGAAAGTAAAGATGCAAATAGAACTAACAATAGCCTATATTGTAAAATATGAAGACAAGGCTGTTTATAGATGTTAGTGACAGAAGGATGTGCCAAAGTGATAATTTTAGAGTTAAGAGTGAAGGGGGGCAATATGTAGAAATGAAGGAAGATAAAGTGGAATAGCTTAAAAAATATTTCTGTTCTATATTCACAGATGAAGGACCAGGAGTAGAACCACAGAAACAAAAACATATAGGAATGGAAATGAGGTGGATCTTGAACAATTTTTATAAAACTGTGTATGTGAGGAGCTAGCTAAACTAAAAAATAGACAAAGTGGTGGGGCCGGATGAGATACATCCAAGGATATTGAACGGACTTAGGGAAGTTTGGTGGCTCTGCTATCTGACCTCTTTAATGCTTTATTAGAGTCAGGAGTGGTTGCAGGGAACTGGAAAAGTGGTCCCTCTACACAAAAACAGAAATAAAGAGGAAACTGGAAATTACAGACTAGTTAGTCTGACTGCCATGGTGAGTAAATTAACGGAAATGCTGCTAAAACAAAGATAGTACAGATTCTGGAATCTAATGGATTGTAGGATTCGAATCAGCATGGTTTTACTAGAGGTAGGTCTTGTTGTACAGATCTGATTAATTTCTTTGACTGGGTGACTAGAGAGTTGGATAGAGGGAGAACTCTATATATGATGGCTTACACATAAGCTGCATATCCTTGGGATGGCCTCAAAAGTGAATGGCTGGGCTAGAAATTAGTTGAGTGGGAAGTGACAGAGGAGAGTGGTAAATGGAGTTCACCCTGAGGATAAGGGTGCTATTGTTGGGATGCTGCAAGAATCAGTCCTTGGTCCGGTTCTTTTTAACATTCTTGTAAGTGATATAACAGAAGGGTTATCATGTTAAGGTTTGCCTTTTTACAGTTGATCCCAAAATCTGCCATTTGGTGGAAACGGGAAAGATGTGGACAACATGAGGAGATATTTTGCAAAGCTTGAAGAATAATCTAGAATTTGGAAGCTAAGATTTAACGTTAAAAAATGCAGGGTCATGCATTTGGGCTGCAAAAGCCCAAGGGAGAAGTACAATATAAAGGATGAAATACTTCCATGCATGAAAGAAGAGCAGGACCTTGGGATGATCTTATCTGATGATCTTAAGGTAGCCAAATAGGTAGAAAAAGTGACAGCAAAAACCAGAAGGATGCTGAAGATGCATAGGGAGAGGAAAGGAAAAAGGAAGTGATAGTGCCTGAGTATAAGTCTCTGGTGAAACCACATTTGGATAACTGTGTATAGTTCTGAAGACCATACCTTCAAAAATATAAACAGGATAGAGTCAGTGCAGATGACAGCTTTAAGTGCCCTGTGGCCTGCAATATAAAGCATGTGGGAACAGACCAAGATCTCAATATGTATAATTAGGAAGAAAGAAGGGAGAAGGGAGATATGATAGAGACATTTAAATACCTTTGTGGCATAAATTTAAAGAAGATAGGCAGGAACTTCCTCTTTTTGGGCTTCCTGGATGCCCAGTGATGATGTTAGCACCTCTTCTGTAGTTGCACCCTGTGTGGCCTCGCGACTCGCATAGCACTTGGTATGGCTCTGCCGGTGAGTTCAGGTTCATGGCAGTACCATAGATAAAGGAAGATTCTTCAGCGTCTTAAATGTATTACTTCCTGGCAATAATTTTCATTGGATTTTCACTGTCCATGACTGATATCACTTGCATGATAACAAGGGATCATGCAAGTGATCTGATTGTCTTTATTTTCTGTGCTTTTTGTGGTTAAATTCAGCATTCTCCAGGACCAAGCAGGAAGTCAGTCCCCACATATGAGTGACTCTACTGACAGAACCCGTGTGGGGAAATGCTCCCCATCTTTTAAAGAAAGTCTATAGGAGATTAACCATGCATGTGTGCCCATCTTCCCATCCGAAGGATCCATCTTACGTCAGTTTTCTTTTTCTAACGGAGCCCTCAAGATGTCCGTCTGTGTCCCAGAATCTAGTTGATTTTTTCTTGGCTGGTTTCCAGTCTTTTTCTTTCTTTTTTTGTGTTGCACATTTTTCCGGTGTATTCCTGCCCGACTTTGTAAGCATCCATGCCTCAGCATTATGTTTTTTGGTATTTCTTTTCTTTCATTTTTGGCACACGGGGTTTCATCTCATGCCCCCTTTGTCCGCAAAGATGTTGGTGTCCTTTGACTTGGTGGAAGTCATCTTCCCGACCATGTCAAAGCCACCCAGTGGCTTTAAAAAATGCACCCGGTGTGGTCGGACCATCTCCATGATGGACTGCCACAACTGGTGCCTTCAATGCCTCGGGCCCATCCACAAGCCCTCGGCCTGCACTCTCTGTTTACAGATGATGCACAAAGGGCTGAAGAACTGGGAACAGAAGTGGGGAATTGCTATTCATTTCCAAGGCATTGGCATTGACCTCTGCATCGAACCTGGCTTCGACACCCTTGAAGGCCCCCACCGAGGCTTCAGCTTTGCATGGCTGTCAAGCCCACTCTGAGCCAAGAGGTCAGGGGGCACTGAAACAGTGGCTCGCCTTTGAAGAGGAGCACCTCCAGAAGGAATAGTCTTTGGCCCCTTTGATGCTGAGTCCAAGGCTAAATCCCATGAACACACCATCGCAGCCTTCAATGTGATTCCGATGATGAGAGCCTGGAGTGGCCCTCCAAGCTGCCCCAGCAGGAGGAGTTGCCTCCTGAGGCCCAGGAGTGTCGGCGTGGGACTCCTGAGGCTGTTACCATTGAAGAGTTTGCACCGAGGGAGTCAGCATTGGCACCAATGGCTGCTGCACCGGTTCCACTGGCATCGGAGACCTCACCTTTGCAGAGAGGATGTGGGCTTTGTAGCATAGCATTTCTGCCTTCATGGCTGAGCAGGCTGCCAAGGAATTGGTCACATCTGGTTCTTCAGCGCCAGTGATGGCCCCACCATCAGCAGGTGCCTCACTTGTTGAGGTGCAGCCCATTTTGGAAATATTTGCTATCTTGGATAGTTCTCGTAAACTCTTTTGCTCCCACTTGATACCAACGGTATAGCCACCGAGCCCATTGGCGTCAGGGGTTCCCACAACTCTGCCTGAGCACCATTGCTGGGGGGCATCGGTCGGTGAGGTACTTTGAGTTCCTCTCCGACACCGACACTGAATGGGAAACTGAGGAGGAATTGCCGGAGACAGTCCAACACCATGACCTTTCCTCCAATCCCTTGCCCCCACTCCAGCATAGGAGGTCTCCTCCCAAGGACCTCTCCTTCCTTGAGTTCATTAGAGACTGGAAAAGGCTCTACCCTTCACCATAAAGGCAGAGGATAAGCCTCAAGTGGAGGAACTGGAGATCCTCCAGTACCTGACTCCCCAGCAAGGGCCATCACTGTGCTGGTGTACCCCATTCTTGAAAGGCTTCTCTTTCAAATGTGGGAGATGCCACTTATAGTGCTGACAGTCAACAGGCATCTCTATTCCCTCTACCGGGTGCTCAAGGCCCCTGGGTTTGAAAAGGCAGAACTGTCTCATAACTCCATAGTGGTGAAATTGACCATGCGCCGGATTAAACATTGCAAAATGCACTCCTCAGTGCCCCCAGGTTGAGAGGCATGCACCATGAATGGCTTTGGCAGAAAGTACTACTTGTGCTCGATGCTTGTGGCCAGAATCCAGGCCTACCAACTCTATATGGGTATGGACCTGCAGGATCTAGCAGGGGATCTGGCCAGGTTCTCCATGGGTCTTTCTGAAGAACACCTCGAGTGCTTCAGGGGCCTGGTGGGGAAAATATGAGTGCTCCAAATACATCACCAATACCACCTACAACAGCTTTGAGTCCATATCCGCCACCTGGCATGGCTGCAATCCTCAGACCTGGAGAAATGGGTTCAGGACAAGTTGGCCAATGTCTCTTACCGAGGGGAGAATCTCTTCAGCAAACTCAAACTGTCCATGTCACCCCCTTAACCCACCTTCACATGCTTCAGGCGCAGTGGACGCTCTGCACGCAGTGGAATCAGGTGACCCACCATCTCTTGGACAGCATCACATTAGCTCCACAGCTCAAGGAATCCCTCTCCTGATGGCAGGACCAACAGCACCTCTTTGCAGGCATTCTGTTCTAGGCCCTAATGCATCAAAGAGTGCTGAAGATGGATGCCTTCAAGCTGGGTTGGGACACACATTTGGATGGCCTGCACACTCAGGGTCTCTGGACGACAGTGGAGAGCTTCCATCACATTAATTTCCTCAAGTTCTGGACCATTGCCAGTGCCCTATGAGTTCTCTGGCAAGCAGCTCTCCAATCAGGTCATCCTTATACATATAGCGGAAAGGCTGTCGGGTAAGGATTGCCTCTTTGCGGATGATACCCAAAATCTGCAATAGAGTAGACACCCAGGAAGGTGTAGATAACATGAGGAGGGATCTAGCTCAGCTTGGTCTAGAATTTGGCAGCTGGGATTTAATGTTAAAAAATGCAAGGTCATGCATTTGTGCTGCAGCAATCCAAGAGAGCAATATAGTATAGGGGGTGAAGTACTTTTGTCCTCTAAAGAATAGCGGGACCTAGGCGTGGTCATGTCAGATGATCTTAAAGTAGCTAAACAGGTAGAAAAGGTGACGGCAAAAACCAGAAGAATGCTTGGGTGCATACGGAGAGGAATGGCTAGCAGAAAAGAGGAGGTGATAATGCCTCTGTATAAGTCTTTGGTGTGACCTAATTTGGAGTATTGTGTGCAATTCTGGAGACCGCACCTTCAAAAGGATATAAACAGGATGGAGTCAGTACAGCGGGTGTCTACCAAAATGGTTAGTGGTCTTCATTATTTATTTATTTATTTATTTATTTATTTAACAGTTCTTCTATACCGCTCTATTTTAGATCAGAGCGGTTTACATTCAACATCAACCATACAACACAGGGACCCTGAGTTGTATTTACAATAAACAGGAGATCAACTTGGAAGTAACTGGGGGGAACTATGTACATTGTATAACATATCTACATCTTATTTACACTGGGGGTCATTATAAAGCATATGAGGATAGACTTAATGATCTTAATATGTACACCTTAGAGGAAAGGCGGGATAGAGGTGATATGATTGAGACATTTAAATACCTCCGTGGCATAAATGCACAGGAGGAGAGCCTCTTTTGATTGAAAGCAAGTTCTTCTACGAGGGGACATGGGATGAGGGTGAAAGGGGATAGATTCAGGAGAGATATGCGGAAATACTTCTTTATGAAAAGAGTGGTGGATCCGTGGAATAGTCTCCCAATGGAGGTGGTAGAGATGAAGACGGTATCTGATTTCAAAAAAGCATGGGACAAACACAGAGGATCTCTAAAGAAAATAAAGGGACTAGTGTAGCTGTTGATATGGAAGGACAGACTAGATAGGCCATGTGGTCTTTTTATGTTGTCATTTTTCTATGTTTCTATGTTTCTAAATGGACGATCTGGTGGCCATATTATACATCAACAAACAAGGTGGCACAGGCTCATATTGCCTCTGCTGGGAAGCAGTCCATCTTTGGAAGTTTGCCTCCATGCACAACATGCTCTTTTGGGTGATTTATCTACTGGGGGAGCTCAATATATTGGTGGATTGACTCAGCAGAGTTCTTCAACCACACAAGTGATATCTCAATACCCAGGTAGCTGACCGCATCTTTCAGATGTGGGGCACCCCGTCTAGGGATCTTTTCACCATTCCTCATAATGCCACGCTTTTGCACTTTTGCTCCAGGGTCTCCTGCAGCATTCGGATAGCCACCGATGCCTTCCTTCTGGATTGGAGCGGCGGCCTTCTCTATGCCTACCTGATGACTCCATTAATGGCCCAAACCCTCTTCAAACTGAAGACAGACAAAGCCACCATGATCCTCATAGTGCCTCATTGACCCAGACAGTACTGGTTTTCCCTACTACTTCAACTCTCCCAGAGGCCGCCAATTCCTCTTTGCTATGCCCTGAATCTGGGGTAGGGAACCCTCTTCCATCCCAACCTCAAATCCCTATCGCTCACGACTTGGATGCTGAGCAGATAGCTCTTGCAAACTTCAACTTACTGACAGCTGTTGAGGATATTCTTCTTGCCTCCTGCAAGGACTCCATCAGACACACCTATGCCTTTAAATGGCACAGATTTCCATTCTGGTGTGTGGACAGGGCTTTAGACCCCTTCTCTTGCTCTGTGGAGATGGTATTCTCTTATTTGCTCCATCTCTCTAACTCTGGATTGAAATCTAACTCGTCCATGCACTCTTGGAAAACAACAGAAAGCCAAAAGAAGTGAGAAATTCAACCAACGGTTCTTTATTAAATACCCCAACATGGCTGAGGGAAAAAGAAGGACTGTAAAGTTTAGTAATGAGTATGGAAGGATAGAGTGGACAGGCTGTATGGTCTTTATCTACCATCATGTTTCTATATCTGCATTTGCCAATCAGCATGTCATTATCTGGGTAGCGGGAATATTCAATCCTTAATTAGTGAAAACTGGTTAAAGTTAAAATGGCCATTCAGCTGTCCTAACTTTAAATGGTTAAACTCTCTGGTTAGTGGCTGAATATTGCCACTAACCAGATAATGATTAGAATAGTCCCCAGTTTACACACAGACAGCCCCAGTTTTAACCGGACGTTTTTAAGCAGTCCATGAGGATATTGACATTTTTATTTCAGCTGGGTAGAATATTTGCTATCTGGCTAAAATGCTTTGAATATTAGCCCCCAAAAAATCAGCATTATTGTCTCTTGCTCCTTTTGCAGCACAATTTAAGCTGGTCCAGTCCAAAGATAAGCTGTAGCTTTTACTCCAGTAAATCTCAAACCTACTACTTAGTTCTGGGAAGGGCATGCCTGCTCAGCTTTTATTCAATAAATACTTTTTTGAGGGATGGATTTCTATTCTTTTAAGGAACAATGCTAGGTGCAAGCAGAATTCAAAGTCAGCAAAGATATGTTTAGTGAGATCTTTTTTTTTTTAAGTGCCTGACTCCTGGTGACCCAGAAGCTCCTGGGTTTTCTTGGCAGTGTCACCAGAAGTAGATTGCCAGGCCTTTCTTCTGAGGCAATAGAGGGTTAAGTGACTTGCCCAAAGCCACAAGGAGTGCTAGCAAGAATTGAACCCTGGTTGCTTGGTTACCAAGCCAGTGCTCTAACCACTAGGCTACTCCTCTACTCCCTTGGTGAGATCATAAGAGTTTTAAAACATTCCATATACTGGACAGAGATATGTGTTCGATTTATGTGGCCATGGGTAAGTCATTTTTTTAAAATTATTCACTATTACAGTATGATCCTCTGTTAACAAATCCTTTTTGTTCTGATATGTTAGTTGAGCTGAGCGAGGAGATTTTCTTTTCCTCCCTTTTCCCCGCAGTTTGCCTGCTGTGTTTTTGAGCATAGGAGTAGTGCTGCTGGGTCCTATTAGTTTCACATCAGTATGTTTTGTGAATTTCTGTAATATACATTTACATTTTTTTGAGGTTTATGCTCTTGTTTTTATACAGGTACACGTAAGGAGTGGTTTTGAGCTTTCTGTGTAGCAGCAAAGCGCAGACAAACCAATGATACCAGGAGTCTGTTCAGAAGGTCCAAATCATTTATTTGTGCACAAGTCTCGAACCAGTCAATTTCAAAATGGCTGAGCAAAGTTTTCAAGCATTACAACAACTTTTATAGACTTCTGTTCCATTCTAGGTATAGAAAAACATTTCATTGGTCCCGGTACTCTCCCGTACCTCCCGTACCCCTTCCATTGGTCCCGGTACTGATAAGTTTATCCAATTATGTCCCTTCAGTGGGCATGGCACCTACATACCCCCCTTCTAGTCCCAATTACAATGGTCAGTTCATCAACTTGTTACTTTCACACTCTCAAGGCCATAGAGCCAATTTGTGCATGCAGGGGAGCAGGGCTCTGCAACCCATCTGTCAGCACTCCCAATTATATTCCTTGCAGATGTACTTTTTCTTATCAGTAACTTTTAAACACATTTTTCTGTATTTTTCCATCTCTCAGTTCTGCTTACCTAAGTTAGTTTAGTTCTCTTACAGAGTTCTATCCTACAATAGCAGCATATTGGGGGATGTGCAATTCCTATATGCCTCTCCACAGGCTTCATTTACAGGTCAAGCTAGCCATGCTGGCCTGCTTATGTCAGACACCGTGGATCACAGGCCTTCACCTGCCACATTCCCCCCTTTGATTAATCTCACCCTATTACTTAATAAGGTGTGAGAGTTAAATCACCTTCAGAAGAATCACATCATGATTGAAGGATTTCGACTAGGGCTGGCTTTGTATAAAGCCATTATTTTAGTTGCGGTCTTCCGCTCTACTGTGCTATCAATAGCATTATGAATGGAACGCATACAACATGGGATTAAACATGGTAATAAGAAAATAACAGCAACAAGAACTAGTACTAAGACAATGAAAGTCTTAAATCCTCCCATCCAAGAGAAAAGGTTAGCAAACCAGTTAGGAAATTTCAATGAGTGCCAAGTCTGTACTGGCACATAAGCATGTCTTTGCATATCTTTAGCAATTTCTTCAACTACTTGACCCTTATCATCTATTTTCAAACAGCAATTAGTTAGATTCAGTTTACCACATACTCCTCCTTCTGCTGCTAACAAATAATCAAGTGCTAAGCGGTTCTGATATATAGCAGTGCGCATCTGAGTACTTTGTCTAGCTAAGAGCGTAAGAGCATGACTAGTTTCATTGGTTATTATTTCAACTACTGCTTGTAAGCGAATAATACGATTAATCATATAGATTGGAGTACGATAACCATACATACCATCATCATTCCAAGTGGCAGGCCCATAATACTCAATGATTCTTTCTGGTGGCCAATCATCACCCTGCCACTTCTCCCACTTGCCTATCTGTAAGGCTTCTCTTTTCTGTCTTAATGCTCTCTTGTGTCGGTGGGTAGTGTATACAGGGTATCCTAATTGTTCTCCATGTTCAGTGTTTAACAGAAAGAAAGAAGGTCTGATGGTTCCTAAGACACATGCTCCTCCCCAGTGTGGCGGGAGTTGTGCATATGCTCGGTTTCCACAGATCCAATATAGGCCAGGTGGGGCTTGCCAGGCTTGGACTTTGGCAAGGTTAGTCCATAAACCAGCAAGTTCGGGAAATCTGGTTAATGGGTTAGGAGGTTCAGGGTGTCTGATTCCTGACCACCATGCTGTCTTTTTGGTCGTGGCATTATAGTACTTCTGGCTAAGACAGACCAGCTGTCCTACCTTCTGGGTGAACTGGGGTCCAGTTCTGGCATAGCAAAGACGTCCAACGATGGAGTGCGCTAACACCCACTCACTGGTAGTCTTGTGTAATTCAGTCTGATTGTAAACTAAAGAATAATTCAATTCTTGGGCTTCCCATGGCCATTGGTCTCCCATTTGGGTTCCGCCACAGAAATAGCAATCTGAGATCTTAAGACTAGATACTACTGCTCCGGCTAATTCTAGAAATAGATTCTGTGAGGGGTGAGGGATCTCAAACTTATTTACATGCATGGCTTCATAAAAGGTATTATGAATATGGTATTTGGATGACTTGTGGGCTTGGGTATTCAATCTGATATACACAATGGTTCCTGGATCTATTGCCCCTCCAGCAATACGCAAACCAAACTTATAGCCTTGCTTCCATGCATGGGGATTGTGTATACGTAAGTGTAAGGGGTTACAAGCATCTTTCTGACATTTATCATTTGTGGTTGGCTTGGTTAAAGTAGCCATTCGTTTATCTATTTTCTCATCAGTTATACCAGTGTTCCAGGTAGCATAAAAAACACATCCCCAATACGGGCAATAGTAATCTGCTGCTGGTGCAGTACTATAGCCTGGTTCCTTTTTACCTGTACACTTCCTCCATCCTGTGGCACCCTCTGGGCACATGTACTTATGGTCATTCCGATACGCTTTCTCCCAAGTACCACAGGTGGAATAACTATCTCTATTAATGGCATTACATGCATCAAAATTCAAAACAGCAGGTTTAGTAATGTCCTTAAGTGGTGGTGTAGCAGCTAGTATAGGTCCATCTGCATCCTTCTATCTTATTTCCAACGTGTAATAGGATGGATTCTGATGCGGATTATAGCATGCTCTAATTTTGCCATAAGTGCAAACATTTAGTTCAGTGGTGTTATAAATACACCGAGTCACTTTTCCCTTGCAGGTATAGTAAGAATGATAAATCAAAGTCTGAGTTACTTTCAGTCCAGTTCTAGTAGAAGTAATGCAGGCAGTGCATGGAGGTAGAGCATAAGTCTGTTCAAACCCTCCAAATAAGGCAACCAAGGCAAAGCAAAAGTAAAGATGCATGTTGATGTTGATTGGAGTTCTTCTGAATCCTCAGCTTGCTGATCTTGATCACGACGGTCTTTTATTCTTCGTCCCGTTTGCTAATGAAGCAATTTAACGGGTGCTGAGTGTTGATTGAAGATCCTCAGGTTGTCCAGTACACATTAAACAACTTATTAGCAATTTCAGTTGGCTTGTGAAGTCTGGCTTAGTCAATGTAGTCTCAAAGTAGTGTAGTAGTGTGTCAAATCACACGCAAATTGGGTTCGTTGAAACAAAACTGTTGCTGCATGGAAAACAGCAATCCTCTTCGAAAGACTTGGCTACTGCAAAGCACTTGTGATGAAGTGTCTAAGCTGCTGGTTGCCGTCTCAGAGTAACTCGCAAGGGTGCATCAAGATGCTGTTCTGCTGTCCACTGCTCAGGTTCAGGATCAGCGGCGGGCTTGACTCTGCTGTGGTGGATCCAGGCGTCGATCTCGGCTACCTTTACTGCAGTTGGGGTAGACAGGATGACGGTGTACGGTCCCTTCCAATGGGGTTCCAGCGGTGTCTTCTTCCAATCTTTGATCCACACCGAGGTACCAGGCTGATAGGGATGCAAGGGTTCCGTCAAGTTGATAGGCAACTGGTCTTGGATCCACGCATGGAGAGTCTGCAGAACAAAACTAAGAGCTAGGAGTTCTTGTCTGGTTACTTCTGAACCAATTTGGGCTAAACTTCCTTTGACTCCCTGCACTATTGGTGGGGGTTTACCATACAGAACTTCAAAAGGGGAAAATCCTGTTGACTTTACAGGAGCTGAGCGTATTCTGAGTAAAGCTATGGGGAGCACTTGGGGCCACTTCAAGTGTGTCTCCTGACAAAGCTTGGACATTTGGGCTTTTAGGGTACGATTCATTCGCTCAACTTTCCCTGAACTCTGGGGTCTGTATGCTGTGTGGAGTTTCCATTGTATCTGCAAAGCTTTTGCTAACTGTTGAGTAACTTGGGAGACAAATGAGGGTCCATTGTCTGACCCTATTACTGCTGGAATTCCGAACCTAGGGACAATCTCTCTCATTAAGACTTTGGTAACTTCTCGGGCTTTCTCAGTTCTGGTTGGGAAGGCTTCTACCCACCCAGAGAAAGTACAAACTAATACTAATAGGTAATGGTATCCATTGGCTCTTGGCATTTCGGTAAAATCAACTTGGAGGTTGTGCATGGGGGTTACACCTCCTGACTGAACTCGGGGTGCCGTTATAAGGCCTTGCTTGGCATTATTTTTGGCACAGGTTAGACATTGACGTGCTACTGAGGCTGATATGGTTGTCATCAGAGGGATGTAGAAATGTGGTCTGAGTGCTTTTTCCATAGCACTTTTCCCATAGTGGGTAGCTTCATGAAAAGCTTTGACAAAAGATGGTCCTAACAGTTCAGGAATTACTATTCGTCCAGGGGGTTGACTGCCCTCTTCTGGTGGCAGCTCAATCCATCCATCTTTCAGTACTCCATCTTCTTTGTTACAGTAGTAATCTAATTCTTTGGTGGTATATCGTGGTGTCCATAAATTCAGAGGTACTGGAAACAATGCTGCTTGCATTGGCATAGCTTGTGGGGCAATCTGTCCTGTCATAGCTGCTTGTCGTGCTGAGGCATCTGCAAATCTATTTCCTCGGGCAACTTCTCCTTTTCCTGCTTGATGTCCTCTACAATCCATAACAGCTGCACGTGTTGGGGCCCAAACTGCATCAAGTAACATCAATATCTCGGGACTATACTTGACTGACTTTCCTCCGGATGTGATGAGTCCTCTTTCTTTATAGAGAGCTCCATGGGCATGCAAGGTAGTGAAGGCATATTTGGAATCTGTATATACATTTAGCACAAGTTTTTCTCCTAACAGCAATGCTCTGGTGAGTGCTATCAATTCGGCTTTCTGGGCTGATGTGCCTGAGGCTAGAGCTGATGATTCAACTACTTCGTGTTGAGTGACGACTGCATACCCGGCACAGCGTCGTCCATCAAGGATGAGACTGCTCCCATCAACATAATAGATTTGGTCAGGATTGTCTATGGGCACATCTGTCAAGTCGGGTCGACTGGAGAACACAGTTTCCATAACTTCGATACAGTCATGTTCTGGGAGTTCTTCACTGATGGGTATCAAGGTGGCTGGATTCAAGGCATGACTCACTTCTAGTTGTATCTGTGGGTTTTCACATAACATGCTCTGGTACTTCAACATTCGGGAATTGGTGAGCCAATAATTTGCTTTCTGTTCCATGAGGGCAAGGACTGCATGTGGCACAGTGACTCGTATGTTCTGTCCTAGTGTGAGCTTGTCTGCTTCGCTCACTAATAGTGCTGTAGCTGCAACGGCTCTCAGGCATGGTGGCCATCCTTTGGCCACAGGATCCAATTGTTTCGATAAGTATGCTACAGGTCGCTCCCAATTTCCCAATTTCTGAGTCAACATGCCTAAGGCATTTCCCTGTGCTTCATGTACAAACAAGTGGAAAGGCTTGTGGACACCTGGTAGTCCAAGTGCTGGTGATGACATCAATTCTTCCTTTAATTTCTGGAAGGCTGTATCCTGCTCAAGTCCCCACTCCAGTGGTGACTTCTCTTCTCCTTTTGTGGCTTCATACAGTGGTTTGGCAATTTGGGCAAAGTTGGGTATCCAGATTCGGCAATATCCTGCCGCTCCCAGAAAGGCTCTGACTTGCTTTCTGGTTGTTGGAGTTGGAATTCTACATACTGCTTCTTTTCTTTCTCTGCCTAATCTTCTGCTTCCTTGGGTAATACGAAAACCCAAGTATTTCACTTCTTTTTGGCATAGCTGTGCTTTTGCTCTGGAAACTTTGTATCCAGCTTCATCTAGTAACTGCAAGAGATCTTTGGTGGCTAGTATGCATTCACTTTCTGATATGGCAGCTATCAACAGATCATCCACGTATTGGAGAAGCACTCTCTTCCCCGGGGCCACTGGATAGCTTGAAAGGTCTTGATTCAGTGCAGCACTAAAGATGGTAGGCGAATTCTTGAATCCTTGGGGTAATCTTGTCCAGGTGAGTTGGCCCCCTCTTCCAGAGGTGGGGTCCTGCCATTCAAATGCAAACAATATTTGACTTACAGGGGCTAATCTTATGCAAAAGAATGCATCTTTTAAATCCAGTACAGTGAAATGGGTAGCTTCAGCAGGTATCAGTCCTAGAAGAGTGTAAGGATTGGGTACAACTGGATGTATAGTTTCAACTGCATCATTTACTCTCCTTAAGTCTTGTACTGGGCGGTAATCATCCGTTCCAGGCTTCTTTACTGGCAAAAGTGGAGTGTTCCATGGGGATTGACATACTTTTAGTAGGCCATACTCGAGCAATCTTTGCAAGTGGCGATGAATGCCTTCAATTGCAGCTCTTGGGAGAGGGTACTGTTTGACGTGCACTGGTGTAGCACTAGGCTTGAGGGTTACAATCACTGGAGCTATATGCTTGGCTAGGCCTGGGGGACTGCCTTCTGCCCATACTCCAGGTGGTGCATGAATGTTCTTTAAAGTTTGTTCAAAATAAGTGTCTTGGATGGAGTCATCAACGTAATACCTCCATTCTTCTTCTCGGGGAACTGTCAGCAGCATTATTCCTGCTGGTTTGGCTTGGGAATTTACTGTCATTTGCATTTCTCCTTCTTCAGAGAAAGATATCTGTGCTTGAAGCTTGGCTAACATATCTCGTCCCAGCAGTGGCACTGGACATTCGGGCATGTAAAGGAATTGATAAGTTATTTGCTGTCCTCCTAGACTGCATATACGATTCTGAAGAAAAGATTTTGTAGCTTTGGCACCAGTTGCTCCTATAATGGTGACTGCTTTTGTAGAAAATGGGGCTATCTTTTTGTCTATTACTGAATGTTGTGCTCCAGTATCAACCATAAAGTCCATAATTTAGTCTCCTATTTGTATTCCGACCATAGGCTCCTGGAGACCTAAAGCAAACTTGGAGCCCGGTCTGTCCTAATCCACGTCATTCTCATCATGGACCGGTGTGGCCAATGCTTGAATGGCTCCTCCTCCTCTTTCTCACTGGAATTGTTCTCGATTGGCTCCTCCGCGATTTCGGGGATAGCCTCGTCTTTCTTCTCGCCACTGATGACTGCTGTCGTCATCTTGCTGGGCGTCTTCGAGTTGCGGGCACGTATCTCTCCAATGTCCTTCCTCTCTACAGTAGGCGCATTGGTTCACGCCTAGCTTCTGGGTCCGGCCTCCGCCTTGACCCCGCCCTCTTCCTCTGCTCCGTCGACTAGGGACACCTCCCCTTTTCTGTTCAACTATGGCCGCAGCCAAAAAATCAGCTTTCTTCTTCATCTTTCTATCACATTCTCTCTGTCTTTCAGTATCACGATTCACATACACTTTATGAGCGACTTCCAGTAACTGTGTTGCATTCATGCCCGCAAACCCTTCTAACTTCTGTAATTTGCGTCTAATGTCTGGTTGAGACTGGTTTACAAAAGCAGAATTCACCATACATAAACTTCCTGGTGCCTCGGGATCATAGGGGGTATACATTCTGTATGCTTCAGTTAATCTTTCATGAAAATCTGCTGGGCTCTCATCTATACCTTGGATAACTCCTGCAACTTTGGAAAGGTTCATAGCTTTCTGGCCCCCCCTTTTCAGGCCTTGTAAAAAGCCTTGGCGAAAACGGGCTAGGGCTGTGGATCCTTCATCTGTATTTGGATCCCAATGGGGGTCTTCATTCGGGAATTCTCTCTGGGCTGCTTCCCGATGGTCTATTCTACTCTGCCCCTGTCCCGGAGCTGCAGGGTTATCTGCCATCCATTCAATAGCTGCTTTTCTAATTCGTGCTCGCTCCTCTGTCGTGAATAGGGTAGTCAGGAGCTGGCGGCAATCTGGCCAAGTGGGTTGGTGAGTTTCCATAATAGTAGTTACTAATTCTGTCAGTTCCTGGGGCTTACTAGTATAGGAGGCATAATGCGACCTCCAATTTAACAAATCAGTCGTAGAGAAAGGGATATACACATAAGTTAGGGGTCCTGCTACCACTTCATCATTATCATTCTTTACGGGCACTCCCGGGACTTGCCGTAAAGGCAGCATTTTGGCAGTAGGTGTCTTTTGGGATCTAAGGGTTATTTTTGTAATTGTCTTCGAAGGGGTCACTTTCTTTTTCTCAACAGGTTTCACTTTGGGTATATCTTTTGCTGGTTTGCTAGTGCTAGCAACCACTTGTACACTGTCCTCCTCGCCTGGGGCATTCTCTTTTTCTTCCTCTTCTACCTCTGCTTCTGACTCGCTTTTTATAGCATCTTCTTCTTCAGCTGATCCCTCTCTCTCCCCTTCGGGAGGTGAGTCAGGAGCTGGGTCCTGTTCCGGCCGTCGCTGGGGTTCTGGGGCAGGACGCCGGACTGCTCTTACCGGACCTGGGGTTCGAGGCTGTCTAGGAATTATTTCTGGGGAATCAGGATCTACCAGGATGGGTTTCTTCCTGGACTTCTTATCCTGCTCTTTTATTCTAGGCTGTTCCGTTTTCTGACTAGAATCTGTCTTAGCTAACATTATTCTGCACTGTTCCTCATAACAGCGCTGCGCCCAGGGGGGCGGATCTTCACAAATACTTAACCAGGAATCTATATAGGGGTACTGATCGGGGTGCGCTATCCGCACTCTACGGTGTACTGACTGAATAATCTCTACATTAAACGTTCCCTCTCGGGGCCAGATGGGGTCTAGATCGGGCCACTCCCTAGTACACAAAATCTGCAAACAGGCTGCTGTCATTTTAATACCATAATCTCCTGAATATTCCTCTTTAAAATGTGCGATCATACATTCTAATGGAGTGTTTCTAGTAGACCCCGCCCCTCCCATTTCGATGTGTGCGCGCAACAACAGACAAAAGGGAAAAGGAGGGCGGACCGTGGGTAAGGGGTCCTCACGGCCCTAGAAACGTATAGGGAGTACAAATAACAAGACAAGACGACAATCGCTTCCCCCTTTTCGCGACCTGAACGCGGTCGCCCGGTCAGGAAATGCGCTACTCAGGGGTCCACCTTCACTTGGTCCGTGCTGCCAGACCTCTCATTCACACTTCGTTCACACAATCATGCTAGCAACGTATCCCAGAATGCATTCGTTTCTATCTATTCTGACTAGTCTTTTTCCCAATTACAATAAGGATGAGGGTTTCACCCGGCGAATTCCCATGCGGGGTTACTTGGCCCTTCCTTGAGAGGTGATCAAGCTCTCTTACCAATTCCCAATATCTCGAGATTACAAATTCCAAATTCCAAGTTCCAATGGCAGTACTGCTCTTTCTATTTCTGTCTAGACACCAAATCAAAACTATACTCACCGGATCCGGTCCTCAAACTTCCCAAGCAGGCGCATGAGTTGGACCTCGGACTCCCCTCACTCGGGTTCGAGGCGTTGGCTCCAACCGGGCCCGGCACCCGCCGAGGTCCGACCAGCTCCCTCCGATACAAGGGACCGGTGGCGCCAGGGAGCAGCCCTCGTCGGAAGGGCGCGATCCCGGCAGGACCAAGCCTATAGAGGCGGAAAGTCGTGGTATATTGCCCTATATACACTTTGATTCCACAACTTCCCGGCCAACGCACCAAGAATATGTAGCAGCAAAGCGCAGACAAACCAATGATACCAGGAGTCTGTTCAGAAGGTCCAAATCATTTATTTGTGCACAAGTCTCGAACCAGTCAATTTCAAAATGGCTGAGCAAAGTTTTCAAGCATTACAACAACTTTTATAGACTTCTGTTCCATTCTAGGTATAGAAAAACATTTCATTGGTCCCGGTACTCTCCCGTACCTCCCGTACCCCTTCCATTGGTCCCGGTACTGATAAGTTTATCCAATTATGTCCCTTCAGTGGGCATGGCACCTGCATACCCCCCTTCTAGTCCCAATTACAATGGTCAGTTCATCAACTTGTTACTTTCACACTCTCAAGGCCATAGAGCCAATTTGTGCATGCAGGGGAGCAGGGCTCTGCAACCCATCTGTCAGCACTCCCAATTATATTCCTTGCAGATGTACTTTTTCTTATCAGTAACTTTTAAACACATTTTCTGTATTTTTCCATCTCTCAGTTCTGCTTACCTAAGTTAGTTTAGTTCTCTTACAGAGTTCTATCCTACAATAGCAGCATATTGGGGGATGTGCAATTCCTATATGCCTCTCCACAGGCTTCATTTACAGGTCAAGCTAGCCATGCTGGCCTGCTTATGTCAGACACCGTGGATCACAGGCCTTCACCTGCCACATCTGCATTGGTAGGATTGTAGTTTTTAGAAGTCTTGTTTCTTTGTTTCTTTCTTTTCTTTTTTTTTTAAACAAATTTTGAGTAGAGTTAGCTGATACATCGTCATTGTGATGTATACATTAGGTTTTATGGTTTTTACTTTATTGTGTTTTTCTGGCACCTCCTATGCATGTTTACAGTTAAGAGATATGTTTATCTGTTAGATATAGAAATATAGAAACATGACGAGAGAAAAAGACCACATGACCTATCTAGTCTGTCCTCCATATCAACCACTACAACAGTCCCCTTTATATCTATTGTTTTGTAAACATACTTAAGTTTTTTTATAGGCAATTTTCTTCTGTTTTTTATTTTATATTGTCAATTGAGATTGTGTACGATTGGTTCCCAAGTGGTACTGTATGTACTTTTTGTTTTAATTATTAATTTCACTTTTCTAATTTTATGTTTCATTGAGTTTACATTGTTTGTGTATATCTCTGTTCTAGACCCCCGATGCAGGCTGATAGCCGAAACTTGACCAAGTCGGGTCTCGAATCTTGAAGGTTTCTTTGAAATAAAGGCTTCATTGTTTTAGTGATGTGGCCGTGTCCCTCCTTCACTGCTTGTAGATTCCTTGGTTTCTGCGGAGGATTATCCATCCTTCGCATTTGTGTACAAACAACTTTTGAACAGCAATAACTTTCTTTGTGATTCTTCAAGATCTTATTTTTCAAGATCTTATCAATGTTTGCACAGGAAAAGAAAATAACCACAACAGAACTGGCACTTAGCAACAATGACACTGACTCAGTTATAGTTGCATAAAATGTTTTACCGAAACAACATAAAGAGTTTTACACTCTCTTACAGATGTGAATATAAAATCAAGATACAGTTTTAATGGTGTCAAGATTTTCACAAAGCAGTAGACAAAATACACATTGCAAACAAGTCCAATTAACTGTGTATTAGCTGAGAAATGTCAGAAAATGTCTCAGTATTTATTTCTAATAGTAGCATTAATCGTTCAGTTCAGTTTAATACCAGTGAGAGATCATGCTGTGAATCCATAGTGAAGATTCTCTGCAGAAATTCAGACTCCAAAATTTCCAGTGTCACTGGTGCAGTCTCTTACAATAAAGCTAATTAATTAAGACTCCTTTTTCTCAAGCTATAACATCTTGATAGTCACTGCAGCACCTTTGGTCTCTGTGTTCCAACTGACTAGCCATCAGAAGAAGACCCAGAGGCTACGGCAAATTTTAGTAGATTCTTAAAGCGGCCCTCAACATTTTTATAACCTCTAAGCATAGGGGTGACAATAAGTGTTACATAATGAAAAGGTATCAGCATATATATATAGTTTATCTTACTTCATTACTTTATTCATGCTCTATATATTCTAGAATGCTCAATTATTTTTATTGTTTCTCGTCTCTAGGAGTGGGTGTCACTATGGTTATTATTTCAGCAGCAATATCTGTTTATTATAATGTCATCGTTGCCTACAGTCTCTACTATTTGTTTGCATCTTTCCAAAGTGTACTACCATGGTCTGACTGTTTCGATTGGGCAGATGAGAACTGCAGCAAAACACCTAGAGGTACTCGGACATGGTTTCTGTTTGATATGTTTCTCATATTTCATGCTCTTAGTTATTCAGTTGCTAATAGTAAATATAATTGAAACTAAACAGTTGATGAAGATAAATTAGCGGTGTTTGTTTTAAAACATTTTATGTTAACCAAGTGATTGATATAATGCTGTCATGTTGATTTGGTTGCAACAAATGTATCAAGATACTTTTCTATACCCTATTTTTTAAATAAATTTAATGGTAAATGTAGCATGCTAGAAATATAAAACAACCAAATACAACAGTATATATCCTAAACTAATATATCATAGATTATGTCTGTGGCGTTCTATTTCTGTGTATATCTTTTTTCTGAGATTTTAGAAGCCTTATTCACAATCTGCATGTGAAAAATCTGGCATTTACACATGGAAATGTCATCCATGTGTATAGGGCTGAATTTGCATGTGGATGTTCTTATTCAATATAAAGTGCAAGGGGACATGTCAGGGGCATGGATAGTTAGTGCCCTAGATGGGTTAAAAATCTAGACGTCTATTCCCCATTTCAGATAGGTAATACACATGTATTTTTAGCTGCTCATGTCTGCCAGCCCCTTACAGAAGGGAGGTATCCTCCTTAATTCCTTGTTGTTAGTTCCCCCTCCAAATTGAAATTAAAGATGGTGGCATCTGTCATTAATTAGTGACATTTATGGATATCTGTTTGCAAAATGGTCGACGTACGCATGCACTTACACATGGAAGTTGTGGAATAGCGGCTTCCATGTGTAAGTAACCACATCTCTTCACTGATTTTTCCCACAAGTATATTTCTAAAATGCCTTCTCTGGCTCTGTGTATCAGCAAATACACATGCACTCCGTCTTTAGCAGAACCTTTTCTAAAATACTGCCGGAATTGTGTATGCCACAATCTCAAGGTCACACTTCCGGTCTCCACCTACTGTCTAAACTGTGCCACGTATGACAAGTTAGAAGTTGGTAGGCAATATTAAATAAATTCAGGCACTAGTCGATAGGAGCATAGAGCTCATATGCAAAGCATTAAAAAATTTCCTTCTGTTGTGTCAGGAACTTGCCTCTGATATATCATTTCATTGAAAAATACTGTCCTGGTTATTTAAAAAGTTTAACTTTAAAAACTTATTAAAAGTGAGTATTCAGACTTCACTGAAACAATCTGAACCAACAACAGAATCCAGTCAGGAATCATTTCTTCATTCATACAGGGCACAGTGCCCTCATGCAATCATGTTATGCACCCACACGTCCATGTATAAGGAGAGAAGAAAGGAAAGATCACATCTTATGGGACTGATAAAAAAGGGATGTTACAATACAATTCTAAACAGTCATGTAGAAGCCTGCCATCTAGAATGAAAAAATGGCTGGATGGTTCTTAAAACAATCATATTAATTAATGTGTGTTCACATTTCCTTTTGTACAGGTTTTTGTAATATAAATACAGAACTTGATATCATTGCAGTGAACTTAACCTGGGTAGCACAAAATAATTTAACCTGCCTTGAGAATACCATAATTATTGAAAAAACTGAACTCCCAAGTCTACAATATTGGAAGTAAGTATGCACATTTTATGAAACTTTATGAATCATTTTACATAGAGCGCTTTTATAGGAACTGAAACATCCAGGTTAAGAGATTCACAATTCCCCTTAGTTCTTTATAAAAGGCTCTGTCAAATGCACGGCCATGTGTATTTACTGGAAGGTTCAAGAACAGCAATTTTTAAAAACTGCACGTGGGGAAAAAAGGCATCCGTTTTCCACAATTGTGCATGGATGCAGCTTTTTAAAATCACTGCGTCTGACAGTATCAATCCCCCTCACCCTAGATCTCCAATGCCAAGCAAGACTCTCCAACAATAGCACATGTACTTTCCACCCTGTCACTCCACCCCAAAAACATTAATAGAAACATAGAAACATGATGACAGAAAAAGACCACATGGCCTATCCAGTCTGTCCTCCCATAGCAACAACTACAACAGTCCACTTTTTACCTTTAGAGATCCTCTGTGTTGGTCCCATGCTTTTTGAATTCAGTTACTGTCCTCATCTCTACCACCTCCACTGGGAGACTATTCCATGGATCCACTACTCTTTCTGTAAAGAAATATTTCCGCATATCACTCCTGAATCTATCTCCCTTCACCCTCAACCCATGTCCCCTCGTAGCAGAACTTGCTTTCAATTGAAAGAGGCTCTCCCCCTGAACATTTATGCCACGGAGGTATTTAAACATCTCAATCATATCACCTCTATCCCGCCTTTCCTCTAAGGTTTACATATTAAGATCCTTAAGTCTGTCCTCATATGCTTTATAATGAAGCCCATTAATCATTTTAGTAGCAACCCTCTGCACCGACTCCATCCTGTTCACATCCTTTTGAAGGTGCGGTCTCCAGAATTGCACACCATACTCCAAATGAGGTCGCACCACAGACTTATACAGAGGCATTATCACCTCCTTTTTTCTGCTAGCCATTCCTCTCCGTATGCACCCAAGAATCCTTCTAGCTTTTGCCGTCACCTTTTCTACCTGTTTAGCTACTTTAAGATCATCAGACACAACCACGCCTAGGTCCCGCTCTTCTTTAGTGGACAAAAGTACTTCACCTCCTATACTGTATTGCTCCCTTGGATTGCTGCAGCCCAAATGCATGACCTTACATTTTTTAACATTAAATCCCAGCTGCCAAATTCTAGACCATTCTTCAAGCTTAGCTAGATCCCTCCTCATGTTATCTACACCTTCCTGGGTGTCTACTCTATTGCAGATTTTGGTATCATCTGCAAAGAGGCAAACCTTACCCGACAGCCCTTCCGCTATATCACTAACAAAGATGTTAAAAAGAATCGGACCAAGGACAGATCCCTGGGGCACACCACTGGTAACATCCTTCTCCTCAGAGTGAGCTCCATTTACTTGTACTCTTTGTCGCCTCCCACCCAACCAATTTCTAACCCAAGCAGTAACTTTAGGGTCCATCCCTAGGGTGCTCAGTTTGTTTATAAGTCGCCTGTGAGGAACAGTGTCAAAGGCTTTACTGAAATCTAAATACACCACATCTAGAGCTCTCCCTCGGTCCAACTTCCTGGTCACCCAGTCAAAGAAATCAATCAGATTTGTCTGACAAGACCTGCCTCTGGTGAATCCATGCTGCCTCGGATCCTGTAATCCACTGGACTCCAGAAACCTCACTATTTTCTCTTTCAGCAGCGTTTCCAATAATTTACTCACCACTGAAGTTAAACTAACCGCCTGTAGTTTTCAACCACATCCTTACTTCCGCTTTTGTGTAAAGGCACCAGATGAGCCTCTCTCCAGTCCTTTGGCACCACTCCCGACTCCAACGAGGCATTGAAAAGGTCAGTCAGTGGAGTTGCTAGAACGTCCCCAAGTTCCCTCAGCATTCTAGGGTGTATCCCATCCAGTCCCATCTCTTTGTCTACTTTAAGTTGAGCTAGTTTCTCACGAACACAGTCTTCTGAAAATTGTTCAAGATGTCCCTCGCTTCTGTTCTTATTTGTGGGTGTTTTCTGAGGTCCTGCTCCTGGTTCTTCATCTGTGAACACAGAACAAAAATATTTGTTAAGCAATTCCGCTTTATCCTTATCAGCTTCTACATATTCCCACCCCCCCCCCCCCTGCACCCTTGAGTCTGACAATACCACTTTTGCCCTTCCTCTTCTCACTAATATATCTGAAAAATGTCTTATCCCCCCATTTTATTGCATTGGCTATTTCCTCCTCCTTTTGAATCTTTGCCTTCTTGACTACTTTGCTAGCTTCTCTAAGTTTTTCCAAATACAGATGCCTGTCTTCCTCTCTCTGTGATCTCTTGTATTTCATGAAGGCCTCCCTCTTTTTCTTCACTTTTTCAGCTATTTCCTTCGAAAACCATAGCGGTCTCCTGTTCCTTTTGCCTTTATTTACCATTTTAACAAAAAGGGAGGTCAATCGGGGGGGGATTGACCTCCTTGGCAGACAAGTGCCCCTGCCCAGCTCTTTCCAGTGGTCTTTGGTAGTCTAGTGGGGGCAGGAGAGACCTCAGTCACTCCTGTTCTGTCTAAGCCCAGGTTCAAAATGACACTTTTAATCCCCATTAATAATAGCATGAGACTACCACGAAGGGTCAAGGGTGCCACTTCAAATCTGAGCCTGAATGTAGCAGCAGTGACTGAAGATCACTCCTGCTTCACTAGACCACTAGAGATCACCAGTAAAATCCAAACGGATGGGAGGCCTGTTGGCTGTGGGAGATGATCATTGGGATTTTGCTGTCTTAGTTATCACTAGAGCTAGTCTTCTTGCTGTCCAGGATGTGAGTAGGAGGTCTTCTTGCTGTGAGAAAGATATTAAGGGTGTGGGGAGAACATGGGCTGTTGTCAGGGAGAGGTGTCAGAGGTGGGAGGAATGTGTACTGCTGTCGAGGGTAGTGTTGGGTGTGGAGTATGGTGATGGCATCAGCTTTTGCACTTGCCCTTTCAAGCTGGTGTACCTCCAGACATTTGTAAAGGCTGAGGTCCACGATGTTAAGATAACCTTATTTTCCCCATTGTAAAATGGAGAATAGCCTTATAGATTTTGGCCTGCTTAAATCATGCCCTATCCATGCCTCCAACATGCTTACTTGAAATCTATGCATTCTGGGGGGATTCTATACGTGCAAATACAGCTTGCCAAATTGCCATGTAGACATGTAAATATTGCCATTTACACATCTAGGTACTTCTAAAATTGCTCCCTTTATATTTCAAAAATTGCTAGAACATAATTTGCCACTCAGAGGTAATATTGGCTTCATTCCCTGTCGGTAACTATTCACTCTCCTGGGCGAAACATTAGCAGACTATGAAAAGCATTACCACAGGAAGCTATAGAAAATTAACTAATCCCACCCCTTGACAGCAGCACTTTGAACTGTCAGAGAATCTCTGAATATGATGTGGAGATTTGTTCTGGCAGCTGGGAAAAAGACAATTTATGTCATGAAAGGAATAAGACAAGAGAAGTCAGAAAATAAAAATAAACTTAATAAGAAAAATAACTAATATAAACACTGCAGCTCAAGAAAATGCATCTTAAAGAAGACGAAACAGAAGGCAGTTAATGTCGAGTTGGCTAGTAGGTTGTGTGGCAGCTCTCATTGGGGGTAATTTTATCAGAGGATGTGTACTTTATGCAGTAGTGTACATGCTTAATTTGGTGATATTTTAGTCATTTTCACATGTATGTGGCCACATATGCATGTAAATGTCCTCTTATTAAATAGCAGCCAGCGTATAATTGTGCACATTCGTATGATGGTGCGTACTTTCCTAGTAGGCATCCACAGGTTCAGGGTTTCGGCGTAGCATAGGTGGAGCTCACAATAACCTACATTAATTTGAGTTACTACAACTACTACTATTGTTAATCATTTGTATAGTACTACAAGTTAAGATCATAGTTAGTAAATCATCAAAAAATAAAGGGGCTTGTGGTGTTTAACGTATTTTAAATCACTACTGTTAATGTACAATAAGGGACTTACAATCAAAGATACTTGTTTACTAACCTATTTTAATGTGCACTTATTGTATGTAATGAGCACCTCAGATTCTAAGTCCTCTAGGACAAGGAACTAACTACCAATTATATCTGACTATACTTTGCTTTGAGTTAGGAAAGGTTAGTAATTTAACTTAAAACCAAAATCAAAATTTCCAGTCTGTATCTTTCATTTCTGCCCACTCCAATCCCTTCTGCCTGCCCCCCAGATTAGCTTTTCATATCATGAGTGGAGCAAGAACTCACACTGTGTCACAGGCTCCTCTCTGCCCTTACCCAGAATGAGATGTTTGGGGTAGGAGCAAAGTAAGAACTGCTACAATGTACAATGAACTGCTACACTCCTTCTTGCCCCCTACCACCCATCTCAATTGTTTTTGGCAGAAGCAGATGAGTGATGGGAAATGTGCCTTTGTGTAATGCCTGTGGCCTACACTTTTAATTTATATGGTATGGTCACTGAAATGACTTTCCTTGGCTATGGCTCACTGATGTCTGTTCCTCCTGGAACCTTGGTTGTGTATATGCTAAATTTGCCCAGTGGGGGACACCATTGAGCAATGTCTGAGACCCCCTCCCCCTCTTCCCCCAAAGGGGCTGTGAATACATCCTTCTTGATTTTCACCAAAATAAACATCTGGCTGATTAGCCATTACACAGCTTATCAACATAGTTTTCCAAAAATGGCAACCTACAATTTCTTTGAATGTCAGTGGCTCACAAAGTGTCCACTTGCTCTGTCTGTGGTCACCAGTAATCAGTGGCCATTTCCTCGCACTCCAGCCCATTCTGCACATTTTAGGTTGTCACCTTGATATTCAACTAACTTTTACCCAACAGATTTCTTTGATTACTAAGATGTGCTTTTATTCACTTTGGAGATCATTCTGAAACTCTAATAACCTGCTTGGACGTGCGCTGTAGATATTTTATCCGTGAAAATGGAAAAGCCCGTATTCTGAAACACCGGGCCTGTGCACGTACAAGGCACTAGCATGGGGACCCCAGGACCTCTCTGGTAGGGGCAGACTGGGGGTGTGATTGGTCACAGAAATGTATAAAACGTATAGCAGAAAAGCCCATGTACATGCCCTGTGCTTCTCCCAGATGTGCAAGTTGTTCCTGCTGAAACATGGAATAAAGCCAGTATTTTGAAAAAATCTTGCTGTGCCAGTATAGCATTCGTGACAATAGTGCCATGAAATGTTGTGACTGCAGTCAATGAAATACATCTAGATGCGCCTCTCAGGAACAGTTATCGGGTAGATTCATGTAAGCTCTGTGGCATTCAGAATGTCCCCCAAGGACATTCCCAAACCAGCAATGTTGAATATGGTGGACATGCAGACAAGTGTTGTGTGTGCCAAAGGAGCGGGACTGGTGGACCCTGACAAATCCTGTGCTCATCACAATATGACTGTGGGTGCTAATGTGTCTGCCACAGGGCCCATTTAGAGACAGAATGGGGGACTGCCTATGTACAAAATTGCTGAGCAACTGCTTCTCATAAATATGGTGTGAATGACAAGAAGTAAGTGTGTGAGGGTTGCACAAGAGGAGAAGCATAGCTGATCCACAAATCAGGGAGCAGGCCCAGACCTTCGGATACATGATGTCTACAATGGCAACAGTTCCCAGATACTGCCATAATGCCTGCCATAGCCAGGGCATGCATTGGTGTCAGTAATACTATACATGTCATGGGGAACTGCTATGTAACGTCAGTGTCATGTGGACATATAATGGTCTATCCTGGGCATAAAGGAGTGTATGTGGAGGTCAACATTGGCAAGTACCATGTGCTGTACAGTATGTGCATGCACAAATGTCCACATATACAGTCATAGACACCATTCTGGAGTGTACTGGGAAGAACTAGTATTGCCTGATCATGTAGGGGATCTGAATATGGTCCACTGTGCATAACCATGCATTCACCATCAGGAATGATGTCATGTTGGGATCAACAAGATACTGTCAGTGAGTATAGCTGCTTAGGAGATGCACATTTAGATTGTAAGCTCTTTTTTAGATTGTAAGCTCTTTTGAGCAGGGACTGTCTTTTTGTGTTTTCATTGTACAGTGCTGCGTGTGCCTGGTAGCACTTTATAAATGCTTAGTAGTAGTAGTAGTAGTAGGAGATGCACATATAAAAGGGGTAGGAAAGAGGAGATGCACATATCAAAGGCGGGGATGTGGCCAGTCTGGAGACGGACACAATTAGAGGCGTACAAATGTGTGGAATCCTTTCGTGGCATGTACGCTTCCCGTGGTGTCCACCTCTCCAGAGATGGGAATATGAGTTGCTGTGTCTAGGTCTCCAGATACAGGTGGACCTATAGTGGTGCTAATGATATACGTAAGTGGCCTGACCAAACAAGATATTTCTTTGTGGATGTATGTATAGCATGCACATAGCCTAGATGTTGCACATCAGCATAATATCTGAAGAGAATAGGTATGCATTGTTGGGCCCAAGTAGGCACAAAGTGTGGCTAGGCAATGCCAGAAAGTAAACCAGTTCCCCTGCACAGCCATGCAAGCTGAGGACATTCCTGTGGTTTGTCTGAGTAGAACTGTATGCACCACACCTCAAATCACATGACTCTAGGCAGTCGCCTACACAATTATGCCTTGTCACCACTCCCATTCTGAGGGTGCACTGCAGTTATTGGGCTGTGGAAGGACAATGTAGGGGATATGCTGTGCAGCGGTGGATGCATGCATGCACCTCCCATGCACTACGGGATACATGTATAGCCAACATGACAAGCACTGCTGTTACTGGCTTGCCACGGGGTGAGTGAGTGTGA
The DNA here is from genome assembly GCA_033557465.1 of Ichthyophis bannanicus. Classification (NCBI taxonomy): domain Eukaryota; kingdom Metazoa; phylum Chordata; class Amphibia; order Gymnophiona; family Ichthyophiidae; genus Ichthyophis; species Ichthyophis bannanicus. The sequence continues at coordinate 133,381,168 of CM066036.1, read as the reverse complement.
GTCTGCTTATCTTTTTAAGGCAACCCCCTGCCAAACCCACTAACCAAATTATGGGCCGGGAGGATAGTGTTGGTGTGGAATAGGGAGTTGCCAAACAGCTGACCAAACTAGTTTGCAGGTGGAGCTGCAGGACCGTGTATCTGTTGCCCCCTCATGATAGCCGACAATCAGTTCCCTGCAGAAGGCTGCAGCCCAAATGCATGTGGATTTGGACAAAGGCAAAGTATTAGGATCCGGTCATTTGCAGGGTACACCTCTAGACTAAACATATCAACCCCTGGCCCATAGCTGTCTCTGTTGGGTGCATTCTGGCTATTGTTGCCATGAGGTGTCTGGCCCGTGGCAGGATATGTGGATTCCACCCACATCTAGCCTTGCCTGTCCATCCCTTTACCCTGAGAAAGTATCTTCAGCTGCTGGATGATGGGCCTTGGAGAAAGGAGATCATGAGCCCAATGGCTGGTGAAACAGTTAACAAGCTGCACTTATTGAAATGACCTATCGTCCGCAGGTCCAGCATAACCCTGTGATGGCATGGCATCCCAGCTTGCTGTGACTGTCATATTGGCAGATATTTAATAATCGTAACACATTGGCTTCAAATGTCCCTGTACATGCACAGGTCAATATCCTGCTGACCCACCTGAATCATTAGCTCCTAGGCTATACATCACATATCCCCCAGCCAGCCCCTCCTCCTTCACCATGTCATAGCTACTGCTGTTTACCACAGTCCCTACAGGGTAGAAGGGTAGCCTAGTGGTTAGAGCACAGCTGTGCTAATCTGGTGGACATGGGTTCATTCCCACCAACACCCCCTGTGGGAATAGCTGCCTCAAACAAGTAAAAGCCTGACGATGTGTGGTTACATTGAGAAGAAACACCTGGTCAGCACTTCTGCAGAGCCTTTGTTTTCACATCATGAAGACAGACTGTCATTTGTTGCAGTCCTGTTCCCTGCCATGGTGATCAACAGGAGAAGTCAAAACTCCCTGATGCAGTACTGTCTTGGTTCACATGCTGTACTGGAAAGGGAAAAGGTCTCTATAATGAAAGCAGTGGTGATGATTGTGCAAGCAGTGACACACCTTTGCTGCAGCTGCCCCTGTTAATAGTCCCCCACCACCACACACCCACACTCAGCACAGTCAAAGACATTGAAACCCTGTGGAGTGTTGTCTCCATGGGTGCTCTTAGATAGCCCTACTATTCCCTTCTTGCATCCATCCCTGCCTATCCTGGCCCATCTCTGGTGTCACCCAAGGTAAAGCAGAAATGACTATTGGCCCCCACTGGTGAGGTGAATGAACATTCAATGGAGCTGTGCCAAATGCACCGCTACTGAGATTGCCTTGTAGTGGAGGCATAGCCTAATGGGTAGAGCAGCTGTCTAGTACTCAGGAGACAAACTTTCAATTCCCACTGGGTTCTCTTGGTCTGGTTACTTTTACAAACACTTATCAGAGCTAGGTAACAACCAGCATGCATATTAGGGCCACATAAGAGAACTTCAACCCACGATCCTCTTGACAAATCCAGCCATGGCATTCACCTTGCCTGTACATCCATTGACTGTTCATGAGATGAGCAGGGAAGATGACCACTCTTGGTAAATGTCCCCTACTATCTGCATGTCAGGATGGTACACATAAACTGATTTTGGTAGGTAGCCTAGTGGTCACAGCAACAGACCAGCACCCGAGGAGACCAGGGGTCATTTCCCATGAGCAGTCCTAGTGGCCCTGGCTGAGACACATTGACAACCATGGTCTCTGAAGAAGCCTGCTCATCAACATCCCAGTGTTATGTCCATAACCACTGCCATCTGAAATGATGAACTGCTCATACTGAAATTGTCAAGTGTATACCAAACCAAGCGAAATATGTACATATTTATATGTTATCAGAACAATCTGAAAGGATTGCAGTTTGACACCCCGCTTGTGTAGCATGTGTTGCTGGTAGAAGGGGATCAGGGTGCACATAGAAAGGTGGAGAAGTAGTCTCACAAAGCACCCCAAAAGTACCTGTGGGGTTTATTAGAAACAATTTCCCCATATACAAATCTTAACATCTGCAAGCACAGGAAATGGTGATACATGGATGTGCAGTCCTGTACATCTGTATACACCAGCATCTGTCTGAGACTCATGGCATGTACAATAGTAGCAATCAGTATTCCTAAATACCCAGTCCACCATCATATCCCATTTTGACTGCTGGACCTACACATCATCCATAATAGCCAACTATGAATATAACATTTGTCCACAGTGGCTGAAGCATAATTTCTTAATGGGACACCAATGCCACCCAACCACTTAGAGGCTTCATGGTGCCTGGCTGTAAACCTAGTGATATGCTATCATGGCCAAGACCTACAGTACTGCTAGGAGGCACTATCAGGTATGTAGGACGTCCTCAGAGATCATGTTGCAAACAGTAACAAATGGGGAAATAAAGATGATGACAGGAAACTGCCCATTTATATCCCCTTTTTATTTTGTTACCAAGAATAGAGGAAGACATATATACATTGACCCCTGCCCATTCCCTCACACCCAAACCCTTGCTACCCAGTCCTCCCTCACCTTCCACACCCCACTCCCTACTCCCCACAGCCCACAGCATCACCCACACAACTCAACTCCTCCTCACAGAGGGCATATTTTCCTGGGCCACTGTGGCTATTACACTTGGGGTGGAAGGTGGGGTACACTCAGAGTCAGACCTCCCAGACCTCTTACATCCACCCTTAATGTTCTCATGAAATGTGGGGAACTGCACAGTGGTGCCCCTGCTCCATGGAATGGGTCCCAGAATGCTGTTAACCTGAGTGCATGCAGCAGCAGAGATAGTGGATTGCCTGATGCTGGGGCAAAGGGACACACTGCTGGAGCCTCCCATGGAGACTGATATTGCCATGCTAGCAGCAGTGGATCCAGAGCTAGAAGATGTCATTGGTACAGGCTGGCATGTGCAGGAGCCATTTGGAGTATGATATGCTGGGCAAGTGTGGTCATGCTGCAGCTCTTGCAGGAGCTCCCCCACTACATTCCACAGTCTGTTAATGGACACCTCCAGCTGTTGGGTGGCCTCTAGTTAGTGAGACTGCACATTCATGATCCCCCTCAGAAGCTCCAGTTTGCCACGGCCACATGCCTGATGGTCTTCTTGACATGCCAAGAGATGCTCAGCACATCTGATGAGCTGCCAAGAGGTTCCCCCCACTGGAGTGTGTCTCCTCCCTAAGTGCAGGCTGCTGTTCCAGTGGAACATGGGAGCGTGCCATTAAATCACCGTCAGCCATGCTTTCTCCAGCTGCTGCCTTCTCCATGCGCTGCTCATCCACATCTATCTGATTTATACCCTGGGCAGTGAATTTCATCCCTGAAAGCTGAGGTTCCTGATGCATCAGGGGGCTGAGACTGTGGATCAACTGTGGTCCTCTGTTGGTCCTGGGCACCAGCATCACCACCTGTGAAGAGACAGACCGATCATGTCAGCCACAAGGAAGGACCTGCCTATCACACACAGAGGGATGTAACTGTATCAGTTTTCCTAATGACACAGTTGAGCACCTCTGATCAAGGCCCCTTAGTGGGATGGCACCAGCTGTCTCATAGTGCATAGCTCCTCTTAGTAACAGCGAAACAAACTTCACAAATTGATATCTCACAAGCCACACAGGCCCAGATATATCAAGACCATTGTCATATGTACATTGGACCCCACAGCAGACACATGCTATGAACAGGAACCCAAAAATGATGTGACAGGTCCCAGGACATGCAGTCTGATAATACAGCCACAACAGATTCCCAATGTGCAATATCTACACATCTGCGACTGAGCACCCATGCCATGGCCATATTGAGTGCTGGAAAGTGTCGCGTGCATGCCTAATACATCATGCCACTAACATCTGATTCCAGAGGAAAGCCACAGACATGTGATTTCCCAGGGGAGATAGACACACACTGACTATGTGGTGGTATAGCCATGGCCTCACAGTGGCGCAGCGTGGCATGGCACAGGAAAAACTGCCAGCAGCAGCAGAGAGCAGGAAGTTGAGCTCCTATGCTCATCTAACCAGTGGCTACAGCTGAACACTTTAAATTTAAAGGGCCACAAGGCAACCGAAGAGGAGCGGCACAGGAACAACTGCCTGCAGCGGTGGAGAGCGGGAAGGTGAGCTCCTCCCCGCTCCACCGCTCATCCAAATGGTGATCACAGTTGAACACTTTAAATTTAAAGGGCTGCAAGGCAGCCAAAGAGGTGCAGTGCAGGAACAACTGCTTGCAGTGGTGGAAAGTAGGAAGGTGAACTCCTTCCCTCTCTACCACTCATCCAAACCGCGGTCATTGCTGAACCATTGAAATTTAAAGGGCCACAAGGTACTCCTGTGCCTGGCGGACCTGCGCCTTTGTGCATTGCCAGAGGGCCCTTAAGTGTGGCCCTTAGAGTGACCTGCAGGGTAGCTCACCTATTAGCTGTAGTTACAGCAGCCTTTGCTGCTCCTCCTTCCACATTTACTTTAGCACCAACAATTGGAACAGCCTCCCGACGACTCCTGCAAAAGTCCAATGTAAGTAGCATTTATGCTCAGAATGCTACACTACAAGGTTCATCAACAGTTCTTCCTATTTACCTGCAACCACAACAACACTGCATACATTGTTCCTCTTCCCACTTGTCCAAATAATTGCCTACTTCAGTTCCCCCTGCAAACACACTTTAACACTTATCCAACATGCTCTACCTTGCTTCATATTTCATCATACTGCTCCTTGTTCATACGGTAACACAAACATCTGCACTTACCACATCTTCCATCATTCCAGTCATACAGCACCCATACAACACCATCAGACTTCATCCCTTCACCTCCAAACCTCAATACAGAAACACTTGCAACCTAATCAAAATTCAACCATCCCCCGGATTTTCCACTCCCAGCAGATTTACCTATCATTCAACCACTCAAGTGTGCCCTCATCATCCCACATTCCATCTGTAATAAAATCCCTATCCTGGTTGATTACATTAAGCTTAATCACATTGACATACTATGTATAGCAGAATCATGGCTCAAGAAATCTGACACGGTTCTTTTAAATAAATTCGCTATCCCCTCATATCAGCTCTTCAATCACCCCAGAACTACTAAAAAGGGAGGAGGTATACTTCGCCAAGGAAGGCCTCCAATTCAAAATGACCAACTCCAACTCTACCATTGACTTGGACAAAATCACTATATCCAACACCCACCTATCAGTCTGCCTTGCATACAGATCACCAACAGTAGGATCTAGCGATCTCTCATCACTAATTGAAGAGTCATGTTCCAACAACCACAAAAACAAATTGTTCATCCTCCTGTGTGGCCTCAACCTACTCACCTTATCTAACAAACACTTCTTATCTTTTCTCCAAGCAATGGAAGCACTCCAGCTCAGACAAATCACCTCAGAATCCACTCACTCCAGGGGAGGAACTCTAGACCTGATATTTATCCCTACCACATGGCCACACCATAACCTTTCCTCAATGACACAAAATACCCCAGTACCTTGGTCTGACCACAACATGCTCACCCTTTTCTTACGAAACCTCTCCAATGCACCTACCCACAAAGTCCCCATGTCTCACAAAAGGAGGTTTTAGGCATTCAACAGAGATTCCTTCATCACCAACATCCTACCTATGATCTAAGTTCATCCAACCAACCTCGACTCCTCTTTATTTGAATGGAACAACGCATATCATCCTATGTTACCACACCCAACATCCCAACCAGGATTAAAAGATCAGACCATATACCCTGGTTCACACTCAAGCTCAAAACCTTAAAAAAAAAGCTCAGGCAACTGGAGCATAAATGGAGACACCACAAGGACCCATCCAACCATTCAGCATACACAACAGCCCAATCTGAATACTACTCTCTCACCCTACTAAAAAAAAAAAGGAATACCATACCAACCTAATTAAATCCTCCCTCAACCAGCCAAGAGAAGTATTCGACATAGCCTTGAACCTACTCAAAAACCCAACCATCAACAAATCTGATGCTACCCTGAGACCGGCTGACATGGCACAATTTCTGTAATCTAAGCAATCATCCACCACCAGAATATCCTGGCTCTCTTCCCCCTCCTCCGTTGCCCCAAGCAACCAAACCTGGACAACATTCAATCCTTTGTCCACCCAGCAACTAGAAAAGATTATCACAAACCTAAACAACAACACCTCCTCGCTTGATCCCTGTCCTTTCACCTGGATCAAAATGACCAAGCAAGAGCTCATCCCAACCATTCTACCTCTCATATAGGCTTCACTAACACTAGGTTACATGCCAACAGCCCTCAGGTAAGCCTTCATCAGACCCTTACTTAAAAATCCTGCAGCTGACCCATCACTGTCCTCCTACAGACCCATCTCCATCATCCCCTCCCTTGCCAAAATCATCAAAAAAGCAGTGCAACTCCAAACACAGGGCTATATGGACTCCTACATCCCCCTCAACAAACATCAACATGGCTTCAAGCCCTTCCACAATACGGAAACCCTACTGACCTGCCTCATAGATACACTAATCAAGGCCTCTCTACTCCCCCTTACAACTCGCACAAAACACAGCAGCCAGAATTATTGCAGGCATCAGTCAACGAATACATATTACTCGTGTACTAAGGCAGCTACACTGGTTCCCCATCTATATAAGAATCAAATACAAAATCTCCCTAAACATCTTTAAGACCCTCCACAGCCTTTCAGCAGATATCCTTTGGCCTCTTATCTATGAACTCTTCAACAACAGATCAAGGAGAAAAGCCAGCCATTGCCTTTTATCAGTCTCAGCATCATTCTCTCGCTCTAACCTCTCCATCACCAGCAAAGCCTTCTCATTCTATGCCCCCACTATCTGGAACTCCCTCACCCCATAAATACAATCATTGATGGACATTAGGGAGTTTCAATGCAAATTAAAAACTCATCTCTTCCTGCAACATTTTGTATCCAACACTGAGCTCCTGACCAGTCCCTCCTGCCCTCCTGCTCCCCCGCACTGTTGCCCCCAGACTTGTACCATACATCATAACTTGCTCTAACTATTACCTGCTTTGTTAAATGTTATACATTAAATGTTAATGCCCATCCCTAGTATCGCGTTATTCCTGTTCACATGTTAAAACCACTAGTTACCTGTTAAAGTTAATTTATTTACTCACATTCCATGTAATGGTACACTTATTCTGCGTGTTCCCTGTACACCGCTGTGATTGGTAGATACAACTGTATAAAAAAGTTGCTAAATGAATAAATAAATAAATTAATAACCCATGGTGCCAGCCATTCTGTCCTGTCTCTGCTGAACAAAAGGGGAGTTGCTGTGAGGCAGACACATACGAGTGCTGTCACTACTGTCTGATGATCAGCTGTTGGGGTAGGGTTTGGGCTAACATATGAAACACACAGCAGGAAGCAGCAGTATTATTGTTTGAGGCCTCAGTGCTCATCACATGTAATGCAGAAGTGCTTTCCATGCTCACCTTGTTTGATCCTGGAGACAGATATGTGACAACTCAGCAGTTAATGTATATGTGCAACATCCACATAGATCACATGCATGCAGTAGAGGTTTTCAGTAGACATATGCTTAAAGATGACCTGGGAACCTGGAGAGCAGGCTTTGAATTTTATCTGCAGTTCTGGTGCCCATGGCCAAGTCAATTAAATCCCATTGACTCTGAAAGACCAATCAACAGTGGGTCTGTACAGTCTACATTAGTAAGTGTCAAGTTTCATGTGAAGCACTCTGGGTGTGATGGAAAGCTGTTATAAGGACCCTGCTCCTGAGAGAGATATCTATACACCAATGGTGACATCTGGGTTTATGCCCCCCCCCCCAGCCTAGGTGCCATGGTAGGTCCTACACAGCATGTCAGGGACATTCCTGTATGGGCACAGTTTGTACAACATCACCACAAATGTAATAGTGGCCAAATTAAAACATGATGTCAGAGTGCAACAACCCTGTGCTGTATAGCTGAGCTATGGTAGGGAAGCTATGGGGAGCTGGCCTGGCCCAGGAGAGCCATGCTTTTGGGCAGGTGACAACCTCCCATTATATGTTCCTTTGAACCCTGCATGTGATGTACAGATATGCACAGAAGGGGGCATGTCATGCCAGGCCAAAACCCCCAAAAAATATTCCAGCAGAGCTTTTGTGAGAAGCAGAGGAACAGGGATAGGGGTCACAATGCAGATGATGAAGGTGGAAGGGTATGCACTCTGAGTGGAAGACAAAGTTGAGGAACCCTAACATTAAGAGAATGCAGTAGACATATGGAGGGCACTTACCAGGCTCCTCTGAGGCCTATGACATGTCCAGGGGACCCTCTCTAGCAGATGGATCAATTGTGGCCAGAACCCTCTGCTCCAGGTCACTCAGTTGCAATGACTGTCCATCAGGGCCCACTGTACAGAGCTTCTTGGCTGAATCTCACCTCACCTACCTCCACTTCCACTTAAGGTCTTCTATCTCGCGGTTATTGTGATAGATGGCATTTAAAACTTGGCAGATGGTTGCCATTGCTGTTGCTCGTATGCCCCCACACAGCTCCTATCATTGCTCATGAGTATGTGGAGATGGGTGAGGATCTGTTGGAGCATCATCTTCAACTCACCCTTAGAGAAATTTCTCTTCCTGGTAGCAGCTTTAGGAGCCATAACACTGCCTAAGCCCATACACCAAATGATTCCCCTGCTACTTCCAGATGCACAAAATGTGTAGCCACCATAGGTAAGTCTTCCCCGTCCCTGCCTCCATAAGGATAGCATCAACATCTCCAATTGGAGGCTGACAACGGTTTGCAGACCAGCGTCATCCTGGGCATATTTGGAGATGGATGCCCCCATGTTGCAGGAGGTCAATCATTTCTCTGCCTTGCCGTACACCCGTGCCTGCGTCTGTGCCCTAGTCAGCATGACCTCCACACAGCTGTGTTGCACTAAGGTTCACTGCAGCCAGACAGGCCTTCAGCTAATGGGCATTGCTGGGAAATACACGGTAAGCCTTGGGGGGGAGGGGGGGTGGAATTTGTACAAATCAGTGTACCAATCTGTGGCTGACCTAGATGAATGCATTACCCATCCCCACTTGGTACAATTGGGCAGCCAAGGCTGGGTATTATTCAGCAACGTAGCATGCCCCCTCCCCCTTGCAAGCTGCAGCCATTGCTGTGCCATTGTTGCCCAACACTATGGGGCATGTTTACTAAAAACCGCACATTTGCGCATCCGCACAATAGCGCACTAAAAGCGGTACTTAAGTGCTCTCAAGCGCCCCGCACACGTGCGTGTCACCACCGCACAGGTGCGCGGCACACTAACGGGCCCCGCACAAGTACGGGCCCGCAAATGTCCGATAGAGGCGTGGAAAGGCTAACGGAGGGCGGAGGAAGGCTCCTGAGGGGCGGAGAGATGGGGTTAATGGGCGGGGAAGGGGAGGGGAGAGGCTCCCCGCACATTATCGGGGCCGAATTTCCATGTAAAAACTACCGCGAGTGAAACAATCGCGGTAGAGGGCATTTAAAGGGAAGAGAAACCATTTCCGTCAGCAATGTACAGCAAAACCGGGGAAACCTGCAAAACGTGAGCAGTGTGATACATGTGCACAGAACAAAATAGCAAATATAAATTGAAAAAGACCACAACAAAATTCTAAAAACTTATAACCCAGCTGGGCAACAGTGATATTAATGGGCAACAATAAAAACACTCACAGGAAAGCCCCCAAAAAAAGAAATGATTTCTGAAAGGGTCTACGGAGCTGAGACCCTTCCAAAAATCATTTCCTTTTTGGGAGCTGTGCTGGGAGTGTTTTCTATGGTCGCCCATTAATACCACTGTTGCCCAGCTTGGTTATATTTTTCCCCCTCTTTGCACGGTCATTTGCGGGGTGTATTTGCACGTTTGCCCCCAGACAAGGTGAATGAGCCCACAGTACAAATGTGCAGAGCAGGGTTTAGGATTCCGCCGGCCAGGTTTTCCATCCCCAGGGACAGCACTGTCTCTGTGGCCACAGTGTGGTGCAGCAGACAAAGCCAGTACCCCTAGGACCAGAGGGATACAGGTTCAAATCCCAGCTGGGGCTCCCGTCAACCCAGTCCCCATATTTTACCCACCACTAAACAGAGATAGTAAAGACACCCCTTTATTGGAGAGCACATAAGCATGGTTCACACACCCATTTTGTACCCAACACCGCACACACACCATAACAATGGGCATTACCGACGGCCGAGTCCCCCAAATGCAGTCCTGGAGTGCCACATGTCAATCAGGTCATATGCTTTTCCAAGATAAGGCCATGCCAGCATGTTGGCAGAAGGGTACAGGTGGTGGAGGGGGCAGTGGCTGCTAGCCACAGAAAACAGTGGCCTAGCCATGTGCAGGCTGGCACCGTCCACTGCAACAGATAGGCCCTGTCGGATGTACAGTCATGGACCTCCCAGGGAATCCAGCACATGTGTGGCAACACGGTGGTGCAGTGCACACAGACAGTGTGTGCAAGAACAGAAGGTCACATGTTCAAAGCCCTGCCAATCATGTCCACATATTTTTCCCACAACTAAACCGTGATAGTAAGGACAATCCTTTATTGCTGGGGTCATACGCCTTCCTTTTACCCCACGGAGCACAGACACCATGACCAGGGGCATTACCTAGAGCAGAGTCTCACAGATGCAGTCCTGTAGGAACACACACCATTCAGGTTCCATGCTGCCACTCATACAAATGCCTCTGCTGTATATCTATGCACCACCCCCATGGCATGTAGATGTAGCTCATGCATATCCATGAGGGACAGCAGGAAAACCCGAACAGTGTGTGGCAAACCTGGACTGGATTTGTGAACCTCTGCCGTAAAGCAGCAGCCAACAGGGGCAGACACACCCACACACACACCCACAGGCCCCATTGGCCAATGCCTCCTGGAGAGGCAGGACATTGGGCCCTGCGTGCACCTCCCAATACTAGCACCTGCATACCTCAGCAATGTCACCCTACACCTGGGTAAACGGTACACAGCTCTCAAACGTGTGCTATGAGTACTGGCAGATAGATATACCTACGTTACGCACATTCTGCTTTTTGAGCTCCATCATAACAATCTTTCTGCTGTCTGCTGTGGGTGCTTCAGGTCTGGTCTCTGACAGTGTTAACCACCCTGGGGAGTGTCCCCCAACAGTATTGCATACCATATCCATGCCTGTACTGTGCCCAGGACTGGTGTGGTGGGCAATGCTGCTAAACTCCTCTATAGTAGCACAATGCTGGCATACGTGTGGGAGTGTGTGTCTGTCTATATAGTGCGTGTTGGCTGCAAACACCTTCCACAGCCCACACTGCCAGCACTATTGCCAGTATTGGCCTGCCAATGTGCATAATGAGCAACAAGGTACCATGGGTATCGCTCAGACAGGGTGGGCTGGCCAGGATGCATCTGCACAGGACATAGGACACTGGCTGGGACATTGTAGTGGCTGGCCACCACCTACACAGACAGGGTGACCTCTGTATGTGCCTCTGGGGTTTCACTCCACCCTGACTGTGTAGTGACGACAGCATGGCTAGGCACCCCCATAGTGCTATATAGTATTTCTCCCATGTGATATATATGGGTTTCTGTTTGGGGCCCAGACACTGACTTATCTGCTGGTGTGCACTGCCATCCCAGTTACGGGTGCATGCATTTCCACCAGGACTAACTAGCAGACTGTTTCCAGCTGGTCTGTGTCCTGATGGAGTGCTGTGCTGTGCTGTGGCTGATGGCTTGCTGCAGGAGAATAGCAGAAAGTGGTGGGGCGCAACTTAGCATATCCAGGCTTAATGTCTGTCAGACATTGTGTTATGGATGTGTAAAGAGCTGCTTTGACTGCCCTGTAGGGTGTCTGTTCCACGGCAGGACTTGGGTTGATGGTCCACACTACTGCCACCATTGCAGGGAGGTAGCATGTTGATCTGTTGATGGGAGCCAATGTTATTCCACCTGGGGGGGGGGGAGGGGGAGGAATGGTGGTACATAGCCCACCTAGGTGGCCATAAGGGGTTCCCCTGACTCAGACAGACAGAGATATTCAAGGTGTTTCTGCAGAAACAACCTCTCTCACAGAGTAACAGTGCTTTGGAGCTCTGGCATGGCCTTATTCAGCCCTGGAGGGTGTTGTAGACCTGGTCCTGGGTGCCTCATCGCACCCTCAGGGTGAGCGCAGTACCCGCACAGTGTGACGGTGTGTAGCTACTATGTGCCAGTCAGTACAACACCCGCTCAGTACACCCTACCAGGCCGAGGTGCTGTGTGGGTGCACACAGCCACATCCCCCTACCAGGCCGAGAGCTGTGGGGGTGCATTCCCCATCTTGTGTGCATCTGTGGACAGCTGATTTGCATGTGCAGTGCATCATGGGTGCGGGTGGCCTAACCCTATCCTGTTTACAAAAGCAGACTGTTTGTGAGGTGATATGCCGGCTCTCTGCAGCCAGCCAGGGGCTTGCTGACAGCTATAGAGCTGTAGCCCAATGGTTACATCACTGCCTGTGCAGCCAGAGGTCATGGGTTCAAACCCACAGTGGGGTTCTTTGATAGGGCTGTCCACAGCTTTATTTTTATTTACTGTACATATGTCTATGCCGGCAAAACCACCCTCAGCTTATTATACCCATTAGGTGCTTCTGAGGGTGCTTTATAGGGCGCCCTATAGGCCACCTTATGGTTGCCATCCATATAAGGTGCACTGTACATTATCCTGTGTCGCAACATATATGGTGCCCTATAGGGGACATTCTAGGGTGCCTTGGCGGACAGTGCACTGTGACATGTGCCTTATGGGCCACTGTATGTGTACACGCTGTGTGAGTGCGTTTGCTAGTAGTGATAGCAAAATAAAATTAAAAAAGCCTCCTACAGCACTCCTCACCATAATACATACTGCCTCAGCCAGCCTTGTTCACTGGGCATTGTGAGGGATTGAACCCCTGATCCCTACACCATTGGTCAGTGTTTTAACCATTGTGCTGTGGCTCTGTTCCTGTGCTTGTGCATCAGCGCGCCGCCTTGTGCCCATCAGCGCGCCGCCTTCTGCTGCCCAAGAGGACCAGTGCGCCGCCTTATGCCGCCCAAAAAGAACTGTGCGCCGCCTTATGCCGCCCAAAATGTACAGTGCGCCGCCTTATGCCGCCCAAAAAGAACTGTGCGCCGCCTTATGCCGCCCAAAATGTACAGTGCGCCGCCTTATGCCGCCCAAAAAGAACTGTGCGCCGCCTTATGCCGTTCAAAATTAATTTGCCTCCTAAACCACTTTTACCCATTACAGTTGCTGCCTCAGCTGGCCTTTTTCGTTGCGCACAATGGGGGATTAAATCCATGGCCCCTGCACCATTGGTCAGTGTCTTCACCGTTGTACTACGGCTCTGTTGTTTTGTATACCCAGCAGCGCGCCACTTTGCCTTCCCACGCGCTAATGTCGACCCCCGCACATTAGCGCAATGCGCACAGGTCCGGTCGCTTACTCCCATTTTTTTGCTATTTTCTGCCTGAACCACCCACTCCTTATATGGCACACGCACACTAACGGGGACCCGCACAATTTCGGAGTTTAGTAAACATGCCCCTATGTCTCCTCCACGCCCAGTGACACAACCCCAGTTGGCTGCCTGCACAGCCATGACATTACACACAACCCTGTTGCCATCTTGCACACCTTATTCAGGGCTGCAGGGGGACACTGTGTTGGATATGACGTGAAAATTACAGTATATGCATGGCTGTTCCTGGTACCACAGGTTACAAATAATGGCACCATGGCTTAATGTCCTCTGCTTCACTCATTCCCCATGTTCACATGTATAGATGTTCCCAAAGCTGGAATGGAGTGGGGAAGTATCTAGTGGCAACAGCACTGGCACATGATCCCTGGGTGCATGCTTTGATTCCCACTCTCACCACTCATGAACTGGCCTGGTCTCAATACCTTCCATTGCTCCTGATGAATGGCCATGGCAATTCTCCACTTGTCACATCACTTTTTCCTAACACAGTATGTGCATCTACTGTAGGAGATGTAAACAGTAGCAACATTGATGAACAGTAAGACCCTCTGCAGCAATCTGCTTTCCCTAGACCTGCATCATATCCCCCCACCTCCACAGTTTCAGACTTAACTGGTTATGCTTTTCCTCATAGTGTCCATGGTCCATCCTGATTACCAATATGTGGACTCCTCCCCCTACAGCTCTTAGGGCCACAGCATCATCATGCAGATATGGCACTGGCCTTCCTGGCAACAGATTAGTTTCAGTCAGTGCTGGCAGCTGCAGGAGGTCTGAGCCAGGCAGTGGCCTTGAGGTGTCTTATGCAGTTTCTCAGTGCTTTTCTGAGCCACCTTCCCCAATATACCAGCTTCTTGTACACACTGCAAATGCAGCAACAAACAATGCAAGCCTTCAATGAGTTGGCTAGGTTCCCTTCTGTGCTGGGCATCATTGACTGCACCCATATGGCCCTCAGGCCACCACGACTTAGGCAATATACCACAATCACAAGGCATTTCACTCAATGAACATGCAAGTTGTGTGTGATGCCCAGGGGGAGATCACTGATGTGATTGTGCGATACTCTACTTCCTGTCATGATGCACACATTCTTGGCCAGTCTGGGATGCACAGACCTTTCGAGAGCGGTGAGATATCTGGCAGCTGGCTATGTGGTTGTCACTGACTTCCTCCCTCCCATGTACACACTGCCCTACACAGGGGATCACATCCACAAGGCAGACTGTGAGAAGGCAGGCAGTCATGGGGAACAGCCAGCATATGTGTAGAGACCAGAGGTTGGCTAGACAGAGTGCAGACATTCTGCAGGTCCAGTATAGGCCCTTAGGAAAGCTGGTATAAGAAATGACATAACGTAGGCATGTTTGCAAAAGTGACATTGCCCATGGCGGGTGGGCGCTATACAGGCATGACCTCATACTGACTCATAATGGGGAGCTGGCAGATGCATGATACAAATACATGACATCCTGCAAGGGTGATCTTTGATAGATCGTGTAGAGGAATGAACATATAACTAGGCATACATCCGACCCCCAAGCTGTAAGCCAGTGGTAGGAATGGACATGTAATGGGCTGGATACACCAGGGTTCCAATGAGGGTGGTGGACAGTATGAGAGTGTCAATAACAAATGATAAGACCAGGCCTGTCACCAGGCATATTTCCTTGCTGGTGGGAGGAGTGTGAAGGTTCATACTCTGCCTAGGCACACTTGTATCTCTTGCTAGTGATGTGTCTCCTCAAAGGCCGAAGTGCCACCATCCCACTGGCTGTGACAGCACAGCTTGGTCACGTACACCATGAGCAGGGCTGGATCTACAGTTAGTTCAAGGTATCATTGGTGTGGGCAAACCACAGGATTTCCACCCCTTCTCAGCAACGACATACGTTGTTTATCTTTGAATGGGCTGCTCTTGCTGCCCCATGGAAGTCGCTGCCCTAGGTGACTGCCAAGTTTACCTTGTGGTTGGGCCACCCATGATCATGAACCTGCCTCTCTCACATGTGTTCTTTGCAAGACATCTCTCTAGCCTATGAAACATGTGTCTGACAACTATGTGTTGTCGCCCATGTCTATGCAAGTCATAGAGGATATCCCCTGAGGGACTGGCTTCTCACCCTGTTTGTGTGTCAAAACTCATCGTCAGAGCTGAGATACAATCGTGTACATTGGAGCACCAGGACTATCATTGAGCGCACCTTTGGAAAACTGAAGATCCTATTCCGATGCCTGGATCATTCTGGTGGTTAGCTGCTCTACGAGTCAACAAAGGTATGTCAAATCTTTGTCACATGCTGTATGCTGCATAATTATGCACTATGATGCAGGCAGCCCATGCCAGCAGTGCCAGAATTACCCATGGTGGATGGCGATGAGGATGATGACATAGACCCAGTACAGTCCCTTGACCAGGCATTCCAGAGGGGGGTGGTGGCCCAGCAAAATCTGGGCCACACTGGTTTTGTGTGACATATTATAGTTTGTTCTGTCTCTGGCAACTTTATTGGCAGGGAGCTGTACAGTGACTGTATATTTGCAAGAGGATCAGCATGCCGTTATCTGTGCTAAGTGGCCCTGATCTGTAACATGGCCAATTTATGATATGAATAGACAACTTTATTTATTTTGGTTTATTATTTTGTTTTTTTCTTTTTCTTTTGGTTAACAATGTTTATCTATCATCAGATGGTGCTGCTGGGTCACCACAGACCTCTGGTGATCCTATAGGCATAGGTGTTACAGGAACTGTATCAGTGTGCTAGCAATTTACACCCTGACTGCGTGTGGAATAGCCTATTGATAGGAGCACAACACCAGTCCTCTGATCTAGTGGGCCATCTTGGTCTATCCCCTGCACTCCAAAACTTCCTCTCCCACAACCCGCAGACTCTTACCCCCCCCCTCCCCCACAGCCAAACCCATGTGTAGTTGCTGCAACTTCTGTTCATCCCAAGCCCATTGCCACCTACATCTCCACATACATCCCTACAGTGCCAGGATTAGTCTTATACCATCACCCCTCCCTGTGACTAACACAGTGGCTCAAAATCCAATCATAGGACACCCATACTATCTTCATCTGTCAGTGTGACATAGGTCACCCATAGCCCCTGCACCTGGCGCTACCCCTCACAGAGGGCACATGCATAGGGGCCAGCATTTGACAAGTGCCTTCTCGGAGTGACACCAACAAACATCAGTGTCCAGCCTTGGCTGACTCAGCCATGCATGCGCTACATGTAGCTATTGGTGGGTCCTTAAACCTTATGGTGATGGCACAGAGCACACTTTGCTCAGAGTCGTCCAGTGTCTGTTCTTGGACAGTCTCTGCCCTGAGCTGCATATAATGCAGTGCTCCCACATGATACTGACAGATGGCAACAGTTGGATCAGGAGGAGTGGCATTATGGTTAGCCATAGACTTGGCAACACGCAGACCAGGGTTCATTTCCCACTAGCACTCCATTGCCTCAGATATATCCAACATATTAATGTCCTAGTATATTCCCATGTTTAGGTAATATTGCAAACCTCTTTGATACACATCTGATCAAGCAGTATTAAGGAACTCATATCTAAACATAGCACATATGCAACCACTCTCAGAGAAACACATATATTTATTGTATAATCTACATGTCTGTACACAGCTACACTTCTGCACATATCTCAATCCCCATGGTTATTTACATGAACCAGGGACTGAACAAGCTGGGATCCAATTCCCCATTGGCCAGTGGGGCTGTCTGCCTTACTGCTCTTCCGTCCCTCCAGCTGGAGGGCTTGGGGGAGTGGAGTGTGGCTGGGAGAGGCAATGTACCTCCTCTGCCCAGACCACATGCCTGCCTTCAAAGGCCCTCGAGGTGCATGATGAGGAGGTCCAGTGGCCTGCACATGCCAACAAGATCCTGCTGAATGGAACATGCGATGGCAGAAAGACACAGAAGGGTCTCACTGCCTGCACTGGACACTGGTGCCTCCTCATCATGCACCCCAGCTAGAGGGGAGATAGAAAGTGGCAGCCTGGTGCCAGCATTATCCCCCTTCCAACTGCCATCACCAGGCACATCTCAGTCTCCTACCCCTTCCCGCTCCCATCCCCCAGTACTGCACTGCCTCCTCTCCCTTGTCACTTCCATCCCCCTGGCCCAACACAGCTTCCTCCCCTCTCTGCTCACATCCCTCCACACTACCACTGCCTCCTCCCCATGGCCAGTCTAAGGGTTTCTGCTGCCCTAGGCAGAAGCCCCAGCCATGCTGTCCCCACAAGCCGTGCCACCCCCGAGCCATGCCACCCCTCTGTGCACCCCATGCTGAGCAGCACTACTGCTAATTCCAGCAGTGGGGTCGAGAGGGCGGCACAGCTCAGCTTGGCTCGGCAGCAGGCCATGTGCTATGGCACACATGGTCTGCTGCTTTTGACCTTCCTCCAATATAACTTCGGGGGTTCAGAAGCAGTAGACCATGTGTGCTGAAGCACATGGCCTGCCTCTGAGCCTAGCAATCCCCCCTGCCACTGGAATCAGTGGCAGGGGGGGCAGCTCAGCTTGGGTGGGGACGGGCAGCATGGCTTGGCATGCAGGGTGGGAGAGGAGCGGCAGGCCATGTGTGCCAAAGCACATGGCCTGCCACCCACAGAGATCTGATGTCCTAGGCAGCTACCTAGCCCACCTAGTGGATGGACTGGCCCTGCTCCTCTCCCTCACCATTGTCATCCCCTTGGTCCACCCACAGCCTCTTCCCCCTCTCTGCTCCCATCCCCCAGCACTACCACTGCCTCCTCCCCCTTGCTAATCCCATCTGACTGACCCTCCACAGCCTCCCCCTTCACTGCTCCTATCCCCTAGGCCCCCACAGCCTACTCTCCCTCTCTGCAAAAATGCACCTTCCTCTGTGGGCAATAGGAATAGGGTCCACAAACGCTCCTGATCATCCCTCTTTTCAGGGGTCTCAATGTGCTCCAGGCCCATGCCCCCCACCTCAGACCCCACTATATGTTTGAGGGAACCAGGTCCCTCATGCCCAGTGCTATGTAGGCCCTCCCCTTTGGAGGAGCTGGACACCTCTGCCACCTTTAACACTCCCTCCCCTTTCTCTTTAGCTTCCTCCAAAGGGGAGGGACTAGACAGCATAATAGGGCACAATAGGGCTGTCTAGGGTGTGACTGGTGTACCTGGTGGCACTGCTGCTGCTGCTGCTCATACTGGGGCTCAGTGATGCTGAAGAGCTGGGTTCCTCTATGGTGTCCATTTAGAATGCATCTGGTGAAAGTTGAGGTGAGTCTTCCTTGGGCACAGCTGTTAATGGGAGACAAATATGTGGAGATTAGTTGTAGCCTTTGGTCTGTGTGCTTGCTGTATGTCAGCTCAACACCAGGATGAGCATGGAAGGGAGTGGAGGAGTGGGAAAATGTTTTGAGCACTGACTTGGGATCACAGTGCCATGGTTTCAATTCTTGCTAGAACTCCTTGTGTAGTTGGACAAGTCTCTAATCCCTCCATTGCCTCAGGTGATCCAAGCAATCAATGTGCCTGTTTCCTGTACTTTGTCAATTGTACATGTCAATGCTAACCACTTTGACTACAATGATATGGTGGTATTGGACCCCTGGTGATTACAGAAATAATATGCTATTATTGGACCTGGGGGTCACTTCACCCAATAGGAATGCCAACTTTCCATCTTACATGTGAGATGCTGTGTACAGGACTGTCTATTTGGGACTATCAAGGTCAGTAGCTTGCACATCTTTTACACTTCCTTATATGAGAACAGCGTTGACATTCCAATGTTGGAGCTGACTGACTACTACTGCCACCAACAGATCCCTAGGTGGGATTGATAAGCATGGGTTGCTATGGCATTGCATCAGATTCTGTCACCTCTTTCCTAACTTGCTACTGCTCACTTGTCAGTGATAAATCTGTTGGGTATATGTTTGAAACATTGCTGTCTGTGCTTTTCCTCAGTTCTAGATAGCGAACACACTATATTTTTGCCAGTTGATTCAGGTTGTGCATGTACCCAAGGTTTTGCCCTTGGACGCTATCTGACTTTCCAGCCAGAGAGACAGGCAAGCAAAACAGTCTGTATCAGAAGTTAAAGTTCTCAGGTGTTCTGCCAGCCTCTGTATATGTTCCTGAGTGCTGCTGGTGTTTTCTGGGCTGTCTGCAGTGGGGTCAGCAGTCTAGTCTGGAGGGGATATCCACGGTCACCTGTTAAGGCAAAAGGAGAGGCACACATATGCATTGCAACTGTGACAGGTGTGGTGGGACTTACAGGGAGAGTTGGGGCAACATGGGTGTGGCCTCTGTAGGCTCTTGCCATGTGCCAGGGCATCCTGGGGACAGCTACAGCTGTGCCTCTGCTCCAGGCATGTGTGTATCTCCAGGATGCCTCACCCATGTGCTATTTGCCGCCATGAACACGTATCTGCAGCAACACAGCACATGTGCCCAGTGTTCATCAGCATTCACATGGCATACCTCCCAACTACCCACTGCCCTGTTAGAACCCAACTGTGCATATTTTAATGTCTGTTGTGGGTTGGGTGCCTGTTTGGGGGCTCACAGCTGTCTACACTCACCTATCAGCCAGGCATCGCTTGCTGCTTGCCCCAGGCCAGACTGGCCAAGTATGTAGGCATCGTGACAGGTGCCTGGATACTGTGTACATACATTCCTGAACATCATTTTGGCATCCACTATGTTCATAGAGGTATAATTGTGCCGGTTCCGGTTGACCCTCTGATCCTGCCTGGGTGCCCTCAAGGCCACATGCGTGCAGTCAATGATGCCCAATACTGATGAGAAGTCAGCCAGGTCATAGAAGGCCTGCATCATTTCCTGCCACTCCAGCAGTGTTTGGGGGAAGGCTATGTGGTGGTTCATGTGATGCAGCAGTGCTCCAGTGATGGCATGTATGAAGTGGCTTGCTGTGGACTGCATGTTGTCAATGGTTGCTCCAGCAACATGCTAGAAGCTCCCTGTTGCCAGGAAGGCTTAAGCAGTGGTCACTTTCACAGTTACTGGTAGTGCCTGGCTTCTCGTGGTGGCTGGCTCTAGGTCCCCACTGAGTCTGGTGCACAGCTCCATGATGGTGCCTCCAACCATTCAGTAATGCTGTATACTTCCTCCTTCATCAGCTGCAGGTAGTTCACCCTAGGCCCATGCACCCGGGGGGCATGGTACCTGTGCCTGGGGTGCTGGACCACTGCCTGCTGCTGACTCCCTGCAGCCTGCTGCATCCTCCTCTGTGCCCAGACACAATGGGCACATCTCTATCCCTGGAGGAACCTGTGGAGTGCCCACATGGTGTCTCCAGTTGTCCTGCATGGGTTTGTGCGCTCCATGGATTAGAAAACCTCTCCGATAGCATCTCTCTCTTCCATGGATTTGCTTCACTACATGCGTACGGCAGTCTATGGGTAGTGTTGTGGTGTCCTAGGCATCAGAAAATCTTGCCTAACCATACACGGTTTAAAGCATCTTCTGGTGCTGCACAGCATGTTCGAATATCTGTATTACTCAAGTATGACAGGGCCACATCTCGGCACACTCTCGCGGCTCGGCAGTTACTTTTACCTGGTTATGGTAGATTTTCCAAACAAGGTGTCTTTTTGAATATTTGGTGTACACGGTTATGGCATCCTTTCATGGGTAAGTCCCTCATTTCAGCATTCAGCGCACGCCTAGCTCTTTGAATATTGGGCCCTTAGTATCTTTGCTCTGTGGGGTATAATTCCATCTCCTTTTGCATTCGATTGTTCCTTCTCCAAACCTATTCTTATGCCACTCTGTTTTTTGGGTGAGGGCGACCTGGACCGCAGTAAAACAGAGTTACTTACCTGTAACTGGAGTTCTCCGGGGACAGCAGGATAAGTCAGCCACACTTGGTGACATCATCCGACGGCGCCGAGACGGAAGTACTCTCTCCATAGCTCAAAAGGGCTTTCGCCCTTCTGAGCATGGGCCAACTGGCCCTGCCCCCGGCCCGCCCCTAGCTAGCCAGTTTGTCACTAGCTGAGCCTTAGCCGCTAGGAGGCGGGCACTGGTCAGAAGCCGAGCCCTTCCCAGGGGAGGTGGGCGGGTATGTGTGGCTGACTTATCCTGCTGTCCCCGGAGAACTCCAGTTACAGGTAAGTAACTCTGTTTTCTCCTAGGACAAGCAGGATGAGTCAGCCACACTTGGTGCCTCCCGAGCTGACATGTGATGTGGTGGAAGGGGGAGGCTGAGATCAGGTTCAATGACACTTTATCAGGGCTGGATGTTGCAAAGGTGTGCCCTGTGGCAGTTTGGAATGTCATCGTTAGGCATATGGTGGCGGGGCCAGTGCCAGCGTGCAGTATGAGCGTGCAGCGTGTAGTGGTACGGGTGCACGCTTATTAGAGGTAGTTTGCTACGCAGCCGCAGTGATGCGGGAGTATATGGTCTCAATGGGCCACTGTAGAGGCAGGTGCAGAGTAATGATCTCGATGGGCGGCTGCGGGAAGGCGGCAGCAGGGAGTACCAACGAGCGGTTGCGTTGTTTCCAATGCAAGCATGAAGTCGTAGTAGGGATGCTGGAAGCATCGCCGTATTGGTGCAAGATTGATGCCGCATTGCAAATATCGGCATGGATGGAGCAGCAGCAATACTGACAGTGTTACAGAATGATGCGAATAGAGCAATAACACGGTAAGGGATGTGAGTCATGAGTCAGTTCATGGCTTGATTAGGTGTGTCAAGGCAGGGGTAGCAGGCAAAGGCCTTGAAGCTGCTAGGTGCCGAGTTGGTCTGTAGTAGGTGTCTCTGCCAAGTACGAGCCGCAGGCTGTCCATGGATCCTCGAGCAGGCTGCCTATGGATCGTTAGCACTACTATAGTCCCTTGACATGACTTGAGTGCCTGCTTGGGGCCACGGCCGGCCAATGGTGGAGCAGGCGGATTTGGCATGCGAAATTGGGGCAAGCAGATGTAGTGTCTGCTGGGAGCAAGAGACAGAGTGCACTGGGACCTGGTCCCATGCGCTGATGTGTGTATGTGCACGCATGACCTGGGCATTAGCTGCGTAGGACTGCGACGATGACGTGTGTAGTGACTCTGGCGGCCGAGGCAGCCTTACGCGCATGGCGGGTACGCCATCCCAATTAGCGGTTTTGACCACTACGTTGCCATAGGAGCAGCCTGAATTGTTATCGAGGAATCTCACTGTTGGTCCACCAGCTGTGTCCGTGATTGTCCAGACTGGTTGCTGATGTTTCTGCTAGGCAGTGATGATGGATTCCCATTAGGCTTTAGGAGGATAAGGAATGACACGTCTGGCCTGAATGGGCAGTATGCCGGGTCAGCATTTGTTTGTGCCAGGCCATGTGGGACTTGTATAATGGGTTTTCGGTAGGACTTTACTCATGGCAGATCAGTGGGCACTGCCCTGCGCTGATCCGGGTCGGTTGGAATATAACCAACCCTTCCCCGTTAGGAATGCCTCCCAACCTTACCGGTATGGTTTGGCCCATACTCAACCACTGTCAAGCATGGTAGAACAAATACTCAACACCCCATAACGATGGGGACAACAGATAACGAGCGGGAACTTCCAGTGACCAGTCTCTGCCCGAGAAGACGGACGGTCACTCCGCATCACTGTGTTAATAATAAATAGCATAATACTCTAAGGTCTGAACACCTGAGGCGAGCATAGCCGATCAGGGAACGACATGCCGGGATTGACTTGACAGTACTCCTTGTCCACCGCACTTGATGGGAGGAGAAGGTATCCAGCAGACCTAAGGGTACAATGAAGATGGCTTGGGTCTGCCCGTCTTAAACAGTCACCATCCTGCTCACCACGAATTGGTAGGTCGATTTGTGGTCAGCACCCTGCTGGGAGAAGGAGCTGAGGCGAAGGGTTGAGAGCTCCTACTTGTAGGGTATTCTGTCGGTCAAGTCAGGGGCTTGTTGGGCCCTTGGCCATGGAAGGTCTGGGCTAAGCCTGGTAGGCCCTGCAACACAGGTGCAGGAGTAGTACCGTCTTGTTGACTGTGCGCGGGGCCTTAGTGTGCAGAGCCATAGGGATGCTCTGGAGGACTTAGGTTCCATGTCACGGATTTCGCTGGGGTCCAAGTAGTGCAAGATTCTCCCTGTGAGGATAGCATGATGGTAGCCTGTTTTCCCCGTTTCTGGGACGTAGATGGGCCAGCTGTACTATTCTCTGGAAACAGAGTGCAGCCACCGAGCGCAGCTGGGAGCTGTTGACCTTGGAACTGCCATTGTCCTTGTGAGGGCCTGGTATTACCATCGGCCATGTGACCTTCATCAGAGATGCGGGTTTTATGCGGTAGGCCATGATAGGCCCTTTCGGTTCTGGGAGGTGCCCCGAGTCGGGTGCCACGGTCCTGATGTTCACTCCAACAGCACCCAGTCAGTGCTTCTGCTCACTGTGCGCGTCAACAGCACCAGTTGGTTCTGACGCACACTCCAGCAGTGTCCAGCCGATGCGAGGCTTCTGGGCGCTTACGGATAGTCATATTTTGCTGGATCTGCCTCAAGGTGGCAGGGCAGAGGTCGGCTCATTCTCGAGATGGGCGAGACACCAATATCTGTCACAGGAGTGAGCTGCGATCCTCCGTTGTGAGGTATGCAGCATGGACCTCTGACCATTCCTGAGCTGTAAGCGTGGGTGTGCCGGGAACGCGATGTACCGTCCGACGTATAGAAGCAGTAGGCTTGGTAGTATTTATTTATTTATTTATTTATTTATTTAGACAGTTTTGTATACCGCCTTATCCTTCAATCTCAATCAAAGCGGTCACAACACAATTGGGGGATACATTTAACACGCGGGGATATGAGACACATTCACTAATACTTACAGGGAACATGGGCAATGGAGGGTTAAGTGGCTTGCCCAAGACCACAAGGAGCATCTGTGGGACTAGAAACCCCAGTCCTTCCGGCCCAAGGTTGCTGTCCTCTAGTGGGATTTGAACCCCCGACCTTCCGGCCTGAAGTACCGTGCCCCAACCACTAGGCTACTCCTCCACTAGGCTACTTCTGTTGCCAACCTGCTCACCAGTCCGCGGACATGAGTCCTTCACAATGCACAATCGCCGTCGCTTTAGCCCTGGAAGCAGAGGCTGGTTGCCTATGGCATTTGTGGCAGGTGGTTCCCGAAGCACATGAGAGAATGATTTGGCTCCGGGAATTTCCTCTGTATATTCGTGCACTGTTCGTGACTGTGCTGTCAGAGTCGAAGGAGCACTAGGCCATCCCTCCATTCCGATATGGAGGTAAGTCGAGTGGGGTAGTCCGGTGGTTGTGCCCAAGGTATGCGCCCTCTTGGGTGATGCCAGCTGCGGTGTGGTATGCTCCTTCTGGCCTATCGGTCTTAACGAAGGGCCTTGGAGACCTGCCTGTGGAGGGAACTGTGATCTGCTCGTAGTGACAGGTCATAGGGCCGAGAGGTCCTGTACGTGTTTACAGCTCCAGCTGGAAGATGTCACATTGGAAGTTCCTGATCTGGACTGCAGGAGCCACGGCTGTGACTTGAACCTGTGACCTACTGCCCCTGAACACACTGGTTGCAAGTGCTGCACCGAACAGCTGCCAATTTTGGAGGGCGGCGCTGGCCGGGCTCAGCGGGTGTTGGCCGAAGACCCTGAGCAGGTCCCAGCCTTGGCCTGGAGTAAGAGTGTGATTCTAGCGGATGGCTTTCATCCTAAGTGGCCAGACTCCTACCTATAGGAGGGGAGAATGGAAGGAATGAACCCATGTAGCCTGCATAGGAGCAGTGTCTTGAGCTACGGAGCCGTGCCGGAATACTCAGGCTCAGAGTTCAGTGAGGCTCAGAGTAGGTGTAAGCTGATGTGGAGGTTAAGGTGCAGGCATCAGGCAAGCCACCAGCTGGATGGTACTGCCCCTGGGGCAGCGAGTGTGAAGGAGTGTGAAGGAGACAAGCGCCTTCCACCGGGGCAGTGGGTGCCAAGGAAGAAGTACCTTCCACTGGCTAGCCATCGGCTCCTTCCACGTTATGCCTGTGAGTGACCTTGACGCCGAGGAAGGGGGTGTCTCAGATTATCCCACGCAGACCCCGTGCTGTTATGTGGCAAGAATTGATGCCTCGAGAAACCGACGAGGATCTTCGCCAGGGCCGAAGGTCCATGCAGCGGGTCGTCTGATGGATGTTGGCCTTGGGGCCTGACCACCAGGAGAGGGGGCCTTTGGCGGTGCTGGGCTACAGGGCGCCATGGCACTACTCCAAGTTGCATAGAACCGCCTATCCCAAGCATTTAGCTGCAGGATAGCTGAAGAACATCTGGACCCTAAGAACTGAGGTACAAGATTTTGCCAAGTTCGCTACTCGTGAGAGATGGTGCAGAGTTCCTGTCAACTGGGGAGTGCAGCTTCTTTCCCTTTCCCTTTTAGTTAACAACCTCTGCTTGTCCATGGGGCAACAATGGGTAAAATGTACAGGAGCCACGGCAGACGGGCTGCTTGTACTTGGACATCTTGCTTTCGAACCAAGGACCTCTTGAGCCACAGGTGGCGGTGCTTCCCCTCTGCCACGGAGCTGCATATGTCTGGGTTGAGCAGGCATAGCCTACAAGTGAAGGGAGATATGTATTCTTGATAAGACCAGGCAGAGACAGCAATGAGCTCAACCTTTTTCTGATTTGCCTGGACGGGATTGGAGGGACTGATTGGCTTGGAGCATCCTCTCCCCACTGGGAGGCTCCGGTGGGGGTGTAGTCTCAGCTTTGCTCCCTCCTCACCCCTTGGTGCTATTCGGCGCAGATCGGGACTTGGCCGTGGATCCCCGAGTGCTGATTGCTGCGGCGGTATTTGCTGGCGCAGTTCCAGCCAAGGCGCTGAGGGGCTGATCCGGCCTTTGCGCTGTGGGGCTCAGAAAGTAATGCCTCAGCCACGGGCACTGTGGGGGATTGAACCCTTGATCCCTCCAGCAATAGTAAGTGCTTTAACCATTGTGCTGTGGCTCTGCTCCTGTTCCAACCCAAGGCACTGTGGGGGCTGGTTCTCACGTCGGCACAGAGGAATTGGTGGCGCGTGCGCCTTAGAGAAACACCAAGATGAAATCACCAGAGATCTTTCGGAGTCCTTCTCCGTTTAGATCGGCGCCGACCAATGGCACTGCGGAGGAGCGTGAAGTCATCGGGCCCTCGGCTCGCAACCGCGGTGATGC
Source organism: Ichthyophis bannanicus (assembly GCA_033557465.1). Taxonomy (NCBI): domain Eukaryota; kingdom Metazoa; phylum Chordata; class Amphibia; order Gymnophiona; family Ichthyophiidae; genus Ichthyophis; species Ichthyophis bannanicus. The sequence goes on along the minus strand of CM066036.1, from coordinate 133,354,364 downwards.
AGGGGAGGGGTAGAGGGCCGCCTCTGCGTTGAACAGCACATCGGCGCCGACGGGGGAGAGCTATCTCGATCGGCGCCGACCAATGGCGCTGCAGGGGAGGGGCCGCTGTAAGCAGGCCATTCCGATTGGAAGGCGCCGGCCAATGGCGCTGCAGGGGGAGGAGCCTGGCGCCGTGATGTAATAGGCAAGATGGCCGCCGTCCTGTGAACCTCGTGGCCGTCCTGGGACCTCATGGCCGGTCAGACCGGAGCTGCCAGAGCGCGCAAGGCAGACGGAGGAGATCTTTAAGCAGGCAAATACCGGGGAAAATGGCATTCGATGCCGGGCAAGAGCCTCCGTGAAGAGTCTGCCTATCCGGATAGAGACTTCAGGAGGGGGAGAACATGCGGCATGGCCGGGGATGGAGGCCTGAAAGGCACATCCCAGGCAGAGGTTGCAGCGGCAGAGTTCCGCAACAGCACAAGCTTGCACTTCCAACTTAGAGCTACTAGGCAAGACTCTGCAGAGCCACTCATTCTAGGCTGCAAGCGCTTGCCGGAAGGTACGGGAGCCAGCCATCCCTTTTAGGAGATTCGTCCCTTCGCTCTGGTGGTCCTTCTGTTATCGCAAGAGCGAGGTAGAGTGCTACCCGGGAACGGAGGCCCGAGGGGCACGTCCTGGGCTGCATCGGGTAGCTGGGAACTCCTTGCTTCTTTCCAGCCTTATCTTCTCTTTGGAAAGCTGCTGCTGGAGCAGGTCCGCTGGGACAGCTGTGAAAAGAACTTTGGAAAATTAATGGCAAGTAAAGCTGCTAGAAGAATTTCTTAATTGTTAGATTTGGTGGAGAGTAGAAAAAAAACTGTCTTGCTGGCAAGGCGGAAGAACTGAAAACTGGCTAGCTAGGGGCGGGCCGGGGGCAGGGCCAGTTGGCCCATGCTCAGAAGGGCGAAAGCCCTTCTGAGCTATGGAGAGAGTACTTCCGTCTCGGCGCCGTCGGATGATGTCACCAAGTGTGGCTGACTCATCCTGCTTGTCCTAGGAGAACTACATTGACATGACAGTGTGGAGGGCTGTCTAATGGTTAGGACACTGCCTTGAAAGCCAAGAGAACAGGGCTCATTTCCCACTTCACATTGCATTATATGTTTACTTATGTCTGCTTCAGCTTTTCAGGGGCCCTTTCTTAAGTCTATGACAATGTTAAGGTGACAGTGTACAGCACCATGGCCACATGCTGAGCTGATGACAACACCTGCATAATCACAGCTCACATGTTTGGTTGTATTCTCCATACGTTTCCTATTCTTGCCTAGTATTGTATGAGCTCTCTTGGCCACTACTTGTCACTGCGCACAGGGTTTGGGCATTTTTGTTGCATCATGCTTTATATATATGACATGTGTAGTATAACTTTCTTTAGCTACAGACTGCACAGTCTCCATAATTACAACTAGATCTATGTCCACATTGGGCCTTTATAATGTGCTACCATGCATCTTGTTCTCTATAGTTGCACTGTTGACTGGTGATGCTGTCCTAGGTATTGCCATGCTGTTGCAGGGCCATATGCCTGCATCCTGCACATGACAGACCTTTCACATTTGTGCACTCTCTTCCTCACTTTGTGCTTGCCTGTTTCAGTCTATGCATGTGTGCTACTGCTGCCTGCCTGCTTCTCTTTGTTCCCATGTGTGTATGTCTGTGTTTGTATGTACTTACTGAGCGAGGGTGGTCCAGATTCTCTCCCAGCCCCTGCATGCTGCCACATGGGCTGGCCTACTGTGCTCCAAGGGCAAGAGCACCTCCTCTTCCTGCAGCATCATGGTCACCAGCAGCCTTCTCTTAACATCACTGAAGTTGGGCTGTCTTGTCGCCATGCTGATATGTACATTTGACTTTTGGGCCAGTGGGAGGGGAGTACACGCCATCCTGTTTCCTGTTGCATATAGACCAAGCTTCATGGGGTGGATTGATTTTCAGGGAGACATGTGTACAGATGACCACACGCTGTTGTACTTGGGGGGGATGTGGGCAGTGCCGCACATATGTGGGTGCAGAGTATTTGACCCATGAATGCACATGCCCGTACGTCTGGCGAATAGGTATGATGACTGTGCGGCTCCAATAATGACTTCACCCTAATTCTGGAGATGCAAGTGCATCTAAAACCGCAGGTATGAAATAGGTTATCAAATGGGCCTGTTTCTGCTTTGTACTGTATGTGCCCAGGGCTCAGATGTGCATGTTATGGAATCACGCTCCATGTTTAATTAAATCTATTAGACCTTTCCTCAAGAAGAAGGCTTTTGTTGTCACTAGTTCATAACCTTGTAATTACCAAATTGGACTATTGTAACTCATTGTATAATGGTCTGCCACAAGCATGTCTGAAGCAAATACAACTAATTCAAAATACTGCCATAAAACTGGTAACATCAACCAGCCATCATGAGCATGTGACTCCATTGCTTATGGTAGAGCACTGGTTATGTATCATCTTTAGAATTAAATTCAAGGTCTTGCTGTTAACTTTTAAGGTGTTGTGCTCTGACAACAGTAAAAGTGGTCAAAATAGCAACAGTTATAGCAGGCTACTGGCAACAGTAAAAGTGGTCAGAATAGCAACAGTTATAGCAGGCTACTGGCAACAGTAAAAGTGGTCAGAATAGCAACAGTTATAGCAGGCTACTGTAAAAGTGGTCAAAATAGCACAGTTATGGCAGGCTCCTGGTAACAGTTATGGCAGACTACTGGCAACAGTAAAAAGTAAAAGTGGTCAAAATAGCAACAGTTATAGCAGTCTAATGGCAATATTAATGGCAGGCTACTGGCAAATGGTAGAAGCAACATTAACATAAGGGTACTTTGTTCTATCCGTTTAAGTGGCATTTACTTGCTGTAATTGTAAAGATGGCTGTGTTGTCGGTGAGAGCGAACTCAACCCTGGGGGAGCTCAAGCTTCTGGTTGATTGTGTAGATGAAGACGTCTCCTTTAAGGTCAACGACGATGGTTAGGTTCCGAAGAGGTTTCTTGGACGACTCAATGTGGGCCGCTGCCTAAGGGCCGTGCCAAAGGGCCCTCTTGCGAGGCCCTCAGGCGCAGGCCCGCAAGGCACGGATGTGCCTTTGGCGCTGCTTTTTAAACTAGCAGGGGCTGCCCCAATTGGGCAGCACAAGGCGGTGACGGTGCTGCTAGGGCGGCTGGATGCAGGCAGCTCCTCTCCCTCTTGGGAGAGCTGTAGATTGGAGAGAGGCTTCGGTCCGGGTCGCGCTGCTTTTTAAACTAGCAGGGGCTGCCCTGATTGGGCAGCACAAGGCGGTGACGCTGCTGCTAGGGCGACTGGATGCAGGCAGCTTCTCTCCCTCCTGGGAGAGCTGTAGATCAGAGAGAGGCTTCGGTCCGGGTCATGCTGCTTTTTAAACTAACAGGGGCTGCCCCGATTGGGCAGCACAAGGTGGTGATGCTGCTGCTAGGGCGGCTGGATGCAAGCAGCTCCTCTCCCTCCTGGGAGAGCTGTAGATCAGAGTTGTTATAGACCAGTCCATTTGACCTCTAACACTATGTCCATCACCACCTTTCCAGGTGTCTTCTGAACTTCAGAACTGCGTGCAGTAATGAGCCATTTGCTGGTTGACCTGCAGCCTGATATGCATTGCGTTGGTTTGCGTGGAGTTGTCATGGGGGCCATGGCTTACTGCAGGCATAGACATGCAGGGACATGCTGGAGCTCTTTTGCTGGCATTGCTATCACAGAGGTACATGGGTTGGATGATATGGTTGAAGTACATTAGTATTCATAAGCATTGTATTAGTATATATATGTATCTACCTCTTCTTGTAGGTGAGCATGGATATCCCTTATGAATATGGCTGCTAACGCCCATTGTGGTACTCAGGACAGAGACGAAGGAACGTTACAATAGAGCACACAGACAAGGTCCATCATAGAACATTTGAACAGATCCAGAAGCAAACTATTTTACACCCCTGCCAAGGTCTGTCAGGTTTTCATGGCCTGCTGCATGTTGTAAAACTTTGCTTTGAAGACACAACAGGTCATGCCTCTAGAATACCAACCTATTGATAGAGAAGCAGAGGAGGCACCTACTGCCAACATCGATGAGACAGAACAGCCATATTGGCATGGACATAGAGCAAGAGAGGAACTCACAGAAAGACATTTTTCCTGAAGGTAAATGCTTTATTTGGATCATCAAGCAGCACAACACATGTGAACTAGCTCACGGGTCCCACTAACTCCTTGTCACCACCACAATACCTTTAAAGACCTGATACTGTGACCCTTATGCATGTGATAACTCACACACCAATATGCACATTAGCTGCCAGTACCCAAACACATAAAGAAGCATCTTTCCCTCAAAATACCTATCTATGACTACACATTGATATCCGTCAGACTCAAGCTGCAATGTTGTTTCCACCATCGGGCTAGCCATTGAGAACAATGGCTTTCAGAACATTCTCTACCCAAAAGAGGACATATTCCAGGACTGAGAACAAAGTGTTATCTTGCACTCATGCAGCTACAATGAAGTTCAACCCCTACCTCTTCCCCTTCCATTTTGCCCCTATCCATTGGTGCTGGTGCCTTTCTACTTGGGGCTGATGGATTGGGGTCATCAGTTGTCCCAGTGCTGCTATCATAGGATAATGTGGACTCTTCATTTCCTCCTTTCCCCCTTCCCTCACCACATCTGTAAGTCAGAAAATCTTAGCCTTTGGTTGGGCCCATGGGGTGGGGCACCCAGTATGTTCTCTGAAAGACCCATGTGTTTCTCAGCTACAGAGTCTGTCTGCTTCTCATAACCCTTGTGTCTTTCTGGTAGAGCAGTTGGTCACTGTGGTGTAGAGGATGAAGAGGGGTGCATGCATATTGGTCGTCTGTTAGCATAGTAGGGCTATGGCCTCCTGTAGGTCTTGATGGAGCCTTCTTGTCTCTTCCAGATGCTGGCATGCAATATCCCTGTGCTCCCTATGCAACTCCAAAGACTGGCACATGATCTCAAGCTCCTCAAGTCGGATATCTATATTCTCAGCGTTCTAGAGCAGCAGACATTGTCCACAGCACGGAAGGTGTTGACTCCTCTGGCTGGGCGTCCTCCTTCTACATTGTCTAAATAGTGCTCACTTGCTGAAGGGTCCTCAAGGCAATAGATGACTCATTTGGCCCTTCCATATCCATATCATCCCCACTGCATTGGTCCTGCTCCCCCCTTTGCTTTTTAGCAGAGTCCATGTGGTGATCAGAGAGATGTTCAAGAGAACCACAGGACGGAATACTGTCTGCTGCCATTTCACTGCCCTGTGGATACAATGTGCCTGGGCATGTCCATTGAGTCATCTCGAGCCCTTCTGTTCTCTGATTGTGATGCACCATCCTGACCACCTGTAGTGATAGGAGAGGATAGGGAAACATATAATAGGACATGTCATGGGACATACCTTTTGACACAATTACTATCATGATGATATTTCCAGGCATTTCAAACACAGTAGGATGAATATTAGATTTGTTTTGCAACCCCCAGTTATTTTACAACCCCCAGTTATTTCAGTTTGTTCAATGTAAACCGCACTGATGCCAAATAGCGCGGTATATAAGAGAATGTAAATAAATAAATAATAAATAAATAAATAAATAAATAGTTGGGTGCCAGTACTGGCATCTATGTGACAATAGGAAGGGAACTCCATAAAGAGCTATCCTATTATGTGGGAGAATCACTGGGGTCAACAGGCCTTTGTATCTAAGGGGCATCATCATGCAGGATAGAGGATTAAGGGCTTGGTCCATATTACTGAGAGGGTCTGCTGGAAGGATAAAGGGTTGTATATGCATTCTCCCTGGACATGTGCAGGAATGCCATCATGTTCTGTCTGGGTGGGGGGTTGGTGAGGGAGATGAGACAGAGACGGATATTATGAGATACTGCATTCCACAGGCACTGTGATGATCTTCCCATCTGTGTCACTCTAATCCCGGGACTGCCCCAGAGTCATTTCAGGGTATGCCCTGCACAGAACTTGCTTGTGCAATATGACTCCTGTTTGCCATCATTAGCACAGCTTGAGCAGATGGCCACCCCTTTCACAATGGGAGAATCATGCTCCACAAGTTACTGTCTGCAGAAGCTGGCAGATTCCCCACCCCCACCGATGATGTTCGCACCCTTAGGAGGTGACTATGTAGCAGCATTTGTACATTCTGATAAATCATGTTCCATCGGGCTCTTGCACAGAGAGCTGTTGGTCAATGTGTTCCCCCTAGCAGCAAATGGCATGTGCAGGAAGGATGGCATAACAGTGGGCCTTCAGTCATGTTACATACACAGGCATAATACAACCTTGGGAGTATGAGAATATCACTACTAAGCAACTGACATTATTTGGTTGTGCATTGTACCAGGAGATAGTGCTGCATTGAGTCAGCAATGACATGGTTGGCCTACCTCTGTATACATCATCTATGTGCTGCATTGCAATGCTATACTCACTTTGTTGCTGTGACACTCTCAAGCTGTCAAGGCTGCCTACCCCGGAGACTGACTCAGGCACTGTCACGAGAACACGGTGCTCCAGATCTTATAGCATTGATGTCCTAGAGCCTGAAGATGATGAGACTGCATTCTTCTTGGCATGGCATTTCATGTCTCTCCATGTTCTCTTTAAATCTTCAATGTCCCTGTTTCTGTGGTAGGTGGTAGATGGCATTCAGGCACATGCAGATGCCCTACTGCTGCTGTTGCTTTTGGTACCCATTGTACTGGGAACTGCCTTCACCGAAGAGAATTTGGTGTTTATTCAGCACCTCCCTCAGAAGCATCTCAACCTCTCCTAGGCAGTTCTCTTTACTTGATGACTTCTTCACATTCTGGGCCATGGCATTGAGTCTGCTGGTTAGTTTCCCTCAGCGTTCCAAAATTGAAATACAAGATGTACAGCTGCACAGTTGGAGACTTTGAAGTAGACAGATGTCCTGTATTTATATGTTCAGATGTCTAGATTAGCCCACACATGGAGACTTCAGCAGTGACTAAGGGTCTTTTGAGGCAATTTCAAAGCCACTCTGACAGATGCTCAAAATAGGTATACTACTCTTGTATGGGGAGATGGGTATTCTGAATGAATGTATTTCTTTTAAAAGTCATCTAGCTCATGGACATGCATGTGCATGATGCAGTCTATGCACAGAAATCATGTTTCCCATTCATATGCCACTGGGCATTCCCCATATGTATATGCTGGACTGTGTGATGTGCTATATTAAGCATGATGATATGGGGCATACACTGTCAGCTCTCAAGCATGCTCGCCCAGTGGTGTGTATGGTTGACTGAAAATGTCATGACCATCAAAGTATAGCACTTTGTGTTGACACAGATAGCCAAAACACAAGGGGTGATCTTATTATGTCTGTCCTGTGACATATTTATTGCCATGACAGTGAGTGCAGTGGCATAAGAAAGGTTATTTGGAGTGATGTACAGGGACATGCATCTTCTGCCTGTTTGGATGAGCATACATGTCAGTGCAGTGTCTAAATTTGATTCCAGTTAATGGTGTCTTGGCTTAACTTGAAGTCTCATACCATCCACATGATAAGCAAAGCTGATGACTTACAATGACGATGCCTCCCTTGGCCACCTAAACAGGCTGCAACCCACAGCACCCTTATCAATCATCATTTTGCCTGCAATGGCCGAGTCACATATCATAGGTAGCTCTAAGAGTACAGGCACATTGAGGAGAGATCTTTGTCCAAGTCCATCACGATGATTCCACCATGCTCCTCAGCAACAAAATGTAAATAGGTGGGAGAGGAGAAAGATGGATAATGAAGGCTAGAGATATGTGCACTGTACAGGGTCTGAGAGCTACAGTGACAAAGGCAAAGGGCTCCATACTTTAGCTAGTATTGACATTACATATTTCTCTCTATTTGGATGACATTCCCAAATTCCAAACTTTATTCTCCAGGAATGTGTCACATTTGAACCATTGTCAATATGTGATGGCATGTAGATTCTGACTGAGCCATACCATGGTATTTTCTTTCTATTAAGGTGGTGAGGCATGAAATACCACCTTTGGACCATGGACAATGAGGGGAGTGTGGGGGGGGGGAGGGACACCTACACATCATGGTGATGGGTTAGTGGTATACATGCATCTATGGAGGTTGAATGTGGGCAGCTTGGGAGAGACTATAGACGTGTTTTAGCAGCATAAAGATAAGTTCTGGTCTACTCTATGAACATTTGATGAAAGTACACAGCAACAATATAGTAATGAAGTTCATGTATCTGATAACATGTCTGTAACAATATAGCTATGAAACTAGGATTGGGGTGAGAGTGAATGTGTCAGGCCACAGCCCAGACAACATCAGCAATGTGAAATACCCTATGTCCCATGCATATGTGTGCCGTTGCATTATGGTGGCTTGTAGGGCAATGCTACCAAACTGAATAAGTACACACAATAACAAAATGCTTCCAAACAAACAGAACTGGTTTATTTACATTGACAGACATTTCAACACTGCACAATGGCTACCAACAACACCCTGTGTGATGGAAGTGTATGGGCTGAGATGCATGCCACCAAATGCTGCTCAGTGTCATAGAGGGCATTCATCTTAGTCTGTATCCTCTCATGATGACCCAGCATGATGTCCTGGGCCCATGTGATTGCAGAAAAGCCCTGCTGCATCTCCTGATGAATTCCCTGGAGAATCAGCAGGACCGTTGGCTCATCAGGGGCCAGAGGAATATCATGATGGGCCATCTGATGGTCACACGCTGAGGGGTCATGCTGCACAATGACAGAAACATGTGCAGCTGCAACATGGCCCTCCGTGCATCCCATCACCTTCCCACTCCAGTAGAACTCCCCTCCCCCTTTGGCCAGAGACTTCGCCCCTCCCTTACAGAGTCTATTGTTGCACTATAAAGGACCCTCCACTGTCCCCTGCAGTTACTCCATTGGGGTGATATTGCTCCTGTGGCAATTGGTGGAGATTGTGCTCAATCCTCAGGCTGTCCTCCATCGCATGGCAGGTGCATTTCAGAGCCCTGTGGCTCATCAGCAGAGTCCATACTGCTGTGTATCTCATCTGCAATGTTTGTTATTGTATCTGTTTCTGCAGAGAGATCTATGATGAAGCAATGACTGCCACTGCTCTCTGAACTTCCTGGTTCCCCAAGACCCCTCCTGCATCTGGCACATCTGAAGTTTACAGTATTCAGAAGTCTTCCTCCTCATCTCCCTCTTCCACTCAGGCTGGAATGGGAGCTGCCAATCCCTCTTGCACCTCCCCACAAGCAGCATCATTGTACTCCTCACCCTCCTCCATCACTGTTGCTACAACATCTGCTGCCGCTGCTGCAGCTGTAAACAGTATATGAAAGATATAATGTTAAGTTGAACATAAATGTGCAGTATGGTCTCACTTGTCATTGCCACATCTGCAAGCCACAATATGGCCACCCACCTTACTCCCTTGGCAAACCCGATGTCCTATGCAGTTCCTAGCATTGCAGTAGACATTTGATGGTATATTCCATATTGTAGTATCCCCTGCCAGCTTAACCAATCATAGGCAAGAATGAATGTTTCCCAACCAAATGACACTGACTGATGAATTACTGTACTTGTTATATCACAATTGCACTATTCACACCCGCAGCAAGCATGTAGATCCCTTTGAAGCTTCATGCAGTACTTTGCAGTAGGTGTGCTATGCCTACATGCATCTGCACAGTCTCATAATCATTGTACTTGCTCTTATGGTTGGCTCTCACATACATCACACATATAACATCTTCTACTCTTCACCCTTGTGCTTATGTGGATGTTCACAAGCTGTACTTGCTAATATGTATATTTATTTATTTATTTGATTTTATATACCACACTGTTTCAAAATCAGTGCGATTTACATAGAACAAGAAAGAATAAATGCAGGCTAAGTCTGCTGCAAGCATTGATTGCTAAGCTTCATAAAAACCTGCAGAAATCATATCCCCCCACTTGAGCTCTCCTAGATATATCCTCATACTCCTGCACCATTCTGACCCCTCCGCTCCTGACATCACTCCCCTTAATGATGGCCTCTCTTCAGTTAGTACCTGACTGGCCTCCAACTTTCTCCATCTTAACCTGACCAAAACCTACAGTAAGCTATCTGGTTTACATTTGGCAGCCCTGCCCCTACCCTCTCACCTTCACTCTCCTCCACTCCCATCCCTCTGGTCCCCACTTTGCATTACCTCAGTGTCACTCTGGACTCCGCTTTGTTATTCCACGATCACCTGTCCTCTGTGATTTGTCATTCATTCTATTCCCTCTGCCAGATCTGTGCTATCCATCCCTTCCTCGCCACTCCCTGCCTGGTTACCCTTCTCCTCTCCCTAGTTGTGAGCAGACTTGATTATTGCAATATTGCTCTCGCTGGTCTCCCCCAGTTTCAGCTCTGAAGACTCCAACTGTTACAAAATACTGCCACCTGTCTTGTCACTCATGCATCCCACACTGACCATGTCACCCCCTTCTCATCCACCTTCACTGGCTCCCCATTACTTACCGCATTCAATATAAGGTCCTCATTATTGTCCACAAGGCTATTCACTCCGGTTCCTCTCAGTACCTTGCCAGTTTGGTCTGTCTCCATACTCCCTACCGTAAACTTCGTCACATCCATGTCAATCGCATGTTCCTTCCTCCTCCCTCTGTTGCACACTTGGAGTCTACCTGGAATTCTGCCTTTTTCTACCTAGGCCCTAAACTCTGGAATTCTCTCCCCCCAGATCTCTGGTTGAAACTCTCCTTCAACAGGTTTAAATCTCTTTTCAAGACACACCTCTTTTGCTCCACCTTCAACCTCTCTGTTCCTGCTGCTCCTAGCTGAGGTTCTTTCCCTGTTCTTTCTCCTGTTAGTCCCTCTTCCTCCTGCTCCTCTCTTTTCTGTCTCCTCTTTCCTGTGGACTATGGCGTTCTTTTCCTTTTCTGACAGTTATTTTTGTGTATTGTGATCCACTTTGATGTTTTTCGTAAAGCGGTATACCAAGTATTAAATAAAGAAAGATCCTTGTGTTTCTGTTTTGACTGTTGCGTTATCTGTCTTGACTGATGTGTTGTCTGCCTTGACTAAATTGTAAGCTCCTGTTAGTGGGGACTGTCTACTACATGTCTCTGTACAGCACCATGAACACCTTGTAGCACTATACAATAGTTTCTTTTGGTAGTTGTGCTGGTCCTGAACTCTGATTCACAGTACTGAGCATTCATAGAGACACCCTATACTTGTAGTTTACAGTATTCAGAGTATTTCCCCCAATAACTGCAGATGACATTTTTGCATACTCATAGCCAAACATGGTTTTCCTTAACCTACTGTTTAGTGGTCTACTCTAATAGCTGCTCCTAGGAGATCATCCACCAGGGTACTGACTTGTAGAGCTATGCAGGGCACAGGGATGTGGTAAGAATGGGTGTTGTGGGGGGGCGGAGCTTGCCGCGAAGCGTGATGGCCGCCTAAAGTACTCTCTCCTGCATTACATAGCAGAATCCGCCCTTTCCTTCCGCTTAGAGAGGTGATATACCATCGGTTTCTTGGTGCCCGTGTTTGAGCAGATGGCGACACTAAAACCGGCAAAGCTGGAGTTCCTGCCGGCCTCGGGCCAAGCTGTAAAACGCCTAAAGCAGGATGCGGCCTCCCCGCAAAAGCAAAAGCCAGAGAAGGAGACTGCTGAAGGTGTTCAGGAAATCCTTATGGAGCTGAGAGCAATGAAAGAGATGATGGCGAATAATGGGGAAACGCTAGCTCAAGTGCAGGAGGAGCTGCATGCTGTTCGCGAAAAGTTGAGCGGCATGGACGGTCGACTGATTAAAGTGGAGGCCTTGGCGCAAAAGCACGAGGGCATGGTCTCACAAATAGGCCCACGGCAAAGAGAGTGACCCGACTAGAAGCGCAACTGGAAGAGCAAGGTAACAGATCCCGCAGGAGCAATATACGGGTTCTTGGTCTCCCGGAGGGAATCGAGGGAAACGACCCACTTGGATATATGGAACAGATGATCCCGGAACTCCTCCAACTTAAATTCTCAGCCCCCTTTGAAATTGAGAGGGCACATCGGGTCCCCATTCTAAGCTTGACGCAAGCGAAACGTCCACGACCGATGCTTATTAAGATCCTGCGGTATCCCCAAGTGCTACAAATTATGCAAGTTGCAAAGCAGAGGAACTCTATATTGTTAAATGGCAATAAGATTGCCTTTTTTCCAGACCTGTCCAAGAAAACAGTAGACCGGCGTCGTGAACTGCTTGAGTGTCGGCCTATGTTACAAAAGATCCAAGCCCGTTATGGGCTTTTTATCCAGCGAAAATGCGGGTCACTGTTGACAATGTCACCAGGAACTTTGAAAGTGCAGCGATGCTACGAACCTTTTTGCAGGATTATTCCCAGATGGAAGTGGGCCGCTGATTCTGGACACCTGGTGAATTCACTTACGGCGGATATTTAGATCGCGCCTCAGGAGCCTGGCGGAGCTGGTATGCCCGGTAGGGCACTGATCGGTGCTGATGGACGCCGCTGGGCTGGAAAGACCTTTGGGAGAGTATAGTAGCAAATCCCTTGTTAATCGAGCCCGTTCCTGTCTTTAATGATGTGAACCACGATGGAAATTGAGTATAAGAAGATATAGGCCTACTGTATCCGATTGGTATGGTAATGTTCTTAAATAAACTGGGGATGTAAGAAATCAAAGGGAAGAAAGGGGTGTAGACATGTTATGTTGCGGGATAGTTGCAGGGGAGGGAGGGTGGGTGGTTTGATTGCGGAGGGGGGGTACTCCACCACACAAATGGTATGGTTGTTAAAAGTTTTGTGTGTTCACTGGCTATGTGTATATTTTATGATAGATGGACAGGAAAGGCTTGCAAACGCTTGGCGATGGACATGGATTCCGGGGATCCGACTGAAGTATGGCAAAAGGGGGAGTTAAACTTCTAACATTGAATGTCCAGGGCATTAACAACCCCATCAAACGATCGAAAATATTGTTGTATTGTCAGAATCAGGGTGCTGATATCGTATACCTGCAGGAAACGCACCTGACTCTAGCTGAGTCCTGTAAGGTTAGCAGTGGTGTGTATCAGAATGTTTTGGCATCTCCTGCATCAAACAAGAAGGGTGGCGTAATTATCCTAATCCGGAGAGCTCTGCAACCAGTCATCCAGGAGACCAGGATAGATCCAGGTGGCAGATGGGCCAGGGCCAGAGTACAGATCGGTACTGAGGAATATCTTCTGTTAGCGGTTTACGGCCCTAATATTGAAGATCCGACTTTCTTCCAGCAGTTAGCGAATGAAATGAAGGCACCGGCCTCTGTACACCTGGTGCTTGGAGGGGACTTTAACATGATCCAGGATCCCTTGCTAGATCGCACCCCCTATAGGCCTCAGAACAAACCCAAGGCAATTGGAGTGTTGCAAGGTCTGATGGAGACCTTTGAACTTATTGACCCATGGCGACTTCTGCATCCCAACGCATGGGAATACACATATTATTCCCTGCCACACCAAACGCAAACTAGAATTGATTACTGTCTGATATCTAAGACATTGGTACCACGAATCCTCAGGGCAGAGATCTTGCCGAAAACCATATCGGATCACGCTGCTATTATCTTGATGTTGGGAGCTACAACTAATGGGCAATCGTTCATGAAATTCAGAATGGATAAAGCTTGGCTAGCGGATGCGGAGTTTATGAGATACATGCGAACAGGTATAGAAACATATCTGGAGTGTAATAAGGTTGGTGACACGGCTACCTGGGCTTGGTGGGAAGCTCTTAAAGCAACTCTCAGAGGCCATATGACAACATACAACATTCAGCAGAGGAAAGTACGTAAGGAAAAGCTGGCGGAACTGCAAACCTCCATAGGGGTCGGGGAGAGGCTCCTCGCCAGAAATTCTGATCCAATGGTATTGCTTCGGCTGCAGCGTCTTCGGTACCAATATAATGCCATCCTGAGTGAAGAAGCCCAGCGCCTGCAACAAGCACAACAGAGTGTATACTACCATGAAAGTAATCGTGCTGGCCCACTTTTGGCCAGATCACTGAGGGGGCGTCCGTCGTCCACGCGTATAGCTGGATTGGAAGATATGCAAGGCCATGTATTAGTGAAAGATGAGGACATCCTGGAGAAATGCAGGGTATTCTATCAGGATCTGTACAAGTCAGAAGTCACCTGGAAGGAAGAAACTTTCCAGCGCCTGATCGCCAACGCGCAGGGACCCAACTTATCTCAACAGCAGATATCGATGCTGGAAGCTGAGATCACCTGCTCGGAGATTGATAAAGCGATGAATCAGTTGGCCAATGGGAAGGCGTGTGGCCCCGATGGCATTCCGTTGGAATTTTACCACGCCTTCTCTACTCTCTTGACTCCTGAATTGCAAACTTATTACAGTCGCCTATATGAGGAACATCCTGACACAGGAGCACTTGCCGAGGCTACGATTGTTATACATCTGAAACCGGGTAGAGACCCCCAGCGGATTGAGAACTACCGACCCATATCTCTTCTCAACTCGGACTATAAAATCTATGCTAAAGTCCTGGCCAATAGATTAAATAACGTATTGAGTACACTTATACACCCGGATCAATCCGGCTTTATGTCTGGGAGATCGACAGTGGATAATGGAAGATTATTGGCTCACGTACTATTGGAATCTCACAAAGTCGAGTACCCGATTGTGGGGTTGGCATTGGACGCAGAAAAGGCCTTTGACAGGATAGAATGGGCTTTTCTCTTTCGATCTCTGCAATGGTTTGGCTTTCAAGATCGGTTCCTGAAGCGGATACAGATGCTATACACCCAGCCCAGTGCACGGATATTCGCAAATGGGACCCTATCTTCTTCCTTCCGTTTGTTCAGAGGCACGCGACAAGGCTGTCCCTTGTCGCCGCTGCTCTTTAATCTAGCCCTAGAACCATTAGCTATCAGCATCCAACAACAAGTTGCCATTAGAGGTATTGAAATACATGAGCGCCACTACAAATTGTCGGCGTATGCCGATGACTTATTCATATTTGTGGAGCCACAGTCGCTTGAAGCATTGCTGCGTACTATTGCAATCTACTCGGAAGTTTCTGGCTATAAATTGAATCTCACTAAAACAGTGGCAATCCCGTTAAACAACATGGTAGCGAGAGGCCTGTTGGATAACTACCCATTCAAGGTGGCGACAACTCATTTTAAGTACCTGGGTGTCGAATATTATACTACCCTATCAGAAACAGTGACGCGAAATGAGATCTATTGTGAGAAGCTCGTGCGAGAATGCATCCATAAATGGAATCCCCTCCACCTAACGTGGTGGGGCAGACTTGAGACCATAAAGATGGTGATTGTTCCCAAAATCAACTATATATTAAGTATGATACCAGTTTTATTCTCCCCACGCTTTTATAAAACTTTGAGCAAGGTGCTGCTAGCCTTCCTCTGGCGTAATAAAACTCCTCGAATCGCACATTGGAAACTCAAGCTGGCCAAGGAGAATGGAGGAGTGCAATTCCCAGATTTCTACTGGTATCATATGGCAGCTATATTGCGGCATGGATGCCTTTGGAGTGACGAAGACCTGGGCCCTGATGCGCCACACTGGTTACAAATAGAAGCCGCAATCTGCAAGCCGCTCTCATTGACTGCCTGTATTGGGGCTGTCAGTGTTAAAGGGGTGAAATCTAATGAAGTAATTCAAGCGACGCAACAAGCCTTTCAAGTGCTTCAGAGTTCAGACACAGGATGGATGGGACATACAGCAGATACTCCGATCTGGCTAAATCCCAGATTTAAGATAGCAGGGGAATGTTTTATTTGGTCTACATGGCTCCACCATGGGATATACACCCTCGGCCACCTGATTGTTGGAGATCGGTTCAAAACTTACCCAGAATTGCAGCACGAATTTGGCCTCCCTAGTAGTGGGATGTTCCAGTGGTGCCAGCTACGTCATTGTCTGGGGAAGGCCGAAGTGACGCCAGTTTGTATACCTGCGACTAGCGCGTGAAAGATCAAAGTTAAAGAGTTGCGGGAGGGATCACGGATTACTTCGAAAGTGGTCTCCATTTTGCGAGATGGACAGATTAGGAAGTGTGCAAGCGTGCAGTCCAGTTGGGAAGAGGAAGCTGGATGCATGGAGAGGATGGAAGACTGGACGCATTTTTGGCAATCTCAGATTAGGATAGCGTGTTCAGCCTCCTTAACGCAAACGTTGTTTTTCCTGGCACATCGGGCATATCTGACCCCTGTTAAGATGGCAAAATGGCAGACTCAAGCGGATAACCTATGTTGGTCGTGCAAAGCAGACCCCGGCACACTAGAACACATGCTCTATACTTGGCCAATGTTGAGAAGATACTGGCGACAAGTATGGGATAGAATCGCCCACTTGCTGGATCTACATGTCCCTCTGACATTCCGAATACTTATTTTCCGCTCGCGAGCGGGAATTCCAGGCTTGTCGAGAGGGGATCGCCCTAGCCTGGATTTGCTGATTGGGCTGGCATTAAAAACTCTGATGAGTCATTGGAAAAATTTTACTGCTTTAACCTTCGAACAGTGGTGGAATTCGCTGTGTGCGCATCGCCTATACGAGCGACTTTATGTTCAGCAAAATCCCTATCTCTCCTCTAAGCTGCTAAAGTGGGCTGTCCTGGACTCCAAGATTATTCCTAATTAATTGAGGTTGGTGTCGGGGGTCGGTGTCCATCGCCGGGTGCTATGTTGCAAGTCAAAGTGTATCTTTCTAGTATGTTTGATTGATGTACTTTACCATGATGCTTCTATATGTATATTCATAGATTTATAATAATTCTACGTGTTGTATTCCATAGCCAGGGGTTAATTGTTAGGTTGTTTTGGTTGTTTGGATATTTGTTTGTACTTGTATGAAGCAAAATGATAAATAAAGAATTAAAAAAAAAAAAAAAGAATGGGTGTTGTGTAGGTCAACAGGCTCCCTCCTCCTATATGGCCAGCCTTGTGTGCTTGTGCATGTGGCCAGTACCTTATGGCAGGTGTCCCCCCCCCCCCCCTTTGGCAGGTTCTGATGGCTCTTCTGCAATTTATACCCCCATATCAAGAATGATGTCCCATGGTCTGTGGAGCAATGAGCATCAGAAGTCAAGAAACATTTCCATTCACCTACAGGACAACTTTGTTATGGGTATGCATTGGGTAGCATGTATTAGCGCTCCTCCTGCACCTTATAAACTCTCCTATCACATCCTGACATACTTTTCCCTGTAGCCCTCTTCCTGTTACTATCCCTCTTCTCCCATCATCATGTTGCTGTGTGTCCTTAGCATGATAGAGCCTATTTATGCAGCAAGAGTCCGGTGGATCCACTGCCATACGGTTTATGCCTAGTGATAATGTGCTCTGTGGTCCTTGCATGGATACAGCACCTCCTTGTGCTCGATAACAAGGTGGCAGAGCAGGTCATTGGGAGTTGACGAGTTGTCATTTCTGCCTTGTGCTGCCGATGTGTGTAACAGTACGTTCGTGTGTACTGTACAACACATATCAAGGTCCACGGCCCTGTTTCTGTGTACAGGTGCATACATGGATCCACAAGGAAGCACACATTCTCACAGAATAGCAGGGAAAAACAGCAAGGAGTGAGGTGTAACAGAAAAATCCTTTATTGCACACACTCCAACACGACCGTGTTTCGGCAAACACCTTCATCAGGGGGAACTTGTTTGCACTAAAAGGCTAATATCTATTTCGAGCAGCAATACAATTAAGCATTGAATGCTTCATGAGATGGACATTTGTTTGGGCTCCTCATTTGAGAAGAGCTTAAGAACTATTCAATGCTTAATTTTTTCACCGCTCTGAATAGATATTAGCCTTTTTGTGCAAACAAGTTCCCCCTGGTGAAGATGTTTGCTGAAACATAGCCATGTTGGGGTACGTACAGTAGAGGACTTTTCTGTTACACCTCACTCCTTGTTGTTTTTTTCAACAAGTACATACACATCATTGCTGCTGCATTTTACATGTCTTGAACTGAGGCCCATACATATGCCTTCCCAGATGTGCAGCTACTGATTTCTTAGATGTCCACACACCCATTTCTAGAATCACCTACATTTTTTGAATGAGTTCATATGCATATCCCTAGGGGTGCCTGAATGTTCTTGCTAAAATAACACCCAATACCTTTTAGCAAGGGTTCAGTAAAAATTAAGCTCTTTGTAGGATGAAGTTGTTGGGTCCGATGTAAATGCCACTTAGAGGGATATTCAGCAGCACTAACACGGTTAATGCCTCTGAATATCACTGATTATCTCCACTACATGTCCTGATGCTAATTGCTTGGCATCCGGGCATATCATGGGCATTCCGGGGTGTTCTGGAGACAGCACTGCTGCCCGGTTAGCACCCACAGGTAAAAGATAGGCCAACTTTTGCTGCACCTATCTTTACCTGTGGGAGCTAACCAGGCAGTGGCTCAATATTGCCGCTGACTGGTTAGTTTCTGTGGGCTTATGGGCTGTGCGGTGACCCCAGACATTGAATGCCAGGGCCACATATGATCCCAGCATTGAATATATGGGGTTAAAGGCCATGCAGCACATAGCCATTCCAGAAGAATATCAGGCACAATATATATAACTGTTCAACTTTCAGCTTTTTAAAAAATCAGCGGAAATTACTTTGTGCTCAGTGATACTATATTCTGTTATTTCCAGAAATGCTGCACTCCTTCAATCCAGTGGCGTGAGTGACTTTGGTACAATTCCATGGCATTTAGCCCTTTGCCTCCTTCTCGCATGGGTATTGGTCGCAGCAGCAGTATATAAAGGAATAGAATCTTCCGGAAAGGTAATCGGGTATGAAAAATTATGAACAAATGATCTTACTCTGATAAATTGTTTGAGCCATTTCACTAAGGCTTATTTCCCCTTTCTATGACTATGGAAAAAGACCCTGATGATTCAAGCCAGAAGTGGGTAATATTTCCGTTGCTATATAAAGAAAATGTTGCAGCACCATTACTTGGCTAATTCAGATGTCTGTTTGCAGGTGGTGTATGTTACATCTGTATTCCCATATTTTATCCTGATTGTTCTTCTAATCCGAGGTTTGACACTGCAAGGTGCTCGGAATGGCATTGATTTCTTTTTTGGATTACAATCTGATATTTCCAAACTGAAGAATTCAGAGGTGGGTATAAACAAATATATAAAAAGAAAGGTTTCCTCTGAAGGGTTTTACTTTCTTTTAGCATCTATGCATCCAAATGGCAATATTCAAAGTGATTTCTCTTGGTAAAACAGTGTCTTCCCCACAGAAATGGGCTTTTGTAAAATTTCCCACTTACATATGGGTAAAAGTGTGCACATGGATCCATTGCATACGTTTATCTGCAGTAAGGAGAGGTATTCCAGGGGCAGGGGACTTGGAGAAGTTTTGACGCTAGTCACAAACTCTGGAAATTTCAAAAGTATGAGCATATTTTCAGTCAAAAAATTATCCAAAAAAAGGTGCAAATCTGTGGATACTTTTCCTTAGGCAATTTTTAAAGTGAACACAGATGCATTTTTTCACTTTAATAAATTAGTTCAAAGTCCAGAGATTAAAAAAAATGCACACAGACTTTGCAGCTATGCACGCAGTTTGAAAATTCCCCTCTTGGGGACAATTTTCAAACTCTTCACATTGAGACAAAGACCACACATGGATCACGATTTACTATACACTAAGGAGGTCATTTTAGAAGCTCTGTTTATGATTTGCATGTCTGAAAATGCCCATTCAGATGTGCCAATCACATCCATAACCTCAGAGAAATTTTAGAAAGGCCCAAATGTACATGTAATGAGAAACCCCGAAGTGATTATATAAGTCCCAATAAAAAGAAAATCACCAAAAATTCAAGTACTCCTTAATCTATGCATGAATATTATTTGTTTTTTGTCAGATAGTTCAGCAGGAGAAACGATTTTTTTCTCTCTCGAATGCTAACAGTATTCATTTTAATAAATAAAAGTTCTCAACACCAAATTCACACTTACCTTATAAAAGCCACAGCTTTTTGGAAATGCATCCCAAAGGTAGCCCAAATCAAATGCAAAGGAAGTGATTCCCAAATCATGACGTGCACGTTTTAAGTCCAACTGTATCAAGTGCTGCAGGGAAGTATCACACACAAAGGGCTTTTCCATAATTGCCACAAGATGGCAAAATTATCTATTTTAAGAGTCTGCATGCTATATGATAGGCTACCCGGTGTCACATGCATCCGATAGAGTCATCAATTAAAACCAAGGGATTTCCCCACATCAAAGGAGAAGCCCTCTTCTGATTGGTCTGTCCTAGATCAAGCTCAGCCACTCAATCTTCCTATTGAGGCCATGCAGACAAACCGTATTCAGCCAGTATATCCAGTGTTGTTCCAGCCACTGAAGTTTGGAAACACAATTGCCACTACGGGGGTCCATAGGGACATGATCAATGATAGTCCATGTAAAATCCTCAAACGTGTGAGATAGCTCTATGCAATGTTCCACCACCGGGGCAAACGTGTGAGATAGCTCTATACAATGTTCCACCACCGGGGCAAATTTACATGTGTCTGGCACAATCATGTCACAATAGCACATGGTGTGTACAGGGTAGTCTGTAAAAGATCTATATGTATGTCCAGTTGTAGAATAGCGAGACAAAAAGAGCGGAGCCCGGACTGACAAAATCGTGAAACCTTGTTTATTATGCCCCAACGCGTTTCGGCCACCGGCCTTCTTCAGGGGGTCTTAAAGAGCACACCTCAGAAATAAATAATAAACATAAACATATGAATTCAATAAGCACAACATAATATAAAATACACTATCAAGTATTAATATAAAATAAGAAATTAAAAATTAAAAACATGTGATTTTACCCTAAACATACAAAGGACAATCTATAAATCTGTAAAAATTAAATAAAAAGACAACTTATAGATAAAAACTGTTAAGAAATTATTAAAAATAGTAATAAATAATACATACATCTAAAACAACTAAAAAGGAAAAACGAGAGACGAGGAGAGATCAAAAGTAAATAAATACCTTATTATGGTCAAATTGAATATTATCATGGAACGAACCTGTAAAATACTAACAGCTGACAATGGATAAATAAATAAATTATTAAATAGATGAGTATACATTTGTGGAACAAAATATACAATTCTAAAACTAACATGCCATATTAATAAATAAATTAATAAATAGTTAATTACATAAATAAATATACATATACATAAAATATATAAAAGAATAATATATAAAAAAAAAATAATTATTATTATAAATATGTATATACCTAAACATCAAAAGAGCACTTAAAAAACAAGAACAGCATGTAAATATAAAAATTAAAAAGGCTAGCCAAATGGAAAACACATCATAAAACAAGAGTATAAAAGGTGGAGACGCTCTTAAATTAAAAATCAATATATACAATATATTAAAAATTCTTGCAAGGAATTATATCTCCGAATTAGGTGTCCAATACGGCACCTGTAACACACCCATTATTCTAATGAAATATGTATAAGAGTGATGGCAAATAGTGAACCAAAAGCTATCAACTATAAAAGCAATTAAAGGAAGAGACAAAGGCATAAGTCCAACACAAAAACGTGCAAAAGTGCTATTAAGAATTGCAGTAACCTTTCCTGCGAGTAAACCGACTAAAAATAAACGGTTATGCTCACCGATATAGGCAACAAATAGTCAATAGGAACAAAACGAAAAAAAGGCAAAAATGAATACAGGAATCATTCCTAAACGTGTTATGTCAAAAAATAATGAAATATGAGCACCGGCATTATTAAAATAAACAGCAATCAGCAATAAAAAAGTTTTCACAGTCCCATAGCGTATTGTCATATTAGAGATACTAGCAGAGCGCATGGTTACTCTGCAAGGGACAAAAGTTATATTGGCACAATATACAATGAATTAAAACAAGGAGAAAAAAAGGGAGTCTTTATATGTAAGTAGCGCATAAAACAAAATAAAAGTGTTGCTTAAAACTTAAGCTGAAAATAATGAGAATGAAAGCGCACCTCATGAAACAAACTTTAAAACTGGTACTCGCAGCATAGAAACGCTAAAAGGTACCAACAATGAAATAAAAATGCAAAAGGCAGTGGACATACAGCCGAAGTATGTAATTACATCGCTCAAATTTAAAAGGTGTCTGGATGTTATAAACAAAAGTACAAACTCACCAAAGAACGGCGTTCTGCACTGCTGCACTATTAACTAGCGTGGTAAAGTATACTCTGAACAGACGCCTAAATACCGGCATTTTCCCGCCCATGCAGGTTAAGGGTCACTGTCTCAGAATGACAAATGAATGTGTAAATATCAAACAAAAATACTCCCTATATTGGGTGCACATCAGTCAATTATGTAAACTTAAGAATAAAGAAATAAAAAGAAAAATCTATTTAAATAATGTGGTAGAACCTACTATGTATGAACGCCTCATTGCTGACATTTCCCGCTGGTGCAGGAGAACGATCTAACTTGAAAAGACAAGTGATTGTCTAAATACAAAACAGAAATACTATTTATATTGGATGTACATCAATCAATTATAAAAACTATGAATTACCGGAATATGGACCAAGGGGGACTAAAGAAAAATAAAAATAATAATAATAATTGAAAAATAAAATGAAAATATTAAATAATATATATTATATAATATAAAATGTAATGAAAAATAAATAGAACGATGGGAAAGGGGAAAGGAAAGGAAAGGGGGAAGAGAGAAGTGGGGAAGGGAAGGACAGGGAGGGGGTAGACAGGGGGGGAGGGGGGAAGGGAAAGGGAGGGAGGGGAGGAGGGAAGGGGGAAGAGGGAGGGAGGGGAAGGGGGGAGGGAGGGGGGAAGGGGGAAAAGGGGGGGAGGGAGGGGGGAAGGGGAAAGGGGGGAGGGGGGAGGGGAGGGGGAGGGGAAGGGAGGAGGGGAGTGGAGGGAGGGAAAGGGGGAGGGGAGGGAGGAGGAGGGAAAGGGGGGGGAAGGGGAAGAGAGGGAAAAGGGGGAAGGAGATGGGGGGAAGGGGGGAGGGAGGGGGGGAAGGGGGGAGAGGGGGGGGGGGGAAAGGGGAGGGAGGGAAGGGGAGAAGGGGGGGAAGGGGGGGGAGAGGGGGGAAGGGGGGGAGAGGGGGGGAGAGGGGGAGGGGGGAGGGGGGGGAAGGGGGGGAAAGGGGGGGAGGGGGGAGGAGGAAGGGGGGGAAAGGGGAGGGAGGGGGGAAGGGGGGGAAAGGGGGAAGGGGGGAGAGAGAAGGGAGAGGGGGGGAAGGGGAGGGGGGAGGGGGGTGATGAGGAGGGTAGGGGAAGGGGGGGAAGGGGGGAGGGGGGAAAGGGGAAGGGGAAAGGGAGGGGAAAGGGGGGGAAGAGGGGGGAGAGGGAGGGGAGAGAGAAAGAAGGGGAAGGGAGGGGGGAAGAGGGAGGGGGAAGGGGGAAGGGG
Organism: Ichthyophis bannanicus; assembly: GCA_033557465.1. NCBI lineage: Eukaryota > Metazoa > Chordata > Amphibia > Gymnophiona > Ichthyophiidae > Ichthyophis > Ichthyophis bannanicus. The sequence goes on along the minus strand of CM066036.1, from coordinate 133,330,803 downwards.
GAAGGGGGAGGGGGGAGGGGGAAGAAGGAAGGGGGGGAAGGGGAGAGGGGGAAGGGGAAATGGAGGGGAAGGGAGGAGGGGAGGGAGGGAAGGGGGAAGAGGAAGAGGGGGGAAGAGAGGGAAGGGGGAGGGTGGGGAGGGGGGGAGAAGGAAGAGAAGGAGGGGGGAAGGGGGAGAGGGGAAGGGGAGGGGGAGGGAGGAAGGGTGGGAGGAAGGTGGGAAAGAGGGAGGGGAGGAGGAGGAGAGGGAAGGGGGGAGAGGGGAGGGGGAAGGGGGGGAAGGGGGAGGGAAGAGGGAAAGAAGGAAGGAAAGAAAAGATGAGAGGGAGGGGAGGGAGGGAGGGGGGGAAGGGGGGTGGGGGGGGGAAGGGGGGGAAAACAAAGAAGAAAAGAAAGAAAAAGAAGGGGGGAAGGGAGAGAGGGAAAGAAGGAGAGAAAAAAGAAGAAATTCTATAAAAAGACAGAAAGATCAACTTCTTGGTTTAATCCCAAAGGGTGTGATGTACGTAATTCATAAATGAATCTCTGCTCTAGGCGTAGGAGGAGTTTATCTAAATTACCCCCTCGCCAATGAGGACGTACTACTTTTAATACCAAAAATTTCAAATCCGAAAGAGTGTGATGAGCTGCCAACCAGTGATCTACTAAAGGTTTGTCCACCGCCTGTCTCCAAATGTTACTCTTATGCTCGATTATACGTGTCTTAATACACCTTTTGGTCTTACCAATGTAACAAAGGTTACACGGGCAAAGAACCAAATAAATGACATTTTGAGTGTTACAGTTGGAAAAATCTTTTAACAATATTTTGTATGCTGAGTTTGGCTTAGAGAATTCTTTCTTAGTTACTAGAACATTTTCACAGACGCAGCACGTCCCACATTTAAAATGTCCGTACGCTCTTGGAATAAATTTCAGTTTACTTAGAGCAGATGGTACTAAAATATCTCTTATGTTCGAATTCCTCTTATATGCAACCAAAAGTTTTGTCTCACTTAGGGAGGGAAGAGGATCCAAAATATGCCATGCTCTCCTTAATATACCCGCAATCTCCTTTGAGTGTTCTGAAAACGTAATTGTACAGACAATATTATTGGATGCATTGGGCACACGTTTCTGTAACAAAGACATTCGATCAGCTGACCACGCACGTTGGCAAGCTTTGGTAATACAAGCATCTGGATATCCACGATCTTTAAATCTTTGGCCTAAGATGCCAGCCTGGACTGTAAAATCCTCATCTGTAGTACAGAGTCGTCGAATTCGCAGGAACTGGCTCATAGGGAGGTTTTCTTTTAACGACCGATTGTGGAAGCTATTAAAATGTAAAAGTGAGTTTCTATCGGTGGGTTTACGATACAAAGTAGTAATGAAACCTTCGGAAGTATTTTTGATTAATATATCCAGATATGCTATTTCATTTGGACTATGTGTATACTCAAACTGCAAGTGCGGGTCACAGGAGTTAAGCCACCGAATAAAACATAACAACAAATTTTCTGTGCCTTCCCAAATGAGAAATACGTCGTCAATGTAACGTTTCCACATTTTTATATTCAACTTGTAAGGGTGTGCATTTAGAAAAACTGATTCAAAATGTGAAACATAAAGGTTGGCTACATCCGGTGCTACTGATGAGCCCATTGCAACTCCTTGTATCTGATGGTAATATAGATCCTGAAAGCAGAAAAAATTATTGCACAATATTAAAGAAGCTAATTGAATAAGAAAACTAGTAGGAGTGCGAACACAGCCGGGCGACCCGTATGTCCGCCTCGGGTCAGTAGCCACTACCCCCCCCCCCCACCCCTTCCCTCCCCCTCCCTCCTTCCCTGCCCACATATTATAGTCTTACCATTTCTTTCAACCAACAATACTTTTATTTAACATACTTTTTGGGATTACAGCATACAAAAACTGTTGGCCACAGCATGAAAACTACACATTATCAACCTTAAAAACATTAAAACAAAACATTAATGCATAACCACTTATCTTACACCTGCTAAGAGGCACAGCCCGCCCTCTTTCTTTCTACGAGGCCCGGCAGTGATGTCTGAAAATTGCCGTCTAAGCCTTTTCCCACTGCCCCCCGGTTCCTATGGGCATACCCTAGGAAGGGGCGCCTGCCGCAACAGGCCTTTTCTGCTCCCCTTCCGTTCGCCGCAGTGTCCTGCTTTGCCACCACCCACGGCCCATCAAAGGCGTGAGCAGGGCTACGTTGCTCGTCCCTTCCCCCTCCCGTGCCGTGCAAGCTTGGGAAGGCCCTCTGGACACTGTTCCTGTTTTCATTTGCGTGCTGTTGGGGGACAATTGAATTCTAGTATGCCCGCTCCCCCCTCTTCCATGGCTGGGCTGTGCGCTCTCTCCTAAGGGTGGTTCCTATCTTTTCCGCCACCCCTCACAGCTGCGACTCCTCGCGTGCTGAGAGGGTCCCCACCCTTTCCCGCTGCTGTGGCCAACTTGACTCTCTGCCATAACTGCTCGAGTGTTTCCTGTAAAGCACAAATGAATATATCCAATCCAATATCTGATAAATGTACCCCGTCTGCCCGGTACAAACCGGGGCACATCTCGTCTATGAGGTCGTGAATGATATTGCTGCCGCTCATTGCTTCCATAAACCGGGCCATCCACTTATTGACTTTTCGCCGTGTCCTCTCTATTGCCTTATGGGACCATTCCCCTTTCCACACCCGTCTGGGTATAATATGTGACCAGGCAAGGGCCGCTGCCGGGAAGGCATCGCGCAGTGTTAACATGTCTCTCTGCATTTTTTTGTTAGTTCCACACTGTGTGTACCCGTAAGGTCATTCCCTCCCAGATGCACAATTATTGCCCAAGGTCGTCCTCCATCCTTCTTCATTTGTAAAAGGAGGGGCAGTAGCTGGTCCCACACCATCCCTCTCTTACCCAGCCAGATTATGTTTATGGCGTTGTTCGGGAGACCCAGATTGCTTCCCTGCGGTCTGTTTCTTGCCCTTCTCTCTGCCCAATGGATGAATGAGTGGCCGCATATCCATGCCTCCCGACGGGCGTCGACACCTATTATTCATGACATATAAGCACTGGGACATAGCAACACTCACATACATCATTGTTTCTATATATGACATGCGGAGACTACGAGTGGCCAAGAACACACTCTTCTTTTTTTTTTTTTTTTTTTTTGATTTTTTGACTTCTTATTCATTTAGTGTATATGTATATATCTACATACCGACATATATATCTATATCTATATATATAAATACACACGTCTCTCTGCATTGGCACAATACTGCGTTCTTTGCGCGGCCGGCGTTAAACCGGGCGTACATACAGCTTGTACCTACTGGAGCGCCATCTTCCGAGGTTCATGATCTGCACACTTGACATACCTAAGCTGGCCGCCGTTGACGCGGCCCCGATCCTGAACGAGTGTGTCCCGTACAAGGACTCCTCCAAGCCGGCTGCCACCAAGGATAGCTTGAGTACCCTGGCAAATTGGAATCGCGAGAGCGGGGCCCCGTCCTCATGTACCAACCATTGCTCAGCGCTTCCCGGGCGGAGTTGACTATATTCCGCGAAGGTTCTAATTGGGCAAGACGGATCTCCTGGTAACGGGTGAAGCACAATTTGTGTCCCTTTCGCTTCCGGATCCGTTTTGGATTTCCGGACATATATTGACAGTGTTCCGTCTTGCCAGGTAACATAACCTTTCATAATGCCCCCTTCTTCGTGCGCCCGGCTTGCTGGGGCCACTAGCTCACCTATTCGGAATGCTCCGTAGAAGGCCCATGAAAATGCGCATCTGAAGAGCTTGGCCTCAAAGTCATTAAAACAGATCCGACCCGCAGCTGATATTAACTTCTGCAGTATCGAATGAGTTATCGGACGCCTTTTTTCCAGCGTGCGCGGCCGCTCCGTCACCCAGCCCTTTAACACCCTTGTGATGACGAAATCTGCCGCTGGGCTGTTTCTGCCGCTTGCTTTTGCAAAGAACGAGATCGCTGCGAGTTTTGCCTTGACAGCTGATTTCTTAACTCCGCTATTCTTGGCCCATAGAATCCATTCCAGGATGGCTTCCGTCGTGGGCTCGTTATTTGCTGACCTGCGCCTCTGGCAGAACACCTGGAAGTCCTGCCACGCCTTCAGGTATCTTCGCCTGGTCTTCGCTGATAATGATTTTAGTACAAGGTCCCATACTTCGGCGGACCACAGTCCCATATTCTCTTTGGGACATCCGTTTTGGTCATGTCGGCACCTGGTGCTAACGACTGGAACAGCGAGATCTGAAAGCGAGAGAGAGCGTCGGCAAGGTTATTACACCGCCCTGGAATATGCTCTGCCCTGATGGTTATATTGTAAGTGAGGCACAACATAACAATTTGTCTTAGCAGGGATACCACACCTTGCGTATGGGCCCGCATACCATTTATCGCGTATACCACCGCCACGTTGTCAGTGTGGAATGTGATCGCTCTGTCCTTCAAGTGAGGAGCCCAGATGCCGAGGGCAACTAAGATCGGGAAAAGTTCAAGGAACGTGATGTCGTTTGTGGTGCCTGTGGAGTGCCACTCGGGAGGCCATTCTTCCGCGCACCATGCCCCTCCGAAATATATGCAAAAACCAGTCCCACCTGCGGCATCTGTGAACAAGTCAAGCTCCTCGTTCGGGACCGGGTGTTTTTGCCAAAATGCGAGACCGTTGAAGGATTGCAGAAATTGCACCCACATGCAGAGGTCTTCTTTTATCCATTTTGTGACCCGAATTTTGTGTTGCCTCTTCTTGGCCCCTTTCGTTGCCATTGCTATGCGGCGACAGAATACCCGCCCCATTGGCATGATTCTGCAAGCGAAGCACAACAGTCCTAGCAACGATTGGAATTGCTCCAATGTTGCTTTTTTGCGCTCCCGCATGCCTCGCATTGCAGTCTCTAGTTTAATGATTTTTTCCTCAGGGAGGCGAGACAGCTGTTCCCGCACATTGAGTTCTATGCCTAAAAAGGTGATCACCTGAGTGGGTCCACATGTCTTGTCACCCGCCAAGGGGATGCCGAAGCACAAGGCCACTTGCTGGAATATGTTCAGTATTCTTTGGCAATCACTCTTATCCTTCCCTATGAATAAAAAATCGTCCAGGTAATGAACGACTGTGTTGGCACCTGCTATGTCTTCCACCACCCAATGTATGAATGCGCTGAATTGCTCAAAATAAGCGCATGAGATTGAGCAACCCATGGGCAAACACATATCATAATAATATTCCCCATTGAAGTAGAAACCCAATAGTTTGAAAGAGTCCGGGTGCACTGGAAGTAATCGAAAAGCGGACTCGATGTCTGCTTTTGCTAGTTGCGACTGCCCTCCATGCCTCCGAATAATATCGATAGCATGGTCAATTGTCGCATACTTCACGGTGCACAAGGATGGATCGATGCTATCATTGACCGATTTTCCTTCCGGGTATGACAGGTTATGGATGAGCCGGAATTTTCCGGGCTCCTTCTTGGGCACAATTCCCAACGGGGATATTACAAGGTCAGGGTTAGGAAGTTCCCTGAAGGGGCCTGCCACCCTGCCGAGTTCTACTTCTTTCTCTATTTTTTGTTGGACTACTGCGTGGAACTTTTTGACTGAAGGGGGGTTGTTTATTATCAGGTGCCGTGTTGGTACCGCGGCCGGGATGCGGAAACCCCATGCAAAAACCGTTCTCAATGTCTACGGCTTTTCCCCGCAACGGGTAGGCTCTCAGCCACGGCCGCATTTGATCAAGCCTGATGGGAGTTCTGGCCGTGGCTGTCACTCCCACGTGGCTGCATTGTGCGAAATGGTTTGTTATCCTTACCGGACCTGCAGGTGATCGACGTGTGTCCGCCTCCACAGCTGGAACATACGTGACGGAATTTGCACGGGCGCCAAGTACAACTCCCCGCGTTGTACTGTCGGCATGCTCTGCGAACCGGCATCTGCTGGTTTTGTCGCCATAGTGGCGCCTGAAAGGACTGGGATGTCCCTTCCAGGCACAGCGGACGGTTGGGAGCCATCTCTTCGAGCCACATGTCCACTATCCGGTGTTGCCATGTCATGGTCGGATCTTCTGCTAGGCTTTCTCTGAATTTAATATCATAATTGAGCCAGGCCCAACCCCCTAGCCGCTTATGCGCCTGGGTGATGGTGTCCAGATACTTGATAAGGTACTGGTGCAGCTCAGGCTCCCGTTCCAGGACTACGCTCATATAAATATGAAAGGCCGAAACCCAATTGTTTATGGACTTCGTGATCTTGGGTCTCCGCTCCCCGTACCTATCTTTATCTTTGGCTGCTTTTGCCTCCCCTTCATGATCTTTGATCAATAGGGAAAAATATATCAATATATTCCCTGCGCCATATGCGCTTTTTGATTCTCCGCTGAACAGTGCTGGCCAGCGAGCTCACCCCGCAGCGCGGATCCCCACTAACTGCTGCCGGGCCCAATGTCCCCAGAGCGGGTGAGGTCATCTGACCGGCTGACCCGTCTGTTCCCAGGTTGGCTCCCTGTGCGGGTGCCTCCTTGTGAGCCCCCCACACGCGCGCTAGCTGGTTAGATTTTTTGCCTGTCTTTTTCTTTTTGTTAAATGTTTTTAAAATAGTATGCATTGCGGATGCTAGTGATACCTCCCCCTCCGTGTCAGATGAGGAGTCTTCAGATGATGAGGATAGAGACCCAAGTGTCCTTTTCTCGCCCCTGGACTTACCACTGGCCGTGCTGGCGATGTCTGTGGCGGAGCTCGAGGGTTGCGGTGCCGTGACGGCGCCCGCCGGTTGTGGTCCCTCCAATCTGTCACTGGCTACCCTTAGTTGCCGTCGGAAGGCACTTAAGCCATGTTGATTCACTTGCTGCCGAATCTCCGTAATCAATTCCTCCAGTTCTTGATTGGCTGTCGTCGGCGTGGGCGGCTGAGGCAGATGTTGAGACGCAGCGCGTGTACTTCGTCGTGTCGTCGTGGGGATCTCCTTATTGTGAGATGCGTCACCGCCCTTTTGATTTCTTTTCGTAGACGCTGCGCGTGATGCTTTCACCGCCCCGCGTGATGTTCTGTTCTCGGCGCTGTTCTTTCGCGGCATATCTGTATCAGGAGATATTACTATGCGAAACAAACAATGGGGGAGAGATAAAACCAGGGTTATCATGCCCTTCCCCGCGTGTCCCTTGACTGGGCTCCACTTTTTCCGCCCCATTGTTGTTTGTTTACTTTCCATAATATAGCTATATATGTATATATAATGTATATATATATATATATATATATATATATATATATATATATATGTATGTATATTTAAATACACACTTTTTTTTTTTTTTTGCAGTTATTCTTTGCGTTCCAGCCTGCCTGAGGTGCATTAGTGCTGTAACCTGCGTGGTACACATTTTGAGAAATTGTACAGTATGCCTTGCCACTGTTGCCCAGCAGATGGCAGCATTGATTCGGATTCTGCACTCACCCTAGCCCGCACCATGTTTATAACGATGGCCATAAAGAAGAGTTCAATCTGGCATTAATCATAATTCATCGTACTTTCTTTGCTTATTTCTTTTTTTTTTTTTTTTAAAGAAAACAAAACATCATTCACCCCTGCTGCTGAAAGGAGTCGCGTGGACTGCTGATTCTCTCCACCCAAGACCCTAGCAACCATGCAAGGAGAAAATTATTGTGTTAGAGTGGCAGGGGGTGCCATCTCCACTGTCCCACATGCTATCTTGCCCTTTCTCCTGATCTGCTGCCCCTAAAGGACGACCGGAGCCTGATCGCAGCCATCGGCGACATTCTCAGCTCACCTTGTTGCACAACGAACAAAAACGGGTGCCCTCTCCTTTCCACCCCTCTCACCAGGCAACGCGTGGGGCGCGATGCAGACCGCACAGGCGGCACACCACATGGCACGGCGTACGGCGGGTTGTGGACCTCACCGGCGGCGCAATACATGGCCCAGCATGTGCGTGCTGTGGCCCGCGCCGGCGGCGTACCACATGGCCTGGCGTGGGGCTTGCGGCGGACCGCACCAGCGGCAATCTCTCCTGCTCTCTCCTCCCCCCCCCCATGGGCCAAGCTAGCACCAATTAACTGCGCCAAGCAAATCCTCATACCTTATCACCGCCGTCGAGAAAAACCACTCTGCTGATGCACCTCGATCCGCCGTGCTCAGGCCCCCGACCGGGAAGAACAGCAGGCAAGCACAATAGAGCCGCTGCGATCAAGCCCCGACCTGGGAAAACAGGTAGGCCCAAAAAGGCTTTTTGCTCTATGTTTTGCTCTGCGTCTTCAACCGCTCTGCTGGGGGAGGAAAGAGGGTGAGCCACGGCCCGGCCCTGCTCTATATTCGGGCCGGTGTCGCCGCCCGCCCCCCCCCCCCCAGCCCCTCCCCCCAAGGTTAACCCTTCGGCTCCCGGGCGCCTGCCTGTGCCCGGCCAAGATGATTCTCAGCCGGGACTGGTGTAACTCTAGTGATTAAGTAATCGGCGATGACTTCAATCGCAGCTTGCTGAGGAATGTTGGTGTAAAGAGATTTAATATCCAATGTAACTAGGAAAATCCCATTATGTCCACCAACATAAGAACTAAGTAAATGAATCATATGTGATGAATCATGTACAAATGATGGAGTGAGTTGTACGAATGGATGAAGAAAAACGTCCAAATATTTCGATATGGGTTCAAACAGAGACCCTATGGCAGAAACAATGGGTCTGCCAGGGGGTTTATCCAAAGATTTGTGAATTTTAGGTAAAACATATATCGTGGGCATCACTGGATGAGCCACCGTAAGAAACTGTGCTTCCTTGGGTGTGAGATACCCAGCTTGTGTACCAATGTAAATTAACGTGTCAGCCTGTTGTTTAAGAACCGGAGTAGGATCTTCACGTAATCTTGTATAATATTTTGTATCCTTAATTTGTCGTAAAATTTCTTGAATATAATCATCTCTGTCTTGAATAACGAGCGCTCCACCTTTATCCGCTGGTTTTATAATGATTTCAAAATTAGTTTTTAAACTAAAAAGTGCATGCTTTTCCTCTTTACTCAAGTTAAAATAAGTATGCGTCTTTTTTGTGTCATACATTTGTTGTATCTCATGAAGTACCACTTGTTGAAACGTATTAATAATAGCATTGTCAGCTTTAGGCATCCAAGTAGAGTGGTTTTTAATGACAGAAGGATCTCCATTACCTACTTCTTGGTTTTTAAAAAAATCCTTAATATGAAGCTTTCTAAAAAATTTAAACAACTCTACTTGGGTGTTAAAACGATCATGTCGAACTGAAGGAACAAAGGACAATCCCTTTTGTAGAACAGAACTCTCAAGGGAGCTAAGGGCATATTTAGATAAATTAAAAATGCCCTCTAAGGGTCCCACTGTTGAATCTCTTGTCCTCTCCCTCTGCCTCTGGAGTGAGTACCGGACTGATGGTATAGAGGATCCTTGGACGTGGAGGGCTGTTCCTGAGAGCGATTGGAACCCCCTCCTTTCCATAATGCATCCATGGAAAAACCCTGAGTTCCGCTCTTTTTGTCTCTTTGTACTGTGCGGATCCTTAGCTCTCCTTTGGTACAGTTGTAGAATAGCACCATACATTTGTGACCTGGTGGACACGTCTATGTCTATACCTGTTTCTGGCTATGAATAGGCCTTTAAAAAGTGCTTGTTACAGCCAGCAAGCAACAGTAGAGAGAAGAAGGGAATGCTCTTTGACTCACTGAATAATTTTCTTTTCCTCAAAGTAGCATACAGGTAAATACAGAGGCCTTCGTATGAGCTGCCATACGACTGCACATCCCTGCTCACAAAATGGCAGGCTGGGTCATCTATGATGCCAGTTTTACAAATATGCATATTTCTATACACACTTGTTTTCCTGCATGCATCTAGGGCTTTATTCTGGACATCTCCATTCCCTTTTATGTTGGGAGAGACGATATCTTTTGGGGCAGGGAGAAGTCGATTTTAGAACGCATTTACATGTACTCACCTTCTCTGCTGTCCCTACTACACAATTTCATATCTTTTGGCTTGGATGACTGAAATAGCATCTAAATGGTCCTTCTAAAATACTGCTTTAAGGGGTAAATATTCAAAAGTCTTTAGATGGCTAGCAGGATCTGCTAATCTGCTAAACCCTGTTCAGCCTGATATTCAGCAGCACTAACCAGTTAGTGCCACTGAATATCCCAACAGACTGCCCTGAAATATTTCTTTAGTTTTGGGACAGGCCTGATGATTATCCAGTTAGTGGAGATTTTCAGTCATTACCTGGATAGGCAAACCATGTAAAGTTAGGATAGGTCAATGGTTGTCCTAAGTTTGTGGTTTTTGCTATCCAGTCAATGGCCAAATATCGCCACTAACTAGATAGCAAATGTTCTGAGTAGCAACACTGGATATTGAGCACCAGATGCCAGATATCTTTCAGTGCTGAATATCTGCTCTTAACTTTAAATGCCACAGTTAGCTCTTACAAAAATGCCAGAAGCAGATTTTGAATACAGTGATCACCGCCATGCATTAAAGGTGCTGATGTGAATACAGAATGCAGTTTATTTATTTATTTATTTATTTAACAGGCTTTGTATACCGCCTTCTCATTAATTCAAGGCGGTTCACATGAAACAAACATGGCAATAAGCTTTTACACAGAACAGGGAGTAAGAACTTGGAGGAATATATGGGTAATAGATACATTTAACAATGGATAACTATGGAAGAAAAGGCTGGCAATCTACTTCCGGTGATACATTGCCAAGAAAACCCAGAGGTAGCTAGGTCGCTATGAGTCAACACTGACTTGATGACACTAAAAAAAAGCACAAAAAAACTATGTACATAAATTAACTATCTAATTTCTCAGCAAATAGGGGTGTCCTACATGGAGCAGTGGATTCACACCTAAACAAAGACATGGGAGGGGTGGCCTGCATAGAGCGGCAGGTACACCTACTCTTGCCATCTTACTGGGCAGAGTAGATGGACCATACTGGTCTTTATCTGCCGTCATTTAATATGTTACTATGTAACTAGGAGTACATGCACTGAACAAGTCGTGGACTTAAGTCCTAAAGAGGGAGGGTAATTTTCAGTCAGCTAATTAATAAGGGTAAAATACCTTTTGCCTATGTAAATTACTTTGACAATTGTTCTTCCTATTAAGTGCAGTAATATCTAATAAAGGAAGAAAACTTTCAACTCTCGAGTCAAGTCAGACCCAGAAAATGTATGTTCAAGGTGATTTCAAAAATAATTCTATCAGCAACTTATTTATTTATTTAGAACATTTATATACTTCTTTATTATTAAGACAAAGTGGTTTGTTTATTTATTTATTAGCAGAGCGGTTTACAGGAAACGTGAACAGTCAAGCAACTTTACATAGAACAGGCATAAAACATCAACACAGGCAACTTTACATTAACAGGCATAAACAGCAAATCTTGGTAACAGAGGCAAGGAACTTTTAACATACAAATGCACCAACGAAAGGGAAAGGGTCGGAGGGAGACAAGGGGTAGGGGAAGGGACAGAGAGTGGGATCGAGGCAGGGGAAGTAGGGAGAGGACGGAGAACTAAATACAAGTTGTGTAGCAGGACTCAAGGTAAAGTCTGTGTAAGTGGAGAGGCCAGCTTTATGAGAGTCCTTCATTATGTTATGTAGTCAGCATTGTGAGAGTCCTTCATTATGTTATGTGTTCATATGCCAGCTGGGAAAGGTGAGTCTTGAAAGTCTTCCTGAACATAAATAGGTCCATGATGACTCGGACTGAGGCAGGAAGAGCATTCCAGAGGGTTGGTGTGTATAAAGAAAAGGTGAAGTTCTTGACAGCTTTAGTGCAAGTCCTTATGATAGAAGGAGTGACCAGGGTGTTTACCATGTTAGATCTTCGCGTTCTGTTGTCTGGGGTTAGTTGAACCATTGCTGACAGGGAGGATGCGGATGATTTGTGAATAATCTTAAATGTGAGAAGAAGAGCTTTATAGGTCAGACGGCTGGAAATGGGGAGCCAGTGTAGTTGCATCAGGATGGGTGAGACATGCTCGTACCTAGAGACCCCCTGGAGTGATCGGGCAGCTGTGTTCATGGCCAGTTGGAGTGATTGGAGGATGTATTTTGGGGTGCCATGAAGAATAATATTTTCGTAGTCAAAGTGCGGGAGGATGAGAGCTTGGAAGACTGATCGAAAATCTGAGGGGTCGAGTAGCGGGCGTATATGATGAAGGGTCCTTATCTTCTGGTAGACAGTCTTGATAATGTTCTGTATGTGTGCAGCCATGGTCAATTGTTGGTCTAGGGTTACTCCCAGGTAGCGAACGTCTGGCTTAGTGATGAGTTCTACATCTCTCACCCGCAAGGAGGATGTTGGGGTAAAAGATTGATCTCTAGAAATAAATAAATAGGTCGGGGGTTTAAATCCAACTAGAGGACAGCAACCTTGGGCCGGAAGGACTGGGGTTTCTAGTCCCACAGGTGCTCCTTGTGGTCTTGGGCAAGCCACTTAACCCTCCATAGCCCATGTTCCCTGTAAAATAGTTATCTCCAAGTTATAATGCCCTGTTCAATGTAATTTCAGTTTGTTCAATGTAAACTGCACTGATGCAGAATAGTGCGCTATATAAGAGAATGTAAATAAATAAATAAATAAGACCTCAGTCTTCCTGCAATTAATCTTTCAGGTTATGTGTAGCGAGCCAATCAGAGACAGAATTAAAGCATTCTGAGATGACTGAAAAGTCAGGGCTGTCAATGGAGAAAGGGGAATAGAGTAAAACATCACCTGTTGCTGGCGATCCGTCAAGTATGATCTAAAGCAGTTGAGGGCAGGGTTCCGAATACCCTTTTGTTGTAGGAGGCTAAGGAGAAGGCTGTGGCTGATGGAATCGAAGGCAGAGGTGATGTCCAAGAAGATTAGGATGAATCCCTGCCTCTTCTTATCTATGCTGGTACAGAGCCTATCTAGGAGAGTTACAAAAAGAGTTTCCACTCCATGCTGCTGGCGGAATCCATGTTGTTGTGGGTCAAGAGGGGCGTGGGAGTCAATGTGGTCTTGGACCTGTTGCTGGACATTCTTTTCTAAGATCTTGGTCAGGAAGGGTAGGCTGGAGATTGGTCGGTATGAGCTGATCTCTGATGGTTTGATTTATTGCTTTTTAACAGGGGTTTGATGGAGGCAGATTTACGGGACACTGGTAGAGAACCTGTGGAAAAAGACAGGTGTACTATTCTGGAGATAGCTGAACTTAGGTTGGATCTTGCCTGCTTAATCCAGAATGCAGGGCAAGGATCGGCTGGGGAGGTAGAGGTGTTGATTGTGCCGATGATGTTTTCTATTTGTTCAGCCAAGTATGGGTAGAAAGAGTCAAGAGTAGGTATAGGTGTGTCACCTGTAAGGGGCGGTTCAGGACAGGAATATTCGTCATCAAGATTCTCTGAGAGCAAAATAATCAAATCCATCTTGCTCTGGAAGTGAGAGGCAAAATCAGCTAGGCTAGGGATAATTGCTGGTAGGTTCTTGGAGGGTCATTTGTAAGGGATCTAACAATGCTGAAGGATTTAAACTTATACAATTACTGTGACATTTGACAAGATGTGTATTATTTACTTAGGGCCCAATTCCATTCCAGACGTCGATCCTGTCTGTACATCCAGTCTGAACTGGATGTACAGATCAGATCACAATTCTGATCCCATGGGGTACTTCTAGCCCTCTGGGATCAGAATCGTTGATAGTCCTGCACGTGCAGGCCGGGACTGTGATTCAGTGTGGCCTGTATGTGCAGGACTGTCCCCGGCTAACTCAGTCATGGCACCATAGCTCTAATGAAGAGCCGCGATGCCGGCCACTGGAAATTAGAGCTAATTCCCCACAGCCCAACCCCCAGCCATGGCAGGCTGCGGGGAATGTCCTCCAGCACCCCCTGCCCCATCCATGCCCCAGCATTTAAAAACTGACACTTCCAGAGAAGTAATTCCATCTCGGAGGTAGAATAACTTCCCCACTCATGTTGCCGGCCCTAGATGTACAAGGCCAACATTAGAATCGGCCGGGTGACCACCCAGACTCCACCCCCAAGCCGCCCTTCCCCGCCCCCATCTAACTTCCCTGCACAACCGGTGGGGAAGTTAGTCACGACCAGGTGAAGGCATAAATTGCAGGGATGGATGTCCGGTTGGGCAATCCATACCTGCTATTCGTGGCACAGAATAACTCCCTTAGTGTCTGTCCCAAAGTATTCTATGGATAGATATGTTTTGAGTCTTTTCTGTAGTTCAGGCACTTAGATCTTAGTCCGTCTGGGAGAGAGTTACTGATAGTAGGTGCAAATACAGTAAATGCTCTATTGCAGGTTGTTGACTGTTTTTTGTCTGTAGGAATAGGATGGAGAGGAGGTTCTGGTTGGTGCATCTTCTTGATCGGGTGTCAGGGGATTTATTTATTAGGGTTTGTAGTGTAGTAGCTGTTAGATTATGGAAGATCTTGAAAATGCATACTATTGTTTTACATTTATTCTTCGGGGCTTGTTTACAAAGCTGCGGTAGCGGTTTCTGATCGTTATCAGAGCCGCGGTCCCATTGATTTCATTGGGGCCGCAGCTCCGATAATGATCGGAAACCACTACCGCGGCTTTGTAAACAAGCCCCTTAGTGTTATTGGGAACCAATGAAGATTCTTTTGTATAGGTGTAATGCGATCTTTTCTGGAGACACCAGTTATAATACAGGCAGCAGTATTTTGGGCCATTTGTAGGTAGTATAGAGCTTGTTTTGATAGACCTTGATATATTATATTACAGTAATCTAGGTGTGGTGTTATTATGGCTTGGCAAACTGATCTGAAGCCTTTTGGGTCAAGTAGAGGATGGAGGTTTTGTAGTATCTTCATCTTGTGGTATGCCAAAATTGTAGTTTTTTTGATGTGTCATTACAGGTTTAGTTTCTGGTCTAGCACTATACCCAGATAACACAGGTACACTACCAAAAAACTGCCTCCAGTTTTGCAACTGATTCCTATAGATTTTGGGGTGCTGAATCCAGGAAAAATAGCCAAAATGTTCCATCACGTCACGTTTTCTTGCAAAATTAGATTTCTTACCCATATAAGGAATGTTCACATAATTTCTTTTTAGCCGACTGCAGTTTATTTTCTTGGCCCAAAATAGAGGTTGTAATGGTTAACTAACTAGAAACACTCCCTCATGATATTTTAGAGTGTTTTGTATTCATTTTATACATTAACAGGACAATTGGGAGGCGGGGGGCTAAATCCAGTACTCGCGCTGGCGCATGTTCTTTCCTGTTCGCCTCGCCTCGTTCGCTCGCTCAAACACGGTGGTTGCGACATGAATGTTCCTGTCAAATTTCAGTTTCTTGCAAGTTCATTATTACCTTTTGTTTGCTCAGTCGTAATCCAGCTTTATTCCGAAGTGGTTCACTACAGTTGTAGTTTGCAGTGCTGTGTATTTGTGATGGCTCACAGAGCCAGAGGTTGCGTCAACTCTCCGGACAGTTTTTGTTTTATTTGTGGGGAATATACCGTGAAAAAGCGGCAGAGGAACATTTCTGCATTTATTAAAAAAGTATATTTCGCCTATTTCGGTTTGAAGTTAGGCGATCAAGACAAACCGTGGGCTCCTCACAAAGTGTGCAAGACATGTGAGGAAGATCTACGCTTATGGATGAAAGGTAAAAAACAAGCATTTCGTTTCGGAATACCTATGATGTGGCGTGAACAAAGAGACCACAGCAGTGACTGCTATTTTTGCTCTTGCATTGTGAAGGGATACAACTTAAAAAATAAGAACGTAATAAGTTACCCCAGCCTTCCCTCAGCAATTAGGCCTATGCCTCATAGCAATGAAGTACCTGTGCCTGAACCACCAAAATCTTTGGATCATATTTGTGTGGACGGTTCTGATCATGATGAGACTCATCAGATGGCTTTTCCCGATGAGTCCAGTACTTCCGAGTTTGAAACTGAACCAGATCCGAAACCTGAACTTTTCTCTCAAGCTGAATTGAATGATTTAGTCCGGGATTTAGGACTCCCAAAAGATGCTGCCCAACTGCTAGGTTCTCGGCTTAAACAGAAAAATCTATTGTCACCAGGAACAACTTTTTATTGGTACCGCAACCGCGAGACACAATTTTTGAAGTATTTCAGCAAAGAGGAAGATTTGCTATTTTGCAACGATATATACGGAGTGATGGAAAAGTTTAAACTCAAGTATGATCCTGCTGAATGGCGGCTGTTCATTGATTCGTCAAAAGACAGCATAAAAGGTGTTCTTCTTCATAATGGCAACACATTCGCTTCAGTTCCTATTGCTCACTCTGTTATTCTCCAAGAAAAATACGAGAATTTGGCCCTGATTCTTCAGAAGATTCGTTATGATGAGCATAAGTGGATGATTTGTGGAGACTTTAAAATTCTATCCATGCTATTAGGGTAGCAATCCGGTTTCACCAAATATCCCTGCTTCCTTTGCTTGTGGGATAGCCGGGCCCGCGACCTACACTGGGGGAAAAAAGACTGGCCAATTCGGGAGTATTTGAGACCCGGTGAGAAAAATGTTCTTCATGAGAGCTTGGTACCTCGTGATAAAATTCTATTACCACCTCTCCACATTAAGTTGGGTCTCATTAAGCAATTCATCAAGTCCCTTCCAAAAGATGGTGAGTGCTTTCGGTACCTTTGCTCAAAGTTCCCCCGACTTTCTGAAGCAAAGCTAAAGGAAGGAGTGTTTGTTGGCCCTGATATAAGGAAACTCATTTCAGATGGAGCATTCGCTGAAACGATGTCTGAGAAGGAAAAAGAAGCCTGGGATTCCTTCAAGGATGTTGTTCTCAAATTCTTGGGGAACAGGCGGGATGAGAACTATAAGGATATTGTTGCCAGGATGCTCAATGCCTTCAAAGAACAAGGCTGTAACATGAGCCTGAAAGTCCATTTCTTGCACTCCCATGTGAACTACTTTCCCGAAAACTTGGGGGCGTACAGTGAAGAACAAGGTGAAAGGTTTCACCAGGACATCAAGGACGCAGAGAGAAGGTACCAAGGAAGATGGAACACCACTATGATGGCTGATTTCTGCTGGTTGCTGCTGCGGGAAACCCCAGATGAAAAATACGCCAAGCAGCGCACCAAGAGAAGCATTTGGGGGAAGAAGAAACGGGCCCACCAGGAGATTGATTAACCCAAGAATGACTTTAAAATCTAAACTGTGTTGACAAATATCGTGTTTTTACTAAACTTTGAAATAAAAATTTGCTAGTTATTACCACAGTGTCGGATCTCATTTATTAGAATTTTATTTTCACACCATCGGGTGTTTGTCTTCATGTATTGCAATGGTGCGGTTTGCGTTTTCTATTCTTACATACATACCTGTACAACATTTTTTGCACATTTCTTTGCTTTGCTTTGTGTCTAACCTCGCTCTTATATGCTCAATGTTTGTGCACATGTATGTGGCTGTTTTAAGTGCAGACAATTTTGCTACCATCACAGTGTGTTTTGTTGACATTATTCTTATGTGCTGCCTTGTTACAATTTTCTTTATTCTTATTTGAATAACTACTAAACAATTAGTATAAAGAATTCATCCAAGAAACTTTTATCTCGATCGCACTCAATCTGAAACGTTCACCTCAAACTGCTAACCCAATGTAGCAAAAAATCTGTACGTGATGGAGCAAATTGGTTACCAGATTTGGATTCAGCGCACCAAAAAACGTAAAAATCAATCGAAACATTAGAGGCAGTTTAAAAAAATTTTTTTTAGTGTACCTGTGTAATTGACTTCTGATTTTACGTCCAGCTCAGTGTCGTTAATTCTTAGTGTTGTTGGTGGGGTGAAGGTTAGGTCTCTTATTACATGGAGAACTTCAGCTTTGTTATAATTTACAGAGAGATTCTGGTTTGCTAGCCATTAAGTAATTGCTTTGAAACATGATATAATAGTAGTGAAGCCAGGGTTATTTGTGAAGAATGAAGTGTACTTCTTGTAATCTTGGGCAAGTGACTTTATACCCTCCCTCCATTGCCTTGGAAGAAAAGGCCTGGCAAGCTATTTCCAGTGATATATTTCCAAGAAAACTCAGAGGCAGCAGGGTTACCAGGAGTTAGCACTGACTTGATGGCATTAAAAAAAAAAAGAAGAGTACTATACAAATATTATCATGAGCTCCCTTAGTGGATCCAGAGTGAGTTTCCTATGGCAAATAGTTCTCTGGATCCATTGAGAAAGCTCATGATAATATTTGTATGGTACTCTCTTTTTGTGCTATCAGGTCAGTGCTGATTCCTGGTAACCCTGCTGCCTCTGAGTTTTCTTGGCAATGTATTACTGGAAATAGCTTGTTAGGCCTTTTCTTCCAAGGCAATGGGGGGGGTGGGTAAAGTGACTTGCCCAAGTTTACAAGGAGTACCAGAAGGAATCAAACTTGTGATTGTCTGGGTATTAGGTAGTTGCTCTAACCACTAGGCTACACCTCCACTCCATATTCCTGTTTACATTTGTTAATTAGTGAGGTGTATTCTTTTTGTTTAGTTGAGTATTCATTTTGGAGATTGGTATCCTTTGTGCTTCTCCATTTCCGCTCAGTTTGTCTTAGTTTGCATTTTAATTCCTTTATTTCCTTGGAGTACCATGGAGCATAGTGGTCTTGCTTTTTTTGGGGGGTTTTTTGTTTAGTAGCGTGACAGCAGCAGTGTAAATATTTTAAATATGTTGTGTGAAAATCAAATCACTTTTGTAGTTAATAGCCACATGTTAGTTTTCATAGATAACACATACAGGCTTACATGAATATTTAAATCTTGACAAATTAGAATTATTAAATGTTAAGAGGTGAAAATAATAAGTACTACATATCTGAAACGCAGTACTTTCATTCGTGTTTCATGAATTGTGGCTTCAGTAAAGCAATCAAAAAAATCACCACTATTTTGCAAATAAACAAAACCAAACAAAAAACACAATGCAAAAAATATGTATATATACACATTCAAATACTTTTAATATAATTCATAACATATTCAAAATATACATACACATAATATCATATTACCCTCAAAAATCCAAGTAACAGTGTGTTCCAAAAATTACATTGACAAAAATAGACAAGATATATGCAAAAATATTGCACTAACATCAGAATACCCTCTTAAATCATAAACCCCCAACTGCAGAGTGGAGGAGTAGCCTAGTGGTTAGAACACTGGCTTGGTAACCAAACAACCAGGGTTCAATTCCCACTAGCACTCCTTGTGGCCTTGGACAAGTCACTTAATCCTCCATTGCTTCAGAAGAAAGGCCTGGCAATCTACTTCCAGCAACACTGCCAAGAAAACTCAGGAGCTTCTGGGTCACCAGGAGTCAAGACTGACTCAAAGGCACACATTGCATCACATATAATCTAAGCCACATTTTACAAACAATACAATAAAAGTTTCAACAATCCCTGTAATAAATAATAAGACATTAATAAATTAATCAAATTACATACAGTGATTATCTCACAACAATCACTTTTTCCTTTTATTCATGATTAAACCCACATTTTTCTATCCAATCCCAGTTTTCTATTGAATCCAACTATCAATTATGGAGTTATTCATAATCAAATTGCAAGGAGAAATACAGTGCCAATGATAACCCTTCTCAGGAAGAAGCCAATTCCACATATACCTAAGAGCCTCCAGAAGAAATTCACCACAGACCAACGGTCCAATGAGAATATACCAGGGAACCCTCGGGGCTGCTTGTATCATTCATCAAGGGATAGCGCATAAGTAAACTGACTCCATAGAAAATAGAATCACTCATTAAAGCACAGCTAATGCAAACAAACCTTCCGATATTTAAATTTCTCCCTGGCCCTTATAAAGGGACACTTTGTAGGCTCCTCTGTGTCGGTACCAACGCAAGCACAAAATCTCTCATGCTGTTGATATACAGACTGGACACAGCTGACCACCGAACTTGTAGGAAACACCATAAAATACAGTTTCGCCAGGTCTCGGCTTCCTCAGGGAAACTTTACAAAACTAAAAACAAATTAAAATACCCGAATAAACCAACACACCATATATTAACAACTAAGTATGTATATATTTAATCAAGAAGCCTTACCATGAGTAAATCCCGGTTCCCAATCGAATTACAGACACAAGGGAACAAGAGATGTCAAAAACCGCCAGTGCATGCGCCTTTATAAACCAACTTGCAAACAAACTTGCAAGCAGCAAATCAATAGAACCAATGCCATTCCACCTGGGAATTTAACCCTCCAGCTTCCACAGTATTCCAACGATATATAAATTGTTGTTCCCTGCGGCATAATCGCCACTGAAAATTACCACCCACACCACCCCTGACCTGTAACAATACAAAACAATGAAACTCTTCCAACGTATGACCCTTCAATCGCCAATGAGAGACCAACGGTGCAGACTCAACTCCACGGCGGATCGCCGAAAGATGTTCGATGATACGTGTTTTAAAAGTGCGAGAAGTTTGGCCAATATATAGCAATGAACAGGGGCATAAAACTACATAAACTACCCCGTTGGTTAAACAATCCGTTAAACTCTTTAACTCAAAAGTAAACCCCAGAGATGGATGCTGGAAAGATTGTATTTCCAAAGTAAATACACACACTACACATTTATTGCACTTTTTATGTCCTCAGTCCTGTATGGGAACTTCATTATAGTGCCAAGAACGGGAATGTACCAATTGTTCTCTCAAATTCTGCCCTCCGCGAAAGGAAAAAATGGGAGGGTTCATAAAAATCGGATGAACCTTTAATATGTCCCAATGAGACAAAATAAGATCCCGTATATGGCATGCTTGTGTGGAAAAAGGTAAAACACAAGTCAAAGATGGAACTTTTTCTTTACATTGTTGAAAGGAAAACCACTCACGGTGAACATGATAAGCCCGCTTATAGGCTTTACATATCACCATGTCTGGATAGCCGCGTTGTTGAAACCGCTTCTTCATATGTTGTGCCTGTGTAACATATTCCTCACGTGTAGAACATAACTTACGTAACCTTAAGAACTGCCCAGCAGGAATATTATTACGTAAAAAACGTGTATGAAAACTATTATAATCCAGCAGACTATTCCGATCCGTGGGTTTAGAAAAAATAGATGTATGAAATCCACAACCCTCCAAAACTATCTTAATATCTAAAAAATGAACCTCCCTCGAAGATATTTCTGGTGTGAACTGTAAGTGGATATCTTGAACATTCAACCATTGTAGAAATTCATATAAAATTACTTCAGAACCACGCCAGATAAAGAAGATGTCATCAATGAATCTAACCCACTTTACTACAAAAGACCAATATTGGGATTTCATAACAACTTCCTCTTCAAAATACCGCACATATAATCCTGCTATAGAGGGAGCTACAGTGGCACCCATAGAAACGCCTTCAACCTGATGATAATAATAGCCCTGAAATTCAAAATAATTCCTATATAAGATTAAAGTCAATAACTGACGATAGAAAGATCTGCGTTGTGGAGATAATTACAAATTCAATAGGTATTGCATGGCAACCTCCAAACCTCTATGTTGGGGAATGTTTGTGTATAACACTGAAATATCCATTGTAACTAATAAATACCTATCTCCCTCAAAAGACCAGTTATCTAAATACGTCAGTAGGTCACCAGAATCTTTAATATAGGACAAGGCCTGACATACCAACGGGCTCAAAAAAGAATCCATATACTGTGACAAAGGCCCTATGCCTGAAACAATCGGACAGCCAGGAGGATGTGACAAAGATTTGTGAATTTTAGGAACAACATAAAACAATGGTATATGAGGATGTTGCACATAAAAAAACCGTATTAAGCGTTCCGTAATCAAACTCTGTTGTAGTCCCATTTCCAAAACCTCCAAAACTTCAGACTGTATCAAGTGGTGTGTAGGATCTTCCTCTAATAAACGATAAGACTTTTCATTGCTCAATTGTGACATCACCTCCTGGTCATATGTCGTTTTATCCAAAACAATAACACCCCCACCCTTATCCGCAGGTTTGATGACAATGGAGGTATTATGTTGTTATGACTGCAACGCCTTCCTTTCCCACGGGGACAAATTATGTTTAACCTTAGGGGAAGGCAAAGATGTTAAAACTTGCGCTGGCGTTTTTTGACATCTCTTGTTCCCTTGTGTCTGTAATTCTTATTGGGAATCTGGATTTACTCGTGGTAAGGCTTCTTGATTAATATTTACATACTTATTTTTATTTATTTATTTATTTATTTCTTTTTTATACCGCGCTCTTTAGAATCAGTACGGTTTTACATGTATACTAACAGGTACTTTTTATTCCCTTGCCCCGAAGGGCTCACAATCTAAGTGTACCTGAGGCAATGGAGGGTTAAGTGGCTTGCCCAAGGCCACAAGGAGTGGCCATGGGACTAGAGACCCCAGTCCCTCCGGCCTGAGTTTGCTTGTCTCCATGTGGGAATTGAACCCCCAGCCTTATGGCCTGAGGTAACCTTAGTTGTTAGTATATGGTGTGTTGGTTTATTCGGGTATTTTAATTTGTTTTTAGTTTTGGCAGGTTTCCCTGAGGAAGCCGAAACTGTATTTTATGGTGTTTGCTACAAGTTCGGTGGTCAGCTGTGTCCAGTCTGTATAACAACGGCATGTGAGATGTTGTGCTTGCGTTGGTGCTGACACAGAGGAGCCTACAAAGTGTCCCTTTATATGGGCCAGGGAGAAATTTAAATATTGGAAGATTTGTTTGCATTAGTTGTGCTTTAATGAGTGATTCTATTTTCTATGTAGTCAGTTTACTTATGCGCTATACCTTTCAGATTCCCTTGATGAATGATACAAACAGCCCTGAGGGTTCCCTGGTATATTCTCATTGGACCGTTGTCCTGTGGTGAATTCCTTCTGGAGGCTCTTCAGTATATGTGGAATCAGGTTCCCTGGTATGTTCTCATTGGACCGTTGTACTCTGGTGAATTCCTTCTGGAGGCTCTTCAGTATATGTGGAATCGGCTTCTTCCTGAGAAGGGTTATCATTGGCACTGTATTTCTCCTTGTAATTTGATTATGAATAATGCTATAATTGATAGTTGGATTGAATAGAAAACTGGGATTGGATAGAAAAATGTGGGTTTAATAATTCATGAATAAATGGAAAAAGTGATTGTTGTGAGATAATCACTTTATGTAATTTGATTAATTTATTAATGTCTTATCATTTATTACAGGGATTGTTGAAACTTTTATTGTATTGTTTGTAAAATGTGGTTTAGATTATATGTGTATTGTGTGTAGTTGGGGGTTTATGATTTAAGAGGGTACTCTGATGTTAGTGCAATATTTTTATTATTATTTATTTACATTCTCTTATATACCGTGCTATTCTGCATCAGTGTGGTTTACATTGAACAAACTGAAATTACATTGAACAGGGCATTATAACTTGGAGATAACTATTTTACAGAGAACATGGGCTATGGAGGGTTAAGTGGCTTGCCCAAGACCACAAGGAGCACCTGTGGAACTAGAAACCCCAGTCCTTCTGGCCCAAGGTTGCTGTCCTCTAGTGGGATTTGAACCCCTGTCCTTCTGGCCTGAAGTACCTTGCCCCAACCACTAGGCCACTCCTCCACTCATATATTGTCTATTTTTGTCACACACTGTTACTTGGATTTTTGAGGGTAATATGATATTATGTGTGTGTAATTTGAAATTTTTTTTGTGTGCCCTCAAGACTGTTGACTCATAGTGACCCAGCTACCTCTGGGTTTGTCTTGGCAATGTATCACTGGAAGTAGATTGCCAGCCTTTTCTTCTGAGGTGATGGAGGGTAAAGTGACTTGCCCAAAGTCACAAGGAGTGCCAGAGAGAATTGAACCCTTGATCTTCTGAGTACTAGGAAGTTGCTCTAACCACTAGGCTACTCCTCCACTCCATTTTTTGAATATGTTATGAATTATATTAAAAGCATTTGAATGTGTATATATACATATTTTTTTGCACTGTGTGTTTTTTGTTTGGCTTCAGTAAAGCTCCATATATTGCTCTCTTTCACTGTGTCTTTGTCACTAGTCAGAGGTGAGGTGTGCAGCAGGGTTCACAGATTCCTAGGAATCGGACAGAGCCTGTGATGTGAATGCTTCTGCTCTGGTCCCTAGAACTGAATAGAGACCAACATTTTGTTTCTCATTGGCCACCTTAGCTTAGTTGGGATTTCAATAGATGGACTAAAGATGAAAGGCTTAAAGCTCTGATCCTCACTGTATATTATCACCAGTGTATTCTTTCTAGCAAAAAAGGTGTCTGTACTCATATACAAGGCTCTTTCATTAATACATGAGGTCCATGGGTCAATTATAGCAGGAAATGAAAAAAGCGCCAGGAGTCATTATCACTGAGAATTCCCTCAAAAATAGCTCTGGTTATTAGTCATTTATTGATCATACTAAATTCACCAGCTACTTCCTTTCATTTGAAATTTCACAGAAGATCTCAAATTGTTCATGTTTTAGGCTTGGAAAGATGCTGCCACTCAAGTCTTCTATTCTCTTTCAACGGCGATGGGTGGTATAGCAACTCTGGCTTCCTACAATGATTTCCACAATGACTGCTGTTCAGATGCCATCTTGGTGTGTGTGATAAGTGGCCTGACCAGTTTACTTTCTGGATTCACAATATTTGCAATCCTTGGACATATGGCTTTCCATTTGAATAAACCTGTTTCAGAAGTGGTAGAAGGTGGTAAGTTCAACAGTATAGATTGAATAGAAACATTTGACACCTCTGGTTGTCAGTATAATTTTGCTTATCTCAAGAAATGTTATTTTACAGAGGTCTCAAACATTTTCATTGTCCAACCAAACCAAACATTCATATGTTTGAATGTCCAGTCACTATATATGCTTCATTTTTTTTGACAATGTCATTCATTCCAAGGCCTTGGCTTCTCTTCTGCCCCATTTTGGTGGCAACAAGGGATGGATCTGTATGTGCGCTAGCTGGTTTCAGCCATGAAAGTTGTCTCTTAGAAAATCTGTTTGCTTTCCATGAGTAGAGGTATGGAGCAAAATAAGAAAAAAGGTGAAGTACATCGCTTAAGAGTAGATAAGATAAAAGAGGATGGAATGGTACAGGACAGAGACATTAAGGCAGGTCCCTCTATATCTGGGCATCACATTCAGTGATGCATATGTCAGATACACTTTGTACATTCAGAGGTTATTTTAGAACAAGAAGGTAAGCAGGCATCTATTTTAAGCCTATTTTATAAAGACACATTGGGGAATGTCTACTAAATCACAGTAGCGATTGTCAGCTATCGCATTGAGTTAGCTGCCAGAACTGCACAATAAGACAACCCTCCCAAAATATCTGCGGGGGTGTTCCCATGTTAGTCCCCACAAATACTACGGCAGTTCTGCATTTACTGCGAAGAACCACATGACATGCCTTGGCAAGTCTCACGGGAAAAGTCCCACGATGCTTGCTAATGCAGGTTCTGTGGGTACCCATGGTAGATCTTTGGGGGGTTATGGTAGTGATCAGGTGTACAGAACTGTTAGTAGTTCTGTGGCCTGATTGCTAACATGCTCCCTCAAAAGGAGCAATTGGACCTCCCCCCCCCCCCACAGTATTGTCAGTGCCACAGAGTTGTGATCCGCAACACCAACAATATGAATAAAAAACATCCTGGCTCCCCTGCAGCACTGATCTCCCCTCGACAAACTCCTCATCCCCATTAAGAGCAATCAGGAGGGATTAGTGCACCCCCTGGTGAATCTAACATCCCTCCACACCCTCCTGATCCTCTAGAAAGAGTCCCAGATAGCCAGTTGGTAGCCCCCCTCCCTCTCTCTCCCTCCTCTGTTGTAAAGGAAATATCCCGGCTGGCCAGCCAGGAAAGGGGGGCCCTCACAGCCCTCCCACCCCGCAGACCTCCCCAAAGTCATATCTCTTGAAATCATGGCGGTCTAGTGTGAAGACAGGGTAAGAGTGGTTCACTCCACAACTGCCCCCATCATCGGGCCATTTCAGAATGAACACTATCATGATGGGGGCAGCACTGACAGATTACAGCCACCTATGTCAGGTACATTGAGGATGGCAGGAAAGCTCTCCACCTCCCCACTTGATCAGCATAAGGTGCCCATCTATGATGCGTCTAGAAGCCACTTTGTTTTGCTGTCTTAAGTTATGGAATACTTATCTGGATAGTAGTACTGAAATTTGCTGCAGTCCAGATAATTTCCAGCTCCTCTCTGATTCCGTGCCCCAGAATACTCTGGCTCTATGAGATGGTCTGTGGTGAATATCATGACCAGTGGCACTTGTCCACTTAGCAGATGCTTCTAACTAGATAAGTGTTATTCAATATAGGGCCCTGTGTGCACTCTATTGAGTCTATCTTTTCAATTTTATTTTTTTATGATGATTGAATTATAGTTAGAGTTGGACCAGAGGGTGGCTACTGAAATGGTCGGTTGTCTTTATTAAGAGTCATATGGAGGTAGACTTAAAGATCTCAATATATATACTTTGGAGGAAAGGTGGGGGAGGGGTAATATGATAGAGACATTTAAATGCCTCCATGGAATAAATACAAAGAAGGTGGCCCTCTTCCAGTTGAAAGGAAACTATGGGAATGGGGAGTCATAGGAACAAGGTGAAAGTGAATAGACTCAAGAGAAATCTGAGGACATATCTCTTTACGAAAAGGGTGGTGGATGCATGGAACAGCCTCCCAGTGGAGCTGACGGAGACGGGAACTGTATCTGAATTCAAGAAAGCATGGAACAAGTACAGGGGATGTCTGAGAGAGAGGAAGAGATTGTAGAACTTAATAGTTCTCATGGATGGGTAGACTGGATAGACTGAATGGTCTTTATTAACCATCGTCTTACATGGGCACGATACTTAGCGCCAGTGGTTAGCGTGGCAAGCCAGCAGGATTGAATATTAACTGGCTCCAGCAGTAAATATCCAGGTTAGCCACTTTTGCCGATCGGTAACCGGGCTGTGGCAATATTGAGCTGCTGCCCAATTAGCAAAATGTGGTGAAACTTAGGCCACAATTACCTGTGCCTGGCTTTCGCTGCTTATTACTAAATGGGCAGCAGCTCAGTACCGCTGCTGCCCAGTTAGCGATCAGTGCCATCTTTGCTCTGCCTCAAAACACCCCCGAAATGCCTGTTGCTAAGTGGTTAACAACGGGGCATGTAGAGCCAGCAGCCGTGGATGTTCAGCGGCACTAACCATGTTAGTGCCACTGAATATCCCATTCACCATGATTAACACGGTTAGCAGCTCTGCTAACCCCATTATTTATTTATTTGAACAGTTTTTCTATATCGCCCCTTCCAAAAGATCAGGGGCGGTTCACATCGAACTAACAATTACAGAGAACATATGACTGTATACATAGTAACTTTTAACATAAAACAATGTAGTGATTGAATAGGGTACAACTATTTACATAATATTTATGGGCTAAATACAAGGCGCTGAGTGTATTAATAAATACAGATGCATAGAAGCAGTAGGTTACTGGTTCTGAGGGGGAGGGTGTGTACTAGTCATTGGTGCAGGAGGTGTTAATATAGTACTCACTTGGAATATCAGGCCCTACATTTCTCTGTTTCCATAAATATGAAAGATGTGCAAATGGACAGTAGCTATGGTAGAAAACTTGACAATTGGTGCTATTGCTTACAAATTTCAATATTGTAGAAATACAGAAAAAAGGGAAAATACAGTTCTTTAGTGATGTTCAAGTTGTAAGTCAAAACACTTATGCTGCAAAATATTACTTTAAAAAAGCAAAACTGTCAATTTGTTCACCTAGGATTTGCCTTGGCATTTATCGCCTATCCAGAAGCTTTGACCAACCTGCCAGTTGCTCCTTTTTGGTCGATTCTGTTCTTCTTCATGCTCATGAGTTTGGGTCTGGATTCACAGTTTGAGTTAATTGGTGAGTCGTCGTTTTCTTGTTCTTCAGTAGAACTATCATCCACCAAAAAGTTTAATTAAATATCTACAAATATAGGACCCAATATTGAGTCAGCTGCCGACCTCTAATCCGGATATTCAATACCACGGCAATGGCATTGAATATCCGATGATCGCCACAGGCACAGGAAGTCGCAGAGGTTAACCAATGCAGCAGCGATATTGGATGCTGCCCAGTTAGCTCCTGTGCCTTAAAGATAGGCGAGGGCTTTCCTTGCCTTAGGCACAGATCACTAATTGGGTAGCGCTAATCGGGCAGTGCCACTGAATATCCGGTTAGCATCGGGGCGTGTTGGGGACATTCTGGGGCGGAGACTGTTGCTAACCAAGCAGCAGTGATATCGGATAACCAGATAGCATTGGGGCGCATAGGGGACTTAGAAGAGGATATTGAATGGCACTAACTTTTAAGTAACAAAAACAACCAGCCAAAAGCAGGAGAAGAGTAATCTAACTATGAAAAAAACCTGCTTAAAACCTTAAAGGCATGAAATTCACCAATTTTAACTTTTTATCCTAATATAACTACCAGGCATAAATGACCTCAGATGTCACAACTCCACATTTAGTGAAAAATCACTATATGGTGTTGATAGACGCTCACATCACCGGTCACAGCCTCCTTACCATCCTACAAATTTAAAGCAAATCACAATAAATATAGTACACCCTAATTACACCACTGGGAAAATATCTCAAATAGTTTCAAACAATCAAGCAACTTCAAAAATTACACATACACTCCCAAATCCAATCACACATATCTATACTATCAAAACTACATACATACAACCATTCTCTCACACTAAAAAGCAGCGTCGTAATAATGTGCGCTTGAGCTCAGCTCTTGAGATGTCGGGGTATTTGTTCTACTGATGTGGAATTTCGACAGCAAGCTAGAATTATGATGAAAACATTTTTTGATAGAGGCTATCCGATGTCGATTTTGACCAAGGCCTATAAGAGGGCTAAATATAATCATCGAGATTGGTTGCTTTCCTCTAATATTTCATCATCTTCGGGGATTCCAGTATCTACTGTTACATGTGTGTTACCTTTTTCCAGTCTATCTCATCGTATCTCCTCTATGATTCGTAAACAATGGAGCCTTATTAATCGGCACCCTAGACTCACTACTTGTGAATTACGGATGGCTTATAGCCGGGGACGAAATTTTAAAGATCGTTTATGTCCAGCAGTTTTACGATGTGCAACTGTTTCATCATTATCCATGCAAGGTCATTCAGCTTGTCAACATTGTTCTTATTGTGAGGTTATGAGTGCTTCCATTTGCATGAGATATAGTCAACAAGTAAAACATCTGACTGTAGCTACTACATGTAATACTGCATATGTAGTATATGGTATCTGGTGTGAATGTCAGTTGCTCTATATTGGAAAGACTACAAGGCCTTTAAGAACTAGGCTAGCTGAACATAAATACAGCCTCAAGAAAGCTCGGATCGATACTCCATTGATACAACATTGCATTGATTCAGGCCATGTTTTTGAAGACCTTCGATGTACAGTTTTAGAATATGTACCTTCAGATATTCG
This sequence comes from Ichthyophis bannanicus, assembly GCA_033557465.1. Taxonomy (NCBI): domain Eukaryota; kingdom Metazoa; phylum Chordata; class Amphibia; order Gymnophiona; family Ichthyophiidae; genus Ichthyophis; species Ichthyophis bannanicus. The sequence continues at coordinate 133,301,201 of CM066036.1, read as the reverse complement.
GAGAGGTGATCGAAAGAAAATGCTCCTGCAGAAGGAACAATGGTGGATCTTTCATTTACGGACTATACAGCCTGGCGGTCTAAATGACCGTCTTGAATGGTCATTATTTTTTTGATAAAAGATTATGAAAGGATGTCTAAGTTTAGCGGGGCTATCACTGTGCTGCTCCAAGATTAGAATTTAATATTGTGTGCTATTTAATTGTGTAGTTGGTTCTTTAATCTGACGTCATCGATTTGAGAGTGTTTTGATTGGTGGTTGGTTGTGGTATTAGGCGCGTCAAACGCCGTAGTGGAACAGCGGGAGATGGTGAGAAGTCATTTTGAAGAAGGATTTGTTGTATGACGTTGCTCCTGATGAAGCCCGGTTATGGCGAAACAAAGGCTTTTGTAGAGCTTTGGTCAATTTTGAGCTTTGGTCAATTTTAAATCGTTAATGCTTCTCCCTAGCTGCTTGGTTCCTCTGTTGGTGTTGGAAGTTGTGATTTATTAACAGCGCTTATCGAAGAGCTAGAGACCTCGCTGGGTTGAAGTTCATTGTTATAAGATAAGTTATTTGCATCTAGTGCTTATATTAGTATATTTAGATTCTTCACCAGTTTTTATTCTGCTTGCAGGTATCGCTCTTGGAGTGTTTTAGGCTGCGTTCAGCCTTGACAGTATAGTGCAAGCGCACATTATTACGACGCTGCTTTTTAGTGTGAGAGAATGGTTGTATGTATGTAGTTTTGATAGTATAGATATGTGTGATTGGATTTGGGAGTGTATGTGTAATTTTTGAAGTTGCTCGATTGTTTGAAACTATTTGAGATATTTTCCCAGTGGTGTAATTAGGGTGTACTATATTTATTGTGATTTGCTTTAAATTTGTAGGATGGTAAGGAGGCTGTGACCGGTGATGTGAGCGTCTATCAAACCATATAGTGATTTTTCACTAAATGTGGAGTTGTGACATCTGAGGTCATTTATGCCTGGTAGTTATATTAGGATAAAAAGTTAAAATTGGTGAATTTCATCCCTTTAAGGTTTTAAGCAGGTTTTTTTCATAGTTAGATTACTAACTTTTAAGTGCCATTGAATATCCCCATTTAAGACATTTACACAGTTACCTGGGCTGTAAACCGTGTAAATGCCTTTTGAAAATTGGGCAGTAGCTATGGTAGAAAACATTCTAACTTGAGGGTCAGTTATGAGAGCGGGAGGATGTAGGTGTTGAATTGAGAATGAGAACTTGCATGCTCATGTACTTATGATGGAAAAACAACCAAACTGATTTATTTAAGGGAAGATAAGGGAAGTCCTGTCTCTATGAACATCAGCTGGGATCCGCCATTAGTAATGTAAACCAGAATAAATGGGGAAATTGGTAGGTCAGTTGGTCTTTTGCTGTGGTTATCTACTGTGTTTCTATGTGTAAACATACTTGGTCTTTTCAGAAACAATTACAACCTTTATACAGGATGTCTTTCCAAAAGCAATGAAAAACATGAGAGTCCCGATCACTTTTGGCTGCTGCTCAGTTTTATTTCTTCTGGGTCTCATCTGTGTCACTCAGGTACTTTATTATTGGTTCTTTGGCATTGAGATTACTAGTGTAATGTGAAGTCACTTTTGAGAGCATATACAAATTCTCTCCAAAGTGATGATAGAATTATATGCTAACTATATGTGATTTAGGACATCAGAAAGCATTTCCCCAGTTTGCTCCCCTGAACGTGTATTTGTCAGCAAAACATTTTCAGTGAGATATTTTCCGAAATGTAGATTCCTACAAGACATTTTTTTTTGCTGGTACTAGGTGATATTTAGTATCATCTTTCTCTTGCATTATTTCTGAATCAGATCCTGAGATGTGAAAGGGAAGGGACTAGATTAGAGAGCTGAATTGTTCTCTGCTCTATTTTGTCTGCTCCAGTCTCACCCCTCCCCTCCTGGTCTGCAGGCTGTTACCTGGCAGGAAACAGAGGTCTGTGCTCTGCAAGGCAGTAGATAACAGCCCTGTATGCTGTGCTCAGGGGCAATACAGAACAGCACCAGAAACTGTTAAATGTACATATTATTGACTTTTCTGGACCTTGTAATTTTATTTAGTTTATCTGCACTATTGTGTATTTTTTTTCTCTTTTTAACCACTTTGGGAGTAATTTTATAAGTGATTTGAGCATGTAAATCAGCATTTTATAGTTTAGCTAGGTGCATATAAAATTGCCCGGGAATATACGTAGAAACATAAAAAAATTGATGGCAAATAACAACCACATGGCCTATCCAGTCTGCACTTCCATTCCAACTACTAAGCTTTTCAACCTCTTTTTTCCCTGAGAGATCCTTCGGGGGGCTTTCTACTAAATCATACTAGGGTTTAGCAACTAACATGCTTTTAACGCTACAACCAGGACTGTCCCAAGCTAGAAAAGCACCCTGTGCGACTCACAAATCTGGTGCCCATCTCTCCCCCAGTCATTTGCAATAACTCACTCTTTCTGAGCATCCCGGAAGTCCAATGATGCTAACAGTGCACTTTCTATACTTGTGTATTGTACGGCTGCACTGATCGCATAGCCCTTGGTATGGCCCTGGCTAAAACTGACGCAGTAGTTGAAACCATTGTGTGCCAGCATGTTCCTTGCAGTTACTGCACAGAATGGTACTCTAATGCACCATGATAGCATGCACTGTTACTGCAAGTGCACTGAATGCCACCTGTTGAGGTGGTGTTCAGTGTACCCACATTAATTGCACAAGTCAGAGGTAGTGCACATTGTGTGCCTGCACGATAACTGTGCAGTGCTCATCATACCGACTCTCCAAACTTAACCCGCCCTTTCACCACCCCAATGCACGATGCGCAAACACAGAAATCAGCACGCACTTAATATCCTGGCCCCAAGCTGTCCATTACCACAGGTATCAGCACATTCTTAATGTGCACCAAAACTCATGTTGACTGAACAACACACTTTAGTAAAAGGGGCCCTTCGTGTTTGTCCCAGGATTTCTTGAATTCAGATACAGTCTTTGTCTCTACTACCTCCAATGGGAGGTAATTTCACACATCTACTACTCTTTATGTAAAAAAATATTTCGGGAAAATTGCAAGATCTGAATGTGGGCTGTGCCATACTGGGAGCCATGGTCTTGAATGGAAGAACCATGTCATTCTTGCTGTGGACTAAAGGCAGTGGCACGGACACCCCACGGACACCCCCCCCCCCCAAGTTGTTCTCATCATGGCTTGGAAGAGTAGCCTAATGGTTAGAGCACTGGCTTGGGAGCCAAGAGACTAAGGTTTGATCCTCACTAGCACTTTGTGGCCTTGAATAAGTCACTTAACCCTCCATTACCTCAGAAAAATCCAAATTATCAATGTTACTGTTAATGTATATTACCAAGTTTAAGTTACAATGTAAACTACTTTAAAATAATAAAACAGTTTCAAAAATCTGTTAAATAAATAAAATAAGCATCACCTGTGCAAGCTCAAAAACATATAACTGTCTGCATTTTGCCTATTAATTTGCGCATGACCTGCTTGCTGGTCTCAACAAGGTGGGTAGGGGCTGAGGATTACAGCAACTTACACTTGTTTACATTCCATCAGAGTTAGTGCTTCATAATCTCGCTGTCCTGAGTATGCCCCACATCCACATCCCACAACCTGGTGTTCAGGTAGACCAGCTTCCCATCCAAGGTCTCAACATCTCAGCATCTTTCTCACAATGGCCCATACCCCATCTTCAGACATCTAAATCTAGGTTTCTCTTTCTCTAGCTAATGTCTATGCCAATTATTCTCGTGGCTCTATTCCATCCCCAGCAGGCCAGGCATCTCACCAAGGCCTCGCCCGCATCTACAGGCAGATGATTTCTGTTCAAGTCAGCTCGGGCGGATTCCCAGCTTTTATCTGCAGTGCCATCCCCTTCAAGACCTCCAATTTCCCTAGGGAATTGTCTACTGGCTACAGTGACCTAAGGGGATGCTTCACTGACTACCATACCTGGCACTCACTCTAGGCAGGCTTACTGGGATGCACTCCTAGGCTCCCACAGATTACTCCATCACTGCCACCCCATGGTCACCAGAATGGTTGACTCCATTCATCCTCATCACCTTTTCTTCTTCATAGTGTGGAGCAATAGGCCAATGCATTTCCTTGCCAGCACAGTCTAGCACAGTGTACCAAACAAGCATGTCCCATCTGCCCAATTCTATCCCTCAGCCTTCTATATCTATCACCGCTAACCACAGCTGAGGGCCCTGGTTTCTCAGGCATAGATAGCTTAATGATCAGTTAGTGACCAAAATGTGCACAGATGGTAACTTTCGATTAGTCAGCAGGATCCATGGTCCTCATGACTTTCAAGCATTGTCCTTCAAGCTCACTGACGTCTGGCACCCTGTCAGAGAATTTTTAACAACCTTCACCTCATTAACCACATTGTGCCAGGCTCCATCTGCTGCTTCCATCCACCCATTCCCTCAAACTCTTCTTCCAGGCCACAAAACAAACCCACCCTAAAAACATACAAGCAAACAAACAAAATCACGGTACAGAGCAGCTCCCAATAGTTGTCCAGTGTTCATTGCCTATAATTTAGGTCACTTCCTGAACGTGTATTGATACAAAATAGAATGATACGTTCAACTTAAACAGTGCAGAAAATGTTTTTAAGAAAATTTAAACTTTGAACAAAAAGTGTTACTATTCAAGCATAACGCTGGCGAAAAACAGGTCTCAGAACTTTAACCACCATTCAGACTACCGTCTTTCTTTATGGTGTTTTAGAACATCAAAGACCTTTATAATTCCAAACTTTCGCCGCTATGCTACTGATTCGGTACGCTCCCACCAAAAATTATCAAAAACTGATTAAATTTTTATTCAAAAAGCAATGCAGAAGCAGCTACTGTCAGAACTCTATAATATGTTCAACTAAATTTCACTCCGTAGAGATCGTATCATGATGTGTTCATTCTGTGCCACTTAGCTGTCTCTCTATTGGGAGCTTCCCTGCCAACATTTGTTATGATTCTGCTCCTTCAGTCATGACCCTGTCCAGCACCTCTTGTTTGAACCTGGTCAGCACTAGCCTCTAGACACAGTCATCCAAATTCATCATTAGAGTAATGATCAGCTCAGTATCCTGTCACTGCCCTCCCGGAACGTCCTCTCATTATCAGCAGTAACTCCATCCTGATGTTCCTCTGGGACATGAGACAAATGCAAAGGATATAGGATACGGGGGGGGAGAGGGTACCATCACAAAATAAAAGGAGAGAAAGAGAACAAAGTTTAAGACGAGAGTCTCAACCTCTCACCTTCTATCTCTAACTCAGCCTGATGTCCATACTCTGCTATTTGTTTCTTCTCCCTTCCCTAAGTCTCCTAGCAGGAGGATCATCCCATGCTTAAGGGTACTGCTCTCTTCTCTCACATTTGGACTTCTCATATGAACTTCCATCTTCAGAGACTATGGGCCTCCTAGAGAGCAACATCCAGCTGACCACCCGGTGTTCTGCATGTTTATTGAATGGGCCTGACAGTGTCTGTGCCTTCCCTTCAAATTTCCCCCAGTGATCTCATTTCTTTGACTACCAACTGAAGGTCTGTGGCCACCAAAGGTTTTTGGCAACCAACAGCTCCTCTTTGTCTGAGCCTTACTTGCCTCATTCACTCTCGGATATCTTCATTCTCAAGGGACATTGTTCAGATGTCCGCAGTACAGAATGAGACAGTACTTGCATCTATCCTCTCTGCTAAGAAGGCCACCAAAGCACCCTGGCAGGTTGAATGCCCTTGGTATAACCATGAGGGACCCACACTCCTTATCTCTCTTCAGCCCCTTAGTCACTGTTCTTCCCTCTAGTGTCCCTGATTCCACTACCTTGTCTTGAATAAGACTCATAACCCATGCCTTCTCTACCTCCACACCTTCACGACAGTCACTCCTGGCTGTGCCTACCCTGACTCTGATCATTCATGGCAGGGATTGCCCTCCAAAATATTTTTAAAAAAAGAATAAATAGAAGGGGAAACAAGGGAAACAGACCCATTCCATTTGCATCTGGTTCATGGGTCACATATTTTCTCTGACATTTTTCATCATCTAGAAAGCTCTGAGGGGGTCACCAAACATAACATCCTCCCTAAGGATCCTTCCCTCCAACTCTATGGACCTGATCCACTGGGTAAGATAGTCCAAAGTTCTGCATAGCCACATGGACTAGACCCAGCCAGAACCCAGCAGACTGCATCTCCCTATGATGGATGTTACTGTTCCTACCATTCACCATATCACGATGTTGCAACAATGTCCTGCTACTTCAAATCCCAGGACCTGTCAAGTTCCCTTCAGCTACCATAGCATCTTGGCCTGGGCTGCAAAGCTTCCCTGAGGTGGCTTCAAAAACATTTCCTACCCTTGCACTGTCAGCTCGAGAATCACCCATTTGTGTTGCTGATTATATCCTGCTTGTCCACAGAGAGAGATTGCTTACCTGTAATGATGGTTCTCTGTGGACAGCAGGATAAATCAGCCACACAATCCCTCCCACTGCTCCTTATGGTTGATGTTCTGATATCCTACATTTCCCTAGCACTGGAAAGGACTGAAGGGGAGGAGCCAGGATCTCACAGGAGGCAGCACTTGCACATGCCCAGAGAGGTCTTAGACTTTTCTGGGCTATGGGAGAGTAGTCTGACCTAATGCTGTCAGGGATGACATCGCCCGTCAATGTTGCTGATTTATCTTGCTGTTCGCAGAGAACAACCATCACAGTTAAATAACCTCTCTTTTTCTGACTACTTTCCTAGCTTTCTTAGCTTTTCCAAATATTAATATCTGTCTTCCTCTTTCTGTGATGTCTTGTATTTTATAATGGTCATCCTCTATTTCTTCACCTTTCAAACTACTTCTTTCAAGAATCATAGTGGCCTCCTTTTCCCTTTACATTTATTTACTTTCTTAACACCAGAGGCTCCTTAAATATCCCTTTCAGTTTTTCCACTGCTTTTCTATATCCCCCAGCTGTTCCCATCTAGCTAACGAGTACTTGAGGTATTGTCCAGTGGTGGGATTGGGTCGGTTCTTCCCGGTTCGCATGGTTCGCATGAACCGGTTTCTGCTGTGCGCCAAACATGGCATAGAAATGCCGGCTCTGCAATGGCAGGAATCCCCCTGTCTGACAATGTTTGACGGCATCAGGGGATTGAGGAATCAGCAGAAGCATAGAAAAATGACGACATAAAAAGACCACATGGCCTATCTAGTCTGTCCTTCCATATCAACAACTACAACAGTTCCCTTTTTTCCTTTAGAGATCCTCTGTGTTTGTCCCATGTTTTTTTGAATTCAGATACTGTCTTCATCTCTACCACCTCCACTGGGAGACTTCCACGGATCCACCACTCTTTCCATAAAGAAATATTTCCGCATATCACTCCTGAATCTATCCCCTTTCACCCTCATCCCATGTCCCCTCATAGCAGAATTTGCTTTCAATCGAAAGAGGCTCTCCCCCTGTGCATTTATGCCATGGAGGTATTTAAATGTCTCAGTCATATCACCTCTATCTCGCCCTTCCTCTAAGGTGTACATATTAAGATCCTTAAGTCTATCCTCATATGCTTTATAATGAAGACCCCTAACCATTTTAGTAGCCACCCTCTGTACTGACTCCAGTCTGTTTATATCCTTTTGAAGGTGCGGTCTCCAGAATTGCACACAATACTCCAAATGAGGTCACTCCAAAGACTTGTACAGAGGCACTTTCACCTCCTTTTTTCTGCTAGCCATTCCTCTCCCTATGCATCCAAGCATCCTTCTAGCTTTGGTTGTTACCTTTTCTACCTGTTTAGCTACATTAAGATCATCAGACACAACCACGCCTAGGTCTCACTCTTCTTTAGTGGACAAAAGTACTTCACCCCTATACTATATTGCACCCTTGGATTGCTGCAGCCAAAATGCATGACCTTGCATTTTTTAACATTAAATCCCAGCTGCCAAATTCTAGACCATTCTTCAAGCTTAGCTAGATCCCTCCTCATGTTATCTACACCTTCCTGGGTGTCTACTCTTTTGAAGATTTTGGTATCATCCTCAAAGAGGCAAACCTTACCCGACAACCCTTCCGGTATATCACTCACAAAGATGTTAAAAAGAATCAGACCAAGGACAGATCCCTGGGGCACACTACTGGTAACTTCTTTCTCCTCAGAGTGAACTCCATTTACCTGTACCCTTTTTTTGCCTCCCACTCAAACCAATTTCTAACCCAAGCAGTAACTTTAGGGTCCATCCCTAGGGTGCTCAGTTTGTTTATAAGTCGCCTGTGAGGAACAGTGTCAAAGGCTTTACTGAAATCTAAATACACCACATCTAGGGCTCTCCTTTGGTCCAATTCCCTGGTAACCCAGTCAAAGAAATCAATCAGATTTGTCTAACAAGACCTGCCTCTGGTGAAGCCCCTGATGCCATCAAAACATTGCCAGGCAGGGGATAGGGTGCAGGGCAATGGCCAGGTTGTTGCATCTCAGTGGAGGGGAACAGCCCTAGCATACAGCCACCAGGGGCGGCCCAAGGGGGGTGCGGGGCCATGTGCGGAGACTCGGTGCGGGGCCTCATTGCATAAGGGGCCTCATTTCCATAAATATTTGCATAATGTTACCATTCACTAACTTTTAGTAAACATGTCTCTTAATGAGTGTATGGATAAAGAAAGACTAAAAGATTTCTACATTACTATAATCCAATGCTAACCGCCAGGCACATTAGGAACTACTACAAACACTGCCGATTTAGAACCCATAGCAAACCCGCCGTATCGTAACAGCACTACCAGGACTCGCAAAGCACCAGACCCTACCTATCAAAAGGCAACACTGCAAATATTAAACCAATACATTTCAGAGAATAACAATACATGACCTACTGGGGAAAGAGAACTAGTGGCAATGTCAAATAGGAATTACTTAAACAGAATACCTCAGCTCAGTTACACATGCAGAACATAGACCATCACCAAACAAGGAATCACAATTTAGAAACAGGAAGACAATAATTAAACTGGGAACCGCAAAAGCCAAACTTGGAATCTACAGCAACACTGTAGAAATAAAACTATAAATTAATTTCCTCTTGTACTAAACAAAGCGCAGAGGTTAATGATGCATATTTCCCAGAGCTGACATATTCCAGTTAATAAATTCAAAATAAAGAGATATCTTTCTACCTTTTGTGCAATTTTTTCAGTTGCAATTGCTCCAGACACTTTCTTCTGGTTTCTTTGTGTCTTCTGATAACTCTCCTTCGTCTGCTGTCCATTTGTCCTTTCTTCTCTCTTCTAGTTTTTTCCCATTCTCTCTTTACATCTGCTTTAACATACTAATCTTTCTCCTTTTGCTCTTTCCTCATTCCTATTTCATCCACTCAAATTTTACCCCTCCATCCTCAATCCCCACTTACTCTCCCAATACCCGGCCAATTGCAGATTTTTCTTCCTTCCCAGACAAAATATTTTCCCCCTCTCCATTTCACTCTCCCAGCCCCATCCCATTCTAATCCTCCCCCAGCATCAGCTCACTTCTAGTTCTAGCCCCCGCATCAGCCCATTTCCAGTCCTAGCCCCCCATCAGCCCATTTCCAGTCCCAGCTCTCCCCATCCATTTCCAGATCTATCAGAGTCCCTCCATCAGCTCATTTCCAATCCCAGCCCCCCATCAGCCCACTTCTAGTCCTTTCCTAGCCCCACCATCAGCCCATGTTGTTTCTCCAGCCTCCCCTCTCTTTGCCTTAGCAGGGGTTTATATTTCCACCTCCAGGGTTCCAGCCCCTCCTCCTCCCTTTCGGCCCTTCCCTGGTGATAATAATCTCCTCTCATGCCTGCAGGGACCTCATCGGAGTTGGGGTGTGGCACCCTGGGCTTTCTCTCTCTCTTCTTTCTCTCCCTTCGCGGGGCCTGAGATCCAGGCCAAGCAGGGATTTCATGGGTATCGGTGTACGCAGGATTCAGGTTACCCTTGAAATACACAACTGGGCTCTACCCTAAGTCCAATTCCATGTCCTTTTCTATTCTCATGGGTTCAAGACGGGCATCTCTGTCACAGTACCTAGCAGTATCCCAAAAGACACAGGTTCCACAATGCTTGTATTGGGTCAAGCATTGATATCCTGGGTCCCTTTTCTTGTTCTCAGCAACCCCTCCCCCACTCACCAGCAGCCCTTCTCCCACCCCAGCAACCTTCTTGCTCACCAGCAGCCCTTCTCTTTCCCCCCAGTAAACCCATCACTCACCAGTAGCCCTTCTCCTGCCCCAAGCCACCCATCCCCTGACTCACCTGCAGCCCTTCTCATTGCCCAATCGCAAGAACAGAGCCGTGGGAGCATTTCTGTTTGCTCCTGTAGCTGTGCTAGATTCCATGTCGTAGCTCCCCTCCGTTCAGCCCATTTCCAATCCAAGCCCCCCAAGAGCCTACTTCCAGTTCTAGCCCCTCCATGAACCCATTTCAATCGAAGCCCCCACCACAGTCTATTTCCAATCTTAGCTCCCCCCCCAACAGCCCATTTCCAGTCCTATCCTCACCCCTCCATCAGCCCATTTCCTGTCCTAGCTCCCCCCCCCCCACTCAGCCCATTTCCAGTCCTAGCTCCCTCCCCTCACAGCCCATTTCCATTCCAAGCCCTCCTCCCCATCAGCTATTTGCAGTTCAAGCCTCCCCTTCCACTCAGCTCATTTCCAGTCCTAGCAACTCCCCAACCCATTACCAGTCCTAGCCCCCATAGCCCTATACCAGTCCTAGCCTCCCATAGCCCATTACCAGTCCTAAGCCCCACATCAGCCCACTTCCAGTCCTAACCACCCATCACCCCATTTTCACTCTTAGCCCCCCATAGCCCATTACCAGTCCTAACCCCTCCCATCAGCCCACAGCCCATTACCAGTCCTAACCCCCCTCCCCCCATCAGCCCAGGGAAAATTTAAAATAAAAAAAGAGCAGGATGCTGCCGCTGCTGCCGCAGCAGCAGTAGAATTGAGTGTCCCGCACCCCCCACCCCCCCACCGTGACCGGCAGAGCCCTCCCTCCCTTCATCAGCCCCTCTCTGCATTGGCTTTCAGAGCCGCGAAGGGAGAGTTTCTCCCTCGCGGCTATGTTATGGCCTGCTGGCGCTGATGGGAACAGGCATTTCCTGTTTCCCATCAGCCTCAGCACGCTTAACAGAGCCACAAAAGGGAAACTCTCCCTTCGCGGCTCTGAAAGCAAATGCGGAGAGAGGCTGATGCAGGGAGGGAGGGCTCTGCTGGGCAGGGGGGCTGCAGGACACTCGATTCTGCTGCTGCCACGGTGGCAGCGGCAGCGGCAGCAGCCAGCTTTTTTTTTATTTTAAAATTTACTTTTAATGCAGTATGTTCTTTGCGTGGGGCCCCCTCAAACGCGGGGCCCTGTGCAAAAAACGTTCTCGCTCAATGCATGGGCCAGCCCTGATGGCCGCTGCAATGCCTCCACTTGAAGTACAGCAACCCTGCCATCACACACGTGGGAGGGCTGGGACCGAACCGGTTCTTTGTTGGTTTGGATCCCACCACTGGTATTATCTCTTTTTGACTAAGTTAGTTTTCTGGCATGCTCACTTTTAAATGAACTATCTCAGTCCTTGCCCTAACACAGAACCACATTAGCCAGTGATCACTGGATGTGAGATGATCGCCCATTATAACATCAGAAACACTCTATTTATTTATTTAACAAAGTTTTATATACCGCCTCTTCCCGTGATCAGAGGTGGTTTACATGGAACATAAGCACAACTTTTACATTAAACATTGGAACTATATACATTTTACATTTTAACATGTTAACATGTTTGAACTATATAAAGAGAACTATGTACAATATCATTGCAAAGGCGGTTTTTAGTGACAATACATTTTTTAGTCTGTTGAAGTAGCTGTTGGGCTTCTTTGTTAGCTTGTTAGGTTTCTTGTGAATTTGTGAGGTTGTCTGAGTGACCAAAATGTTCTATAAACAGGTAGGTTTTTAAGTCCCTATGGAATTGCAGGAGGTCTTTTGTTGCTCTTAGTTGGTCGGGGAGTGAGTTCCACAAAGTTGGGGCCACATAAGTGAAGGCTCTGGTGCTGGTATATTGTCTTGTGTTTCGGATGTGTGAAGGGATTATATATGTGTTTTGGGAACAGTTTCTCATGACTCTAGAGTTGTCAGTTGTTGTGAGGAGAGTGGATAAGGTGGTGGATACAATGTTGTAGTGATGTTTGAATATAATCATTATGAATTTGTATTTCACCCTTGAGGTTATTGGTAACCAATGGAGGTCACGCAGTATTGAGGTAATGTGGTCGGTGTGTCTTGAGTTTGTCACTATGCGAGTTGCAAGGTTTTGAGTGAGCTGGAGCTGGTGAGTGTTTTTTTTAGGAAGCCCCTGGAGGATACTGTTACAGTAGTCCATGAGTGGGGTTATTAGGGATTGTAGAAAATTCCTAAAGTCATGGTCTTCCAAGAGAGGTCTAAGGCATTGAATAGTTTTGATTTTGAAATATATACTTTTTGTGACTGATTTTATGTGAGGAATCATACTTAAGTTTTTATCTAGAATTAATCCTAAGTATCTGACTTCATCCTTGAATTCAATTTCTGTGTTTCTACATTTGTAAGCATCAGATCCTGTATAGTCCCCTCCCTTGTGGGTTCTGTTGGCAGTTGCCAAAATAGTTCTCCCTATAGAGAATCTAGTATCTCCTTAATGCTAGAGGACACCACAACAGGAGTGTCCAAATCAACATCCGGCTTATTGAAATTACTTACACTGGACAACAAAGATTTTGCTTCCTGAACACCTTTGAGTGTATCTTAAGGATTTTGGGTTGCTGATCACGAAAATCACCTTGAAAGTTTTCTATTATGCACCATATTTTTTGCAAATGCCTATTTTTCTGATGGAGCAAAACTGGCATCTGCCTCTATTTTGGGAGTGCGCCCTCTTGGCTGACGAGCTAATTCAGCTTCTAGGTAGCGCTCAGTCAAAAGGGTGGCCTCCCCTGTGCTCTGGCCGTTTTGCTGTATCAGAAAAGACTGTATCTCTTTTGGTACGGCAGCCATGAACTGCTCCAATACCACCATATATACTACCGTATCAACAGTTTTCCCCTCCGGGGCTAGCAACTTTAAGGCTAAACCTCTAATTCTTTGGCTTAAGGCCTTAGGTGTTTCTCCGGCCTTCAGGGCTGTGGCTCTAAACATACGGTGATACAACATTTTTGTCAAGCCTAATCGGTCTCTAATTGCATTTTTCACCTCTGTATAATCAGTGGCGGAATCTGCTCTTCTTGCTATTCTGTAGCAGCCCCTTTTTCAATTTTGGAATCCTTTTTGAACGGTGGTACCTTTAAACAATTCAATTAGCATGAGGTATACCAATGAGACTGCCGTTAATAGTGAAGAGCATTTGAGGTATATTGTTTGCCTTTACCCCTGAAGAAGTATTCACGAAACACGGCCTGTGTCGGTTTGGCAAAATTGTGCCTGTATCATTAATAAAGTTTCATTGACATATATTTGTGTCCTTGGTATTTCATCACGTTCTCTGACTGTGTTGCCTAGTTCGACGTGGTTTCCTGCTCTCTGGTTGGTCTATACAGACCACTCCGCCATCCTGGCCGACCTTGCCAGCAAACTCCCGCCGCAGCTTCCACCAACCTTCTGGCACCACTTCCCGGATCTCCACACTCGTGCTGAAAATCCTGTAGGTTGTATATCCTGGCACAGGCAAAAATCCTCACAACTACGCCACTGTCATGCCCTCACCACCCGCCTCTAGCCTAGAGAGGCGCGGTATTGGAGGAACTTCTCTCGATTGGCTTGGGCAAACTAACTTTCCCCAGGCGTATCTTGGGATATGTAGTTTGCCTTAAAAGTGACTTCAAGAAGAAGTTGTAGTCATGGTCCAGAGGTAAGGCAAAGTGACAGAATTTTATTTCTTATGCAAAAGTTCAAGTACCCTGTACACAGGATTCCTTCTTATACAGGATTATTGGTAATACAGCACTAGAACAGCATAACTGCTTCACAAGCTTCAAACACACACAGCTGCTTCAAATGTTTCTCAGCCCTGAAAAACAGCACTTCTTTAGCGAGGGTAAAAATGCCTCTTTTTAGCCTTGCCTTGTAAAACAATTAATGGCAACAATAAAACTTAGTCCTACTGGAACAAAAGCTTCTTCTTAACTCCCTTCCCGGATTAAGTTTAAACCAAAATATGGGCGACACGGTCAGCAAATTTTCACCAAGCTTTTTAGCTTCCCTGTAAGTTTTCCTGGCTGCGTCACAAACCTCCGGGCGCTAGCAAAAGTATCCCCGGCCTCCTGTCGGTTCTCTGGGTCTTGTTATTTCCAGCTTTAGGAGACCTTCTCAGAAAGTGTTAGCCCACAGCCTAACGGTTCAACGCACTTGGCTTGGCATAAAGTACAGTCCATAGGAATATCCATAGCCCTCAAGTCCTCCTCAGCAGTATCGACTTGCATATCTTCAATTGTTGGAGCAGTGTCCCATTCTGAGTTCTCAAAGCAGTGCTAAGTAAACAGCTCCCCCTTGGGTCCTAGAGTCACTCCTGTTCCCAGCTCTACCCGAGACAGCCGGTCAATACCTTCAGCCTTCGGCCCGTCTCCTCGGCTGTGTTCCCTGTGGTTCAGCTCCTCCCAGGGCTTTCCTCTATGGCTCCGCTGCATCTCCAGCTTCTCTTGACTCTCCTGAGCCTCTTGTTTCTCCAGCTCCCCTTGTTTCTCCAGCCTCCCCTCTCTTTGCCTTAGCAGGGGTTTATATTTCCACCTCCAGGGTTCCAGCCCCTCCTCCTCCCTTTCGGCCCTTCCCTGGTGATAATAATCTCCTCTCATGCCTGCAGGGACCTCATCGGAGTTGGGGTGTGGCACCCTGGGCTTTCTCTCTCTCTTCTTTCTCTCCCTTCGCGGGGCCTGAGATCCAGGCCAAGCAGGGATTTCATGGGTATCGGTGTACGCAGGATTCAGGTTACCCTTGAAATACACAACTGGGCTCTACCCTAAGTCCAATTCCATGTCCTTTTCTATTCTCATGGGTTCAAGACGGGCATCTCTGTCACAGTACCTAGCAGTATCCCAAAAGACACAGGTTCCACAATGCTTGTATTGGGTCAAGCATTGATATCCTGGGTCCCTTTTCTTGTTCTCAGCAACCCCTCCCCCACTCACCAGCAGCCCTTCTCCCACCCCAGCAACCTTCTTGCTCACCAGCAGCCCTTCTCTTTCCCCCCAGTAAACCCATCACTCACCAGTAGCCCTTCTCCTGCCCCAAGCCACCCATCCCCTGACTCACCTGCAGCCCTTCTCATTGCCCAATCGCAAGAACAGAGCCGTGGGAGCATTTCTGTTTGCTCCTGTAGCTGTGCTAGATTCCATAGAGCTGTCGTAAGTACTTGAACCTAGATTTACTTCTCATTTTTGACCACTTACACCCTTATTTTATAGAGTTTGTATATACTTGTCCTTATAAAATATGTGCAATTGATGCACATAAAAGGCACACTTTATAAAATTACCCTCATAACAGTTAAAGATCACCTCTATAAGGGTCATTCACAATCACAAATAATGGGGATGTACATCCAGCCTGGATGTACATCCCAGCTATTCTGCAATGCAGCTGCCGGCAAAAGGCTCCCCGTACGTACAACCGAGTCATACGGGGAGCCTTAAATGGGGGCGGGGGGAGGGCAAAGTGAGGGTGAGTCATCTACCCAGACGTACAGGGCCTATTCTGAGGTTGGCCCTGTATGTCGGCTGGATAGACTGGGGATTATTCCACCTCAGAAATGGAATAAGTCCCCCTGGATACGGCGTTTTGGTGGCAGCCAGCAGAGAAAAAGGTAGGTAGGGGCTCAGGAAGTTCCCTGAAGCTGAACCCTGGCCATTGGAGGTTCAGCTGCAGGGAAAGAAACTTTTCGGCAGTGGCTGGGATCGCGGCTCCTTAATGGAGCCACGGTGCCATGGCACTAAGGCTCCATTAAGTAGCCTGACTTAGTTAGCTGGGTAACTGGCTGGACGTCTGGGGTGCCTGAATAGGGGCATGTTCTGGACATCCAGCCATTGTGCTGCAATTTTGCTCCCATGGGGATGTCTAGCACCCCTGGGAGCAGAATCGGCTATGTTTCCCGGCCGTCCAGATGTCTGTTCATCCGGACGATTCGGAGATGCACAAAATAGAATGCACCTCCACATGTATAGCCATTGGTGGTCAGCATATTACTTGTATGTTCAGCACTACTGACTATATGTGCAGTAGTACTCAATATAAATATATTTTTAAACATAATAGCTGCCTTTTAAAAAAATACGCTGATTGCTACAGCTCAATAGCAGTGGATCCCTTTATAGCAACAGGATAAAATCAAAATAAACATAACTATCTCTTATATCCCCACAAATAGGGTAACCTACACGGAGTGGTGGGTACACCCCTAAACAAAGGCATGAGGAGTGGTGACCTGCACGGAGTGGCAGGTACACCTACTCTTGCTGCCTTGCTGGGTAGACTAGTGGACCATATTGGTCTTTATCTGCCGTTATATACTATGTTTCTATGTTACCCACAGGGGCGGCCCAAGGGGGGTTCGGGGCCATGTGCGGAGACTCGGTGCGGGGCCTCATTTGCATAAGGTGCCTCATTTGCATAAATATTTGCATAATGTTACCATACACTAACTTTTAGTAAACATGCCTCTTAATGAGTGTATGGATAGACTAAAAGATTTCTACATTACTATAATCCAGTGCCAACCACCAGACACATTAGGAACTACTACAAACACTGCCCATTTAGAACCCATAGAAAACCCGCCGTATCCTAACAGCACTACCAGGACTCACAAAGCACCATACCCTACCTATCAAAAGGAAACGCTGCAAATATTAAACCAATACATTTCAGAGAACAACAATACATGACCTACTGGGGAAAGAGAACAAGTGGCAATGTCAAATAGGAATTACATAAACAGAATACCTCAGCTCAGTTACACATGCAGAACATAGACCATCACCAAACAAGGAATCACAATTTAGAAACAGGAAGACAATAATTAAACTGGGAATCCCAAAAGCCAAACTTGGAATGTACAACACTGTAGATATAAAACTATACATTAATTTGCTCTTGTACTAAACAAAGCGCAGACGTAAATGATGCACATTTCCCAGAGCTGACATATTCCAATTAATAAATTCAAAATAAAGAGATATTTTTCTACCTTTTGTGCATTTTTTTTTCAGCTGCAATTGCTCCAGCCACTTTCTTCTGGTTTCTTCGTGTCTTCTGCTAACTCTCCATCGTCTGCTGTCCATTTGTCCTTTCTTCTCTCTAGTCCCTGCATCAGCCCATTTCCAGTCCTAGCCCCCCATCAGCCCATTTCCAGTCCTAGCAACCCCCCAACCCAATACCAGTGCTAGCCCCCCCCAACCCAATACCAGTCCTAGCCCCCCCATCAACCCACTTCCAGTCCTAACCCCCCATCACCCCATTTTCAGTTTAAGCCCCCCTATAACCCATTACCAGTCCTAACCCCCCCATCAGCCCACTTCCAGTCCTAACCCCATCAACCCATTTCCAGTCAGCCCCCCATAGCCCATTGCCAGTCCTAACCCCCCCATCAGCCCACAGCCCATTACCAGTCCTAACCCCATCAGCCCACCTCAAGTCCTAACCCCTCCCCATCAGCCCATTTCCTGTCCTAGTCCCCCCATAGCCCATTATCAGTCCTAACCCCCCCATATCCCATTTTCATCCAGCCCCCATCCGCCATCAGCCTATTACCAGTATTAACCCCCCTCAGCCCATTACCCGTTCTAACCCCCCCAACAGCCCACAGCCCATTACCAGTCCTAACCCCATCAGCCCACCTCAAGTCCTAACCCCTCCCCATCAGCCCATTTCCTGTCCTAGCCCCCCATAGCCCACTATCAGTCCTAACCCCCCCATAGCCCATTACCAGTCCTAACCCCATCAGCCCACCTCCAGTGTTAACCCCCCCATCAGCCCATTTCCAGTCCTAGCCCCCCCATAGCCCATTACCAGGCCGTACCCCCCCCCAACAGCCCACAGCCCATTACCAGTCCTAACCCCATCAGGCCACCTCCAGTCTTAACCCCCCATCAGCCCATTTCCAGTCCTAGCCCCCCATAGCCCATTGCCAGTCCTAACCCCACCCAACAGCCCACCTCAAGTCCTAACCCCTCCCCATCAGCCCATTTCCTGCCCTAGTCCCCCATAGCCCATTACCAGTCCTAACCCCATCAGCCCACCTCCAGTCTTAAACCTCCCAGCCCATTTCCGTCCTAGCAACCCCCCCAACCCATTACCAGTCCTAGCCCCCCATAGCCCACTCCCACTCCTAATCCCACCAGCCCATTTCCAGTCCTAATCCCCCATCACCCAATTTTTAGTTTAAGCCCCCCCATAGCCCATTACTAGTCCTAACCCCCCATCAACCCACTTCCAGTCCTAATTCCATCAGCACATATACAGACTTAGCTCCCCCAAGCCCATCACCACTCCTAACCCCCCCAGCCCCCCCATAGCCCATCACCACTCCTAACCCCCCCAGCCCCCACATAGCCCATCACCACTCCTAACCCCCCCAGCCCCCCCATAGCCCATCACCACTCCTACCCCCCCCAGCCCAGCCCATCCCAGCCCAGGGAAAAATGTTTTTAAAAGAAAGCTGTCTGCTGCCGCTTCCGGGGCCGCCGTGGCAGAATCGAGTGTGCCGCGGGGCCCCCCCTGCCCAGCAGAGCCTGCCCTCCCCTGTATCACCTCTCTTTCAGCTGCCTGCAGTCACACGCGCCGGCTTTCAGAGCGCGAAGGAACTAGTTTCCCTTCCGCGGCTCTGTTAAGCCCGCGGGGGCTGATGGGAACTTCCCATCAGCCCCCGCGGGCTTAACAGAGCAGCGAGGGAGAAACTCTCCTCTCGCGCTCTGAAACCGGCGCGTGTGACTGCAGGCAGCTGAAAGAGAGGTGATACAGGGGAGGGCAGGCTCTGCTGGGCAGGGGGGGCCCCGCGGCACACTCGATTCTGCCACGGCGGCCCCGGCAGCGGCAGCAGACAGCTTTTTTGATTTTTTTTCTTATTTTAACTTTTACATCAGAATGTTTTTTGCGCGGGGCCCCCTGAAACGCGGGGCCCTGTGCAAAAAACATTCTCGCTCAATGGACGGGCCGGCCCTGGTTACCCATATATCCCAAAATTATATAGCAGAGAAGCCAACAATTGATAGTGTTAGGTATTACAATTTTACTTTATGCTACATTGGATCTAACTATTATTTCTTTTAAAGGCAGGGATATATTGGGTCAATCTGCTTGATTATTTCTGTGGTGGATGGCTAATTCTGGTTTCAGCAGT
Organism: Ichthyophis bannanicus; assembly: GCA_033557465.1. Classification (NCBI taxonomy): domain Eukaryota; kingdom Metazoa; phylum Chordata; class Amphibia; order Gymnophiona; family Ichthyophiidae; genus Ichthyophis; species Ichthyophis bannanicus. The sequence continues at coordinate 133,281,760 of CM066036.1, read as the reverse complement.
ACTGGAAGTTATGGGAATCTCTTGGATTTATGGTAAGTTTTGGACAACATCAGTGTCATGAAAGTATTTGTCATAGCATTACCAAATGAAAATCCAAAACAAGGGTGAAGAATCTCAATACTTAGAGGGGCTTGTTTACTAACCTGTGTTAGTTTTGCAGTTTCCTTGCATTAGTCGACAAAATTATTGCAAGGTAATTTTAAAGCCTGTGCGGTAACTGTTGGGTCAACATAAATCCTGCAGTTACTGCACAGGGAACACATTTATCACATACATACTTTTGTGCTTTCTACCAATGCATTTTTCGTGGCCTGCTGTTTTAAATTTAAACACTCATGATCCCCTACAGCATGATACCCACCCTCTCAATCCTCAAAGATCATCCTTCCAATCCCTTCCATCCCCCAAGAATCATCCTTCCAATCCTGTGCCCTCCAAACATTATCCTTCCAAACCCCCTGATCCTCTCCGAGCATCATACTCCCCACTGACACTTACTGTGGCTTTGCTGGTGAGTTAGTGATGGGGCCTGCCCCATTGCCATAATGGATTTAAAATGGCAGCTCTAACCCCCTAGCAGTATTACCACTGCTGGGTTTAAAATCCACATCTCCAACAAGCACATGGCACTATGCCTAGCATACAGACCACCCAACAATAAATCGGAGGATCTAACAAAAGTATTGGAAATAGTATGCACACATGACACATCAAGCAAACTTCTCTTCATCCTAGGCGACTTCAATCTTGGACAAATACCTGATAAAAATTCCAAAGCCTTCCATAAAGCAATGGAAGCACTACACTACCAACAGCTTATTAAAGAACCCACCCACAGACATGGAACAACCCCCGACCTCATATTAATTCCTACACCACCTCAAGCACCTAACACAGTTTCCCACCCCACAATTGTGCCAATACCATGGTCAGACCGCAACATAATAACCATCAAAACTGAAGTTGCACAGAAAACTTACACCCAGAAAGAACACGAAACCAAAAGAAGATTCAAATCCTTCAACAGAGAAACCTTTCTGAATGAAGTACTCCCTAACCTACAACAAAATACAGATGACCTTGACAAGATCATTGAGAACTGGACTAACACTTTATCTATTGTAGCTACTAAAATATACCCACACACACGTACCAAACCTTCCACCCCCTGGTACTCTAACACAATCAGAGACGCAAAAAGGGAATTAAGAAAAATAGAAAGGAAATGGAGACGAACCAAAGACCCAGGCATGCAACAAACTATTTTATTCTAGACTAAAGGACTACAACACCCTCATTAACAACAGCAAACAACAGCACCACACAAACATAATCATTTGCTAAATAAATAAACCAAAAGAGCTGTTCAACATTGTACGAGCTCTTACCAAAGACAACACACATTATGAAAACATGGAAGTCCACCCTCAAGACATGGCAAACCATTTGACTAGAAAATATGATAAACTCAAACATCCAGCTACTACAAATGTAAATTATATCAACATGGAAACCCAAGCATTCACACAACCATGGAAGGAATTCAACATACCATCCCATAAAGAAATAGAACAGACAATCTCCTCACTCAGCACCACCACCTCTCCTAACGACCCATGTCCAGTGCAATGGATAAAAACCACCAAGGAGCAACTCAGCCCATACATACAAAAAATAGTCAAACTATCCCTATCTGAAGGATATATGCCTTCCCCCCTAAAACAAGCCTCCATACAACCAATCCTAAAAAACACCACACACTGCAAAACCGATTCTGCAACATATAGACCAATCTCCAGTCTACCTTTTCTTGCTAAGATCATAGAGAAGATAGTACAATTACAACTCCAGGAACACATAGACCTCAATGCTCCACTTGACCCACAACAACATGGCTTCAAACCACGTCACAATGTAGAAACTCTCCTAACATCACTCTTTGATAACATCCTAAAAGGAATTGACAACAAAAAAATGTCTTTCTCCTCATCTTCATGGATATATCCTCTGCATTTGACTCTGTTTCATATCCCATCCTAATCAGGCACCTCCAAGAAATTGGCATTTGCAATACCACATTAAAATGGTTCACTTCATACCTAAGCAACAGAATACAACAAGTTAAATGTGGAACAAACTACTCACAACCCTTCACTATACCACAAGGCATCCCACAAGGATCGGCACTCTCATCAATACTTTTCAACATATACACACATACTATTTATGACATCATCAAAAAACATGGAATTTTATTTCATCTATATGCTGATGACCTCATGCTATACACCCCACTTGATCTTGGACCACCAAACCTTACAACCATAACAAAATGCATAGATGTAGCCCTCTGGCTCAACAAATACAACTTATCACTGAACTATAAAAAAACAGAAGAATATACATCAGTGGTAATACAAACTTCAACCCTCCTCAACAAATCCAACTTCCAAACCAAACCATTCCCGTAAAAGAAGAGGTGCGATATCTTGGCATAATAATAGATAAAAACATCAACCTCCAATCACACATAAACCTAACTGCAACAAAAGCATATCACAAACTGAACCTTATAAGAAGACTTAAACCACTCCTCCAACAAGACCATTTCCGAACTGTTTGCCAAACCATCATCACACCGATTCTGGACTATGGAAACTCAATAAACCAGGGTCTAACAAAACAAGTCATGCACCCACTACAGATGGTTCAATACACAACAGCACGAATCATCAGCGGACCCACCAAAACCGACCACATTACACTAATACTGCATCAATTACACTGGCTTCCAATTCAATCACGTACCAAATTCAAGACCATATTAAACATCTTTAAAATCATCCATCACCTCTCAGCAGATGTGCTTGACTCACTAATCACAATAAACCTCCCCCTGCTCTAAAAGAACCAGAGAATTAATGTATGTAATCCCTCCAAAACTAAGTAAAGATAGTCCGTTAGTAATGCAGTTGACAATCTTAATATAGAAAGAAACCAACGGTCTCAGACTGAGTAGCTAGACACTCTCGGATGTGATTTCACCGAAAAAATGCTGCTAAAATTGCATCAATGACCGTATCAATTGGTTTCCACTACAATATGTGGATGTCAAAAGTATATTAATGTAAAACTTTCAAAGCAATTTATCGGACCATTCTTTACATTCTTTTTTGAAACATTCTTTTTTGAAAATATTCAAAAGAACCAGAAGCAAGCACATAATCAACATCTCTCTTGACTACAGAAAGAGCAAGCAATCAACCTCCAAAAGAGCATTTTCCCTAGCCACACCACAACTCTGGAACTCCCTCCCTGAAGATATACGTGCAACTGGAGACATTAAAGACTTCCGTAAAAAAACTTAAAACCTTACTGTTCACATAACACTATGGTCACATCACCTAATTTTACAGTTTCTCCGCCCCAACCCCCCCCCCCCCCCAACCAAGACTCCTTGACTGACCCATATGGACACAAATGCCTATTCATATCCAAACAAACACAACCTCATGTTATTGTGTAAATATATTGAGCTAGTTGTAAATACTTCTCCCCTGTTCACCCCAAACCAATTATAATGTATTATAATGTATCCTGTTCATGTTCTGAGTTTAATGTAAACCACTTTGATTTCAGGATAAGGCGATATAAAAAAACAGATTAAATAAATAAAAATAAATAAATAAAATGGCAGCTCTAACCCCTAGTACTACAGTAGTATAATGGGTACACTACTTGTCAAACTGATTGACAGGTGAGATAAGCTGATTGAGAGGTGAGATAAGGATGACAGGAGCCAATCAGCGTTCACTTCCGGTGTATGTCCCGCCTTAGGCCACGCCCCCTCCCATAGAAGTGAATGGTGGGTTAGTCCCACCCACTCCCACCCCAGGCGTGGCCACCACCCCCCACTTGACATGCACCCATCCCCACCCCCAAGGATGAAATCATCCCATCAGTGCCCACTTCCGGGTTTGTGCCACGTCCACGCCCCACCCCACAATATTGGCATTAGCCAATCAGCACCCACTTCCGGGTTTGTGCCATACCCACAGCCTCCCACTCTCAACCACGCCCCTGCCTACATCATCGGAAATGACGTCACCGGAAACAGGGTGTCATCAGAAATGGACTGCCACTTTTTGCTGACATCACCGGAAACGGTGTCATCAGAAATGGACTGTCGCTTTTTGCTGACATCACCAGAAACAGAGTGTCATCAGAAATGGACCGTGTCCTTTTCCGATGACCTCAGCGGAAGCAGAGTGACTGACTCCGGAAATGTGTTTTGCTTCTGGTTAATGCTGAGATCTGCAAAAAGCAGGAACTCTGGAAAACAAAAATGCTTTTCTCTCTCCCACTGCCCCAGTTCTTTTTTCTCACAAAAGATTCTTAGCACAGCATAGGCTTTTCACAGAGGCACAGACAGGGTAGAAGCTTTTCTTTACAAATGTTAAACCTCAATTAACACATCTTTTGTTAGAGAAACCAGTGCTGTCCATGTGATAGAATTTTGTTTTTAAGACCTCATGGTTAGAGAAAAGTATTCGGGCAAACACAGAAATACAGAGAGAGAGAGAGGGAGAGACCTGAGTTCAAATCCCCCTAATGCAGCTATTATTTGGAGAGAGAGAGCTGAATTCAAACCCTGCCACAGCTATTTTTTAGTGGCTTTGAAAAAACCAATACTGAGAGACAAGTCTGAACATGCCTCTCTAGGGTGTGGTAATACGTGATTGGTTGAAACAAGAGGCCTGTTCTGAGCATGCTCCTGGTGTAAGGCTGTGTGTCCTGTGTAAGAGGAACATTTTAACACAGAAATTCAAAAAGAAAAACTGGCTCTTTTTGGAACACTAAGCAGAATTTCCAGCAGGGCACACAACATTAATTACTTTCTTAAGGATCGTGATGCCGCTGCAGAGGGGTATCCACCGATTGAAAATCCATTTGACCTACAGGAGAGTTCAGCAGAGCCTGAACAAGAAATAACAGAGAATGTAGATTTTCCAGATGGTCAGTTATTATTCGACTCTCAAGAACTCTGCGATTCTGGCACCGAACTTGACAACAACTGACAACACAATGGATCCAGAGGATATAGAATTATATTACGCTGCTGCAAATGTAGAAACAAACTGTTTATTGAAAGAACTAGGATCAGCAGAGGTAAGAGAAGTTTTTTGGTAGAAAAGTGTTGTAACGAATCTCCGCTCCTACAAGAGCTAGAGGACATACAGGCAACCAATCTACGCTGTTTGTGCTTTCGCTGTACATATCAAAGGGAGGCATTTGATGTCATAGCCAGCCAAAAAGACACTCAAAAAAACCTGATGAAATAAACACATTTAAATCTGCTATACAAGCAACGGTGGGCTGTATTATCAGGAAATGCTGGCAGGGCGTTATGCAAAGAGACTGGGAGGGCGTGGTGAAAGACGTGTCTTTGATCACAGTGTTTCAGAGGACAGCCGCAACCTTTAATCTTTTTTATTTTAGACCAAGAAGATGCTACAAAACAAGATGACCAGCCTAATCAACAGACGGCACCTTACAGAAAACCAAAAGCATTTTTGTTTTCCAGGGTTCCTGCTTTTTGCAGAAGTCAGTATTAAGCAGAAGCAAAACACATTTCCGGAGTCAGTCACTCTGCTTCCGCTGAGGTCATCAGAAATGGCACAACCCTTTTCTGAAGACACCCTGTTTCCGGTGATGTCATTTCCGATGATGTAGGCAGGGGCGTGGTTGAGGGTGGGAGGCTGTGAGTGTGGCACAAACCCGGAAGTGGGTGCTTATTGGCTAATGCCAAATTGTGGGGCGGGGCGTGGGTGTGGCACAAACCCAAAAGTGGACGCTGATTGGATGATGTCATCCTTGGGGCGGGGTGGAGGCGTGTCAAGTGGGGGCGGTGGCCATGCCTGGGGGCGGGAACGGGTGGGGCTAACTCACCATTCACTTCTATGGGAGGGGGCGTGGCCTAAGGCAGGACATACACCAGAAATGGACGCTGATTGGTACCTGTCAACAGTGTGGGGGCGGGAGTGGGCGGGGCTAACTCACCATTCACTTCTATGGGAGGGGGCGTGGCCTAAGGCGGGACATACACCGAAAGTGAACGCTGATTGGCTCCTGTCATCCTTACCTCACTGAACTCAGCTCTCTCTCTCCAAAAAATAGCTGTAATAGGGGGATTTGAACTCAGGTTTAACCATGAGGTCTTAAAATCAAAATTCTATCACATGGACAGCACTGGTTTCTCTAACAAAAGATGTGTTAATTGAGGTTTAACATTTGTAAAGAAAAGCTTCTACCCTGTCTGTGCCTCTGTGAAAAGCCTGTGCTGTGCTAAGAATCTTTTGTGAGACAAAAGAACTGGGGCAGCGGGAGAGAGGAAAGCATTTTTTTGTTTTCCAGGGTTCCTGCTTTTTGCAGATGTAAACATTAACCAGAAGCAAAACACATTTCCGGAGTCAGTCACTCCTGCTTGGTGTTTCAAAAAGAGACATTTTTTCTTTTTGAATCTCTGTGTTGAAATGTTCCCCTTACACAGGACACACAGCCTTACACCAGGAGCATGCTCAGAACACCTGGAGCATGCTCAGAACAGACCTCTTGTTTCAACCAATCACGTGTTACTACACCCTAGAGAGGCATGTTCAGACTTGTCTCTCCGTATTGGTTTTTTCAAAGCCACTAAAAAATAGCTGTATTAGGGGGATTTGAACTCAGCTCTCTCTCTCCAAAAAATAGCTGTATTAGGGGGATTTGAACTCAGGTTTAACCATGAGGTCTTAAAAGCAAAATTCTATCACATGGACAGCACTGGTTTCTCTAACAAAAGATGTGTTAATTGAGGTTTAACATTTGTAAAGAAAAGCTTCAACCCTGTCTGTGCCTCTGTGAAAAGCCTGTGCTGTGCTAAGAATCTTTTGTGAGAAAAAAGAACTGGGGCAGTGGGAGAGAGAAAAGCATTTTTTGTTTTCCAGGGTTCCTGCTTTTTGCAGATGTAAACATTAACCAGAAGCAAAACACATTTCCGGAGTCAGTAACTCTGCTTCCGCTGAGGTCATCGGAAAAGGACACGGTCCATTTCTGATGACACCCTGTTTCCGGTGATGTCAGCAAAAAGTGGCAGTCCATTTCTGATGACACCCTGTTTCCGGTGACGTCATTTCCGATGATGTAGGCAGGGGCGTGGTTGTGGATGGGAGGCTGTGGGTGTGGCACAAACCCAGAAGTGGGTGCTGATTGGCTAATGCCAATATTGTGGGGCGGGGCGTGGGTGTGGCACAAACCCGGAAGTGGGCGCTGATTGGATGATGTCATCCTTGGGGGTGGGGACAGGGGCATGTCAAGTGGGGCGGTGGTCACGCCTGGGGGCGGGAGTGTGCGGGACTAACTTGCCATTCACTTCTATGGGAGGGGCATGGCCTAAGGCAGGACATACACTAGAAGTGAACGCTGATTGGCTCCTGTCATCCTTATCTCACCTGTCAATCAGATTATCTCGCCTGTCAATCAGTTTGACGAGTAGTGTACCCATTATACTACTTACTACCACTAGGGGTTAGAGCCACCATTTGGAACCTGAGCTGGGAGCCTGATAAGTGCTGGAGAGATTAGAGGTGGGGGGGGGGGGGCGGTGTTGGAGATATGCTATCTTGGGCTGAGCGTAATAGAATAAAGAATCTTGGAGGGGTGATCAGGCTGATTGAAAGGATAGAAAGGTTGCTTACCTGTATTGATGGTTCTCCATAGACAATAGGCTAAACCAGCCACACAGATGGGTGTCATCATCCTTGCCGGCACGAGGGTGGACTTGCTCTTCCAGAGCCCAGAAGAGTTTAGAAAACTCTTTTGAGCATGTGTGAGTGAACTTTTCCTATGTGCCTGTTGCTCCTCCCAGAGTCTAGGCAACCTCAATTACAGCCAATATCAGATGAAGAGTATGGAGGCTTCAACCAGAGAGGAGGCAGAGAGATTGTATGGTTGATTTATCCTTCTGTCCGTGAAGAATGATCATTACAGTTAAGTAACCTTATTTGCTCCATGGACAAGCCACACAGATGGATGAATTCCAAGCTGAGGGTACAAGGGTCAATGTGTTCAGACTTATATAGAGCTCCTTGCATCCAGGGAACCATGCTGTGGTGGGATGATGCCAAGGCCAGTATCCCAGGAGTATCCAAAAGGATGGTCATTGAGGGTGATTCCCTTGGAGGGAGATGGACAGAGTGATAGGCATAGTGACTGTAGCCATTTATTAGCTACAGGTGTGATCTGGAGACTTCATGGTGCCTACAATTGTTTAGGGTAACAAGGGGGTCTTTCCACTCTCTTGTGTCATTTCCTTGGAGGGTTCCCCAAGGAGAAGTCTTTGGTTGGGTATGGAAGGGAAATGTCCCACAGTTTGGGACAAAAGACGACTGTTTCTTGTGCTAAGTGCATGGAGCTGAGGTTTAGAAAGTTCAGCCATTCTCATTGCCACTGCGGAGACCACCGCCTAATGGGGCAGTGCTTTAATTCCCCCTTCCTTTTTCTTCCTTTTCCTGTTTTTTTTGAAAGTTGGCCACTGAGGCCCTGGGACCATGGGGTTGGATAGGGAGGTGTAATCCAAAAGGATGAGGTGGGGGCTTATACTCCAAATGATCCTGTGAGCAGTGAGTGAGAATCAGCTGTGCCTACTTGGTTGGGAACTGTGTGTGGGAGAGAGCTGCAGCCAATCTGAGCACTTTTCGGGTCATTTGAAATCCCTTCAGCAAGGGCTCCAACGATCCTGTGAGCAGTGAGTGAGAATCGGCTGTGCCTACTTGGTTGGGAACTGTGTGTGGGAGAAAGCTGCAGCCAATCTGAGCACTTTTCGGGTCGTTTGGAATCCCTTCAGCGAGGGCTCCGGCGATCCTGTGGGCAGTGGGTGGGAATCAGCTGTGCCTACTTGGTTGGGAACTGTGTGTGGGAGAGGGCTGCGGCCGGTCTGAGCACTTTTCGGGTCATTTGGAATCCCTTCGGCGGGGGCTCCGGCGATCCTGTGGGCAGTGAGTGGGAATCAGCTGTGCCTACTTGGTTGGGAACTGTGTGTGGGGGAGGGCTGCAGCCGGTCTGAGCACTTTTCGGATCGTTTGGAGTCCCTTCGGCGAGGGCTCCGGCGATCCTGTGGGCAGTGAGTGAGAGTCAGCTGTGCCTACTTGGTTGGGGGCTGTGTGTGGGAGAGAACTGCAGCCAATCTGAGCACTTTTCGAGTCGTTTGGAATCCCTTCGGCGGGGGCTCCGGCGATCCTGTGAGCAGTGGGTGAGAATCAGCTGTGCCTACTTAGTTGGGAACTGTGTGTGAGAGAAAACTGCAGCCAATCTGAGCACTTTTCAGGTCATTTAAAATCCCTTCAGCAAAGGCTCCAGCGATCCTGTGAGCAGTGAGTGAGAATCAGCTGTGCCTACTTGGTTGGGAACTGTGTGTGAGAGAAAACTGCAGCCAATCTGAGCACTTTTCAGGTCATTTGGAATCCCTTCAGCAAGGGCTCCGGCGATCCTGTGAGCAGTGGGTGGGAATCAGCTGTGCCTACTTGGTTGGGAGCTGTGTGTGAGAGAAAACTGCAGCCAATCTGAGCACTTTTCAAATAATTTGGAATCCCTTCAGCAAGGGCTCCAGCGATCCTGTGGGCAGTGAGTGAGAATTGGCTGTGCCTACTTAGTTGGGAACTGTGTGTGAGAGAGAACTGCAGCCAATCTGAGCACTTTTCAGGTCATTTAAAATCCCTTCAGCAATGGCGCGCCCGTGCCTTGCGGGCCCGCGCCTGAGGGCCTCGCAAGAGGGCCCTTTGGCGTGGCCCTTAGGCGGTGGACCGTGCGAGACCCACTATCTGCTGCTATATGCTCATTCTGTTCAGCGATATGCTGTTTGTAGTTAATGTAAGGTAATGTAATGTAAGTTATGTACTGTGTTCCCTGTTTGTACTCCTACTGTTTTGTTGTGATGTAATGATAATGCAATGTATGTTTCCCTCACCTTTGTTTAACTTTGTGCTGTATTAACCGCTTTGATTGAAGGAAAAGGCGGGATACAAAACATGTTAAATAAATAAATAAATAAATAAATAAATGAGTTAGCTTTGCGCATACTCAGACAATCATGAAACTCTGTCCTGCATGTGGAGGCTGATGTCAGTCTAACCAATGTGATGCTGTTGTTTGCAATGGTACTTGCACTAAGCCCCTTTCTGTGATATTTACACTGTGCCAAAGTGGATTCCCTTTTGGAGTCCAGAATGGTACTTGTATGGGGTGGCTATGTGGTGAAGGATGGGTGGCATCCGCTGCTCACCCGTGGGGCGGGAGTAGAGACATTTGCTGTATGCCTAGAGAGGTGGGATATGAGATACTGAGTAGATTGTCAACTATCTACCAAGCTGTGGACACTGGGATTTCTCTTTGAGGGTGGATGCAAGGGAAAGTGTACGTAAGTAGGGAAAATGGTCATATAAGTAGTAGGGTATAACCCCCATGGTGATCCCAGAGACTCAGATGAAAGGAGCCAGGACCAACATGACTGCATGAGGCTGTCAGGCTGGGTGCCTCACATGAAATCAGAGCATCTTATGATGGGAAGCCTATGCGAAATTGGGCAATATGGCCCCCAAAGGTATAGCACAAGGAGGAGATTCAGCACACACCATGGCCTGGCCCGAACTGAGAAGCTGGTTGCAACATGGTAAGTTGACAGGATAACTCTGTGCATTCACTTTGAAGACCTGCTAACAGTCAAAATGGATGACTGAAGAAACTCTGAAAACTGTCCAGAAATGCAGAGAAGCGAAAGCCAGAGAGGCAATCATAGAACTCAATAGAGATTTCCACTGTGCAGCAAGACAAGGAGAAGTACTACAATGGTGCATGCAAGGAAAAAGAATCTGAAACTATTAGAAGAAGAGCAAGATTGGCTTTCCTAAAGTTACGAGATTTAAAAAAAAAAATTCCAGATTCGAATTGGAATGCTACAAGATGCTCAAGGATCCATGTTGAATGATGCTAAGAAAATCAAGAAATGGTGGAAAGTATACAGTCATTATACCATAATGATCAAATGGACCAACAGCTGTTTCAGCCTGTACCATATGATAAGGAACCACTGGTGATGAAAGAAGAAGTCGAAGCAACAATGAAAGTCCTATCAAAGAACAAAACACTAGACATTGATGGTATTACCATTGAAGTGTTACAGCAATTGGATGCAGCTTATATCACACTCACAAGACTCTGCCAGGGAATTTGGAAGACAACATATTGGCCAACTGACAGGAAAAAATCTGTGTTTATACCAATATTGCAGAAAGGTGATCTGACTGACTGTGGACATTATTGTACAATTGTTCTGATCTCACATGCCAGCAAGATTCTACTCAAAATCATTCAGCAGAGACTACAACCATACCTGGAATGAGAACTGCCTGAAGTGCAAACAGGGTTTAGGAAAGGATGAGAACAAGAGACATCATTGTGGATGTGAGATGGATTCTTGAAAAGACAAAAGAATACTGAAAGGATATCATATATATGTGTTTTATTGAATACTACATGAGAATCTCTGGGTCACATTAAGAAGCATGGGTATACCAGAACACCTGATAGTTCTCTTGCACAACTTTACATTGTTCAAGAAGCAACAGTTCAAATGGATCAAAGATAAACAGAATGGTTTAAAATCAGCAAAGGTGTATCACAGGGCTGCATACTTTCCCCCTACCTGTTTAATTTATACGAGGTGTGACAAAAAAGAAATGAGACTGTCCCATAAACGTTTTATTACAAAATCTACAGAGATATTACTCATTGTCCCCTTCAAACTAATCCCCCCCAGAGTTAATGCACTTCTGCATTCGCTTTTGCCACGTACAGAAGCACTCGGTAAAGTCCTCCTCCTTGAGCTCCCTCAGCTCTCTCATCAGAGTGGCCTTGATCTCTTCTACAGAGGCAAAATTAGTTCCTTTGAGCACAGTCTTCAGCCTGGGGTAGAGCCAGAAGTCGCACGGTGCGAGATCTGGGGAATAAGGAGGATGCTCGAGAGCTGTGATCTGTTTGTTGGCCAAGAACTGCCTAACACTGAGCGCGGTGTGTGCAGGCACATTGTCGTGCTGGAGCAGCCATGACTTGTCTCACCATAGAGCCCGCCTGCTGCACCAAACCCGATCATGGAGGCAATTGAGGACCTGCTGGTAGAAGTGCTGGTTGACTGACCCTCAGGCACAAACTCATGATGGACCACTCCTTTCTGGTCAAAGAATGCGATCAGCATGACCTTGATCCTTGATTTGGACATGTGCACCTTCTTGTGTCTGGGTGACAGTCGAGTCTTCCACTGCAGGCTCTGTCTCTTGCTTTCAGGGTTGTACTGGAAGACCCAAGTTTCATCTCCTGTGATGACTCAGCCAACAAACTCTAGATCTTCTCCGATCTTCTCTAGCAAGTCTCGACAAACATTGATCAGGTGCTTCTTCTGGTCATCCGATAAAAGCTTTGGCACCATCTTGGTGCACACCTTCTGCATCCCCAGCTCCTGAACCAAGATGGTCCGCACTGACTCCCTGTTCAGGCTGAGCTCTTCAGCTATCATCCGCACCATCAATCTGTCATCACTCCGCACCAGCTGGTCACTTTGTCAATGTTCTCAGCCTTCTTTGTCGTGGAAGGCCATCCTGACTTAGGATCATCCTCCACCTCCTCGTGGCCAGTCTTGAAGCATTTCTGCCACTTGAAGACTCACGGCCTTGACATTGCATCTTCTCCATACGCCTTTTGGAGAAGTTGGAGACACTCAGTTGGGCCCTTCTCCAACTTAATCAGAAATTTCAAGTTGATTCTTTGCTCCATATTTCTGCCACCTCCAGTTGCGTGACAAAGCGATGGAGCAGTGTGCTACAAAAAAACCTGAAAAAGAAAAACAGAGTGAGAGCAATGAAAAGTATTATAGCAGAATAGTTGCGAGATGTTGCAAAACACAGTGACATAAGTGGTTAGCTAACTGGCATTGAGTAATGGGCGTGGCTGCCACAGTCTCATTTCTTTTTTGTCACACCTCGTATGCAGAAGAAATCATCAGAGAAGCAGAACTGTATGAAGACAACCGAGGTGTGAATATTGGTGGAAGACTCATCAACAACCTTCTCTATGCTGATGATACCACATTACTGGCTAAAACTGAAAATGATCTGAAACATTTGCTTCTCAAGATCAAGGAAAGTAGTCTTAAAATGGGCCTACAGCTTAATGTAAAGAAGACAAAGATTCTGACAATTGGCAAAATCAATAAGTTCTTCATTGATTGAGAAGAAATTGAAATAGTTGACAACTTTAGCCTACTAGGATTAACAATCAATAAAGAAACAAGCAGTCAAGAAATCAGATGATGCTTTGCTCTTGGCGGAATGGCTATGAAGGACCTAGTCAAGATTCTCGAGCAGAGATATCTCTCTCCATCCAAAGATTCAAGTTGTCCAAGCCATGGTATTTTCAATAACATTATATGGATGCAAACGTTAGACAGTGAAAAAGATGAACAGAAAAAAGAATCAATGCATTTCAAATATGGTGATGGCAAAGAATACTGTGTATACCATGGACTGTGCAAAGAGAGAGATCATTAGAGAAAGACATCATGCTTGGCAAGGTAGAAGTCAAGAAAGAAATAAAATACCCGGGAATCCTACTAGACCAAAATCTCAACATGACCAAACATATTAACATCACAACATGCACAATTTACAACAAAACAAGAATGATTCAATATCTACATCTCCTCCTGTCGACAGAAGACTTCCACACTATAGCTCAAGCGCTGATATGCTCACACTTCTATTTTAGTAACATTACCCCACATAGCCTCCCCAAACAAACTTAAACCCCTTCAATTGGCACAGAATACGGTTGCACGCACAGTAATGAAAGTAGCAAGATCAGAACACATAACACCCATTCTGTACCACCTACATTGGTTACCAGTGATACAAAAAATTAAATTCAAGGCTCTGATTATCACATTCAAAATAGTAAACAACAATGCACCTACGCTAATAACCAAACAGCAAGAAACAAGAAGAAGAAGGGATAATATACAGAACCTACTGATCATCCCCAATAACTTCAGAAAAGAAATCCAATCAGCAACTAAAAGGGCATTCACGTTCTTCTCCCCAGCCTTATGGAACACACTAACCAACAACCTGCGAGAAATAAGACTCAATCACGTTCCAAAAGCACTTCAAATCCTTCCTATTTGATGAATATTACCATTCCACAATAGAAAACCCAAATATATAAGAAAACTACATCTCCTTTTCTCATGCTCACCCAACAACACTCCCATAACTCCTGATATAAAAGTCAATAACCGAGGTATCCGGATGCCCGTCCCTTGCTTACGAGTAACCGTTACCCCACCCCCTTTACTCCCACCCCCCCACCCCCCAGTCATACTCTCCCATACAGAAAATACAATACTCCATAGTTTTGGTGAACAATTGCTTGGTCGCAGCTTTATTCAAATTAATGCAAACCGGCCCAACATAGGCCAACTAAACAATCTTAAGTCAAACATTCCCCCCCCTCCTTTCCGGATGATGCCCCCACCAGCCATTTATAGCAAAGTGGTGCATCATCCACCCCCCCTCCACCTTCCGCCCGCCTTGCCGTTATGAGCAAAGGCCAGCAAGTTGCCTTCTACCGGGCAGAGACCACAACCGTGATGTCTCTCCCAACCTACAGAGCACTGCCGCTCCCCTGCCAAGCGGCATCTGGCTCAAATGCCCCTCCGGGTCGGCGAGTGCCAGCTCGCTACCCCGCCACCGGCGCAAGGTAGACCCACTATCCTTGCGCCGCCCCCCCCAAAGCAAGCTGCGACCAACACCAAAACTCGAGGGCCTCCTGCCAGTCATTTAGCAAGAGATCCTGCCCCCGGCCTGCTGGACCCATCGACCTATCTGCCTATTTATTTTGACTAGGCCCCGCGACCACCGCCGCTGCGTCCAGCACACGGGGCGCGGAATGATGTCTGACCAAATAATGGCCACATCTGGAAGCAGTTCCTGCAGCAGTCCAATGTCCCTTTGAACTGTTTGAATGGTCAGCCGGCACGACCAGCTCGCCAGATCATTGCCCCCCAAGTGCAGAAGAAGCCCGACGGGCCGCCGTCGCCATGTCAGCTGTGCCTGGACGAAGGGGACGAGTTGCCACCAGTGCATCCCGCGCTGCCCCATCCAGCAGAGCCGAACTCCAGACTCAGCCAGACCAAGGTGGAGTCCCAGCGGCCGCGTTCCTGCCCGCCACTCAGCCCAGTAGACGAAGGAGTGGCCAATGATCCACCAGTCGCCGGAGGACACACCATCTGAAAGGAGAAATCGCACTGCCACCAGCAGCCACTCTGCAATAGGACGAAAACAGTTAGTACCCCCCCCCCCTATAACCCCCATGCCGGAGTCGAGCCTAGCTGTCCCGGAGCCAGGTCAGCACCCCGCCCTCCCAGGCCGGACACAACCAGCCTAAGGGCGCACATAACCTGCGTAAGCACCGAACCGCCACCTCCCAATCCGCTGAATCACCCGCCCGTCAAGACCCGCTGCCACCGCACTCATGGACACGCCGATCCGGAAGGAATGCGATGCATAACTCCGATCATCCTCACCCAAGCACCGCAAAGCCAGGCGCAAAACAGCTGTAAACTGAAACTGAGTTACCAGCCTCCCATCCGCATGGACAAAGAATTGAGGACCGGCCAAAGCCGAGCGTGACTGCGAGTAACTCCGTAAGGCTTGCACCGGACAAGATGGCACAGGAAAGATAGCACGCAATACCACCCACTGCCCTTTACCCGTCTGATCCGTCTTGGACCGCAGAAGGAAAATACGGACCCGAGATGCCTCCACCAGCACGTGCTCACGCCGACACCGCCAAACGCACCCCGCCTGGCCGACCTAGGAACAAGTTCACACACCCAAAATGCTTCGAAAAATGCCGTCACAAACAGCGCGTGGAACAAAACGGACTCAAAACTCGAGGCCGCGACACGAGGTAACACCTCGCTGATGCGCAACAACAGCTCATGAGAAACCGGGCGCCGCCAATCTAGCTGCCGGGGATGCGCGCGGACCCAACCCGCCAATAAGCGCTTAACCAAAAAGGAAACCCGAGGATTACCCCACCCCGCCGCCTTACAAAAGAAGGAGAACCCCGATACCGCTGACGAGACCGCCGTTTGGGCCCAGCCTGCCTTCTTTGCCCACAGCACAAACTGCCCCATCAACCCATCAGGGCCCCCCACCGCGCCAACCGAACGAGCTGAGGAACGTACTCACCTGGCAATATCCTCGCCGGTACTGGGCCCAAGTCCCACGCGCCACCGACGCCGACAGCAACCCCATCAAGTCTGGATCCCAAACTTCCAAAGGTGCTCCGGGAATGGGGAAGCCGCCAGATCTGCCCCAGGAGCCAGCAGCCAGAATTGCTCCCACTGGAAACGGGACAGAGCATCAGCAATAGAATTTTGGGAACCGGGCACGTGCCGGGCCCTAGCAGTGACATTCAAGCGGAGACAGGCTAACACAAATATCCGCATCAAGGCTGCCACTCTCGGGCACTGCGGGGCCTGCCGATTAATAACCTCCACCACCGCCGCATTATCACACCAGAAAACAACCCGCCGATCCTGCAAGCTACCCGGCCAAACCCAAAAGGCAACAACTATGGGAAAAAGTTCCAGAAAGGTGATATTACGCATCAGACCGGACTGAACCCAGTCGCCAGGCCAGGGCTCTGCACACCACGCGCCCTGACAGTAAGCCCCAAACCCGGAACTGCCGGCCGCATCAGTAAACAAATGTAGGTCTGCATTTGACGTCTCCAGAGACTGTATGACAGAACGACCATTGAACTCAGTCAAGAACGAACCCCACACCCGCAAGTCCTCACGCATACCGGCCGTCACGCGAATACGATGGTGCGGGAGCTGAACCCCTGCCATCGCAAGCGATAACCGCCGCGCAAAGGGACGACCCATGGGCAACACCCTACAGGCAAAATTGAGATGCCCTACCAATGACTGCATGACCCGAAGGGTGATCTTGTCCGACGAACCCACAGAGGCCACAAGTACAAGGACCGACAGTTTTGCTAGCCGCTACCGGGATATCAAAATCACCTGCCAAGCGCAAAAAAGCCTCAAGCAGGATGGAACAAGTGCGCGCATGCCTGGGCCCGACAAACAAAAAATCAAACAGGTAGTGGACAATATTAGTGACACGCGTCTGCTGCTCCAACACCCAGTGCACAAAAGTGCTGAAGGCCTCGAAGTAGGTGCAAGAAATCGCACAGCCCATAGGCATGCATTTGTCAAAATAATACTGTGAATCGAAACAGAAACCTAACAAGGGGAAAGCCGAGGGATGGACCAGAAGCAAGCGAAACGCGGATTCAATGTCAACCTTCGCCAAAATGATCCCAGCCCCCACACCGCTGTACTAAAGCCACAGCTGCATCGAAGGATGCATAACGCACAGTGCACTGCTCCCGTGGGATATGATCGTTCACAGAATCTCCAATAGGGGAAGACAGGTTGTGTATCAGCCGGAACTTGCCCGGCTCCTCCTTAGGCACCACCCCCAATGGGGACACCGTGAACGGGGAAAAGGGGGTCTCATCAAACGGCCCCGCTACGCGGCCCAACGCACACTCCTCAGCAATCTTCCGCCGCACCACCGCTGCTAAGGAGCGCACCGAACCAGCGTTATGCGATCTGCCCCCAGCCGGCGAACCCTGACATGGAATCCGAAAACCCACCGAAAAACCTTCCAAAAGCAAACTCCACGCCCCGCCCGCTTTAATCTGCCCATACTTCAACAACCACGGGCACATCACCGCCACCCTAACGGGCGTAGGAGCCAAAGCCACAAGAGCTCCCTCACTTGCCCCCACTGGGGACCCTGCCGCGCCCTTGCGACTACACTTAGTGGCGGCATGCCTGCTACCACCCAAGGAAGAGGCATGTTTGAATTGGCAATCGGGGAAGGGGCCCGCCGATTTGTTGAAACGCCAACAGACGTCCCCGCCCGCAGCGCCGCCTTTGGATTGAGCTGCCTGGATAATGGGCGCCTGAAAGGACCGCCCCCCCGCCGAAGTCAACGACGATACCGGCTTGCCGCCGCCTCCACCAGGCCCCACTGCACGACTCTGCATGGACATCTGCGTTAACCACAAATTAATATCCTTAGTCCCCCATGATAACTGCCTGTTCTCTTCCATCATGTCACTGAACTCCTCATCATAGTTCAGCCAGGCTCACCCGTCATGCGCCTGCGACGCTGCCAAAATCGAATCCCCATATGCCAGCAACGCCCCATACTGCTCCGGGAAATAGTGACCCCAAACACTGGCCAATCGCAGAAAGGCCCGGGACCAGTTAAGGGTGTTGCGGGAGGCCTTCCGCACCCTACCCGCCTTCTCATCCGCCTTCCGTTTTTGCTTACTCTCCCCACACCGCTTCCGACCTTCCAATAAGCGAAAAAATATCGATATACTTGCGACGCTTAATGCGATGTCGCAACTTCCGCGGGACACTTTCCCACAACTCCACACAGCGCACCACCGCCGCCCCCCCGCCCTCGCCCCTATCCCCCGCCTGAACCACCGAGTCGACCGAGGAAGCCGTCGATGAAGTCGAGGTCGAGGACGAAGAGGAAGCTCGGCGACAACGGTGCCCGCACTTGCGTTTTGCCTTCCCTTTCTTGCCACCCGAGACTTCAACACCCGAGGTCTTCACACCACCCTCTGTGCCGCCAACCCCCACCAAATACTCACCCGCCTCGCGGGAAGGCGCCAGCAGCGCCGGGACGGTCGGAACTCCAGCTGCAGCGACGGCCCGCTCCTCTGCCGCACCCCGAATGCCTGCTCCACCTGCTCGATCAGGGTCAGCCACGTCCATTCCGAGCATGTCACTCCTCGGGACCTGCGATGAAAAAGCAGAAGAGAAACCGGCAGGCACCCCCCGCACAGTACTTGGCGCAGCGCTGGGCCCCCCGCCCCAACCCCACGCCGAGGACCCGAGTCCCCCAGCCTCCCAAGCTGCCAATCCCCTGCCTGAGGGACCCGCCACTCCCCGCCAGTCACCCCACCCCCCACCACAGTGCCCCGGTCCGCCCCAAGAACCCCCACCAAGCACCCATGGCCCCGGGGCCCCGCAATATCCGGACAGTGGGAAAGGCCCGCCACCAAAACCAGAGGAATACCACCCGGCCAACGAGGGAGGAGAAGGCATATCCGCGCAACCACCCCCCCTAAGGTCCGGTCCACCATCAACCGAAGCCGCCTCTACCCCCCGAGTACAGGCCGCTGCTCCTAAAGCTTCAATCACCCCGGGATCCCCAGAACTAGACCCAGCTAGCACCCCCCCCTGGCTCAGCACCGTCCCCCCCCCAGGCCTGGATGCTGCATCACCCCATGCCCTTCCAACGCAGGAGCAACCGCACTAGGAACGGCCCGCGGGGCCCCACCAGCCCTAGCCCCAGCCGCTGTCCCCTTGCCACGCCCCTTTCAGACGCTCCGGGATGCTCCTGCCACCCCATGGCCTCTGGAGGAGGTGACACGCCCGGACCCCCGTGCCCTCCTCCCAGCAGCACCTGCCCCAGTGGCCACTGCTCCTTTTTTGGCTGCATGTGTGCCCAACCTGCGAGCCATGACCCTAAAACCAAGTGGCTAGCTATAAAGCTGTCAGGATTCAGCAATGAAGTGCTTAAAAACCCTACCACCAAAGTTAATAAACCCCGGATGCAAAAGTACCCGCCCTGTACAGGAAAGCCGCACCGAACAACTCCCCACCCTGCAGCTCACGGGCCTCCCGCTGCCTGCCCAACTCCCAACGGATTACACAGCCAGGACAGCCCCTGCCAACCCAACCCCACGACGACTACCAAACAACCCCCCACGTGCAGCTAGGCCGGAGGACAGCCGACCCCACGTGCCGCGATGCTGCCAAACTCTCCGCCGCCGCAAACAACCAGTAAACCCCCGCGTTCACCCCCCCCCAACGGGGACAACGAAGAAAAGCCGGAGAAAAACTAAATTAAACCCACGTAGCAACAGGCCCAACTAAACAGCGAGACCCCCAAAAGAACGCACCTGTCTGCAGCGGCGATCCCAAAGAGAGGGAGATCGCACGCCGGCGATCCCCTCTTGCACGGTGCCGCCCCGCCCCCAAACCGGCACCAGCACCAATCGCCTTGCACCCTGCTTCTCGCGCGAGGCGCTGGTGCCGGCCTCACGCTTGGCCGCATCCTCTCCCCCCCCCCTCTTCTTCAGCCAGCACCGCGGCTGCCGCAAGGGTACAGGGCCCCGGGGACCCGGTTACAAGCCGGCCTCGGGACCCTGCCCAACGGCACAGCGGCATTTATCTGGTGTATAAATCTCACAATGTTATTGTAAATATTATAGTAAATAGTTTGCCTAACATCTCCCCAAGGCATATATAAGATGTTTAGCTCTGTTATGTTCCTTCTATGAACAATTTGTTTTTGTTTTATAATCTGTTCATTGTTAACTGCCGAGAGCACTAATCATTCTATGTACCATTGTGCTTCTTGCCATGCAAAATGTTCCATGTAAACTGCTGAGAACAGTAATAACTTTTGTGTTCCATGTAAACAGCCTTGATTACTTGGATAAAGCAGTATATAAAACATGCAAATAAATAAATAAAAAGGTAGAAGATCAACACAAAAGAGAAACGCCAGCAATGAGATAGATCAAACTTTTGGATCGTTGTTCTAAACTGTGTTCAGTCTTCAATCAGGCAGCTCATTGTTAATAGAGTGACACCCATAGCTGCTGTTATTGTATCAATCCAGCTCATTGCTGGCCTTCCTCTTTTGCACTGACCTTCTGCCTTGCCTAGCATGATGTCTTTCTCTAATGATCTCTCTCTTTGTATGATGTGTCCAAAATATGAGAGTCGAAATCTTGTTATCTGAGCTTCTAAAGAAAGCTTAAGTTTGATCTCCTCTAGTACTGACTGATTTGTTCTTCAGGAAGTCCATGGTATACACAGTATTCATCGCCAGCACCATAATCCAAAGGCATCAATTTTCTTCCTGTCTATCTTTTTCACTGTCCAACCTTTGCATCCATATGACGTTACTGAAAATGCCATGGCTTGAACAAGTTGAATCTTTGTATGGAGAGAGCCATCTCTGCTCTTGAGAATTTTATCTAGGTCATTCATAGTCATTCTGCCAAGAGCAATGTGTCGTCTGATTTCTTGACTGCTTGTTGCTTCTTTATTGACAGTTGATCCAAGTAGGTTAAAGTTGTCAACTATTTCAATTTCTTCTCCATCAATGATGAACGTATTGATTTTGCAGTTATCAGGATCTTTGGCTTCTTTACATTAAGATGCAGGTCCATTTTAAGACTATTTTCCTTGATCTTGAGAAGCAAATGTTTCAGATTGTCTTCACTTTCAGCCAGTAATGTGGTATCATCAACATAGCGAAGGCTGTTGATGAGTCTTCCACCAATCTTCACACCTCAATTCTCTTCATATAGTCTTGCTTTTCTGATGATTAGTTCTGCATATAAACTAAACATGTAGGGAAAAAGTATGCAGTCTTGCAGTACACCTTTGCTGATTTTAAACCATTCTGTTTCTCCTTGTTTCATTCGAACTGTTGCTTCTTGATCAATGTAAAGGTTGTGCAAGAGAACTATCAGGTGTTCTGGTATACCCATGCTTCTTAATGTGGTCCATAGTTTTTCATGGTTTACACAGTCAAAAGCCTTGCTGTAGTCAATGAAACACATATAGATATCATTTTGGTATTCTTTTGTCTTTTCAAGGATCCATCTCACATCCACGATGATGTCTCTCGTTCTTTGCTGTTTCCTGAACCCTGCTTGCACTTCAGATAGTTCTTGTTTAGGTATGATTGTAGTTTCTGCCGAATAATCTTGAGTAGAATCTTGCTGGCATGTTGGATCAGAGTGACTGTGTGATAATTACCACAGTCAGTTGGATCACCTTTCTTTAGTACTGGTATAAACACAGGTCTTTTCCAGTCAGTCGGCCATGATGTTATCTTTCAAATTTCCTGGCAGAGCCTTGTAAGTATTGTAACAGCTGCATCTGATTGCTGTAATACTTCAGTGGGAATGCCATCAATGCCTGGTGCTTTGTTCTTTGAAAAAGCTTTCAGTGTTGCTTGGACTTCTTCTTTTATCACCAATGGTTCCCGATCCTAAGGTACAGGTTGAGATGGTCATTTGTCCATGTGATCTTTATGGGATAATGACTCTTTATATTCTTTCCACCTTTTCTTGATCTTCTTAGCATCATTCAACATGGATCCTTGAGCATCTTGGAGCATTCCAATTCAAGACTGGAATTTTTTCTTTAACTCTCATAGCTTTAGGAAAGCTGATCTTGTTCTTTTTCTAATAGTTTTTGATTCTATTTCCTTGCATGCGTCATTGTAGTATTTCTCCTTATCTTGTCTTACTGCACATTGGAAATCTCTGTTAAGTTCTGCAATTGCCTCTTTCCTCTGGTTTTAGTTTCTCTGCCTTTCTGGGCAATTTTCTGAGTTTCTTTGGTCAATCATTTTTGCCATTTTTGCTTTTTTTTTACCTTTTGTAGTGATTTCTCACTTTCTTCCAACGCAACATTCTTGATGTCACCCCATAGCTCTTCTACAGCTCTGTCATTTGTATCTAAAGCAGCAAATTGATTTTGCAGATAGTCTTCAAATTCTGGTGGTATATTCTTAATGTCATATTTTGCTGCATTCATGAGTGGCTTGCTCTTTTTCAGCTTTACCTTAAGTTTGCATGCTAGTAGTTGGTGATCTGTACCACAGTCAGCTCCAGGTTTTATCTTTGTTTATGTTATAGAGCTTTCCCAAGATATAGCCAATTTGTTTTTTATACAATCCATTGGGTGAAGTCCATGTGTACGGTCACCGCTTGAGCTGCTGGAGAAGGTGTTTGAGATGAATAGATCGTTGGTCTTGCAGAATTCTATCGTCTATCTCCAGCTTTATTTCTGTTCCCAAGTCAATATTTTCCAATCGCTTTGCTTTCTTCTTTGTTGCCAACCTTTGTGTTCCAGTCACCCATGACTATCAAGATATCCTGTTTGCATGTTTTGTCAATTTCAGCGTGTTTTTGTTCTTAGAACTACTCATCAACTTCATCCTCTTCTGCAGGTGTTGTTGGTGCATATACCTGAATTATTGTTTTGTTGAGAGCTATTCCTCTTAGATGAATAGAAATTAAACGTTCACTGAGTATATTGTATTTCATTACAGTTCTTGCAAGTTTCTTCTTGATTATAAATGCAATGCCATTTCTTCCTTGTCTTTCATTTCCAGCATAGTATACCATGTGGTCATCAGATGCAAAGTGCCCGATGCCAGTCCATTTCAGTTCGCTAGCGCCCAGCAGATCGAGTTGTACATGTTCCATTTCATTCTTGACTATGTCCAAGTTCCCTTGGTTCATGCTTCATATGTTCCATGTCTCAATACGTAAAATATCTTTGCAGCTTCTGTCTCTCATTTCATGCACAGCTGTATCAGCAGTCAGACATCCCAAGGGCTTTGATCCAACCACATCATAAATGTTGACTTTACTCTGAAAAGTCTTCAGCTCATCCCCAGTAGCCAGTTGAGTGCCTTCCGACCTGGGGGTCTCGTCTTCCAACACTATAGCACAATTTGATTTGTTGTGACTATCCATTGGGCTTTCATGGCATGATATGGAAGTAGATTGCTAGGCCTTGCTTTCGCATAGATAATTCTAGTGTTGTTGTTGTTGTCACAGGCATGTGATCCTCCGCAGCCAACACCGTCCCATTCTGCTGCCGCCCGGATGGATGATTTGTCTTAATCTGGCACCTCAGCTGAGACCTGTCCATCTTGGGAGACCCTGCCAGTAGTAGCTCTCAGCATCATTGATGCACACAAGCCCTCACAGAATGATAAACTGCAACCCAAGTGAGGGTCCCCTCGTATATACAAATTCTTTCTTAGAAAAACAGTTTAAATTTTGCACAATGTGCCAATGTTTAAGAATTTTACTAAAATTTGTCATTATGGGGCCTATGTACTAACCCATGGGTTAGTACCTGTCTCTGCAAAATGTAGCTGAGAGATATAAATGAATTCTTGGCTCATTTATAACCTTAGCAAAGGTTTGCACAGAAGGTTTTAACACACATTGTCACAGTCAGGAACTTCATGCATTCTAAGCTGTGACAATCTGTGAAATATTTTTAAAAGAAAGAATCTTTTAAAATAATCTTTTATAAATAAGAATCTGAAACTTCTTTATAATAGTACTTGTGAGGTACATTGTTTTTGGGTGTTGGCAAGACTATATGACTTGTAGCAATAAGCACAAAAAGTAAACGGCATGTATGAGGTGAGAGAATGGCAATGCTCTCCTTATATGTTAGCTTGATTCCTAGTATTAATACTATGAGATTACCACTAAGGGTCATGGGTGCCATTTGGAACCCAATTCTGGTATGTGCAGGAGTGGCAGGGGATCACTCCTGCATGGTGTCCCCTAGATCACCAGTAAGAACAAGCAGGTCCAGGGGTATCCAGGGAATTCGGGGTGTCTTCTTCTAGGGGGCGTTCAGGGTTTTTCTACAGAGGGTTCTGAGGGGATGAAAGGAGAGGCTTCACAGTGTGGCTTTTCCGGACTAGTGGTATCTTCTGGGGAGTGGGGTATATGAATGGGGGGCCTCACAATTTTAAGACAAGCACTGGCCGGAAGCATTGGATTACATGTTAGCATCCAATGCTCCTGGCCAGGATATGTATTGCCAGCTTAAGCTGGCATTATTTTTCCCAAGAATAACACAGCTTCTGAGGTTTTTCACAAGCTGTGTTATTCCTTCACCATGGAAGTTACTAAACTGTGATACTGAGTTACCACAGGTTAGTGGCTCCTGTGGTAAATTAAGCTGCGTAAAATTTTGGATTTTACCGCAGCTTTATGTTGTTGATAA
This sequence comes from Ichthyophis bannanicus, assembly GCA_033557465.1. NCBI lineage: Eukaryota > Metazoa > Chordata > Amphibia > Gymnophiona > Ichthyophiidae > Ichthyophis > Ichthyophis bannanicus. Next base: position 133,256,721 of record CM066036.1, on the reverse strand, counting down.
CAGGATCGATCCTTATGTAATATTAAAGGAGAGAGAAAAGGAGTGCAATGTTCCTGATCCAAAGGAAACAGTGTAGACACTTAGGGGGTTATTCTGAGACACAAATAGCAGTGATGGACGTCCCAACGTGATGTCCGTCCCCGCTATTCATGCCGGCTACATGCCCCGACTAACTTCCCTGCCGGTAATGCGGGGACGTTAATTGGGGGCAGGGAATAGGCGGCCCGGGGGCAGTGGTCGGTCGCCGGCCCTGGACGTACAGGGCCGATTCTGATGTCGGCTCTGTATGTCCAGGGCTGGCAAAATGGCTGGGAAAGTTACTTCCCTGGATGTTTCTTTTTAAGCGGCCTGGGGCACGGAAGGGGCTGGGTGGGGGGGCAGAGTTAATTCCCCTCAGCCCGATCCTGGTCTTAAGAGGCCAGATCAGGGGTTGGGCTGCAGGGAATCCATTTTTTAGCAGGCGGCCAGTATCACGGCTTTTAAATGGAGCAGCGGTGCCATGGCAACAGGACGCCATGACACCGTGGCTCCATTCAAAAGCCCTGGCTGAGTTAGCTAGGCTATGGCTGTACATGCAGGCCGGGACTGAATCACAGTCCCAGCCTGCACGTACATGCCTGTTCATGATTCTGATCCTGCGGGGCTAGAAGTGGCTAGGCATGCCCCATGGGATCAGAATCGCGATCTCCTTTGTACGTCTGGGTCAGCCTGGACATACAAAGGAGATGAACGTGTGGGATGGAATCAGACCCTTAGCCTGTGAGCCTAGGTGATTTTAAGTAGGTGATTATTATTTCATAGTGGATAGTATGAAAAGCTGCGGAGAGGTCCAGGACAGATCTGTCTGATCCCCATCCATGTGTAGCACCCTACTATCCTGCAATCTGTTCAGTCAACCCATACTTTCATGACTGTCATCAAGGTACAGCTAGGATCTTGTGCAAATGGAGCATTAGTTCAGGTATAACCCCTACTGCCCATTCACTATGCAGATTGCTTTATGGGAAGGAAAGGAAATGCATTTATATCTAGCTTTCATTGTGATTGGTGGTAATTAAACAGGACCTGAATGTACAAAATACTCAACTTTAACTATTTGTCAACAGGTGGAAATCGATTCATTGAGGATGTAGAAATGATGCTTGGGAAGCAGACTTTTTATTTCTGGTTGTGGTGGAGACTCTGCTGGTTCATCATTACCCCAATGACTTTAACAGTAAGTTAACATCATTAGTAATGTAATGAAATGCATTTAGAAAAAAAATCATTTAGTATTTTGGTCTCAAAGACATGTGGAGGCCAATTCCATAACATGCACGTTCGACCCCTGGACACATCCAAATCAAAAACAGGCCTGATTTCACCTTAATTACGCAGCCGCAGGTATAGATGCACCCGCATTTCCGGAATCAGATACATAGGCGTTTCTGGCATGGCACGCATAACCCACTGCTGTTATAATGAAACATGGGTATATGCAGCGAACACTTTGGACATCTCTGCACTCACTGTATTCTGAAAAGATGGACGTTTCCAATCCTTCCCGTCTCCGCTGGTGAACCGAGCGAAGAAACCTGCTGCATAGTTGTCCCTTTCAGGAACCTCCAGTGCAGCTTACCCTCACCACCAATGCCTCCAGACTAGGGTGGGGAGTACACCTGCAGCACATCCACCACTCAAGGGACCTCGATAGCCCAAGAGCACACCTTGCACTTCATTGTCATGGAGCTATGGGTAGAATTCTACGGCCTCACTGTATTCCAGTCCTGGGCCCATTGACAGATCATACATATACCAACAGATAACCAAGTCATGATGTTCTACATCAACAAGCAGGGAGGATTGGGATCCTTCTGACTTTGCCATGAGGCTGCCCGACTCTGGCTCTTTGCTCAGTCTATGAATGCCACACTAAGAGCAACCTACCTTCCGAGTGCATATAACCAACTAACAGATACTCAGCCGCAGCTTGTATCCCCACAAATGTTCCCACAATCCTCAGGTCTTTCAACACTTTTTTGCCAACGAGGCAATCCAGAAATGGACCTCTTCGCATCTGAAGACAATCCGAAATGCACATTATTCTGCTGTATCCACCCGAGTACCATTAGGCACACAGTGCCTTTGCTGTCTACTGGAGTCAGCGTCTTCTGTATGCCTCTCCTCCCTTCCCACTCCTGCAAAGAGTTCTAGTCAAGATCAGGGAAGACAGAGCCACAGTCATCCTCATATCTGCACACTGGCTGAGACAGACTCTGTTCCCTCATCTCCTCACATTAGTGGTAGAACTGCTATTCCTGCTGGGCAATGATCCATTCCTCCTTACGTAGCACAATGGACGCCTGATCAATCCTAACCTCAACTGCCTCTTCCTGGCTGCCTGGATGATACTCTGAGTTCCATGCAGCAAATTTCCTCCCCAATGATGTCCGGGCCATCAACTCTGCCTCCAGAAAACCCACCATACAGCACTCATATCAACAGAAATGGGCACATTTCATATACTGCGTTACGATATGGCAGCTCAACCCTGTGTCTTGCCCTGTTAGCCAAGTCCTCACATACCTGCAGCATCTGTCACTCTCAGGACTCCACAGGGCTGGCCCAAGTGTTTCTGCCACATTAAGCAGAAACTATGGCCTTGCCACCCCCCCCAGCTGCTGCTATGCACCCCCCCCCCCCAAGCTGGTGCCGATTCTATCTCGGGAGGGGGAGGCGGGCAACAGCAGCGACAGTATTACCAAAATTGATGACTTTTGCTGCCACTTTTGGAAATACTGCCACTGCCCCCCTCCCCCACCAAATACAATCAGTGGCAGTGGCTGGGGGGGGGGCGGCATGGCCACCCATGTGTGCCGCTGCCACTGGTCATCTGCCTAGCTTGCCTAGTGAATGGACCAGCCCTGGGACTCCAGACCACCTCAGTCAGATATATCATCTATCAGCCATTGCAACGTCCCACTTCCATGTCGATGGAAAGACCCTATCAGTCCATCTGCTAGTGGCCAGATTCTTGAAGGGAATCATGAGCACAAAGCCCCCAAACAGATCACCCACACTGGCATGGGATCTCAACATAGTCCTTTCCGAGCTCATGAAACCCCCTTTTGAGCTGCTGTGATCGACCTCCCTCAAGCACCTCACATGGAAATCTGTGTTTCTCATCACAATAACCTTGGCAAGGCAAGTAAGTGCACTGCAAGCCCTAGTTTACTACCTCCACCCCCCCCCCCCCATATATAGAATTTCTACACAACAGAGTCATCTTCTGCACACACCTCAAGTTCTTCCACAAAGTTATCTCCAGCATCCATCTCAATCAGAACATAGTTCTCCCAACATTCTTCCCGGGACTGCACAATAGCTCACCGGAAAAATTACATTCTTGGACTGTCGAAGAGCTTGTTTGTTCTACCTGTGTGCAAAGGAAGAGATCTGTCCCTCCCAGCTTTTTGTAAACTTTAACCTGAACAACCCAGGCCAGCCTGCATCCAAGCAATCTATCACCACCTGGATAGCGGACAGTATCTAGTTTTGCTGTAGTCAGGTCCAAATGCCATCCCCTGGATGCATTGGGTCCCACCGTCTCCGAGCCATGGCAGCCTCAATTTCTAGTCAGGATATCTACAAGGCAGCTACTTGGTCATCTATTCATACCTTTACCAGAAACTACAGCATTGACCACTCCTCAGTGCAGGACCTCGCCTTCAGGCAAGCAATGCTTCTCAACTTGTTTGCTCCCTGATCCTCCTCCCAGTTTGGGGCACAGGCCAGTGGACTGGAACCAACTTTGCAGTGGCCTTCAGCTTTGGATTCACCAAAACATGGTGCCAGCATCCCCCTGCTTGTCTCCGGAGAAAACATAGTTGCTTACCTGTAGTGGGGGTTCACTGTGGATAGCAGGGGTATGCAGCCACATTTTCCCTCCCATCTTCCCCACAACAACAAAAAAACAAACAAAAGAACCCCCCCCCCAAAAAAACTAAAACCAATCAAACACATTGAGACAATCGCAGACTAAACCAATCTCATAGAACACAAGACAACTCTCGAGGCCAGCTATGGTATCAACTGAAGTAACAGAGTAAAGTAACTGAGGGCAGGAAGTTCAAAAGATTTCTCTGAGCTGGAGGATAGTCTGGCACACCTGGCTCCATCAAGGACATCTCCCAATACAGAGTGGCTGCATAACCTTGCTGTCTACAGAAAATACCTATTACAAGTAAGCAACTTCGCTTTCTGCTGGGGCAACTTGTTTTAGTGAATTTCCTTTCAAGTGTCTAATAAATTACCAGGATCATAAATATAGTTTTACTAAATTTACTCACTTGAAAACTTACTGATGGATAAAGAATCCCCAGAATTAATTTTTCTTTGTTGTTGGGATGTTTTTTATGGTCCTGTTTGATTTTGGAATTAATCACTATGGGCCCGATATTGATCTGGGTGGTGCTATGCACCATGTCGGTGCATAGCCCCCTTCCCCCCCGCCCCCTTCCCCATAACCCAGATTTTCCATGGCGGAGTCATATGTGGCCCCCGCATTGAAAATCTTGGTAACGCTGCACAGCTAGGAGGTGCAGAAGCTACCCATATAGCACTGATTTTTGATGCTATACTGTTAGTCCCAGCATCTTACAGATAGGTGGGAGTTCCCCTCGCCTATCTTTAAGGCACAGAGCGCTAACTGTGTAGCATCAGAAATCAGTGCTAAACGGGTAGTGCCATGGCCTGCTTCTGCACCGCTTTGGAACACCCCCGATATCCCCCCGATGCTAACCGCATAGCATCGGGGCACATAAGGGACAAACCAGGGAATTTTTGAAGACACTACCTGTGTAGGTGCCTTCAAAAATTCCTGTTGAGGCATTTACATGGGTAACTAGGGCAGTTACCTGTGTTAATTCCTTCGAAAATCAGGCCCTATGTTACTAGCATGGGACTTAGTAAACATGACCCAAAATTCAAATCTTATCTTCAAATCTGACATGATATGGTGTTTTGAAGACAACTTCTTCATCAAGGACTTTATTCTTCGCAGGGTCAATGCTACCTTTTTTGCTGCCTGGTGTAAATGATTACTGTGCTGCCCCCCACCTATCCCCACCCTCACCAATTCCAGTGGAGCCCTTCACAAGCCTCTTTTATGTCTCAAGAAGTTGACAATTCTGAGAGGGTAGCTGTGTGAGTCTGGAGTAGCAAAAATGACAGAAGCAGGCGGTACTATTTACACTAACCAGTTTATTGAGGCATGAACATTCCAGGATAAGAGTCTACATCGAAGTGGACTTGAAAGCTCCTGCCTCAATAAATTTGTTAGTCTGTAAAGTTTATGTATGGGTCAGGTCATAAATGCAGCATGTCTTCAATAATTCTAGGTTCTGTCTTAACTTTGATAAAATATGTCTCTCTTCCAATTCATCTGGTTGGTACAAAAAGGAAATGTGCCTGAGTGGCAAGTTCATTTAAGCTTTGAGTTCCTCCATTCATTGGGAAAAGCTTCTCATTCCCTTTCCCTGTATAATGACCCAGTGCCATTATAGGTGAAATTTGTTTGAAAGTGTCTATGCAAAGTCTGCTTCTGAGCCTTATGATTCAGTTAGTGTGGTGGCCATGTTTGTACACTTCAGTGCACAGAAATAAAGGTGAACAAATGATACCAGTTAGTGTAATAAAACGATAACACCTTATGTGTCTGTTTACCTTTATTTCTTTTTTCTTAGAAAAATAGAGGGTGGGAAGGAAAGAGAGGGCACACCACCTTTCTGGATTCAAGAAAATTCCATTCAAGAATATAAATGAATCCCTCTCTGTAAAGTAATTATAAGTGCAGTCGCTGAGGAAAAAAAAGTCTCAGTGAGTGCACAAAATACACTATTTGTGGGTTCCTTAATTACCGCTTTTAAATCGGGTACTCCACAATTCACTCAGGTATATTTTAGCTGCGCTGTCTCTCGGAAGTCCCATTGTTCCCCTCCCTCCCCAAAATCTGAAAGACAGGAGTTGACTGAAATCATTTTATCTATTTTGTGAAGTAAGACATACTGTTTATGGAAATACCACCATCTACGGGGAATAATGAAGTAGAAATTAAAAGTTGCAAGTCCTATTAACTCTGAGGGAAGTTTCTGAAGGTGGAACACTAATAATCATAGGTAGTAAATAATACAGAACAATGGGACAGATGACCTCAGTTGCTCAAATAGCCAAGTCCAGACTCTTATTCCTTGGCCCATGAAGAGTACAGTAGACTTGATGTCTTGCTCCCTAGTGCCTCTGAGAAAGCTTCACAGTGCAGCCTGTGCCACCTCTCCTGATGAAGGGTATCCAAAACCCCACTTCCTATTGATCTGATTATAGTAACAGAGCTGGGCATCACTCGGTGCCATGGCTCTCACCTCACCTTGCCTGACCTTGCTTCCCTTTTCTTTAACAATGTCTACCTTGTTACTGCTATGAATTTGGAAATGTAGAAAACAGCATGAGGCTTTGTAGTCCATGGATGTGTTGCCTGTCTGATGTGTCCCAGGCTCCTTTGATGCAATTAACTGTTATTAAGGGGCAGGACACATCAAATATGCTGCATGCACATGGGTTCCAAAGCCCCTAAGCTGCTTTTTGTTCTGCCTCTCTGCTATCTATTGCTTGCTGCCATTCATACTACAGCTGGGCCTGGCTGGCTCACTGTGCTGAACAGTCTGCCCTCCTGTCACTGCTGCCCTATGTGAGAGCACAGTTTGCATAGTGGGTTGCACTGCCCTGATTTTTTGGTCCCTTCAAAAGTCATCTCACTAAATATTTTCTGTACGGTTAGCATTTCAGTACCATCTGTATAGTTTTACTGCTGCAGTGTTGACACTCTCACCATAGCTTTGCTGTATCTGTAAACATAAACATGGCACTAGTGTTTAAATCCATAGGGACACATGACTCAAAATACAAATCACAATAGCGATAGCGATAGCCATTCAACCTCCAGGTTTAAACCCTTCAGAGTAATTTTATCAAGTTTAAATATCCAAGACTGTTCACACAGTTCAATCTGTGCTCTCTCACTTCCCCATCACTTAGATTCACAATAGTCAATCAGATGCAATTGTAAATCTTCAGTATAATGATTAAACAGAGAGTAGGGCTGAACAGCCAATTTTCTCAGTGGAAAAAAGTGAATAGTGGAATACCCCAGGATCTGTGCTGGGCCAACTGCTTTTTAACATATTTATAAATGACCTGGAAATGGGAACAGTGAGTGAGGTGATCAGATTTGTAGATGATACAAAACCATTCAAAGTTGTTATATCACAAGAGGATTTAAAAAACAATTGCAAAAGGACCTTGAGAAACAGAGAGACTGGGCATCCATAAGGCTGATGAGATTTAATGTGGACATTGCATAATTATGCACTTAGGAAAGAACAATCCAAACTACAGTTATATGATGCAAGATTCCACATTAGGATTTCCCACCCAGGAAAAGGATCTAGGCGTCATCATGAATAATACGTTGAAACCATCTACCCAGTGTGCAACGGTGGTCAAGAAAGCAAGTAGAATGCTAGGAATCATAAGGGGAGGAATGGAGAATAAAATCAAGCATATTATAATGCCTGTATATTGCTCCATGGTGTGACTGCACCTTGGATACTGTGCACAAATCTGGTTGCCATATCTAAAAAAAGAAATAGCGGAGAAATGGTACAGAGAAGAATTACCATAAGGATAAAGGATATGGAAAGGCAGCCCTATGAGGGAAGGCTTAAAAGATTAGGGCTCTTCAGCTTGGAAAAAAACCTGCTTGGTGGAGATACGATAGCGGTCTATAAAATAATGAATGGAGTGGAACAGGTAAATGTAGATCGGTTGTTTACTCCTTTGAAAAGTAGAAAAACTAGGGAATACGCAATGAAGCTACAATCCAGCACATTTAAAACTAAACGGAGAAAATATTTTTTCACTTGATGTGTAATCACTCTAGCACTTTTCTTCAAACCTCTTTTTAGCCCAGCTATACCAATAGCTTTGACTACATGCTGGAGGATGTAGTCAAAGCTATTGGTGTAGCTGGGCTAAACAGAGGTTTGAAGAAAGGTCCATAAACCATTATTAAAGTGGGCTTAGGAAATACCCTGCTTACTCCTGGGATAAGCAGTATGGAATCTTTGTATCTTGGGAACCTGACAGGTATTGTGACCTGGATTGGCCAGTGTTGGAAACAGTTTACTGGGTTTGATGATCCTTGGTCTGACCTAGTATGGCATTAACTGGGGCAACACAGACCCGGTGCCACCTTCCCCGTGTATCCTGACCATCCATACCAAGACAACGACACAGGTTAGGCAATAAACTGTCCACAGCTTTAGTTAGAACCACAATTTAATAACAGTCAAATGAAATAACCAGCATTAACAAGCCTCATTGGATCAGGTAACTCACCAGCCATACTACTTGCAAGGTGAGACCATCACCGCTCATCACCATGAACTCCTCAGTGGCCAAACCACAACCATCCCCTCCCCACAATGGGCCGACCTCGTCATATTAGTAGTAAAGGAAGGCTGCCTTCTGGGTGGCCCTTCCCAGCCTCCAGCAACTCCCTCACCATCCCTCACAAAAGAACCAAATGCTCACAACGGACTTGCAATCGAGCCTTTGAACTGTATGCTCCATCCTTATGGAACTCTCTACCGAACTGTCTCCGAAACAACACCGATCTACCATCTTTTCGAAAACAGCTGAAAACCATCCTGTTTCAGGAATACCTCAACATGACACCCACCAAAAAGCGAAATAACACCATGACCACCTAACTCAAACAATACTAACCTGACCATGTCCAAATTCTGTCTAAGTCCAATGTCTGTCCTATATCTTATGTTAAAATCATCAATGTAGCCTCCCCGGTGATGGCCCCACCCTTATACGTAAATTCCCCCCCCCCCCCTTTTATGTAACGCCGCTTTGACCCGGTGAAAAGCGGGATACAAATACAGCTAAATAAATAAATAAAATTTCTGGGCCGTGCTCACCGGACCATGGCCCCAATCACAGAGTTCAACTTGTACCGGATCTTGGAAAACCTCCAGGACCCCATCTGATCCCCAAAACTGTGACTAAATCCCGCTGCACTCCACTGGACAATGACATGAAGGGAGGGTGAGTGGGGCACAACCTGCTTGGCCGCTACGAGGTACTGGAGAGGTGGGAGGAGGCCGACATGCCTAGTACAGAAGGGGTTGCTTGCCCCCTCCCACACCTCCCTTCAGCCCTGCATGCTCTTTCATTGGCTTGCGGAGCGTTTCCATACTGGGACCCAATGAATTTAAACGTTGCCTCTCTCGCAGGCTTGCTTCCCCCACCACAGGAGACCTTGTGCACCACTGTCTCCACCCGACCCCTGTCCGCGGAGGAGGTTTCCTGCACCAAACTGTGCACTCGGTTAATGGTGACCGGCTGGGACCCTGCCCCATGTCCTGAAGTCATCTTATATTATTTATATTCTTATGTATTAAGGGTGCTGATAATCTCTTGGTAGTAATCTGACTCCGTTGCTCATTCAGACATAGAAAAATCAGTTACAATCTGTCTAATGAGCTGTAAATATTTGCATTCTTACTGGAGGTCCATTCAGCACCTTCCATCATGTAAATACACCATCCACAATTTCCACAAACCATATGACTTGCACTCAAACTCTTTCTCTTCATATCAAGCTTAAACTGCATAAGATATTCTACTAAAATTTTACCATGACGATAAACCACTAAAAGTGTTTTATGAAAAAGTGAAGAATGAGAATATGCCTGTACTTAAAAATGAAAGCTACCAGTTGATGAGTTAAATTGGTATAAGATTAACTTAATTAGTTTTCAACACTAACTTAGCAAAATCAAGTAAAAAAATAAATTTTAATCCAACTCTAACCTGGGCACTTATTCAGCACTTTCTGAATAATACACAATGCTGTATCCTGTGGGACTGTGGTATAAAAAGTGACATCCAAAGTTGCAATTCATGTAATTTGTTCTATGGTCTCGTCATCAGGCAACAATTTCAGAAATTGGGGCATGTCTTGTACATAGGATTTCATTATTGCTACTTGAGAACTCAAGCAAATGTCCACAAATTGAGATAAGAGTTCAAGAACTGAATATCTTATTGAGATTATTGGATATTCCGATAGGGATAATGGGCCCGATTTTCAGAGGCAGTGGCTAGCGCCGTTAAAGCGTCTAGCTGAACCTTAAATCTATATATTCAGTGCCGCAGGCCCTGGCATTGTATATCCAGGTTGCCCGAATTTCCAGGAAACTAACTGGGCACTGGTGATATTCAGCCGCTGCCCAGTTAGCTTCTCTGGCAAGAGTTAGGCCAGCCTTTACTGTGCCTGACTTTCGCCGCATGTCGATAACTGGGCAGCGGCTCAGTATCACTGCTGTTCCCAGAATGCCCCCAGTATGCCCTAGTGCTAACCAAATAGCATTAGGGCAGTCGGTGGAGGCACCCACAGAAATTCAGCATCATTAACCATAAGAACATAAGATATGCCATACTGGGTCAGACCAAGGTCCATCAAGCCCAGTATCCTGTTTCCAACAGTGGCCAATTTAGGTCATATGTACCCAGCAGTTTCCCCAAAAGACACAAGTTCCACAATGCTTGTACTGGGTCAAGCAGTGATATCCCCAGTCCCTTCCTAATAATGGTTTATGGACCTTTCCTCCAGGAACTTATCCAAACCTTTTTTAAACCCAGCTACACTAACAGCCTTTACTACATCCTCTGGTAACAAATTCCAGAGTTTGATTACACGTTGAGTGAAAAAAATATTTTCTTTTATTAGTCTTAAATAGTTTACCTTGTAGCTTCATTGAATGTCGCCTAGTCTTTCTATATTCTGATAACGTAAACAATCAATCTATGTTTACCCGTTCCACTCCGTTCATTAATTTATAGACTTCTATCATATCTCCCCTCAGCTGTCTCTTTTCCAGGTTAAAGAGCCCTAAACCTTTTTAGCCTTTCTTCATAGGAGTAACCTTCCATCCCCTTTACCATTTTGGTGGCTCTTCTCTGAACTTTTTCTAATAACGCTATATCCTTTTTAAGATACGGCAACCAGAATTGCACACAATATTCAAGGTGCGGTCTCACCATGGAACGATATAGAGGCATTATATCTTTTGTTTTATTTTAAATTCCTTTCCTTATGATACCTAGGGGCTTGTTTACAAAGCTGCGGTAGCAGTTCGCGATCGCTATCGGAGCCGCGGCCCTATTGATTTCAATGAGGCCGCGGCTCCGATAACGATCGTGAACCGCTACCGCAGCTTTGTAAACAAGCCCCCTAGCATTCTATTTGCTGTCTTGGCCGCCGCTGCACACTGGGCCAAGGGTTTTAACATGCTATCCACAATGATGCCTAAATCTTTTTCCTGGGTAGTGGTTCCTAATGTGGAACCTTGAATCGTGTAACCATAGTTTGGGTGGTTCTTCCCTAGGTGCATAACTTTGCACTTGTCCACATTAAATTTCATCTGCCATTTTGATTGCCAGTCCTCCAATTTATCAAGATCCTCTTGCAATTTCCCACAATCCTCTTGGGATTTTAACAACTTTAAATAGTTTTGTGTCATCTGCAAATTTGATAACCTCACTCGTTATTCCACTTTCCAGGTCATTTATGAATATGTCAAAAAGCAGCGGACCCAGCACAGATCCCTGGGGTACACCACGATTCACCTTTCTCCACTGGGAAAATTGTCCATTTAGCCCTACCCACTGCTTTCTATCATTTAACCAGTTCCTGATCCACAGTAGTATTCTGCCTCCTATCCCATGACTCTTCAGTTTTGCCAAAAGTCTCTGATGAGGGACCTTGTCAAAGGCTTTCTGAAAGTCCAGATACACTATATCAGTGATGGCTAACCTTTTTGAGCCCGAGTGCCCAAACTGCCGCACAAAACCAAAGAATTTCCTCAAAGTGCCAGCACGTCATTTGCATAAGTGGTCTTATTTGCATAAATATTTGCATAATGTTACCATACACTAACTTTTAGTAAACATGTCTCTTAATGAGTGTATGGATAAAGAAAGACTAAAAGATTTCTACATTACTATAATCCAGTGCCAACCGCCAGGCACATTAGGAACTACTACAAACGCTGCCCATTTAGAACCCATAGCAAACCCGCCGTATCCTGACAGCATTACCAGGACTCACAAAGCACCATACCCTACCTATCAAAAGGCAACACTGCAAATATTAAACCAATACATTTCAGTGAATACTGGGGAAAGAGAACAAGTGGCAACGTCAAATAGGAATTTCCTCTTGTACCAAACAAAGCGCAGATGTTAATGATGCACATTTCCCAGAGCTGACATATTCCAGTTAATAAATTCAAAATAAAGAGATATCGTTCTACCTTTTGTGCATTTTTTTTCAGTTGCAATTGGTCCAGCCATTTTCTTCTGGTTTCTTCATGTTTTCTGCTAACTCTCCATCGTCTGCTGTCCATTTGTCCTTTCTTCTCTCTTCTAGTTTTTTTTCCATTCTCTCTCTCTCTACATCTGCTTTAACATACTAATCTTTCTCCTTTTGCTCTTTCCTCATTCCTATTTCATCCACACAAATTTTACCCCTCCATCCTCAATCCCCAATTACTCTCCCAATACCTGGCCAATTGTAGATTTTTCATCCCTCCTACACAAAATATTTTTCCCCTCTCCATTGTACTCTCCCAGCCCCATCCCATTCTAATCCTCCCCCAACATCAGCTCCCTTCTAGTTCCAGTCTCACCCAGCATCCATTCCCTTCTTCAAGCCCCCCACTTCCCCTCAGCCCATTTCCATTCCAAGCCCCGTCCCCATCAGCGATTTGCAGTTCAAGCCCCCCACTTCCCCTCAGCCCATTTCCATTCCAAGCCCCATCCCCAACAGCTATTTGCAGTTCAAGCCCCCTTCCACTCAGCCCATTTCCAGTCCTAGCAACCCCCCCCAACCCATTACCAGTCCTAGCCCCCCATAGCCCACTCCCAGTCCTAATCCCACCAGCCCATTTCCAGTCCTAACCTCCCCATCAGCCCACTCCCAGTCCTAATCCCCCATCACTCAATTTTTAGTTTAAGCCCCCCCAGCGCCCATCACCACTCCTACCCCCCCCAGCCCAGCGCCCATCACCACTCCTACCCCCCCCAGCCCAGCGCCCATCACCACTCCTACCCCCCCCAGCCAGCCCAGTGCCCATCAACACTCCTAACCCCCCCAGCCAGCCCAGTGTCCATCACCACTACTAACCCCCCAGCCCAGTGCCCATCACCACTCCTAACCCCCCCACCCCAGCCCATCACTACTCCTAACACCCCCCAGCCCAGCCCAGCCCATCACTACTCCTAACCCCCCCCAGCCCAGCCCAGCCAATCACCACTCCTAACCCCCCCCAGCCCAGCCCAGCCCAGCCCATCACCACTCCTAACCCCCCCAGCCCAGCCCAGCCAATCACCACTCCTAACCCCCCCAGCCCAGCCCAGCCCAGCCCATCACCACTCCTAAGCCCCCCAGCCCAGCCCAGCCCAGCCCATCACCACTCCTAACCCCCACCCCCCACCCCCAGCCCAGCCCAGCCCAGCCCAGGGAAAATTAAAAAAAAAAGAAAACCAGTCAGCTGCCGCTGTCGGGGCCGCCGCGGCAGAATCGAGCGTGCCGCGGGGCCCCCCTGTACCCGGCACAGCCTCTCCTCCCTGTAGCAGCTCTCTCGTTGGAGCTGCAGTCAGACGCGCCGGCTTGCAGAGCGCGAGGGAAGAGTTTTCCCTCGCTGCTCTGTTAAGCCCGCGGGGGCTGATGGGAAGTTCCCATCAGCCCCCGCGGGCTTAACAGAGTCGCGAAAGGGAAACTCTTCCCTTCGCGCTCTGCAAGCCGGCGAGTCTGACTGCAGCTCCAACGAGAGAGCTGCTACGGGGAGGACAGGCTCTGCCGGTGGGTACAGGGGGGCCCCGCGGCACGCTCGATTCTGCCGCGGCGGCCCCGACAACGGCAGCAGACAGGGTTGTTGTTTTTTTTTCGATGGCGGACCTTCCCGCGTGCCAGCTGCAAGGCCTTCGCGTGCCACAGCTGGCACGCGTGCCATAGGTTCGCCATCGCTGCACTATATCATCCGACTCATCTTTGCCCACCTGTTTATTCACACCTTCAAAAAACCATAACAGATTAGTAAGACAAGATCTTCCTTGTCTAAAGCCATGTTGGCTGTCTCTCATTAGGCCATGACTATCTACACGCTGAGTAATTTTATTCTTTATGATGGTTTCTACCATTTTTCCCGGTACTGACGTCAGGCTCACCGGTCTGTAGTTTCCCGGATCACCCCTGGAACCCTTTTAAAAATTGGTGTTACATTGGTGATCCTCCAATCTTCAGGTATTAGAGATGATTTTAATGATAGTTCACTGATTACTAATAGCAGGTCTGCAATCTCATATTTTAGTTCTTTCAACACCCTTGGATGTATACCATCCGGCTCAGGTGATTTGCTACTCTTCAGTTTATCTAATAGTTGTAATACATCTTCCCGATGTATCGATATTTCCTTCAATTCTTCTGTACCTTTAAATACCACTTCAGTCATGGGTAACATCCCTACATCTTCCCCAGTAAAGACCAAAGCAAAGAATTCATTAAGTCTCTCCGCTATCGCCTTGTCGCCTCTTAGTGCCCCTTTAACCCCTCTATCATCTAATGGACCAACTGACTCTCTCACAGGTTTTTTGCTATGAATGTACTTGGAAAAGTCTTTATTTCGTGTTTTTGCTTCCGCAGCAAGCTTCTTCTCAAATTCTCCCTTTGCCTGCCGTGCATTTGACTTGCCACTGCTTGTGCTGTTTCCAGGTTTCGTCGTTTGGCTCTTTTTTCCATTTACTGAAAGATGCTTTTTTGGCAACAACAGCCTCTCTGACCTCACCTTTAAACCATGCTGGCAGTTTTTTGGACTTCCTTCCACTTTTCTTAAAGCATGGAATACAGCTGGTCTGGGCTTCCAAGAAAGTATTTTTCAAAAACACCCAAGCTTGATGTAAGTCTTTAACCTTTGCAACTGCTCCTTTTAGTTTTTTCTTAACTATTTTCCTCATTTTATCATAGTCTCCCTTTGGAAAGTTAAAAGGTAGTACTGTGGATTTCATTACTATCCCTCCTCCACTAATTAAATCAAAGGCGATCATGCTAAGATCACTATTGCCAAGTGGCCCCAACACCCTTATCTCTTGCACTAGATCTGGTGTTCCACTAAGGACTAGGTCTAATATGGCTTCCCCTCTGGTCAGTTCATGAACCAGCTGCTCCAAGAAGCAGTCATTTATTTCATCTAGGAACTTTATCTCCCTAGCATGTCCTGCCGTGACACTGACCCAGTCGATACCGGGGTAATTGAAATCACCCATTATTATTACTGTGCTGTAACGTTTGTTAGCTTCCTTGATTTCTTTGAGCATTTCATCATCCATTTGTTCATTCTGGCCAGGCGGTCGATCGTACACCCTCACTGCCATCGCCTTCCCATTTTTACATGGAATTTCAATCCATAGAGATTCTACAGCAAATTTTGTTTCCTGCAAAACTTTAATCCTTTCTGACTCAATGCCCTCTCTAACATAGAGCGCAACCCCTCCACTAATTTGATCAGCTCTATCATTACGATATAGTTTGTACCCAGGTATCACAGTGTCCAACTGGTTGTCCTCCTTCCACCATGTCTCTGATATTCCAATCATATCTAACCTCTCATTTAGTGCTATATATTCTAACTCTCCCATCTAGCATTTGCATACAAGCATTTTAGAGACTGTATTTTATTCATATTAATTTGGCTATTGGTAGACAGGGGTAATTTGGGATCTTTAAGTTCTGTCTGCTCCATACTGGTTGTAGTTGGCCATCTTTAAGTTCTGTCTACTCCATACTGGTTGTAGTTGTTGTTATGGAAGGACAGACTAGATAGGCCATGTGGTCTTTTTCTGTCATCATGTTTCTATGTTTCTATGTTACTCGAGGGCATTTTGGCTACTTTACTCTTTTTTTGGAACCTCTCTGCTTTTGGTAGTATCCTTCAAGGATACATTCTTCCGAACCATCTGCTCTTGGGTGACTGTCGGCTTTCCCCTATTATCTAGTTTAAAAGCTGCTCTATCTCCTTTTTAAAGGTTAATGCCAGCAGCCTGGTTTCATCCCGGTTAAGGTGAAGCCCATCCCTTTGGAAGAGCCCCTCCTTTCCACAGAATGTTCCCCAGTTCCTAACAAATCCAAAACCCTCATCTCTGCACCATTGTCTCATCCATGCATTGAGACTCCGGAGCTCTGCCTGCCTTTTGGGTCTTGCGCGTGGAACGGGAAGCATTTCGGAGAATGCTACCCAACCATGTCAGTGCTGTTGAATAACCCAGACAAGGACATTAACATGATTGGCAGATCTGCCAGCAAGTTTTTTATGTTTTCGATGCCTGATGTTCAGTCAGTCTTGGGTGGTGCTCTTTCATGGATCAGTTTCACTGAACAATCTGCATGAAATTTTCTCCTGTCGTTTTGAACATATTCTGCCATGATTAAAAGGTTTCTGGATTCCCTCTGCTGGAACTTAAGAATATGCGGCTTACATTTGTTATTCCAAGCTTTTTGATGGATAATTGTTCTTGAGTGGTGGTTGTTTATTAATGATTGTCAGATATACAACTGGAACAGCATGGTTTTTGGTTTACAAATGGCTTGAGGGGATGAATGGAAGAGTCCCTGTGTACACAATGTTGTCGGCACCCAACGTGCTTGTGAATAGGAATTACAGGGAAGGGAAGGAAGTGAGGTGAAGGATGGATTGGGGTGTAAGAATAACCCTTGTAAAGGTTTACTTGGTGGCCAGGGTAAATATGGTATGCAATTTTTTGGTGGAGAAAGATATAATGTGAATATGGAACAATCAACTGAGGTAGGGACTGGACACCTTGTTTGAATTATGTGTTACTGCTTTTACTTGAAAGTGAATCTGAATCTAATCCCATATAGCTTCTAATGTGATCTGTATTGTGTCATGGAATATTTCCAGCACTGGATCTCCTGGAAAATTTTGCAGGATCTTAAGCATCGTAAAGCACAAATAGCCAGTATCCATGAAAATGAAACTGAACCCCAAATATTAGAAAAGGATTGGGTCACTGATGTATTTTATGCTTTTTCAGGGAATACAAAGTAGTTGTAGTTATTTTGTTTAGCTTATCCATGACCTATCAAGTTCACACATTCATCAAAGACCTCTCTGGTAGATTTTTATTTTTGAAAATAACAGAGCAGGGCCTGATGTAATGTTGGCATCAGTCTTTGCATCAAGGTGGTAATTTTATAAGGAGTCACATAAAGATATGTGCCACCAATGCACATAGATCATGTATTTTTGGTGTTTTATGGTAATTAATGGGCTTTTACATGCACACTTTAGCTGGTTGCTATTTTGTAAATACCTGCAATCAGGCCAGTGGCACATATTTCCATTGTGGGCGTGTATATGGATGGAGCTTAGGTGGAATGCAGTCATCTGCACTATTCATAGGGCTGGCATAAGTGATCACACCTAAATTCAGCGTGAGCTTTCCACTACTTACACCTTTATTTTATAAAGTGACGTCACTTAAGAACATAAGATATGCCATACTGGGTCAGACCAAGGTCCATCAAGCCCAGTATTCTGTTTCCAGCAGCAATCTAGGTCACAAGTACCTAGCAGTTTCCCCAGAAGACACAGATTCCACAATGCTTGGATTGGGGCACCGTGGATTTCCCATGTCCCCTTTAATAGTAGTTTATGGAGCTTTCCTCCAGGAACTTGTCCAAACCTTTTTTAAACCCAGCTACACTAACAGACTTTACTAATAAAGTAAGCAAATAAAAATGCATGGTGACCCAGACATCCCTTATAAAATTACCTCCAAATGTGTACAATCACAATTTCTATTTCTCATTAGTACATAAAGCTTGTAATAATAATAGGGGATTTAAATATGGCATTGAACTTGTCATTAGAAAGGTTGGGTAATCTTCTGCAAGCTAAGACTGAGAAAACCAGTGTCTTCCTTTATTGTGTTAAGAATCTGGATTTAGTCAATGGCTGGCTATGTCTGTACCCACTTGTACAAAACTATACCCATGTGTGTCACACTCATGGCACTATGCCCAGGATTAATTATGTCATAATACCATGAGAGTTCTTGCTAAGGTGACAAGGGTGACTATAGGGCTTCCGGAGGTCTCAAATCACATTTACATATTGGGCTAGAATTTTGAAGGTTTTGTGAGTTTCACTAAAAGTACATTGAAAGTTTCCTACTTATTTATATTCTGATAATGGCTATAGGGCATATTTAATTACAGGGGGCATGAGATTACTTTATTTATTTATTTAAAAGCTCTTTTATATCGCCATATGCATGCACATTCAAGGTGGTAAATATACTTAAAATTAAAATAATGGCATTCTCTCCATCAAAGATACATAATCAATTTGAAGTGCGCCCCCTCCATCATCTGCCACCTGAATGTAACTCATCTTGAACTACTACTGAAAATATACAAGCTCAGGGTGTTAGTTTAGATTCACAAGGTAAATTGTAACATAGGTACTAATGACACTGTAGAAGTCGCTGGTGATACCTCACTTGGAATACTGTGTTCAGTTTTCGAGACCATATCTCTCAAAGGATATAAAAAGACTGGAAACGGTTCAGAGGAAGGTGACCAAAATGATTTAGTGCCTGCTCCAGAATACATATGAGAAGAGACTTGAAGACCTAAATATGTATATTCTAGAAGAGAAGAGGGACAGGGGAGATATGATACAGACCTTTAAATACTTAGAGTATTAAGGAATGAACAAACAAACCTCTTCCAAAGACTGGGAAGCTATAAAACTAGAGGATATAACATGAAGCTGCAAGGGGGTAAGCTGAAAGGCAACATCAGGAAATACTTTTTCACTGAAAGGGTGGTGGATTCTTGGAATGCCCTCCCGATGGAAGTGGTGAGGGCAAATACAGTGACAGGATTCAAAATGGCATGGGACAGACACAGTGGATCCCTTTATACAGGATAAAATCAAAATAACCTTAACTGTCTTGCTATCTCAACAAATAGGGGTGACCTGCACAGAGTGGTGGGTACACCCTTACAATGACAGGGGGAGGGGTTTCCTGCAAGGAGCAGCAGGTGCACATACTCTTGCCACCTTGCTGGGCAGACTAGATGGACCATGATGCTTTATCTATACTATGTTACTGTGTTATAATTCACCTGTTTAAATATGACTACTTAAATATGCAAACTGCATCCCTGTGTAAATGGATATTTTAGAAAAGGCTTATTTTAGACTTGGATTCCACATTGAAATTGTAATATCATGGTATATGGCTTATGTGGGACAAATATCTACCTGTGTATTCCCCATTTCATATAGAGAATGCACATATAAGTCCAAAATATGCTCACGCCTGGATTTACACTTCCTCCCAGGTATTTACAAAGTGCTCATTTTGGTCATTACTTTACAGGAGGGCTATCCCCCTTACTCCCTCTCATTTCCCGCCCCCATCTAACCTCCCTCTAGAACATATGGGGAAGTTAGTAGGGGTCAGCTGAGGGGCCAAATAGCAGGGATGGACGTCCCAGTGGGACGTGCATCCCACTATTCGCAACTTTGAATGACCCTGCCAATGTTTATTTCCTCATCTAGATTGAAATAAGGTAAAGACAGAGTCCTCTGCATCTAATTAACAGCGTCTATATGTCTAGGTTTGCAAAATGACTCAGATGCACATCTCAATAACAATATTTTCACATGGAAATGCTAGCACTTACATGTGAAAGTTGCTGGATTTCCTCTGTTGATTTTTCCTACATATGTATTTGTGAAATGTCTGCTCGCATTGCACTTGCGCTGCACATAGATCTAAATCCTCATGTGATTCCTGCACATCCTTCTGTATATTTTAGAAACAGCCAACAGTACAGAGAAGCAGTGCGATGAATCACACTATGGAAGGATTGCAATAAGACTTTATTAAATTGTCAAAAAGTCCCTCCTACGGGCATATTTCGACTGGTAGGAGCCTTCGTCAGGGGTATTGGAACTCTATAAAAATCAAGCCATAGAACATATATAAACATATAAAATCAAACATCAGGAGTGGAGGAGTAGCCTAGTGGTTAGAACAGTGGCTTGGTAACCAAGCAACCAGGGTTCAATTCCCACTAGCACTCCTTGTGGCCTTGGGCAAGTCACTTAACCCTCCATTGCCTCAGAAGAAAGGCCTGGCAATCTACTTCCGGTGACACTGCCAAGAAAACCCAGGAGGCTTCTGGGTCACCAGGAGTCAGGACTGACTTAAAGGCACACATTGCATTATTGCATTGCAAACATAAATATTGTAAAGGATACATTACTGAACCATATAAAACCATAATAAATCATATTGTTAAGTGCCGTCGAGTCAGTGTCGACTCATAGCGATCCTCTATATAGTTGTCCTAATTTGTGTTCGGTCTTCAGTCAGGCGGCTCATTGATGACCGACTGGCACCCGTAGCTGCTGTTATTGTATCAGTCCATCTCATTGCTGGCCTTCCTCTTTTGCGTTGACCTTCTACCTTTCCGAGCATGATGTCTTTCTCTAACGATCTCTCTCTTCACATGATGTGCCCAAAGTATGAAAGTTGAAGTCTTATCAACTGATCTTCTAAAGAAAGCTTAGGTTTGATCTCCTCTAGTACTAATTGGTTTGTTCTTTGGGTAGTCCATAATCCAAAGGCATCAATTTTCTTCCTTTCTTTTTCACTGTCCAACTTTCGCATCCATATGATGTTACTGAAAATGCCATGGCTTGAACAAGTTGAATCTTTGTATGGAAAGAGATATCTCTGCTCTTGAGAATCTTGTCTAGGTGCTTCACAGCCATTATGCCAAGAGCAATGTGTCATCGGATTTCTTGACTGCTTGTTGCTTCTTTAATGGATCCAAGTAGGTTAAAATTGTCCACTACTTCAATTTCTACTCCATTAACGATGAACTTATTGATTTTGCCATTTATCAGGATCTTTGTCTTCTTTACATTAAGATGCATGCCCATTTTAAGATTACGTTCCTTGATCTTGAGAAGCAGATTTTTCAGATCAATTTCAGTCAGTAATGTGGTATCATCAGCATAGCAAAAGTTGTTGATGAGTCTTCCACCAATCTTCACACACCAGTTGTCTTCATACTGTCCTCCTTCTCTGATGATTTGTTCTGCATATAAATTAAACAGGTAGGGGGAATGTGTGCAGCCTTATCATACACCTTGCTGATTTTAAACCATTCTGTTTCTGCTTGTTCTATTCAAACTGTTGCTTCTTTATCAATGTAAAGGTTGTGCAAGAGAACTTTCAGATGTTCTGGTATACCTATGCTTCTTAATGTGGCCCAGAGTTCTCATGGTTTACACAGTCAAAAGCCTTGCTGTAGTCAATAAAGCACAAATAAAGCACAATTTTTGGTATTCTTTAGTCTTTTCAAGGATCCATCTCACATCTGTGATGATGTCTCTCCTTCCTCGCCCTTTCTCGAATCCTGCTTGAACTTCAGGTAATTCTCATTCCAGGTATGGTTGTAGTCTCTGTTGAATAATCTTCAGTAGAATCTTGCTGGCATGTGGGATTGGAGCAATTCTACGATAATTTCCATGGTCATTTGAATCACCTTTCTTTAGTACTGGTGTAAACACAGATCTTTTCCAGTCAGATGTTGTCTTCCAAATTTCCTGGCAGAGCCTTACAGCTGCATCTTATTGATGTAATACTTCTATGGAAATGCCATCAATGCCTGGTGCTTTGTTCTTTGATAAGGCTTTCAATGCTGCTTCATCTTCTTCTTTCATCACCAGTGCTTCTGGATCATAAGGTACAGGTTGAAATGACTGTTGGTCCACTTGATCTTTATCATATCAATACTCTGTATATTCTTTCCACCTTTTTTTGATCTTCTCATCATCATTCAACATAGAGCAGCAAATCGATTTTGCAGGCAGTCTTTAAATTCCAGTGGTATATTCTCAATGTCATATTTTGCTACATTCGTTAGTGGCTTGCTCTTTTTCAACTTTAGCTTGAGTTTGCATACTAGTAGTTGGTGATCTGTACTAAATCATATAACATATAAAATTAAACCTAAATAGTCATAATTAAAATTATAGCCAGAAATAATCTTTCATAAAAGTTCTGCATGCATCACTGCTTCTCTGTACCGTGTGCTGTATGCTGCAGGGTTTTGGTGCCTTCTCTTTTTTTTGTGGACTATTTTAGAAACAGAGCACTTTCTAAAATGCTATGGGAACTGGGTACATCCCAACCTTGACATCTCAATTCCAATCTCCACATTCTATCTAAAATGTAACTTCACATCTGAAAAATGAATAGTAAAAGGCAAGTCAAAAATGTTACTTTTACCATTATTTTTAAGGACATAAGAAATGCCATACTGGGTCAGACCAAGGTCCATCAAGCCCAGTAGCCCAATCCTACAGTGGCCAATCCAGGTCAGAAGTACTTGGCAGGTTCCCCAAAGGGTGCACAAGTTCCACAATGCTTGTCCCGGGGTAAACAGTGGATTTCCCGGGTCCTCTTTAATAATGATTTATGGATCTTGCCACCAGGAACTTGTCTAAACCTTTTTTAAACCCAGCTACACTAACAGCTTTTACTACATCCTCCGGTAACGAATTCCAGAGTTTCGCTATGCTTTGAGCGAAAAAATATTTTCTCTCATTACATTGTTACATTGTAGCTTCACTTCATGTCCCCTAGTCTTTCCACTTTTTGATGGCATAAACAACTGAACTATGTTTACCCGTTCTACTCCATTCATTGATTTATAGACCTCTATCATATCTCCCCTCAGCCGTCTCTTTTCCAGGATGCAGCCTTAGCCTTTTAAGCAATGGTGGGATTCTGAGCAGGAACCGGTTTGGATCTATCTCACAACTGAAGGAGCTGGGTGGGTGGCAGCACAGCACCTGTTTGCATTGCTGGTGCCATACACTCGGTCTGCTGGCAGCCGCCACAATGCAGCAATCCCTGGTGGCCCAGCAGTCCAATCCCTCCACCCGCCAGTGGTTTGACAGCATTGGAGGCTTCCCCCGATGCCATGGTCCCCAAATGCCATGAAACCACTGGCAGGATTCCCGCCAGTGGAGCGCCAGCATCAGGATGCCATATCCGGCCCGGTTCAGCAAATTCTACTACTACTACTACAATTGAGCATTTATATAGCGCTACCAGTCGTATGCAGCGCTGTACAGACATGTAAGAGATGGTCCCTGTTCGTCAGAGCTTACAATCTAGTCAAGACAAAACACAGAGCCTGTGGTAGGAACTTGCTCGCGCATACTGGGCCAAACCAGCCAAATCCCACCACTGCTTTTAAACCTTTCCTCATAGGGGTATTCTTCCATCCCCTTTGCCATTTTGGTGGCTCTTCTCTGTATCTTTTCTAATTCTGCTATATCCTTTTTAAGATATGGCGATCAGAACTGAACACGATATTCAAGGTGTGGTCGCACCATGGAACGATACAGAGGCATTATAATATCTTTTGTTTTATTCTCTATTCCTTTCCTAATGATTCCTAGCATTCTATTTGCTTTCTTGGCCCCACTGTACACTGGGCAGAGGGTTTTAATGTATTATCCATGATGATACGTAAATCTTTTTCCTGGGTGGTGGTTCCTAATGTGGAACCTTGCATCGTGTAACAACAGTTTGCATTGTTCTTTCCTAGGTGCATAACTGTGCACTTATCCACATGAAATTTCATTGTCATTTGGACGTCCAGTCTTCCAATTTATCAAGGTCCTCTTGCCATTTTTCACAATCACTTTGTGTTTTGTGACATATGCAGATTTGATTATCTCACTTGTAATTTCTATTTTCTGCTCATTTATAAATATGTTAAAAAGCAGCGGGGCCCAGCAGAATCTCTGGGATACTCCACTATTCACTTTTCTCCATTGAAAAAAGTAGCCATTTAGTCCTGCTCTGTGCTCTCTATCTTTTAATCAGTTCCTGATTCATAATAGTACACTGCTACCTATCCTATGACTTTTTACTTTCGCCAAGAGTCTCTCATGAGGGACCTTGTCAAAGGCTTTAAAAAAAATCCAGATACACTATATCAACCGGCTCACCTTTATCTGGCTGTTTATTAGTCAAGATTTTCCTTGGCTAAATCCATGTTGGCTTTCTCCCATTAAACCATTACTATCTACATGTTCAGTAATTTCATTCTTTACGAGTATAATGGTTTCTACCATTTTGCCCAGTACTAATGACAGGCTCACCAGTCTGTAGTTTCTTGGATCAGCCCTTGAACCCTTTTTAAAAAAATTGGCATTACATTGACCATTCTCCAATCTTCCGGTAGTATAGTTGATTTTAATGATAGTTCACCAATTACTAATAGTAGGTCTGCAATCTCATATTTCAGTTCTTTCAACACATTTGTATGTATACCATCCAGTCCAGGTAATTTGCTACTCTTCTTTTATCAAGCAATTGTACTCTTGCCCCGCCATATGAGATTGTGGATGTTGTTTACTGGTTCCTGTTATGCAGCTGCTGGATTTCTTACCTGGTTGGTCCTCTATGCCCGTGTTGCTGAGCATGTGAGCTCTGACATTGCTAGAAGAGCTATAAGACTCTTGTCCCACAGTGGGATGCAGTCATAGGCGCGTGCCTATGGGCACGTGCTCCGAAGGGGTGTGTCCAAAGGGGCAGGTGCTGCCCTTTTGGAACCCCTTTGGAGCACATGAAGAGCCAAAGTGGAATCTTTTTCCCTGTTATGGGGAAATGGAAGAAAAAAGTACTTCATTCATCTTCTGGTAAAGTAGTTAAGATGATTGGACCAATGGGTTCTCATGTTAAAGTGGTGTATCTATATCTGTAGGTCAATCCCTTACCATGGAGAACAGTTCTTTATTTGTGAGTACTCTTTCATCCTCCTCACCTCATTTTATTCAGGGTGATAAAACCCCAGCCAAACAGTATATTGGTCCAGTTGAAAGGGTTGGCTCTCCATTTTTGGTGCAACAAGGCCCTTCAGATCAAGTACTGTTATTGGATTCTCCTGTTCCCTTCATAAATTACTATGTATGCTGCCTACGTCTATAGCTTTTTCTGCTATATCTTTGGATAAGCCTACTCCATTTAAAGATATTTCCTTGAAGGATGTATGGAAGGCGATTATTCATGTGGATTTATCCCTTCAGTCCTCTTTAGCAAGAGATTTTGATTTTTTCTAAGGAGATGGTTGTGAAACTTGCGGAGCACGACCTTAAATTAACCGAGCTTGATAAGTCTGCTCAAAAGTCTCAATCTTTGGCCATTGTAAGGCAGGCTTCACTTTCCTTCTTGACAGGTGATTCTTTTCAATTAAAATGCGAGTTAGAGTCTATAGAGAATGTATCTTGTTCTAAAAATTGACATTTTTAATTTTTCTGCACACCAATTTCCTTTCACTGATGATTTTGTTTGTTAAATATGTAAATGAAATCTTACAGTTCCTGAGTGTGGATAGCGTTTCGATTTCCAAGATTTATTATATTCCCAAGGGGACTCAGGCTGCGGTGAAGGGGGACAGGGTATCAGGTGATGATCTTGATTCTATATTACCTTCTGATAGTCCTGATCTATCAGCCTATTTTGAGTCCTATGTAGATGAAATTCCCTCTCTGGCCACCTTGGTAGTCCAATTTGTAGCTGAGGTCGATAAAGACCATATTTTGCGTTTATATTTTTTTAAGAAAAATGAGAAATTTTGTGGGCATATATTTCCCGATGTCACCAGAAGTACTCTAAGATGTAGGAAGCCATTTCTGGTGCTTAGACACAGAGTCTTAGCTCTCAGGGCCTCCTTTACAATTAAATTTCCTGATAAATGTTTGATATCTTGTCAAGGAAATAGATATGTGTTTCTTGAGCCTGACCAATTGGAGAGTTCCCTACAGAGGAAGGAATAATTTACCTTTTCTCTTTATCCACTCTGGTTTAGTTAATACAGTTTACTATGGTGGTCATTCCGAATGGCAAATAGCAGGGTTGGACGTACAGGTTGGATGTCCAACCCGCACTTAGCCCCGGGTCACAATTCTTGTCCTAGCACTCCACGTACAGAGCAGTTGTGCAGGGAGGTCGGTGCTGGGATAGAGCGGGGGTGTTACAGGGGAGGGGACACCAGCTAGGACATACAGCGGCAATTCCAGTCATGTGACTGTACATTTCCCAGTAAAAGGTTGGATGCTCGGCTTATTCTACCCCGAAGGTAGAATGTCTCGGGTGCTCCACACATTGGTCTTCATGCTTTTCACTGCCCCTGCAGCCATGATCCAGCCCACAGCAGTCACCAGTAATGTCGAACAGTGGGCTGCAGGGACAGATGCACGCCATGGCATTCTGAGCCATCCTATGGATGGCTCATTGCCATGGTGCCAGGACACCATGGCTTCCGCGCCCCAGCCATGCTGTTCTGGCATCTGGACAGGCAACTCCCCATACACCAATCTCATTGTCTGGCCACAATTCTGCTGTCGCGGGTATGTCCAGACCCGGCAGCAGCAGATTCAGGTTCATTTCCCATACATCCAGTTTTTGCATGGCCAATGTGGCCAGACGTGCAGGAAACAGAATGTCCCTCCACATGTTTATTTAGGGACCAGTTTTTTTTTTCTTTGTAATGTCCTCAATGTGGGTTAAGTTAGTATATTTGTATACTTTCTTGTATTTTTGAAAATGTATATTTAAAAAAAATGGTTTCATATAGGCCAATCAGATCCCACTGCACAGGAGGGAATGTCTCCAAAATATTAACTTTAGAATACAATTAAGATTTATAGACTGTATCATTCTCAAGTACAATAATTAAAGCATCAAATGTTTATACTTTTTTAAATATTATTTTGTATTTTGAACAACATCCTTTACACTCAAAAATTTGCATTTCTATCTCCTATGTACAGAGTCTGTTGGTAGAATGTCTCTTCCTTTCAGAGTGGTATCTGTTGAAGATCTTGAAATGTAAACAACTTTTGTTGGTTGTGACATCCTAAATGTTTTGGAATCTTCAGGGGGACCACTTACACAGGATGAGAGATCTTCAAATGGACTATATTAACTTCTGGTCTGATTGCTGAAATGGTTTTCCCATAAGCACAAAAAGTGAGAGAAAACCTCGGTTGATTCATGTTAGAAATTATCAAGAGAAAAAAGTTTTGATATCTTTAATCTGTTTCAACCAGAAAACTAATTGATATATTCTTAGATTAATCAGTGATACTATTTCTCTGTGAGTTAGGTTTAAATCCTATAATCACTAAATAAAATTAATTACTCCAATATATGAATATTTCCTTCATTCAATTTATTCTATAAAAGGTATTCCTTACAAAACTTATTATCTTTTTCTAAGCGGGTCTCAGACTTGCGGGCAACTTTCTGTGATGTGTATCACTTAGTGCACCTATTTGCATCAATGACCCATTTTCATGTCATTCTTAAAACTTTCTCATGACTTTTACTAAACTATTATTTCAAACGTCCAGTTGGATAATGAGAGATATTTTGTAACAGCAAGCTTATCTTTTGTCTTTTTCTTCAATGTCCCAACGCCAGACTGGGCGCCTCTGCGTTTCACAGCCTTATGTTTCTTCAGGGGATTTTACTTAGACAGGCTTGTAATATCAATTATCTCTGGAAAAACGGAAACACCATATTTAAAATCATTCATTTTTACACCTTCAAACAAGACTATATATCTAATATACTGTTAAAAAATGACAGCTAAGTGCTGCTCACCCTCCGTTGTTTCTGAGCTCGAACCTAGTTTTGGATAGCAAAGGGACGCGCATACGGATGTGCGTTTTCCAAAGAGCTTTTAAACTTCCTGTTTAATCAGACTATGGGAAATGAAGAACCTCAATTAAAATTGTAGTCAGGTGCATAAAGCCCAATCTATTTGGGTATTTAAGCCTTGAGGGGTTATTGTCTGTAGTGTATAGATCCATCGTTGCTCTCGAAGGATCAAAGTTTGATCAAGAGTTCTACCCCCCATGCCGCTATAAACTCTATCTACACAAAAACAGCGTAAATCTGTAAATGTGTGATGAAAAAGGAGGCAATGTTCCACTATTGGAGCTGACAACGATTTACATTTCAACTTGCTTTTATGTTCAGATAATCGGACCTTAAAAGGGCGCATGGTTTTTCCAATATATAGTAATTGGCATGGACAACGTATAGCATATACGACCTGTGTAGAGCAACAATTAGTTGTATGACGTAGGAAATACTTTTTTATCATGATATTGAAACCACATTAATTCTTCATTGGCCTCACACAAGGAACAATCTCCACATCGTGAATGGCCCTTTAATTCATTAAGAGCTAAACTACTCGGTGTCTTGAGGACTGTAGGACATAGCATTTCCTTCAGATTCCTATTTCGAGTCCAGACACATCTGATTTGTTTTTCTTTCAATGCTGGCACACTTTGAATGACATTCATGTGTTTTTGAAGTATGTCTTTAATTCCTTTACTATGAGACGAAAATTGAGTAACCAGATTGATTGTAGAATCCAATGTAGTAATTGATGTGGAAGATCGTGGAGTTAATAATAACTCTCTATGATTAAATAATGCTCTTTTATATGCATTATTGACTATACGATCGGGATACCCCCGTTGTAAAAATTTATTCTTTAGACTCTTTGCATGCACTTTAAATTGTTGCGTGTCAGTACAATTCCTCCGATATCGGAGGAATTGAGAGAACGGTAAACTGTCTTTTAATCTTCGCGGGTGTAAACTATCGTAGTGCAGCAGAGCATTTCTATCTGTTGGCTTACAAAAAACATTGGTGATCCATTTGGTGTTTCCTTTTTGAACTTCCACATCCAAAAATGTAATATGTGTTTGGCTACAAGAGCTGGTGAATTTGATGGTAGCTTCCCTGGTGTTCAGCCACTCCACAAACCTATCAAGTGAGTTTAGGGAACCCGTCCAAATGAAAAAAGATCGAATTGCTTTAACCAGTTTTCTTCAAATGCCCCCATGAAGATATTAGCAATGGAGGGGGCACATGTAGCCCCCATCGCAACGCCGGATTTTTGAAGATATAAACAGTTCTCAAATTCAAAATAATTTTGAAACAACACCAATTTTGTTAAGTGTGCTTAAAAAGCTAAATGAGTTTCTGTTAAATCTGATCTAGTTCTTAAAGTGATCATCACCTCCTCATGTGCTTTTTCTTGAGGAATGTTGGTGTATAAAGCACTTACATCTAAAGTGACTAGCCAAAGTTGTGGTTCCATAAGCCATTGTGTGTTATTTTCTAACAACTGTAAAAAGTGTGTTGTATCACGAACATATGATGGTATCTGTGATATCATTGGTCTTAAAAAAGAATCTAGGTACATCGAAAGTGGTTCTAATACAGTACCCCTAGTCGACACTATAGGTCGACCCGGGGGATTATTCAGATTTTTATTAATTTTAGGAACCAGATAAAAACGAGCTGTCACTGGATCAGAAGGGTTCAAAAATTGCATTTCTTTGAAATTAATTAATTTTTGTTGTAGAGCTTGAGTGGTAAGAGTTTTAATTTGTTTAGAGAGATCTTTAGCAGGATCTTTTTGTAAAATGTAGTAAATAGACGTGTCTGTAAGCTGTCGGTATGCTTCTTCTAAATAGTCCTGTTTTGCCATAATTACTACTGCACCGCCTTTGTCAGCCCGACGAATAACTAAATCATGCCGTGACTGAATTTCACATAAAACCACTTGTTCCTGTCGAGTGAGAGCGTGTCTATGAACAGGAGTATTCCGGGTTAAATCTTCCACATCACGTAAAACCAATGTACGGAATACAGTTAAAGCTGCTGGCAAAGGCCCTGGGGGGGACCAATTAGATTTTAATGGAAGTTTAATCCTATCGGATGATGGAATTTCAGAATTCAAAGGCACCATTCCCCCTCTATGTGGTGAATCAGTCGATTCAAAAAATATTCTTAAATGAAGTTTTCTAATGAGATGTTCAAAATTGATCCGAAAGGTAAACATATCAAAGTTGGTTTGAGGCACATAAGATAAGCCTTTTTCTAACAAATGAAAATAAGCAGGGGGCAAAACATTTCCGGATATATTTACCACCAATGAAGGAGTAGAGATATTTACCGGCGGCGTGTTGGCATTCTTTTTGTTTCTGACGAGTTGTCTTTCTTCTTGACACGGCCTTCTTTCGTTATGGGAAAATCCTGTTGCTTACGATCTCCCTCAGAACCAGATGTAGTATCCCCATCGGAACTGTTATCAAAAGTGACTTTCTTCTTATCCTTTCTTCTGGGGTTCATCCAAGGATAAACGTAGCCGGACGTATAGTCCCCATAGTCTCTCTTTAATTTATTGGACTTTAGTTTTTTAACCTCTTCATGCAAAGCAGCCACTTTTTGCTGTATTTCCATATTCATTTTGTTGTAATTTTCATCAGTATGGGATTTCTTAAGTTCTTGTACTAAACCATCCTCATCTTTCTTCAGAATTGCCAAGTTCATTTTCGAAGTATCCACTATCAACATCATAAGGTCACAGGAACACTTATTTAAAATGTGGTTCCATTTATCTATAAAAGCAGGGACCTGTGTAAACATTTTTGGCTCTTTGTAGACCCGTAATCCTCTCGGGATTTGTTGCCTCTTTATATATTCAATTAATGAGAATCTATGCAATTCTAATCGAGTTATTTTCTTCTGCAGTTGTAACAATTTATCCCATGTAGCCTGGTCAGTTTGTATCAAATCCTCTGTATCCAAAGCAAAAGGGGTTTTTTCTTTACACACAGCCGATATATAATCATCTGTAAAGCTAAAAGCTTTTTGCCATAGTGAAGGACCTTCCATAATTGTGTATCACAACCGCAATAGATCCAAAAATCTTCAGAGTAATATCACTGTTTAGCCACTAAATAAAATTAATTACTCCAATATATGAATATTTCCTTCATTCAATTTATTCTATAAAAGGTATTCCTTACAAAACTTATTATCTTTTTCTAAGAAAACTGGTTAAAGCAATTCGATCTTTTTTCACAAGTTCGAATGTGGTGTAGATACATAGATGATATTTTTGTCATTTGGACGGGTTCCCTAAACTCACTTGATAGGTTTGTGGAGTGGTTGAACACCAGGGAAGCTACCATCAAATTCACCAGCTCTTGTAGCCAAACACATATTACATTTTTGGATGTGGAAGTTCAAAAGGAACCACCAGATGGATCACCAATGTTTTTTGTAAGCCAACAGATAGAAATGCTCTGCTGCACTACGATAGTTTACACCCGCGAAGATTAAAAGACAGTTTACCGTTCTCTCAATTCCTCCGATATCGGAGGAATTGTACTGACACGCAACAATTTAAAGTGCATGCAAAGAGTCTAAAGAATAAATTTTTACAACGAGGGTATCCCGATCGTATAGTCAATAATGCATATAAAAGAGCATTATTTAATCATAGAGAGTTATTATTAACTCCACGATCTTCCACATCAATTACTACATTGGATTCTACAATCAATCTGGTTACTCAATTTTCGTCTCATAGTAAAGGAATAAAAGACATACTTCAAAAACACATGAATGTCATTCAAAGTGTGCCAGCATTGAAAGAAAAACAAATCAGATGTGTCTGGACTCGAAATAGGAATCTGAAGGAAATGCTATGTCCTACAGTCCTCAAGACACCGAGTAGTTTAGCTCTTAATGAATTAAAGGGCCATTCACGATGTGGAGATTGTTCCTTGTGTGAGGCCAATGAAGAATTAATGTGGTTTCAATATCATGATAAAAAGTATTTCCTACGTCATACAACTAATTGTTGCTCTACACAGGTCGTATATGCTATACGTTGTCCATGCCAATTACTATATATTGGAAAAACCATGCGCCCTTTTAAGGTCCGATTATCTGAACATAAAAGCAAGTTGAAATGTAAATCGTTGTCAGCTCCAATAGTGGAACATTGCCTCCTTTTTCATCACACATTTACAGATTTACGCTGTTTTTGTGTAGATAGAGTTTATAGCGGCATGGGGGGTAGAACTCTTGATCAAACTTTGATCCTTCGAGAGCAACGATGGATCTATACACTACAAACAATAACCCCTCAAGGCTTAAATACCCAAATAGATTGGGCTTTATGCACCTGACTACAATTTTAATTGAGGTTCTTCATTTCCCATAGTCTGATTAAACAGGAAGTTTAAAAGCTCTTTGGAAACGCACATCCGTATGCGCGTCCCTTTGCTATCCAAAACTAGGTTCGAGCTCAGAAACAACGGAGGGTGAGCAGCACTTAGCTGTCATTTTTTAACAGTATATTAGATATATAGTCTTGTTTGAAGGTGTAAAAATGAATGATTTTAAATATGGTGTTTCCGTTTTTCCAGAGATAATTGATATTACAAGCCTGTCTAAGTAAAATCCCCTGAAGAAACATAAGGCTGTGAAACGCAGAGGCGCCCAGTCTGGCGTTGGGACATTGAAGAAAAAGACAAAAGATAAGCTTGCTGTTACAAAATATCTCTCATTATCCAACTGGACGTTTGAAATAATAGTTTAGTAAAAGTCATGAGAAAGTTTTAAGAATGACATGAAAATGGGTCATTGATGCAAATAGGTGCACTAAGTGATACACATCACAGAAAGTTGCCCGCAAGTCTGAGACCCGCTTAGAAAAAGATAATAAGTTTTGTAAGGAATACCTTTTATAGAATAAATTGAATGAAGGAAATATTCATATATTGGAGTAATTAATTTTATTTAGTGGCTAAACAGTGATATTACTCTGAAGATTTTTGGATCTATTGCGGTTGTTAAATCCTATAATAACTTCAGACAGGACTGATTTTTGTCAACTTTTCATCTTTAATATAGATCATTTTATTTTGGTCTCTAATAACACTTGATCCACCCTCGTATGGCACAGTCACATATCCTAAGTGGAGTGAAGCAGTGGGCTGGGCTACGCTGATCTTCTGTATCATCTGGATTCCCCTTATTGCCATATTAAAAATATACAAAGCTAAAGGAAATCTATGGCGGGTAAGCAGCTAACGCAATGTTTCAAAGTTTAATGAATTCTTATACATAACCCTCGCCCAATACTGTAAACCTAGCATGCTTTATAACCTTATGCTACCATTTGTTTTGCTGCAGTATTTTTCTGTCTTTCATATAAACTATAGTAGTTTGGTATAATTTATATTTACACCCTATTTACAGTTTAATAGATTGTGACCTGGAAGCATATTTATGATGCATGGATGCTTGAGCAGCAAAAAAGATCTTAAAAGGTGAAAAACAAAAGTAAACATGCAGATGGGCATGTGTCTTGCTTAAGGTCACATAGAGATTAGACTAAAGTAAAGAAATAACTCTGAATCACATATCAAGATTTCTGCTTATTCATTATTCTGTTTCATTACTTCATTAAACCAGCTGGTTCCTTTTGTCTTGTAGATCCTCTTTCTATTGAAAGTAAATTCTGCAATGAGGGGGCCTAGGATGAGGATGAAAGGAGATAAGACACAGGCGTAATATGCAGAAATACTTATTTACGGAAAGAGTGGTAGATGAGTAGAATAGTCTCCCAGGAGAGGTAGTAGAGACAAGGACATTATCTGAATTCAAACATAGAAGATCTCTAAAGGAAAGAAAGGGATTACAGTATTTGATATGGAATGGCAGACAAGATACGCCATATGGTCTTTTTCTGAAGACATGTTTCTATGGTCACCCAGTCATTAGCGATGATAGTCCCAAATGTCAATTATGATTCTTTCTCTCTCTCATCCTTTATTCGCATAGTATATTTAAATAACAATTATATTTGTAAATCATTTTACTCTTCTCCACTTTTTCTTCCTCCATCATTGACTCTCATCCAAAAGAACATACCCAAACAGCTTTAGGGGACCCTAGGACCCTTGTGGAGTGGAGGAGTAGCTTACTGGCTTGGTAATTGAGCAACCAGGGTTTAATTCCCACAAGCACTCCTTGTGGCCCTGAGTAAGTTACTTAACCCTCCATTGCCTCAGAAGAAAGGCCTGGCAATCTACTTCCACTCACACTGCCAAGAAAACCCACAACCTTCTGGGTCAGCATTAACTCAAAGGCACACATTGTATTTTTTGCAGGACCCTTGTAGGCATGCCCTTAGTGTTTCTCTGAGCAGCTGAGTCCATAACCTTAGCAGCTGTCATCTTCCCTCTTTCCTCGGGCCTAAGCACACCACCTTAGCATATGCTAAAGAATTTTCATGGTTTAATAGCTGGTAATTTTTTTTTTTTTTTTTTTTTTTTTTTTTTAAATTTTTTATTAACAACCATAGCATATACATTTCAATCTGGCCCACAGCGACAATCCGCCAAGTCCGCCATAGCCTCCACAACAAAGAACAGACATAATATGCATACTACCCACTATATATAAAAACTATATAAAACTAGTACTGGTTACCCCCCCCCCCCCCCCCCGTATGCTCAAGCATAGCTGTATGGCTGCAATTGGACATGCTTCACAGTGAATCACCAAGATGACCCCCATAACCTATATGCTAAATAACATTAGCAGGGCATTCTCATCTCAACACTCCCCCCCCAATTATCTAGGACACCCTCCCTATTTCCAGCCCTCCTCCCGTAACCACTTCCAAACCCCTGCCCAACGCTTCCCCACTTGCTCCCCCCTCCCGTCCCTCTCCCCCGTCAATTTGTACATGGCATAAAGATGCGACACTCGGCGTGCGTAACTCGCTATGGATGGCAAAATTGGCCTATTCCAATACCATGCAATTTCGCACCGTGCCGCTGTTACACAATACCAGAGGATTCTCCAATCCCCCTCCCACTGCCCGTCTGGTCTGTGCAGGAGACACATCTCAGGTCCAAGCACAATATGCCTGCCCACTATTTTGTTGATATTCTCCTCTATTATACTCCAGTATTCCCTAACAACTGGACACGTCCACCACATATGCATCCATGATCCTCTTTCTCCACACCCTCTCCAGCATTCGTCCGTCCGCAACACCCCGCCTTACACAAGCGCTCCGGTGTGAGGTACCAGCGACTCAGCACCTTAAAGCCATTCTCTCGCAAAGACGTGGCAATGGAAAATCTAGCGATGCCCATTGCCACGGTCTCCCACTCCTCCACCGCCCACTGCACCCCGAGATCCTTTTCCCACGCTTCCATATATTTCAGCTTACCTTCCCCCCGTGCAGTCAGGCCGCGGTAGATCCTAGAAAGCATCCCCTGACGTCCCATGGATCCTAGACACGCCCCTTCAAACCACTCCCCTCCCCCCCTGCCCCCCTGCACCCTCCCCTTCTGTCGCACCACGGAGCATATCTGCCGATAGGCAAACCTATCCGACTCCCCCAGTCGGTAGAGATCTCGCACTCCCTCAAAGCCCCTACACTGTGTCCCCACCACTATCTGTGTCACCTGAGTCAGTCCGAGCTCCGCCCACTCTCGAAGCACTGAGGGCTCGGGTCCCGTACTCTCTGTACAACAGGCCTGCAGGGACATGGTAGTCGACCACCGTTTATCTCCCACCAACCGCTTCCTATACTGCTGCCACACCTGCAATGTATGCACCACTAGGGGATTCCTCCCCCTCTCCCCCCTCCCTTCCCAAATGATGCGTTCTAATTCGCCCAACCTGTAGCCAGCCATCTCCATCTGCACCCACTGCTTATGTGGCTCCCGCAGCCACGCGTACACCGCTCTTAGCTGCGCTGCCGCGTAATACAAGCGGAAGTTCGGAACCCCTATCCCCCCCTCCCCTACCGACACCTGCATCGTTCTTGCCGCCACCCGCGGCTTCTTCCCCCCCCAGATAAAACGCTCCACCTGCTGCTGGATACGACTCAGTACTCTCCGGGGAACCTGGACAGGCAATACTTGAAAGAGGAACAGAAACTGGGGAAGCAGCATCATCTTCACCGACGCCATTCGCCCAAACCACGAGTAGTACCCCCTGCTCCAGCCCTGTAAACGTCCCTCTACTTGCCCCACTAATTTCTTATAATTTAAAGCATATAAGTCCTCCAAGGTTCTCCCCAGTTGCACCCCTAGATATCGAATCGAGGTCTGCGCCCATTTAAAGGGAAAAGTCTGCTGCCAATCCCGATGCTCGTCGTCCTCCCTCCCAATATTCAAGATTTCCGATTTCCCCCAATTAATCCGAAAGCCTGCCCTATCGCCGTATTCTTGGATCTCCCCCATCACTGCTTTCAGGGACTCCCTAGGTTTCGTGATAGTCAAGAGTATGTCGTCTGCAAAGAGAGACACCTTACATTCCTGACGTCCCACCCTGACTCCCGCAATGTCTAGGCTATTCCGCACCCTTGCCGCGAGAGGTTCGAGGGAGGGAGCGCGAATAATAATGGGAAAAGAGGACACCCCTGTCTAGTCCCTCGTTCTAACGGAAAAAACTCCGAATATCCCCCATTCACTCGGACACATGCTGTCGGTCTGGCATATAATGCCCTTATCCACTGCACAAAACCAGGTCCAAATCCCTGGAGGTCCAGTACCGAATACAAGAATTTCCAAGACACTTGATCAAAAGCCTTCTCGGCATCTAATGAGACCAACAGGGTCTCCTTCTCCTGCTGCTGCGCCGTCCACATCACATTTAGCACTTTCCGGATGTGGTCTGCCACTTGCCGGCCTGGCACAAACCCGGCTTGATCTGCATGCACCAGTCTCCCGAGCAGCCTGTTGAGCCGCGTCGCTAGAACCTTTGCTAATAACTTTGCATCAATATTCAACAACGAGATTGGTCTATAGGACGCGCATTCTTGAGGGTCTTTCCCCTCCTTATGAATGAGAGTGATGCCTGCCCAGCCCATTGTCTCCGGCAGGGGGTCCCCCCGTCTTGGCCCATTAAAGACCCTAGTCAACGGGTTCAGCAAAAGGCCTCCAAATAGTTTATAAAACTTTGCCGTTAGGCCATCGAGCCCCGGGGCCTTGCCGGCCTTCAAAGCCTTAATGGCCTGTGCGACCTCTTCGGTTTGGATGTCCTTATCTAGTCCCTCCTGCTCCTCCCCCGTCAAGGTCGGGATCCCCGCTCCTCTCACATACTCCCGAAGATCCTCTCCGGACCTCGTTTCGCGCGCCGCGTACAAGGAACTGTAGAAGGATACGAATTCATCCCTGATACGCTGATCCCCCCGCACCGCCACCCCCTTGCTCTTAATCTGTGAAATCCGGTTCCACTCCTTCCGTTTTTGCAACTGTCTCGCTAGGTATTTCCCAGCTTTGTTCCCCCCTTCAAAAAACCTCTGTTTCAGTAACTGCAGACGGAACTGTATCTTCTCCGCCTCTAAGGCATTCACCTTGGCCCGTAGTGCCAAGACCTCCCCCCGAAGCTGGCCACTGCCACCCTTCCCATCCCTTTCCTCCATCTCCCGCAGTTGCTGACGCAGCTGCTCCTCCCGTTCGGCCCGTTCTCGTTTTATCCGTGCTCCCCACTTTATGAGCACCCCCCGAGCGACAGCTTTAAATGTATCCCATACTATTCCCTCCCTTACCTCCCCACCACCGTTCTGTGTAAAATACTCCGGAATTAAACATTCAAGCTCTTTCACCACCCTGTCATCCTCCAACAAGCTCTCATTCAATTTCCAAAATTGCCGTCCCTTATCCTCCCGGGCCACACACACTCTTACCACCACTGGAGCATGATCTGACCATGTGATTGGTTCGATCTCTCCCCCCTTGACCCTCCCTGCTATCTCCTTCCCCACCCAGATTGCATCTAAACGGGAGTAAGTGCCATGGGCGGCAGAATAATAAGAAAACTGCCGCCGTCCCGGGTTTAATAACCGCCACGCATCAATCAGACCATTCTCCCGCACAAACCTATGGTAGCCCTGTCTATCTTTTCTCCTCCCCTCCCTTCGTCCCGTCGTGTCTCTCCCCACCTCCCAGACCATATTGAAATCCCACCCCCAAATCAACACTCCAGCCCCCATCACCGCCACCTGCTCACTCAGGTCCCTCCAGAACTCAGTTTGTGTACCTGTAGGTGCATACACATTCACTACACAAAACCACTCCCCCCCCCCTGCTTCACCCTCAGCAAGAGATACCTCCCCCCCTTATCCCGGGAGATCACTTGAACTTCTGTCGGTGCGTCCTCTCTAATGAGTACCACCACCCCGCCTTTCTTTTTCTCTTTAAGATTAGAGGCAAAACACCCGATGTTTATATCCACGGGGTTGCACCAATACCTCGTGCTTTCTCTGTAGATGCGTCTCCTGCAACATTACAATATCCGCTTTATGCCGAGCTAGTTCCTTATACAATTTCTGTCTTTTTAATGGTGAATTTAAACCTTTAACATTCAACGTTAATATTTTCATCACCCCTCCTTCCCCCAAGCCCCCTCCTCGCCCCCTTGGATCCAGCCTCCCGCCCCTCCCTCCCTGACCCCTCCCCCCCCTCCCCCCTCTCCCCTCTTCCCCCCCCTCCCCCCTCTCCCCTCTTCCCCCCCCTCCCCCCTCTCCCCCCGTCATGACTCTCTTTTGCAGAGATACGACTTCCAATTCAGTGACCCTCACCTCCCCCCCACCTATTCTACCCCATTAGCCCCCCAACCCCTCCACTGCCTCACCAAACCCCGTTCCCGCCAAGACCCCCTTCGCCCGAGGCCCCCGCCGCACCCCGCCCCACATTATTTCTCTTCCCTCCTGCCACAACCCCCCCACTCCTCCCCCCCCTATGCCCCCCAAATGATTATGCAGCTCGGTCCCCCAACCCACTGAGAATCCCCATGCAACAATACCAGTCTTTATTAAACTTCCAACTCTCAGCTAGTCGGTGGTACAGACACCGGACTTTGGTGATTGTCCCTGGCCGTCCTGGCCAATCTCCGACCGTTCGCTCTCTGCCATTTCAGGTTCTCTGCTCTTCCGGGCCTGGAGTCCTTGCTCTGTATTGCCGGCTGTTCCTCAGCTATCGCCGGCAGGTGCTCCGCGCCAAGTTCCCGCAAGACTTTCCAAGCCTCCGCGCTGGATCTCGCCACTCTCGATCGACCTTTCACTGTGATAAGTAATCCAAATGGGAAGAGCCACTTGTAGCGCAGCTCGGCTCTCCGGAGATACGCTGTAACTTCTCTGATCTCTCTCCTGCGCTGCAGGGTTCCCTGGGACAGGTCTTGATACAATTCCACCCTGTGGCCCTCCCAGTGGAAGCTCTTCAAGTTGCGATTAGCCCCCAGCAGGAGTTCCTTGCTTTTAAAGGAACTAAGGCAGACGACTATATCTCTTGGCTTGTTATCTCGGATGGGACCCAGACCCCTATGCGCCCGCTCTATTCCAGGACGAGGGCAGTCACCGACCGCTCCCTGGCCCGCCGCCACCAGGAGCTCTCTGAAGACCTTCTGGACCACCTCCTCACAGTCTTTATACTTAGGTTCTTCCGGCACCCCTCGCACCCGGAGGTTGCATCTTCGTGAGCGATCTTCCAGGTCCTCGGTCTTGACCTTGAGTGCCTCCTGCGCCAGCTGTAGCTCTTCCCAGCCTTTCTGAATCTGTGCCAGGGTCTCTCCTTGGCTGTCCAGCTTAACTTCCGCCTCTTCGACTCGATCCCCCAGCTCCACTATATCCTGGCGCATTGTCTGCACAGCCTCCATGATTTCCTTTTTTACCCCACACATCTCCATCTTTAACTCCTCCTTCAGCTCGAGGAGCCATTGCTTAATTTGCTCCGCTGCTGTTAGGCACTCTTCTCCGCCGTCGCTCCCTGCCGGGCTCTGCGGGCCCTCTGCTGGCGCCTTGCTGGCTTTCTCCCCTTCTTTCCCGCCTTTGGAGGCTACATACGGGGAACGAAACTCGGCCAGCTTCTTTTTCACCAAGTTTTCTTTTTTGCTGACTTTCTCCATCACCAGTCAGTGTTTATCCTCTACTGCTGGGGCTACGGCCCTGCACTCCGGGTTCACCGCCCCCTCTCCTCTTCACAGCTTTTGCCCGAAATGGGCCACACTTCCAGGCTCCCTCCTCCTCTATTCCAGCCCTTGGTACTGCTAAAGGCCCCAGCGAGTCACTGCTGATGCCCGCCCTCTGTGGCAGGCGCGGGAAGGGGAGACGCCGGTCTCAATGCTACACCAGCCACGTGTTGGGCCGAGCGCGGTTCCCACTTCTGCTAGGCCTGGCGTGGCTCAGAGCGCTTCTTTGTGCAGCCGCGCTGTGCTTTTAGCGTTGCCGCGCTTGGTCGTGCTGCCTATTTGTGGCCCGCTCCGTCCACCTCTGCCCCGGCCGTCCACTGTCCTGAAAGCGCCACGTGCTCACCTCTTCCTCCCCGCCGCTGCTGGTGTCGGCGCTCCTGGGTGACAGTGCGGCTGTATTCGGTCCGCTCCTGCCGCTGCGCTTCTCCGTTCTACCTCTGCTGGTCGCCGCTGGGGTAAGTCGGGGTCTCCCCTGCCCGTATCCACACTCCTCACTGCCCCGTCAATGCCCTTAGGGGCTATTTCGCCATTAATTAACTTACTGGTGGCGGAGCTCCCACACTACGCCGCCATTCGTTTTGGTGACGTCACCGGAAGCCCCAGCTGGTACTTTTTGACAACGGGCAGGTGTACCTTATATTTAGTATTGTTGTTGTTGTTAAGTGCCATCTAGTCTGTGTCAACTCATGGCGATTCTCTAGATAGTTGTCCTAAACTGTCTTTGGTTTTCAATCAGGCGGCTCATTCCTGATAGAGTGGCATCCATACCTGCTGTTATTGTATCGATCCATTTCATTGCTGGCCTTCCTCTTTTGTGTTGACTTTCAACCTTGCGCAGCAAGATGTCTTTCTCTGATCTCTATCTTCATATGAAAGTCAAAGTCTTGTCATCTGAGCTTTTAAAGAAAGCTTAGGTTTGATCTCTTCTAGTACTGACTAGTCTGTTCTTCAGGCAGTCCATGGTATACACAGTATTATTCACCAGCAGCATCATTCAAAGGCATCAATTTTCTTCCTGTCTATCATTTTTACTGTCCAACTTTCGCATCCTCATGATGTTATTAAAAATACCATGACTTGGACAAGTTGAATCTTTGCATGGAGAGAGACATCTCTGCTCTTGAGAATCTTGTCTAGGTCCTTCATAGTCATTCTGCCAAGAAAAATGCATCGTTGTATTTCTTGACTGCTTGTCATTTTTTTATTGGTTATTGATCCAAGCAGGTTAAAGTTGTCCATTATTTCAGTTTTTTCTCCATCAACGATTAACTTATTGATTTTGCCAATTGTCAAAATATTTGTCTTCTTTACATGTAAGAAAGGGTGGCCCAAGGAGGCATGGGGCTATTTGCAAAGTCTCATTGCGGAGCCTCATTTGCATACGGGGACTCATTTACATAAATATTTGCATAATGTTAACATGCAATAACTTTTAGTAAACATGTCTCTTAATGAGTGTCTGGATAAAGAAAGACTACCAGATTTCTGCATTACTATACTCCAGTGCCAACTGCCAGGCACATTAGGAAGTACTATGAACACTGTCCATTTAGAACTGATAGCAAACCTGCCATATCATAATGGCACTACCAGGACTCACAAAGCACCAAACCCTACCTATCAAAAAGGCAACACTGCAAATACTAAACAAATACATCTCAGAGAATACCAATACATCTCCTACTGGGGAAAGAGAACAAGTGGCACTGTCAAATACAAACTACATACACATGCAGAACATAGACCATCACCAAACAAAGAACAAGGGATCACAATTTAGAAATAGAAAGACAATAATTAAACTGGGAACCCCAAAGGCCAAAGTTGGAACGTACAACAACACTGGAGAAATAAAACTATAAATTAATTTCCTCTTGTACTAAACAAAAATGCAAAGACGGTAGCAATGCACATTTCCCAGAGCTGACATATTTCAGTTAATAAATTCAAAATAAAAAAAGTATTTTCTACCCTTTGTTGTTTGGGCATTTTATTTTTGAGTTGCAATTGCTCCAGTCACTTTCTTCTGGTTTCTTCGTGTCTTCGGCTAACACTCCATTGTCTGCTCTCCATTTGTCCTTTCTTCTCTTTTATAGTTTTTTCCTATTCTCTCTCTTCATCTCCTTTAACATAATGA
Source organism: Ichthyophis bannanicus (assembly GCA_033557465.1). Taxonomy (NCBI): domain Eukaryota; kingdom Metazoa; phylum Chordata; class Amphibia; order Gymnophiona; family Ichthyophiidae; genus Ichthyophis; species Ichthyophis bannanicus. The sequence continues at coordinate 133,214,468 of CM066036.1, read as the reverse complement.
TCTTCCCCTTTTGCTCTTTCTTCCATTTCTTTTTTAATTTCTTTTTTCATCCACTCAAATTTCACACTTCCATCCTCAATCCCCACTTACTCTCCCAGTACCTGGCCGATCATAGATTTTTCTTCCCTCCTACACAAAATTCCCCTCTCCATCCTCACACCCCCAGCCCCATCCCCTTCTAATACTCCCCCAACATCAGTTCCCTTCTAGTTCCAGCCCCACCCAGCATCCACTCCCTTCTAGTCCCATTCTCTCATCACCCCGCATCATCCCATTTCCAGTCCTAGCCCACCATCAGCCCATTTCCAATCTTAGCCCCCCTCAGCCATTTCCAGTCCTACTCGAGTCACCATCAGCCCATTTCCAGTCCAGGTTCCTCCCATCAGCCCATTTCCAATCCTAGCCCCCCCATCAGCCATTTCCAGTCCTATTCCAGCTCCTATCAGCCCATTTCTAGTCCAAGCTCCCCATCAGCCCATTTCCAGTCCTAGCCCTTTATTAGCTCATTTTCAATCTTAACCCCACATCAGCCATTTCCAGTCCTATTCCAGCCCTCCATAAGCCCATTTCCAGCCCTAGCCCCCCATCAGCCCATTTCCAGTCCTAGCCCTTTATTAGCTCATTTCCACTCCTAGCCCCCCGTCAGCCCATTTCCAGTCCTAGTCCCCTCATCAGCTCTTTTCCAGTCCTAGCCCCCATCAGCCATTTCCAGTCCTATTCCAGCCCCCCATCAGCCCATTTCCAGTCCAAGCTCCCTATCAGCCCATTTCCAGTCCAAGCACCTCCCATAAGTCCATTTCCAATCCTAGCCTCCCATTGGCCCATTTCCAGTCAAAGCGCTCCTCCATCAGCCCATTTCCAATCTTAGCCCCCCATCAGAAATGTCCTATCCTAGACCCCCCCCTCACCCAAAGAGCCCTATAGCTGTCTAAGGGGCTTCAGAGGTGAGCCGGGGAAGCCTGCGAGAGGCCCCAGCTTCCTCTGCACACCTACCAGCATGAAGAGCATTGTTTTCCCTCAAGCTGGCAGCTGTGTTACTGTGGGCACTCACGTGCTTCACAGTGACACAGCCTCCAGCATGAGGGAAATCACTGCTCTTCACGCTGGCAGCTGTGCAGAGGTGAGCTGGAGCCTTACGCGGGCTTCCCTGTCTCACCTCTGTAGCATTCAATTGTGTGCAAATGAAGTTCGCATGGGGCCCCCTGAAGCACGGGACCCTATGCAAACAACTTTCTTGCACAATGGATGGGCTGGTCCTGAGTGTAGGCTCATTTTAAGACTATGTTCCTTGATCTTGAGAAGCAACTGTTTCAGATAGTCTTCACTTTCAGCTAGTATTGTGGTATCATCAGCAAAGCGAAGGTTGTTGATGAGTTTTCCACCAACCTTCACACCCTGGTTGTCTTCATACAGTCCTTCTCTGATGATTTGTTCTGCATATAAATTAAACAGGTAGGGGGAAAGTATGCAGTCTTGTCATACACCTTTGCTGATTTTAAACCATTCTGTTTCTCCTTGTTCCATTCGATCTGTTGATTCTTGATCAATGTAAAGGTTGTGCAGGAGAACTTTCAGGTTTTCTGGTATACCTATGCTTCTTAATATTTATTTTATTTATTTATTTATTTAGCTGTATTTATATTCCGCTTTTCACCGGGTCAAAGCGGTCAATTGGGGGATACATTTAACACGAGGGGATATGACACATATACGTTAATACTTACAGGGAACATGGGCAATGGAGGGTTAAGTGGCTTGCCCAAGACCACAAGGAGTGCCTATAGGACTAGAAATCCCAGTCCCTCCCGCCTGAGATTGCTGTCCCCAGGTGGGACTTGAACCCCCAGCCCTCCGGCCTGAAGTACCTTGTCCTAACCACTAGACCACCAGAGATTTTCATGGTTTACACATTCAAAAGCCTTGCTATAGTCAATAAAATACATATAGATAATCTTTTAATATTCTTTAGTCTTTTCAAGGATCCATCTCACATCCACAACTATGTCTCTCTCATTCCTTACCCTTTCCTGATCCCTGCTTTCACTTCAGAAAGTTCTTGTTCCATGTATGGTTGTAGTCTCTGTTGAATGATCTTGAATATAATCTTGCTGGCATGTAAGATCAGAGCAATTGAGCAATCATTTCCACAGTCAGTCAAATCACCTTTCTTCAGTATTAGTATAAACACACTACATGGCAAGTGGCATCCAGGCCTAGGCCATGTTCCCTTGCCCCTCCTCCCTTCCCCTACTGTCGCCCACTCCTTCTCTCCTTCTCTCCCCCTTTTGCCCTGGCCCATGTTCCCTTGCTTCAGTCGCCCCACATCGCTGACAGAATGCACATACTACTAGTTTTGCCACAAAAATTTAGATTTTATTGGATAATGTTGGCCACAGCATAACCTTAAACAAACATATAACCAAAATTCACACTGTACAATTCGCAAACCTATATACAACATTAAATTGCCTAAATCTCTCTGACACTTATCCTAGAGACGCACAGCTCATACTCGCCAAAGAGAGGTGTTATCAAAGCCACCCCTTGACCTGAAAACACTTCTTAACCATTGCTGTCATAACTGATACACATTATCTGTAATATGCTGTGTGGGGCAACATGCCGTTAAAGAGTGCATTATACCGCACGGTCGCAGCAGCGCCACTTTTTCTGACACGTCCCATCAAAGGTCAGGATTGCTGCATAATTAATATATGGAAATGAGGTGTATCCTTCTCTCCCCCCACAGTCAAAGCATGGGGAGGTACATTACCCGCTGATTCTACTGCGAATCTGTCGACCCTGTCAGGGGGAGGACAATTCCTGGTGGCCACACCCCCTATAGTCAACTGTATGGCTGTGCACTCAATCCGATGGCCCTTAACTTCTGGCCACACCCCATCTACAGTGACTCCCACCCCCCACCCGGTATTTGGCTGTGGCCAACAGCATTTCTACCGTGTCCTGGGCCACGCACAGGAAAACGTCCATGCCGATATCTGACAGGTGTATGGCAGCTACGCGACACAGACCAGGGCAACTTTCATCAATGCGGTCATGCCCCAATGCAACTCCCCCCTTCGATTGCCTCCATGAAGCGAGCCAACCATCCGTTCACCTTTCGTCTTGGTTTTCTCCTCTGCCCATCAGCCCAGTGTGACCTTTTTGCCTTGTCAGACCCTCCGTGGTATGATATGGGACCACACCACCCGAATCCTAGAGAAAATGTCAACCAGCTGCATCTTCCGGTTAATTTGACACTGCAGGTATTGGCCAATCGTTCCCCCTCCAGATGCAGCACTAAGACCCAAGAGCTCCTGGCCAAACTCCTTTTGCCCAGAAGGGATGGAATCAGTAGGTCCCATATCATTCCCCACACCCCCATCCTGACAATCGACACCTCTGCAGGATTCAGGCCAAAATTAAAGCCCTGCAGTCTGCTCCAGGTTCTCCTTTGCACCCAGTGAATGCATGGATGGCCTCATATCCACATATCCCAGGGAGTTGCACCTAGGGCAAACCATTGAAAGAAGAACAAAAGAAAGGTCAGGTTAGTCACAGCAACATTCGTCAATCCTTAGCTTCCGGGCAAATGTACATGTTATAACGGTCAGAAAGCCACCAGCCCATGGACATGATTTGTTCCCTTGTTATGCTAAGCTCAACTGCCATGATAGCCGCTCCAATGTGGAAGGAATGAATACCATAATAGTCAACCTCAAGGTACGCCTCTGTGATGATCAGCTTCTGCACCCTGGCGAACCAGAAACTTGCTCCCATCGGGCGTAATAATCTGTAATCCTCAAAATACCACACCAGATACGTGTAGTCTCATGGCAGGGGTGATCATGACAATTTGGCCCCCCTTTTTGTGGTGGCCGTCTTAGAGCTACATGTCTGCGTCTGAAGTGTGGTGATGCTCGGCTGACCATCTCTTCATTATTCTTGAAATGATGAAATCCGCCGAAGGGCTCCATTCTCCCATTGCTTTGGCAAAAGAGATGATGACCGTTAAGCATGTTCTTACCGTGGATTTACTCCTGCCGCTGTCCCTGCAGTAGAATATCCAGCAAAAAATGGTGTTGGCCTTAAAGAAATCACCTTCCCTGATGTTGTTCTATACACAAAAGTCCCAGAAGTGATCCTGGACCTTCAAGTATGTTGGCCTGGTACACTCTGTCAGGAAACCCATCAAGAGGCTCCAAACATCGGTGGGCCAAACGCCCAGACTGCCTTTGGAATGGATGTCTTGACTGCATCTGCTACAAGAGCACTGGCCCGGAATGCTGCCATCTTAAAATGAGAAAGAGCATCGGCAATCATGTTATGGAACCAGGAACATGAGGATGAAAGAAGCTATCCTACCCTGAGTGCCCCAGAGAACGCTAAGGAGAAGGCACATCTGAAAAGATGGGTCTCAAAGGTGTCCTAGCAGACCACTATCCATGACAATGAGTAGCTTCCTTAACACCTTGTGAGCAATCAGGCAGCTGCGGTCCAAGCGCAGCAACATTCAGCTGACCCACTCATCATTCTTTAGCAATGACCAAATCGGCCAAAGGGCTCTTTTTCCCCATGGCTCGTGAAGAAAGTGACTGCCACCAGGCACATCTGTACCACATATTTCATCTTGTCACTGCCCTTGCATGACAGAATCTACTGGAGAGTGGAGCCCATCGCACATCGGTCACTTTCCCTGATCCGGTTAAGGCTACAGAAGTCACAGAAATGCTCCCAGGCTTCCAAAATATTTCCAGCTGGTGCATTCAGCCAAGGAAACCCATAGATGGCTCCCGCACTTTGGTGGGCCAAATGCCCATACTGCTGCTGGAATGGACATTCTGATGGCGTAGAGTGAGAAAGGGCATCAGCAATGTTATTGTAGAATCCCGTCATATGCTCTGCCTTAAATGTGATATTATGCAAAATGCAGAGCATAACAATTTCCTGGGGCAGCACCACCATCCCTAGCATCCTGGCATACATTCCGTGTACTGTTTGGACCACCGCCAAATTATCAGTGCGGAATGTATTCACCCTGTTAACCAATTGAGGAGCCCAGATAGACAGGGCTGCTATCAAGGGAAATAACTCCAGGGATGTGATATCCTCGTTAGCGCTGAAGGAGTGCCACTCGCGCGGCCAAGTCTCTAAGCACCAGGCCCCCCTGAAGTATATCCAAAAATGTCTCTCCCCCCCGACTCATCCGTGAACAATTCCAGGTTGCAGTTTCAACAGGGGGAGTCCTGTCAGAAGGCTAAGCCATTAAAGGCCTTCAGGAAATGTTCTCCAGAATCATAGGTCTTCGCATATGCTCTTATCAATCCTGATGCAGTGGTGCCTCTACTTGACCCCCCTTGTCACAAGAGCCAGTCGGCGAAAGAAAATACATCCCATCGGGATCACCCTACAGGTGAAACATAATAAACTGAGCAGAGATTGAAACTGCTCTAATTTTGCTTTCTGTTCTAATCTAGCTCTTCGCAAGCCTCTCATTTGTCCAATGGTGGTTTTTAATGTCTCCAACTTATCCTTGGACAGTCTAGACATTTGTATATCTAGCTCAATTCTGAGGAATGTGTTCTGTGGGTCCCATGGTCTTTCCTGCCACCAGAGGTACTCCAAACTACTGTGTGATGGGTTCGCAGGAATCCAAGATCCTTTTGCACTCCTCGAACCCAGCCCCTACAAACAGGAAATCATCTAGGTAATGAACCGTTGAGCCAGGCCCAGCTATTTCTTTGACCGGCCAAAGCAGAAATAAACTGAACTGCTGAAAATATGCACAGAAATTGAGCAGCCCGTGGACATACATTTGTCATAGTAGTCTTCGCCCTCAAAGGTAAAAACCGAGTAGATGAAAAAGACTCTGGATGCACCCGGAGTAGTTGGAATGCCTACTCTATCTCTGCCTTAGCTAGTTGTGCCTGTGGCACAAATTCTGAATGATTGCTATGGCCTGGTCGATAGATGCATATCTCATAGAATACAAAGAAGAATCGATATGGTCATCAACCAGCTCGCCTGCAGGACAGGACAGGTTGTGTATCAAACGGAATTTGCCTGGCTCCTTCTTTGGCACTATTCCCAATGGGGACAACACCAGATCCGGGAAGGGAGGGGGGTCCCAGTAGGGATCCGCCACCCTTTACAAACCGTTTTTCTTGGCAATTTTTGTTTTTTACTGCAACACCTGAAAGTGTTGAAGGAAGGAAGGGGAGTTGCGTATGGGGCTCAAGGAAGTGGGGGCGGAGGACATAATAGGAAAACCTTCTGCAAAGCCATCCAGTAATGATTTGTGCCCAGTCCTGGTGAGGGTAGGACCACGGCTACGGATGCATGCTCTCACGCCTGATGTGCGAGGGAGACATGTCCTTCGTTTGGGTCATCACGGCAGCGGCTTAAAAGGCTTTCCCTTACTGGCAGATCTACACGTAGAAGCTGAGTGGCTAGCTTCACAGACCAAACAGGCATGCCGGGACTTACATGAGTTCCATGTGCAGCTTCTGGTATTTCCATGTCCAGTTGCTGGTATTATACTTATTAGACTGGGGGCAAAATCGCCACCCTGGTGCTGGTCCTGAATGTTGCCTGTCTAGTCACCAGTCACCGTATCTTAGAAAGGATATAGCAGAATTAGAAAAGTTATGGAGAAGAGCCACCAACATGGTAAAGGGGATGGAAGGATACTCCTATAGGGAATGGCATAAACGGTTAAGGCTCTTCAACTTGGGAAAAGAGAAGGCCAAGTGGAAATATGATAGAGGTCTATAAATTAATGAATGGAGTGGAACAGGACAACACAGATCGGTTGTTTACAGCATCCAAAAGTCTAAAGACTAGAGGACATGCAACGAAGCCACAATGTAACCCATTTAAGACTAATAAGAGACATTTTTCCCGCCATGCATAAATCAAACACTGGAATGCATTACCGGAGGATGTAATAAAAGCTCTGTTAGTGCATCTGGGTTTAAATAAGGTTTGGGAAGGTCCATAAACCATTATTAAAGAGGACATGGGAAATCTGCTTACCTCTAGATGAACATAGTAGAATCTGTGGCCTTCGGGAACTGGCCAGGTACTTGTGACCTGGATTGGCTACTGTTGGAAACAGGATTCTGGGCTTGATGGACCCTGGTTTGACCCAGTATGGCATTTCTTAAGTTCTTAAGATAATTTATAACCTCTAAAGCAAACAGAGCTCTTTTGCTTTTTTTCTTTTTAAATCAACAATTAACCCAAGATCTCGCCTCTTTCCAAGCCTTAAGTCACCAAATGATCACTGACTGCCATCTGCTTTCCCTCTAAAACAGCTGCAAAATCCAAATCCCTCATCTGGTCCCAGCTGAGTTACCTATTCTCCATCTGGGCCCAGAAATCCTGCCTTTCCCAGCAGGTCCATTTGATAAAATGTGAAGACCCCTTGCAATGATTTGAAATGTCCTGTAGCAGGCCCACTTGCAATGATATGAACCATCCTATAGATACACGATCTGCAGCGATGTCTTGAATCTGGGACTCTCTAATCATATGCACACTGCCTTAGTATGTTGAGACACAGTGCTGACATGTGGCATTATGGCCTCTGGAGGGTAGCTTCACACCGAGCCATTGATAGGTTAATTAAAAAAAAAATCTCTATCTCAGAATGCAGTAAGATGAACATTCATAAACAAGACTGGATCTGAAAGCTTTCTGCGGAAGTATCTCCACAGGGCAGCTCTGGGCTCAGTTAAATTATTTAGTCTCATTTTAAAAGAAAGATTCCTATTGAGAGAAGGATGGGGAGGAATCATGAGCAAAGGAAACCTGGCATTACTGCTTGGGTTAGAAATTAGTTGGGTGGGAGGTGACAAAGAGTACAGGTAAATGGAGCTCACTCTGAGGAGAAGGATGTTACCAGTGGTGTGCCCTAAGGATCTGTCCTTGGTCCGATTCTTTTTAACATCTTTGTTAGTGATATAGCGGAAGGGCTGTCGGGTAAGGTTTGCCTATTTGCAGATGATACCAAAATCTTCAATAGAGTAGACACCCAGGAAGGTGTAGATAACATGAGGAGGGATCTAGCTAAGCTTGAAGGATGGTCTAGAATTTGGCAGCTGGGATTTAATGTTAAAAAATGTAAGGTCATGCATTTGGACTGCAACAATCCAAGGGAGCAATATAGTATAGGGGGTGAAGTACTTTTGTCCACTAAAAAAGAGCGGGACCTAGGCGTGGTTGTGTCTGATGATCTTAAAGTAGCTAAACAGGTAGAAAAGGTGACGGCAAAAGCTAGAAGGATGCTTGGGTGCATAGGGAGAGGAATGGCTAGCAGAAAAAAGGAGGTGATAGTGCCTCTGTATAAGTCTTTGGTGCGACCTCATTTGGAATATAGTGTGCAATTCTGGAGACCGCACCTTCAAAAGGATATAAACAGGCTGGAGTCGGTACAGAGGGTGGCTACTAAAATGGTTAGTGGTCTTCATTATAAAGCATATGAGGACAGACTTAAGGATCTTAATATGCACACCTTAGAGGAAAGGCGGGATAGAGGTGATATGATTGAGATGTCTAAATACCTCCGCGGCATAAATGTACAGGGGGAGAGCCTCTTTCAATTGAAAGCAAGTTCTGCTATGAAGGGACATGGGATGAGGGTGAAGGGGGATAGATTCAGTGTTATGTGGAAATATTTCTTTATGGAAATCTGTGGAATAGTCTCCCAGTGAAGGTGGTAGAGATGAGGACAGTATCTGAGTTCAAAAAAGCATGGGACAAGCACAGAGGATCTCTAAAGGAAACTGTTATAGTTGTTGATATGGAAGGACAGACTATTTATTTATTTAGCTGCATTTATATCCTGCTTTTCACTGGGTCATAGTGGTTGGGGGATACGAGACACATACACTAATTCTTACAGGGAACATGGGCAATGGAGGGTTAAGTGGCTTGCCCAAGACCACAAGGAGCACCTGTGGGACTAGAAACCCCAGTCCTTCTGGCCCAAGGTTGCTGTCTTCTGGTGGGTTTTGAACCACCAACCTTCTGGCCTGTGGTACCTTGCCCCAACCACTAGGCCACTCCTCCCTCCTAGATGGGCCATGTGGTCTTTTTCTGTTGTCATATTTCTATCTTTCTATGTTTCTATGAGTTTGAAAGCAATGTTTCATGGGTCATATGTATATAGTAGTAAATCTGCAGCATTAAATAACCCAAGCCTGTGTACTGCCACCAGTGCCTGCTGTGCTTTCATGAGCACTGCCTGACCTCCTCCACAAACCAGATGGACATTTATATAAACCCTTTTCACCCAGGCTACAGTGAGTCACCTCTTACCTTGTGCACAGCCTTGATGGAGACCACATGATCTGACAGATTCCCCCAAGGACCTCAGTTGCAACTGGGAAGTTACCCAGGACTATGTGGCAATACCTGAGGTGGGGGGGAGTCGGCATCTGCAAACAGCACTGTACGTGAGAGAAGATGCCTGGCCCTACCACCCTTCCCTGCTCCAGCTCTTGCTCCCCCCATGCCTCACCTAGCCACAGAATTGAGCATAGGCTTGCAAGGACTGCATGTTCCTTCTTGACCCCTAGCCCCACAGCTGCCAACCAGCTACTTGGCCGGCTGTGTGTTCTCCTACACTGTCCTCTCCCCTGGCCATAAATAATGACCAGAAGCAAGAACTCATGATCTCAGAAGCAGTAAAACCATGTGCCCATGGCCGATAAGTAGAGCGATTCCTAGGGCAGGGGTGCCAGGCAGGAGAAAAAGGAAAAGGCATGGTCCTTCTCTATCTGGGCAAGAGGGCTGCCCACAGGCCCCTCCCATGGCCAGCCATTGCCCATCCCTCCACCCCCACTGCACATTAACTCTCCTGCTCTCTTGTGCCCAGCAGCTGATAATCCAGCCGACCAGGTCTGATCTTTTCCAGTCAGTTGTCCATGTTGTTGTCTTCCAAATTTCCTGGTATGGTAACAGCTGCATCTTATTGATGTAATACTTCAATGTGATGTTATCAAAGCCTGATGCTTTGTTCTTTGATAAAGCTTTCAATGCAGCTTCAATGACTTTTTTCATCATCAATGGTTCCTGATTCTAAGGTACAGGTTGAAATGGCTGTTGGTCCTCTTGATCTCTATGGTATAATGATTCTGTAAATTCTTTCCATCTTTGGTTGGTCTTCTCAGCATCATTCAACATGGATCCTTGAGACTGGAATTTTTATTTTAACTCTCATAGCTTTAGGAAAGCCAATCTTGTTCTTCCTCTAATAGTTTCTGATTCTATTTCCTTGTATGCTTCATTGTAATACTTCTCACTGTCTCGTCTTGCCGCACATTGGAAATCTCTATTGAGTTCTCTGATTGTCTTTTTCTCCTCTGGCTTTAGCTTTTCTGTGTTTCTGGACAGTTTTCAGAGTTTCTTCAGTCATCCATTTTGGCTCTTTTGGCTTTTTCACTTTTTGTAGAGACCCCTCACTTTCTTCCAGCACAACTTTCTTGATGTCATCCCATAATTCTTCTGGTGCTCTGTCATTTGTATCCAAAGCAGCAAATCGATTTCGCAGGCAATCTTTAAATTCCGATCGTATATTCTCAAGGTCATATTTTGCTACCTTCATGATATCCAGTATAAAACTGAAATTCTCAGCAAATATGAAAGCATGCTAGAATCATGAAATTATGAAGGACTGACTGAAAAAATGTTAATTGCATTTTGATTAGCAGAGAATTATTTCAAAAGCGCACTGACATATATCAAATTAGGAAACAAAATCATGACAGCTTACAAAGAATGAGGAAGAGGGGAGAAAAGACACTATTCAAGAATCAACTTTGAGATTTGAGAAACATTAAGAACATAAGAACATAAGATATGCCATACTGGGTCAGACCAAGGTCCATCAAGTCCAGTATCCTGTTTCCAACAGTGGCCAATCTAGGTCATAAGTACCTAGCAGTTTCCCCAAAAGACACAGGTTCTGCAATGCTTGTACTAGGTCAAGCATTGATATCCTGGGTCCCTTCTTAATAATGGTTTATGGACCTTTCCTCCAGGAACTTGTCCAAACCTTTTTTAAACCCAGCTACACTAACAGCCTTTACTACATCCTCCGGTAACAAATTCCAGAGTTTGATTACACGTTGAGTGAAAAAATATTTTCTTTTATTAGTCTTAAATAGTTTACCCTGTAGCTTCATTGCATGTCCCCTAGTCTTTCTATATTCTGATAACGTAAACAGTTGATCTACGTTTACCCGTTCCACTCCGTTCATTAATTTATAGACTTCTATCATATCTCCCCTCAGCCGTCTCTTTTCCAGGTTAAAGAGCCCTAACCAAGATCTTCCTTGTCTAAAGCCATGTTGGCTGTCTCCCATGAGGCCATGACTATCTACATGCTGAGTAATTTTATTCTTTATGATGGTTTCTACCATTTTTCCCGGTACTGACGTGAGGCTCACCGGTCTGTAGTTTCCCGGATCACCCCTCGAACCCTTTTTAAAAATTGGTGTTACATTGGCGATCCGCCAATCTTCAGGTATTAGAGATGATTTTAATGATAGTTCACAGATTACTAATAGCAGGTCTGCAATCTCATATTTCAGTTCTTTCAACACCCTTGGATGTATACCATCCGGCCCAGGTGATTTGCTACTCTTCAGTTTATCTAATAGTTGTAATACATCTTCCCGATGTATCGATATTTCCTTCAATTCTTCCGCACTTTTAAATACCACTTCAGTCATGGGTAACATCCCTACATCTTCCTCAATAAAGACCAAAGCAAAGAATTCATTCAGTCTCTCCGCTATCGCCTTGTCGCCTCTTAGTGCTCCTTTAACTCCTCTATCATCTAATGGTCCAACTGACTCTCTCACGGGTTTTTTTGATACAAATATACTTGAAAAAATCTTTATTTCGCGTTTTTGCTTTCACAACAAGCTTCTTCTCAAATTCTCTCTTTGCCTACTTTATCAATGCCTTTCATTTGACCTGCCAGTGCTTGTGCTGTTTCCAGGTTTCATCATTTGGCTCTTTTTCCCATTTCCTGAAAGATGTTTTCTTGGCAACAACAGCCTCTCTGAACTCACCTTTAAACCATGCTGGCAGTTTTTCGGACTTCCTTCCACTTTTCTTAAAGCGTGGAATACAGCTGGTCTGGGCTTCCAAGATAGTATTTTTCAACAACACCCAAGCTTGATGTAAGTCTTTAACCTTTGCAACTGCTCCTTTTAGTTTTTTCCTAACTATTTTCCTCATTTTATCATAGTCTCCCTTTCGAAAGTTAAAAGGTAGTACTGTGGATTTCCTTACTATCCCTCCTCCACTAATTAAATCAAAGGCGATCATGCTATGATCACTATTGCCAAGTGGCCCCAACACCCTTATCTCTGGCACTAGATCTGGTGTTCCACTAAGGACTAGGTCTAATATGGCTTCCCCTCTGGTCGGTTCATGAACCAGCTGCTCCAAGAAGCAGTCCTTTATGTCATTTAGGAACTTTATCTCCCTAGCATGTACTGCCGTGACACTGACCCAGTCGATACCGGGGTAATTGAAATCGCCCATTATTATTACTGCGCTGTAACTTTTGTTAGCTTCCTTGATGTCTCTGAGCATTTCATTATCCATTTGTTCATTCTGGCCAGGTGGTCGATAGTACACCCCCACCGCCATCGCCTTCCCCTTTTTATATGGAATTTCAATCCATAGAGATTTTACAGCAAATTTTGTTTCCTGCAAAACTTTAATCCTTTCTGATTCAATGCCCTCTCTAACATAGAGCGCAACCCCTCCACCAATTTGATCAGTTCTATCATTACGATATAGCTTGTACCCAGGTATCACAGTGTCCCACTGGTTGTCCTCCTTCCACCATGTCTCTGATATTCTAATCACATCTAACCTCTCATTTAGTGCTATATATTCTAATGCTCCCATCTTATTTTTTAGACTTCTAGCATTTGCATACAAGCATTTTAGAGACTGTATTTTATTCATATTAATTTGACTATTGGTAGACATGGGTAATTTGGGATCTTTAAGCTCTGTCTGCTCCATACTCGAGGGCATTTGGGCTACTTTACTCTTTTTTGGAACCTCTCTGCTTTTGGTAGTATCCTTCAAGGATACATTCTTCCGAACCATCTGCTCTTGGGCGACTGTCGGCTTTCCTCTATTATCTAGTTTAAAAGCTGCTCTATCTCCTTTTTAAAGGTTAATGCCAGCAGCCTGGTTCCATCCCGGTTATGGTGAAGCCCATCCCTTCGGAAGAGCCCTTCCTTTCCCCAGAATGTACCCCAGTTCCTAACAAATCCAAACCCCTCATCTCTGCACCATTGTCTCATTCACGCATTGAGACTCCGGAGCTCTGCCTGCCTTTTGGGTCCTGCACGTGGAACGGGAAGCATTTCGGAGAACACTACCCTGGAAGTTCTGGATTTCAACTTCCTACCTAAAAGCCTAAATTTAGCCTCCAGAACCTCCCTACCAAATTTTCCTATGTCATTGGTACCGACATGTACCAAGACAGCAGACTCCTCCCCAGCACTATCTAAGACCTTATCTAGGTGGCGCGTGAGGTCCGCTACCTTCGCACCAGGCAGGCATGTTACCAGGCGATTCTCACATCCACCAGCCATCCAGCTATCTACATGCCTAATGATCGAATCACCAACTATAATGGCTGTCCTAACCCTTCCCTCATGGGCACATGGCCCTGGAGAAACTTCCTCGGTGTGAGAGGGTTTTACATTACCTGGAGGACAGGTCCTAGTTACAGGATCACTTATAAGAACATAAGATATGCCATACTGGGTCAGACCATGGTCCATCAAGCCCAGTATTCTGTTTCCAACAGTGGCCAATCTAGGTCATATGTACCTAGCAGTTTCCCCAAGGGACACAGGTTCCACAATGCTTGTATTGGTTCAAGCATTGATATCCTGGGTCCCTTCTTAATAATGGCTTATGGACCTTTCCTCCAGGAACTTGTCCAAACATTTTTTAAACCCAGCTACACTAATAGCCTTTACTACATCCTCCGGTAACAAATTCCAGAGTTTGATTACACGTTGAGTGAAAAAATATTTTCTTTTATTAGTCTTAAATAGTTTACCCTGTAGCTTCATTGCATGTCCCCTAGTCTTTCTATATTCTGATAAGGTAAACAATCGATCTACGTTTACCCGTTCCACTCCGCTCATTAATTTATAGACTTCTATCATATCTCCCCTCAGACGTCTCTTTTCCAGGTTAAAGAGCCCTAACCTTTTTAGCCTTTCTTCATAGGAGTATCCTTCCATCCCCTTTACCATTTTGGTGGCTCTTCTCTGAACCTTTTCTAAAAACTCTATATCCTTTTTAAGATACGGCGACCAGAATTGCACACAATATTCAAAGGTGCGGTCTCGGGGGCGGAGTCAGCCGCGGTAAAAAATGGCCGCATAGAACGTTCGCTCCCTCCCAGCACTGAAGAATCCGGAGCTAGCACAGACAACGGGTACACAGAAACGCTACTCAGAATCGGTATAGCCCGTGGCGTTATGTCTACACTAAAACCCGCCAAGCTAGAATTCCAACCGACGGCGGGACAGTCGAATAAAAGGGCGAAACAGGAACTCTCCTCTCCTGTGAAAATGGCGCCGGATAAAGCAACCGCGGAAGGGATGAGAGAGATCCTACATGAACTCCGGTCCATAAAGGAACTTATTACCACCAATTCAGGTACGCTTGCAGTGGTCCAAGAAGATCTGCGAGAAGTCAAAGAACGCTTAGGATGTATGGCCCAGCGCATGATGGAACTCGAGGCTGAGGTCAAACGGCAATCCGAAATAACAGGCCAACTCGACCCACTCACAAAGAGAGTTGCGGCGTTGGAGCTACAGGTAGAGGATCAATCCAATAGGGCCAGGAGAAGCAACATCAGAATCTTAGGTGTCCCAGAAGGCCGGGAGGGATCCGACCCTATTAACTATCTTGAAAAGCTCATACCAGAAATACTGGGTCTTACATTTGAGTGGCCCCTGGAACTAGAGCGGGCCCACCGCGTGCCGTCACACCCTTCCACACAAAGCCAGAGACCGCGGCCGTTTGTAATTAAAGCTCTGCGATATCAACATGTCCTGCAGATTATGGAAGTGGCCCGGCGGCGGCAAAATCTACAGCTGGATGGGCAACGCATCTCTTTCTTCCCCGACCTACGTCAGCAGACAGCCCAACGTCGGAAGGATCTTCTAGCCTGCAGACCTCTACTGCAGCAAGCACAAGCACGTTTCGGACTCCTCTATCCGGCTAACATGCGAGTGACCCTGGATAACAAGACTCATACTTTCACGGAGGGTCATTTACTTCGCGCCTTCCTTCAAGACCGGGCCAAGATGGAAGTTGGGATTTAGCGTACTCGGGACTCAATGCAATGGTAAAGATGCAGTAACCTCGATCCCCGGGGTTTAAAAAAAAAAATGAAAAAAAAAAAAGATAAAACATCGATAGAGAGCTAGATTACTATCACCACATTGCTTTGCTGTTCTTTGTTTTCTCTCTCCTTCTTTTTTTTCTTTGTTGTGTGTGTACATTTAACTGACAGGATAGCGTAGTACAATGTAAAGGTTGTGTGGAACTATGATTTAGCTCTCATACCCATTACTATCTTACCTCCAAGACACTGTTGCCTAAAATTGTGGCGGCAAGCATGCTTCCCAGAACAGTCTCCGATCATTCAGCGATTCTTTTGGACCTCAGAGTGGACCCTGAAAAGAAACCTCCGGGGCGGTTCTTCTTTGAGAAGCGCTGGCTGGCGGATGACGAATTCCGTACTTCTATGAAGGCCGACATCGCAGAGTATTTTGAGTTTAATCACTATGGAGACACCCCCACATGGGCCTGGTGGGAGGCTTTTAAAGCCTGTGCACGAGGACATATGATCACCTATAAGCTCCACAAACACAAGGCAGAAGTAACAAGAAAGAAGGAGTTGGAGACCGAAATCAAAGCGGGTGAGCGGATCCTGGCTCGCTGGGCAGATCCGACTATCCTCCTGCGCCTACAGAAGCTACGGAACCAATACAATGCTATTCTGCAGGCTGAAGTCAGCGAGTTGATTAGAGCGCAACAAGGGAAATACTACCATGATAGCAACAGAGCGAGTACACTGCTTGCAAACACGTTAAATATGAAGCGTACGGTGACCCGGATTGCTGGGTTAAAGGATCCGGCAGGAGTCTTAAAAGTTTCTGCTGATGAGATCCTAGCGCTCTGCGAGACCTTTTACTCCAAGCTTTATCATTCCGAAATAGCCCATGATGAAGTTGCATTCTCGAATTTTGTCTCCTCCGTTGAAGGTCCCCAACTCACAGAAGCGCAACAGCAACTTCTAGCTGCAGATGTCACCTCCAAAGAACTTCGCGCTGGGACAGCTTGTGAAGGGGAAGGCCAGTGGCCCGGACGGGCTCCCCGTGGAATATTATGAGGCCTTCGCTGATCAACTGATCCCTGAGCTGCTGCTTTACTATGCGGGAGTAAAGGAAGAATGTCCTGCTGTGGGTGCACTAGCAGCGGCTACGATAGTAATACATCCCAAGCCCGGCAGAGACCCGGGGAAAGTTGAGAACTACCGACCTATTTCCCTACACATGGCCCTGGAGAAACTTCCTCGGTGCGAGAGGGTTTTACATCACCTGGAGGACAGGTCCTAGTTACAGGATCACTTCTTGCCACACCAGGGTGATGCTCTCCTGTCACGTGACCTCTCTCCTCCATGGCAACAGGGATGCTGCCAGACTGGAGGTGGGACTTCAGGACTATATCCCTGTAGGTCTCATCTATGTACCTCTCTGTCTTTCTTATGTTTTCCAAGTCTGCTACTCTAGCCTCTAGAGAACGGACTCGTTCCCTGAGAGCAAAGAGCTCCTTGCACCTAGTGCACACGTAAGACCTCTCACCAACTGGGAGAAAATCATACATGTGATACTCAATGCAAAAGACTTGAAAGCCCCCATCCCGCTGCTGGACTGCTGTCTGCATCTTAGTTTTTAGTTTTTGTTTAGATCTTTAAGTTCTTTACTTACTAAGGGTTGCTATGGATATTTATACCAATAAAACTGTACCTAATACGTTTAATATACCTTGTTTACCTGAAGCTTAATTAATCTCAGGTCCTTAGTGTATGTCTGATTTGGGTAACAAGCTTCACCTGAGAGCACCTCCTGTCTTTTAAGATGTGTAAGTACCTATAAAGCTACGATTATCCCAGGAGTGGGTGGGTGTGGGAGGGAGGGAGGGAAAACACTTATTAAAAGAGGGCTGCTACACAGTACCCTGTCCTGTGCTGCTGAGGTAAGCTATATTCTTATTTGATTTAAATTATAGCTCTTTGCTGCTGCTAGGCTCTAACTTATTATGAAATTTAAACTACAAGCTCTCTGCTGGGTTCTAAATTTAACCAGAAAGCTCTCTTCTGTGTTTTAAAGTTAAACTAAAAGTACTTTGCTAATGCTAGGCCCTGAGTGACTATTAAATTTAAACTACAGCTCTCTGCTGGGTTCCAAATTTAACCAGAAAGCTCTCTTCTGTGTTTTAAATTTAAACTAAAAGTACTTTGCTAATGCTAGGCCCTGAGTGACTTAAATTTAAACTACAGCTCTCTGCTGGGTTCCAAATTTAACCAGAAAGCTCTCTTCTGTGTTTTAAATTTAAACTAAAAATACTTTACTTATACTAGGCCCTGAGTGACTATTAAATTAAAACTATAAGCTCTCTGCTGGGTATGAAATGTAACCAGAAAGTTCTCTTCTGTGTTTTAAATTTAAACTTAAACTGCTGCTACTAGGCCCTGACTGATTTAACAAAAAATAGTGGGTTTACAGATTAAATAGCTTTAATAGAAAGAATTCCTTTCAGAAAATTCCCAGAAGTATATACTCATTATTTGACAATTGGTGCCATGATAACCAAAACAGTGCTAATGATTATTTTTATTTACCCACTGTAACTTACCCCTGTTAGCAGCACTGTCTCTTTAAAATTTTGCTGGTGCATTATAAATCTAGCAGTAGAAAATTACATGTATAGAGGCAATTATATAATAGGTCACCCAGATTTATTTACAAACAAGACTTGTAAATCTATATATTTTATTCATATATGCTCATGTGGGTACTTACAGGTTTAAATGACACGGTTGCAGTTCTGTTAAGTATGCGTACATATCTGATCACACATACTTACACTGTGGACACACATGGGGCAGTTTGTCTAGAGATATGGGTGGAACATAAGCTTATGCATATAAATTCTAAAATACTATAATTAATGTGTCTTCTGGCGAATCTAGGCATGAGCATTTACACCAGCCCCAGGATTGGTGACATATGCACAGAAAAAGGCAAATTAACTTCGTGGGGCTTTGTAAAATTATTTAAAAGCATATATTGAATAAATAGATCTTTTTCTCTTTACAGAGGATTGCAGATAATTGTAGAGCAGCTCCGAACTGGGGCCCAGCTTTGAAGCAAAACTGGGGAGAAAGATACCAACATCTGGCAGACCTTCAACGTGACAACCATGCTTGGTAGATATAAAGCCTCATTTCAGCTCGACAATGAGGTTCCCTATGAATCCACTCAAACTGAAACATGTAGAGACTGCTGTTAAACTTTCAACAATACAACACGAGCTAATTCTTGCTGGCAATATAATCTTCATTACACCATCATTTAAAAATAAATTTAAAAACAGTATTACTTAACTGTAACAGAAGGGCTTCATCCTAGAATTGGAATTGATTTGCAGTTCTTTCTTTATCATTCAAAGTTAGGATCAAGTATGAGAAAAAAAAGCACAGCAATTGTTAAAAGTGCTTTTTTACAATTTTGGGTTAGATCCATCCATTTAATGAGGCAAACTTATTTTCCTAATGTCCAGGTAGCTCCATTCGTTTTATGGGAAACATTTTGGTTTCTAGCTTTTATATAGATCCACATATCCTGAAAATTTGGTTGCAAAAGGTTGAACAGTTTGTTAATGATCCATTTAATGGGCACAACTAATTTTTTCCACATTTGGGATGACTCCACTAGACTCATTCATTCATTCCTTGGGGATGAGGGATTAATTCAGTCAGCTTTCATCCAGCACCACACCCCCTTTCTAGCTCCAACAAATGTCACAGTATGAAATTAATTTCTAAGATTTTTTTTCCCTCACAGGTAGATGTATTTCACCTCCATAGCATAGTCATTCATTATACCGTGCATGACCCCAAACTGCAACATACCAAACACCTTTTCCTTTACATTATGTTAGGCTAAATATCTCTGTAGTAAAAATCAGACACTAGCAAAGTTCAGTTACAGTAAATGCTAGTTTAATAACCTATGGCCTGAACACAAATAGAATCTGGTTTGCAATTACTGCAGGCAAAAAAGAATAGGTAACTTAGAACAAGGTTACAAACACTCAAAATTAGGGGAAAGGCTGAATCAAGTCCAGGGTTCAGGTCATCATTAATCTTCCTCATAACAAACAGAAAATTCTTTTAAATAGGACTTCAACAATACTTCACATTAAGTACAGCTTCAGACTAATACATCAATGTAAGGACTTGATATCAGAATTCACAGGTCAGTACTGGAATCCACTCAGATCCTTGGCCTCCTAGCCATAGGAATGTTGAGAATTTTCAGATCAAACTTTAGTGCACTTATTTCATTCAAGGTGCAACCTCAGTCCTGATATTTTTCAAATCTGATGCTAGCATTTCATCATTTCCATCGAGGAAATGATTGTGTAATATGCAAGCTTGGCTGTTGCTTCCCAAACATTTTGTACTGGGAGCCAGTGGTATTCCCTCAAAAGTGACATAACATGGTCTGATTCCCTAGAGTGTGCAATTAGTTTGATAGCGGCATTTTGAATCATTTGAAGTATAGGGAATTGCATAGTCAAAACAGCTGATAATCAAAGAGATGACTAGGGTAAGCAAAGCTGATTTGTGTAAGAATGAATAGTATGGATTACTGTAAAAACAAAAATATAGGACTTAATAGTTTCAGAGATTTGGCAATTGTAGGATAGATGGGAGTCCAGATTGCATTCTCGTATCCTCATGGAAGAAACTAGCCCTTTCCAGGCCGGTCCCGAAATACTCGGGACCCAAAATTCTGACCAAATGGCCGAGCCCGAAATACTCGGGATCGGCGCAATGACGCAGATACTAAAGATTAATGAGCGAAGTACAGGAAGCTAATGGCAACACACATTTGGGCTGATGAAAAGAGAGTTGTGCTAGTGTTTCTAGTTATACACCAGGCCAAAACAGCCAGAAAACAACCTGCAAATAGGTCATTAGCAAGAGGTGATTTAGAATTAAAAGCAAAGTAAACAAGATGGAGTCAGCTGGTAAAAGAATGTGAAAAGAACGATATAAAGCTGCTGAAGTCATTAGGTTACTCACAGAAAGTGATGGTAACAGTAATAGCAGTGGTGAAGATGTCATTGATAATGAAACTGAAGAAGTTTTCCCAAAAAATGTGGACTTTGAAGGCTCAGATGACAGTGACCCAGATTCAGTAGCAGCCACAGCTGAACCTCCAGGTTAGTAATTATTTGCAGACATTATTTATGTCACCTATATATCAGCTATGTCTTTAGGTATAACAAAACGCTAAATGTCACATTTATATTGATAAATTGTTCAGTTTGAAAAATGTCAACTATAATAAAACATTTTCATTTACAGTTGTGGCCGCAGCTGAACCATCTGTAAATATAAATCTTCTTGGCAGAGGGAAGCTTTGCCGTCATACTGCAGACCGTGGCGATAATGCAACTACATCACAAGTATGGACAAGAAGAAGCAGTCTTTCATGGAAAACAACTCCAAAAGACGTCCGTCAGTTTCCTTTCATTGCACAACCAGGCATAGCCAAACGTATGGGTGTCAATGCAACTAAATTGGACTTCTACAAGTTCTTTGTTACAGATGAACTAATTTCAATGATTGTTCTTGAGACAAATCGCTATGCAGCAGAACTGTGTGCTAAAATACCAGCTGACAAGCCTCATGCCCGAATGAGAAAATGGCAAGACGTTGACCATAATGCTATATGGAGAATGTTGGCATTGACGATGGCTATGGGAATAATCAAGAAGCCTATGATCGACTTGTACTGGTCAGGTCAACTACTGTTAGAAACTCCATTCTTTCCATCAATAATGAGCCAAAATGCATATAAGCAAATATTACAGGCCCTTCACTTTCAAAACAATGCAACACAGAAACCCGAGGGTGATCGCATTTGGAAGCTTCATCCATTCTATGACATTATCACAAAGTGATTCCAAATTGTTTATATCCCGGAACAAGACATTTCAATTGATGAATCTCTACTGCTTTTCAAAGGAAGGTTATATTTCAAACAATACATACCTACAAAACGCTCAAGATTTGGCATCAAATCATATGAGCTGTGTGAGTCACCTAGTGGATACACCTGGAAGTATATGCTATACTCAGGTCAAGATGCAGTTCTAAGTGATGGTTTACCTGGAAGTAGCTACT
The DNA here is from genome assembly GCA_033557465.1 of Ichthyophis bannanicus. Taxonomy (NCBI): domain Eukaryota; kingdom Metazoa; phylum Chordata; class Amphibia; order Gymnophiona; family Ichthyophiidae; genus Ichthyophis; species Ichthyophis bannanicus. The sequence goes on along the minus strand of CM066036.1, from coordinate 133,192,915 downwards.
GTATTGTGCTGAATCTGATGGATGGACTGCTTGATCAAGGCTATCGATTGGCTGTGGATAACTACTACAACAGTCCAGAACTCTGTATGGATCTGTATGACCGAGCAACATCCTGCTTTGGAACGGTACGATCCAGTCGAGTTGGTATGCCTACTGACCTGCGTCTAAATGTAGATGGAAGCAAATTGAAATGAGGAGATGTCACATATCGTACAACAGATAAACTGCTAGCACTTTGCTGGTATGATAAGAATTATGTAACAATGTTGTCCAACTGTCATGATGGCTCTGTAGTTGACACTGGAAAAAGAGATCGGAATGATCAGCCAATTCGAAAGGCACAAGTTATCATTGACTACAACAACATAATGGGCGGTGTAGACAGAACAGATCAGTTATTGGAGTATTATGCTTTTCTGTGCAAAACTGTAAAGTGGTACAAGAAAGTTGCCTTTCATCTGTTGGACATAGCAGTACTCAATGCTCAGATACTCTGGAGCAAGTCCCACCCAGAGGAGAAAGTGACAGGACTTGACTTCCGTATGAAGCTTATCTTGGCTATCATTGAAGCAGTTGGTCCTGATGCTAGTGCATGTGATGCTGGTGGCCGACCAAGTACTGGTGTTTCCCCATTTCGCTTGACTGCTAGACATTTCCCTAGCCTCATTCCACCAACTGAGAAGAAAACTACCGTATTTCGACAGTGTCGCGTGTGCAATGAGAGTCTCGGACATCGACATGTTGCTGGTGACAATCGTAAACGTGTTGAAACTAAATATCACTGTGCTGATTGTGGAAATGTACCTCTCTGTGCTGCACCATGTTTTGCATATTTTCATAATAATGAAGATCTTAAATAACTTGTAATTGTTATGATCAGTTAAAATTAAATCGAATGTATGCAACTAATAACGATTGCTTTTATAAATAAAGTGCACCTATTTTCATGTTTTTGAGCCTTCAGTTATACATATTTGTGTTGCTGTCTCATTTTTCTATCAAATGGTATATAATACATGACCATAGCTGAAAGAAAATCACTGTTATAACATATTGAATAAGACCGGCACAATTTTCCTGAGAGATGGAAAAATTAACCCGGCTGCAGAATGTGGATTAGAAATTTAAAGGGAGCCTTGATAGGGCTAGAGGAAAAGTATGACCAGAGAAGGTAGGACGATCAAAGGATTTATTGATTGTCATCATTCACATAGTTTTAGATTTGTTGGTATTAGGTTTCAAGAGATTAACTTCAGACCATTGTGTAATGGAATACCTTTTATAGAATAAATTGAATGAAGGAAATATTCATATATTGGAGTAATTAATTTTATTTAGTGGCTAAACAGTGATATTACTCTGAAGATTTTTGGATCTATTGCGGTTGTTAAATCCTATAATAACTTCAGACAGGACTGATTTTTGTCAACTTTTCATCTTTAATATAGATCATTTTATTTTGGTCTCTAATAACACTTGATCCACCCTCGTATGGCACAGTCACATATCCTAAGTGGAGTGAAGCAGTGGGCTGGGCTACGCTGATCTTCTGTATCATCTGGATTCCCCTTATTGCCATATTAAAAATATACAAAGCTAAAGGAAATCTATGGCGGGTAAGCAGCTAACGCAATGTTTCAAAGTTTAATGAATTCTTATACATAACCCTCGCCCAATACTGTAAACCTAGCATGCTTTATAACCTTATGCTACCATTTGTTTTGCTGCAGTATTTTTCTGTCTTTCATATAAACTATAGTAGTTTGGTATAATTTATATTTACACCCTATTTACAGTTTAATAGATTGTGACCTGGAAGCATATTTATGATGCATGGATGCTTGAGCAGCAAAAAAGATCTTAAAAGGTGAAAAACAAAAGTAAACATGCAGATGGGCATGTGTCTTGCTTAAGGTCACATAGAGATTAGACTAAAGTAAAGAAATAACTCTGAATCACATATCAAGATTTCTGCTTATTCATTATTCTGTTTCATTACTTCATTAAACCAGCTGGTTCCTTTTGTCTTGTAGATCCTCTTTCTATTGAAAGTAAATTCTGCAATGAGGGGGCCTAGGATGAGGATGAAAGGAGATAAGACACAGGCGTAATATGCAGAAATACTTATTTACGGAAAGAGTGGTAGATGAGTAGAATAGTCTCCCAGGAGAGGTAGTAGAGACAAGGACATTATCTGAATTCAAACATAGAAGATCTCTAAAGGAAAGAAAGGGATTACAGTATTTGATATGGAATGGCAGACAAGATACGCCATATGGTCTTTTTCTGAAGACATGTTTCTATGGTCACCCAGTCATTAGCGATGATAGTCCCAAATGTCAATTATGATTCTTTCTCTCTCTCATCCTTTATTCGCATAGTATATTTAAATAACAATTATATTTGTAAATCATTTTACTCTTCTCCACTTTTTCTTCCTCCATCATTGACTCTCATCCAAAAGAACATACCCAAACAGCTTTAGGGGACCCTAGGACCCTTGTGGAGTGGAGGAGTAGCTTACTGGCTTGGTAATTGAGCAACCAGGGTTTAATTCCCACAAGCACTCCTTGTGGCCCTGAGTAAGTTACTTAACCCTCCATTGCCTCAGAAGAAAGGCCTGGCAATCTACTTCCACTCACACTGCCAAGAAAACCCACAACCTTCTGGGTCAGCATTAACTCAAAGGCACACATTGTATTTTTTGCAGGACCCTTGTAGGCATGCCCTTAGTGTTTCTCTGAGCAGCTGAGTCCATAACCTTAGCAGCTGTCATCTTCCCTCTTTCCTCGGGCCTAAGCACACCACCTTAGCATATGCTAAAGAATTTTCATGGTTGAATAGCTGGTACTTTTTGACAACGGGCAGGTGTACCTTATATTTAGTATTGTTGTTGTTGTTAAGTGCCATCTAGTCTGTGTCAACTCATGGCGATTCTCTAGATAGTTGTCCTAAACTGTCTTTGGTTTTCAATCAGGCGGCTCATTCCTGATAGAGTGGCATCCATACCTGCTGTTATTGTATCGATCCATTTCATTGCTGGCCTTCCTCTTTTGTGTTGACTTTCAACCTTGCGCAGCAAGATGTCTTTCTCTGATCTCTATCTTCATATGAAAGTCAAAGTCTTGTCATCTGAGCTTTTAAAGAAAGCTTAGGTTTGATCTCTTCTAGTACTGACTAGTCTGTTCTTCAGGCAGTCCATGGTATACACAGTATTATTCACCAGCAGCATCATTCAAAGGCATCAATTTTCTTCCTGTCTATCATTTTTACTGTCCAACTTTCGCATCCTCATGATGTTATTAAAAATACCATGACTTGGACAAGTTGAATCTTTGCATGGAGAGAGACATCTCTGCTCTTGAGAATCTTGTCTAGGTCCTTCATAGTCATTCTGCCAAGAAAAATGCATCGTTGTATTTCTTGACTGCTTGTCATTTTTTTATTGGTTATTGATCCAAGCAGGTTAAAGTTGTCCATTATTTCAGTTTTTTCTCCATCAACGATTAACTTATTGATTTTGCCAATTGTCAAAATATTTGTCTTCTTTACATGTAAGAAAGGGTGGCCCAAGGAGGCATGGGGCTATTTGCAAAGTCTCATTGCGGAGCCTCATTTGCATACGGGGACTCATTTACATAAATATTTGCATAATGTTAACATGCAATAACTTTTAGTAAACATGTCTCTTAATGAGTGTCTGGATAAAGAAAGACTACCAGATTTCTGCATTACTATACTCCAGTGCCAACTGCCAGGCACATTAGGAAGTACTATGAACACTGTCCATTTAGAACTGATAGCAAACCTGCCATATCATAATGGCACTACCAGGACTCACAAAGCACCAAACCCTACCTATCAAAAAGGCAACACTGCAAATACTAAACAAATACATCTCAGAGAATACCAATACATCTCCTACTGGGGAAAGAGAACAAGTGGCACTGTCAAATACAAACTACATACACATGCAGAACATAGACCATCACCAAACAAAGAACAAGGGATCACAATTTAGAAATAGAAAGACAATAATTAAACTGGGAACCCCAAAGGCCAAAGTTGGAACGTACAACAACACTGGAGAAATAAAACTATAAATTAATTTCCTCTTGTACTAAACAAAAATGCAAAGACGGTAGCAATGCACATTTCCCAGAGCTGACATATTTCAGTTAATAAATTCAAAATAAAAAAAGTATTTTCTACCCTTTGTTGTTTGGGCATTTTATTTTTGAGTTGCAATTGCTCCAGTCACTTTCTTCTGGTTTCTTCGTGTCTTCGGCTAACACTCCATTGTCTGCTCTCCATTTGTCCTTTCTTCTCTTTTATAGTTTTTTTCCTATTCTCTCTCTTCATCTCCTTTAACATAATGATCTTCCCCTTTTGCTCTTTCTTCCATTTCTTTTTTAATTTCTTTTTTCATCCACTCAAATTTCACACTTCCATCCTCAATCCCCACTTACTCTCCCAGTACCTGGCCGATCATAGATTTTTCTTCCCTCCTACACAAAATTCCCCTCTCCATCCTCACACCCCCAGCCCCATCCCCTTCTAATACTCCCCCAACATCAGTTCCCTTCTAGTTCCAGCCCCACCCAGCATCCACTCCCTTCTAGTCCCATTCTCTCATCACCCCGCATCATCCCATTTCCAGTCCTAGCCCACCATCAGCCCATTTCCAATCTTAGCCCCCCTCAGCCATTTCCAGTCCTACTCGAGTCACCATCAGCCCATTTCCAGTCCAGGTTCCTCCCATCAGCCCATTTCCAATCCTAGCCCCCCCATCAGCCATTTCCAGTCCTATTCCAGCTCCTATCAGCCCATTTCTAGTCCAAGCTCCCCATCAGCCCATTTCCAGTCCTAGCCCTTTATTAGCTCATTTTCAATCTTAACCCCACATCAGCCATTTCCAGTCCTATTCCAGCCCTCCATAAGCCCATTTCCAGCCCTAGCCCCCCATCAGCCCATTTCCAGTCCTAGCCCTTTATTAGCTCATTTCCACTCCTAGCCCCCCGTCAGCCCATTTCCAGTCCTAGTCCCCTCATCAGCTCTTTTCCAGTCCTAGCCCCCATCAGCCATTTCCAGTCCTATTCCAGCCCCCCATCAGCCCATTTCCAGTCCAAGCTCCCTATCAGCCCATTTCCAGTCCAAGCACCTCCCATAAGTCCATTTCCAATCCTAGCCTCCCATTGGCCCATTTCCAGTCAAAGCGCTCCTCCATCAGCCCATTTCCAATCTTAGCCCCCCATCAGAAATGTCCTATCCTAGACCCCCCCCCTCACCCAAAGAGCCCTATAGCTGTCTAAGGGGCTTCAGAGGTGAGCCGGGGAAGCCTGCGAGAGGCCCCAGCTTCCTCTGCACACCTACCAGCATGAAGAGCATTGTTTTCCCTCAAGCTGGCAGCTGTGTTACTGTGGGCACTCACGTGCTTCACAGTGACACAGCCTCCAGCATGAGGGAAATCACTGCTCTTCACGCTGGCAGCTGTGCAGAGGTGAGCTGGAGCCTTACGCGGGCTTCCCTGTCTCACCTCTGTAGCATTCCATTGTGTGCAAATGAAGTTCGCATGGGGCCCCCTGAAGCACGGGACCCTATGCAAACAACTTTCTTGCACAATGGATGGGCTGGTCCTGAGTGTAGGCTCATTTTAAGACTATGTTCCTTGATCTTGAGAAGCAACTGTTTCAGATAGTCTTCACTTTCAGCTAGTATTGTGGTATCATCAGCAAAGCGAAGGTTGTTGATGAGTTTTCCACCAACCTTCACACCCTGGTTGTCTTCATACAGTCCTTCTCTGATGATTTGTTCTGCATATAAATTAAACAGGTAGGGGGAAAGTATGCAGTCTCGTCATACACCTTTGCTGATTTTAAACCATTCTGTTTCTCCTTGTTCCATTCGATCTGTTGATTCTTGATCAATGTAAAGGTTGTGCAGGAGAACTTTCAGGTTTTCTGGTATACCTATGCTTCTTAATATTTATTTTATTTATTTATTTATTTAGCTGTATTTATATTCCGCTTTTCACCGGGTCAAAGCGGTCAATTGGGGGATACATTTAACACGAGGGGATATGACACATATACGTTAATACTTACAGGGAACATGGGCAATGGAGGGTTAAGTGGCTTGCCCAAGACCACAAGGAGTGCCTATAGGACTAGAAATCCCAGTCCCTCCCGCCTGAGATTGCTGTCCCCAGGTGGGACTTGAACCCCCAGCCCTCCAGCCTGAAGTACCTTGTCCTAACCACTAGACCACCAGAGATTTTCATGGTTTACACATTCAAAAGCCTTGCTATAGTCAATAAAATACATATAGATAATCTTTTAATATTCTTTAGTCTTTTCAAGGATCCATCTCACATCCACAACTATGTCTCTCATTCCTTACCCTTTCCTGATCCCTGCTTTCACTTCAGAAAGTTCTTGTTCCATGTATGGTTGTAGTCTCTGTTGAATGATCTTGAATATAATCTTGCTGGCATGTAAGATCAGAGCAATTGAGCAATCATTTCCACAGTCAGTCAAATCACCTTTCTTCAGTATTAGTATAAACACACTACATGGCAAGTGGCATCCAGGCCTAGGCCATGTTCCCTTGCCCCTCCTCCCTTCCCCTACTGTCGCCCACTCCTTCTCTCCCCCTTTTGCCCTGGCCCATGTTCCCTTGCTTCAGTCGCCCCACATCGCTGACAGAATGCACATACTACTAGTTTTGCCACAAAAATTTAGATTTTATTGGATAATGTTGGCCACAGCATAACCTTAAACAAACATATAACCAAAATTCACACTGTACAATTCGCAAACCTATATACAACATTAAATTGCCTAAATCTCTCTGACACTTATCCTAGAGACGCACAGCTCATACTCGCCAAAGAGAGGTGTTATCAAAGCCACCCCTTGACCTGAAAACACTTCTTAACCATTGCTGTCATAACTGATACACATTATCTGTAATATGCTGTGTGGGGCAACATGCCGTTAAAGAGTGCATTATACCGCACGGTCGCAGCAGCGCCACTTTTTCTGACACGTCCCATCAAAGGTCAGGATTGCTGCATAATTAATATATGGAAATGAGGTGTATCCTTCTCTCCCCCCACAGTCAAAGCATGGGGAGGTACATTACCCGCTGATTCTACTGCGAATCTGTCGACCCTGTCAGGGGGAGGACAATTCCTGGTGGCCACGCCCCCTATAGTCAACTGTATGGCTGTGCACTCAATCCGATGGCCCTTAACTTCTGGCCACACCCCATCTACAGTGACTCCCACCCCCCACCCGGTATTTGGCTGTGGCCAACAGCATTTCTACCGTGTCCTGGGCCACGCACAGGAAAACGTCCATGCCGATATCTGACAGGTGTATGGCAGCTACGCGACACAGACCAGGGCAACTTTCATCAATGCGGTCATGCCCCAATGCAACTCCCCCCTTCGATTGCCTCCATGAAGCGAGCCAACCATCCGTTCACCTTTCGTCTTGGTTTTCTCCTCTGCCCATCAGCCCAGTGTGACCTTTTTGCCTTGTCAGACCCTCCGTGGTATGATATGGGACCACACCACCCGAATCCTAGAGAAAATGTCAACCAGCTGCATCTTCCGGTTAATTTGACACTGCAGGTATTGGCCAATCGTTCCCCCTCCAGATGCAGCACTAAGACCCAAGAGCTCCTGGCCAAACTCCTTTTGCCCAGAAGGGATGGAATCAGTAGGTCCCATATCATTCCCCACACCCCCATCCTGACAATCGACACCTCTGCAGGATTCAGGCCAAAATTAAAGCCCTGCAGTCTGCTCCAGGTTCTCCTTTGCACCCAGTGAATGCATGGATGGCCTCATATCCACATATCCCAGGGAGTTGCACCTAGGGCAAACCATTGAAAGAAGAACAAAAGAAAGGTCAGGTTAGTGTGACAAGGCAGAGCTGTCAGAGCACAAGAAAAAGGCTTTTAAACAAACTTTTTCCTCTGAACCTGCCAAGAATACAGGGCAGCTGAGGGTTAAAACCTCAGCGCACAGAGTTGCAGGGCAGGAGAGAAAAGAAAGGGAGCCACACCTTAGCTCTACGCTGACAGGGAGAGCTAGCCAACCAGGGAAAGGGGTGGACTCTCACCTGATTGGACAAACCACTCCACTTAACCAGGAAGTGGTAGGTTCAGCTAGATCAGACGGAGCTGCAGGATCAGCCAGATCAGCAGGATCAGCAAGATCAGCTGGATCAGAGAGGAGATCACACGAGGAACGCAGAGAGCTACAGGAGGAAGGAAAAAGGCAAAATAGGAACTTACCTTTGGCAAAGCCAGAAAAAGGGGACTCCAGGAATGCAGATACAGCCTTGGAGTCAGGCATTCTTGGCAGAGGAACAGAAACAGAATCCTTATCCAAAAGGGGCCGAGCTCAGAGCAAGCGTGACCAGCTGGGATCCAATTACCTGGACCATTGCCAGCTACCTTGCAGAGAGAGAGCCACGTCTCTGGGGAAACAGCCGAGAATCCTCCCAGGAAGGGATTGCCCTCAAGAAAAGCTGAACCAGGTCAGAAAAACTTATAAGCCTTTTAAACAGAACATAGAGCCTGTGTCTGAAAGAGACAGAAGTAGTTCCTCTGATAGTTTACCTTGCAATATTGGCAGTGAACGTGGTAGAACTTGTAAGCTAGAAGCCAGCACAGGTGCACGTCACCTAGCTCATAATTGGCAGCAGCGTGATTCAAGCACAGATACTGAGCTAGAGGAATGGGAGATAGGTAGAGTCTCTGAAAAGCCTAGTTACAAGAAACACGTAGTTCCTCAACAGGGAATAAGGTACAGGAAAAAGGAAGAAGGAAGAAATCCTTATGCCCAGCTCTTTAAGAGGCTGAATAAACAGATATCCTTACAAGACTGCAGGACAGGCAGTGAGAGGGGAGAAAAGCAGATACAAGATCTCCTCCACCATTTAAGAGCCCTAGACTCGAATAGGCCAGAGAGCCAAGGAGCTCAACTCAGCGACGAAGAATCCATGCAAACTGACATTCCATTGTCTGATCACAGTAGCTCTGAGATGGAATGCGGGATTTGCCAGTGTGACTTTTAAATGTACAGCTTAAACAGAAGCAATGTTTTAAGGCTGTTTTAAAAGCATGTAGAAAATAGAGTTTAAGTACAGACAGGAAGTTGTCTGACTGCTGACACTAGTGAAGTGCATAATTCTAAGGCTTGAACTGAATTATCCATGTGAAGGTGGAAGAGGAAAACCACACTTGTTGGAAGTTCTTTATTGAATGCCTTGAATGAGTATCGCTGTTAAGAAAGTCTACAGTTGGTTTGGACTACAGTAACCTGAGAAGCATCAGGGGAACATTTGTACAGGACTTTATTTGCTTTATTCATGTTGTTATCCTTGAATATCTGTTCTGGGGTGAAGAAAACCTGCTGGGAACAATAAACCTATTGTTTACCTTCAAATTGCTTTGGCTGTGATCACTGGACCTACAACTACAATTTTGCTCAACCAGAGAACAGCGATAACAAAGTAACATACACGACGCTGTAACCAAATACACTGCGTCACATTAGTCACAGCAACATTCGTCAATCCTTAGCTTCCGGGCAAATGTACATGTTATAACGGTCAGAAAGCCACCAGCCCATGGACATGATTTGTTCCCTTGTTATGCTAAGCTCAACTGCCATGATAGCCGCTCCAATGTGGAAGGAATGAATACCATAATAGTCAACCTCAAGGTACGCCTCTGTGATGATCAGCTTCTGCACCCTGGCGAACCAGAAACTTGCTCCCATCGGGCGTAATAATCTGTAATCCTCAAAATACCACACCAGATACGTGTAGTCTCATGGCAGGGGTGATCATGACAATTTGGCCCCCCTTTTTGTGGTGGCCGTCTTAGAGCTACATGTCTGCGTCTGAAGTGTGGTGATGCTCGGCTGACCATCTCTTCATTATTCTTGAAATGATGAAATCCGCCGAAGGGCTCCATTCTCCCATTGCTTTGGCAAAAGAGATGATGACCGTTAAGCATGTTCTTACCGTGGATTTACTCCTGCCGCTGTCCCTGCAGTAGAATATCCAGCAAAAAATGGTGTTGGCCTTAAAGAAATCACCTTCCCTGATGTTGTTCTATACACAAAAGTCCCAGAAGTGATCCTGGACCTTCAAGTATGTTGGCCTGGTACACTCTGTCAGGAAACCCATCAAGAGGCTCCAAACATCGGTGGGCCAAACGCCCAGACTGCCTTTGGAATGGATGTCTTGACTGCATCTGCTACAAGAGCACTGGCCCGGAATGCTGCCATCTTAAAATGAGAAAGAGCATCGGCAATCATGTTATGGAACCAGGAACATGAGGATGAAAGAAGCTATCCTACCCTGAGTGCCCCAGAGAACGCTAAGGAGAAGGCACATCTGAAAAGATGGGTCTCAAAGGTGTCCTAGCAGACCACTATCCATGACAATGAGTAGCTTCCTTAACACCTTGTGAGCAATCAGGCAGCTGCGGTCCAAGCGCAGCAACATTCAGCTGACCCACTCATCATTCTTTAGCAATGACCAAATCGGCCAAAGGGCTCTTTTTCCCCATGGCTCGTGAAGAAAGTGACTGCCACCAGGCACATCTGTACCACATATTTCATCTTGTCACTGCCCTTGCATGACAGAATCTACTGGAGAGTGGAGCCCATCGCACATCGGTCACTTTCCCTGATCCGGTTAAGGCTACAGAAGTCACAGAAATGCTCCCAGGCTTCCAAAATATTTCCAGCTGGTGCATTCAGCCAAGGAAACCCATAGATGGCTCCCGCACTTTGGTGGGCCAAATGCCCATACTGCTGCTGGAATGGACATTCTGATGGCGTAGAGTGAGAAAGGGCATCAGCAATGTTATTGTAGAATCCCGTCATATGCTCTGCCTTAAATGTGATATTATGCAAAATGCAGAGCATAACAATTTCCTGGGGCAGCACCACCATCCCTAGCATCCTGGCATACATTCCGTGTACTGTTTGGACCACCGCCAAATTATCAGTGCGGAATGTATTCACCCTGTTAACCAATTGAGGAGCCCAGATAGACAGGGCTGCTATCAAGGGAAATAACTCCAGGGATGTGATATCCTCGTTAGCGCTGAAGGAGTGCCACTCGCGCGGCCAAGTCTCTAAGCACCAGGCCCCCCTGAAGTATATCCAAAAATGTCTCTCCCCCCCGACTCATCCGTGAACAATTCCAGGTTGCAGTTTCAACAGGGGGAGTCCTGTCAGAAGGCTAAGCCATTAAAGGCCTTCAGGAAATGTTCTCCAGAATCATAGGTCTTCGCATATGCTCTTATCAATCCTGATGCAGTGGTGCCTCTACTTGACCCCCCTTGTCACAAGAGCCAGTCGGCGAAAGAAAATACATCCCATCGGGATCACCCTACAGGTGAAACATAATAAACTGAGCAGAGATTGAAACTGCTCTAATTTTGCTTTCTGTTCTAATCTAGCTCTTCGCAAGCCTCTCATTTGTCCAATGGTGGTTTTTAATGTCTCCAACTTATCCTTGGACAGTCTAGACATTTGTATATCTAGCTCAATTCTGAGGAATGTGTTCTGTGGGTCCCATGGTCTTTCCTGCCACCAGAGGTACTCCAAACTACTGTGTGATGGGTTCGCAGGAATCCAAGATCCTTTTGCACTCCTCGAACCCAGCCCCTACAAACAGGAAATCATCTAGGTAATGAACCGTTGAGCCAGGCCCAGCTATTTCTTTGACCGGCCAAAGCAGAAATAAACTGAACTGCTGAAAATATGCACAGAAATTGAGCAGCCCGTGGACATACATTTGTCATAGTAGTCTTCGCCCTCAAAGGTAAAAACCGAGTAGATGAAAAAGACTCTGGATGCACCCGGAGTAGTTGGAATGCCTACTCTATCTCTGCCTTAGCTAGTTGTGCCTGTGGCACAAATTCTGAATGATTGCTATGGCCTGGTCGATAGATGCATATCTCATAGAATACAAAGAAGAATCGATATGGTCATCAACCAGCTCGCCTGCAGGACAGGACAGGTTGTGTATCAAACGGAATTTGCCTGGCTCCTTCTTTGGCACTATTCCCAATGGGGACAACACCAGATCCGGGAAGGGAGGGGGGTCCCAGTAGGGATCCGCCACCCTTTACAAACCGTTTTTCTTGGCAATTTTTGTTTTTTACTGCAACACCTGAAAGTGTTGAAGGAAGGAAGGGGAGTTGCGTATGGGGCTCAAGGAAGTGGGGGCGGAGGACATAATAGGAAAACCTTCTGCAAAGCCATCCAGTAATGATTTGTGCCCAGTCCTGGTGAGGGTAGGACCACGGCTACGGATGCATGCTCTCACGCCTGATGTGCGAGGGAGACATGTCCTTCGTTTGGGTCATCACGGCAGCGGCTTAAAAGGCTTTCCCTTACTGGCAGATCTACACGTAGAAGCTGAGTGGCTAGCTTCACAGACCAAACAGGCATGCCGGGACTTACATGAGTTCCATGTGCAGCTTCTGGTATTTCCATGTCCAGTTGCTGGTATTATACTTATTAGACTGGGGGCAAAATCGCCACCCTGGTGCTGGTCCTGAATGTTGCCTGTCTAGTCACCAGTCACCGTATCTTAGAAAGGATATAGCAGAATTAGAAAAGTTATGGAGAAGAGCCACCAACATGGTAAAGGGGATGGAAGGATACTCCTATAGGGAATGGCATAAACGGTTAAGGCTCTTCAACTTGGGAAAAGAGAAGGCCAAGTGGAAATATGATAGAGGTCTATAAATTAATGAATGGAGTGGAACAGGACAACACAGATCGGTTGTTTACAGCATCCAAAAGTCTAAAGACTAGAGGACATGCAACGAAGCCACAATGTAACCCATTTAAGACTAATAAGAGACATTTTTCCCGCCATGCATAAATCAAACACTGGAATGCATTACCGGAGGATGTAATAAAAGCTCTGTTAGTGCATCTGGGTTTAAATAAGGTTTGGGAAGGTCCATAAACCATTATTAAAGAGGACATGGGAAATCTGCTTACCTCTAGATGAACATAGTAGAATCTGTGGCCTTCGGGAACTGGCCAGGTACTTGTGACCTGGATTGGCTACTGTTGGAAACAGGATTCTGGGCTTGATGGACCCTGGTTTGACCCAGTATGGCATTTCTTAAGTTCTTAAGATAATTTATAACCTCTAAAGCAAACAGAGCTCTTTTGCTTTTTTTCTTTTTAAATCAACAATTAACCCAAGATCTCGCCTCTTTCCAAGCCTTAAGTCACCAAATGATCACTGACTGCCATCTGCTTTCCCTCTAAAACAGCTGCAAAATCCAAATCCCTCATCTGGTCCCAGCTGAGTTACCTATTCTCCATCTGGGCCCAGAAATCCTGCCTTTCCCAGCAGGTCCATTTGATAAAATGTGAAGACCCCTTGCAATGATTTGAAATGTCCTGTAGCAGGCCCACTTGCAATGATATGAACCATCCTATAGATACACGATCTGCAGCGATGTCTTGAATCTGGGACTCTCTAATCATATGCACACTGCCTTAGTATGTTGAGACACAGTGCTGACATGTGGCATTATGGCCTCTGGAGGGTAGCTTCACACCGAGCCATTGATAGGTTAATTAAAAAAAAAATCTCTATCTCAGAATGCAGTAAGATGAACATTCATAAACAAGACTGGATCTGAAAGCTTTCTGCGGAAGTATCTCCACAGGGCAGCTCTGGGCTCAGTTAAATTATTTAGTCTCATTTTAAAAGAAAGATTCCTATTGAGAGAAGGATGGGGAGGAATCATGAGCAAAGGAAACCTGGCATTACTGCTTGGGTTAGAAATTAGTTGGGTGGGAGGTGACAAAGAGTACAGGTAAATGGAGCTCACTCTGAGGAGAAGGATGTTACCAGTGGTGTGCCCTAAGGATCTGTCCTTGGTCCGATTCTTTTTAACATCTTTGTTAGTGATATAGCGGAAGGGCTGTCGGGTAAGGTTTGCCTATTTGCAGATGATACCAAAATCTTCAATAGAGTAGACACCCAGGAAGGTGTAGATAACATGAGGAGGGATCTAGCTAAGCTTGAAGGATGGTCTAGAATTTGGCAGCTGGGATTTAATGTTAAAAAATGTAAGGTCATGCATTTGGACTGCAACAATCCAAGGGAGCAATATAGTATAGGGGGTGAAGTACTTTTGTCCACTAAAAAAGAGCGGGACCTAGGCGTGGTTGTGTCTGATGATCTTAAAGTAGCTAAACAGGTAGAAAAGGTGACGGCAAAAGCTAGAAGGATGCTTGGGTGCATAGGGAGAGGAATGGCTAGCAGAAAAAAGGAGGTGATAGTGCCTCTGTATAAGTCTTTGGTGCGACCTCATTTGGAATATAGTGTGCAATTCTGGAGACCGCACCTTCAAAAGGATATAAACAGGCTGGAGTCGGTACAGAGGGTGGCTACTAAAATGGTTAGTGGTCTTCATTATAAAGCATATGAGGACAGACTTAAGGATCTTAATATGCACACCTTAGAGGAAAGGCGGGATAGAGGTGATATGATTGAGATGTCTAAATACCTCCGCGGCATAAATGTACAGGGGGAGAGCCTCTTTCAATTGAAAGCAAGTTCTGCTATGAAGGGACATGGGATGAGGGTGAAGGGGGATAGATTCAGTGTTATGTGGAAATATTTCTTTATGGAAATCTGTGGAATAGTCTCCCAGTGAAGGTGGTAGAGATGAGGACAGTATCTGAGTTCAAAAAAGCATGGGACAAGCACAGAGGATCTCTAAAGGAAACTGTTATAGTTGTTGATATGGAAGGACAGACTATTTATTTATTTAGCTGCATTTATATCCTGCTTTTCACTGGGTCATAGTGGTTGGGGGATACGAGACACATACACTAATTCTTACAGGGAACATGGGCAATGGAGGGTTAAGTGGCTTGCCCAAGACCACAAGGAGCACCTGTGGGACTAGAAACCCCAGTCCTTCTGGCCCAAGGTTGCTGTCTTCTGGTGGGTTTTGAACCACCAACCTTCTGGCCTGTGGTACCTTGCCCCAACCACTAGGCCACTCCTCCCTCCTAGATGGGCCATGTGGTCTTTTTCTGTTGTCATATTTCTATCTTTCTATGTTTCTATGAGTTTGAAAGCAATGTTTCATGGGTCATATGTATATAGTAGTAAATCTGCAGCATTAAATAACCCAAGCCTGTGTACTGCCACCAGTGCCTGCTGTGCTTTCATGAGCACTGCCTGACCTCCTCCACAAACCAGATGGACATTTATATAAACCCTTTTCACCCAGGCTACAGTGAGTCACCTCTTACCTTGTGCACAGCCTTGATGGAGACCACATGATCTGACAGATTCCCCCAAGGACCTCAGTTGCAACTGGGAAGTTACCCAGGACTATGTGGCAATACCTGAGGTGGGGGGGAGTCGGCATCTGCAAACAGCACTGTACGTGAGAGAAGATGCCTGGCCCTACCACCCTTCCCTGCTCCAGCTCTTGCTCCCCCCATGCCTCACCTAGCCACAGAATTGAGCATAGGCTTGCAAGGACTGCATGTTCCTTCTTGACCCCTAGCCCCACAGCTGCCAACCAGCTACTTGGCCGGCTGTGTGTTCTCCTACACTGTCCTCTCCCCTGGCCATAAATAATGACCAGAAGCAAGAACTCATGATCTCAGAAGCAGTAAAACCATGTGCCCATGGCCGATAAGTAGAGCGATTCCTAGGGCAGGGGTGCCAGGCAGGAGAAAAAGGAAAAGGCATGGTCCTTCTCTATCTGGGCAAGAGGGCTGCCCACAGGCCCCTCCCATGGCCAGCCATTGCCCATCCCTCCACCCCCACTGCACATTAACTCTCCTGCTCTCTTGTGCCCAGCAGCTGATAATCCAGCCGACCAGGTCTGATCTTTTCCAGTCAGTTGTCCATGTTGTTGTCTTCCAAATTTCCTGGTATGGTAACAGCTGCATCTTATTGATGTAATACTTCAATGTGATGTTATCAAAGCCTGATGCTTTGTTCTTTGATAAAGCTTTCAATGCAGCTTCAATGACTTTTTTCATCATCAATGGTTCCTGATTCTAAGGTACAGGTTGAAATGGCTGTTGGTCCTCTTGATCTCTATGGTATAATGATTCTGTAAATTCTTTCCATCTTTGGTTGGTCTTCTCAGCATCATTCAACATGGATCCTTGAGACTGGAATTTTTATTTTAACTCTCATAGCTTTAGGAAAGCCAATCTTGTTCTTCCTCTAATAGTTTCTGATTCTATTTCCTTGTATGCTTCATTGTAATACTTCTCACTGTCTCGTCTTGCCGCACATTGGAAATCTCTATTGAGTTCTCTGATTGTCTTTTTCTCCTCTGGCTTTAGCTTTTCTGTGTTTCTGGACAGTTTTCAGAGTTTCTTCAGTCATCCATTTTGGCTCTTTTGGCTTTTTCACTTTTTGTAGAGACCCCTCACTTTCTTCCAGCACAACTTTCTTGATGTCATCCCATAATTCTTCTGGTGCTCTGTCATTTGTATCCAAAGCAGCAAATCGATTTCGCAGGCAATCTTTAAATTCCGATCGTATATTCTCAAGGTCATATTTTGCTACCTTCATGATATCCAGTATAAAACTGAAATTCTCAGCAAATATGAAAGCATGCTAGAATCATGAAATTATGAAGGACTGACTGAAAAAATGTTAATTGCATTTTGATTAGCAGAGAATTATTTCAAAAGCGCACTGACATATATCAAATTAGGAAACAAAATCATGACAGCTTACAAAGAATGAGGAAGAGGGGAGAAAAGACACTATTCAAGAATCAACTTTGAGATTTGAGAAACATTAAGAACATAAGAACATAAGATATGCCATACTGGGTCAGACCAAGGTCCATCAAGTCCAGTATCCTGTTTCCAACAGTGGCCAATCTAGGTCATAAGTACCTAGCAGTTTCCCCAAAAGACACAGGTTCTGCAATGCTTGTACTAGGTCAAGCATTGATATCCTGGGTCCCTTCTTAATAATGGTTTATGGACCTTTCCTCCAGGAACTTGTCCAAACCTTTTTTAAACCCAGCTACACTAACAGCCTTTACTACATCCTCCGGTAACAAATTCCAGAGTTTGATTACACGTTGAGTGAAAAAATATTTTCTTTTATTAGTCTTAAATAGTTTACCCTGTAGCTTCATTGCATGTCCCCTAGTCTTTCTATATTCTGATAACGTAAACAGTTGATCTACGTTTACCCGTTCCACTCCGTTCATTAATTTATAGACTTCTATCATATCTCCCCTCAGCCGTCTCTTTTCCAGGTTAAAGAGCCCTAACCAAGATCTTCCTTGTCTAAAGCCATGTTGGCTGTCTCCCATGAGGCCATGACTATCTACATGCTGAGTAATTTTATTCTTTATGATGGTTTCTACCATTTTTCCCGGTACTGACGTGAGGCTCACCGGTCTGTAGTTTCCCGGATCACCCCTCGAACCCTTTTTAAAAATTGGTGTTACATTGGCGATCCGCCAATCTTCAGGTATTAGAGATGATTTTAATGATAGTTCACAGATTACTAATAGCAGGTCTGCAATCTCATATTTCAGTTCTTTCAACACCCTTGGATGTATACCATCCGGCCCAGGTGATTTGCTACTCTTCAGTTTATCTAATAGTTGTAATACATCTTCCCGATGTATCGATATTTCCTTCAATTCTTCCGCACTTTTAAATACCACTTCAGTCATGGGTAACATCCCTACATCTTCCTCAATAAAGACCAAAGCAAAGAATTCATTCAGTCTCTCCGCTATCGCCTTGTCGCCTCTTAGTGCTCCTTTAACTCCTCTATCATCTAATGGTCCAACTGACTCTCTCACGGGTTTTTTGCTACAAATATACTTGAAAAAATCTTTATTTCGCGTTTTTGCTTTCACAACAAGCTTCTTCTCAAATTCTCTCTTTGCCTACTTTATCAATGCCTTTCATTTGACCTGCCAGTGCTTGTGCTGTTTCCAGGTTTCATCATTTGGCTCTTTTTCCCATTTCCTGAAAGATGTTTTCTTGGCAACAACAGCCTCTCTGAACTCACCTTTAAACCATGCTGGCAGTTTTTCGGACTTCCTTCCACTTTTCTTAAAGCGTGGAATACAGCTGGTCTGGGCTTCCAAGATAGTATTTTTCAACAACACCCAAGCTTGATGTAAGTCTTTAACCTTTGCAACTGCTCCTTTTAGTTTTTTCCTAACTATTTTCCTCATTTTATCATAGTCTCCCTTTCGAAAGTTAAAAGGTAGTACTGTGGATTTCCTTACTATCCCTCCTCCACTAATTAAATCAAAGGCGATCATGCTATGATCACTATTGCCAAGTGGCCCCAACACCCTTATCTCTGGCACTAGATCTGGTGTTCCACTAAGGACTAGGTCTAATATGGCTTCCCCTCTGGTCGGTTCATGAACCAGCTGCTCCAAGAAGCAGTCCTTTATGTCATTTAGGAACTTTATCTCCCTAGCATGTACTGCCGTGACACTGACCCAGTCGATACCGGGGTAATTGAAATCGCCCATTATTATTACTGCGCTGTAACTTTTGTTAGCTTCCTTGATGTCTCTGAGCATTTCATTATCCATTTGTTCATTCTGGCCAGGTGGTCGATAGTACACCCCCACCGCCATCGCCTTCCCCTTTTTATATGGAATTTCAATCCATAGAGATTTTACAGCAAATTTTGTTTCCTGCAAAACTTTAATCCTTTCTGATTCAATGCCCTCTCTAACATAGAGCGCAACCCCTCCACCAATTTGATCAGTTCTATCATTACGATATAGCTTGTACCCAGGTATCACAGTGTCCCACTGGTTGTCCTCCTTCCACCATGTCTCTGATATTCTAATCACATCTAACCTCTCATTTAGTGCTATATATTCTAATGCTCCCATCTTATTTTTTAGACTTCTAGCATTTGCATACAAGCATTTTAGAGACTGTATTTTATTCATATTAATTTGACTATTGGTAGACATGGGTAATTTGGGATCTTTAAGCTCTGTCTGCTCCATACTCGAGGGCATTTGGGCTACTTTACTCTTTTTTGGAACCTCTCTGCTTTTGGTAGTATCCTTCAAGGATACATTCTTCCGAACCATCTGCTCTTGGGCGACTGTCGGCTTTCCTCTATTATCTAGTTTAAAAGCTGCTCTATCTCCTTTTTAAAGGTTAATGCCAGCAGCCTGGTTCCATCCCGGTTATGGTGAAGCCCATCCCTTCGGAAGAGCCCTTCCTTTCCCCAGAATGTACCCCAGTTCCTAACAAATCCAAACCCCTCATCTCTGCACCATTGTCTCATTCACGCATTGAGACTCCGGAGCTCTGCCTGCCTTTTGGGTCCTGCACGTGGAACGGGAAGCATTTCGGAGAACACTACCCTGGAAGTTCTGGATTTCAACTTCCTACCTAAAAGCCTAAATTTAGCCTCCAGAACCTCCCTACCAAATTTTCCTATGTCATTGGTACCGACATGTACCAAGACAGCAGACTCCTCCCCAGCACTATCTAAGACCTTATCTAGGTGGCGCGTGAGGTCCGCTACCTTCGCACCAGGCAGGCATGTTACCAGGCGATTCTCACATCCACCAGCCATCCAGCTATCTACATGCCTAATGATCGAATCACCAACTATAATGGCTGTCCTAACCCTTCCCTCATGGGCACATGGCCCTGGAGAAACTTCCTCGGTGTGAGAGGGTTTTACATTACCTGGAGGACAGGTCCTAGTTACAGGATCACTTATAAGAACATAAGATATGCCATACTGGGTCAGACCATGGTCCATCAAGCCCAGTATTCTGTTTCCAACAGTGGCCAATCTAGGTCATATGTACCTAGCAGTTTCCCCAAGGGACACAGGTTCCACAATGCTTGTATTGGTTCAAGCATTGATATCCTGGGTCCCTTCTTAATAATGGCTTATGGACCTTTCCTCCAGGAACTTGTCCAAACATTTTTTAAACCCAGCTACACTAATAGCCTTTACTACATCCTCCGGTAACAAATTCCAGAGTTTGATTACACGTTGAGTGAAAAAATATTTTCTTTTATTAGTCTTAAATAGTTTACCCTGTAGCTTCATTGCATGTCCCCTAGTCTTTCTATATTCTGATAAGGTAAACAATCGATCTACGTTTACCCGTTCCACTCCGCTCATTAATTTATAGACTTCTATCATATCTCCCCTCAGACGTCTCTTTTCCAGGTTAAAGAGCCCTAACCTTTTTAGCCTTTCTTCATAGGAGTATCCTTCCATCCCCTTTACCATTTTGGTGGCTCTTCTCTGAACCTTTTCTAAAAACTCTATATCCTTTTTAAGATACGGCGACCAGAATTGCACACAATATTCAAAGGTGCGGTCTCGGGGGCGGAGTCAGCCGCGGTAAAAAATGGCCGCATAGAACGTTCGCTCCCTCCCAGCACTGAAGAATCCGGAGCTAGCACAGACAACGGGTACACAGAAACGCTACTCAGAATCGGTATAGCCCGTGGCGTTATGTCTACACTAAAACCCGCCAAGCTAGAATTCCAACCGACGGCGGGACAGTCGAATAAAAGGGCGAAACAGGAACTCTCCTCTCCTGTGAAAATGGCGCCGGATAAAGCAACCGCGGAAGGGATGAGAGAGATCCTACATGAACTCCGGTCCATAAAGGAACTTATTACCACCAATTCAGGTACGCTTGCAGTGGTCCAAGAAGATCTGCGAGAAGTCAAAGAACGCTTAGGATGTATGGCCCAGCGCATGATGGAACTCGAGGCTGAGGTCAAACGGCAATCCGAAATAACAGGCCAACTCGACCCACTCACAAAGAGAGTTGCGGCGTTGGAGCTACAGGTAGAGGATCAATCCAATAGGGCCAGGAGAAGCAACATCAGAATCTTAGGTGTCCCAGAAGGCCGGGAGGGATCCGACCCTATTAACTATCTTGAAAAGCTCATACCAGAAATACTGGGTCTTACATTTGAGTGGCCCCTGGAACTAGAGCGGGCCCACCGCGTGCCGTCACACCCTTCCACACAAAGCCAGAGACCGCGGCCGTTTGTAATTAAAGCTCTGCGATATCAACATGTCCTGCAGATTATGGAAGTGGCCCGGCGGCGGCAAAATCTACAGCTGGATGGGCAACGCATCTCTTTCTTCCCCGACCTACGTCAGCAGACAGCCCAACGTCGGAAGGATCTTCTAGCCTGCAGACCTCTACTGCAGCAAGCACAAGCACGTTTCGGACTCCTCTATCCGGCTAACATGCGAGTGACCCTGGATAACAAGACTCATACTTTCACGGAGGGTCATTTACTTCGCGCCTTCCTTCAAGACCGGGCCAAGATGGAAGTTGGGATTTAGCGTACTCGGGACTCAATGCAATGGTAAAGATGCAGTAACCTCGATCCCCGGGGTTTAAAAAAAAAAATGAAAAAAAAAAAAGATAAAACATCGATAGAGAGCTAGATTACTATCACCACATTGCTTTGCTGTTCTTTGTTTTCTCTCTCCTTCTTTTTTTTCTTTGTTGTGTGTGTACATTTAACTGACAGGATAGCGTAGTACAATGTAAAGGTTGTGTGGAACTATGATTTAGCTCTCATACCCATTACTATCTTACCTCCAAGACACTGTTGCCTAAAATTGTGGCGGCAAGCATGCTTCCCAGAACAGTCTCCGATCATTCAGCGATTCTTTTGGACCTCAGAGTGGACCCTGAAAAGAAACCTCCGGGGCGGTTCTTCTTTGAGAAGCGCTGGCTGGCGGATGACGAATTCCGTACTTCTATGAAGGCCGACATCGCAGAGTATTTTGAGTTTAATCACTATGGAGACACCCCCACATGGGCCTGGTGGGAGGCTTTTAAAGCCTGTGCACGAGGACATATGATCACCTATAAGCTCCACAAACACAAGGCAGAAGTAACAAGAAAGAAGGAGTTGGAGACCGAAATCAAAGCGGGTGAGCGGATCCTGGCTCGCTGGGCAGATCCGACTATCCTCCTGCGCCTACAGAAGCTACGGAACCAATACAATGCTATTCTGCAGGCTGAAGTCAGCGAGTTGATTAGAGCGCAACAAGGGAAATACTACCATGATAGCAACAGAGCGAGTACACTGCTTGCAAACACGTTAAATATGAAGCGTACGGTGACCCGGATTGCTGGGTTAAAGGATCCGGCAGGAGTCTTAAAAGTTTCTGCTGATGAGATCCTAGCGCTCTGCGAGACCTTTTACTCCAAGCTTTATCATTCCGAAATAGCCCATGATGAAGTTGCATTCTCGAATTTTGTCTCCTCCGTTGAAGGTCCCCAACTCACAGAAGCGCAACAGCAACTTCTAGCTGCAGATGTCACCTCCAAAGAACTTCGCGCTGGGACAGCTTGTGAAGGGGAAGGCCAGTGGCCCGGACGGGCTCCCCGTGGAATATTATGAGGCCTTCGCTGATCAACTGATCCCTGAGCTGCTGCTTTACTATGCGGGAGTAAAGGAAGAATGTCCTGCTGTGGGTGCACTAGCAGCGGCTACGATAGTAATACATCCCAAGCCCGGCAGAGACCCGGGGAAAGTTGAGAACTACCGACCTATTTCCCTACACATGGCCCTGGAGAAACTTCCTCGGTGCGAGAGGGTTTTACATCACCTGGAGGACAGGTCCTAGTTACAGGATCACTTCTTGCCACACCAGGGTGATGCTCTCCTGTCACGTGACCTCTCTCCTCCATGGCAACAGGGATGCTGCCAGACTGGAGGTGGGACTTCAGGACTATATCCCTGTAGGTCTCATCTATGTACCTCTCTGTCTTTCTTATGTTTTCCAAGTCTGCTACTCTAGCCTCTAGAGAACGGACTCGTTCCCTGAGAGCAAAGAGCTCCTTGCACCTAGTGCACACGTAAGACCTCTCACCAACTGGGAGAAAATCATACATGTGATACTCAATGCAAAAGACTTGAAAGCCCCCATCCCGCTGCTGGACTGCTGTCTGCATCTTAGTTTTTAGTTTTTGTTTAGATCTTTAAGTTCTTTACTTACTAAGGGTTGCTATGGATATTTATACCAATAAAACTGTACCTAATACGTTTAATATACCTTGTTTACCTGAAGCTTAATTAATCTCAGGTCCTTAGTGTATGTCTGATTTGGGTAACAAGCTTCACCTGAGAGCACCTCCTGTCTTTTAAGATGTGTAAGTACCTATAAAGCTACGATTATCCCAGGAGTGGGTGGGTGTGGGAGGGAGGGAGGGAAATAACACTTATTAAAAGAGGGCTGCTACACAGTACCCTGTCCTGTGCTGCTGAGGTAAGCTATATTCTTATTTGATTTAAATTATAGCTCTTTGCTGCTGCTAGGCTCTAACTTATTATGAAATTTAAACTACAAGCTCTCTGCTGGGTTCTAAATTTAACCAGAAAGCTCTCTTCTGTGTTTTAAAGTTAAACTAAAAGTACTTTGCTAATGCTAGGCCCTGAGTGACTATTAAATTTAAACTACAGCTCTCTGCTGGGTTCCAAATTTAACCAGAAAGCTCTCTTCTGTGTTTTAAATTTAAACTAAAAGTACTTTGCTAATGCTAGGCCCTGAGTGACTTAAATTTAAACTACAGCTCTCTGCTGGGTTCCAAATTTAACCAGAAAGCTCTCTTCTGTGTTTTAAATTTAAACTAAAAATACTTTACTTATACTAGGCCCTGAGTGACTATTAAATTAAAACTATAAGCTCTCTGCTGGGTATGAAATGTAACCAGAAAGTTCTCTTCTGTGTTTTAAATTTAAACTTAAACTGCTGCTACTAGGCCCTGACTGATTTAACAAAAAATAGTGGGTTTACAGATTAAATAGCTTTAATAGAAAGAATTCCTTTCAGAAAATTCCCAGAAGTATATACTCATTATTTGACAATTGGTGCCATGATAACCAAAACAGTGCTAATGATTATTTTTATTTACCCACTGTAACTTACCCCTGTTAGCAGCACTGTCTCTTTAAAATTTTGCTGGTGCATTATAAATCTAGCAGTAGAAAATTACATGTATAGAGGCAATTATATAATAGGTCACCCAGATTTATTTACAAACAAGACTTGTAAATCTATATATTTTATTCATATATGCTCATGTGGGTACTTACAGGTTTAAATGACACGGTTGCAGTTCTGTTAAGTATGCGTACATATCTGATCACACATACTTACACTGTGGACACACATGGGGCAGTTTGTCTAGAGATATGGGTGGAACATAAGCTTATGCATATAAATTCTAAAATACTATAATTAATGTGTCTTCTGGCGAATCTAGGCATGAGCATTTACACCAGCCCCAGGATTGGTGACATATGCACAGAAAAAGGCAAATTAACTTCGTGGGGCTTTGTAAAATTATTTAAAAGCATATATTGAATAAATAGATCTTTTCCTCTTTACAGAGGATTGCAGATAATTGTAGAGCAGCTCCGAACTGGGGCCCAGCTTTGAAGCAAAACTGGGGAGAAAGATACCAACATCTGGCAGACCTTCAACGTGACAACCATGCTTGGTAGATATAAAGCCTCATTTCAGCTCGACAATGAGGTTCCCTATGAATCCACTCAAACTGAAACATGTAGAGACTGCTGTTAAACTTTCAACAATACAACACGAGCTAATTCTTGCTGGCAATATAATCTTCATTACACCATCATTTAAAAATAAATTTAAAAACAGTATTACTTAACTGTAACAGAAGGGCTTCATCCTAGAATTGGAATTGATTTGCAGTTCTTTCTTTATCATTCAAAGTTAGGATCAAGTATGAGAAAAAAAAGCACAGCAATTGTTAAAAGTGCTTTTTTACAATTTTGGGTTAGATCCATCCATTTAATGAGGCAAACTTATTTTCCTAATGTCCAGGTAGCTCCATTCGTTTTATGGGAAACATTTTGGTTTCTAGCTTTTATATAGATCCACATATCCTGAAAATTTGGTTGCAAAAGGTTGAACAGTTTGTTAATGATCCATTTAATGGGCACAACTAATTTTTTCCACATTTGGGATGACTCCACTAGACTCATTCATTCATTCCTTGGGGATGAGGGATTAATTCAGTCAGCTTTCATCCAGCACCACACCCCCTTTCTAGCTCCAACAAATGTCACAGTATGAAATTAATTTCTAAGATTTTTTTTTCCCTCACAGGTAGATGTATTTCACCTCCATAGCATAGTCATTCATTATACCGTGCATGACCCCAAACTGCAACATACCAAACACCTTTTCCTTTACATTATGTTAGGCTAAATATCTCTGTAGTAAAAATCAGACACTAGCAAAGTTCAGTTACAGTAAATGCTAGTTTAATAACCTATGGCCTGAACACAAATAGAATCTGGTTTGCAATTACTGCAGGCAAAAAAGAATAGGTAACTTAGAACAAGGTTACAAACACTCAAAATTAGGGGAAAGGCTGAATCAAGTCCAGGGTTCAGGTCATCATTAATCTTCCTCATAACAAACAGAAAATTCTTTTAAATAGGACTTCAACAATACTTCACATTAAGTACAGCTTCAGACTAATACATCAATGTAAGGACTTGATATCAGAATTCACAGGTCAGTACTGGAATCCACTCAGATCCTTGGCCTCCTAGCCATAGGAATGTTGAGAATTTTCAGATCAAACTTTAGTGCACTTATTTCATTCAAGGTGCAACCTCAGTCCTGATATTTTTCAAATCTGATGCTAGCATTTCATCATTTCCATCGAGGAAATGATTGTGTAATATGCAAGCTTGGCTGTTGCTTCCCAAACATTTTGTACTGGGAGCCAGTGGTATTCCCTCAAAAGTGACATAACATGGTCTGATTCCCTAGAGTGTGCAATTAGTTTGATAGCGGCATTTTGAATCATTTGAAGTATAGGGAATTGCATAGTCAAAACAGCTGATAATCAAAGAGATGACTAGGGTAAGCAAAGCTGATTTGTGTAAGAATGAATAGTATGGATTACTGTAAAAACAAAAATATAGGACTTAATAGTTTCAGAGATTTGGCAATTGTAGGATAGATGGGAGTCCAGATTGCATTCTCGTATCCTCATGGAAGAAACTAGCCCTTTCCAGGCCGGTCCCGAAATACTCGGGACCCAAAATTCTGACCAAATGGCCGAGCCCGAAATACTCGGGATCGGCGCAATGACGCAGATACTAAAGATTAATGAGCGAAGTACAGGAAGCTAATGGCAACACACATTTGGGCTGATGAAAAGAGAGTTGTGCTAGTGTTTCTAGTTATACACCAGGCCAAAACAGCCAGAAAACAACCTGCAAATAGGTCATTAGCAAGAGGTGATTTAGAATTAAAAGCAAAGTAAACAAGATGGAGTCAGCTGGTAAAAGAATGTGAAAAGAACGATATAAAGCTGCTGAAGTCATTAGGTTACTCACAGAAAGTGATGGTAACAGTAATAGCAGTGGTGAAGATGTCATTGATAATGAAACTGAAGAAGTTTTCCCAAAAAATGTGGACTTTGAAGGCTCAGATGACAGTGACCCAGATTCAGTAGCAGCCACAGCTGAACCTCCAGGTTAGTAATTATTTGCAGACATTATTTATGTCACCTATATATCAGCTATGTCTTTAGGTATAACAAAACGCTAAATGTCACATTTATATTGATAAATTGTTCAGTTTGAAAAATGTCAACTATAATAAAACATTTTCATTTACAGTTGTGGCCGCAGCTGAACCATCTGTAAATATAAATCTTCTTGGCAGAGGGAAGCTTTGCCGTCATACTGCAGACCGTGGCGATAATGCAACTACATCACAAGTATGGACAAGAAGAAGCAGTCTTTCATGGAAAACAACTCCAAAAGACGTCCGTCAGTTTCCTTTCATTGCACAACCAGGCATAGCCAAACGTATGGGTGTCAATGCAACTAAATTGGACTTCTACAAGTTCTTTGTTACAGATGAACTAATTTCAATGATTGTTCTTGAGACAAATCGCTATGCAGCAGAACTGTGTGCTAAAATACCAGCTGACAAGCCTCATGCCCGAATGAGAAAATGGCAAGACGTTGACCATAATGCTATATGGAGAATGTTGGCATTGACGATGGCTATGGGAATAATCAAGAAGCCTATGATCGACTTGTACTGGTCAGGTCAACTACTGTTAGAAACTCCATTCTTTCCATCAATAATGAGCCAAAATGCATATAAGCAAATATTACAGGCCCTTCACTTTCAAAACAATGCAACACAGAAACCCGAGGGTGATCGCATTTGGAAGCTTCATCCATTCTATGACATTATCACAAAGTGATTCCAAATTGTTTATATCCCGGAACAAGACATTTCAATTGATGAATCTCTACTGCTTTTCAAAGGAAGGTTATATTTCAAACAATACATACCTACAAAACGCTCAAGATTTGGCATCAAATCATATGAGCTGTGTGAGTCACCTAGTGGATACACCTGGAAGTATATGCTATACTCAGGTCAAGATGCAGTTCTAAGTGATGGTTTACCTGGAAGTAGCTACTGTATTGTGCTGAATCTGATGGATGGACTGCTTGATCAAGGCTATCGATTGGCTGTGGATAACTACTACAACAGTCCAGAACTCTGTATGGATCTGTATGACCGAGCAACATCCTGCTTTGGAACGGTACGATCCAGTCGAGTTGGTATGCCTACTGACCTGCGTCTAAATGTAGATGGAAGCAAATTGAAATGAGGAGATGTCACATATCGTACAACAGATAAACTGCTAGCACTTTGCTGGTATGATAAGAATTATGTAACAATGTTGTCCAACTGTCATGATGGCTCTGTAGTTGACACTGGAAAAAGAGATCGGAATGATCAGCCAATTCGAAAGGCACAAGTTATCATTGACTACAACAACATAATGGGCGGTGTAGACAGAACAGATCAGTTATTGGAGTATTATGCTTTTCTGTGCAAAACTGTAAAGTGGTACAAGAAAGTTGCCTTTCATCTGTTGGACATAGCAGTACTCAATGCTCAGATACTCTGGAGCAAGTCCCACCCAGAGGAGAAAGTGACAGGACTTGACTTCCGTATGAAGCTTATCTTGGCTATCATTGAAGCAGTTGGTCCTGATGCTAGTGCATGTGATGCTGGTGGCCGACCAAGTACTGGTGTTTCCCCATTTCGCTTGACTGCTAGACATTTCCCTAGCCTCATTCCACCAACTGAGAAGAAAACTACCGTATTTCGACAGTGTCGCGTGTGCAATGAGAGTCTCGGACATCGACATGTTGCTGGTGACAATCGTAAACGTGTTGAAACTAAATATCACTGTGCTGATTGTGGAAATGTACCTCTCTGTGCTGCACCATGTTTTGCATATTTTCATAATAATGAAGATCTTAAATAACTTGTAATTGTTATGATCAGTTAAAATTAAATCGAATGTATGCAACTAATAACGATTGCTTTTATAAATAAAGTGCACCTATTTTCATGTTTTTGAGCCTTCAGTTATACATATTTGTGTTGCTGTCTCATTTTTCTATCAAATGGTATATAATACATGACCATAGCTGAAAGAAATCACTGTTATAACATATTGAATAAGACCGGCACAATTTTCCTGAGAGATGGAAAAATTAACCCGGCTGCAGAATGTGGATTAGAAATTTAAAGGGAGCCTTGATAGGGCTAGAGGAAAAGTATGACCAGAGAAGGTAGGACGATCAAAGGATTTATTGATTGTCATCATTCACATAGTTTTAGATTTGTTGGTATTAGGTTTCAAGAGATTAACTTCAGACCATTGTGTAATGGAATACCTTTTATAGAATAAATTGAATGAAGGAAATATTCATATATTGGAGTAATTAATTTTATTTAGTGGCTAAACAGTGATATTACTCTGAAGATTTTTGGATCTATTGCGGTTGTTAAATCCTATAATAACTTCAGACAGGACTGATTTTTGTCAACTTTTCATCTTTAATATAGATCATTTTATTTTGGTCTCTAATAACACTTGATCCACCCTCGTATGGCACAGTCACATATCCTAAGTGGAGTGAAGCAGTGGGCTGGGCTACGCTGATCTTCTGTATCATCTGGATTCCCCTTATTGCCATATTAAAAATATACAAAGCTAAAGGAAATCTATGGCGGGTAAGCAGCTAACGCAATGTTTCAAAGTTTAATGAATTCTTATACATAACCCTCGCCCAATACTGTAAACCTAGCATGCTTTATAACCTTATGCTACCATTTGTTTTGCTGCAGTATTTTTCTGTCTTTCATATAAACTATAGTAGTTTGGTATAATTTATATTTACACCCTATTTACAGTTTAATAGATTGTGACCTGGAAGCATATTTATGATGCATGGATGCTTGAGCAGCAAAAAAGATCTTAAAAGGTGAAAAACAAAAGTAAACATGCAGATGGGCATGTGTCTTGCTTAAGGTCACATAGAGATTAGACTAAAGTAAAGAAATAACTCTGAATCACATATCAAGATTTCTGCTTATTCATTATTCTGTTTCATTACTTCATTAAACCAGCTGGTTCCTTTTGTCTTGTAGATCCTCTTTCTATTGAAAGTAAATTCTGCAATGAGGGGGCCTAGGATGAGGATGAAAGGAGATAAGACACAGGCGTAATATGCAGAAATACTTATTTACGGAAAGAGTGGTAGATGAGTAGAATAGTCTCCCAGGAGAGGTAGTAGAGACAAGGACATTATCTGAATTCAAACATAGAAGATCTCTAAAGGAAAGAAAGGGATTACAGTATTTGATATGGAATGGCAGACAAGATACGCCATATGGTCTTTTTCTGAAGACATGTTTCTATGGTCACCCAGTCATTAGCGATGATAGTCCCAAATGTCAATTATGATTCTTTCTCTCTCATCCTTTATTCGCATAGTATATTTAAATAACAATTATATTTGTAAATCATTTTACTCTTCTCCACTTTTTCTTCCTCCATCATTGACTCTCATCCAAAAGAACATACCCAAACAGCTTTAGGGGACCCTAGGACCCTTGTGGAGTGGAGGAGTAGCTTACTGGCTTGGTAATTGAGCAACCAGGGTTTAATTCCCACAAGCACTCCTTGTGGCCCTGAGTAAGTTACTTAACCCTCCATTGCCTCAGAAGAAAGGCCTGGCAATCTACTTCCACTCACACTGCCAAGAAAACCCACAACCTTCTGGGTCAGCATTAACTCAAAGGCACACATTGTATTTTTTGCAGGACCCTTGTAGGCATGCCCTTAGTGTTTCTCTGAGCAGCTGAGTCCATAACCTTAGCAGCTGTCATCTTCCCTCTTTCCTCGGGCCTAAGCACACCACCTTAGCATATGCTAAAGAATTTTCATGGTTGAATAGCTGGTACTTTTTGACAACGGGCAGGTGTACCTTATATTTAGTATTGTTGTTGTTGTTAAGTGCCATCTAGTCTGTGTCAACTCATGGCGATTCTCTAGATAGTTGTCCTAAACTGTCTTTGGTTTTCAATCAGGCGGCTCATTCCTGATAGAGTGGCATCCATACCTGCTGTTATTGTATCGATCCATTTCATTGCTGGCCTTCCTCTTTTGTGTTGACTTTCAACCTTGCGCAGCAAGATGTCTTTCTCTGATCTCTATCTTCATATGAAAGTCAAAGTCTTGTCATCTGAGCTTTTAAAGAAAGCTTAGGTTTGATCTCTTCTAGTACTGACTAGTCTGTTCTTCAGGCAGTCCATGGTATACACAGTATTATTCACCAGCAGCATCATTCAAAGGCATCAATTTTCTTCCTGTCTATCATTTTTACTGTCCAACTTTCGCATCCTCATGATGTTATTAAAAATACCATGACTTGGACAAGTTGAATCTTTGCATGGAGAGAGACATCTCTGCTCTTGAGAATCTTGTCTAGGTCCTTCATAGTCATTCTGCCAAGAAAAATGCATCGTTGTATTTCTTGACTGCTTGTCATTTTTTTATTGGTTATTGATCCAAGCAGGTTAAAGTTGTCCATTATTTCAGTTTTTTCTCCATCAACGAT
The DNA here is from genome assembly GCA_033557465.1 of Ichthyophis bannanicus. Classification (NCBI taxonomy): domain Eukaryota; kingdom Metazoa; phylum Chordata; class Amphibia; order Gymnophiona; family Ichthyophiidae; genus Ichthyophis; species Ichthyophis bannanicus. Next base: position 133,161,840 of record CM066036.1, on the reverse strand, counting down.
TAACTTATTGATTTTGCCAATTGTCAAAATATTTGTCTTCTTTACATGTAAGAAAGGGTGGCCCAAGGAGGCATGGGGCTATTTGCAAAGTCTCATTGCGGAGCCTCATTTGCATACGGGGACTCATTTACATAAATATTTGCATAATGTTAACATGCAATAACTTTTAGTAAACATGTCTCTTAATGAGTGTCTGGATAAAGAAAGACTACCAGATTTCTGCATTACTATACTCCAGTGCCAACTGCCAGGCACATTAGGAAGTACTATGAACACTGTCCATTTAGAACTGATAGCAAACCTGCGAAGACTTGGTGTGGGGCCTCATTTGCATAAGGGATCTCATTTGCATAAATATTTGCATAATGTTACCATACACTAACTTTTAGTAAACATGCCTCTTAATGAGTGTATGGATAAAGAAAGACTAAAAGATTTCTACATTACTATAATCCAGTGCCAACCGCCAGGCACATTAGGAACTACTACAAACACTGCCCATTTAGAACCCATAGCAAACCCGCCATATCCTAACATAGAAACATAGAAATATGACGACAGAAAAAGACCACATGGCCTATCTAGTCTGTCCTTCCATAACAACTACAACAGTCCACTTTTTGCCTTTAGAGATCCTCTGTGTTGGTCCCATGCTTTCTTGAATTCAGTTACTGTCCTCATCTCTACCACCTCCACTGGGAGACTATTCCACGGATCCACTACTCTTTCCGTAAAGAAATATTTCCGCATATCACTCCTGAATCTATCTCCCTTCACCCTCATACCATGTCCCCTCGTAGCAGAACTTGCTTTCAATTGAAAGAGGCTCTCTCCCTGAACATTTATGCCACGGAGGTATTTAAACATCTCAATCATATCACCTCTATCCCGCCTTTCCTCTAAGGTGTACATATTAAGATCCTTAAGTCTGTCCTCATATGCTTTATAATGAAGCCCATTAATCATTTTGGTAGCAACCCTCTGCACCGACTCCATCCTGTTCACATCCTTTTGAAGGTGCGGTCTCCAGAATTGCACACCATACTCCAAATGTGCACTAACAGCACTACCAGGACTTCCAAAGCATCATACTCTACCTATCAAAAGGCAACACTGCAAATATTAAACCAATATATTTCAGAGAATAACAATACATGAGCTACTGGGGAAAGAGAACAAGTGGCAATGTCAAATAGGAATTACATAAACAGAATACCTCAGCTCAGTTACACATGCAGAACATAGACCATCACCAAACAAGGAATCACAATTTAGAAACAGGAAGACAATAATTAAACTGGGAACCCCAAAAGCCAAACTTGGAATGTACAACAACACTGTAGAAATAAAACTATAAATTTCCTCTTGTACTAAACAAAGCGCAGACGTTAATGATGCGCATTTCCCAGAGCTGACATATTCCAGTTAATAAATTCAAAATAAAGAGATGTTTTTCTACCTTTTGTGCATTTGTTTCAGTTGCAATTGCTCCAGCCACTTTCTTCTGGTTTATTCATGTCTTCTGCTAACTCTCCATCGTCTGCTGTCCATTTGCCCTTTCTTCTCTCTTCTAGTTTTTTTTTTCCATTCTCTCTCTACATCTGCTTTAACATACTAATCTTTCTCTTTTTGCTCATTCCTCATTCCTTTTTCATCCACTCAAATTTTACCCCTCCATCCTCAATCCCCACTTACTCTCCCAATACCCAGCCAATTGTAGATTTTTCTTTCTTCCCACACAAAATATTTTCCCCTCTCCATTTCACTCTCCCAGCCCCATCCCATTCTAATCCTCCCCCAAAATCAACTCCCTTCTAGTTCCATCCTCACCCAGCATCCGCTCCCTTCTATTCCCCTCATCAGCCCATTTCCAGTCCTAGCCCCCCATCAGCCCATTTCCAATCCTATCCTAGCCCCAGCATCAGCCCATTTCCAGTCCTAGCTCCCCCATCCATTTCCAGTCCTATCCGAGTCCATCAGCTCGTTTCCAATCCCAGCCCCCATCAGCCCATTTCTAGTCCTTTCCTAGCCACACCATCAGCCCATGTCAAATCCTAGCTCCCCTCCACTCAGCCTATTTCTAATCCAAGCCCCCCATGAGTCTACTTCCAGTTCTAGCCCCTCCATGAGTCCATTTCAATCCAAGCCCCCACCACAGCCTATTTCCAATCTTAGCACCCTCCAACAAATCATTTCCAGTCCTATCCTAGCCCCTCCATCAGCCCATTTCCTGTCCAAGCTCCCCCCCACTCAGCCCATCTCCAATCTTAGCCCCCCCAATAGCCCATTACCTGTCCTAACCCCCCCATCAGGACACCTCCAGTCCTAACGCCACCAGCAGCCCATTTCCAGTCCTAGCCCCCCATAGCCCATTACCAGTCCTAACCCCCATCAGCCCACTTCCGGTCCTAACCCCCCATCACCCCATTTTCAGTCTTAGCCCCTTCATTACCAGTCCTAATCCCCCCATCAGCCCACCTCCAGTCCTAACCCCCTCATAGCCAATTTCCAGTTCTAGCCCCTCATCAGCCCATTTCCAGTCCTAGCCCCCCATAGACCACCTCCAGTCCTATCCTCCCATCCCCCCATTTCCAGTCTTAGCCCCCCCATAGCCCATTTCCAGTCCTAGCCCCCCATCACCCCATTTTCAGTGTTAGCCCCCCATAGCCCATTACCAGTCCTATCCCCCCTCCCCTCCATCAGCCCAGCGAAAATTTTAAAAAAAAAACACTTGGCTGCTGCTGCTGCCGCTGTCGCCGTGGCAACGGAAGAATCAAGTGTCCCACGGCCACTTATGGAGTCTGGACGCTTAGCACTAATGAAGGCTACCAGCTGAGAGGGTTCATAAAAAATATAGGAAACCTCCTGGTACTTCACCAGACATTTACACGGATGTTTGAGAAAGAAAAGCCCTCCCAGCTGTAGGACTCCAGAACGAAGCAGGAGAAACTCCCTGCGTCTTTTTTGAGTATCATGAGCCAAATCAGGGTACATATGGACAGCCAAACCCCTAAAGGGAAGCTTCCGTTTCCTAAAAAATAACCTCAACATCCACTCTTTATCAGACAATAGGGCAAATGTAATCAGTAAAGTGGAAGATTCCTGAGAATTAAGCCCAGAGTTCTCTATCAGATCCGTAACATTCAATTCTTCCCCTTGACCCAATCCTACCCCTAGGGCCCCACCAGATATTCTCTTCCTCTTAAGGGAGATAATAGATCTTAACCAAAGGGGGCATTAATTCAGGAGAACCCCTAATATTTCACTCAAATATTCCTGAAACATATCTCTTGCTGAAACAGACGAAACCCTAGGAAAATTTACAATACGCAAATTATGTGCCCGAGAAAGATTATCCAAATGCTCCATTTTATATTGCACTGACAGGAAATTCTTCTTGAAAACATCTACTTGATCCTCCACATTAACAACTCTATTTTGTAAACCCCCCACAGTCACAGTCACTTCTGAAAGTCTCCTTTCTAGATCCGTAACAGAGGTCGTCACCAATGTTCCCTCTAATTTTCTGTAAGCTGTGTGCGCATAAAGTTTCAGCTTTGTGCAGCTTTTGAAGGAAGGTGAAATTTTTGTGCGCCACATAACGACACTCGGAGTTATATACTTTAAAATTTGACTACACGTCAGAATACAGTATGTACACCACATTGATTTTAATCAAATTAAATGAAAATAGATGATTACTAAATGAAGTGGGAAATTTCTAGTAATTACAATCATAACTTTTACATTTTAAGATGTCTGTGCTGTTTTCTATCAGAATCAGAGCCGTAATTTTTGTGCGCTCTGTTGTAAAGTATGTGCGCTCGCTCAGCGAGGTGTGTGCGCGCGCACATGCGCACAGCTTAGAGGGAACAGTGGTCGTCACAGATTTCACCTGAGAAACCAAGGAAGAAAATTGAGGAAGTAAAGCTTTACCCAAAGAGGCTATAGCATTCCATATTGCCTCTAAAGTAAAGTCCGTAGGACGCTGTAATGTAAAAGTCAACCCTGAATCAACAGGCAAACCTTCAGCCTCCATAGGCATCAGCAAGTCGACTCGCCCCGCAGAAACAGCTGTTCCCTCTGCCAAGACACCTCCAACTCGCACCGAGGCTTGTGAGGAGACAATCTCGCCACCAGCTAGTTGAGCACGCTCCACCAGCCCTCCTTCTCCTGGCCCTCATGAAGAAACACCGTCTTAACTCCTTAACTCACGATATAATTGTTCTGAATTTTGACTGCTGCCTTGTTTCTTTCGTATTTCGTATGGTTTATTACTCTATCAGAGTCTCCCCTTTATAGTGGGCTAGTTAGGTTGGCATTGTATGTATTATTTCTTAATATATTGGTCACGAGGGTTGTAGTGGAGCCGTGTATAATTTCCTATTTTGTTATATGTTCTGTTTTTCTGCTTGTCAGCCTGTTTCCGCAGGAAAGAACTTTGTTTCTTTCTTGATTATATTGTAAAATTTCATAAATAAAAAATTAAAATAAAAAAGTGTCCCATGGCTGAGGTCCCCCTGCCTGCCCAGCAGAGCCCTCCCTGAACCAGTTCCCTCAGCATGGGCTTTTCAGAGCCGTGGAGGGAGAGTTTCCCTTTCTCGCGGCTCTGTTAAGCCCGCCAGGGCTGATGGGAAACAGGAAATGCCTGCGCTGAGGGAACTGGTTCAGGGAGGGCTCTGCTGGGCAGGCAGGGGGGCCGTGGCTGCAGCCGTGGGACCCTTGATTCTGCCACTGCCTTGGTGGCAGCGGTAGCCTTTAATGCAAAATTTTGTTTGTGCGGGGCCCCTTGAAACGCGAGGTCCTGTGCAAACAACATTCTTGCTCAATGGACAGGCTGGCCCTGCTTAAAAGATATCTTATTCTGAACCATATGCTTCTGAGCGACTGTTGGCTCTCCCTAGGTTCTAGTTTAAAAGCTGCTCTATCTCTTTTTTAAAAGTTAGCACTAGCAGTCTGGTACCACTCACGTTAAGGTGAATCTCAGTTTTGTGGAATAGGCTCCCTCTTCCTCAGAATGTAGCCCAGTTCCTAACCAATCTAAAGCTTTCTTCCCTCCACCATCACCTCATCCATACATTGAGACTACAGAGCTCTACCTATCTCTTGGGTCCTGTGCATGGAAGCATTTTTGAGAAGGCTACCCTAAAGGTCCTGGATTTCAACTTTCTGCATAAAGCCTAAATTTAGCTTCCAGAATCTCTCTGCCACATTTTCCTATGTCATTGGTACCAACATATACCAGGACAGCAGGCTCCTCCCTAGTACTGTCTAAAATCCTATCTAGCTCATGCTTGGGGTCCACCACCTTTGTACCAGGCAGGCAAGTGACCAATCAAACCTCACACCCACCAGCCACCCAGCTATCTAGATGCCTAATGATCAAATCAACAACCAGAACAGCTTTCCTAAACCTAACTTCCTGGGAAAAACCTTCTGGAGTCACATCCTCCTGTGTGAGAGGATATTGCATTCCCTGGAGGGCAGATCCTGCCTACAGGATCACCTCCTGCCACTGCAAGGTTATGTTCTCTTTCCAGGTGACCTCTGTCCTCCAAGACAGCACAGAGGCTGCCAGACTAGAGTTAGGACTTCTCTACTATGACCCTCTGTAGGTCTCCTCGATGTACCTCTCTGCCTTCCTCAGCTTCTCCGCTACTCTATCCTCCAAAGATTGGACTCATTCTTTGAGTGCCAGAAGCTTTTTTGCACCAAGTACACACACAAGCTGGCGTAAGGAAATGAAGCACCCTAGGTGAACCTCATCCTGTGTGTGCACTTGTGGCGTGCCCCCCATCCACGTTCACTGCTGACACTATCACCCCTCTTGCCACTTTCTGGGACCTGCAGCGGTGGCAATGATAGCAAACAGCCCCGCGGTGCCTTACCTTAATCTTCAGCACTGTGGGGCTGTTTGCTATCATTGTTGCTGCTGCAGGCATGGGAAGTCAGCATCAGAAGTCAGAGAGGGGCAGAAGCAAACAGCTCCATGGCAACAATACTTAAGGTAAGCATTGCAGGGCTGTTTGTCGTGATTGCTGCCATTGTAGGTCCTGAGAGGGGAGACAACAGCAGAAGTCAGTGCCCTGCAGGGCTGGTGCTCTAGGTAACCACCTAGTTTGCTTAATGGGTACTGCTGGTCCTGTCCACACGTGTGACCTCTCATGAACCAGGAAAAATTCATACATTTGGTACTGAATCCAAAAGACTGGATAGACCAATCTTGTTGCTGGATTGCTGTTTGCTTCTTTGTATTAATGAGTTGTTTAGTTGTTTAGAGTTGCTAAGAAAGTAGAGATATTTTGACTAAAATGAAGGCTTTCAGGATTTTTTGTATATTATCTGCTAATATTTTGTGTGTGCTTCCCACTGATCTGCATACAATCTATTAAACATTAATCATTTACTGATTAAAATATCGGTGATGATAAATATCACTCTTAAATGACTATATATTAAGGGTTGTGCCTGGGGTGGGTGGGAGTTGGGGAGAGTGGGGTTCCTAGAATCTATGGGATCAGAAGTGATCCCCAGTTGCTTCTGCTCATGCTGGCCCTGGGTTCCAAAATGACACCTATGAACCCTAGTGCTAATCTTGCAGTGTGAGCCATGGATGGATCAGGAGATGGGCGGACTACTGGTTGAGTCTAGACAAGTGGGTTGTGTTTCCCTACTAGCAGATCTGGAGACAGAGTAAAATTCTAGAGGCTTCTTATGATATCACTGTGTCATCATCAGCCTGATTCACTAGGGGGAAAGCCAGTTTTTATCTGTCTCTAGCAGATGTCAGATGTATGTTTTTCAGCTCTGGTGAAAATCTGAGTAAGCAAGAAAAATTGTTGAGGAAGGAAAGATTCACTGCGGGTGGCTCTCTCATGGAGCATGACATGGGAGGCTCCACTAGACTATGGCCTTTTTGGTAGCTATAGGAGGAGGGGAATTGGTTCAGCTCCGCATCCTTATCCTGTTAAGGACCTGTTGAGCAGCCAGATTTGGAAAGGATTCTTCAGGAACTCAAACAACCTCAGTGCTCCCTCCATCCCCTTTATCCCCAGCTCTCTCCCAAAGATTGAAGGCTTTATTGAGTTTGTGACTGCAGGTTCAGCATCAAAGGAGTAGCATTGAGCCCAGCACATTTTTCCTGCCTAGGGCTTCCTGGGGGGTGAGTACCGAGACTGAGTCTCTGCCTAATTAAATATATTTGTGGAGGTTCCCAACCCTTTCAGCTATGGGGATTGCATCGGGCCAAGCTATTAGGGGCAGTTTGGTATTTTCCCACCTTGTCCAGCTGCTGGCATGTGCTGCTAGCACCTCCTGCCCTTAGTCTATGCATGCTTAGTGTAATCTAGGCTCACGGGGTTAGCACACACGATACTAGTGCATGCATTCTCCACTCGCGCAGAATTAAGACATGCTTCTGAACATGCGGCTTGCAACACGTGCAAAAATTATCTTGTTCTACCATGCCTATTTGGAGGTGCCTTGAGTTCCTTTTGATTTGACTATTGGCTTCTATGCCAGCTGCTAAAAAGCGCTGTTTGGTCTGCAGAAAGAGGAGTGCTTCATCGCTGGATCCTGGGATCTGCACCTCTTGTATGGAAGTTTCAGATGCAAGCTTGGAGGGCCCCTCCTCCCTCTCCCAGTGAGGGAACTCATGTGTCCCAGCTTGTCAGCCTCGCCACAGGAGGCGGTAGGTGGCGCCATATCAAAGGATCTGCATGACTTGAACGTGTTGGCGCTTCTGATCATTCCCCTTCGTGGAGGGGTTTGGAGGTGATTTCCTCCCCCATGAGGGCAACAGATACTCCTAGCTGTGTTCTCTTGGATTCTGGGTTTTCCTCTTCAGAACTTGCCTCTTTCCTGCCACACGCTTGGTCATTTTGATGTGATAAATCAGACACAGACATGCCCAAGTCCTCTTGATCTCTTTCTGCCCCTTTTGAGTCAGAGTCTGCCTATTCCCCTGTCCTCAAAACAACCCTGGTGAAGGTTGAGGTCTGGTGATTCAGACCAACTACTCCATGACTGGTTCCTGGACTCCTGCCCCAATATTTTAGAAGAGGATTCCAATGTTGAGGATGAGACACCACCTCCTTCTGAGGAACATGATGAAGCTGTATTATCCATATGTTCAGGAAGGACAAACTGGCAACATTGATCGCTCAGGTCTCATCTGCTCTCAATTCCACCATCCCTCAGGAACAAGGACCTCCAGTCCACCTGCTCCAGCAAGGAGTTAGGAAAGCTATGGCAGTCTTTCCCTTTCCAGAGGTTCTCAAAGTTATGATCTGCTCGGTGTACACTCGCCTGATTCACTGATTGAGGGGCTGAAGGTGTGTAAGAGACTATATACCCTGCCAGTGGATGATTGTTCAGCATGCCCTGCCAGTGGATGCTCAGGTTATGGCGGTCATGAACATACTATCATTCTAGTAGAGTGCAGTATGGCCTTAAAGGATTCCCTGGATCATAAGGTAGACTATCCTGAAATATCAGTTTGCAGCTGCCTTGGCTATCTTTCAGTTGGCTATGTGTCTGGGTCTGAAAACTCAAGCTCTGCTGCAGTGGATCCAGTCCCTTGCTCGGGAAGATATTATACCACTCTTGAAGTCGGCCACAGCCTTTCTTTTGGATGCTATGTATGATCTAATCAGCTTAGTGGCTAGGGACGTTGTCTTCTCTATGGTGGCTTGGTACTGGATATGGCTTCACTACTGGGCAGCGGACATGTCTTCTGAGGCTCGATTGACTCAGCTAGCCTTTCAAGGGAGGCTTCAGGAAAAGCTGGTCAAGGACTTGGGTGAGTCCAACCGCATCACCTCCCAGAAGATAGGCCGAAGGGGCATGGAAAGCATTCAGGGGCATCATACTCTCCAGAATATGCCCATTTTCCGCATTCCCGTTACTCATAGCTCCATTGAATACCAGCCTGGAAGACCTTCCTTCTCTTCCTCCTAGGAGTTTTGGACCCTGTCTCAATCCTTTTGTTGAGTCCATGGAACATGAGAGACTTCCTCTTCCACAGGTGATGCCTCCCATTCAGTGCATTGACAGGTTGGGGGGCCCCTTTTTGAAATACCTCCAGTGGGCGGCAGGGTGCCCCTCTTCTGCTAGGAGTGGGTCAGAGTCACGGAGGATCACTGGGTGCTGGACACTATTCAATGCAGATATCTTCTAGAGTGCAGAAAGACTATCCCAGATGCTTTCATTGTCTCTGCATATGGCTCAATGACCAATAAAGTTGCCATCCAGGTCACAATAGACAAGCTGCTCAGTCTGCAAGTGATAATGCTGCTGCTCCATGCAGAGCGAGGCCAGGGCAGATACTCCATGTATTTCATAGTGCCCAATAGATTCTTCCATTCGATTCTCAACCTCAAGGGTGTCAATACTCATCTGCATACCTTGTGATTTTGCATGAAGACCCTGCGGTCTGTGATTCAAGCAGTATGCAGCGGTGAGTTCCTATCTTCTCTGGATTTAGCCAAAGCTTATTTCCATGTCCATGTCCGAGAGGATAAGCAGTGCTTTCTCTGTGTTTGACTCTTGTTTTTTGTTTGCTGCTCTTCCCTTAGGCCTCTACACTGCTCTAAGGATTTTCTCGAAGATAATGGTGGGGGCGATGGTCACTGCGCTGCGGTGCCAAGGGATCTGTGTTCACTCACATCTAGATGACTAGTTCATTTGGGTATGGTCTCGCTCCAAGGCACCTCATGTGGTGCATTTCCTGGGACATCTTGGCTGGGTGATCAATTGAGGGAAGAGACACTTGGAGCCATCTCGATCATTGAAATACCTAAAAGCATACTTTGACATGTGGCTGGACAGAGTCTTCCTGCCCAAGGAGTGAGTGGGGAAGTTGTTGGATCAGGTAACAAGTCTTCCAATTTCAGCAGGCTCACAGGGTATTTTATTTTATTTATTTTTATTTGCATACAATTTGTATCCCGCTGCTTCCAGTGATCAGCAGCGGTTACTATACAAGGGGGTATGGTTGTACTGACCAGAATTAGGGGTATGTACACTGCGATTAGGGCGGGGTGGTATCACACAGCAAAAGGGATTATAGATTTACAGTTGATTGCTGTTAGACTTCACGCAAATTACAAAATATACATATTTACACAAGCATGACAGTTATGTCTTCACATAGAATTGTTGTATACATATAAGACTTTACATAGGATTGTTATATACATATATGCATAAGCTACATATATCTATTTGCTCATATAGGTCTGGGTGTATCTCATGATGTTAAATTGAAATGTGCTTGGAAGAGGTGCGTTTTAAGTTTTTTTCCTGAAGTCTTTTAGATCACAGGTTGCACGCAGTTCGCTTGGTAACCGGTTCCAGAGTGTTGGTGCTGTAAGTGAGAAGGCCCTATTGCTGGTGTAAGCATTAACCTTTCTGAAGCATTTCGGGAGACAGAGGGTGTTGAGGTTTGCTGTTCTTCTGCATCTGTTGTTGGATATTAGGCTATTGAGATGCGAGGGTGCTACATTCTGGATGAGTTTGAAAGTGGTGACTAATATTTTGTATTGAATGCGGGCCGTGATGGGGAGCCAATGTAGATTAATTAGGACAGGTGTAATGTGGTCGGATAGCCTTTTTTGCATAATGATTCTGGTGGCAAGGTTTTGAGCCATTTGCAGTATATTTATAGTTTTTCTTGGTAGGCCTTGCAGTATGGCATTGCAGTAGTCCAGGTGTGGAATGATGAGGGCTTGGGCGACGGATCTGAAGTCGGCATGATTGAGTATGCTACGTAAAGGCTGCAAGACTCTTAATTTGTGGAATATAGCCCGGTTGGTAATCCGAAGATGCTTGTCCATATTTAGGTTGCTGTCCAGCATTACTCCCAGGTATTTTATCTCTGTTTTGATATTGTAATTGTTGTTATTCATGGTGACCGTTGTCGGGGCACGAATCCCGGTTTCCTGGAGATACACATTGCTTCCGTTTTTTTGTGGTTAATGGTCATATTATTGCGTTGAAGCCAGATTTGCAGCTCGAGTAAGCATTTTTCAAGGTTGCTGATGTTTGGGCTATTCACGTCTAGTTGTGTGTAAAGCATTAGGTCGTCTGCGTAGATATGGTAGTTGATGTCGTGATCCTGGAAAATCTTGCATGCTGGTTGTAGGTATAGGTTGAAAAGGAGGGAGGAGAGGGCCGAGCCTTGGGGAATGCCTTGTGTTTGCGGGAAAGGGGTTGCTTTAACATTGTTGAATTGGACTTGCTGCATTCTGTCTCTTATGTAAGAGGAGAACCATTTTAGTGGGGTACCTGATATGCCTATAGACTCGAGACGTTCTAGCAGTGTGAGGTGATGCACTGAATCGAAGGCTGCCGATATGTCTATGAATATGAGCATATACATCTTGCTCTTGTTTTCAAGGCCTTTGAGTAGGTTGTCCAGTAGAGCTAACAGAAGCGTTTCGACGCCGTGATGTTGCCGAAACCCGTATTGATGTACATCAAGGGCGTTTGAGTCATCGATGAAGTCCTGCAGTTGGTGCTGTACTGCCTTTTCAATAATCTTGGCGAGGAAGGATATGCTTGAGATTGGGCGGTATGAGGCTGGGTCATCCATGTTGAGTGCCTTATTTTTTAAAATGGGTCGTATGAGAGACTTCTTGAGAAGTGATGGCATGCATCCTTGCAGCAGTGAGAGGTGCAGTGCCAAGTCTTGCTTGGTTGCCTTGATCCAGGAGGCTGGGCAGGGGTCAAGAGGGGAGGTTGTGGATTTTAGGTTGGTAATGATGTCTTTTATCTGCTGGTCATCCACTCTCAGGAAGGTTGACCATTTTCCGCCCAGGGCCGGTTTCCCCTGTGTGTTGACTTTTTGCGGGGAGTTAGCTGAGCCCAGGTTTAGAGTGTGGAGGGCAGGTGTCGTGGGGCTAAGCTTGCTGGCATAATGATCCGCTAGCCGTTGGGCAGTTATGGATCCGCTGGGATTGTTGTCCTGCGAAGTCTTGGTGAGCGATTTGACGAGTGCGAAAAGCTCCCTGGGCCTGTTGAGGGCTTTGTTGAGTGTGTTTGAGTGGTGCATTTTCTTTGGGATATGGGATTATCTTCAGCTTCTTGGTCTGATGACAATGACCATCAAGATGGTGTCTTGGGCATGAACCCATATGAGGCCACTTCAGAGGTTTCTGCTTGCTTGGTGGTTTCCAAGTTAACAGGAGTTTGAGGTATGGCTCCCCCTCCCACCAGAGGTGGGGGCCAGCTTGAGGAAAGGCATGCTGCTGGATGATCACATGTGGCTTTTGCTGTCAACGGATGCCTGCCTGTTTGGCTGGGGGACCTATTGCAAGAATGGAATGGTTCAGGGGCATTGGAGCCAGTGGGAGACAGCACGGCTCATCAACCATCCTGAGGCAAGGGTCATTTGGCTGGCCCTACTTCACTTTCAGATACAGGTCAGGAAGAGAACGGTTCACATTTTCTTGGACAATGCCACGGCAGCGACGTATTTCAATTGGCAAGGAGGCATCAAAGTGCTGGAGTGGCCCTGAAGATTGTTCTTCTGTTCTTCTGGATGGCGAGAAACCTCCTGGCTCTATTGGCCCAGCACATTGCTAGCATAGAACATAGAGGAGGACTTCTTCAGCTGCAATTCCCTCGATCCTGGGGAGCTGGAGTTGTCACAAGGTATTTCAACAGACTGTATGACTCTGGGGCTGGCCCGAGATGGACTCAATGGCAACCCGGGCCAGTGCCAAGACAAGAAGATTCTTGAGTCACCATAGCGAAATAAGCTTCAAAGGAGCTGATGGTCTAGTGCAATCTTGGCCACAGCACTGCCTTCAGTATGTGTTTCTGCAGAGGTCACTGGTGGGGCTTCTGCTCTGTTGCATAGAGCCAATTATTATTAAAACCAGTCAGAATCAGAAAATAACTATCCTAAATATGAGATCCTGAAAACAAGGAACCCCGTTATCAAAATTTCTTTTTGTTGGAGATAGTCGTCAAAGTAAGCGTGGAAAAAACTACCGCTAACCACTGCGACTGCTCCATTTTTTTATTATTAGTAATTCACACATTGAAAATTTGTACTTAGCTCATAAGAACTTCAAAGAAGCAGACAAGATGCCAGGTTTCCACCAGGTTGACGACGTGTCATACGTTTCGGGTTAAACATATAAAATTTGTAACCCTGCCTCAGGTCATCTCTCACTGGCTACATAGCTCGAATTCTGCTCTAAGATCAAGAGCCGCTTTCCCAACACACACAGGGAGCAGACGCAGTGGTTAGCAGTAGTTTTTTCCCCGCTTACTTTGACGACTATCTCTTAACAAAAAGAAATTTTGATAACGGGGTTCCTTGTTGTCAGGATCTCATATTTAAGACTGTTGCATAGAGCGGCATCCAGGCTGGATAATTATCCGTGGAGGCTCTGGTTCAGGGATCTGATTCATCTTCTGCAGGAATCACCTCTGCATCTGCCCTCAGCCTGGGGGCTGCTGCGTTAGTGACCTATCTTCTTAGATGACCCGGTTCCCTTCTAGTTTACGGCTTAGCTCTTAAGAGACATCACTTAGTGCGTAAGGGCTATTCTTCTGCTGTAGTTTCCACACTCCGCAAGGTGAAGAGAGGTTCTAGCAATCTGACCTATGTATGTGTCTGGTGTCTTTTTGAGCATTGGTGCAAGTCGTGTCAGACTAGACCTGAGAAGGCAGATCCACCATCTCTGTTGGCTGTTCTTCAGGGTGGTTTGGACAAAGACCTCTCAGCCCCCTGCAGGTTCAGGTTGTGGCCTCATCCTGCTTCAGAGGCCTGGTAGTAGGATGGCCCGTTTTCTCCACTTTGCACCCTCCCCTACGTTCAATCACTCCCTCTTAGATTCTCTGCTTGGTGCTCCAGACGTTGGAACCTTTTGAGGCCTTGAAGCAGGCTACCCTTAAGGACCTGACTCTGAAGACTGTTTTCCTGGTCGTAATTTGCTCAGAAAGACTTATTTCCAAGCTACAGGCATTATTATGCAGGGATCCTTACATATCCCATGCAGAGGAGGCCATATGTATTCGGCCTGTTCCTTTTTTGCCCAAAATGGTGTCTGCCTTCTGCATGAATCGAGTAGTTTGTCTGTCTTCCTTTTCAAAGGAGCAGTTCCATGGGAAGGTCAAGGACCTTCGTCTAGTAGATGTTCGGAGAGTGCTTCTCCAGTACTTCCCATAAGTCAGACCATCGATTTGTGCTGTCTGGATCAAGGCAGTAAATTTCTCTGGGCTATCTGTTGCGAAGCTAGAAACACACAATTTTGATCAGATAATAATGATTTCCTTTATATATTTACATTTATTTTAGAAGTCTTATATACTATCCGTACAGAACCAGATTGTTCATTTTGGGTTCCAATCTAATATAAAGCATAAAACACTCCAATCACAGTAATATCAGTAACATAAAACATAACACAACCAGACAGAAAGGACAATAAAGTACAAACAAAATTAACTCAGTCTCTTAAATTGCCCCTTACTGCCCCTCACATAGCCCAGCACCGCATTTACTAGTGTCACACCCCCGTAGCCCTATCGGTAGGAACCGGTATTGCCTGGCTCTCTGAGGGTGATAGTTGTGCCTTCTTTCGTATAAATCACATAACAAGTTTCATTCCAAGTTTAGGGCTTTATTCCCCGTCCCTGAGGTTTCTTTCCTTTTTGGCAACACAAATAAGAGCCAACTTTGGCATATAACAAAAGTCAAATGGATAACACAAATAGCTTACTTCAGCTTCAAAACATCAAACAAAAGAAAAGAATAAACAGCCTTACTGTCACATACAGGCTTCTCCTTTTGTTGCTGATAGCACAGCTCACGTCTGCTGTTTGTTGGAGAGTAAGTGTAATTAGCACACAGGTTACAGCACTGGAACTCTGGTCACAATCAAGCATTTATCTTAGAGAGAACTCCGGTTCAATCATAGTTAAAGAACAATCCATCGGTTCAGGAACTATAGATATCTCTGAATTCTCACATTCCATTAATTCAGGCTCACATGCATTTATATTCTTAGTATCAGCTGTTGGATAAGAGTATGGCTGGCTTGCTCCGTCACACAGGAAGTTTCTTTCTCCCTCTGAACTAATGCCTTTCTGGGAAATACCGTATGGCTTTAAGTTGAGCTTGCCAAAGCTCTGCCCCTGCTGGTATCCCAGTAGATAACTCAAATCCTTACTTGCTTTGTTAGTAGGGTAATTATGGTAGGCTCTGAGCCTGCTCAGGTCTAGCTCTCGTAACTCAGCTGATCTAGATTGCAAAGGTTTAGACGGAACTTTACCAAAAGCTGGGAGCTCACAATTACTAGGAAAATCTTCAGCTTCTTCAGGTAAGGAAACCTCTCTTCTCCTAGGGTTTCTGTGACAAGGGGAAAAGTTATTCTCAGCTTCTCTACAGCTTGTCTTTGTGTGGCTATTTCTATTACTCTGGGATTTTACCCACTTAGGAAGCAAATAGCCTCTACTTTCATTCCTTGCACTGGTACCTGCTATGGCAGTCTTCCCACGTTTCTCGTGCCTTCCATGCACATACACGCTATCAGGCTGCTGACTTTCCAATGTTTCATACAGGTCTCTGGATTCTCTCAGACCTTTACGTTGGCTCCCTTGCTGTTCCAATAGCTCATTCTCACTCTCTCTCTCTCTCTTTCATTCCAAGTCCATTCTCTCCACGGCTTCAGCTGTGTTCGCCGCGGTCTCTCTGGTTGTGACCCTTGTTGCTTCAACACCTCTCTCTTTCTATCTGTTTGGGAGCATATTTTATCCTCGTGTCTTTGGGCTCCACCCCTACCCAGCTGATCCCTATCGGGCAAAGCAAATTCCCTTTCTTCGCTACCTGGGTGTGTCTTCCTTGCCCTTGTGCACGTGTGCCTGGGTTGTCTGTAGCAACCATCTGACATTATTTTGTTTACCCTGTCATTTTTCCTCTGATCATTCGTACTGATCTCCATTTTCTCGGGCTGCCCTAGGTCTACCTTGTGACACATTCCCCCCCTTAAAATATTACTTGCTGCCGCAATTTTCGGCGGACAGCATGTAATCCCTTGCGGGGTTCTATAGTGCTGCTCATGGTAGGCCAAATTAGCTGTGGCCACCCTTTCCTTCCATGGTTTCAGTACATTGACGTGATATACTTGCCTACGTCCTTTTTCATTTTCGAGGTATGATACAAAACCTACTTTCTTTATTACAATGGCTGGGCCTTTCCAGCGAGATTCGAACTTCGGACCTGGGTCCGCTACTTGTATGAGGACCTTGTCCCCTGCCGCCAGTTCTCTGGCCTGTGTGTCCCTATCATAGTATCGTTTCTGGCGCTGTTTGCTACGATTCAGATTTTCCGCTGAGGCTTGGGATGTTTTTCTCAGGCGCGTCCTTAGTTCTTTTAAAAACTGTGGAATCCCTATTTCTGGCACCTTAGGTTCCACCCATTCGTCCTTTAGGATATCTAGTACTCCCCTTGGAGTTCTACCATATAAAAGTTCAAACGGGGATACTCCTAAGGAGGCTTGAATACGCTCTCGGCAGGCGTACATTACAAATGGGAGTAATGTATCCCATTCCATCATTTCCCCACTCCTTAGTCCCCTTCGTAATAAATGTTTAATTGACTGGTTGGTGCGCTCCACCAACCCATTGGTCTGGGGATGGTATGCTGACGTTTTTATGTGGCGTATACCAAACGCCTCCCAAACCCTAGCGAGGTATCTTGAGACAAAGTTACTACCTTGATCAGTCAAGATTTCTTGGGGAAACCCCACCTCGCAGAACAATTTTATTAGTTCCTGCGCTATAATTTTGGCTGAGATATTTCGGAGGGGTATAGCCCATGGGAACCGAGTCGCATGGTCTACAATGACTAAAAGGTATTGAAAACCCCTAGGCGTTTTTATCAATGGGCCTACGATGTCCATTCCCATTCGTCTAATAGGTGTAGCTATGGTGGGCAATGGTATCATAGGCGCAGCCTTGGGTCTAGATACAGAAACCCTCTGACATGCGGGGCAAGAATCGCAGTAGCGTTTTGTTTCCTGATACACCCCTGGCCAATAAAAGCGCGCTAAAATCTGGTCAAGCGTTCCTTGAACGCCTTTGTGTCCACCAACTGGATGGTCATGTGCCAAACGTAAAACTACTGCTTTAAAGGCTACCGGCACCACCAGTTGTTTTCTTACAGCCCCTGTGTAGGGATCTAGGCCCTCTCTATATAAAATGTTTTCATCCAGGAAGAATCGGGGTAATACATTGCGATCCTTCTGGGCCCACTCGAAAGCTCTTTTGAGTGCCAAATCTGCTCTCTGCTCCATCGGAAAAGATGGGAATTTTTGGACGAGGGCAGCGGGGACCCAGGGTAATCCTTCCCCTGTTTCTAGTTCCCTTCTTCCTTGGGTTCTCTTACCTCTTTCCTGACACTTTTTAGCCTTGGTTTTCTTTCCTTCCCCCACCGGGCTCTGAACTAGATCATCGTGGTTAGGCAGCGGATTCATCTCTTCTGCCTCTATCTCCTTCTCAGGAGCCTCCTTGACCCCCTCTTCCTTAGGCGTTTCTATTTCTTCTATCGGGGGTTCTCGGGATTCAGCTATGGGGGCTTGGGATCGGGTGGAGACCAACCCTATTTTCATAGCTATTCCCTGACTCAATCCACTTGGCAAGGAAGGCCAGTCCCGTCCTAAAATTAGTTTTTGTGGCAGCTCAGGAACCACTGCCACCTGTAGTTTCCTTTCTATCCCTAGTGCTTTAACACTTATTTGGTGTAAAGGATAGGGAAGCCGTGCACCATGTACACACTTTATTTCTATTTGTTTTGGGGCTAGCGGGTGAGACTGTTTCAATGTTTCCCAAAATTCTTGGGCAATTAAGCTTTGTTCCGCCCCTGAATCAAGGATAGCCAGAGCGTCTGTTCCATCTACTTGAACCTGCAAAAATATTCCTTTTGGGGCTGGTTTTTCTGCCCCTACTATAAGAACTGTCCTAGCTCGACATTCCTTCATAATGTGACCGGGTCTGCCACACTTATAACACTTCCTGGTATTTCTACCTATCTCATCCTTACCAGGGTCATACTCATACATTTTAACTCTTGCATACTTTTTGCATTCATCTATCCCTGTCACACCTGCTACTTTTAAGAGGCTCATGTTGGAGGTATTCGCATGTTTGGCTTCTTTAAATACTTCAGCCATTTTAGCTGCCTCCTCTGTGTTAGAACAATTTTGTAATGTTAGGAAGGTTTTCATCTCAGGGGGTATTGCTAGCAAAAACTGTTCTAAAACAATTTCATCTAGAATAGACTCAAGTGTTCTACCTTCTGGGTCTAACCACTTATATGCTAGACTTTTAAGTATCTGGCATAAGGCTTTTGGAGTTTCATTCTCAAACATCTGTGTCCCTCTGAATAACCTTTTATAATGTCTCGGTGTAAGACCAAGCCGATCTTTCACCGCTTTCTTAATCTCCTTATAAGTATTTGCAAGGCTAGCTGGCATGGCCTTAAAAGCGGACAGAGCTTCACCACTCAAAGTCATGGCGAATCGCATCGCCCACTGCTCTGCAGGCCATTTCAAGTTTCCAGCTATGCGTTCAAATGCCTCTATAAAGTCATCAGGATTGTCCTCCTGTTTTAAATGTCTTAAGGCAAGACCCGTGTTCATTTCTACTTGCGGTACTGCTGCTCCTTCTTCTTGAGATTTTTTCAGTAGCGCAGTCATTGCCTCCAGCAATGGTCATTGCTGTTCTTGCATAGCCGTCATGTATTACTCTTGTAGATGTTGTAGCAACCTTGCTTGCTTCTCCTGCTGCTCATTCATCCAGGCTAGCATATCCTGTGGATCCATCTTCCTTTTTTTTTTTTCCTCTGCACCTGAAAAAGATAAGAAAAGAAAGACCCACCAAGTGCAGTACTTCCTACAAAGGGTTTTTTCTTATCCCTGTTATAGCGCCCTCTTTTCTCACTGGTATCCCGTACCCGTCCACCCAGGCTACTAATACCTTAGTCTCCTGGCAGACTTCAGCATGTGAGAAAAGGTCTTTTCCAGCCACTGGCCGCTCTGCCAGCCGAATCCTCTTCAGATAGTGCCTTGGATCCAAACTTTTCTTGCTTTTCAGCAATGTCCTTTTTACTTTTCCAGGAAAATCAGTGTTATGCCACCGGAAAAAATTATCCTGCCAACTACGCCATTTATGTCACACCCCCGTAGCCCTATCGGTAGGAACCGGTATTGCCTGGCTCTCTGAGGGTGATAGTTGTGCCTTCTTTCATATAAATCACATAACAAGTTTCATTCCAAGTTTAGGGCTTTATTCCCCGTCCCTGAGGTTTCTTTCCTTTTTGGCAACACAAATAAGAGCCAACTTTGGCATATAACAAAAGTCAAATGGATAACACAAATAGCTTACTTCAGCTTCAAAACATCAAACAAAAGAAAAGAATAAACAGCCTTACTGTCACATACAGGCTTCTCCTTTTGTTGCTGATAGCACAGCTCACGTCTGCTGTTTGTTGGAGAGTAAGTGTAATTAGCACACAGGTTACAGCACTGGAATTCTGGTCACAATCAAGCATTTATCTTAGAGAGAACTCCGGTTCAATCATAGTTAAAGAACAATCCATCGGTTCAGGAACTATAGATATCTCTGAATTCTCACATTCCATTAATTCAGGCTCACATGCATTTATATTCTTAGTATCAGCTGTTGGATAAGAGTACGGCTGGCTTGCTCCGTCACACAGGAAGTTTCTTTCTCCCTCTGAACTAATGCCTTTCTGGTTAATACCGTATGGCTTTGAGTTGAGCTTGCCAAAGCTCTGCCCCTGCTGGTATCCCAGTAGATAACTCAAATCCTTACTTGCTTTGTTAGTAGGGTAATTATGGTAGGCTCTGAGCCTGCTCAGGTCTAGCTCTCGTAACTCAGCTGACCTAGATTGCAAAGGTTTAGACGGAACTTTACCAAAAGCTGGGAGCTCACAATTACTAGGAAAATCTTCAGCTTCTTCAGGTAAGGAAACCTCTCTTCTCCTAGGGTTTCTGTGACAAGGGGAAAAGTTATTCTCAGCTTCTCTACAGCTTGTCTTTGTGTGGCTATTTCTATTACTCTGGGGTTTTACCCACTTAGGTAGCAAATAGCCTCTACTTTCATTCCTTGCACTGGTACCTGCTATGGCAGTCTTCCCACGTTTCTCGTGCCTTCCATGCACATACACGCTATCAGGCTGCTGACTTTCCAATGTTTCATACAGGTCTCTGGATTCTCTCAGACCTTTACGTTGGCTCCCTTGCTGTTCCAATAGCTCATTCTCACTCTCTCTCTCTCTTTCATTCCAAGTCCATTCTCTCCACGGCTTCAGCTGTGTTCGCCGCGGTCTCTCTGGTTGTGACCCTTGTTGCTTCAACACCTCTCTCTTTCTATCTGTTTGGGAGCATATTTTATCCTCGTGTCTTTGGGCTCCACCCCTACCCAGCTGATCCCTATCGGGCAAAGCAAATTCCCTTACTTCGCTACCTGGGTGTGTCTTCCTGGCCCTTGTGCACGTGTGCCTGGGTTGTCTGTAGCAACCATCTGACATTATTTTGTTTACCCTGTCATTTTTCCTCTGATCATTCGTGCTGATCTCCATTTTCTCGGGCTGCCCTAGGTCTACCTTGTGACACTAGACAATAGTATATCATCATTGTTATGATCTTCATTGTTCCATGCCCTTCTGACCAGCCATATCTCATTGTTCTTCCTTCTCATAATTAACATACGTAGTGCCATATTGGGACAGGCCAAAGTTATTCAAGCCCAGTAACTTGTCCAGCACAGATTTCCACTGACAAAATTGACCATCTAATCCTACTCTCTGTTCTTCTATTTTTAACAAGTTCCAAATCCACAAGCGAACAATGCCTCTTTTTCCATGACTTTTTACCCCTCAGTAGTCTCATGAGAACTTTGTCAAATTATTTTTGAAAATCCAGATAAACTTTGTCTACCAGTTTATCTTTATCCATGTTTACTCACATGTTCAAAAAAATGTAGCATATTGGTGAAACAAAACGTCTCCATGTTGGCTTTGTCCCATTAATGTCCAATGAATGTCTATGAGCCCCATTCCAGAAATAGGACGTCCAGCCCCTTGAAGATGGGATTGCTAGGACCCAATTCTGATCTGTGGGGGCTGCTAGGACCTGATTCTGGTCCACAGGAACAAAATGTTCCCATGGAAGCCAGTATTAGGCCCGAGGACGGCCCGGTGTGCCCCCTCTGCTTCTGGGGACATCCTCCCCGAAGGCACCCCAGACAATTACAACTTTGGCCCCCAATATCCCCACCACCTGACCCATGGCTGGCTTCCCGCAACCTGGATCGGGCAGCAGGGACCCCCCTGCAACCCAGCCCCTGCCCCAGTGTTTGCCGCCATGCCCCAATTCTGCAAAAAATACTGCTTATGCCACTTCTGAGGTGGTATAAGCAGTATGGCTCAGACAACCTGGCATCACGTATAGGGCCGTGACATAAATCGGCTCTGTACATGCTGCAGGGCAGCCTGCCCCTGATCCCACCCCCTCCTGCCCCCCATCAGCTCTCCCCATCCTGAAGCACAGGAAATATAGGGAGAGCCGTTAGTGGAATACAGAATAGGCAGATTGTGGGCATTCGTGAATGAGAGCCTATGTGTTCAGTAATTTTGTCCTTTATAATAATTTCTGCCATTTTTCCTATCACTGACATCTATAGTTTGCAGGATCACTCCTAGAATCCTTTTTAAAAATTGGCATTACATTGGCAATCCTCCAATCCTTTTGTACCACAGATGAGTTTAATGATAGTTTACATATTCTTTCTCGTAATAGCAGATCTGCAATTTCACTTTAGAGTTTTTTTCAGTACTCTGGGTTTTATACCATCCAGTCCAGGAGATTTGCTACTCTTTTATTTGTCAATTTTCCCTATTACATATTCCCATTTCACAGATATTTGTTTCATTCCCTCCAAGTAATCAACATTAAATACCAATTCTGGAACAAGCATCTCTCTTACATCTTCCTCAGTAAAGACTGAAGCAGAGGAAATGGCACTGTCATCCATATTGGTGTAGTCTACAGGCCTCTAACTCAAACTGAAGAAATGGATAGTGAATTGATTATTCATATTGCAAAGATAGCCATTAAGGGGGAAGCGATCATATTGGGTGACTTTAATCTACCCAATGTGGATTGGAGTATTCCTTCTGCAAATCTGGAAAGAAGTAAAAAATTGTGGATGCCTTCCAAGATGCACTTTTTAGAACAGAGGTTCCCAACTCCAGTCCTGGAGGGCCAAACACCATTCAGGTTTTCAGGCTGTCCGTAATAAATATGCATGAGATGCATTTGCATGCACTGCCCCCAATGTATTCAAATGTATCTCATGCATATTCATTAGTGACAGCCTGAAAATCTGAATGGTGTTTGGCCTTCCAGGACTGGAGTTGGGAACCTCTAATTTAGACAAATGGTGATGAAACCAACCAGGGAAAGCTCGATGCTAGATTTAGTATTCACCAACAGAGATGGCATGTTGAATATCCAGGTGGATGTCCATGTGAGCAGCAGCAATCTTTACACGGTGTGGTTTGAGATAAAAACCAAGGTGGAGTCCAATCACAGCAAGCTCAAAGTCCTAGACTTCAAAAACACTGACTTCGGTAAAATGGCCTTGTGCCTGAAGGGAGGAGTGGGCAGGGTGGGAGGGGATAAGGGAAGTGGAATTGCGGTGGGCTAAACTAAAGCAGGCAATAAAAGGGGCAACAGATACATATGTAAGGAAAGTAAATAAAAGCAAGAGGAAAAGGAAACTAAACTATTTGGTTCTCCAAAGAAGTGGCTGCACAAATAAAGACAAAAACCACAGCTTTCACAAAATTCAAACATTCGCAGAGAAACACAGAAAAGAATACAGGATCAAACTAAAAGAGAAAAAAAGAGAAATAAGGATAGCAAAATCCAAGACAGAAGAAAAGATGGCTAAAGATATGAAGAGTGGCGACAAGACTTTTTTTCAGGTATACTCGGGAGAGGAGGAAAATCAGAGGTGTAATTCAGGACTAAAAAGTGCTGGGAACAGATTTGTGGAAAGTGACATCGAAAAAGCGAAAATGCTGAACAAATACTTCTGCTCTGTTTTTACTAAAGAAATTCCTGGACCACCTTTGATTGGTAAACATACTAATGGGAATGGAGTAGATACCACACCATTCATAGAGGATGATGTGTTAGAACAGCTTGCAAAACTGAAAGTGGACAAGGTCATGGGAATGGATAGGATACATCCCAGGATACTGAAAGAGCTCAGTGAGGTTCTTGCAGGGCAGTTAAAGGATGTTTTTAATAGATCCTTGGAGACAGTAGAAGTTCCACAGGACTGGAGAAGGGTTGATGCAGTACCTCTTCACAAAAGTGGTAATAGGGAAGAAGTGACAAACTACAGGCCTGTAAGCCTTACCTCAGAGGCCTGAAAAGTAATGGAGACACTCCTGAAGGAACAAATAGTGGACTTTCTTGAAACCAACGGGTTGCATGATCCAAGATAACATAGTTTTACCAAACGACGATCTTGCCAAACATATCTGATTGAGTTCTTTGACTGGGTGACCAGAGAACTAGATCAACGGCATGCAATGGATGTGATCTACCTAGATTTCAGCAAAGCCTTTGATACTAATTCCTCATAGGAGGCTTATCAATAAACTCATCAGCTTGGAGATGGGTCCCAAGATGATGAAATGGATCAGAAATTGGTTGACTGACAGACGACAGAAGGAATGGTAAGCAGAATTCCCTCGGATGAAAGGAAGGTGATTAGCTGTGTGCCCCAGGGTTCGGTCCTGGGACCAGTATGTTTATGTTTATATTTATTTAGATTCTTGATATACCGCCCTTCGAAAATACACCAGAGCGGTTTACAATAATTCAAAACAGACTGCCAAAAAATGGAAAAGAATGCCATAATCATGACAGGAAAGAGACAGAGGAAAGATTAGCAGAGAGGAGTTAGGAAGAGATACCTCAGCTGTGGGCAGAGGGCACAGAGAGGTCAAAAGCGGAGCAAAAGAGGTGGGTCTTTAATAGAGATTTAAACCTGTTAAAGAAGAGTTCCAGCCAAAGGTCTGGAGGGAGGGAATTCCAGAGTTTGGGGCCGAGGAAGAAGAAGGCAGTGGTTCGGGTAGATTCCAGATGTGCGAGGGAGGGGGGGGGAAGCGACATACGGTTAACATGAATATGCTGGAGCACACATTGGGGAGTGTGGAGATGTACCAGGTTAGAGAGGTATTGAGGAGAGCCAGTGTGAATAGCTTTGTGAACAAGGATTAAAACCTTGAATTGAATCCGGTGAGCAATGGGGAGCCAATCGAGGTGGATAAGGAGAGGTGTTACATGGTCAGTGTGAGAGGCGTGAGTGGCATTACGGGCTGCAGTGTTCTGTAATCATTGACGTCTACGTAACTGATATTGAGGGAGGCCACCGAGGGCAATGTTGCAATAGTTGATCCGGCTCATAACTAGGGAGAGGAGGAGGGTAACCAGGGAGGAGGTGGTGAGGAAGGGACGAACAGCACGAATCTGGTGAAGGGAACAGAAGGAGCGGAAGATTATGGAAGACAAAGGATCATGAAAAGACAAGGCAGAATCCAGGGTAACTGCAAGGGGGACAGGGGAGGAGGAAAGTGAGGGTGCTAGGGAGGGGATGGGGTTACCGAATGTGAACCAGATAGCTTGTTTTTTTTTAAATTGAGATGGAGGAAATTTGAGGTTAACCAGGCACTGACACAAGAGAGACAGTTGTTGAGAGGGGTAATGTCGGGGGTGGTGGGGTCAGTATGGTGCAGGAGAATGATGTTGTCTGTGTAGTAATATGCAGAGATACAGTGTTGTTGAATCAGAAGGGTAAGGGGAGCCAGAAAGATGTTAAAGAGGAAAGGGGCAAGAGGATGTTAGAGGAGAGGGGCAAGCCCTGGGGGACACCGCAGGGTAGGGGGGTGACGGGCGAAGAAGAGGGGCCAGAGAAGATGGAGAAGGATCTGGAGGACAGAAAGGAGCAAAACCAGTGAAGTACAGAGCCACAGAGGCTGGCTTCAGAAAGGCGGGTGAGAAGTGTATGATGATCCACGAGGTCAAAAGCAGAGGATAGATCAAGGGAGACTGTGATATAATAGAGCACCTGGTCGCGAGAAGAGTGAAGTTCATTGATAAGAGAAGCAAAAATAGTTTCAGTGCTGTGTCCTGGGTGAAAACCGGATTGGCGGGGATGGAGTGTGAGGGCAGAGTCTAGATGAGAGGTAAGCTGGGCAAAGACCAGTTTCTCCAAACGTTTAGAGAGGAAAGGAAGGTTGGAAATGGGGTCCCAGTTAGCTGGGACAGATGGGTCTAGGGAAGGTTTTTTGAGGATGGGCCAGATAATGGTGTGCTTCCAGGGGGCAGGAAGAAGATCAGAGGAGAAGCTAGCATTGAAAATAAAGAGGATGAGAGGAAAAAGCACAAGGGATGGTTCGCTGAGCCAGGGAGAAGGGATGGGGTCAAGCTGACAGGTGGTTTTGCGCGAATTGAAAAATACTCTGGTTAGTTCGACAAGGGAAACAGGGCAGAAAGCAGACTAGTAGTGAGAGAGGGAAGGATTCACAGGAGAGGATGCAGGGGAGAAGGAAAGAAGGGCTGGGGATGGGGGAGGGGAAAGAGGGGAGCAGCAGGCATGGAAGGAGGAACGGAGTATCTGGACCTTATCGCTATAGAAAGCTGCTAAGAGGGCAGGGTCGGGAGGGACAACAGGGAAACTGAGGAGAGGTGCGTGTGAGTAGCTAAGAGGGACCGGAGAACAGAATAAAGCTGGCGGGAGGAATTGGAGGAGGAGGAGATAAGAGTGGTGTAGTGGGACTGTTTGGCAGCATGTATAAGGGAACGATAGTGGGTGTGACAGCAGCAGAAGTGGGTCAAGGAATCCTTGGAAGGGAGCCTGCGCCAGAAGCGCTTGGTGTGACAGAGGTGGGCATGGTGGAAAAGGAGGCCATGTTGGTAACAGGGGTCGTGGTTGGGCTGACAAGGACGAGAGGCCAGGCGACATGGGACGAGGGTGTCATGAGCAGAGGACAGGGTAGAATTCCAGTCATGGACTTGGCAGTCAGGGGAGAGAGTGTGGAAATTGTGTGTGAAGAGGGTATCAGAAGGGAGAAATTGTTGTAGGGTATTGGGCATAATGTGACGGGTGAGTGAAGAGGAGGGGGGCAGGGCGGCAGGGAGAGCAACATGAAATAGGAGACAGTAGTGACCAGGGAACTGGGAAGGTGGACAGGGCAGAAGGAGTAAAGGGGGAAGCATGGGGAGAGATCACAAGATCAAGGGTGTGGCCAGTGGAGTGAGTGGGGAAGAGAACGTGCTGGAGAAGGGACAAGTCAGAAAGGAGGGCAAGGAAGGAAGAGTTGTGAAAGGTGGAAGGGAATCTGGATGAACATTAAAATCTCTGATGAAAAGGATATTGGGGTAGAGGAGGGAGGCCTCAAAGAAAGTGAGAAGGAGGGAGTCCCAGAGGTAGGGCTGAGGAACAGGGGGCGAGTAGATAAGCAGGAATCGAGGCAAAGCAGAAGGGACTCAGGATAGTGCAGAACAGGGGAGGAGGAAAGCTCACGGATGGGGAAGGAGGAGAGATAGATGGCTGCAACACCTCTGCCAGACCGACCTCGGCTTGAAGTAGCAGAGGCAGAATAGGCCTGGGGAGGCAGTGATGGAGGTGTGGTTCTTCACCATCGCAAAGCCATGACTCTGAAAGGAAAAAAAGATCAAGAGAGTGTTGCAGAATAAGATCGTGGATTGGAACACAGCTTTAGAGTGCAGAGAGTAGGGAGACAAGAGGAAAGGGGGGCTGGAAAGTGGGGGAGAGGGGGGAGGGATAACAGAGGACAAGATTAGTGGTAGAACACGAGGGGAGAGGCAGGGGGAGCAAGCAGGCTGGACCCGGGCACCAGCCCCAATGTACAGGGATGGAAGCCATGAGGAAAAGGAGTAAAAGAAATGCAAACAGAGGTACACCAAAGGGAACCTTACCAAAGAAAGGCATGAAGGTATGGGAGTCCCGGAGAAGGACGGAGAATGGAGCAGGAGAAGGCACAGATGAGATGCCCCAGGCATTGCCACAAGGAGCTCGCCCAAGGAGCCGCAAGGAGCTTTCTTTTATGATACAGAGGCACTGTGAGGGGACAGGGCTATGAGGGGGGCAACCTTGTCACTTACGGGTGGGCGGGAACAGCCCAGACAGGCTAGAGCAGTACCTGGAGGGGGGCACTGTTCAATGTATTTGTGAGTGATATTGCTGAAGGACTGACTGGAAAAGTCTGTCTTTTTGCAGATGACATGGAAATTTGCAACAGAGTGGACTCCCCTGAGGAAGTGGATAACATGAGGAAAGATCTACGATCTACAAAAGCTGGAAGAATGGTCTTTTTTTAAACTTCTTTATTTATATTTTCAAACAGATACAACAAAACCAAAAATACAATTAAAATAATATTTCTACATGAGAGCAAAAAAAAAGGCTTTAAAACAGCCTTCCCCAACCATGACCCTCCCAACCCCATGTGATCATCAAAGGCAATATATAAGAAAAACAAGAGGCCAATAGAGGCCTGCAAGAGCTATGGCACATCAGGTAGCCCTCCACTAAATAGGAACCAAAATGGTTTGACTAATGACCCCTTAGTTTACATCATAACGGGCTTTGGAGATGTAATTATATAGAGGCTTCCATTTGAGAAAAGTGGAAGGCATAAAGGTTAAACCATAACGCGGCATTTGTTCATATTTGCAGCATAAACACAGGCGATTCCACCATTCGTACCAACTAAGCTCTGCAGTATGTTTCCAGTTAGAAATAATGAGATGCAGGGCCACTCCCATCATAAAATCAAATAAAAAATTACAATCCCTCTGTAACGACGAGATGCCATTTGTTGACCAAAAAACGACCACAGACCAGGACAGAGTGGCCCTGAATCCCAACACCTCTTGGATACGGTTCCAAATCAAAACCCAATAAGATTGAATATTATGGCAGTCATATACCACATGTCTCAAAGTGCCAACATCACTCTGACAAGACCAACACTCATTCCCAGCTGCCTTATCCCACTTAGCCACCTTTACCGGAGTAAAGTGAGCCCTGTGTGCAAAGAAGTATAAAGCTTGAGAAATAGAGGCAAATTGGGATACTCTGTTTGTCTTGCTCCAGAAATTCACCCATGCTTCCGGAGAAGGAGCTTCCCCAGTGTCGTGTTCCCAAATTCGTTGAACACCAATGACCTGTGGGGTATGGTTCTGGACGACTAATTTATAATAGTAAGAAGCCACCCCAGAAGCCGTATGGGCTGAACCTATGATATTCAGCAACCCCCACTCTTCAGGCAAAGACTTAATTTCAATAGGGGATTTCTCTATACAATGTCTCAGCTGGATCCACTGAAAGTATAGGGATTTAGGCAAATCAAACTCACGTTGTAGGGAAGCAAAAGGTTTCCACTTGCCATCCGAAAACAGTTGACCAATAGTCCAAATGCCCCTACTGAAACACTGTTGTCATGCAAATGAACTTTGGTGAATTTTTAAAAAAGGACTGTGCCAGATGGGGATTAATTTCGCTAGGCATTCCTCCTTAGGAATAGCCTTCGTTAATTGTTGAAAAGCCCTTTGAGTGTCAGCTATTGCCCTATGAGACTTCAACTTCTTAACCCTATCCAGGCTGGTCCCAAAACTCTCGGGATCCAAAATTGCTGTCTCATTTTTCTATCAAATGGTATATAATACATGACCATAGCAGAAAGAAAATCACTGTTATAACATATTGAATAAGAAGGGTACAATTTTCCTGAAATATGCAAAAATTAACCCAGCTGCAGAATGTGAATTAAAAATTTAAAGTAAGCCTTCAAAGGGTAATGCTCCATTCCCCTTGAAGCTCCTCCCTGGCATGGTGCCTTTTAACCCTTTGAAGGCTTACTTTAAATTTTTAATCCACATTCTGCAGCTGGGTTAATTTTTGCATATTTCAGGAAAATTGTACCCATCTTAATCAATATGTTATAACAGTGATTTTCTTTCTGCTATGGTCATGGTCATGTATTATACACCATTTGATAGAAAAATGAGACAGCAATTTTGGATCCCGAGAGTTTTGGGACCAGCCTGGATAGGGTTCTAGGTCGACCCATATTGGGCATTTCCCTACGGCCCCCTCCATCCATCTTGAACCTTGTTTCAGCAAAAAAGCACAATGATAAGCCTGAAAGTAAAATTCACACCCCCTCTTCTTTTTTAGATTTAAGTTTCCTAAGAGCAATTCTAGGCGGTTTGTTTTTCCATAGAAATTGGACAAGGATCCTTTCAATTTGACAATAAATGTTACTAGTAAGAAAGACTGGCAACATTTCTAACACATAGTTCACTTTAGGAGTGATAGTCATTTTTATAGCTTCAAGACAACCCCACCAAGAGAGATATACCGGCGACCATTTTGCTGTTATATTACGGACCTTTATTGTACTGTAAAGTGTCACTGAGTGGGTAACAATAGTGAACTCCCAAGTGTTTCACCATCTTAGGCTCCCACACAAAAGGAAAATCCTCCAAATCTGCCCTACACACTCTTGAGTTTAAGGAGAACACAACAGATTTTGACCAATTAATTTTATAGCCTGACAATCCTGAGTACTTACCGTATTTATTAACTCTAGGATAGCCGGTAGAGCTGGGCATGGTGAATAGCAGTAGATCATAAGCATAAGCAGATAATTTAATTTCCATGTCAGCTATGGATATACCATGAACTGTGGGGCTTTGTCTTAATAATAGGGCCAAAGGCTCCAAGGCCAGATTGAAAAGGATGGGAGAAAGAGGGCAACCCTGATGGTTACCACGCCCTAAAAGAAAGTCTCTAGACTGAGTCGCATTCACAGAGGTTTTAGCACTTTGTCTCATGTACATAAGTTTGACTAGTTTACAGAAACCCTCACCAAACCCAAACCATTTCAGAACAGCAAACAAAAAAGGCCACTCCAGCCAATCAAACTATTTCTCTCCATCTAACGATAATCCCACAAGTGGGCCTTCTGTTTCATCTGCACCTTCCAGCACATGACAAAGCACTCTAGCATTGTCAGCTGTGGAGCATCCCTCTGTGAAGCCACATTGATCCGGATGAATCAAAGAAGGGATCAGTTTGGAGAGATGACCTGCTAAGATGGCCGCAAAAATTTTATAATCTGCATTTAGCAGTGAAATTGGATGGTAATTACTAACCAACTGAGGGTCTCTCCCAGGCTTTTTAAGCACAACAATGTTTGCAGAGGTGAATGCTCGAGCCTGGGCCCCATTTTCCAAAAGAAGTCTATAGTATTATTGAAGATATGGGCCAAATGTTTTGGAAAAGTTTTATAAAATTCAACCAGAAGGCCGTCAGGTCTAGTAGCCTTGCGCACTTGCATAGAGTCAATGGCCTGGATGATTTCCATGACTGTAAACTGCTTATCTAGTCCCACAGCTATTTCTTGATCGAACACCGGCCTTTGTACATTGGCCAGTAAGCTATCAAACTCCTTCTCAGAGAAATCTATCTCTGGAGAATATAATTGGGCATAAAATTGACAGAAGGTCTCTGCAATGTCAGAGTCCTTGACAATCAATTGTTGCACCTGAGGGTCTCTCAGAGCAGTAATGCGAGAAGCTTCCTTGCAATCCTTTAATGAGTTAGCTAGTAACCGTCCAGCTCTGTTACCTTCCAAATAGTACTGCCCTTTCTGCCCCTGAATATTCTGTGAAGCCTCAGTAGTCAAAATCAAGTTATATCTAAATCTAAGGTTCTGTAACCTTATCAGAATGTTAGGATCAGTTCTCCGGCCTAAGATGCATTCTCCCGCTTTAATCTGCTTGTCTAATGCACCAAATTCTGCTTTACGCTGCTTGGCCTGTCGTATGGCAAAACTGGTAATGGTGGCCCACATATTAGCTTTAAAGCCTTCCCATCACGCCCACCCCGAGGTATCTTGATGTAAGTTAAACTGAAAATAGCCAACAGGATGGTCTCACGGAGCTCCTGGCTGGCAAAAAAGGTTCTATCAAAGTTCCAGCATGAATGAGATTGACAGCTCGTTGAGTCAAATAGGGTGACTGAGATTGCGGAGTGATCAGAGATATGAGCCGCATGGATATTGGACTAATTTATTCTAGAACAGAGTCCTTTGGAAACTAGGAAAAAGTCTATACATGATACCGAATTATGAGGGGGAGAGAAGAAAGTATATTCTTTGTCCGTAGGGTGCTGCAACCACCATATATCTATCAGGCCCAAGTCTTGCATTAGAGACAAAAGAACAGGGTGAGCCTTGGGAACTTTAATGGTTCTCACTGGACTCCTATCTACCAAGGGATCTAGTATGAGGTTGAAGTCTCTCCCCACAACAGTTGGATATCTGGACACCTCTTGCGCCAAGGACGCAATGGAGCAAAAGAAGGTAGGGCAATCTATATTGGGAGCATAGATATTAATTAAGGCCAGTTCAGTGGATCCAATTTTAATGACAGCCATTGCCCACCACCCTTCAGTATCAAATCTGGTTTGCAAAACCATGGGGGAAAGAGATTTCTTCACTAAAATAGCTACTCCATTTTTTTAGAGTTGGCAACAGAAAAAGCCACCAGTGAAAAGGGTTTTATAGAGCAACAAACAACACCAAAGAATTCAGAAAGCTGCTTAAAACTGAACTATTCACAGGCTACTTCAAGGACCTCACAGAATGACTCCTAAGATAGCAAAGCCATCCATGTAAATATGTATCTTAAGCGCACGCTGTATATAGCTCACATCAAAATCATCCACACGCACTCACGCAGCACACTGTATCATTTCTCACACTGCATGCTAATGACAACCATTGATTGTTTGCTGTGCCAACCGCTTTGATTTCATGATAAAGCGGTATACCAAGTCCGCTTAAATAAATAAATAAATATATCTAGTTTTAACGACTCCTTCATATTCAAATGTTTCTCCTGCAGCAGTAAGATGTCAGCGCTTTCCTTGCGACCATATAAGAGAATCTTTTTCCTCTTTATGGGATTGTTAATGCCCTTAACATTCAGTGAAACAATCTTAAAGGTAGACATATTGACAATTTAACACAAAGTGATAATCAAATGTTACAGAAACATACCAAAATATAGCATACAATTTTATATTGTAGTTCCACACCCTGAACTCCCACAAGATGATGGCTGCACTTATAACCCAAGAAAGAAAGCCTAAGAAGAAAAGCCACTGTTCAGCCAAAGCCCTTGCACATGATCGCTCACAGGAAGGATACATAATTCTGAATAACAATACCACCAAAACCCTGGGGGTCTATAAAAAACACAAAACTTAGCGGGTGAGACCAAGACGACAAGACAGGCACCGAGGGCTAAGTTGCTATTGCACTTCTACTTCTTTGTTACTTAAAGCAATGCAAACTACACATCACCCATTCCAGGAACAGAAACAGTATCCCCAAACCGAGAACACCAGAGATTATCGCAGGACTGCCCCTGTCAAAGCAATTATGGTCAAAGAAGGCCCCCAAGTAAGTGGACAAGGGCTATCTCGCTCCTCCAAGCCATGTTAACTTCCCAACCACTACAGACATCACAAACAACATAAAACACAAAAGAAAAGAGAGAGAGTCAGAGACATTTTGACTAGGGTAACACCCTGGAGTTTCTCCAAGAGAGACAAAGTGAATGTCCCAGTGTATGACAATTCTGCATGATTGAATGTCACCTCAGCATGAAATAAGCCGCAACTACTCGACCTCAGACCAATCAAACGCCCATGATAGAAAGCACCGAAGAACTTTAGCAGGCCACAAAGTGCAAGACAAATTTCAGCGAATCAACCCTGACTCCTTGTCCTCCAAGAATGCATGTAACTCCCCTGGAACATCAAAAGTCTTAGTCTGGTTATGCAGCGTGACTCTCATATGAGCAGGGTAGAGCAGCCCAAATCGGGCCTGTAGCTGCAACAAGTGTGGACTTAGCGCCAAAAAGCTCTTTTTCCGATCCACCGCCGCCTTCGCAAAGTCAGGGAAGAATAGGAGTCTGTGCCCCTGATAGTCCAAGGTAGAGAGTGCTCTGGCTGCATCCATTATTTGCGAGACTTGCTGAAAACGAAGAACTTTCAAGATAATTGAGCGTGGGCGTTTGCCCGCAATCACAGACTGAGTGGGCACTCAATGGGCGCACTCAATCTCAAACGGCATGGCGAATTTCAATTTCAACACACCCGGAATCATTGACTGTAAAAAGGCCACCATTTCAGGACCCACAGCTCCCTCGGGAACTCCCAGTATTCTTACATTGTTCTTTCGAACGCGGTTGTTACCGTCTTCCAACTCTCTTTGCAGTGAAGCATATCAACTTTGCCTGCCTCTCAACAGCCTTGAGCCGCTCCCCATGTGTTGCCACCACATTCTCCACTTCCAAGTGCGCCGTGATTGACTCCAAAGAAATTTTCAAGGCACAGATATCTTCCTGCATTGTGCACAGTGAGTCACCATTGGATTTGACCAAATCTTTAACAGCACAAATTTCAGCCAAACGTTCCTGCAAGGCCTCAGGGCAATCTCGGATGACTGCCATCTTGCGAGGTGAGAGAGGTTCCATTTTGGTTCTCTTTGCACTGCTGTTTTGAGATATTTGGTAATCCAGCCATGTCGGTTTGGGGCCAGACATGTCCAAGATCAAATGATATCAAAGTAGGTAGGAACTATTATTTAGTTAAAGACTGCAGAAGTCAGGATTCTTAACCATTGCCCTCCGGAGCACAGGTCTTG
Source organism: Ichthyophis bannanicus (assembly GCA_033557465.1). NCBI lineage: Eukaryota > Metazoa > Chordata > Amphibia > Gymnophiona > Ichthyophiidae > Ichthyophis > Ichthyophis bannanicus. The sequence continues at coordinate 133,127,978 of CM066036.1, read as the reverse complement.
TACATCCATCTTGTCCAAAGCCAAGCTCTGCCCCCTGGAAGAATGGTCTAATGCTTGTCAGTTAAGACTGAATTTGAAGAAGTGCAGTGTCATGCACTTGGGAAGCAGAAATCCAAGGGACCTGTACATGATAGGGGGCGAGAGGTTGATGTGCACGGACCAGGAGAAGGACCTCGGAGTCATTATTTCTGAGGATCTTAAGGTGGTGAAACAGTATGACAAGACGGTGGCAAAAGCCAGAAGGATGCTGAGTTGCATACAGAGAGGAATTACCAGCAGAAAGGAAGAGGAACTAATGCCACTACTATACAAGTCACTGGTGAGGCCTCACTTGGAATATTGTTTCAGTTTTGGAGACCATATCTTGCAAAGGATATAAAAAGACTGGAAGGTTCAGAAGAAGGCAACCAAAATGATGTGGAGCCTGCATCAGAAGGCTTATGAGAAGAGACTTGAAGGCCTAAATATGTGCACTCTGGAGGAGAGGAGGGACAGGGGAAATATGATTCAGACCTTTAAATACTTAAAGAGTATTAATGAACAAACAAATCTCTTCCAAAGACTGGGAAGCTGTAAAACTAGAGGGCATAACATGAAGCTGCAAGGTGGTAAACTGAAAGGCAAAGTCAGGAAATATTTTTTCACTGAAAGGGTGGTGGATGCTTGGAATGCCCTCCCGATGGAAGTGGTGGGGGCAAACACAGTGACAGAATTCAAAATGGCATGGGACAGACATGGTGGATCCCTTCAGAGCAACAGGATAAAATCAAAATAAGCATAACTATCTCTTATATCTCAACAAATAGGGGTGACCTACATGGAGCGGTGGATGCACCCCTAAACAAAGGCATGGAGAGAAGTGACCTGCACGGAGCGGCAAGTGCACCTGCTCTTACCGCCTTGCTGGGCAGACTAGATGGACCATGCTGGTCTTTATCTATCGTCATTTACTATGTTACTATATTTGTGTAATCTCTACCAGCATCGCACCGAGGCCTGTGCCAGTGGTGTAGCTATATAGAGTGCAGAAACATAAGGGCGCATTTAGGGCTGTTTTTTCTGCCAACCACTGGTGTCAACTCCCCCCTTCACCGCCTGGCTGGCCTGCCCTTGCCCTGACACTGCTTTTCTTGATTCCTTGGCAGCAGTGGCAGCAGATCTCCAATTTAAAAAAAAAAGTGGGTCTTTGCAACTCCACGCTTGCATGGCTGGTCTGATCCCTCCCTCCTCTAAGGTATGCTCGCATTAGAGGAGGGAGGGATCTGACCAACCGTACAAGCGTGGAGTCAGAAAGACACGCATTTTTTAAAAATTGGAGGTCCACAGTTGCTATCAAGGGGACATGAGGAGGGTGGGGTAAGATGGAGAGATGCTAAACATGGGGGAATAGGGGCAGAAGGACTAGACTGGGCAGGGGGGGGGGATATGGGCTAATGACAAAAGTCTGATGCCATGGAGGGGGGGCACTAAGTTTGCAAGTCGCACAGGGTGCAGTTATGGCTTAGTCTGGCCCTGGTATCTACACTATGGTGTAGTCCTCCCTGAGTGCTACTTTTAACCCTCTGTTATCTAATGCTTCAGCTGACTACCTCAAATATACCTGAAAAAGGTTGTATTATGGAGTTTGGGATTCACAGAAAGCTTATTTCAAATTCTCTTTTTCCTTATTAATGCTTTGCATTTAACTTGCCAGTACTTATGTTCTTTCCAAGTCCTGGTTTAATGGGACAAAGCCAACAAGTAAAGTCTTGTGTTACTAATCTGCTATATTTCTTTAAAGGTATGTATCTGAATTTTCAGAAAGCCTTTGAGGAAATTAAAAAATCATGGGATAGGAGGTAGTATACTTTTGTGTATTGGGATTTGGTTAAAAGATAGAAAAAAGAGAGTAGGGCTAAATGGCCAGTTTTCTCAGTGGAGAAAGGAGAACAGTGGAGTACCCTAAGGATCTGTGCTGAGCTCTCTGCTTTTTTTTTTTTTAATTCTTTATTTTCAATTTTCAAAAAACATAGTATATAATTAACACAAACAAACAATAACTCCAACACATCCCAACACCACTGAAACCCACCCACCCCATCCCCACCTTCCCCCTCCTCTAGAGCACTCTCGTCAAACAAGACAAGTACTACACCTTGTCCTCAGTGAGCAACCGTAAACATACCAAACTGTATCCCTCAAGTAGCACTGATGTTAAGACATTGAGCATTGAGATAAAATGTCAATAAAGCAAGCCATTCTGCCTCCTAGCCTACCTTGGCTGCCTTCACAAAGTTATTTAACAGTTGCCACTTAAGCAGTGTACTAGGCTGTGGGCATTTCTGTTGAAAAATTTGCTCATATTGGCTATATAGACAGACTCGATTCCACCAATCCTGTGCACATAGTTTAGTGGTACATTTCCAATTGCTTACAATTAAATATATTGCTACCCCCATCATGAAGTCAAACAGAAAGCTGCCCTTTGTGGGCAACGAAGACAGCTTTGCCGCCGATCGCAAGCTTATAAGCCGCCAGGACAAGGCCTCTTTAAAATTAAGAATAAGCTGTATTCGTTTCCACACCCATTTCCAAAAAGCTTGCACCCCCGGGCATTTATATATGACATGTATCAATGTACCAACCTCCCCGCCACAAGTCCAACAGAGAGGACTGCAGTTCCTATCCCACTTTGCCACTCTGACAGGAGTGTAAAAGCATCTGTGCGCAAAGAAGAAAAGAGTCTGGGTTATTGAGGCCGATCTCGAGACTCGCACTTGTTTGCGCCAGAATTTCCCCCACTCCTGCGCAGTGAGGATCATTGCTGTATCCCGCTCCCATCTATGTTGAACTTTTTGTATCTGTGTGCCTGGGGCGAACGTTAACTTCTTGTAAAAGCTCGATACTATTCCCACATCTTGCACAACGGCTTGTACTATATCAACTATTCCCGCAGGTCCTATCCCCTTTTTAGGGTCGATTTTCGCAGACTCCAAACAATGTCGAAGCTGCAGCCACTGGAAATAGCAATGGGAAGGGAGGCCAAACTCGAGCCGCAATTCACTGAAATCCTTCCACTTATTACGTGCCATTAATTGAGAGACTGTCCAAATTCCTTTCATATACCATTGCCGCCAGGCTATAGGTTGCTTTTGGATTTTAAAAAGAGGATTATGCCAAATGGGCAGCTTAGCCAAAGAGCATTGATCTCGTCCACTAACCTTAATAAGAGTCCTAACAGCCTGCAAAGTATCAGCTATCATATAGGGATACCTTATCCCGTGCTCCAACTGCATCCCTAAAACATGTGCTAATGGCAGCGGCGCGATGATCCGCTCCTCTACATCAACCCAGACGGGTCGGTTATTTATGTAATCCTGTAGCCATCGAGATCCCTGCTTAAGGAGAAAAGCCTCATGATAGGAGTGAAAATCAGGGAAATTTATGCCCCCGTGCTCCCGATCAAGCTTTAGTTTCTGTCTCGCTATTCGCGGGGTTTTGTTATTCCACAAAAACTGATTCAATAGTCTCTCTATCCGCTGATAGATAGTTACCGGAAACAAACAAGGAATCATTTCTAATACGTAATTAACCTTAGGAGTTATCATCTTAATTGTCTCCAATCGTCCCCACCAGGAAAGGACTAGGGGGGACCACTTCAGCAGTAATTCCCGGACCAGTTTGACCACCCCATCCGCATTCCAGCGGATCGTTTCCTCCAAAGGGTATTTATAATAAACGCCAAGGTACTTTACCATGCCGGGTTCCCACACAAAAGGATAATCACTTACTTCTGCTTTATGTGCCAGATTATTTAAGGGAAATACTACCGACTTAGACCAATTAATTTTATACCCCGAGAATACAGAGTATCTCTCAATTTGTTTTAAGATCTCAGGAACAGACTCAGGCGAGGTAAACAAAAGAAGATCGTCCGCATATGCAGAAAGCTTGATTTCAAGTCCCGCAATTTCTACCCCACGAATCTCGGCACATTGCCGAATAAGCAAAGCTAAAAGTTCAAGTGCCAAGTTGAACAGCATGGGAGATAGAGGGCAACCTTGTCTAGTACCCCGCTTTAATTCAAATGGCTGGGACTTGGTCCCGTTAACACTAATCCGTGCCTCCGGATGAGTATACAAAACTTCTAAAGCTCGTATGAATCCGTTCCCAAATCCAAACCAACGTAGAACTGCAAACAGGAAAGGCCACTCTAGCCGATCAAAAGCCTTTTTGGCATCTAGAGATAGCCCCATTAAAGGCGTTGGTATCTTTTCGGCTCCCGCCAATACATGACAGAATACTCTGGCATTATCAGCTGTCGACCTTCCTTTCGTAAAACCACATTGATCGGGATGAACTAATACAGACAACTGTCCAGCAAGCCGAGCTGCCAGAACCGACGCATAGATTTTGTAATCCGCATTTAACAGCGAGATAGGTCGGTAATTAGCTGCCGATAGCGGGTCTCTACCCGGTTTTTCAAATACTATCAGATTGGCCATAGCGAAAGCACCTGTTTGTTGCTCCTTTTCCGCCAATATAGTATAATAATGAGCGAGCGGGGGGATCAGTTCTGTCGCGAAGGTTTTAAAGAATTCTGCTGGCAAGCCATCAGGTCCCGCTGCCTTGCCCGAGGCTATAGAAGCTATCGCACAGCGGATTTCCTCATCAGCAAAGGGTCTATCGAGCGCCTCTCTAGCTTGATCGCACAATACTGGCCGTTGAACCCCGGCAACTAATTGGTCAAAACCTGCTTGCGAAAAGTCACATTCAGAGTCATAAAGGCGTGTGTAAAACTCTCTAAAAATTTCCGCAATCTCCGAATCTTTAACCGACAACCCATGTCCCTCCGGATTCCGTAAAGCTGCGACTCTTTTGGCCTCCCGTTTACCTTTAAGCGCATTTGTCAACATTCGGCCCGCTCTATTCCCTTCCCGATAGTAGTTCCCTTGTTGTGCTTTGATGCTTTGCGCAGCTGCAGCGGTAAGTATCTCATTGTATTGGAATCTTAGCCGCTGGAGTCTGAGCAAGACACAGGCGTCGGAGCGCCGGCTCAATACCCGCTCCCCAATTTTGATTTGCTGTTCAAGCACTACCAATTGCTGTTTCCGCAGCTTTGCCTGCCTAATAGTATAGCTGGTTATGACAGCTCGTGTTGCTGCTTTAAAGCCCTCCCACCAGGCCCATCCCGCAGTGGCCTGAGAGGGATTAAAGTGAAAGTATTCTGCGATGGCCCCTTTCACTTCTAAACAGAATTCTGGGTTATTGAGAAGGGCTCTATCAAAGCCCCATTCAGCTGTATCCATTCTCAATACGCTATCTTGAAGTACCAAGGATATGGCTGCATGGTCGGAAACATGGATGGGGTGAATACTCGCATCTACGATGTTGGGCACTAATGTTTTAGACACTAGAAAAAAGTCAATTCTGGACTGCGATAAATGTGGGGCAGAGAAATAGGTAAACTCTGAATCCGTGGGATGAAACACCCTCCATATATCCACCAGCGCCATGTCCTTAATTAAGGAGGCAAGCATTAACTGTCCTTTGGGAGGTATAAGGGTACGAGGCGGCTGCCTGTCTACTAAGGGATCAATGGTCTGATTAAAATCCCCCCCCTACAATTAAAGGCTTAGCCGCCTCCAAGTGTATTTCACGTGCTATAGCTGCAAAAAAGTCCGAATGGTCAGTATTGGGGTATAGAGACACATAATAATAACCTCCAAACCCCCCACTTTCATCAGGGCCTTGGCCCACCTTCCTTCTGTATCAGATTGGCAGTGCAGCAGCGTGGCATTGAGGGATTTCCTTACCAAAATGGCGATGCCATTTTTTTTCCTGAAAGCCGCCGAGTACGCCACAACTGTAAAAGGTTTTATATTCAGCTTAAGTGACTCACTATTATTTAAATGCGTTTCCTGCAATAGCAGTATATCTGCTTTCTTGTGCCGTGCATAATCGATGATCTTTTTCCTTTTGACTGGGTTATTAATCCCTTTAACATTTAACGACACAATATTACAGAGGGCCATCACAGTGGTTATTTAGATATAGCCCCAACAGCCCAGTACAGCATACCCGTTTATTCAGCTCAGAGCCCGAGAGGCAAGTATAAGCTAGCTCCTTCCGGTTACCCCAACTTTTGCCATGATACCTACTGTTATAGCAACTATATACATATATGTGCTCTAGAGGAGAAGACCTTCCCAAAATAAAAACTATAGGTGAGCTTAAGTCAGCAGGACTGGCACGGGGAACCCGCCCTTTGAAAAGCTTCAAATTAACTCAGACCATATCTCAACTGAAATATGAAAATACATAACTAGCAGCAGCACCATATACAGCTGTCGCCATCGACCCACTCCCTATTGATATCAAGAACTAATCAAACCCCTCAGTTACATCACAGTCATACACCAGTGAGAATTCATCGTCCGCCACATCCATAATGCAGGCCTCATCAGTATATCCTCTGCTGGTCAGCTGAATTGGTATTGAAGCCTTCTGTCCTGATTATGCAGCCGCTGAAAGAAATCCAAAAGCGTCCGCCGCTTTCCTCACCGCATTTGCGCCGCTTCTTTTTCCTCCAGAAATGTCAACAGAGCATCTGGTTCGTCAAATGTCCGGGTCTGACTGTGAAGGGTGACCCGCATTTTTGCCGGGTACATCAGCCCGAACCGCGCTTGCAACTGCTGCAGGCGCGGCCTTAGTGACCACAATCTCTTCCGCCGATCAACAGTAGACTTAGCCAGGTCAGGGTAGATGAAGAGCTTTCGACCTTCCAAAGGTGCACGCGTTCGCGCTGCTGCCATGACCTGCGCTACTTGTTGAAAGCGTAATACTCGCAAGATAACTGGTCGGGGCTGCGTGCTATGTTGTGAGACATGTGTAGGAACGCGATGAATGCGGTCAATTTCTAACTCCTCAAAGGCGATGTTGAGAATGTTGGGAAGTAGCTTTGTTATGAAGGCTCTTATATCGGAGCCTTCAGCCCCTTCAGCAAGGCCCACTATCCGGATATTATTTCATCGCGCTCGGTTGTTGCCATCCTCTACGTCTTTTTGCAACGCTCGTAGTTGTCTCTCAAGTTTTTCAACTTTACCCAGGCGGGCCTCATGAGCCGCGACGACCCCTTCCAATTTCTCTTGCCGAAATGACATACCTTCCATTTTGCAGTGCAGTGCACTTATTTCCTCCTGCACCGAATTCAGAGAGGCTCCGTTTGCCTTAACCAGCTCTTTCACCCCCCTGATTTCAGCAAGGAGTTCCTGCTGAACATCAGGCCCTTCTCGTGCCGACGCCATCTTTTGTGTGGAGATGGGCTCCGTCTTGGTGCGTTTCGCATTGCTATTCAGCGCTCCTGCGAATTCGAGCCGGGTCGGCTTCGATCCCGCCATCACGGATCTGGTTGCTGCGGCAGTAATCAGGTCAATATCACCAAATCAGACAGTATTTTGCAGGATTCTTGGCGGGTCTCCCGGGAGCCTCCACACTAAGCGGCTATCCTGCTCGGCATCAAGCTCCGCCCTCCGAGCTCTCTGCTTTTTAATATATTTATAGATGACATAAAAACTGGAAGAGCAAAAGAGGTGATCAGATTTGCAGATGACATAATATTATTCAAAGTTGTAAAGTTGTCAAGTCATAAGAGGATTGTTAAAAATTGCAAGAGGACCTTGAGAAATCGGGAGACTGGGCATGCAAATGGCAGATGAAATTGTGGACAACTGCAAAGTTATGCATTTAGGGAAAAACAACCCAAACTATAGTTACGCAATGCAAGATCCTGCATTAGGAATCACCACCCAGGAAAAGGATGTAGGTATCATCGTGGATAATATGTTGAAACTCTCTGCCCAGCATGCAGTGGTGGTCAAGAAAGCAAATAGAATGCTAGAAATCATAAGGAAAGGAATGGAGAATAAAACAAAGGATATTATAATACCTCTGTATCGTTCCATGGTGCAACCTCACCTTGAATATTGTGTGGAGTTCTGGTCACCGTATCTAAAAAAGGATGTAGCGGAATTAGAAAAGGTACAGAAAAGAGTGACCAAAATGATAAAGGAAATGGAAGGATACCCCTTTAAGGAAAGGCTGAAAAGGTTAAGGCTCTTCAGCTTGGAAGAGACATTGATGGGAGGTATAATAACGGTCTATAATGAGTGGAGTAGAATGGGTAAATATTTACTCCTTCAAAAAGTAGAATGACTAAGGGGTGTGCAATGAAGCTACAATGTAGCACATCTAAGACTAATTATACAAAATATATTTTTCACTTAGTGTGATATCAAACTCTGTAATTCATTGCCAGAGGATGTAGTAAAAGCTGTTAGTGTAGCTGGGTTTAAAAGAGGTTTGGAGAATTCCTGGAGGAAAAGTCCATTATTAATGTGGACTGGGGAAATATACTGCTTACCACTAGAATAAGCAGCATGGAATCTAACTAATTTTTCAATACTTGACAGATACTTGCTACCTAGATTGGCCACTGTTGGAAGCGAGATACAGGCTTTGATGGACTTTTGGTCTGAATCAGTATGGCATATCATGTTTTTATGGTCCCAGTATTGAATTGAGCAAGCTATGCGCTGCTATGGCACAAAGCCCTGCCTGCTGACCCTTAATCCCAGATATTCAATGCAATGGTGATGGCATTGAATATCCACTGTCACTGCACATGTTCCGAAACCGCCAAAGCTAACTGGTTAGTGGCGATATTGCAACGCTACCCTGTTAGTTTCTGTGGGTAAAACTAGGCCAACTTTTGCTACACCTAGTTTAACCCACAATCACTATTCGGGTAGCGGTGCAATATCACCGCTACATGGTTAGAGACAGTCTCCGCATCCGCTCCACTCTGGAACGCTCCTAAAACGCCCCAATGATAACTGCATAGCATCAGGGCATGTAACCGGGTTAGAAGGGGGTATTCAACAGCAATAACCATGTAAGTGCCATTGAATATCCTGATTTAAGGTATTTACATAGTCCCTATGTTCTTATTTTCTTCATTTGTATCCTTTTTCTATTTTTTTTAAATATGCTACTTTGACTTTAATAGCCTCTTTCACCTCACCTTTTATCCTTCTTTCTGCTTTTTAGATATGTGGACTACATCTGATCTGCATTTCCAAGCTCGTATTTTTAAATAACATCCATACCTAATTTAAACTCTTAACCTTTTCAGCTGCTCCTTTGGGTTTCTTTTAACATTTTTTTTCATTTTATCATAGTCTCCAATATCCCTTTTGAAAGTTAAGTGCTACTTAGGAGATTTCCTTAGGGTCTTCACAGCAGTTATTGTTAAATTTGATCATGTTATCAGGGCTGGCTAAAGGGATTGTTGTGCCCTAAGCCAACTTTTCTTTTTGCCCCCCCCCCCCCCCCCCATCTTGGGGCAAATCTTGTGGTGTGACCTGTGTACATAAGGGTGAATTTCTGCTGGTGTTGTCACTGACTTGAGTTAAATGTCAGTTCTGCCATTTAACTTCATCTATTTGTTTAGGGCCAGACCAAATGCAATGTGTGCCTTCAAGTCAATGCTGACTCCTGATGACCCAGCAACTTCTAGTTTTTCTTGGCAGTGTGACTGAAAGTAGATTACCAAGCCTTTCTTCTGAGGCAATGGAGTGTTAAGTGACTTGCCCAAGCCCACAAGGAGGGTTAATGGGATACCCCTATAGATAGTGGCACTGAATACAGGGATAGTGTGGTGATCATGCCAGCACTGTTTAGTTTAGGTCTGCTAGTCATCTGCCCTAAACTAAGGGGGTCATTTTAGAAGCTCTATTCATGCTTTGAATGTCTTAAAACAGGTATGCAGATATCCAAATAACAGAGATGTCCCAGAGCTATTTCATACCATGGGTTTAGAGACATCCCTAGCATGGGTATACCTGTCTAGGACTGGAGCATTTCTCTGCACTTAGACATGAGCAACTGATTTCAGAAATGCTGGATATATCTTCACCCCCATCCAAGTCTAGACCTGCTCCAAGGCATAAATAGACATAAAAAAGTCTCTTTGTTTTACCAACAACACATCCAGAGGGTGTAGAGAACATGATATTCTGCTATCCTAGAGTATCTGTTAGATGCATAAAAATATTCATGGGAAATTAGGGGAAATTGATTTGTGATTTTGGCATTGCTGAAATTCGCCACCTGCAGAATAGCAGGCTGGGACAAGTCCTCTGTCTGAAATGTGATTGCAGAGATGTCTACATAGACATCCCCGAAGATGTTCATATCGGGTATGTCTATGTTTCTGAAATCATGCCGAAATTTGGAAGGGCCTGGACTTTTCACATGGACATTCCTGGTTGCACCGGGACCTAATTTCTAAAATGTGCCTTCACGTGTATAACTTAACCAGAGAGTGACTGAATATTGCTGCTATCTGAAACGTAGAAATATGATGGCAGAAAAAGACCACATGGCCTATCTAGTCTGCCCTTCCATATCAAATACTAAAGTCCCTTCTTTTCATTTAAAGATATTCTATGTTTGTCCCATGCTTTTTTGAATTCAGATACTGTCCTCGTCTCTACTACCGCCACTGGGAGACTATTCCATGCATCTACTACTCTTTCCGTAAAGAAATATTTCCGCATATTACTCCTGACTCTATCCCCTTTCACCCTCATCTTATGTCCCCCTCATAGTAGACCATGCTTTCAATCAAAAAAAGCTCTTCTCTTGTACATTTATGCCATGGAGTTATTTAAACATCTCTATCATATCTCCTCTATCTCACCTTTCCTCTAACATATACATATTAAGTCTGTCCTCATATGCTTTATAAAGGGATAGATTTAGGAGTGATACGTAGAAATATTTCTTTATGGAAAGAGTGGTGGATCCGTGGAATAGTCTCCCAGTGGAGGTGGTAGAGATGAGGACAGTATTTGAATTCAAAAAAGCATGGGACAAACACACAGGATCTCTAAAGGAAAAAAGGGGGCTGTTGTAGTTGTTGATATGGAAGGACAGACTAGATAGGCCATGTGGTCTTTTTATGTCATCATTTTTCTATGTTTCTATAATGAAGACCACTAACCTTTTAGTAGCTACCCTCTGCACTGACTCCATCCTATTTATGTCTTTTTGAAGGTGGGGTCTCCAGAATTGCATACAAAAGCGGTCACACCAGAGACTTATATGGAGGCACTATCACTTCTTTTTTTCTGCTGGCCATTCCTCTCCCTATGCACCCAAGCATCCTTCTAGCTTCCGCTGTCGCCTTTTCTACCTTTCTAGCCACCTTAAGATCATCAGAAATAATCATGCCCAGATCCTGCTCTTCTTTCATGTAGAGAAGTACTTCGCCCCCTACACTGTACTGCTCTCTTGGATTTTTGCAGCCCCATTGCATGACCCTACATTTTTTAGCATTAACTCTCAGCTGCCAAATTCTTGACCATTCTTCAAGCTTAGCTAGATCCCTCCTTATATTATCTACTCCTTCCTAGGTCTCTGCTCTATTGCAGATTTTGGTATCATCCACAAAGAGGGAAACATTACCTGACAGCCCTTCAGAAATATCATTAACAAAGATGTTAAAAAGAATTGAACCAAGGACAGATCCCTGCAGGACACCACTGGTAACCACCTCCTCCTCAGAGTGAGCTCCATTTACCTGTACCCTTTGTTGCCTCCCACTCAAACGATTTCTAACCCAATCAGTCAATTTAGAGTCCATCCCTAGGGTTTGTTTATTAGTCACCTGTGTGAAATGATGTCAAAGGCTTTACTGAAATCTAAGTATACCACATCTAGGGCTCTCCCTCGGTCCAACTCCCTGGTCAACCAGTCAAAAAAATCAATCAGATTTTGTCTGACAAGACCCGCCTCTGGTAAATTCACGCTGCCTCAGATCCTGCAATCCATTGGACTCTAGAAACCTCACTATCCTCCCTTTTAGCAGAGTTTCCAATAATTTACTCATCACAGAGGTTAGATTAACCAGCCTGTAGTTTTCAACCTCATCCTTACTTCCACTTTTGTGTAAAGGGACCACACGTGCCTTTCTCCAGTCCTCTGGGACCACTCTCAACTCTAAAGGAAAGATCAGTCAATGTAGCCTCTAGAACATCCCCAAGTTCCTTCTATATTCTTGGATGTATCCCATCCGGTCCTATCGCTCTGTCTACTTTTAGTTTAGCTAGTTCCTCATGAACACAGTCTTCTGAAAAATTGTTCAAGATCCTCGTCACTCCTGTTCCTATTTGTGGTTGTTTCCTAGGTCCTGCTCTTGGCCCTTCATCTGTGAACACAGAACCAAAATATTTGTTAAGCAATTCCGTCTTATCCTCATCAGCTTCTACATAATCTTCCCTTGAGTCTGACAATACCACTTTTTCACTTCCTTCTCTCGCTAACATATCTGAAAAATGTCTTATCTCACCATTTTATTGCACTGGCTATTTCTTCTTTTTATATCTTTGCTTTCCTGATTACTTTGCTAGATCCTCTAAGTTTTTCCAAATATAGATCTCTTGTATTTTATGAAGGCCACCCTCTTTTTCTTCACCTGTTCAGCTACTTCTTTTGAGAACCATAGTGGCCTTCTTTTCCTTTTTATAATTATTTACCTGTCTAACAAAAAGGTTTGTTGCGCTTAAAATATCCCCTTTCAGTTTTTCCTTTTGCTTTTCTATTTCCCCAGCTGTTCCCATCCCACTAATGCCTCCTTGAAGCATTGTCCCATCTTGGCAAAGTTAGTTTTCCTAAAGTCTAAGACCCTCACTTTTGAATGGATTTTATCAGCCCTAGTCTTAATACTGAACCACACCATCTGGTGATCACTGGATGCGAAATGATTTCCCACTAGGACATCAGAAACACTTTCCCCATTAAATAATTTTATGGCCTATCCTCGTTCCTCCTCTAATGTGGCCCACAAATATATGAATAATATATGGCCATTTAACAATTTTACTGACCTGATAGTATCCATATATTTTTAGAAAATACGCCAATAGTCTAGTTATGCCAATTACTTTTGCATATCAGAGCAATGCAATATAATTATTCATTCATATGAAAATTCCCTGACCAATCAATTAAAATTCTCCTAACAATGGATGTACAGCAGAAGCAGTGTAGTTACTCACCTGTAGCAGGTGTTCTCTGGAAACAGCAGAAATCAGTCCTCACATATGGGCGATGTCGGCACCGACTGAGCCCATGCAACAACCTCTCCCCAGCTTTCAAAGAAAGCCTTTGGGAAATCAACCATGCATGCGTAGTCACCTTCCTGACCATTTTCCCTCAGCATAAATATAGCTTATTAAAGCCCCCAAAAAAGCCCAACTCCTCGGAGAGGAGGGAGGGTAGTGAAGACTGCTTCCTGCTGTTCCTGGAGAACTCTTGTTACAGGTGCTTTCTCTGGGAACAAGCAGGAAGTCAGTCCTTACATATGGGACTTCCGAGCTACATGCTACCAAAAGACCTGTAAAAAGCCACAGATGACCCAAAAATTGAACCATGTATGGTAGCTGAAAGACACTGATGAGCTCCAAGCATCGGGGTGCAATCCCAGCATCTGCAAAGGAATCAACTCTCCAGCAGCCTGGACCTATAGAAGAGCTGTAGGGGAAAGAGTTGCATTAGTCCCCAAAGAGGTGCCAAAGAATGGCCTGGCCGGAGGTTCTGTCATGCCAGGAAGCGTCCTCGAAGCAGTAGTGAGCTGTGAAGGTATGAACCAAGGACCAGGTGGCCACTCAACAAATCGCCAACAGGGAGAAAGAGAAGAGGTTAGCCATGGAGGCTGCCATAGCCCGAACATTATGGGCCATTACATGACGGTCCAGAGAAAGGCCATCCTATGCGGGGAGGAGCGGTGGGTTCACCCCTAAACAAACAAAGAAACAAAGATATGAGGAGGGGTGAAGACATGGGAAGGGGTGCACCTGCTCCTGGTGGGTGCACCACTAAGCAAAGACATGGGAAGGGGTGCACCTACTCCTGCCATATTGCTGGACAGACTAGATGGACCATACTAGTCTTTATCTGCCATCATTTACTATGCTACTATGTTACTATGTTACTATCCATAGGTAAAGGAAATGCAGTCAGCCACCCAGGTGGAAAGGGTGCACTTAGAGACCAGCACACCAAGTCTGTTGGAGTCATAAGAGACAAACAGTTTAGAGGAGCAGCAATGAGCCTTTGTCCAATCAAGGTAGAAAGCCAAAGCCCATTTACAGTTCAAGGTATGAAGAGAGGCTTTTGTCCTGCTTGAGTGTGGCCTTAGAAAGAAGTTGGGAAGAACCACCACCTGGTTGAGGTGGAAGGGAGAAACCACCTTAGGAGGAAACTTAGGGTCCGTGCGGAGAACCACCCTGTTCCTATAAAACGCAGTGTAGGGGACATGAACCACTAACGCTTGCAGTTCTCTAACCCTGCGTGCAGAAGTGAGAGCCATGAAGAAGATGATCTTCCACAAAAGGTACTTGAGATGGCTGGAAACCAGTGGTTCAAAAGGAGGGTCAATGAGCTTACCCAGAACCACGTTGAGGTTCCATGCCACCGCCGGTCGGTGAATAGGAGGCTATAAGAACACGAAGCCCTGCATGAAGCAACCAACGAGAGGATGAACTGACAAGGAACACCCATCAACCACATGATGGTAGGCCACCAGGGCACTCAGATATACCCTGATGGAAATGGACTTTAATCCAGCCCGGGAGAGGTTTATGGTTTATTAAAACATTTGATATACTGCCTTTCAGTCATGACAAAGTGTTGTACAATAAAAAAAACATCATTTGGAAGAAGAAAAGAATGCCATAAATACAGGACAACATAAGAAAAGGAAAAGCATAGAAAGATATCAAGGAAGAGAGGGAACGAGGGTCAGGACACAAGGAGGCAGAGTCCTGAGAGCCTGTATAAAGCATCTGAGACAGTAGGTGTAGAAGATACTGCAGGATCATCAGACCGAGAACCTGTGCCATTTGAAGGCATACCCTCTCCTGGTGGAATCCGTGCAGGATGCGAGGAAAACATCCTCGATGTCCCTAGGCAAGTGATGTTGAGCGAGGGCTAGCCTTTCAACATCCACGTTGTCAGAGTAAATGACTGGAGGTTAGGATTTAGGAGAGTCCCAACATTCTGAGAGATCAGATCCGGGGCAAAGTCCAGGGGAATGGGCTGCACTCAAGAAAGGCGGAGCAGCAGTGGTACTAGAGCAGGCAGGGCCAGCATGGGGTGAAAAGGATCACTTCAGCCCTCTGTCAGGACCTTGAAGAGGGTCTTGGCCACTAAAGGCATGGGCGGGTAAGCATACAGCAGGCCCTTGCCATAGTGGAGAAGAAATACATTGGCCATGATGCAGTTCCAGCAAGATACCCTGGAACAGAACAGTGGCAGCTGAGCATTGTAAGGGCTGACGAAGAGGTCCACTGTTGGCATGCCCCACATCTGGAAGGTGTCCTGTGCCACTGGCGAGTTGAGTGTTCATTCATGAGGCTGCAGCATTCTGCTGAGTGGGTCCACCAGCACATTTTCCTGTCCAGGGAGGTAGATGGCCCGGAGGAGCATACCCTGCCAGTTTACAAAATTACAGTCTAATCGCTTCCCAACAGAGAAGGTGGACCCCATGCCTCCCTGTTTGTTGATGTAGAACATCGCCACTTTATTGTCCATGCAAGCAAGGACGACTTGATTCACCAGATAGTGCTGGAAGACCCGTAGGGCATTTGTGACCGCTTGGAGCTTGAGGAAGTTGATTTGGAGCTTGCTCTCCTCCTGTGACCAGAGACCTTGAGACTGAAAAATGTTCCAAAGGGCTCCCCAGCTGAGTTTGGAGGCATCCGTGGTGAAGATCTGTTAATGAGGGGAATCCTGAAAGGGGACCCCCACCAGAGGTTTGCTCGACCATCGCCATCAGGTGAGAGAGAAGGAGAGCAGCAGAATGACCCATACCCTGATCAGCCCTGTCAGATGGAAGAAAGGCCAGGGCCTGAAAGGTATTGAGGAGGGCCCCGATGAACTCAAGATGCTGGATGGACTGTAGGTGGAACTTGGAATAGTTTACCATGAAACCCAAGGTTTCCAGGAGGTGAACGGTGCGGCATAGGGCTTGTCAGACCTTGTCCGGGGACACTCCCTTTATCAGCCAGTCATCCAGGTAAGGGAAGACGAACATGCCCTGCAGCAACAGGAAGGTGACGACCACCACCAGGCACTTTGTGAATTCCCTGGGAGCAGATGCCAGTCTAAACAGGAGGACCTGGTACTGATAGTGACACCCACCGATGACAAAGTGGAGGTACTGCCAATGCAAGGGGTGGATCAGGATGTGGGTATAGGCATCTTTGAGATCCAAGGACCATAGCCAGTCTCCCCGGTGGAGGTAAGGCAGCAACGTTCCAAAGGATACCATCTTGAACTTCTCCTTCACTAAGAAGCAGTTGAGATCCTATAGGTCCATAATGGGTTGCAACCTGTGCATCTTCTTGGGAACCAGGAAATAGCGGGAGTAGAACCATATGCCTCTGAGGGAATGGGATGAGCTTCACCACCCTGTCAGAGATAAGAGTCGCAAACTCCCTTTGAAGGAGGTCCCAATGAGTGGGATCCAGAGGAAGTTCCCCTGGAAGAATGAGGGGGCTGTCTGGTAGAAGCAAAGGAGGTCGCCATCCTTTACTACCTGAAGTGCCCAGGTGTCAGTGGTCATGCCGGGCAACTGATGGACAAAGAAAATGAGATGCCCTCCTATGTGTTGCAGTTCCTGACCTTCCGTGGGAAGAGCGGCTATGTCCCAGGAGTCAACTCCTCCCAGGCTGCAGCACAGGCGCTGTTTGGGGTTTGGGAGTTTTAGGCCTACGGGGCTCTGTCCCTGACCCTTGACTGGCTGCCCTTGCTGGGGAACTTGATAGGACTGATAGGCTTGATGTTGGGGGTACGTCCTGTAGACCACCTTCTTCTTTGGTTAGAATGACTTTTTCCCTGAAGTCCAACTTCGTCGGTTACAACTCATTCAAAACACCGCAGCTAGAATCATCTATCACTCCTCTCGCTATGACCACTGGCTCCCAGTCAATCACTGCATCAAATTCAAGATATTAACCCTAGTTCACCGTACCCTTTACACACATACATCTCAATAACTTACTGACCTTCTCCACTTCACCACCCCCACACGTAGTCTCCGCTCTCTCCATATCAATCGACTCTGTCTTCCCCCACTGTCTCGCGCACATCTACAATCTAACC